>OY997274.1:382850258-384100258 GCA_963921465.1 Triticum timopheevii
CTTTCATTTTCTCTCTATCTTCTGCTGTGGTCGGGCATTGAGTTTGACTCAACTTCACACCTTGTAGCACAGGCAAGAATCCTTTCTTTGCCTGATCCATTTTGAACTTTTTCAAAATTTTGTCAACGTATGTGCTTTGTGAAAGTCCTATTAAGCGTCTCGATCTATCTCTATAGATCTTGATGCCCAATATGTAAGCAGCTTCACCGAGGTCTTTCATTGAAAAACTTTTATTCAAGTATCCCTTTATGCTATCCAGAAATTCTATATCATTTCCAATTAATAATATGTCATCTACATATAAAATCAGAAATGCTACAGAGCTCCCACTCACTTTCTTGTAAATACAGGCTTCTCCAAAAGTCTGTATAAAACCATATTCTTTGATCACATTATCAAAACATTTATTCCAACTCCGAAATGCTTGCACTAGTCCATAAATGGATCGCTGGAGCTTGCACACTTTGTTAGCACCTTTTGGATCAACAAAACCTTCTGGCTGCATCATATACAACTCTTCTTCCAGAAATCCATTCAAGAATGCAGTTTTGACATCCATTTGCCAAATTTCATAATCATGAAATGCAGCAATAGCTAACATGATTCGGACAGACTTAAGCATCGCTACAGGTGAGAAAGTCTCATCGTAGTCAACCCCTTGAACTTGTCGAAAACCTTTCGCAACAAGTCGAGCTTTATAGACAGTTATATTACCATTAGCGTCAGTCTTCTTCTTAAAGATCCATTTATTCTCAACGGCTTGCCGATCATCGGGCAAGTCAACCAAAGTCCATACTTTGTTTTCATACATGGATCCCATCTCAGATTTCATGGCCTCCAGCCATTTTGCGGAATCTGGGCTCATCATCGCTTCCTCATAGTTCGTAGGTTCATCATGGTCAAGTAACATGACTTCCAGAATAGGATTACCGTACCACTCTGGTGCGGATCTTACTCTGGTAGACCTACGAGGTTCAGTAGAAACTTGATCTGAAGTTTCATGATCAATATCATTAGCTTCCTCATTGATTGGTGTAGTTGTCACAGGAACCGGTTCTTGTGATGAACTACTTTCCAATAAGGGAGTAGATACAGTTATCTCATCAAGTTCTAATTTCTTCCCACTCACTTCTTTCGAGAGAAATTTCTTCTCTAGAAAGGATCCATTCTTAGCAACGAATGTCTTGCCTTCGGATCTGTGATAGAAGGTGTACCCAACAGTCTCTTTTGGTTATCCTATGAAGACACATTTCTCCGATTTGGGTTCGAGCTTATCTGGTTGAAGTTTCTTCACATAAGCATCGCAGCCCCAAACTTTAAGAAACGACAACTTTGGTTTCTTGCCAAACCACAGTTCATAAGGCGTCGTCTCAAGGGATTTTGATGGTGCCCTATTTAACGTGAATGCGGCCGTCTCTAAAGCATAACCCCAAAACGATAGCGGGAAATCGGTAAGAGACATCATAGATCGCACCATATCAAGTAAAGTACGATTACGACGTTCGGACACACCATTTCGTTGTGGTGTTCCGGGTGGCGTGTGTTCCGAAACTATTCCGCATTGTTTCAAATGTAAACCAAACTCGTAACTCAAATATTCTCCTCCATGATCAGATCGTAGAAACTTTATTTTCTTGTTACGATGATTTTCCACTTCACTCTGAAATTCTTTGAACTTTTCAAATGTTTCAGACTTGTGCTTCATTAAGTAGATACACCCATATCTGCTCAAATCATCTGTGAAGGTGAGAAAATAACGATATCCGCCACGAGCCTCAACATTCATCGGACCACATACATCTGTATGTATGATTTCCAACAAATCTGTTGCTCTCTCCACAGTACCGGAGAACGGTGTTTTAGTCATCTTGCCCATGAGGCACGGTTCGCAAGTACCAAGTGATTCATAATCAAGTGATTCCAAAAGTCCATCAGTATGGAGTTTCTTCATGTGCTTTACACCGATATGACCTAAACGGCAGTGCCACAAATAAGTTGCACTATCATTATCAACTCTGCATCTTTTGGCTTCAACATTATGAATATGTGTATCACTACTATCGAGATTCAATAAAAATAGACCACTCTTCAAGGGTGCATGACCATAAAAGATATTACTCATATAAATAGAACAACCATTATTCTCTAATTTAAATGAATAACCGTCTCGCATCAAACAAGATCCAGATATAATGTTCATGCTCAACGCTGGCACCAAATAACAATTATTCAGGTCTAAAACTAATCCCGAAGGTAGATGTAGAGGTAGCGTGCCGACCGCGATCACATCGACTTTGGAACCGTTTCCCACGCGCATCGTCACCTCGTCCTTGGCCAGTGCTCGCTTATTCCGTAGTCCCTGTTTCGAGTTGCAAATATTAGCAACAGAACCAGTATCAAATACCCAGGTGCTACTACGAGCTCTAGTTAGGTACACATCAATAACATGTATATCACATATACCTTTGTTCACTTTGCCATCCTTCTTATCCGCCAAATACTTGGGGCAGTTCCGCTTCCAATGACCAGTCTGCTTGCAGTAGAAGCACTCAGTTTCAGGCTTAGGTCCAGACTTGGGTTTCTTCTCTTGAGCAGCAACTTGCTTGCCGTTCTTTTTGAAGTTCCCCTTCTTTTTTCCCTTGCCCTTTTTCTTGAAACTAGTGGTCTTGTTAACCATCAACACTTGATGCTCCTTCTTGATTTCTACCTCCGCAGCTTTTAGCATCGCGAAGATCTCGGGAATAGTCTTGTTCATCCCTTGCATATTATAGTTCATCACAAAGCTCTTGTAGCTTGGTGGCAGTGATTGGAGAATTCTGTCAATGACACTATCATCAGGAAGATTAACTCCCAGTTGAATCAAGTGATTATTATACCCAGACATTTTGAGTATGTGTTCACTGACAAAACTATTCTCCTCCATCTTGCAGCTATAGAACTTATTGGAGACTTCATATCTCTCAGTCCGGGCATTTGCTTGAAATATTAACTTCAACTCCTGGAACATCTCATATGCTCCATGACGTTCAAAACGTCATTGAAGACCCGGTTCTAAGCCATAAAGCATGGCACACTGAACTATAGAGTAGTCATCAGCTTTGCTCTGCCAGACGTTCTTAACATCGTCAGTTGCATCAGCAGCAGGCCTGGCACCCAGCGGTGCTTCCAGGACATAACTTTTCTATGTAGCAATGAGGATAATCCTCAGGTTATGGACCCAGTCCGTGTAATTGCTACCATCATCTTTCAACTTTGCTTTCTCAAGGAACACATTAAAATTCAACGGAACAACAGCATGAGCCATCTATCTACAAACAAACATAGACAAGCAAAATACTATCAGGTACTAAGTTCATGATAAATTTAAGTTCAATTAATCATATTACTTAAGAACTCCCACTTAGACAGACATCTCTCTAGTCATCTAAGTGATCACGTGATCCAAATCAACTAAACCATAACCGATCATCACGTGCGATGGAGTAGTTTTCAATGGTGAACATCTTATGTTGATCATATCTACTATATGATTCACGCTCGACCTTTCGGTCTCCGTGTTCCGAGGACATATCTGCAAATGCTAGGCTCGTCAAGTTTAACCTGAGTATTCCGCGTGTGCAAAACTGGCTTGCACCCGTTGTAGATGGACGTAGAGCTTATCACACCCGATCATCACGTGGTGTCTGGGCACGACGAACTTTGGCAATGGTGCATACTCAGGGAGAACACTTCTTGATAATTTTAGTGAGAGATCATCTTAAAATGCTACCGTCAATCAGAGCAAGATAAGATGCATAAAGGATAAACATCACATGCAATCAATATAAGTGATATGATATGGCCATCATCATCTTGTGCTTTTGATCTCCATCTCCGAAGCACCGTCGTGATCACCATCGTCACCGGCGCGACACCTTGATCTCCATTGTAGCATCGTTGTCGTTTATGCCATCTATTGCTTCTACGACTATCGCTACCGCTTAGTGATAAAGTAAAGCAATTACAGGGCGTTTGCATTTCATACAATAAAGCGACAACCATATGGCTCCTGCCAGTTGCCGATAACTTCGGTTACAAAACATGATCATCTCATACAATAATATAGCATCACATCTTGACCATATCACATCACAACATGCCCTGCAAAAACAAGTTAGACGTCCTCTACTTTGTTGTTGCAAATTTTACGTGGCTGCTACGGGCTTAGCAAGAATCGTTCTTACCTACGCATCAAAAACCACAACGATAGTTCGTCAAGTTGGTGCTGTTTTAACCTTCGCAAGGACCGGGCGTAGCCACACTCGATTCAGCTAAAGTGAGAGAGACAGACACCCGCCAGCCACCTTTAAGCACGAGTGCTCGTAATGGTGAAACCAGTCTCGCGTAAGCGTACGCGTAATGTCGGTCCGGGCCGCTTCATCTCACAATACCGCCGAACCAAAGTATGACATGCTGGTAAGCAGTATGACTTGTATCACCCACAACTCACTTGTGTTCTACTCGTGCATATAACATCAACGCATAAAACCTAGGCTCGGATGCCACTGTTGGGGAACGGAGTAATTTCAAAAAAATTCCTACGCACACGCAAGATCATGGTGATGGCATAGCAACGAGAGGGGAGAGTGTTCGTCCACGTACCCTCGTAGACCGTAAGCGGAAGCGTTAGCGCAACGCGGTTGATGTAGTCGTACGTCTTCACGATCCGACCGATCCAAGCACCGAACGTATGGAGCCTCCGAGTTCAGCACACGTTCAGCTCGATGACGATCTCCGGCCTCCGATCTAGCAAAGCTCTGGAGATGAGTTCCGTCAGCACGACGGCGTGGTGACGATGATGATGTTCTACCGGCGCAGGACTTCGCCTAAACTCCGTGACGATATGACCGAGGTGGAATATGGTGGAGGGGGGGCACCGCACACGGCTAAGGAACGATCCCTAGATCAACTTGTGTGTCTATGGGGTGCCCCCTGCCCCCATATATAAAGGAGCAAGGGGGGGAGGCCGGCCGGCCCCTTGGGCGCGCCAAGGGAGGAGGAATCCTCCTCCTAGTAGGAGTAGGACTCCTTTCCTACTCCTACTAGGAGGGGGAAGGAAGGGGGAGAGGGGGAAGGACAGGGGGGGCGCCGCCCCCCCTCCTAGTCCAATTCGGACCAGAGGGGGGAGGGGGCGCGCGGCCCATGCTGGCCGCCCCTCTCTCCTTTCCCCTAAGGCCCATAAGGCCCAATACTCTCCCGGGGGGTTCCGGTAACCCCCCCGGCACTCAGGTTTTTCTCCGAAATCACCCGGAACGATTCCGGTGTCCGAATATAGTCGTCCAATATATCAATCTTTATGTCTCGACCATTTTGAGACTCCTCGTCATGTCCGTGATCACATCCGGGACTCCGAACAAACTTCGGTACATCAAAACTTATAAACTCATAATAAAACTGTCATCGTAACGTTAAGCGTGCGGACCCTACGGGTTCGAGAACTATGTAGACATGACCTAGAACCATTCTCGGTCAATAAACAGTAGCGGGACCTGGATGCCCATATTGGTTCCTACATATTCTACGAAGATCTTTATCGGTCAAACCGCATAACAACATACGTTGTTCCCTTTGTCATCGGTATGTTACTTGCCCGAGATTCGATCGTCGGTATCCAATACCTAGTTCAATCTCATTACCGGCAAGTCTCTTTACTCGTTACGTAATGCATCATTCCGTAACTAACTCATTAGCTACATTGCTTGCAAGGCTTATAGTGATGTGCATTACCGAGAGGGCCCAGAGATACCTCTCCGACAATCGGAGTGACAAAACCTAATCTCGAAATACGCCAACCCAACATGTACCTTTGGAGACACCTGTAGTACTCCTTTGTAATCACCCAGTTACGTTGTGACATTTGGTAGCACCCAAAGTGTTCCTCCGGTAAACGGGAGTTGCATAATCTCATAGTTACAGGAACATATATAAGTCATGAAGAAAGCAATAGCAGTATACTAAACGATCAAGTGCTAGGCTAACGGAATGGGTCATCTCAATCATATCATTCTTCTAATGATGTGATCCCACTAATCAAATGACAACACATGTCTATGGTTAGGAAACATAACCATCTTTGATTAATGAGCTAGTCAAGTAGAGGCATACTAGTGACTATAGTTTTGTCTATGTATTCACACATGTATCATGTTTCCGGTTAATACAATTCTAGCATGAATAATAAACATTTATCAGGATATGAGGAAATAAATAATAACTTTATTATTGCCTCTAGGGCATATTTCCTTCAGGAGGCCCCACCCAAGCCCCGCGGTCTTGGCCGACGAGGATCTGGCTGCGGTCCTCCAGTCCTTGGTTGGGGGCGACGTGGCGAGGCTGGAGGGCGCTCCTACGCCCCTGTTCCTCCGCAAGGACTGGGAGCAGGTAGTGGGGTCCATGCCCGTCTTCAACGGGGATGGGCCCGTGGCTGCGGAGGCTCCAGAGGACCCGGTGGACGTGTCCTCCGGCGACTCCAGCGAGGAGAAGGAAGAAGGGGAGCGGGAAGAGGGGGCTGACTCCGAGGCGGAGTCAAGGGCTCCCCCCCTTCGGCGCAGGTCCCGTGCTCTCCGCCTCTCCCTGAGTGATGACGACGAGGATGATGATGAGCAGGGCGGCGGGAGCCTACCTCCGATCCCGAAGAAGGACCGGACCGGGCTGATCCCCCGCGGGTCTGCCCCAGCTCCGAGGTGATCCACAGGCGCACCTCCTGCTCCCGAGCTGCTTGAAGCTGATCCCAGCAGCTGGCTCTCGGGCTTCAAGTACGGCCGGAGGCTGGTTGAGCCCGCAAGCGACGATCTGTAAGTGCTTGATTCCTGTCTTGACTATTGTTCTATTGCCGAGGCTTGATGTTCGTGTCTCCCGGCTAGGCTGGCGCTCGCGGCAAAGAAGTCGAAGGGAGCTCCGGAGGTCCCATCCGTGGTAGCGCCTTTGCCCGAGAAAGGAGGCGACTACGACGCACGGGCCTCTCCTACCCGGGCGTCCTCGTGAGGCCAGGCTGAGCCTGCTGGGGCGAGCTCAGCCACCATGGCCCAGGCGACTCCCGAGGTGCCCTTGCCTGATGCTTCCTCCACAGCCGTCGTGGTGCAGCTGGTTCCGCCTCAGGAGACCGTGGTCACGCTGCCGTCTTCTCCTCCTACTCCACCGACTGCTACTTCTCTGACTACCATTCTGGATCGCGCCGCTGCCGAACTGGACCGTCTGCGGCAGGATCTTCTGGGCGCCGACCCTCGTCTAGTGGCCGGGCGCTTGGAGCTAGCTTATGGCTGGATTCGCTCCGACGCTTCGATACGGGCGGCGCTGGTCCAGGCCTCGACGGCTTGCGACGAGGAGAAGCAAGCCGTCCTTGGGGCGAAGGTTGCCCGCGACGCTGCCTTGTGGGAGATGGCTAGTGTCCGAGGTCACTATGAGACGCTGGAGAGCGAGCTGAAGGGCTTGCAGAACCAGCTTGCCGAGGAGGCCCGCCTTCACCGAGAGCAGGAGGAAAGCATGAAGGCTTGCGAGGCGGCCATCAAGGACCTGGAGGCCAAGCTCAAGAGGCGCCGTGGCCGCCTAGGCGCGCTGGAGCAAGAGCTGGAGGCGAGGAAGGTTGAGCTGGACGGCAAGGCCCGGGTTCTCGCCGAGGATCGCGTGGCCTTCGCGGATATGGAGGAGAAGGCTCGCACTTCATTGAAGACGCTTTATGATATCGGCCTTGACAGCCCGCTGGCCGGCGAGGAGGATGGCCCCGCCAAGCTGCTAGATGTCACCCTTGGCCTTGGCCCTACGGCCGAGGCCGAGGCATGCGTCTTGTCTTCCGCAGCACTGACGTGGGTCTTCACCCACATATATCTTCGTGACCCCAACATCGACCTCGACAGCCTGCTGTAGCCAGCGAGCGGCGAGTGTGCCACTGCCGCTACTAAGGCCGTGAAGGGTCATGCGGAGGCCCTGCTGGGGAAGTTCCGGGCCTTCAGCACCAAGCCGAAGCGGAGCGCTGCCAGCCCCACTGCTCCAGAAGGCGAACCTACTCCGCGCAGCTCCACCGCCGGCAAGTGACTCCGTCGTGGCTCCCGTCCTGCTTTTAATTCCTGCGCATGTACCATGCCTCGGGGAGGTGTTAAAACTTGCATTTGGTGCTGTGATAACAGTATGGACTGTAATATTTGCTTTTGAATTCCCTGAAATTTGCGCTATTCCTTCCTACTTGCTTATGTTCTACGCCGGCAAAGCCCGGCCCCGCGCATACCTCACCCGCCATTAGCCCCGACCGGAAACCAGGACGGGACCAAGGAGTGAGGGGCTACGTGACAAGTTAGGCTCCTGAGTTGCGATGCTCAGGAGTCCCCCTTGGCGCTCGAACACCAAGTAGGGAGGTGAGATGTGGGTGGATATGCCGTTCTACGTCTGCAGAGCCCGGCCCCGCGCATACCTCAACCGCCGTTAGCATTTCGGAACTAAGGAGTGAGGGGCTACGTGACCAGTTAGGCTCCTAAGTCGCGATGCTCAGGAGTCCCCCTTGACGCTCAAATGGCCTTCGTACCTTGGCTCCGCTCGGGGAGGGACGTGCGATGAACCAGGCCCAGGGGGGCCTGGCCAGGTAGCGTGCGTCTGGGCGTGACCCAGGCGCAGCCCCTATGCCCAGCCCCTTCGCGCGGCACTCCCGAGGGGAGGCGTTGCAATGAGGCCAGACACCGAGCTCTGGGCTCCCTGAGGTTGATGCGGCCCGGGGGCCACCCTCAGTTGTTTATCACCAGCGCGGAGCATAGCGCTTCCGTATGTTTATGGGCATAGCCGCTCCTCGGCAGTGTCTTCAGCCAGCACGAAGCATGGTGCTTCCACTGGTGCATGGGAGGGGGCGCCCCTTCGGGAGGAGCCCCCGGGGCGTATACAGCCCCACCCTGACACGTGGCTGGCACGGTAGGGCTTAACGAGGTGTATCTGGGCACCTGTGGGCCAGCGCGGGACTCACGGGGCCCTACCTCAAGGCGGGTTGCGCCTGGCTCTGGGCCTTATCTTGGAGCGTGTTCCTGCAATTTTGGCAAGATGCCGGTGCTCTACGTCCTCGGGTCCCGGCTCTCGAGCTGGTCTCAGCCGTCGCTGGCATGCCAGGTCACGATGCCATGGACAAGACAAGAGGGTGAGGGCTGGAGAGCCGGTAGGAGCCCTGAGTCACGATGCTCAAGCACCCCCCCCTTTAACACGCAAGTTGGGTTAGATGTCGAAACTCTACGTCCTCAGGTCCCGACTCTCTAGCTGGTCTCAGCTGTCGCTGGCATGCCAGGTCGCGATGCCATGTACAAGACCAGAGGGTGAGGGCTGGAGAGCCGGTAGGAGCCCTGAGTCGCGATGCTCAGGCACCCCCCCCCCTTTAACGCGCAAGCTAGGTTAGATGTCGAAACTCTACGTCCTCAGGTCCCGGCTCTCGAGCTAGTCTCAGTCGTCGCTGGCATGCCAGGTAGCGATGCCATGGACAAGACCAGGGGGTGAGGGCTGGAGAGCCGGTAGGAGCCCTGAGTTGCGATGCTCAGGCACCACCCCTTTAACGCCCAAGATTCCGACACCCACGAGGAAAAGGCACCAAATAACAAGCATGGTGGGTCGAAAGCATAGCCCTAAGATAAACGCCAGAAGGGTACACGCCGCTGGGTCAGACCCGATCGACTTGGGGATGATGCAGACCGAGGGGCGTCCCCAATGAGGTAAGCTAAGAACATGAAACGAAAGGGATACACGCCGCAGGGACGGACCCACGCGGCCTGGGAATAATGCGGCCCTGTGGGCGCTCCCAGCCGGAAATTAAACTTTAAAGATGTCACCTGATGATGTTGAGGACGAAGGGGTGTTGGTGTAGTAGACTCGGTGGGCTGCGGGAGCCGATCCTCACGAGCCCCCAGGCCCAGGGGCCTCAGGAGGCTCCGGAGGCGCTGACGGCTCCTCGCGGGCCATCTCCATCTCCGCCAGGGCTGCGGAACGCCTGACCTCTTGAGCCTCCAGGATGGCTCTCATGAGGCGCTGATGCGTAGCAGCCGCGTCCGGAAAGCCATATGGCATGCAGACGTAGCTGTGGGGCTGACCCTCGCAGCGTCCCACTTGCGAGAGCCAGAGGCACTCCTAAGACGCGGCTCGGTTGAGCCCCAGTATGTCGATGCAGACGCGCAACCCACCATCCTCGCCTGGATGGGGGGCCACAGCGGGTAAGCGGCGGCTGCCTCTCATGACCCTTGACTCCTGCAGCTCCCAAATGGCCTTGCTGACGAACTCCTGAGGGTTCGGCCCTCCTTGCCTTGCTCCCTCTTGACGGAAACGTGCTTTGAAACACACCTCCACGTGGTTCCCAAGCGCCTCCCTCGTGACCTTGGCGAGGTCGGCGGCCCTCCAGGGGAGCGCCCCCGAGCCCTGCCTGAGGAGGGCGCCGGGCGCGCTTCCCTATGCGATCAAAGGAGGTTCCCCCTGAGCTGGCACGGGGCCTGAGGGGCCTGCCTCCTGAGGGGTCGGGCCGGTCGATGTCTTCTTCTTCTTGGGGGCGGCCTCGGGAAGCCTCCTGCTTCCGTGGTCCGGGTCTTCCAGTGATGCGGCCTGAAAGGCTCGCTCCAGGGAGCACACTGCGTCTCTCTCTTCGCAGGGCACCGTGATGACCCCGCCACTTCCTGGCATCTTGAGGACGTTGTAGCCGTGGTGGGTTACGGCCATGAACTTGGCCAGCGCCGGGTACCCAAGGATGGCATTGTATGGCAGGCGAATGTGGGCGACGTCGAAGTCGATGAGCTCGGTGCGGTAGTTTTCGCGTGCCCCGAAGGTGACAGGAAGGCGGACCTGCCCAATCGGGACCGTGGAGCCGTCGGTGACTCCGGAGAAGGGCTTGGTTGGCTGAAGCTGACTATAGGGCACTTGAAGATTGTTGAACATTTCCACAGACAGGACGTTGAGCCCTGCTCCGCCGTCGATGAGGGTCCTGGTGACTAGCACGTTGTTGATGATTGGGGAACAAAGCATCGGGAGGACTCCGGCCGTGGCTGCGCACTTGAGCTGATCCGCTGAGCTGAACGTGATGGCGCATGCCGACCACCTGAGAGGGTGCGTGGCCTCGAGCTTGGGGAGGACTACATTCACTTCGCGGGCGAACTGCTTGAAGATGCGTTGAGAGGCTGGGGCTTGAGCTCCGCCCAGGATGCAGGAGATTGCACGCGGTTCCTGGAAGCCCCCAGCCCCCTCGTCCTGATGACGGTCTTCAATTCTCCGTAGCTGCGGCAGCGGAGGGAGGCGCGCGTTCCCTTGCGGGCGCTCCTCGCGAGGTTGATCCCTCCAGCCTCCCTCGCGAGGCGGGTCCTGCCAGCGATCCTCGTGAGGTTGGTTGCGCTACCCTTGGCGCGGGCCGCGGTCTTCCCAACGTCCTGCATTCCTCCTCTTCCTTGGCCGTAGCCCCGGTCGCTGCGGTCGGGACGTCAGCCAACCCTTCCTTCACGTAGGGCCCAGAGCTCTTGGCATTCATTGGTGTTGTGGGTGTGGAGGTCGTGGTACACGCAGTACCGACTGCCCTTGGAGGATTCGGGCTGATCTATGCCCCGCTTGGTGTCTGGCTCTGCCGCGAGTACGGCAGCCCCCTTGCGCTTCACGTCCTTGGTCTTGGGCTTCTTCTCTTCTGGGTCCACGGCAGGCAGCTTGAGGAGGGAGAGACGTCCCTCCTCAGTCCTGGCACACTTGGTCGCCAAGTTGAATAGCTCCAAGGAGGTGCACAGGTCTTCATGCATCGCCAGCTCCTCCTTCATCTTGACGTCATGCACACCGTCAGAGAAGGCTGAGATGATGGCCTCCTCCGTCACCCTGGGGATCTTGAGACGCGCGTTGTTGAAGCGCTGGATGTACTTCTGCAGGGTTTCCCCTGGTTGCTGCTTGATGCGGCGCATGTCGCTCACGGCGGGTGGCCGGTCGCGGGTACCCTGGAAGTTGGCGATGAAGCAGGTGCGCATCTCGTCCCAGGAGGAGATCGTGCCTGGGGCCAGATTCAGGAGCCAGGTGCGGGCTCCATCCTTGAGCGCCATGGGAAACCAGTTTGCCATGACTTTTTCGTCTCCGTTGGCAGCCTCAATGCCCAACTCGTAGAGCTGGAGGAACTCTGCATGGTCAGTCGTGCCGTCGTAGCGAGGAGGCAGGTCTGGCTTGAACTTGCCAGGCCACGCGATGCTGCGCAGCTCGGAGGTGAAGGTGCGGCAGCCTGCTGTGGCCACAGTAGGCCTGGGGCGACGAAGAGCCTGGTCCTGCGGGTCCCCATGCGCCGCGGCTGGAGGCAGCGCAGGGTCTTGACGTGCTGGAGCAGGGAGCGCTCGGGCAGCTTCTCGAGGGCAAGGGACTTCTTGGCAACTCTGCTCTTGCCGCGTTGGCGCCTGACGGAGCGGGTTCCGCCCATTGGCCGCACGCCTTGGGGCCAGGGCGCCTTCTTGAGGTGGAGGCGGCTGAGGCGCCCCAGGAGCTTCATTGCCCGCGCAGGGCGGGGCGCGGTGCAGCGAGAAGGACGGCGCGGGGGAGCCCCCGCTGGTGCGGACGAGTTCGGCGACTCGGTCGAGCCACTCTTCGTAGACGTCGTCGATGGGGCGGTAGCGCAGGAGCTCGTTTGCCGCGATGAGCGCAGCTCGGGCCTCCATGGCCGCGCGGGGCGCGCGTGATGAAGAACCAGCGGGGGTGAGCGAGGGTGTGGCAGTGCGGCCGTCCCGCCTCATGGATGGATGCTGGGACGACGCTTGCTGTTCGTTCCCCGCCGGCCGGTGGCGGCGTTGACGGTAGGTGAAGGGGAACGACGAGGGCGCCCGCCGACGGGAGCCATCTGGGCAACGTGGGAAGCGAGGGCGGCTCGGCGCTCGGCGCAAGCCCGACGAGCGTTAGACATGGATGCAGTGGTCGGAGAAGAACAAGACGACGGAAAGCAAATTCCGGCGCACCCCTACCTGGCGCGCCAAATGGCGGATTTCGGGTTCCGGCAGACCCTTGAGGTTTGAACTCTGGGGTGTGCGCGGAGATTCAAGCCTCTTCCTGCCTGTTCCTCGCCGAATCGCTAGGATCTAAACTACCAAACAGAACAACATAAGAGACACAAGATTTATACTGGTTCAGGCCACCATTGTGGTGTAATACCCCCATTGCTGGATTGCCTCTTGGGAAGATGATGAACAATACAAGGAAGAACATCCTCGCGAGGGTCTGTTCTTGGCTGGTGCTACTTGGTTCTGGCTCTTGGATTCTCGATGCCTCTACCCTGGGGGTGGCTAATCCTATTTATAGGCAAAGGCCCTGGGCCTCTTCCCAAATATTGAGCGGGAAGGGCGCCAACAATTGGCCATTTTGAAGGGGAACAACGGGTACACTTATCCTGACCAAAGTTGGTCCTCGCCTGTCAAAGGCTCTGGTGGTGACGCCTGCTTGGGCTCCACAATGACTTCTCCCCTGCCGTTGGGCTGGTCTTGGTCTCGTTGCACCGAAATGGATGCCTTTGCTTGATGCTCCCGCCTACGCTTGCTCCCTTTGCACCAAAGAGGAAAGGAGGACACTGTGCGGGTGGCGCCTGACTGGCGCCCCTGGTCGTCATGGCTTGCATCATGGGCACCTCGCGAGGTACCCTGCCTTGAACTGTCCGCCTCCTCGTGAGCCAGCCTGACGAAGCCGTGCTTGAGGAAGCTCCTTTTCGACCGCCCCACGAGGCTTGGCCCCTCGCGAGGGTCTTGAGCTTGTGTTGATGAAGATGGGCTGTGCTGGGCCTCCTTTGAGCCACGCCGCAGGCTGCAGGCAGGCAAGTCTGGGGACCCCCGTTCCCAGAACGCCGACAGTAATCTCAAACTTTTTCAACTTTCACGCAATACATGAGCGTGAGCCATGGACATAGCACTATATGTGGAATAGAATGGTGGTTGTGGAGAAGACAAAAAGGGAGAAGATAGTCTCACATCAACTAGGCGTATCAATGGGCTATCGAGATGCCCATTAATAGATATCAATGTGAGTGAGTAGGGATTGCCATGCAACGGATGCACTAGGGCTATAAATGTATGAAAGCTCAACAAAAGAAACTAAGTGGGTGTGCATCCAACTTGCTTGCTCACGAAGACCTAGGGCATTTTTAGGAAGGCCATCATTGGAATATACAAGTCAAGTTCTATAATGAAAAATTCCCACTAGTATATGAAAGTGACAACATAGGAGACTCTCTATCATGAATATCATGGTGCTACTTTGAATCACAAGTGTGGTAAAAAGGTTAGTAACATTGTCCCTTCTCTCTTTTTCTCTCATTTTTATTTTTTTCTTGTTATCTTTTTTTCTTTTTTTTTCTTTTTTGGGCCTTTTCTTTTTTTCTTTTGGTCTTTCTCTTTTTTTATAAAGTCCAAAGTCTCATCCCGACTTGTGGGGGAATCATAGTCTCCATCATCCTTTCCTCACTGGGACAATGCTCTAATAATGAAGATCATCACACTTTTATTTACTTACAACTCAAGATACAACTCAATACTTAGAAAAAGATATGACTCTATATGAATGCCTCCGGCAGTGTACCGAGATATGCAATGAATCAAGAGCGACATGTATGAAAATTATGAAGGTGGCCTTGCCACAAATACAATGTCAACTACATGATCATGCAAAGAGCAATATGACAATGATGATGGGTGTCATATAAACGGAATGGTTGAAAGTTGCATGGTAATATATCTCAGAATGGCTATGGAAATGCCATAATAGGTAGGTATGGTGTCTGTTTTGAGGAAGGTATATGGTGGGTGTATGGTTCCGGCGAAAGTTGTGTGGTACAAGAGAGGCTAGCAATAGTGGAAGGGTGAGTGTGCGTATAATCCATGGACTCAACATTACTCATAAGAACTCATATACTTATTGCAAAAATCTACAAGTCATCAAAACAAAGTATTACGTGCATGCTCCTAGTGGGATAGATTGATAGGTAAAGACTATCGCTCGTCCCCGACCGCCACTCATAAGGAAGTCAATCAATAAATAAAATTGTGCTCCAACTTCATCACAAAGCGGTTCACCATACGTGCATGCTACGGGAATCACAAACTTCAACACAAGCATTCTTTAAATTCATAATCACCCAACTAGCATGACTTTAATATTACCATCCTAATATCTCAAAACAATTATCAAGCATCAAACTGATCATAGCATCCAATTCACTTTCTATGATAGTTTTTATTATACCCAACTTGGATGCTCATCATTCTAGGACCAATTTTATAACCATAGCAAATACCATGATGTTCTAAAAGACTCTCAAAATAATATAAGTGAAGCATGAGAGACTAGCAATTTCTACAAAATTAGGCCACCGCCGTGCTCTAAAATATATATGTGAAGCACTAGAGCAAAAACTATCTAGCTCAAAAGATATAAGTGAAGCACATAGAGTATTCTAATAAATTTCAATCAAGTGGGATTCTTCCCAAAAGGTGTGTACAACAAAGATGATTGTGGTAAACTAAAAAGCAAAGATTGTTATCATACAAGACGCTCCAAGCAAAACACATATCATGTGGCGAATAAAAATATAGCTCCAAGTAAAGTTACCAATGAACGAAGACGAAAGAGGGGATGCCTTCCGGGGGCACCCCCAAGCTTAGGCTTTCGGCTATTCTTGAATATACTGGGGTGCCCTGGGCATCCCCAAGATTAGACTTTTGCCATTCCTTATTCCATAGTCCATCAAATCTTTACCCAAAACTTGAAAACTTCACAACACAAAACTCAACAGGAAATCTCATAAGCTCCGTTAGTGAAAGAAAGCAAAACCACTACATAAGGTACTGTAATGAACTCATTATTTATATATATTGGTGTTAAACCTACTGTATTCCAAGTTCTCTATGGTTCATACCACTTAATACTAGTCATAGATGCATCAAAATAAGCAAACAACACACGAAAAACAGAATCTGTCAAAAACAGAAAAGTCTGTAGCAATCTGTAACCCTTGAATATTCTGGAACTCTAAAAATCCTACCAAAATAGGAAGTCCTGGGAAATTTGTGTATTGAATACAGAAAAAATAATCAACGCAAAATCACGTTTCTGTGAATTAACAAAACTAATTTTGTGCGTGCAAAGTTTCTGTTTTTCAGCAGAATCAAATTAACTATCACCATAGGTTATCCTATAGGTTGTACTTGGCACAAACACTAATTAAAACATAAAAACACATCTAAACAGAAGGTAGATGCAAAATTTATTAATAAACAGAAACAAAAACAAAAAACACAAATAAAATTGGGTTGCCTTCCAACTAGTGCTATCGTTTAACACCCCTAGCTAGGCATAAAAGCGAGGATAGATTTAAGTAGTGCCATCTTTGGCACTCAATTCCTCAATAGAGCACTTATAATCTTTAGGGGTTTCTCCCTTTTTAGCAATGATGAATCCCTTAGGCAAGAATTCAAGAAATTAATTTGTAACAAATGGTTCCTTAATGATAGAGAGACAATTGTGATGAACACTTATTGATTTGAGATCTGCATTTCCCTTACTAGAAGATTCACCCTTACTTTTAGGAACATAGATAAATTTGGCAGTTTTGGTAGGAGGATTTGGAGTGTTTTTCACGGAAGAAAACGCCAACCCTAAGTTGGTAATGATATCGTCAAGTTTACTGATTCTCGTAGAATCAAGATCTATTCTTTCATTAACTATAGGTTCTTTCTCTTTAAAAAATTCAAAGTAACTCCAACCTTAGATCCATATTGGGTAATTTGATTATGAATCTTTTTATCCAAATTTTCAATCAACTCAAGAGTGGCAACTTTATTTTAAATAATTTCAAGCCTTTGCATCACATGTTCCAAGGTTAAAACTGTTCCATCAACAAAAAGAGGTGGTGGGCCAAACAAATCTAACATAGCATTATAAGCATCAAACCTGTGTCTACTCAAGAAATCCCCTCCGGCAATGGTATCAAGAATACATCTATTCCAAGGAGTAATGCCTACATAAAAATTGCGAAGAAGAACGGAAGTAGAAAGCTTCCTAGTGGATTTATTTTGAGCATTGCAAATTCTATGCCAAGCATCTTTTAAATTTTCTCCCTCTGTTTGCTTAAAACTGAGAATTTCATGTTCGGGAGTAGTAACAAGGATAGGAGGACTAGCCATTAAGACAAGGTAAATGATCTAACACACGAGCAAATAGGAAAAAGCAAGCAACAAAAGAGAGAGAGGAGAAGATTGGGAAAGATAGGGCGAATAAAACGGCAAGGGTGAACTGGGGGAGAGGAAAACGAGAGGTAAATGGCAAATAATGTAAATGTGAGCGAGATGAGTTTGTGATGGGTACTTGGTATGTCTTGACTTGAGCGAAGACCTCCCCGGCAACGGCGCCAGAAATCCTTCTTGCTACATCTTGAGCTTGCATTGGTTTTCCTTGAAGAGGAAAGGGTGATGCAGCAATAGTAGCGTAACTATTTCCCTCAGTTTTCGAGAACCAAGTTATCAATCCAGTAGGAGGCTCCTCAAAAGTCCCACGCACCTACACAAACAAACAAAGAACTCGCAACCAACGCAATAAAGGGGTTGTCAATCCCTTCACGGCCACTTGCGAAAGTGAGATCTGATAGAGATAGTATGACAAGATAAATATATTTTTGGTATTTTATAATATAGATTGGAAAAGTAAAGATGCAAATAAAAGTAGATTGAAAGCTTATATGATAAAGGATAGACCCGGGGGCCATAGGTTCGCTAGTGGCTTCTCTCAAGATAGCATAAGTATTACGGTGGGTGAACAAACTACTGTCGAGCAATTGATAGAAAAGCGAATAGTTATGAGATTATCTAGGGATGATCATGTATATAGGCATCACGTCCGTGACAAGTAGACCAACTCCTGCCTGCATCTACTACTATTACTCCACACATAGACCGCTATCCAACATGCATCTAGAGTATTAAGTTCATAAGAACAGAGTAACGCATTAAGAAAGATGAGATGATGTAGAGGGATAAACTCATGCAATATGATATAAACCCCATCTTTTTATCCTCGATGGCAACAATACAATATGTACCTTGCTGCCCCTGCTGTCACTGGGAAATTACACCGCAAGATTGAACCCAAACCTAAGCACATCTCCATTGCAAGAAAGATCAATCAGGTAGGCCAAACCAAACTGATAATTCGAAGAGACTTTCAAAGATAACTTAATCACACATAAAATAATTCAGAGGATATTCGAATATTTCTCATAGATAAACTTGATCATAAACCCACAGTTCATCGGATCTCGATAAACACACCGCAAAAAGAGTTACATCGAATAGATCTCCAAGAAGATCGAGGAGAACATGGTATTGAGATCCAAAAAGAGAGAAGAATCCATCTAGCTAATAACTATGGACCCGAAGGTCTTTGGTAAACTACTCGCAACTCATCGGAGGGGCTATGGTGTTGATGTAGAAGCCCTCTATGGTCGATTCCCCCTCCGGCGGAGCGCTGACGAAGGCTCCAAGATGGGATCTTGCGGATACAGAAGGTTACGGCGGTGGAAATAGCTTTTCGTGGCTTGTTCTGATGTTCTCGGGGTACGTGGGTATATATAGGAGGAAGAAGTAGGTCGGTGGCCACCCGATGGGCCCACGAGATAGGGGGCATGCCTAGTAGGGGTGGGCGTGCCCTCCACCCTCGTGGCTGCATCAACTGCTTCTTGACTTCCTCAGGAGCAGCCTCATCGACTCCAAGTCCTCTGGATCACGTTCGTTCCAAAAATCATGCTCCCGAAGGTTTCATTCCATTTGGACTCCATTTTATATCCCTTTACTTCGAAACACTGAAATAGGAAAAAAAACAGCAATACGGGCTGGGCCTCCGGTTAGTAAGTTAGTCCCAAAAATGATATATAAGTGTAAAGTAAAGCCCATAAACATCCAAAACGGGTAATATAATAGCATGGAACAATCAAAAATTATAGATACGTTCGAGACGTATCAACCACCCGGCACCGGGAGGCTATGGTGGCCCATCCTACAAGGTGGGTTGCCCGGCCTTTACCCGTGAGCTGCGGCAGTTCCAGTGGCCCTCCCACTGCATGTTCAAGCCCGACGTTGGCGAGAAGTACAACGGCAAGAGTCACCCGTCAGAATTCCTCAGCATCTACACCATCGCGATGCAAGCTGCTGGAGCCCGCGATGACAAGGTGCTTGCCAATTACTTTCCGTTGGTGCTTAAGCCCAATGTCATGTCATGATTGATGCACTTGCCGGCGGATTCCATTTCTTCTTGGTCGGATTTGTGTCATGAGTTCGTTGGCGCCTTCACTGGGTCCATCAAGCTCATGGCCAGGTAAGCGATTTGCATATCATCCCCCAGAAGAAAGGTGAAAATCTGCGCAAGTACATATAGAGGTTCAGCCAGGTGCAGTACAGCATCCCAGATGTTCATCCCTCCTCCATGATCTGTGCATTCCATCAGAATGTGCGCAACTTCAAGATGCGTGAAGAGCTGGCGATGAACAAGGTCAAAGATTTGGCTGAACTTTATCTTCTGGCCGGTAGGTGCGCTCGAGCTGAAGAGAGGAGGAAGTATCCCGGCGAGGATGCTGGTGCGGAAACCGACTCCACAAACAAAGACGCCACCGCCTCGACAAAGAAGGGCCAGCGCCGCAACAGAAAGCGCAAGGGCAAGGCCGTGCTTGCCGTCGAGGGATCCGATGACACCGGCGCTGCCAAGAAGGCCAAGGCAAGTCACCCCGGCAAGGAAATTGCAGGGTGTGCCGCTTGCCGGGCCTTGGAGGCTGCCGACAAGCCAGGAAGCTCTGACAAGCAGTACTGCAAGATCCACCGCACCAAGGGCCACGACCTCCAGAACTGCCTACAAGTTGAGTTGCTTGCTGAGAAGCAAAAAGTTGAGTATGAGAGGCGGGACAAGGAGAAGGGTCAGGACGGTGCCGAAGGATCCGACAGGAAGCGTGGTGGCTAAGGAGGCCGCCGCAGCAAGGATAACCAGCAAGAGAGGCCCGCCTGAGGCCGCGACAAGAAGCCGAAATACGATGACCATGACGAGGACGACGAGTCCGGCGACCACGAGTTTCAGAAAGCTACAGAGGCCATATGCATCGACGGTGGTGCCTCGCTGCACACCTCTCACCATCAGCTCAAGTAGTGGGCGCGTGAGATCACAGTGGTGGAGCCATCATTCGACGCACAGAAGCCACTGAAGTGGTCCAGCACGCCTATCATCTTTGACACCGAGGACCACCCTGATCGCATAACTGCGGTCGGGTGTCTGCTGTTGTTGGTTTCACCAACGATATGCAACCTTGTCGGCGTTCTAGGAACGGGGGTCCCCAGACTTGCCTGCCTGCAGCGTGGCTCAAGTGGGGGCCCAGTGCAGCCCAACTTCATCAGCTCAAGCTCAAGACCCTCGCGAGGAGCCAAGCCTTGCGGGGCGGACGATAGGGAGCTTCCTCAGGAGCAGCCTCATCAGGAAGGCTCGCGAGGAGGCGGAGAGATCAAGGTAGGGCACCTCGCGAGAAGCCCGTGACGCAAGCCATGACGATCGAGACCAGGCGGGTGCCAGGCGGGCGCCGGCCAGCGCAGTGTCCTTGTTTCCCCTTCGGTGCAAAGGGGGCAAGCACAGGCCAAGGCATCAGGTAAAGGTTACCGTTACGGTGCAACAAGACCAAAACCAGCAGAGCGGCAGGATGGAGGTCATCGTGGAGCCCAGGACGGCGTCATCGTCAAAGCCTTTGGCAGCCGTAGACCAACTTTAGTCAGGATAAGTGTACTCGATGTTCCCCTTCAAAATGGCCAATTGTTGGCGCCCTTCCTGCTCATTATTTGGGAAGAGGCCCAGGGCCTCCCACTACAAATAGAGCTAGCCACCACATGGCAAGGGGGATCGGATCCAGATTCTGCGTAGACTAGAGAGAGAGAAGCGACTGAACTCACCCAAGCAGTTCATCGCACCAGCTCAAGAACAGCCCCTCGCGAGGCTGTTCTCCCTTTGTATTGTTCATCATCAGCCCCTGAGGCAATCCACCACACCACACACTATAGTAGGGTATTACACCACAATGGTGGCCTGAACCAGTATAAACCTCATGTCCCTGGTGTGTTCTTCTTGATAGCCTAGATTCCTTGCGAGCCATCGAGACGCGAGTTGGTAGGGGAAAGATCTTCGTGCGCACCCCAGAGTTCGAACCTCAAGGGTCTGCCGGAACCCGAAATCTGACATTTGGCACGCCAGTTAGGGGTGCGACGGAATCTTTCTTCCACTATTCACGTGTGATCTTCCGTCGTGTGCATGGCTGACGCTCGCCGAGCCCGCGCCGAGCGTCGGGCTGCTCTCACCGCCCGCGTCGCTCAGACGGTGTCCGTCGGCGGACGCCCCCGTCGTTCTCCGTCGCCTGCCGCCAACGCCGCTACCGGCCCGGCGGCGAACAAGCAGCAGGCCTCGTCCCTGCATCCTTCGGTGTGGCGGGAAGGCCGCACCGCCACCCCGTCGCTGACTCCGGCCGATTCGTCATCCCACGCCCATCGCGCTCCCACGGACGCGCACGCTACACTACTCCTGGCGCGTGACCTCCTGCACTACCGTCCCGTCGACGACCTCTACGAGGACTGGCTTGCCCGCATCACCGAGCTCGTCAGTGCCGCAGGGGGCTCTCCTTTGCCATCTCTCTCGCTGCCTCGCCCTCCATCCTACGCAGGAGGCGAGGATCAGGAGGTGCCTCTGCCACCTCCTCCCCAAGAAGGCGCCCTGGCTCCAAGGCGCGCGGCCCCAGGACGAGACCCTCCGCGTCCGGAGCCTGCGCGACAAGAAAGGAGTTGCCAAGAAATCCCTCGTCCCCAAGAAGGTGCTCGCGTGCTCCCAGCACCCGTGCGTCATGACCGCATCCCTGCGCCGCCACGTCAAGACCCCGTGCTGCTCCAGGCAGCGGAGCGCGGGAATCCCCAGGAGCAAGCCCCGCATCAGTAGAGAGCTCTGGTGGCCACCTCAGGCTGCCACGCCTTCACCCCCGAGCTACGCAGTGTCGCATGGCCATGCAAGTTCAAGCCTGACCTGCCCCCTCGCTACGACGGCATTGCCGACCCCGCGGAGTTCCTACAGCTCTACGAGCTGGGCATCGAAGCCGCCAACGGGGACGAAAAGGTCATGGCGAATTGGTTTCCCATGGCTCTCAAGGACGGTGCCCGCACCTGGCTCCTGAACCTAGCTCCTGGCACGATCTCCTCCTGGGACGAGATGCGCACTCACTTCATCACCAACTTCCAAGGCACTCGCGACCGACCACCGGCCATGAGTGACCTGCGCCGCATCAAGCAACAGCCAGGAGAGACCCTACAGAAGTACATTCAGTGCTTCAACAATGGTCGCCTCAAGATCCCCAGGGTGACTGAGGAAGCCATCATCTCAGCCTTCTTCGATGGCGTGTGTGACATCAAGATGAAAGAGGAGATAGCAATCCATGAAGACCTGTGCACATCCCTGGAGCTGTTCAACATGGCGACCAAGTGCGCCAGGGCTGAAGAAGGGCGCCTCTCCCTCCTCGAGCTGCCGGTTGCCGATCTAGAAGAGAAGAAGCCCAAGGTCAAGGACGTGAAGCGTAAGGGAGCTGCAGTGCTCGCAGCAGAGCCAGACACCAAGCGAGGCAGGGATCAGCCTGAGTCATCCAAGGGCAGCCGGTATTGCATGTACCACGACCTCCACACCCACAACACCAACAAATGCCAAGAGCTCAGGGCTGTGCGAGATGGGCGTATCGGCCGACGCCCCGAGCGCAACGATCGGGGCTATGGCCGAGGAGGAGGAAGAGGTGGAGGACGATGGGAAGACCGTGGCCCTTGCCAAAGGTGGCGTGACCGACCTCGTGAGGACTGCTGGCAGGACCAGCCTCGCGAGGGAGGTTGGAGGGATCAGCCTCGTGAGGACCGCCCTCAATGCAACGCAGCCCTCCCTCCTCTGCCACCACCGCCGAGGAGGAATGAAGACCATCATCAAGACGAGGGGGCTGGGGGATTCCAGGAGCCGCGCACAATCGCTTGCATCCTGGGCGGCGCCCAGACCCCAGCCTCACAGCGCATCTTCAAGCAGTTTGCTCGCGAGGTGAACGCAGTCCTCCCCAAGCTTGAGGCCATGCGCCCTCTCAGGTGGTCTGCGTGCGCTATCAGGTTCAGCTCAGTGAATCAGCTCAAGTGCGCATCAACGGCCGGAGTCCTCCCGATGCTTTGCTCCCCAGTCATCAGCAATGTGCAAGTGACTAGGACCCTCATCGATGGCGGAGCAGGACTCAACGTCCTGTCCGTCGAGACATTCAACAATCTCCAAGTGCCATATGATCAGCTTCAGCCGACCAAGCCTTTCTCAGGAGTCACTGATGGTTCCACTATTCCAATATGGCAGGTTCGCCTTCTAGTCACCTTTGGGCAGCGCAACAACTATCGCACCGAGCTCATTGACTTTGACGTCGAACACATTCGCCTGCCATACAATGCCATCCTCGGGTACCCAGCCCTGGCCAAGTTCATGGCAGTGACTCACCATGGCTACAATGTCCTCAAGATGCTAGGAAGCGGTGGAGTCATCACAGTACCCTGTGAGGAAAGAGATGCAGTGTGTTCTCTTGAGCGTGCCTTCCAGGCCGTAGCAATCGAAGACCCAGATCACAGGACCGGGAGACTTCCCGAGGCGGTCCCTAAGAAGAAGAAGGCTTCACCTGGCCCAAACCCTCATGAGGCAGGCACCTTCGGAGGCGTTACGTCAGGATTCGCGCCCGCTCAGGGGGCGCCACCCTCTGTCCCATCTGAAGGCGCGCCTGGCGCCCTCCTCGGGCAGGACTCGGGGGCTCTTTCTTGGAGAGCCACCGACTTTGCCAAGGTCACGGGGGAGATGCTCGGGCACCACTTGGAAGCGTGCTTCAAAGCACGTTTCCCTCAGGAAGGTATGAGGCAAGGAGGGCCAAACCCTGAGGAGTTCATGGCGAGAAACGCTCAGGAGCTACAGGAGTCAAGAGTCATGCGCGGCAGCCGCTGCCTAAGCATCGCAGCCCCCCATCCAGGCGAGGATGGTGGGCTGCGCGTCTGCATAGACGTACCAGGAATCAACTGAGCCGCGTCTCAGCAGCGTCTCTGGCCTTCGCGCGTGGGGCGTTGTATGGTCCACCTCACAGCTACGTTCGCATGCCTTTCGGCCTGCTGAACGCGACCGTTGCTCATCTGTGCCTGATGAGGAGCATTCTGGAGGCTCAGGAGGACAGGCATTGGGCGGTCCTGGCAGAGATGGAGATGGTCCTCAAAGCTCCACCCGAGCCCCCGGAGCCTCCCGAGGCTCCCGGGCCCGAGAGCTCATGAGGGTCGGCTTCCTCACCGCGAGTCGTCCACTACTTCAGATCCCTTCATGTTCAACCGTATCTGGTGACATCTTTCAAAGTTCCATTTTCAGCTAGGAGTGCCCACAGGGCTGCATCATTCCCAGGTCGCGTGGGTCCGTCCCTGCGGCATGTATCCGTTTTTCTCATGTTCTTTGCTTATCTTGTTGGGGGCGCCCCTCGGGCTGCATTATCCCCAAGCCGCTCGGGCCTGACCCAGTGGCGTTTGCTTTTTCCGCATCTATCTGAAATGGATTTGCTCCTTCATGCTTAACATGCTTAACCTAATCGCCTAATCGATTGACACCTACCTTTGGAGCCGCTCGCTCTGGCACGACACTTGCGTACGGGTCCGTCCCTGCAACGCCAATAAATATGAGTGGCTGAGCTCGGCAGCCCCGCAAGGCACGACCTCACCAGGCCCTCAGTGCCCCAATCACTCCCTCGGAGCGACCAATGGTTGGCTGGCAACCGTAACGACAGACCTTGTTTCCCCTCGTGATTGGTATGCAGGACCCACTCCAGAAGCAACGCTGGGGTCGTCGCGAGCTTTCTCTCCTTCTCTCCGGCACGATCCGCTTGCACGTTAAAAGGGGGGCGCCTGAGCATCGCGACTCATGGGCTCTTACTGGCTCTCCAGCCCTCACCCCCTGGCCTTGACCCACAGCATCGAGACCTGTCATACCAGCGGTGGCTGAGCTCGCTCTAGGGCCGGGACCTGAGGACGTAGAGCATGAAGGAAAGTGCGGGAGAGAGGGAAGAAGCTCACGAGGACCTAACCCAGCAACACCTCAGCTGCCGCCACGCAGGCCCGGCGCTTCGTCGAAAACCACTCCAAACCTACAAGATAAGTCACACAAGAACTGAATTGACTCAGCGCTAAACCCTTGCCTACTGCAGCTCTGTCACGGCAACGTTGCCTGCCTTTCTTGCCAAGTGGAGGCTGCTTGAGCGCCAAAGCGGACCTCCTGATCATCGCTACTCAGGGTCTCTTAATGGACCTTGGGCCGCTCACCTCCTGGCCTTGACCACGGCATCGCGACCCGGCATACTAGCGATGGCTGAAGCTTGCCTGGGGACCGGGACCTATCGGCGTAGAGCACCAAGCCCTCGTGAGGAAAGAAAGGGGGAACTGAGCCGGGGCAGAACGCGCCTCCCGCATCATTTCATAATAAGGATATAATATTCACAAAAGACATGGTCAGCACCTTACATACCCCTGCGGGGTGGTACTTCGATTCCTCGCAGGGAACAAAAGGCTCTAATCCTAAGGAACGCTAACTACGCGCACCTCCGCAGGAGATGCCATCATCAACAATGGGCCGTCAGGCGCCGGCACCAACCCCATCCAGATCAGTGGCGTCGGCGGCCTGATGCAGCTGCCCTGCTCTGGGCGCGACGCGAGCTCGGGGGCACATAGCTGTCGTCGCTCGTCTCCGGAGTCATGTGAAGCTCGGCGGACTCGCTGGACCCTCCGGCTCCTCCGCTGCTGCCTGAGGAGCTACTGGGGAAGCGGTTGGCAGGCCTGGTCCTCGCCACGACGATGCCCCGACCGCCTTTCTCGTGGCAGCATTCCAGCCGGTGTCCTTCCGCGTCGAAGACCTTGAAGAACATCAAGGAGGCGCCATCGTATTCGAGGTGGATTACAAGGGCTCCCCCTATCCGGAAGACCCGGGCGATCTCGCCCCAGCCACGGGTCAGGAAGACCTTGCCCGGGGCGACGACCTCGACCTCCGCCCCAGTCACGGGGGTGTTGCAGTCGGCATGCTGCAGCCAGAGCTCCCAAGGCCCCCTCGGCGGAATCTCGAAGGCGAAGGAGGGAGGAAGGTGAATCCAAGATCGAGGAGGCATGGTAGCATGGAGCACAAGCTCGCGAGAGGAGCCCTCGGCGTGGACTGTGGGGGAACGACGCGCACCGCCGTAACTCGCCGGCATCGGTGACGGCACCGTCGGTGTCGCTTGACGCCTTCTTCTACCGGGCCCTTGATTCGGGCGTACAAGGGCAACGGAAACCCAGGCGGCGGCCGCTCGTACCAGGGCCTTGACGCCTCCCGACGAGCACCCTCATCTCGGTGGCAGAGGACTAGCCGCTTCTTTGGTGGAAGCGGGTCGGCACCCTATCGGGGGGCCTTCCCCTTATCTTCTGCAGAAAACCGGCGGATAGGCGCCATTGGCGTAAGGTGGAGCAAGGGATAGGAAGAATAAGAAAAGGAGTAGCAGGAAGGGACGGACTGGAAGGGCTCGCGTCGTTCCGTACTTATAACCGGAGAAGGCCAACCATCGGCCACCACGATCGCAGGTAATCATGACCCATTTTTGCATGCAGGGACTTGTCAAGTCGTGCGGTTGCCGAGGCATCGTGGGGAAGCGGAGACGCCCACGTCCAATCAATTGCCACGAGGCGCTCAAGGACGCAGGCTATTGCGGCCCGAGGCGCTTCGCACTTGCCCCTTCGCTTCTCTGCTAAGCCATGTCCGTGCGCGCCTTGGGCCCGGGGGCTACTATCAGCGTTCTGGGAACGGGGGTCCCCAGACTTGCCTGCCTGCGGCCTGCGGCATGGCTCAAGTGGGGGCCCAGTGCAGCCCAGCTTCATCAGCATAAGCTCAAGACCCTCGCGAGGTGCCAAGCCTCGCGGGGCGGACGACAGGGAGCTTCCTCGGGAGCAGCCTCATTAGGCAGGCTCGCGAGGAGGCGGAGAGATCAAGGAAGGGCACCTCGCAAGGCACCCATGACACAAGCCATGACGATCGAGACCAGGCGGACGCCAGGCGGGCGCCGGCCTATGCAGTGTCCTTGTTTCCCCTTCGGTGCAAAGGGGGCAAGCACAGGCCAAGGCATTAGGCAAAGGTTACCGTTTCGGTGCAACAAGACCAAGACCAGCAGAGCGGCATGATGGAGGTCATCGTGGAGCCCAGGACGGCTCATCGTCAAAGCCTTTGGTAGCCGTAGACCAACTTTAGTCAGGATAAGTGTACTAGATGTTCCCCTTCAAAATGGCCAATTGTTGGCGCCCTTCCCGCTCATTATTTGGGAAGAGGCCCAGGGCCTCCCACTATAAATAGAGCTAGACACCACAGGGCAAGGGGGATCTGATCCAGATTCCGCGTAGACTAGAGAGAGAGAAGCGACTGAACTCACCCAAGCAGTTCATCGCACCAGCTCAAGAACAGCCCCTCGCGAGGCTGTTCTCCCTTTGTATTGTTCATCATCAACCCCTGAGGCAATCCACCACACCACATACTGGAGTAGGGTATTACACCACAATGGTGGCCTGAACTAGTATAAACCTCGTGTCCCTTGTGTGTTCTTCTTGATAGCCTAGATTCCTTGCGAGCCATCGAGACGCGAGTTGGTAGGGGAAAGATCTTCGTGCGCACCCCAGAGTTCGAACCTCAAGGGTCTGCCGGAACCTGAAATCCGACAAACCTCAAGGTGACGAAGATGCTAGTTGATGACGGGGCCGGTCTGAACTTGATCTCGCCTGTTGTGATCAAAAGGCTACAGATTCCTGATGCAGACCACGAAGAGATGGGCACGTTTGAAGGGGTCAACCCGGGAATGAGTCAGCCGAAGGGTAAGGTCACGCTGCCCATGACGTTTGAAGGCGAGTTGAACTACAAGACGGAGAGGATTGTCTTTGATGTAGCCGAGATCCCCTTGCCCTACAACAAGATCCTCGGTCGCCCGGCACTAGCCAAGTTCATGGCGGCGTCACATTACACCTACAGCATGCTGAAGATGTCTGGGCCGATGACCATCATCACCGACCCCTCCGACAAGAAGGACATGCTGATCTGCGTTGACTAACTCTGCTGGGAAGCAGTTGCAGCGACTGCCGCCAAGGCACTTCCACCTGCCGATGAAGCCCCAGGAGGGAAGAAGACCGGCAAGACCTCTCACACCCACTCCGGCAAGCGCACCTCTTCGGAGTGCTGTGCTCCCATCGAGGACGTGCCAGAGAGCTCCACCAGCAAGAGGAAGAAATCCAGAGCTGCACCACTAGAGACCAAGAAGGTGTCTGTCAAGGAGGATGGCACGGGAGGGGCTTTCACCATAAGCTCCACCCTCGGTAGCGAATAGGAAGCCGCGCTCATCAATTTCCTATGGGCGAATGTCGATGTGTTTGCATGGCAAGCATCCGAAATCCTCGGAGTTCCCCGGGAAGTGATTGAGCAGCAGCTTGCTGTCTGTCCTCATGCGCGACCCGTCAAGCAGAAGGTCAGGAAGCAAGCTTTTGAAAGGCAGGAGTTCATCACAGAAGAGATCAAGAAGTTGGAAGTGGCAGGCTTGGTGAGAGGAGTGCTCCATCCGACGTGGTTGGCCAATCCGGTGGTGGTGCACAAGGCAAATGGGAAGTGGAGGTTGTGTATTGATTACACATATATCAATAAGGTCAGTCCAAAAGACCCTTTCCTGTTGCCGCGCTTTGACCAGATTGTTGACTCCACGGCCGGGTGTGACCTATTATCATTCCTTGACGCCTACTCAGGATACCATCAGATTTTCATGATGAGAGAAGATGAAGAGAAGACAGCATTCATCACCCTATGTGGTACGTATTGCTTTTTACGGATGCCTTTCGAGTTGAAGAGTGTTGGCTCAACGTTTACAAGAGCAGTCCAAATTGGTTTTGAACCCCAGCTACATAAAAATATGGAAGCTTATTTGGATGACATAGTGATCAAAACCAAGGACAAGGCAACACTTATACACGATTTGGATGAGACATTTGCAAATTTGCGCAGGATCAACCTCAAGCTGAACCCTGAGAAGTGTGTCTTTGGCGTTCCGTCTAGCAAGCTTCTCGGGTTCTTCGTGTCATAGAGTGGGATCGAGGCAAATCTAGACAAGACAAAGGCCATTGAGCAGCTTGAGGCACCTAGGCGGGTCAAGGATGTGCATCGGTTCACTGGCTACGTTGCCGCCATGAGCAGATTCATCTCCAAGTTTACTGACCATGCCCTTCCCTTTTTCAAAATCTTGAAAAAGGCGGGCCCAATGGAGTGGACCCCAGAGGCTGAAGCAGCGCTACATGATTTGAAGAAATACCTCTCCTCCATGCCGATACTGGTTGCGCCTAAACTACAGGAGCCGCTGCTGCTGTATCTAGTGGCAACGAATCAAGTTGTCAGCACAGTGCTGGTGGCGTAGAGGGAGGTCGACGAAGGAGCAATGGCAATGGCAGGACTGGCGGATGGCGAACCAGAGCTCCCCCCAGCAAGGCTTGACACCGACAAGGCGAGGCCTCCGGCAGGGTCTGACACCGGCGGGATAGGGCATGTGCAACCAAGTGAAGTGGTGCAGAAAAAGAAGATGATGCAGCACCCGGTTTACTTTGTCTTCTCCCTCTTGCAGGGGGCTAGGTCAAGGTACTCCGGTGTGCAGAAATTGCTCTTCGTCCTCCTTATGGCCTCGAGGAAGCTGCGTCATTACTTCCAAGCACATGAGATCACCGTCGTCACCCACCTCCCGTTGCAACGGATAATGCATATCCCGGATGCAATGGGGAGGATTGTGGAATGGGCCTTGGAGCTGTCGAGCTTTGGTTTGAAGTTTGAAAGTACCTCGACGATCCAGAGCAGATTCTTGGCAGAGTTCATTGCAGAGTGGACCTCGACATCCAACAAAGAGATCCGGGAGACCACTCTTCCCGGCAAGGAAGGAAGTCGCAACTGGATTATGTACTTTGACGAGGCTTTCTTGCTGCAAGGCACCAGTGCTAGTGTGCTGCTCGTCGCACCCACCGGAGAGAACCTCGAGTATGTAATCCAGATGCACTTTTCCAGGGACATGTAGACAAACAACACTGCTAAATACGAGGGGTTGCTTGCCGGTCTCAGGATCGCGGCAGACCTCGGGATCAAGAAGCTCATCGTTAGGGGTGATTCTCACCTTGTCGTAAGGCAGGTTAACAAGGATTATCAAAGCCCATTGATGGAGGCCTATGTGGAATAGGTGAGGAAGCTGGAGGAGCATTCTGATGGTATACAGGCGGAGCATGTTCCCCGAGTGGAGAACAACATCGCCGACTACCTGTCGAAGCGCACTGCCCTCAAACTACCTGTGGAACCAGGTAGTTTTATGCTTCGGTTAAATCAACCATCCGTTGAACCATCGACAGAACAGAACTAGCGGAGGAAATCAGGCCCCGGCAAGTACTTTCCCACCAAGCTCCCAGGAGCCGGTGGCGAAGATGCTGTCGTGGTCACTGAGCCTGCCGTGGGGCAACCGACTTCGACAGGGCGTCAAGCCCTGGCCGTAGAGACAGTCACTCCCATGGCAGAGGAAATGCCTTTTGTCCTTGCCGTCGAGCCCCAGGCTCCGTCATGGGCACAACATACGGCCCGATTCCTCCAAACAGGGGAGCTTCCTGAGGAGGAGGAAGAAACAGAGAAAGTAGCCCGTTGGTCTGCCATGTACCAGTTTGTTGACAATGTTCTATACAAAAAAAGACCAAACAGTGTGAAATTGAAGTGCATTCCCGGGGAGGAAGGAACTGAGCTGTTGGCAGAGATACACGAAGGCGTATGTGGCTCCCACATAGGGTCGAGGGCCCTTGTCGGCAAGGCTTTCCGGCAAGGTTTCTTCTAGCCCACTGCCCTCCAGGATGCAACGACACTAGTAACCAAACGTGAAGCATGTCAGTTCCATTCAAAGAAGCTTCATCAGCCAGCTCAAGCCCTTCAAACAATCCCTCTCTCCTGGCCATTTTCGGTCTGGGGTCTCGACATACTGGGTCCTTTCCCCTGTGCTGTCGGGGGCTTTGAGTACTTGTACATTGCAATCGACAAGATCAAAAAGTGGCCGGAGGTGGAAGCAGTGAGGAAGGTGATAGCGCATTCAGCCGTCAATTCTTCAAGGGTCTAGTCTGCGGTTTTTGTGTGAAAAACAGAATCATCACCAACAATGGCACGCAGTTCACAAGCCCTTCATGCAATACACCCAAGACCTCGGCACCAAGGTATGTTTCGCTTCCGTGGCACAACCACGGAGCAACGGCCAAGCGAAGAGGGCAAATGCTGAAGTACTGCGAGGCCTAAGGACAAAGACTTTTGACAGGCTGCACAAGAGCAGTAGGCGCTGGATTGATGAGTTGTCGGCGGTTCTTTAGTCGATCAGAATGACACCAAATCGAGCCACCGGCAAGACACCCTTTTCCCTGGTATACGGGGTAGAGGCAGTTCTCCCCACGGAGCTCACATACGGGTCACCTCGAGTGCTTGCTTATGACGAGCTTGAGCAAGAGCGATTGCGGCAGGATGACACAACGCTCCTCAAGGAAGATCGTCTTCGGGCGGCTGTGAGAGCAGCGCGCTACCAGCAAGCCTTGCGCCGCTACCATAGCTACAACGTTCATGCCCAAAGCTTTAAGGAAGGCGACCTTGTTCTTCGGCGCGTTCAATCGGCCAAGAATTCCAACAAGTTGACACCAAAGTGGGAAGGCCCTTATTGGGTAATACGAGTCACCAGGCCAAGCGCAGTCTGCCTGGAGACCGAAGATGCCATTCCAGTGAGCAACTCCTGGAACATCGAGCATCTTCGCAAGTTTTACCCATAAGGTGCGGTTGCCGGGCCCTCTGGCAGACCACCTTTTGTACAAGCCTTGCCAGCAAGGCATGTAACCCTTTGTGCAAAGCCAGGCACAGACACTGAGCATAAGTAAATGAAGTGCTGGCGCCCTAAGTTATAGCATGCATGCTAGGTTGAGTCTCTCCCTCGGTTAGGGTTGATAGTGCTTAGCGGCATCTAACCCCTAGCATAGAGGTCGAGTGTGCGTCTCTCTGTTCCTTCCTGTCCTCTTTGGTTCACAGGGTACATGGACATTTCTGCTAAGCTATTTGGAAGAAAGAGAACAAGCCGGCGCTCTGGTCCCGTAAGCCAAGGTTGCCGGGCTGCATACACAAGGGTCCAACCACGGCAAGCTAAGGTTGCCAGGGGGCTGCAGATTCAGATAAGTCCTTCATCCCCAGTTGTGCATTTTCGTATGGAATAGGGACGTATAAAACCTCATTTTATTCCTAGGCCACCGTGCTCCCCTTTTCCTGTACCCAATCCCTGGGTCAGAACTTGGTTGTAGTCGAAGTGACAAGGAAGAAAACGAAGGGCCTAACCCTACTTTGCCCCCGCCTTCACAAAAAGCGTGAGTATGGTCGAATGAAGTAAGGAGGCGGCGAGGCCTATTGCCGGGGCGACAATGTTTATCTTAAAAATAACAAGGACTCGTTCCTTGGCATGGGCTTCGCTCATGCACAAAGAACCCGGCAAGCACCCTTTTTTCATTAATACGTCCCATATAGGTACAGTTCGTACGGAATGTAAACATGAGCAAGGGGATTACAAGTTTTAAATTTAACTACGGCCCATAGGCTTACAAACTAAAAGAGATAAGAAGCATGTAATCCCTTTCTTGTTCCTCTCCCCAGGAAATGGAACAAGATGGCAGGAGGGAAAAAGGAGTGCCTAGGCGAGGTACGAGCAGCAGAAGACACCAAGAGAACATCCCGGTGGTCGTCCGGAAGAGGGCTGGTGATGATGGTGCCGGGAGAAGGGTCGAAAGATCAGGCAGCGGGCCACCAATACACTATGAAGGTGCCAGTGCCATCGTACTCCGACTTGACGGCCCGCCACCTACCTTCTTCGCCTTCTCCAGCCTTCCCACGCAAGCCGCCCAAGGAGGCGACCCCGAGAAGTTCAAGGAGCTGGCCCCACCCCCGGCAAAATGCTCTGCCCAGAGGAAGGGCCAGGTGCAGATGCTGCTGCTGCCGGCGCCACCTAGGGACCGTGTGTTTGACACCTAGTCGGACCCGTCATCCTCCCGCTTGACGCCCTCGTCATCGCTGTCGCTGTCCTCCACGCCACTCTCGCTTGAGGAGAAGTCTTCATCATCGGAGGAGCTCTCCACGCAACACCTTAGGCGAGTTCCCATGTGCCCAATGACCATGACGGAGAGCAGGCCGTTCTCCATTAATTTGAATTGGGGAACGAGCCCCTCCGGTAGGCTGTGAGCACAAGCGAAGGCCTTCGATCCACGGCGAAGATACATGATGTGAGGGTCCGGGAAGTCAACATCGACCCGCATGCTGCCATTCCCGCAACCCCTCATATGCAACCTCAGAGCCTGTGGCGGGTCGAGCTCCATCTCTCGAGTGAACGGACTAGGGAGACGAAGACGACGACGCACTGGCCGGTGCAGCCTGATGACGAACTCGCGAGGCTGGTCTCTGATGTGACCATCCATTAGGGGAGGACCCGCTTGCGGAGGCGAGACCGGTGTGCTGCCCCATCCTCCTCTTCCCCGAGCACCACAGCGGCCTCGGCCTCACCCCCTCCCCCTTCGTCTCATGGCCAGCTCTGCCACCACGAGCTCTTGGGAAGGAGGGGCACGCTATCGAGCAGAGAGCCTCGTCACCGCCATCGGAGCACCGGCGCGCCCTATCGCCATAGCAATGGATGAAGAATGGCGACGAAGGGGAGACGTAGAGAGATGTTTTTCCTCCTACCCCTGAGTCCCCTTTTTATAGTTGGGAAGGGGAGGCCGAAGGACTAGCTCTACGCCACTGAAGAACCCGCTCGAATCCGGCTCATTAAAGTGGCAGCAGGCGAGGCCATCGACCGCCCTCCCTGCCCAATTGGAGGCGCGTGAGTATCGGCCCGCGCACGCCTTCCCATATCCCATGCATCTGTCACCTACCCCATGCCATGCATGTGGCGTACGTGGCGCAAGGGGCGGGCGTAGTGGGAAACGTGGGACAACGGTTCCAAGGCGAAGAAAGTAAATGAGCAGTGGCCCTGCAGTCTTAAAGGGACACAGAAGCTGCCTCTTTACTATTCATCATAGGATGATGCAGGCATGCTTCGGTCACCCCACGCACGATCCCCATGTCACGCATTCAACACGGGTCGTGGGGAAGCGCAGTGGATGAATGAGTTACTGCGGTAAGGCTCCTTCCCGCCTGCACGCGCACCGTTCTGGGCCTAGCCCAACAACGCGTCGTGCTTATGTGTGGCCGAGGCCCGGGGGCTCCTGTCGGTGTCCAAAAGTAGGGGCTCTCTTTTGTACCCCTTTACCTGTGCACGGGCAGTCAGAGCCGTGCCTGTGGCCACACTTAGTAGGGCGGAGGAGGGAAGCCAAAGGCGCAAGTCAATCAAAGCAGCGCCAAAACCAGAGACACGAAAGGCAAGAGGGCGAGGCAGACTCCCCCGGCAAGGACCTTGCCGGGGCAGCCTCCGCAGCCCCGGCAAGATCCTTGCCAGGGCAGCTTGCCCAACGCCACCCTTGAATCCAAGGGTTCCAACGCCATCAACCACATTGGAACCAAGGCTCAGGAGGCACCTCCATGGTGGCATGCAGATCTTCATAAACATCATAAGCATGCAAGATCAGATGAGGACCAGAAGACGATGATCCTCGGCAAGATCCTAACCGAGGAAATCCACGTGACCTCTGGCAAGATCCTTGCCGGGGACGACCGCGATGCCCCGGCAAGACCCTTGCCGAGGACATCAGCGAGGCCGCGGTCAGGCTCGCACCTGCCAAGACTCCACCGCCGTTCTCATGCAGCTGCCAGCCCAGCCAGCTAGGCTAGCACCTACGTGGCGACGTGCGGCCTCTAGACCAGTTCAGCAAGCTTCTGCGTCGTGGCATGCAGATCTTCGTGAAGACACTTCCACCGCACCAGCTCAGCAGCCTGCCAGCCTACATGGAGCTGCACGCCTCGTTGGTCAGGATGCGTGTCGAAGCAAGGCGAGGTGGCGACGGACGGGACGGGCCTCATTACCGTCACCAATAAAGCAAGGGGACACCTAAGGGGCGCATTTAATGCATTGTGTCCCGTAATGATAGGCGATAACCTCAGCCACTTTATGCCTTTCCACCTCCTATGTGCCATTGTAGCGTCCCCATTTTCTATAAAAGGAGGCCCGAGGCATACAAGAGAGGGATTCGGCTCTTTTGAACAAGTTGCGTATCGTGGCTAGCTCAAGAACACAAGAACACTCAGATATACACCAAAGCAGGACTAGGGTATTACGCATCCTCGCGGCCCAAACCTGGGTAAACGATCTTTGTGCTGGCTCCTAGACCTGCTCTTTCCACAACCCCGTGCTCGCCGACCGTAGTAGGGATTCCAGTGATCCCATAGGTGTCATTCCCACCGACATTGTCTTCATTCTTTCTTTCATTTTTTTATCTTTTTCCTTCTTTTTTTTTGGTCTAGAGTCTCATCCCGACTTGTGGGGGAGTCATAGTCTCCATCATCCATTCCTCACTAGGACATTGCTATAATAATGAAAATTGATGATCATCACACTTCTATTTACTTACAACTCAATATTACAACTCGATACCTATAACAAAATATGACTCTATATGAATGCATGTGGTAGTGTACTAGGATCTGCAATGATCTAGTGTAACATATATGTAAAAATGATGAACGGTGGCTGAGCCACAACTACTATGTCAGCTATATGATGATGCAAAGCAATATGACAATGAATGCTCAAGTCATTAAAACGGAAGTGGTGGAATGTGACACCCCAAAATTTTAACCTTGTTTTGTTAGTTAAAATTTTGCCATAAAACTTTAACTTTTAATTTCTGGAATTTCTTTTGATTTCAGAACCATTCTTTCCTTTGTTTTTATGGAGTTTTTACCTCAAGTGAAAAACTTTCCAAATATAGTATTGGACTTGTTTGCCATTTCAAGAAAAACATTTCTATTAGTAGTGGAATTTATTTGCAAAATTATTTCTCTCTGAGCTTTATTCCTTAAAGTGATTTTTCATTTTGGAGCTCTTTTTGAACTACAACCAACTGATTACTTTAACTAAAATTCCAACCAAAATTTGGGAATGTCATGTGATGTTTTTAAATCACTTTCATGCAAAAATATCCTTTATTCATGAAATATTTTGAGCCCTACCCCAAATTTTTAAATCTGATCCAGTTGGTATATTTGCACTACAGCCTATTTAAATATTTCCTTAAAGCCTCCACCAAAATTATGGGATGTCAGTGGTAGCATGCAATGAAACTTTATGCAAAAAACTAGTGATGTTCTTTGGAAAAATTGAGTGAATCAACCTCTTTTTCGTTCTGGCCCAGCCTTGTGATTTCTACTGCAACCCTAATTATTTTTGCTCTAGTGACCTTGTGCTTCCTCCTGCTTGTAGTCAACCCTACAAAACCCCTAAGTCCAGGAGCATGCACCCATTGGGACATTTTTGGTTCATGTAATGATGCCATTTACCCCCTGTCCATAATTGAAGTTCTGTAAAACTTGCTCTAACAAGTTTCTACATTTGGCAAACTAACCTCACCACCCTCTTATGCATCTAAAGAGACCCCAATATGGAAGATTTGGCCACTCCAGGAAATGCCTAGGTGCCTGTGGCATTTCGTCAAACACCTTGAGAGGATGGACAGATTTGGCATGAGTTTTTGTTTGCATTGTGAACTTGGTCTCCTGACCTAACCACCTTGTCCCTTGATCTCCCCTCTATCACTAACCTAGTCCTGTTGCTAGCCAACCTCGCCCGAGCGCTCTGGAGTGCCATGGCATTTCGCCGAGCAGTTGGTGGGCGTGCACTGGGCGCGCCCAGAGCGCGCCAACTGCAGCCCCACACCCGAGCCGCCGTGTCGCGCCCAATCCGCGCCCCTGACCTTTGCTCACCTGCAGAGCCCACCCCCGACCTCAGCCACTCACTAGAACGCGCCAGCCTATCCCTGGGGCCGCACAGGGCCGCCGTCAGGTCGGCCACGGCGGCTAGCGGGCGGCCACAGCAGCCCCTGCCATGGGCGGCGCCGCCCGAGCTACCAGCTCTCGCCACCTGCCCCTGGGAGGAGCGCAAGCTCATCACCTCGCTCGTCTGCAAGCGCTCGTCGCCGCCACGTCCTCCTGCAGCAACAGAGAGGCGGTTCACCGGTGACCTTATCCTCGGCCGTGGAACCACCATCGATGCTCTATAAATAGGACCCCCCCCCCCCCCCCGAGCTCGTCCAGGCCTCAAGCAACCTCTCTCACACCCTCACCGATACGCCCGTAGCCGTAGGAAGACCAGAGAGGTCGTCCTCCTCATCTCCGGCAGTCACAGCCGCCGCCACTGTCTCGATCACTCCGGCGCCACCAAGGCCTCCCCCTCTCCACTCTCTTCACCAGGAGCTCCCTCTCCCTCTCGTGAATCCATCCCCCTACTCAATTTTGATCAGGACTCGCCGCAGGCAAAAACCCACTCTTCCCAACGGCCACCGTCTGCTGCGGAGCTCGCCACCGGCAGCTCCGTCCACCCCGGGGACTGTAACGACCACCCGAGGGACCGCCTCGACCCCCTGAGCCCGCGGGTGACCTATGTTTCTCGAACGGTGCTGCTGTTCACCGGCGAGCATCGCCGGAGGCCCGCCCCCTCTTGGGCAGAGGAAGAGGAGGGAGGCTCGACTGGTCAAACCTGACCAGTGGGCTCCCTTGACCCACTGTCAGTGACCCAGCCCGCCTCCACGCGTTTTAAGTGGAAGTGCAAAACCCCCAGTACGTCTTCCCCACTTCAAAAGCATATTTCCTTTTGAAATGTTTTCTTTTCTGTTTTATTTTAAAAACAGATTTTGACCAGAACTTTGACTGGCCATAACTTTATAAATATAACCCCAAAGGACTTGATTCTTTTTCTATTGTGTCACAAATATTGTCTAGTTTATTTTCATAATTATTACAAAATTTTCCAAACAACTTTTTGTGCTGTTTTGTAAATGAGTGTTAATTCAAATTTATTTAAAATAGGATTTTGGAGAGAGAGAAGAAAACTTTCAAAAGTTTTGGAGAGCACCCCCACCTCTCCACACCTTGAAGGCAAGCATTCTGAACCCTGGTGTGATATTGTGTGTGTCATTTGACACGGTGACAACACCACCTCGACACGGGGTATACGTCATTTTATGTGATGATATGTTCCTACTCATGAGTGCAAATTGATGATTTCATGCTATTGGAGTTGGATATGCTTGTGATAGTAATCACCATAATATGCCTTTCATGCATACCGGAAGGAAATCCGGGAAAGCCTCTGTCTTGGGTAGACACGGTCTTGTCCTAGTCCTCCGTCGAGACGGTCGTGTCCGGTATGGCATGAGGTGGTGTGTCGCGTGGTGATTCTGTCTGTTGGTTGAAGTATAGATTGTTATGCTAACCATGCAGGGAATACTAAACCTCCTGAGTCGACCGTAGAGCGAGTCTTGTTCCTGTAACCCCCACACTTGTTTCGTACTACCACTAGTCCCTGCCACAGGTAGGGTGCGGTTCAGTAATTTGTCAACCCCTTTCCAGCACACACCGTACAGAGGGGCCGGGATGAGAGTACCATGGCCATGGATTAAAGCCAGTCATCCGGTCAGGGGGCATGGGTGTTTCCGGTTGGGACCGAGAGGGGAGGCCACCCCTTAGAGCGCGCGATATAAATTTTATCCCATGCTACGCGAGGTTGTAGCCTCCCCACTTAGAGTTTTGCTTGACAGGTGTCATGGGTGATTCCAGACACCGGTAAGTTAAGCTGGTGTGTGCAAGTCAGGTGTGTTTTCAATTAAAAGACCGTGGACGGAATTAGTCCCGATGGACTAAAGGAATCCGTTACTCGTGGGTAAAGAGTACACCCTCTGCAGATATTAAATCTATTCGAATAGCCGTGCCCATGGTTAAGGACTACAGTCTAGGACGGGTCAAGTGTCGGTCTTAGTGTTGGTCTTTGGAGGAGAAATTGCTTAATCAGAACATGGATCATGGCTTGGGACTTGTGCTGATTACGATAATTTTGATTATTATTATTACGGACTAACCCATTATATTACTTGAATTATTAAGTATCCCTGGGACGGTTCTACCTCCTGGATATTCATTGTGATTATTTACCTTATAAGCCCTTTATGTGGTGTCGCTGAGACGCCCGACTTTGGCATTGCTTGTTATTTATTTACCTTATAAGCCCTTTATGTGGTGTCGCTGAGACGCCCGACTGTGGCATTGCTTGTTAGTTATTTACTTTATAAGCCCTTTATGTGGTGTCGTTGAGACGCCCGACTATGGCAATGCTTGTTATTTATATATTTTATAAGCTCATTATGTGGCATCGCACAGACGCCCGACTGTGGCATTTTATCTCCACTCCATTGTTGTATATTCATGTTGCATATAAATAACCTGCTTGCATGCATAAGAGATTTTTTATTATTATGACTGACGATGTGATCATAGAATATTTCAGTGCATGATTATCATTTATATTATCCCCGTGTTCATAATGTTTGCGAGTACATTCAAAGTACTCACTGGCTTGTCCCTGGCTATTGTCTTGGCCAGATTTCTTGCTTGGAGAGGAGCGTTGTGATGACAGCCCCGGAACCTAAGAAACGGTGATAGCAGCCTCGCGAAGATAGGAGTTAACCTGGTCAGCTGTTCCTGTGGGAAATGGAGTCCCATAAACATTGATGATCCACAAACCGCTTCCGCCAGCAACCTCTAGAAACCATTTGTTGTACTCATAGGCCAGAATGGTCTTGTACTACATATTTTGTATTTTTGCTTGGAGCTTCTGTATCAAGTTGGTGCCCCATCAGCTAACAGTAATCCTGGGGCTGGTGAGCACAACGGCCATTTTCTGGCAATTAATACCTGGAAAAACTGGTCGTGACAAACTTGGTACCAGAGCCAGGCTGACCATTGTCTAATCCTATCTTAGTCGGGTAAATAAACCTAGGTAAACCAACCCACCAGACCATAACCTAACCCCAGCCAAGCTTCCCGTGCAAGATAGCCATGCAGCGACCCCGACACCTCTGGCAGTCGGTGCCCAACCTATCAGCACAGCCTATCAATCACACGCCAGTGACCTGACCGACACCTAAATTGTCCCATTCGCAAGCGTGCGAAGGAAGACTCCGCCCCTGTTTCTATAAAAAGGACACACTAGCCTCAACACAGCGCATCACAAAACTCTTTCCCTAGACCAAGCCATAATGCCTGGCCCCATCGTGCACAATGAGACCACAGCAACCAACCTTGGAGGTTTTGTGACCGTGCTCGCAATCTCACCCGCCGTGCCTTTGCATTAGAAGAACCCCCAGAATATGTTGTGTACCAAGGGCCCATGAGCGGTGAAACCCGTCAATTCTGGGCCACTGTGCACATCTACGGTAGGGGTCTATCTCCAGAACGCCCCTATAGGTTCACCGGAAGGACAACTTCCTTTGAGCCACAAGCCATCCAACTAGCTGCTCGAGAGGCTATAGTTCAACTCCAGCACTTGTCGCCCAGAGTTAACTCTCGCTCATTCTACTACTACCCCAGTTGTGAAGGGTATGGTAGACCACCCCAAGTTGCCAATGGAGATCACGAGACGGATCCTGCGTTGTTGCACCTAGTGCACTATGTAGGTGCACTAGAGGAACTTTTCGATCAAATCACCCTTGATCTGATCGCAGCTCATGGAGAACTGGTTCGCTGAGCCCCGGCGAGAGGAGAGAACGAGCCTGACGCCGACAACCCAGTCGTGCTGTTCGGACACCCGATCAAGTCCCTGAGGTCTGCCCTAGCCATCGACCAAGGTGCTTTGATGACCCCAGAAGTGTTTCATCGCCTTTTGGGAACACGCTCAAACGGGATTATGGCCAACAATCCCCGAGATGGTCATCATCGCTACCCCGAGCCTGCAGCCCCTCAACCCCCTCCAGCTAATCCCGATAGTGAGACCCGAGGAGAAGCCTCGACATCCACAAGGCACGCCCGCTTGGATATAAACGAGGTAGAGTAAGTCACTTGAGTAGTGTCGAGTCCCAGTGTATCCTCGCTTTGTAATCATGTGACCTTGTAAATAAACGCAGCCTGTCGTCGTGCCTTTGTTTTAAATAGTAGCCTTGCATGGATATGTCAGCATGCGGTATAAATTTCTATCCCAGGCACAGATACCAAAAACCACCTCGACGCCCCCCACAGTGATACGTCACTTTAGTGAAATATGTGTATCTGTGGCTTTGACCCCGACCCTTGGAGCAGAACTGGCAAATTCATTACCTTTCACCACGGTAAAGCGACCCAGCTCCAGTGTTATAAAAAGGCCACCGCGTGACCTTGCCAAGCACCCCTCACCTTGTGCACTACCCTCACAATCATTTCTTGCCATGCCGAGCCCTAGTATTTGTTTGAGAACCCCAGATGCAACCACAGGTAGTTTTGTCAAAATATTGTGGGATTTTACCTGCAGTACCATGGGTTCTACCCAGCCACCCCAGTACGAGCTGTTCAAATCGAGAATCACCCCTTCCACCTTGAAATATTGGGCAGCAGTACACATCCCTCCCGTAAACTCAAACCAAGACCCAACGGAGGTCTCCTTCATGGGGAAATCTATGCCGACCCCACATATGGCCATAGAAGCTGCTGCATACGAAGCCCTTGCTCACCTTCGATTCACGGTACCCTATGCCAGCGAACGAGGGTATTATTACTTTCCGAGCCGTGCAGCACCCAGAGAAGTATCATCTTTTCCCGGTGGACGAATTGAGAGAGACCCAGTACTGGCCAACCTTGTCCAGTACGTCATCGCTTGAGAGCGTCTAACCCAATGTGTGATGGGTTATCTCCAGAGCCTCGCGGATTTGAATCCTCAGATTGCCATCGGCAGACCACTGAGGCCCGACCAGGAGAGACACATTCATTGACTGGTCAATCCACTTCCCCCGATAGAAGAGGAGTGTGTCCCTGTACTAGAGACGTTTTCTCGGGACCCCGTCCAGTTACCGTTTCCATTTTAGATGTCACTTCTATGTTTATTATTGCAACATTTATTTATGTGTTGTAGCTTATGTGTGGTGCCCTGAGTTGTGCGACGAGTCGATTATTTGGTTTCTACTAATATGAGTAGTTTTTGTTGCGGCCTAACTCTTAAATTTACTAATTTCTCTCGCGAAAAATCCTGGAGTGAGATTTCTTTTCCCTGAGTTGCTGCATTGTATATCTTCTCACGACATGGAGTTTTTATTCACGCAGCACCACGGCAGCAGACCCACAACCACAACCACTCGAACACATACACGGCCTGCAAAAACATGTAACCGTGTTGCATCTCACCGACCACCTCCGTAAACGCACCACGGCCTCTGAAGGAGAGATTAGTGGATAATCATCCAGTTACAAGTTACCTCCGACAGACCAACAACAGTTAGCACCCGACACACCCCACCTACTCCTCGTGATCACTGCCACCGCGGAGAGCCAACACCCGAGCGGCAGCATCGCGACGATCATTGAGGATCATTGCGCACAGGAGCACGGAGAGCCCCAGCACGGCTACCAGCCCTCCGCACACCAGGATCACGTACCAGTCGGGCACCACCTCCGCCATTAGAGCCTCGCCTCGAGATTCGGCAAACAGGGACAGAGGAGAAGGAAGGATAAGGAGGAGCGAGGCCAGGTGTGAGGAAGAAGAAAGGAGCACCCCAGTCATTTTATAGCTCGAGATCGGTGTACGGTGGGCGAGTTCCACCAGCGCCGCTCGTCGCTCGACCACCGGTGTTCGGAGGCGAATCCGCGAGTAGTGCCGACAGCACACTGGCCCGCGAGGTGAGTGCACGCTGCACCGGCAGCTAGCACGCCGCGCACTACCGCAGTATGGCCTCGATTCCCTACGCACTAGACGTTGTCGGTGGAGAAAGCACGGAAAGCGCGCGGGAGAGAGGAATAAGAGAGAGCCAGAGGAAGAAGAAGAGACTAACAGTGGACCCTGGATCCACCCGTCAGCCAGAGAGAGCACTGTGCTCTCGGGTAGGACCAGCGTATTTTTTTAAATTTAGAGTTTATTCTAAATTTACGGTATCTAGCGTAGAAATCTCTCGTAGATTTTTCCAAGCAACGCCAGTATCCCACACTGTAGTTTTACACCTCTTATTGCCCTCTCACTGTAGCTGCATTTTTAATGCATATATTTTTATTAAAACAACTTTTAGCAAATCCCGAGGACGAGATTTTTTCTTAAGGGGGTTAGTGTTGTGACACCCTAAAATTTTAACCTTGTTTTGTTAGTTAAAATTTTGCCATAAAACTTAAACTTTTAATTTCTGGAATTTCTTTTGATTTCAGAACCATTCTTTCCTTTGTTTTTATGGAGTTTTTACCTCAAGTGAACAACTTTCCAAATATAGTATTGGACTTGTTTGCCCTTTCAAGAAAAACATTTCTTTTAGCAGTGGAATTTATTTGCAAATTATTTCTCTCTGAGCTTTATTCCTTAAAGTGAATTTTCATTTCGGAGCTCTTTTTGAACTACAACCAATTAATAACTTTAACTAAAATTCCAACAAAAATTTGGGGATGTCATGTGATGTTTTTAAATCACTTTTATGCAAAAATATCCTTTATTCATGAAATATTTTGAGCTCTACCCAAATTATCAAATCTGATCCAGTTGGCATATTTGCACTACAGCCTACTTAAATATTTCCTTAAAGCCTCCACCAAAATTATGGGATGTCAGTGGTAGCATGCAATTAAACATTATGCAAAAACCTAGTGATGTTCTTTGGAAAAATTGAGTGAATCATTCTGGCCCACCCTTGTGATTTCTACTGCAACCCTAATTATTTTTGCTCTAGTGACCTTGTGCTTCCTCCTGCTTGTAGTCAACCCTACAAAACCCCTAAGTCTAGGAGCATGCACCCATTGGGACATTTTTGGTTCATGTAATGATGCCATTTACCCCCTGTCCAGAATTGAAGTTTTGCAAAACTTGCTCTAACAAGTTTCTACATTTGGCAAACTAAGCTCACCACCCTCTTATGCATCTAAAGAGACCCCAATATGGAAGATTTGGCCACTCCAAGAAATGCCTAGGTGCCTGTGGCATTTCGTCAGACACCTTGAGAGCATGGACAGATTTGGCATGAGTTTTTGTTTGCATTGTGAACTTGGTCTCCTGACCTAACCACCTTGTCCCTTGATCTCCCCTCTATCACTAACCTAGTCGTGTTGCTTGCCAACCTCGCCCGAGCGCTCTCGAGTGCCATGGCATTTCACCGAGCAGTTGGTGGGCGTGCATTGGGCGCGCCCAGAGCGCGCCAACTACAGCCACACACCCGAGCCGCCGCGTCGGGCCCAATCCACGCCCCTGACCTTTGCTCACCTGCAGAGCCCACCCCCGACCTCAGCCACTCACCAGAACGCGCCAGCTCGTCCCTGGGGCCGCACAGGGCCGCCGTCAAGTCGGCCACGGTGGCTAGCAGGCGGCCAGAGCAGCCCCTGCCGTGGGCGGCGCCGCCCGAGCCACCAGCTCTACCCACCTGCCCCTTGGAGCAGCGCAAGCTCATCCCCTCGCTCGTCTGCAAGCGCTCGTCGCCGCCACGTCCTCCTGTAGCAACAGAGAGGCGGTTCACCGGCGACCTTATCCTCGGCCGCGGAACCACCATGGATGCGCTATAAATAGGATCCCCCCCCCCCCCCCCCCGAGCTCGTCCAGGCCTCAAGCAACCTCTCTCACTCCCTCACCGATCCGCCCGTAGCCGTAGGAAGCCCAGAGAGGTTGTCCTCCTCATCTCCGGCAATCACAGCCGCCACCACTGTCTCGATCACTCCGGCGCCACCAGGGCCTCCCCCTCTCCACTCTCTTCACCAGGAGCTCCCTCTCCCTCTCGTGAGTCCATCCCCCTACTCAATTTTGATCAGGACTCGCCGCAGGCGAAAACCCACTCTTCCCGACGGCCACCGTCCGCTGCGGAGCTCGCCGCTGGCAGCTCCGTCCACCCCGGGGACCATAACGACCACCGGAGGGACCGCCTCGACCCCCTGAGCCCGCGAGTGACCTCGGGCAGAGGAAGAGGAGGGAGGGTCGACTGGTCAAACCTGACCAGTGGGCCCCCTGGACCCACTGTCAGTGACCCAGCCCGCCTCCACGTGTTTTAAGTGGAAGCGCAAAACCCCCAGTACGTCTTCCCCACTTCAAAAGCGTATTTCCTTTTGAAACGTTTTCTTTTCTATTTTATTTTAAAAACAGATTTTGACCAGAACTTTGACTGGCTATAACTTTTTAAATATAACCCCAAATGACTTGAATCTATTTCCGTTGTGTCCCAAATATTATCTAGTTTATTTTCATAATTATTACAAAATTTTCCAAACAACTTTTTGTGCTGTTTTGGAAATGAGTTTTAATTCAAATTTATTTAAAATGGGATTTTGGAGAGAGAGAAGAAAACTTTCAAAAGTTTTGGAGAGCACCCCCACCTCTCCACACCTTGAAGGCAAGCATTCTGAACCCTGGTGTAATATTGTGTGTGTTATTTGACACGGTGACAACACCACCTCGACACGGGGTATACATCATTTTATGTGATGATATGTTCCTACTCATGAGTGCATATTGATGATTTCATGCTATTGGAGTTGGATATGCTTGTCATAGCAATCACCATAATATGCCTTTCATGCATACCGGAAGGAAATCCGGGAAAGCCTCTGTCTTGGGTAGACACGGTCTTGACCCTAGTCCTCCGTCGAGACGGTCGTGTCCGATATGGCATGAGGAGGTGCGTCGCATGGTGATTCTGTCTGTTGGTTGAACTATAAATTGTTATGCTAACCATGCAGGGAATACTAAACCTCCTGAGTCGACCGTAGAGCAAGTCTTGTTCCAGTAACCCCCACACTTGTTTCGTACTACCACTAGTCCCTGCCACAGGTAGGGTGCGGTTCAGTAATTTGTCAACCCCTTTCCAGCACACACCGTACAGAGTGGCCAGGATGAGGGTACCATGGCCATGGATTAAAGCCAGTCATCCGGTCAGGGGGCATGGGTGTTTCCAGTTGGGACCGAGAGGGGAGGCCACCCCTTAGAGCGTGCGATATAAATTTGATCCCATGCTACGCGAGGTTGTAGCCTCCCCACTTAGAGTTTTGCTTGACAGGTGTCGTGGGTGATTCCAGACACCGGTAAGTTAAGCTGGTGTGTGCAAGTCAGGTGTGTTTTCAATTAAAAGACCGTAGATGGAATTAGTCCCGATGGACTAAAGGAATCCGTTACTCGTGGGTAAAGAGTACACCCTCTGCAGATATTAAATCTATTCGAATAGCCATGTCCATGGTTAAGGACTACAGTCTGGGACGGGTCAATTGTCGGTCTTAGTGTCGGTCTTTGCAGGAGAAATTGCTTAATCAGAACATGGATCATGGCTTGGGACTTGTGTTGATTATGATAATTTTGATTATTATTATTACGGACTAACCCATTATATTACTTGAATTATTGAGTATCCCTGGGACGGTTCTACCTCCTGGATATTCATTGTGATTATTTACCTTATAAGCCCTTTATGTGGTGTCGCTGAGACGCCTGACTGTGGCATTGCTTTTTATTTATTTACCTTATAAGCCCTTTATGTGGTGTCGCTGAGACGCCCGACTGTGGAATTGCTTGTTGGTTATTTACTTTATAAGCCCTTTATGTGGTGTCGCTGAGACGCCCGACTGTGGCAATGCTTGTTATTTATATATTTTATAAGCCCTTTATGTGGCATCGCACAGACACCCGACTGTGGAATTTTATCTCCACTCCATTGTTGCATATTCATGTTGCATATAAATAACCTACTTGCATGCATAAGAGATTTTTTTTATTATGACTGACGATGTGATCATAGAATATTTCAGTGCATGATTATCATTTATATTATCCCCGTGTTCATAATGTTTGCGAGTACATTCAAAGTACTCACTGGCTTGTCCCTGGCTATTGTCTTGGCCAGATTTCTTGCTTGGAGAGGAGCGTTGCGATGACAGCCCCGGAACCTAAGCAACGGTGATAGCAGCCTCGTGAAGAGAGGAGTTAACCTGGTCAGCTGTTCCTGTGGGAAATGGAGTCCCATAAACACTGATGATCCATAAACCGCTTCTGCCAGCAACCACTAGAAACCATTTGTTGTACTCATAGGCCAGAGTGGTCTTGTACTATATATTTTGTATTTTTGCTTGGAGCTTCTGTATCAAGTTGGTGCCCCATCAGCTAACAGTAATCCTGGGGCTGGTGAGCACAACGGCCATTTTCTGGAAATTAATACCCGGAAAAACCGGTCGTGACATGGAAGTTGCATGGCAATATAACTCGGAATGGCTATGGAAAGGCCATAATAGCTATGTGAGGTGGCTGTTTTGAGGAAGATATAATAAGGCTTATGTGTGATAGAGCATATCATATCATGGGTTTTGGATGCACCAGTGAAGTTTGCACCAACTCTCGAGGTGAGAAAGGGCAATGCACAGTAGTGAAGAGCTAGCAAATTGCGAAAAGGTAAGAGTGTGTATATTCCATGGACTCACATTAGTCATAAAGAACTCATATACTTAATGCAAAAGTTTATTAGCCCTCGAAGCAAAGTACTACTATGCATGCCCCTAGGGGGATAGATTGATAGGAAAAGACCATCGCTTGTCCCCGACCACCACTCATAAGGAAGACAATTAATAATAAATCATGCTCCAACTTAATAGCATAACGAGAGACTATACATGCTTTGGGAATCACAAACCTTAACACCAATATTCTTACTAACCACAACCATTTACTAGTACTTGAGGGAGTCCTGGACTAAGGGGTCCTCAGGCGTCTGGCCTATTCAATATGGGCCGGACTGATGGGCTATCGAGGTAAAGGAAGAAGGCCACCTCCCATGTCCGGTTGGGACTCTTGTATGCATGAATGACAAGATTAAGTGTCCGGATATACAGTTTCCTTTCTCTATAAACCGACTCTGTACAACCCTAGGCCCCTCCAGTGTCTATATAAATAGGAGGGCTTAGACCGGAGACAGGATCATAACATTCATAGGCTAGACAATCTAGGGTTTAGCCGTTACGATATCGAGGTAGATCAACTCTTGTAACCCCTATACTAATCGAATACAATCAAGTAGGACGTGAGGTTTTACCTCCTTTACGAGGGCCCGAACCTGGGTAAACACTGTGTCCCTTTGTCCATTGTTACCATTGATCCTCAGACATACAACTTCGGCCCCCCTATCCGAGATCTACCTGTTTTGACACCGACATTGGTGCTTTCATGGAGAGCTCTGTTGTACTGTCAACGGAAGGATTGATGGCGCGCCTCTTCATCAATAATGATTGTGTGTCTAGGGAGACTTTTCTCCCCGGATAGTTCTTTGTGTTCGGCGGCTTCGTGCTACACGCTGACTCGATCGGCAACCTCGAGTAGGTCGACAGCTACGCCCCTGGTCACCAGATCAGGTATGGGAACTTGAACTACGTCGTTGATATCCGGGGGGATCTAATCTTCGAGGGATTCACGACCCCAACTACTGCTCCCCACACTCATAAAGAGGGCCCTTTGGATCCGCTGTCAGATCCCGTCTAGGGGCCAATGCTCACAGCTACCTCGGCCTTAGATCCGGGGCAGATCGCATTCTTCGACGACGGGAGGATCAACCCTGCCAGACTCTCTGCTACCATGGAACTCTCAGCCGGAGATCCAGATGCGATCACGCCGTTGGTAACCCCAGAACCAAATGGGACTCTCCCAGTCATTAGAGAGCTGGACTCGCCTTTGAAGAATAACTTCGAATCACTGAGGTCTACCCCCCCGGACTCAATCAAGTGGCCGGCCCCGCAGATCCGCATACTCCCATCCAGCTTTTGCTTTTAGACGAAGCTCTTGGCTTAATGCAATCTCTCTCCATTACGGAAGCTTTGCCTCCGAACAACACCCAGCACAGGCTGGGGGCTGAGGTCGGGGAATTTCACACCCCAGCCACCACCGACGTAGTAGCCATTGTCAAAGATTTAACCGACATGCTAGACTATGCTTCCGAAGACATCGACGGTATGGACAATGATGTCGACGTCGAACAAAGCCAAAACTCACCCACTACAGGGCATTGGACGGCTATTTCTACTTATGATGTATACATGGTGGACACTCCTGAGGAAAAGGACGATGATGGCGTTCAAGATCCAGGCGGGGACAAGCCTGTCGACGAACCACCAAAGGGCCGGCGTCAGCGGTGCCGCTCACGATCGCGTCGCGCAAAGGATAGTACCACCGGCACCAGAGATAATGAAACACTAGACAACGCCAAAGACCACCCTGTCGAGCCCACGTCCAAACAAGACGAGAGCGAGGAGGGTCAGTACAGCCCCGAGCATGCTGATCACGAGGACTCAAAGGATAGTAATTACTTACCTATCTCCAAAGAGGATGTGAGCCTCGGTGATGAAGATTTCATCGTCCCGAAGGAACCCCTCGAACAAGAACGCTTCAAGTGACAACTCATCGCCACTGCGCGGAGCCTGGAAAAAGAAACAACAGCAGCTTCAAGCTGAACAGGGCACGCTCAATGATAGGTGGACTAAGGTCATAGCCGCCGAAGAGTATGGCTTTGAGTAACCAGTAAAGAGTTACCCCAAGTGCAGGATACTACCACAGTTCGATGATGAAGCCATCGAGCCAATTCTGTCGAAATAAAACTATGATGATCAACCAGACCGACCACCACGTGGACGGGATAAACCGGCCCATCATACCGAACACCAGCCCACACCACCTCGCCGTAGAGGTAGGGAGGCAGCGGCGCTAGACTATAGATATGACGTACGTCAGGAGCTAGCCAATAAAGCTGGTCAGACCAGATCGATCTACGGTTCTAGAGGACGTGCTTCGGCATGAGATGACGACCACCCAACCTGGTGCGATCAACATCATCAAGTTCGAGGTCAGCACCGAACACAGATGTCATCCGAACTATGTCGCAATGTAGCCAGGTATAGAGGTGTGGCACACCCTATGTGCCTTACTGATGAAGTAATGCAGCACCAATTTCCGGAAGGGTTTAAACCCATAAACATCAAATAATATGATGGAACAACAGACCCTGCCGTCTGGATTGAGGATTTTCTTCTCCACATTCGTATGGCTTGCGGAGATGACCTCCACGCCATCAAATATCTCCCCTAGATGCTGAAGGGACCAGCACGGCATCTAGTTGAACAGCCTCCCAAAGAGCTCCATAGGGAACTGGGAAGATTTAGAAGATGCTTTCCTGGACAACTTTCAGGGCACTTATGTCCGGCCTTTGGATGCCGACAACCTCAGTCACATAATCCAGCAACTTGGAGAGTCAGCCCGCAAACTTTGGAATCGGTTCCTCATTTAAAAGAACGAAATCATGGATTGTCCAGACGCCGAAGCCTTAGCAGCCTTCAAACACAGTGTCCGTGATGAATGGCTTGCCCGACACCTCGAGCAAGAAAAGCCGAAAACTAGCAGCACTGACAACACTAATGACCCGCTTCTACATGGGCGAACATAGCTGGCTAGCTCGTAGAAGCAACAGTTCCAGCAACCCTGGCACCTCTGAGGCTAGGGATGACAATGGCTGGCCACGCCGCAACAAGAACAAACGCCAGAATAATAATGACGACACCGAAGACACAGCAGTCAATGCCAGATTAAGTGGTTCTGAATCCGTCAGCGGAAGAAACCTTTCGAAGGCAATAGGGACGGTCCATCCAACTTGGACAAAATCCTCGAGAGGCCCTGTCGGATTCATGGTACCCCTGACAAGCCTGCTAACCACACCAATAAAAATTGCTGGGTTTTTAAACAGGCCGGTAAGTTAACACAAGGGTAAGAAGCAGTCCCCCCCAAAGTAAAAACAGTGAACATGATCTATGTCACTCACATACCCAAAAGGGAGCGCAAGCGCGCACTAAGGGACGTCTGGGCCGTAGAACCTGTCGCCCCAAAGTTCAATCCATGGTCAGCTAGTCCGGTCACTTTTCATCGCAGGGATCACCCAACCAGTATCCGTCACGGGGGTTCAGCTGCCCTGGTACTCGATCCTATCATCGACGTATATCATCTCACTAGGGTCCTTATGGATGGCGGCAGCAGTCTTAACTTGATCTATCAAGATACTATTAGCAAAATGGGCATCAACCCATGAAGAATCAAGCTGAACAATACTACCTTTAATGGAGTAATACCCGGCATGGAGGCCCGTTGTACAGGCTCATTAACAATAGAAGTGGTATTCGGCTCTCCGGACAACTTCCGTATTGAAGAACTGATCTTTGATAACATCCCTTTTCGTAGTGGCTATCACACACTGCTCGGACGAACCGCTTCCACCCGCTTCAATGTGGTCCCACACTATGCTTATTTCAAGCTTAAAATGCCCGGACCACGGGGTGTCATTATAGTCAATGGAAACATGGAGCGCTCCCTCCGAACCAAAGAGCACACCACGGCCCTAGCAGCTGAGGTATATGGTAGCCTCATCAAGCTGAATAATTCATCAGCCATCAAGACCAATGACATTGTTAAGAAAGTTCGGTCCGCACCTCATACAGATAGTTCGGTGGACCTGGACCTTGCATGGCAATTCTTCCTCCGTCGGCTGCCCTATAAGGCCGCGGTATATGTACCGTGCATACATAACTACGAACTTAAAATACCTTGGGCAACGCCGGAGGCACACTGCAGGAAAGGTCCATAGTACGGCTTGACCCTGTTCGGACCTCCCATACCTTTTTTCCTTTTTCCCTTTCACTGCAGGTTCTTTTGAAAACCTAAAAGTTGAATGGTTGCATGAGGGCTCCCTCTTCTTTACAGACAACCATCTTACATCTCCTCTCGAAGGACTAAATACTAAGGAGAAATGGCGTAGACGTGTGGCAGGGAACCATTGGGATCCTCAAACCATTACTTTAGAGCCGTGTGTAAACCTTTCCCTTATGTAAATTTTCTGGCATATAACATGACCTCCATATTTATGGTACTATTTGTCTAAACACGTCTCGATGTATTCATAAAGATCTAAAGGAAGCAAATGATCACCACTTTTCATTTGGTACGTGTGTTATATCATCATTTGTATCCCCCTCACTTCTGATCGACATATGTGCTTTAGCCAGGCCTTCGCCAGGGGCTGTCTTCGGCCTGACACATTTTAAAAGTCCGAACACCTATAGGGAACTCTTCGGCGTCCTAGATATTGCATTATATGCATTGGCTCCGATTCATGTCTTTGGTCTATAATTGGGTTGCCCGGATATAGTGCTTACCACCTTACGTTCCGCTAGTTCGGCTAAGGTAGTAAAGGGAGAAGTACTGCGATTGTATCTCTGGCTCGTCCGGTCAAGTACCTCAGTAGAGAAAACCGAAAAGTGACTGTCATGATAAGAAAGAGCTGGTCTACGATCTGATGACTTAGTGTTATACTACAGATCGCTAGCGATTCTTGCCGTGTCAAACGAGGGGCTGGGACTCAACCAGTCGCATTGCAAAGCCACCGTAAAATCCGGATTGCCACTCAATACAACTGGGGTTAATACTTCACCCCACCGATGGACTCCTATGGCTAAGTGAGGGTAATAAAGCCGAATAGTCTGATTGCCTAGTTCACCTCGCGGACGCCTCCTATACGGACCAAGACATTGGATAAAGTGCGGCCACGCATTTACGAACACCCCTATACTATTTACATGGGGGTAGAAGCCGATGACTGGCAACCTTCAAAAACACAAATAATAAACGGCCACACAAGAGGATAAAATTAGCAGAAAACGTGCAATCATAGCGCGGATTCAAAACATGGTTTCTGTCACCTGATTACATTTAATCGAACACAGTGTCCTTTGAACACTGGCCCTCTACTATTCGGGCCCCTTCTAGGACCTCCGCAAAGTATCTCTCCAGATTCTTATGATCTTTACCCTCAGGCGGCCCTACTATCGCCACTTCGATGGACTTCATCTTTGCCCGTTGCGTCTTCACACGAGCGAATGCCATTTGGGCACCGTTTATGCAGGCGGACCTCTTTATGGTGTCAATCCGAGGACGAGCATTGAACAAGCCGCTTCACGAGGCCGAAGTAGCTACTGGGCATGGGCTCAGCTGGCCAAAGCTGGACTATCAGATCCTTCATGGACAAGCCGGCCACCTTGTGCAGCTCGTTCAGCTGCTTCAGCTGGTCGTTGAGGGGCATCGGATGCTCTGGCGCAAGATACTACGACCAGAACAATTTCTCAGTGGAGCTCCACTTCTCGGCTCGGAAGAACTCCGCAGCGTCAGCAACACTCCTCGGATGATCCGCAAATGTGCCTGGAGAACTCCAAACTCGGTTTAACAAGATATATCTCCTACTTCCAAATTTACTCTGTAGAAGAAAGGTATTACCAGCCGCTATCTGCCTCGCCTGCTGGATCTCCTAGCGAGCGCTCTGGGATTCAACCTAGGCCTCCTTGATATCCTGGAGAGCCTTAGCGAGTTCGGAGGCTTGGTCCGAAGTATTCTGCTCCAAGGACTCACACTTAGTAATGGCATCCTTGAGCTCTTGCTCGACTTTGCCCACCCGAGCCTCATGTTTGCGGTAGGCAGTTTGCTCCGCCTCTAGCTCCTTTGCCGCTTTGTCAGCGGCTGCCCTGTTCACCTCCGCCTCCTTCTGGGCTTGGGCAAGCGCGCTCTTGAGGGATTCGACCTTGGCCGCGCCAACTGTGATCATAATCACAAGATCAAATAAGTTAAAAGACTCAATACATATATCACTTCTGATATATAAGTTCCGCATACCTTGTGTTTCGTCAAACAGCTTGTTGATGCGGTCGAGCTCCTCATCGGTCAATTGAAGCTTCCGATTGAGCTCGGAAACCTCTGCGGCATGGGCGGTTGCCACCAACATGGATGCCTGTCACACATTAGCACAGTATATTAGTAACTTCACTTGGGAAACCTCTGTCCAGTTTGTTCTAATTCGGACAGAGTCTCAGGGGCTACTGTTTATACATGGGTTCATCCTTTCATATGAAAAAATTGTTAGAGAATGACATCGCATACCTCAAAGACCGTCAGTAGGCTGTTGAAGGCTTCGTTCAGTCCGCTTATCGCAACCTTTTCCATAACTGCACCCATCATGGCGCGGTGCTCCTCCATGATGGAAGCACGTTGCAGCACCTCCTCCAGAGCATCCGCAGCCTCCAAATCAACGGGGGGCGCTGCGGGACCTGTTGCTCCTCCCCCCTCTGTTGAAGGGAGCTGCACATCCCTTTCTAGAGTCATAGTGGTCTCCAGAATGGTGTGCGGTGGGAGCCCGAACTGTTGGGGCTCCCTGTTGTTGGTAGTCATGGGGGTTGCCTCTCCCAGGTCTTCAGCGACTGAGGTGTTAACCTTAGGCGCCTTCTCGACGCCCTCGTCCACCCCTCCTCAGCCACGAGGAGTCCTTTGGGATGACACCTCGGTGTCCTCCATGGCAGTAGGCGAAGGGGGCCGTGATGGAGCGTAACTGTTCGCCTCCTCAGGCACCAGAGAGTTCCCCGATGAAGATGAGGCATTCGGAATGGCGCGAGGGGGACTAAAAAGCAAACAATAACATAGCTATAACAATGGTAGGTAAGCAAAAACTGAAGGGTGAAATTTTGGATACTTACGAATCGGCCAGGGGCTTCGCCCTGGGGGACCTCTTAGGGACGTGCTCGGACTCTGAGTCCGAACTGACCGAGAGGGTAATCTTCCCCCTCTTTGACGCCACCCCCTCCGTGTTCACAGAGGTCGTCCTCTTCTTCCTCCTCCCCTTGAGGGGGGGACCTCCTCCTCCTCCTCCTCTTTGTCTTCATCTCGCTCATGAGAGGAGACGATCTCGGTCTCTCAGGACACAACATCCCAAGGGCCTCTGCGGTGGGGGCCACCCTTGGGCTCCTGGCCCTTCTTCATCGGCGCCTGGTAGGGCGCCGGGACTAGCATCTCTGTCAGCTGGGGAGTGGCTGTGTCTTCGGGCAGCGGAGCCGGACTATTGATCCGCTTCGCCTTTGTTGTCCATCCCTGTGAGGAAGTGAGCCGATAAGATTCTTGTTGATTAAAAAATATTGACCGGACACGTCTTCAAAAAGGTTTAATAGTTACCGGAGTGGCCTAATTCTGGATGTCGAGCCCGACATCTTCAGTCTCCATGGGCCAGCTCTTTTGGGCCTTAAAGAGCAGCTTCCATATTCCCTCATGCGTAGTGCCGAAGAAGCGCTTCAAGGTCCGCGGATCCTCCGGATTGAACTCCCACATGTGGGAGGCCCGGCGCTGGCAAGGGAGGATGCGGCGGAAGAGCATGATCTGCACCACATTGGTGAGACCAACATTTTTGCCCAGCATGTTGGTGATGCACTTTTGTAGCATCTGCACCTCTGTCTAGGACCCCCAGTCGAGGCCCTTAGCTGTCCACAAAGCGAGCCTCGTGGGGGGTCTGGATCTGAACTCCGGAATTGCTGCCCAGTTTGCACAGAGCGGCTCAGTGATGTAGATCCATTCCTGCTGCCAGACCTTGACGGTCTCGATGAAGGCCCCTTTGGACCATGTGGCATTGGACAACTTGCTTATCCTGGCCCTACTGCAGTCTGCATGTTGTCCGTCGACCACCTTTGGCTTCACATTGAAGATTTTGAGCCATACGCCAAAGTGTGGGGGGACGCGGAGTGGAGCCTCGCACACAAGGATGAACGCCGAGATGTGGAGGAAAGAATTCGGGGCTAGACCATAATAGAACATGAGGCCCTGATGGGGTGGAAACCCTAGCTCTCTTAGAAAATGGGGGAGGAAGACAACCCTTTTGCCGGGCGCTAGAGTGGGGATGATTTGGCCCTCGTCGGGGAGCCTGTGCGCAATGTCTACAACCAGGTACCCCGCGCTCCGGAGATTCTTCACTTCCTTCTCTGTGATGGAGGAGGCCTCCCACTTGCCCTTGGAACCTGACCCAGACATGGCTGGGGAAGGTGGTGGCGGTGAGGAAGATTAGAACTTTTTTTGGGCACTGGAGCTTGAGAGATTGAGAGGTAGAGGCTGGAGGAAGGCATGGGAAAAAAGAGGAATCTTTTGCCCTCTTATAGGCAGTAGAAATGTCAACCGTCCCCCACTTATGCCTTAAAACTCGCCCATTCCCGATGTGAGTGTGCACCGTAGTCGGTTGGGTTACCCAAATCCCATTGATGAGAATCCCATAATAAGTGGGCATGATCTCTATTTTGGCAAGACAGGCCAAGTGGGCTCGACCTCGAATCATGAAACGAGGAGTGTGAAAATGGTTCAAAATATTGTAGAGCCAAGTCTGGCGCTTCGCTGGAAAAAGTTGTCAGTAAAGACACTATTCCTATTTTTATGTGTATACTCTGCCTTCGTGGCAAAGGGTTGTGAAAATTATACAGAGCCGGATATAGTTCTTTTATGAAGGGAAAGCTAATGTATGGTGTTCAAGGAGAGGAACCAGCCTAGCAACGCCGAAGACAATCCGTGTGCCGAAACATCATCATTGAAGATTGGTTCAGGGGATATTGAGGGAGTCCTGGACTAAGGGGTCCTCAGGTGTCCGGCCTATTCAATATGGGCCGGACTTTTGGGTTGTCGTGTTAAAGGAAGAAGGCCACCTCCTGTGGGAGTCCTGTACTAGGGGGTCCTCGGGCGTCCAGTATATTGGATGTGGGCCGGACTGATGGGCCGTCAAGATACAAGACAGAAGATCACCTCTCATGTCTGATAGGGACTCCCGTATATGTGGATGGCAAGTATAGGTGTCCGGATATGTTATTCCTTTCTATAAAACCGACTTTGTACCACCCTAAGCCCTTCCGGTGTCTATACAAACCAGAGGGTTAGATCGGAGGCAGGATCACAATATTGCTAGGCTAGCCAATCTATGGTTAGCCAACTCGATCTCGTGGTAGATCAACTCTTGTAACCCCTATACACCTCGAGTATAATCAAGCAGGAGTAGAGTTTTACCTCCATTAAGAGGACCCGAACCTGGATAAACATTGTGTCCTTTGTCCATAGTTAACTTCGGTCCTTAGACATACATCTTGGGCCCCCTACCCGAGATCTGCCGGTTTCGACACCGACATTGGTGCTTTAATTGAGAGATCCCCTCTATCTTCGACAGAAGAACCGATGGCTCATCTCTTCATCAACAATGATGCTGCGTCTAGGGAAACCTTTCTTCCTAGACAGGTCTTTGTGTTCGGTGGCTTTGTGATTCATGCCAACTCGATCAGCCGCCTTGAGCAGGTCGAAAGTTATGCCCCCGGCAACCAGATCAAGTTTGGAAACCTGAATTATGTCGCTGACATCTGAGGAGATCTGGTATTCAACGGGTTCGTGGCCTCGGTTGCTCCTTTGTGCCCCCGCCAAGATGACTCTTCAGATCCCTGTTAGATCATGTTCAGGGGTCAGCACTCATACCACCCCGGCCTTAGATCTGGGGTGGGCCTCATTGTCCGAAGACGGGAGCATGAGCCTCGCGGGACCTCCTTCCCTTGTGGAACTCCTGACCGAAGACCCCGATGCAATTTAGATTTGTCTCTGGGCAATCGCTCCGAACTGTCAAGGTCTGCGCTCATTGGGTCCGATCAGGTGTCCTACACCGAACTCAGCCCAGCAAATCCACAGTTTCTGGTCCAACGTTCGCTCCTAGACGAAGCGTTGGGATTAATGCAGTCTCTCGCCATCACCGGGGCTTTATATCCGAACTGTACCCATCTCGGACTGGGGGGATAAGAGTGGGTAATTTTACACCCCACCCACCACCCACTTAGTAGCCACTGTCGAGGATTTAACCGACATGCTGGAGTATGCGTCCAAAGACATCGATGGTATGGACAACGATGCAGACGCCGAACCAAGCCAAGTCCCACCCATCATAGGGCATTGGACGGCCACTTCAAGTTATGATGTATACATGGTGGACACTCTTGATAAAAAGGACGACGAGGATGATTAGAATCGTAATGAGGACAAACCCGCTGACAAACCACCAAAGCACCGACGTTAGCGGCGCCGCTCACGATCGCGTCGGGCAAAGGATAGTAATACTGACACCGGAGACCATGAGACTCCGGATGATGTAGAAGATCCCGAATACCCCATCGAGCCCACATCTGAATAGGACAAGAGCAAAGAGGGTGAAATAGCCCTGAACACATTGATCACGAAGATTCGGGAGACATCAACTATATGCCAGAATCCGAAGAGGGGGTCAGCCTCGATGACGAAGATTTTATCGTCCTAGAGGAACCCCTCGAACAAGAATGCTTCAAGCGTCAGCTTATTGCTACAGCGTAGAACCTGAAAAATAAGCAGCAACAGCTCGAAGCCGAACAGGACACGCTCAATGGAAGGTGGACTAAGGTCCTGTCCGCTGAGGAATACGACCATGAGCGACCTGTCAAGAGTTACCCTAAGCACAAGTTGCTGCTGCAATTCGACGACGAAGCCCTCAAGCCAATACCATCAAAATACAATAAGGCAGACCAACCAGACCGACAACCACGTGGACGGGATAAAGCGGCATATCAAGCTGAGCACCAACCCGCACCTCCTCGTCGAAGAGGCAGGGAGACAGCAGCTGTGGGATACACATATGACTTGCAACATGACCTAGCCAATAAAGCTGGTCAGACTAGATCAATCTACGGATCAAGGGGCCGTGCCCCGGCGCGAGACAACGGCTATGAAGCCCGGCGTGACGACCATTACTATACTCGGGATCAGAACCGAGCTCAGATGTCCGCCGATCTCCGTTGTGATATTGTGTGATTTAGAGGGGTCGCACACCCTTTATGCTTCACCGATGAGGTCATGGAACACCATTTTCTGGAAGGGTTTAAACCCGTAAACATCAAACAGTACAATGGAATGACGAATCCGACCGTCTAGATTGAAGATTTTCTTCTCCACATTCACATGGCTCGAGGAGATGACCCTCACGCCATCAAATATCTTCCTCTAATGCTGAAAGGACGAGCACGACACTGGCTAAACAGCCCCCAGAAAACTCCATTGGAACCTGGGAAGAATTGGAAGATGCTTAGGGCCAACTTTTAGGGCGCTTATGTGCGTCCACCGGATGCTGACGACTTGAGCCACATAATCCAGCAGCCAGGCGAATCAACTTGCAAACTTTGGAATCGGTTCTTAACTAAAAAGAACCAGATCATGGACTGTCCCGACGCCAAAGCCTTAGCGGCCTTTAAACACAGCATCCGCGACAAATGGTTCGCCCGACACCTCGGGCAGGAAAAGCCGAAGACCATGGCATCCTTAACGGCACTTATGACCCGCTTCTGTGCGGGCGAAGACAGTTGGTTGGCTCGTAGAAGCAACAGCTCGGGTGACCCCGGCACTTCTGAGGTGCAGGACGGCAATGGAAAACCTCACCGCAATAAAAACAAACGTCGGAACAACAATGAAGACACAGATGATACGACAGTCAATGCCGGATTCAGCAGCGCTAAGTCCGGTCAATGGAAGAAATCTTTCAATGGCAACAAGGACGGGCCATCCAGCTTTGGATAAAATCCTTGAGAGGCCCTATCAGATTCAGGGCACACCCGATAAGCCTGCAAACCACACCAACAGGAATTGTTGGGTTTTCAAATAGGCCGGCAAAATAAATACCAAACATAAGGGAAAGGGACCTCCAAGCGAAGATGATGATGAGCCCCGTCAGCCGAACACCGGGGGCTAGAAGAAGTTTCTCCCTAAGGTGAAAACAGTGAACATGATCTATGACACTCATATCCCAAAAAGGGAGCGCAAGCGCCCACTAAGGAACGTCTACGCTATAGAGTCGATCGCCTCGAAATTTAACCCATGGTCAGCCTGACCCGATCACTTTCGATCGCAGGGACCACCCAACAAGTTTCCGTCACGGGGGTACGGCCGCCCTGGTACTTGATCCAATTATTGATAGATACCACCTCACCAGAGTGCTTATGGACGGAGGCAGTAGTCTTAACTTGATCTGTCAAGACACTATCCGCAAGATGGGCATCGACCCATCCAGAATCAAGCCTAGCAACACGACCTTTAAAGGTGTGATACCGGGCGTGGAGGCCCGTTGCATGGCTCACTAACACTGGAGGTAGTATTCGGCTCCCCAGACAATTTTCGCAGCAAAGATTTAATCTTCGACATCGTCCCCTTCCGCAGTGGCTACCATGCACTGCTCAAACAAACTGCTTTCACCTGCTTTAATGCAGTTCTGCACTATGCTTACTTAAAGCTTAAAATGTCCGGACCTCATGGCTTTATTATAGTCAATGGTAATATGGAGCACTCCCTCCGTGCTGAAGAGCACACTGTGGCCCTTGTAGCCGAAGTGTATGGCGGCCTTATCAAGCCGAACAGTTCGCCGGCCAATAAAGCCAATGGTGTATCCAAACTAGTTCAGTCCATGCATAATAGCGATGAATCAACGGATCCGGACTGTGATTAGCAGTTCAGCCTCTGCTGGCCGCCCTATCAGATTGCAGCAGATGTACCGCGCGTACATAATTATGCACTAAAAATACCCTGGGCAGCGCCGGAGGCACACTACGAAGAAGGTCCATTGTACGGCTTGACCCCATCAGGACTGCATACATCTTTTTTTATCTCATTGTAGGTTCATCAAGAGCCCTACTCGCTAGATGGTTGTTGCTGGAGATCCTTTTACGGCTAGCGCTTTCCAACCATCAAATACTCCTATCAAAGGACTTATTAATAAGGAGAAAGGGTGCATATGTGCGATAGGGCATCACTCGAGTTTTTCGTACTATGATCTTTAGGCCCTTATGTTAGACTTTCCCTTATGAATAACTTTTCCTTTTCGGCATGTATCATGACCTTAATATTGAATAGCATTGTCTGTTGAAACACACCTCGATGCATCAATAAGGATATAAAGGAAAAAGATGATTATCACCTTTTTGGTTGGATTCTTGTATTTTCTCGTCATCTGTGTCCCCTCCTTATGTTCGACTGACATATGTGGCTCGGCACGACCTTCATACCAGGGGCTGTCTTCGGCCCCGCAAACTCTCAAGTCCGAACACCTCTAGGGAACTCTTCACGTCCCGGATATTGCATTATATGCATCGGCTCCGAATCATGTCTTTGGTCGATAGTTGGGTTGCCCGGCTCCTGTGTTTGCCACCTTACGTTCCGCAAGTTGGGCAAAGGTAGTAAAGGGAGAACTACTGTGATTGTATTTCCGGCACGTCCGGTTAAATATCTCAGTAGAGAAAGCCAAAAACTGACTGTCATGATAGCCGAGAGGCTGGGCTTTTGACTAGCTGTGTTGCAATACGAGGGGCTGGGCTTTTGACTAGTTGTGTTGCAAAGGCGCCGTACTCCGGACTGCCGCTCATGCAAAGAAGGGGCTAGTACTTAGCCCCACCACTGGACTCTTATGGCTAGATGAAAGTACTAAAACTGCATAGTCTGATTGCCTACTTCACTTCGCAAGACGCCTCCTACATCGGACCAAGACGTTGGATAAAGCGCGGTCATGCGTTCCCGAACACCCCTGTAATGTCTACATGGGGGCAGAAGCCGATGACTGGTAAACTTTCAGATTTATAAACGGCCAAATAGGAGGATAAACTAATTATAAAGCGTAAGCATAGCTATTATACATCATGAATTCATTACAAGAATCTTACAAACTGGACTCAACTATTCAAATATGATGTCCTTTGAGCACTGGCCCTCTACTATGTGGGCTCCCTCGAGGACCTCGTCAAAGTACTTCTCTAGCCACCGGTGATCCTACGGTGGCAATCTCGGCGGCCTTCATCTTCGCCCACTGAACCTTGACGCGGGCGAAGGCCATCCGGGCACCTTCTATGCAGGACGACCACTTGAGGGTCTCGATCCGAGGAAGCGCATCCACCAGCTGCTTCACGAGTCCGAAGTGGCTGCTAGGTATGAATCGGCCGGCCATAGACGGACTATTACATCCTTCATCGCCAGTCTGGTCACCCTGTGTAGCTCGGACCGCTACTTAAGCTTGTCACTAAGGGGCACCAGATGTTCTGGCGCAAGGTACTGCAACTAGAATAGCTTCTCCGTCGAGCTCCCCTCTTCAGCTCGGAAGAATTCGGTGGCGGCTGCGATACTCCTCGGCAGATCCGAAAAGACTCCTGGAGAACTCAAAACTAGGGTCAGCAAAATATATCTCTTACTAGTAAATCTACTCTACATGATAAAGGCCTTACCAGCCGCAATCTTCCTCGCCTCTTGGATCTCCTGGCGAGCACCCTGGGCTTCAACTCGGGCTTCCTTCATGCTCTCAAGAGCTTTGGTGAGCTCGGAGGCCTGCTCCAAACTCTTTTGCTCTAAGGACTCGCACTTGGTGATGGCATCCTTGAGCTGTTGTTCGACCTCCCCCACCCGCGCCTCATGTCTCCGACAGGTGGTTTGCTCCACCTCCAACTCCTTGGCCACTTTGTCCGCGGCCTCTTTGCTCACCTCCGCCTCCTTCTGGGCTTGGGCGAGGGTGCTCTTGAGGGAACTGACCTCGGCTGCGCCAACTATGAGTATATTTATAACATTTTTAGTCAGTTTAAACGACTAATACACATATAACTTTCAGGTTTGTTGTGCTGCCGCATACCTTGGGTTTTGTTAAACCGCTTGTTGATGCGGTCGAGTTCCTCATCGGATAGCCGAAGCTTTCGATAGAGCTCGGCTATCTCTGCGGCCTGGGCAGTAGCTGCCAGCATCGAAGCCTATCGAACAATATATATGGCATGTTATCAACCTATTTTGATCCTCTGTCCGGATTGTCCTAACCCGGACATAGTCTCAGGGGCTACTGTCTACACATGGGTTTCGCGTCACACATATATATGTACAAAAAAACTTGTAAAGAATATTACATCTCATACCTCAAAGCCTGTCAGTAGGATGTTGAATGCTTCGGTTAGTCCGCTCTTCGGGGACCGAACCTTTTCCATAATCGCACCCATCAGGGTGCGCTATTCCTCCATGATGGACGCACACTGCAGTGCTTCCTGCAGAGTGTCAGTGGCCTCCGGTTTAACATAGGCCACCGATGGAGCTGCTTCTCCTCCCCCCTCTTTCAAAGGGGGGTGTTGGCCTGAACCCGGAGTCGTACCAGTCTTCGGTACGGTGTTCGGCAAGGGCCTGGACTGTTGAGGCCCCCCACCCTCAATGGTCATGGGGGTCACCGTGCCCCGCTCTACAGCATCCGAGGTGTTGTCCTCGGGCGCCTTCTAGATGTTCGCGTCCGCTCCTCCCCGACCAGGAGATGGCCTTTGGGACGACACCTCGGTGTCCTCCATGGCAGGGGGAGAGAAGGTGCGGGATGGCCCATCACTCTCCGTCTGTCCAGGTGCTAGAGTGTTCCCCTCCGAAGAGGAGGGAATCGGGATCTCGTGCGGAGGGCTGAAAAGCAGAAAAAGATTGGATATGGCAGAGGCAGATTAAATGATAATTGAACAAGTAAGTTTTTGATACTTACGTCTTGGCCAGGGGCTTCTCCCTTTGGACCCTCTTCGGGCTATGTTTGGACTCTGAGTCCGAACTATCCGAGAGTACCACCCTCCCCTTCTTTGGTGTCGCCCCCTCCAGGTTCACGGAGGCTGTCCTCTTTCCCCTCCTCGTCTTGAGGGGGGGGGGTCACTCTCCACCTCTTCTTCCTCCTCCTCCTCCTCTTCTTTCTCTTCATCCCCGTCTTCCTCATGAGAGGAGACGGCCTCGGTCTCTCCGGACACTGCTTCCGGAGGGCCTTTGCAGAGGGGCCCGTCCTTGGGCCCCTTGCACTTCGTCTTGGTCTTCTTCTCCGGCACCTTATACGGCGCCTGGACTATCATCTCCTCCATCTGAGGAGTGATTGGGTCTTCGGGCAACGGAGTCAGGCTAATGAGTTTTGTATCTACTGAATATACAAACTGGGTATGTCTTCAGAAAGTAAAAATACTTACCGGAGAGGCCGGATTCACGGCGTTGAGGCCGAAGTCTTCGGTCTCCATTGGCCACCTCTTCTGCGCCTTGAAGAGCAGCTTCCACATTCCCTCATGTGTGGTGCCGAGGAAATGTTGTAGACTCCGCAGCTCCTCCGGCTTGAACTCGCACATGGGGGAAGCCCGGTGGTGGCAGGAGAGAATGTGGCGGAAGAGCATAATTTGAACCACGTTGGTTAGACCAATGTTTTTCCCAGCACATTGGTGATGCGCAGTTGTAGCATCTGCACCTCCGCCTGGGACCCCCAGTCATGGTCCTTTGCGGTCCAGGAGACGAGACTCATGGGGGGTCCCGATCTGAATTCCAGAATGGCCGCCCACTTAGTGCAGCGCAGCTGAGTGATATTGAACCACTTCTGTTGCCAGATCTTGACGGTCTCCACGAAGGCCCCCTTGGGACATGTGGTGTTGGGTAGCATGCTGATCATAGCTCCACCGCAATCTGCGTGCTGCCCGTCGACCTCCTTTGGCTTCATGTTGAATACCTTGAGCCACAGGCCGAAGTGTGGGTGAACGCAGAGGAGAGCCTCACACACGACGATGAACGCCGAGATGTGGAGGAAAGAATTCGGGGATAGATCATGAAAATCTAGCCCGTAGTAGTGCATGAGTCCATGGACGAATGGGTGGAGTGGAAAACCTAACCCTCTTAAGAAATTTGGAAGGAAGGCAACCCGTTCGCTGGGCTCTGGAGTGGGAATGACTTGACCCTTGGGGGGAAGCTTGTGCGCAATATTGGCAGCATGGTATCCCGCACTCCGGAGATATTTAGTCTCCTTCTCTGTGACGGAGGAGGCCTCCCACTTGCCTTTGGAACCGGATCCTGCCATGGTCGGAGGAGGTGGTGGTGGTGGTGAGAAAGACGGAAACTTTTTGGGCACTAAGAGCTTGGGAGATTGGAAGGCTGAGGAGATGTGAAGGCGTGGGGGATAAAGTAAGGATCCATTACCCTCTTATAGGCGGTGAAAATGCCAACCGCCCCACACTCGTGCCATGAATCTCGCCTATTCCCGATAAAAGCATGCGCCGTAAACGGTTGGATTACCCAAATTATATTGATGAGCAATCCCGTATTAAGTGGGCACGATCTCTGTTTTGACAGGACGTGCTAATGGGGCATGGCCTCAAAACATGGAGTGCGGGGTGTGAAAACGGTTTAAAAACATCGAAGGGTCAAACCTGACACTTCGTCGAAAAAAAAGTTGTCAGTAAAAGACAATGTTCTTATTTTTTATATATCCTGCCTTCGCGGCTAAGGGTTGTGTTCATTATGAAAAGCCGGATACAATTCTTTTATAGAGGAAAGCTGATGTACACTGTTCATGGAACCCACCTTGCAATGCCGAAGATAATCTGCATGCTGAAACGTCGTCATCGAAGACTGGTTCAGGGGCTGCTGTGGGAGTCCTGGACTAGGGGGTCCTCGGGCGTCCGGTCTATTGCATGTGGGCCGGACTGATGGGCCGTCAAGATACAAGATAAAATATCGCCTCTCGTGTCCGGTAGGGACTCCCGTATACGTGGATGGCAAGTATAGGTGTCCGGATATGTTATTCCTTTCTATAAAACCGACTTTGTACCACCCTAAGCCCTTCTGGTGTCTATATAAACCGGAGGGTTAGATCGGAGGCAGGATCACAACATTGATAGGCTAGCCAATCTAGGGTTAGACAACTCAATCTCGTGGTAGATCAACTCTTGTAACCCCTATACCCCTCGAATATAATCAAGCAGGAGTAGGGTTTTACCTCCATTAAGAGGGCCCAAACCTGGGTAAACACTGTGTCCTTTGTCCATAGTTACCTTCGGTCCTCAGACATACAGCTTGGCCCCCCCTACCCGAGATCTGACGGTTTTGACACTGACACTTCCCGTGTCCGGTTGGAACTCTTGTATGCGTGAACAACAAGATTAAGCATCCTGATATACTATTTCCTTTCTCTGTAAACTGACTCTATACAGCCCTAGGCCCCTACAGTGTCTATATAAACTTGAGGGTTAGACCGGAGACCAGATCATAACATTCATAGGCTAGACAATCTAGGGTTAGCCATTACGATCTCGAGGTAGATGAACTCTTGTAACCCCTATACTCATCGAATACAATCAAGGAGGACGTAGGGTTTTACCTCCTTTAAGAGGGTCCAAACCTGGGTAAACATTGTGTCCCTTTGTCCATTCTTACCATTGATCCTTAGACATACAACTTGGGCCCCCCTACCCGAGATCTTCCGGTTTTGACACCGACAGTACTTCCCACATATTATCATCTCTATATAGCAAAACTACTGCAAGGAATCAGACATATCATATTCAATGATCCATAAGTTTTATGTAGGATTTTATGACTAACCATGTGAATGACCAATTCCTGTTGACTCTCTAAATAGATATAAGTGAAGCATGAGAGTTTAACTCTTTCTAAAAAAGACCATGCTATAAATAGTATAAGTGAAGAAAAATAGCATTCTTCAAATAACATTTTTCTATGTGAAGAGAAATAGGCAATCCAAACTTCAAATGATATAAGTGAAGTACATGAAGCATTCTATACAGCCATACTCAGAAGATATAAGTGAAGTGCAATGAGCATTCTATAATTCAACCATGGACTATCTGATACCATCATGGTGCATAAAAAGAATGAAAACTAAACACAAAAGACGCCCCAAGATTTAAACATATCACATGAATGAAACGAAGATGAAAACATACCAATACTTGTTGAAGAAAGATGGGATGCCTTCTGGGGCATACCCAAGCTTAGATTCTTGAGTCTCCTTGAATATTTACTTGGGGTGCCTTGGGAATCCCCAAGCTTGAAATCTTGCCTCTCCTCCTTCTCCTCATATCGAGACCTCCTCGGTCTTTGAACACGTCACCCACACAAAACTTAAGAGAAAACTGGTGAGATCCGTTAGTATAACAAAGCAAATCACTAATTTAAGTACTATTGCAAACCAATTCATATTTTGTTTTTGCATTGTAGATATTTTATAATAACTTTTCCATGTCTTATACCACCGATAGAATCGATTAGTTTCATAAAAACAAGCAAAACAATGCATCAAAAACAGAATTTGTCTTAAACAGGACAGTCTGTAGCAATCTGAACATCTACCATACTTCTGTAATTCCAAAAATTCTGAGACATTAGGAAAAAATAAAGATTTTTCATAGAAATATTGTGTAAAATTTTTAGAAACTTTTGATGTTCCAGTAAAAAATGTAAAATCGCGCACTACAGCCAAAGTTTCTGTTTTTACACCACACATACCAACAAGCAATCTAATCATCCTAAAGGTAAATCTTGGCAAATTAATTTTATAATGCAATGGATTTGTACAAGGGTATAATTATTTTGTTGAAAAGTTTCTGTAATTGAGATTCACAAAGTTTCCATGGGCATGAATAAAGTTCAAGGCCAGCTCCCACTTTAACAATGCTCGTCTCTCTCACTTCCACTTCTCTTTTTCAAAAAGTTTTAGGTTCCCCTCTATATTTTTTTGTTTTTAAACTTTATAAAATCACAAAACTGAATAAAATGACTCTCTAATACTTCCATGTTGTCTCCCTGGTAGCGCTTTCTTTAAATCCATTAAGTTAGGCATAAAGTGCTCAAGTAATGGATCCAGCCGGATCCCAAGGTATATCAAAGCCAATTTTAATTTAAAATGATTTGGCATTTATTAGCAAGCACGAATCAACATATATCATGAAATGAAGAAGTCTAACTCTCTTCCTATGCATCGTCATGTCATACAACAACAATTCATGCACATCAAGCAAAGGCCAATACATAGAATAAGCAGTTTCTTGCAATTTTATCGTGTTGGAAACATAAAGAGGTGGAGGTGTAGTTCCTCTCTCATAATAATTGCAAGTAGGAGAAGCAAGCACATGGATATTATATTCATCAAAATTATCATGTGCAATGGTAAAAGGCAACCCATCAATGTAGTCCTTAATTAGTGCAAACTTCTCCGGTATAGTGTAGTTTCGAGAATTCAAAAAGATAATAGGACTATCATGTGTGGGTGCAATAGCAACAATTTAATGTTTAACATAAGGAACAATATCAAGTTCATCTCCATAATCATAATTCATATTGGCATCCAGTCCACAAGAATAGCAAGCATCAAGTTCATCACAGAGGGATATTTCAAACGAATCAGTTTAATCAAAGCAACTATCATATCATTCATCCTTTGGTAATTACGAAGGGACATTTAAGAATGTATGAGTTGAAGAGTTACTCTCATTAGAAGGTGGGCACGGGTAGCAAATTCATTGTTCCTACATTTGTTCTTTGCTCTTCTCATCATCTTTTTCATCCAATGAGCTCATAGTTTCATCAATTTCTTCTTCCATAGACTCCTGCAAAATATTATTATCTTCTTGGACAACAGAGACTTTCTCAATAAATGCGTCAATATCGGAATTGTATTTATAATTCTCATAGCAATATTTAAGTATAGCAAAATTTTCAGGTCTATAAACATCATCATCAAAAGCTTCATACTTCTCAAACAAAGATTCATTTTCATAAGCACCCTTAAAAGCAACAAATTCTTCTATTCATTCCACATCATAGTAATCATATCAACCATTAGCATAAGAAGCTAAGGTTTCATAATCATTAAATTTGCATGAGAAGGGAAGGTGTGGAGCCTTCATCCTAGAGCAACAAGTATAATCATATCATAATTGATGACGGCTCCCACCTCTCCGCCGCCCCCTTAACCCTAGCCACCCTCACCTCCGGCGATCTCCACATCTCACCGTGGAAATTGCCATCTGATTAGCTCATTCTCTCTGGTGTCTTCCAACGTCCCTCCTGGTTGTTTTCTCCATCATGGCGGTCCATGCTACCATCTCCATGGGTTTGGACTTTTCCCCGGGGATGAAGCTCTCTCAAGAGATCCATCGCACCTTCAACAGATCGGTGCACCCCTCGAAGGACTCCGGCCATTTCATCATGGTGGTTTCGTTTGCAAGGCACTCCTTCCGCCTAGATGAGGAGAATGTTGGCCTTGCACTAGAATCTGCGATTGGAGGCTATTGTTCTAAGCTCAAGGTATCTTATCTATCTCTTGGAATTTTTTTGTTCAATGTGTCATGCAAAAAGTGGGGTTCTTTATCTTGCATCAAAGAAGCTTCATTTGCCCTCAATTCAAGTGTTTCTTTCATCTTTGGGGCCATGGTGGTCCTGATTGGGAGAAGGAATTTAGGCTTTGGCAATCTGAATGTAACCAAGAGTGGACGATAGTCAGTCCCTCTAAGAGGAGAGCCCGCCTTGCTTTGGATGCGATGAAACGTGCTCCATCTAAATCTTCCCGACGTTCTCGATCATCTGGATCTCGCACTAATAATCGTGTCAAGTTCGCTACGTTCATGCAATACCCAGCCCGGAAAGGTTATAATTATGGGCCAACGGCCACGGAGGTGGCCACCGTCCGGGATGCAGGATACGAGGTCTCTGAAAGTGAGGTTGTTTCACCGCCGGCGCCGACATCATCGCCGGTGGCGACACTCTCGATCCAATTTGGTTCGTTGCCGCCTTCTCCGCAGGGTGTATCTCCTGCATGCATATCTTCTGGATTTTCTGGAAAACTGTTGTTCCCTGCAACGGAAAGTTTTGATTCACCCCCATCACCTTTCCCTGTTGCTTTGGCCTCTGACAAATCCTGTGGCTCCACTGGTTCTATTGGGCCAGAGACGGCCTTGGGCTCCTGTGCCCAGCCCATATGTCTTTCGGATGATGATGGGGACAGCCCAAACTCGCCGGTGATTCAATTTCCCTCTCCAAAAGATATTGTTGATGATTTGCAAAGTTTTAATCAGATGATTGAGGATATGGCAGCATCTTAATGGGATTGTCAGAATTGCTTAGGTATGTGCCACAAGTCAGAGACTTGCATCAACCCAGTCCGTTGTAGGAATTGTTTTAAATCCGGTCACTTAAAAAAAGATTGCACTGGCCACGCCCCTGACACATCCATCTGGGTGCCTAAAGTCCCATCGCCTCGTTTTGGAAATCGAGCACACAAGGAAAACTCTGCTTCCCTTGCCTCTTCGGTTTCCCAAGACCAAACAACTCCCGAGCTGAAAGCCCCAGACCCAGCTTCTCCGCCGCCGCCCTCGACATTGCCATAGTCGACGCCGCCCCAAGCTTCTCCAAGCTCCGTTCCCCACTCGCCGCTCTCAATGGCGGCCTATGAGATCGACCCATTTCGGTTCATCCCGGCTGGCTTCGACATTGTGGATGGTGGAGCAGATCGTCTGCCTCGCACCTTCTTCACTCCGGCAAACCCTCCGCCGCGCGCGCACGAGCAGTTCATGGTGGCCATTGTCGAGCCCGTTCCACCAACACATCTAGTTGGAGTGCAAAGACAGCAGGTGCTGAATTTTCTGGTACAAACCATGCAAATCCCTGTTATCTCTGCTCAAACTTGGTTCCAAGGAGTTGGTTTATTTGAGATGGAGGATCCTGTCGTTCATGGCTCCTTTACCATGAATCCGCCGTTTCCTCTGGGCCTAGATGAGTATGGCAATGAGTTCTTTGTTAGATTCATACCGCACAATTAGGGGGAAGGTTTCAGAGCTCTGCATGGTCACAGACAAGGCTGGCTAATGTTCATTGGAATCCATTTGGATTATCGCAACACACAGTGTATTGCTGACATGGTTGGTATTTTGGCCAGTTCCACTACTGGAATAGTACAGATAGGCGCAAAGTCAGATCCCTTGTTCGTGCGTCTTTTCCTAACAATGCTCTGGTTCGACGATCTGTGGTGTTTCATGAGTTTGCATACTGGGGGGGGCAATTGTTTCTTGGAAGGCAGATTGTTATATTCTGGATGGAGATTTTGCTGAAGCCATGATCCTCGCAGATGAGGACCCCATGCCCTTGGACGGCAACCCACACCCGATGCCTAGGGAAAATCCTCCCCCACAGCATTTTTGGTCTATGCCACCCTTCCCTGCTTTAGGATGGAATGCAGTGCCCCCTGGACATGATCAAGGGCATAATGTGGCAGCTAATGGTTGGGCACAGAACGCTAACAATGATGCTGGTTGGGGGCCATGGGAAGAACCTGTACCACACCCAGATCCTGCTCCTATGCAAGGCCCAATCGCACAGGACCAAAACTCCATGGTCCCGAATCCCTCCTTGGACTCGAATGAGGATGAGGACATGGCGGAGGTGCAGCAACCAATGATCAATCTTCACCCAGTTGGCCCTTTGGATCCCATTAACCTGGGGATTGTTTGTGTCTTCTTTGGACCAATCGTACCACCGGTCATGATCTGGGAGCGCACATTCAAGTCGCTGATACCAGAGTTTGCAGTTCGAAATATTCCACGCCTCCTGCCATGGCTGTCCTTGCCGTTTGCCCCAGTTTTCTTGGATGAGGATTTGAAGCAGCAATGGCTCGTTGTGGGAAATCCAAGGAAGAGCTCCTCTGTGACTATCCAAGAGATTAATGAGGATTCATGCTGCTTAGACTCCCAGGTGCAGAGTTTCCGCTTGACATGCCTGAGACAATCTCTGAAACAGAAGCTATCGATGAGTTTCAGTTCACCTTTGTCACACCCTCTCTCTTAGGGAAGAGGCCGAGGCCGCGACAGCCTCGTTCTAGGCCCACGCCAACACTGGTGGAGGAAAACATGGATTTCTCTGTCAGAAGGATGACTCGAAGTTGTGCCAAGAGAACGGGTATGAAGCCAATCTCTGCAATCTCCATCAAGCCGACTCCTCTGCGCCGCCCAAAGGCCAAGAAGCTCAATCCTGATTCTGTTCCACGACAGGACACTCCTTTGCCGCCACCAACACCCATCTCGTCTATGCAAGCAGTGGGGGCAACACTTAGCATCGCCCTAGAAGATTTGACGGTGGAGAAGCTTACGGCTTCTCCCAAACCGGATCCAAAACAAGACAGTTCAAATGATCAGTAACCTCTTCCATACATCTTTAGGGCGTGGGAGTCGTGTAGCCTTTTGTCCTGTTCTTTTTTTATCAATCTGTCAGTCTGAACTTCTGAACTTTTATGTCTATGTGGTGTGTAGTGTTGCTGTGACTTGTTCTGAGCTGTTAAGCAGCTCAGTTGGTTATCTTAATCTTATCTTGGTTATTTATGGGGACTACAATGTATCGTAACTGGAATGTGCTGTGTTGGAATGTGCGTGGTTTGAATTCCCCGGCTAGATATCGGGATGTTAGAGCTAGGATTGAAGAGAGTCACTGCTCCATAATCTGTCTGCAGGAAACTAAATGTCAGAACTTTGACATCCGTATGATTAGGTCGTTCTGCCCCAGACGCTTCGATCAGTTTGCCTTTTCTCCATCGGTGGGTGCATCTAGTGGCATTTTAATCATCTGGAACTCCTTTGTTTTTGATGGACAGCTAGTGGAAGTTCAGCGTTTCAGTGTGGTGGTTTCTTTCAAATCGGTTCATAATTCAGAAAAATGAACTATGGTTTCTGTCTATGGGCCATGTGAGGGACAACCTAGGGATGACTTTGTCAGTTGGCTATACAACCTGTCTATCCCATCTGATGAGCATTGGATACTCCTAGGTGACTTCAATTTTATACGGTCATTGGAAAACAGAAATCAACCAGGAGGGGACATTAATGATATCTATATTTTTAATGAGATAATTGTACATCTTGGTGTTCTGGAGGGGAGGAGTTTCACCTGGTCCAATACCACTCCTTGAGTAGTTGGATTGGTTCTTTACCACCTCGGATTGGATTTCTCATTATCCAAACACTGTGGTTTTTCCTCTAGCCAAAACTGCTTGGGATCATGTCCCCTGTGTGGTGTCCATTGATACTAGGATTCCTAAATCTAAGGTCTTTAGATTTGAAAATTTCTGGGTGGAGATGCCTGGCTTTATGGATTGTGTTCGTAGCTCTTGGGAGGCTCCGGTGTTTGACGATCTCTCTGCTTCAGTCGTGCTAACCAGGAAATTTGAACGTCTCAGATATGATTTGAGATCTTGGAGTAAAAAACTATCTTACCTCAAACAAATCACACTGGACAACAGCAAGGTTATCATCTTTTTTGATTAGTTGGAAGAGATCAGGCCTCTAGTTAGAACGGAGTTCAACTTCAGGAAAATCGTTAAACTACACTATGAGAAGATGTTGAAGTTACACTATATATATTTGAAGTAGAGGTGCACGATCCGATATATAAAGGTGGGTGAGGAGATCTCCAAGTTCTTCCACGCAATGGCTTCTGAACGCATGCGGAGGAACTCCATCGCCAGTTTGAAAACGGTGGGAACGGTCGACCCGGTCTCAGATCATGGCCAAATGGCGGGAATTCTGTGGGCCTCTTTTAAAAGCAGAATGGGCTAGGCCCAGGGCATCACAATGGGCTTTGACCTACCTACTCTATTTCAGCTTGTCCCAGGTCTGGAGGAGTTATCTCAGCCTTTCTCTGATGTTGAAATTATGCAGGTTCTGAAGGAGATGCCACCTGAAAGAGCACCAGGTCCAGATGGGTTTAATGGCTTGTTTATCAAGCGCTGCTGGCCAATAATTGAAAAGGACTTCCGACACCTTATCCTGGATTTTTATGCAGGGAAATTGTCTCTTGAGAATATAAATGGCTCTCTTATTACTCTAATACCCAAGATGCTCTCTCCTGAGGGTCCTGACAATGGTCGGCCTATTTCTTTGACTAACACTTGGTTGAAATTCCTTACCAAACTGTTAGCCAATAGGTTGCACAAGGTCATTCTCAGTTGTATACATAAAAATCAATATGGGTTCTTGAAGAGTAGATCGATCTAGGACTGCTTAGCTTGGGCTTTTGAATATATACACCAATTCAAACAGTCAAAGAGACCAATCCTCATCTTGAAGCTGGATTTTGCAAAAGCATTTGACACTGTGGAACATGAGGTTATTTTACAAATGCTCAAGTACAAGGGGTTTGATGATAAATGGATTGGCTGGGTCAAAGATATCCTTTCCACAGGTTCTTCTTCTGTTCTGCTCAATGGCATACCTGGAAAACAGTTTAAGTGCAAGTGTGGTGTCAGACAGGGTGATCCTCTTTCACCCTTGATGTTTGTCATTGCTGGTGACCTGCTATAGTCAGTGGTTAATCAGATGTTCTCTCTTGGCACTTTATCTCTACCAATACCCTCACATGATCAGGATTTCCCTATAATCCAGTATGCTGATGACACTGTCATTTTTTGTCTGCCAAAGATGAGAAGTTGGTTGCCCTTAAAAATATGTTGCTCACCTTTCAACAATCCACTAGGCTAAAAGTTAATTTTGCAAAGTCTTCCATGATTCCTTTGAATATTGATGAGGAGGAGGCTGTCAGGTTAGCTAACCTGCTTGGATGCAAAATTGGTCAGCTACCTTTTACCTATCTGGGTTTGCCTCTTGGCACCACAAGGCCCAAAATTGTGGATTTCAGGCCTTTGGTGGATGCCTTAGAAAGGAGATTGACATCCAGCTCCTCTATGTTAAATCAAGGTTCCAGGCTGCAACTGTTCACTTCTGTCTTGACCTCTATGCCCATATATTTTCTCTGTAGTTTGCAGCTACCACCTGGAATTATTAAACAGCTGGACAGGATTTTTAGGCAGTGTTTGTGGAGAGGCAATAGTGATGCACCTAAACAGTCCTTGGCTGCCTGGGATCTGGTATGTAGGCCAAAGGAAAAAGGAGGACTTGGAGTGATTAATTTACATATCCAAAATAAGGGTCTTCTTATAAAGCACCTCCACAAATTTTTCAACAAAGCTGATATACCTTAGGTTACTTTGATCTGGAATAGTTATTATGCTGATGGTGTCCCACATACTATAGCCCCAGTTGGTTCTTTTTTGTGGAGAGATATCCTCAAGCTCTCTGAGGCATATATAGCTATCTCTTCAGTGAACATTAATATGGGAGATTTTTCTCTTTTCTGGTCTGATGCTTGGCTTATTGATGGATCTTCCAGACCTCTGTGTTGGAGATTACCTAGGCTTTTCTCCTTTGTTATCAATGACAAGATATCAGTGCATGAATTTCTCATATCACACGAGGCTGCACTGGAATTGCAAGTTCTGGAAGCTTGGATCCTAGATCTTCAGAGGGATATCACTTTGCCAGATGTTTGGCTTTGGCCTAGGAAATCTGGTGGCTATTCTGCCTAGAGTTTCTACTCCATCATGCATTCTCATTTGCCAACCATTTTGCCATGCAAGTGGTTATGGGATAGCAAGTGCACTATGAAGATCAAAGTCTTTGGTTGGTTGCTGTTTTTTGACAGGCTAAACACCAACGACTTATTAATTAGAAGACATTGGAGGTCCCCTTTGGATGACAATCTTTGAGTTATCTACCATGAGTTTTTCATGAGGATAGGCTGCACCTGTTCTTCAATTGTAACTTCAGTCGCCCAGTGTGGAATTACCTTTCCATTGATTGGACAAGGGGACCTGAGATCCAACAGTGTATCCACCATGCAAGATCCTCATTCAAGCATCCATTCTTCTTTGAGGTTATGCTCACTGCTGCTTGGAATATATGGATCCTCAGGAATGGAAGAACTTCCAGAGGGGAAAATGCAACCTTTGCTGCTTAGAAATGTAATTTTGTACATGACATAGCTCTTCTAGCTCATAGATTGAAAGTAGATATCAGGGCCAAACTGTCTGCTTGGGTTAACTCTCTGATTTAAGTTCAGGTAGGTAGGTAGGTAGGTAGCTCCTCCTCTCACATTCAGACTTTGTAATTTCTTTTGCTTGTACAGTTGACACTTTGTCTTTTTTAATAAAGGGCTGTGGAGCTTTGCTCCATAGTAAATATTCAAAAACAAGTATAATCATATCTCTGGCATAAATTCCAAGCATACCAATGCAACATATCAATTTGATCCCATAATAGTTTCCCTTTTTGTGTCAAGTGATAATCCCTAAAGTATTCACATTGATCCAACGTGTCTCCCATTATCAAGTTGAATGGGGTTTTCTCAGGATCATCAAAGAAGTGTTTAATATTTTTCACATAACAAGCATCGAGGGTTTTAGGAGGTTCCCCATCTACATGAGTAGCAACTACAACTAACATTTTTGGTATTACGTGTTCCATATCCATAACCAAACATAGAGAACAACTTGGAACAGAAAATAAAAACAACTTAGTGATAAAGCAAACAAGCACACACGAGAATATTCACCCCACGCTATTGCTTCCCGGCAACAGCGCCAGAAAAAGGTCTTGATAACCCACAAGTATAGGGCATCATGTGTAGCATTTTTCAACAAATAAGAGTGTCGAGCCCAACGAGGAGCTAAAGGTATAACAAATATTCCCTCAAGTTCTATTGACCACCGATACAACTCTACGCACACTTGATGTTTGGTTTACCTAAAACAGGTATGAAACTAATTTGCAAGAATAAAACTATGAGTAATTTGCGAAATTAAAACTACAAAGAAATTGCGAGATAATAAAAGTAGATAGCTTTTGTCAACAAGAAAGTCATTTGTCCCTAGGCAATTGATAACTAGACTAGTAATCATTGTTGCAATTTTACATGAGGGAGAGGCATGAGCTAACATACTTTCTCTACTTGGATCATATGCACTTATGATTGGAACTCTAGCAAGCATCCACAACTACATACCCAAGATCATTAAGGTCGTAAAATCGAACCATCGCATTAAGTATCAAGTCCTCTTTACTCCCATACGCAATAACCCACTTATCCGTGTTCAGGCTTCCGTCACTCCGGCAACCGACAATAAGCAAATTATGAAGATATTGCAATACCCTACAGCGGGATCCCTCATGTTTGCGTTAGACGGAGGGCACCATAGGACAACACCATAACAAAATATACACTCAAACCAACCACGATAATCAATTAGCCCATATGACAAAACGGATCTAGTCAAACATCATAGGATAACCACATATCATTGGGAAATAATATATAGTGTTGAGCACCATGTTTAAGTAGATATTACAGCGGGGAGAAGGTTTGTTACACAGCTGCATAGAGGGGGAGAAAGTTGGTGTTGAAGGTAGCAAGATTGTTGATGTAGATAGCCGTCACGATCCTTGCCCCGACGGTGTTCCGGCGCCACCGGGAGTGAGGGGGAGAGAGCCCCCTCCTTATTCTTCTCCCTTAGCCTCCCCTAGATGGGAGGGGAGTTCCCCCTCTGGTCCATGGCTTCCATGGATGCAGAGGGGCGGTAGCCCTTCTGAGATTGGATCTATCCCTCTGTTCTCTTCTGTTCCGCGTTCCTGTTTTCTGGCCCTTCACCGTTTCTAAAATTCCCAGAAATCTGTAACTCCGCTTGCTCTGAAATATTTACACGATTTTTTCCATAAATTATCTTTCTTGTGCCCAAAAAAGGGCCCCAACCGACTTACGGGGAGGGAACAGGACACCTGGGTGCGCTAGGGGGTTGTGGAGGTCGTGGGCCTCCGTTTGCATTGATTCCACCTCCCAAAAATCACTTATATTCCAAAACAATTATCCCTAAATTTTTATCGTGTTTTGTCAGAACCCCGATTCTAAATCACATCGATCTAGCATGTAACACATCATATCACTTTGCGGCCTCATGCATGGTATCCCCACGGGTGCCACCTTACCTGGCCTGGGACCGTTTGCGCCTATTGGCTCACATATATGATAGTGTCACTAGCATCCATATAACTAACAACCCGGGCAGACATGACTAGTCGTGAACCAAGGTGGCGCTAACTTATAGGGACAGGCATACATGACCCAACAATGAATGTGTCAATTACCAACGTATGAACCTAACTCGTAGCAAGCTACAAGGACTTAAAGGAACAACGCGTGACATTTCCTCGAAGGGACAGGCATAGGAACGAAGAAGGACACATGCCGGCCAGCCTAACTGTTCAGGAGTAGTAGCAAGCTACCAAGGCTCAGTGGAAGCACTAGGAGACATTTCCCGGTAAGAGAGGCTACCAAGGATAAACAACTAGGTTGTCAGATCCCAGACATACCAAGCATATGAAATCATACACACAATATGCTCGATATGTGCAAATACAACATGGCATCACAACAAAACTCTACAACTCAAGTACTTTATTTAAAAGGCTCCAGAGATACATACATATCATTCATATAGATAGGGGGTCACACGACCCGACATTCAAGTCATACAAGCATACAAGCACATGAGGAAGCAACTTGTATGAGTGTAGACAACTAGAAAGCAAAAGGCTTGAGGAAGCCTATCTATCTGCAAGGGTCCTTCACATGCTCAGGATCACCACCTGGGCATCAAGCTACTCATCAACGTTGAGGTCTACATACAACCCTTCAGAAGGGGCGGCATTCTCTTCTGCAACAATAATTAAGCAAACATGAGTATAAAGGTACTCAACAAGACTTAGATCGGATCCTACATATACATGCACATTATCAACAAAGGGATAATGGAGTTTATTGCAGCAAGCCAGCTTTTTACTCTTGGCTAAGCTATCCTACGAGACAACAACTTGTAAATGTTTTGCGCACACAAATCCACTACTCACCACAACAATACACTACCACGGATCCTATCCCGTCTTCCTATGGAAGGGCCATCCATGGCACTCACACTTGTCTTGAGGCTTTTAGTAGTTTCCATTTACTTGTCTATGAACTATATAGGAAATCAAGTGGTCCTTTACCGTGGATGCGGCTATTCGAATAGATGATGTTATCCCTGTAGGGGTGTACTTCTTCATACATCTTTCCACCACTTAGCGTTTGCACACGACATGTGCTCGGCAAACCAAGCGAAAGCCGACGTGGGTGTAGACCACGACCTGACTAACCACACAAATCCCAAGTTCAGGTTTATCGCCTATTCAGGTTCCATCCGCAGGGAGTCCGGCCGAGGTTTCCACATACGGCCCCGAATGATGTGTGTAGCATTCCCGAGACACCAAACGGGCGCCCGATGCACCGTGCCATGTACCTGCTGCATCACAGCCCACCCCGAGGGTCAGCGCTGTGCACGGCCTCCAGTATACTACAAGCACCAGAAACTACTTGCAACTCCTGGACAGAGGACAAGGGCAGTTAATAAGTCGAGCGGGGTCATATTTCAGGGCCCAATGCATGGTAGTAGCTGAATCTTAAATCACACATATAGATCTCAGTTCTTAGGGACGGTTCCAATGAAACAACCCACCATGTACTCCTACATGGCCTCTCATCGATACCTTTACCAAATCGTGTTCAACACTTCACTCTCATCACCGACATAATCATTTCACTCTAGCCCATCACCCAGATGAACCAGACCTGACACGACTCTAAGCATAGCAGGCATAGCAAGGTAGGAAACACAATCATGTCTCAATCAACTCCTACACATGCTAGTGGGTTTCATCTAGTTACTTTGGCAATGACAGGTCATTCAGAGGAAATGGGTTCAACTACCGCAGCACTGATCTGTTTGAAATGTTGTTTTCTTAAATGCAGTAAATGAGAGCAGGAGCGAGAACATGGGATTTTACTGATATGATCAAATGGTGGTTGCTTGCCTGGTAGATCAGTAGACGGGTACTGTCCTTCAGTTGGATATTCATGGTAATCCTCAGGAACAAAACCTACCATAGAAAATCATACCGGTAACACAATCAATACACAACAACATGCAACAATATGATGCATGCATATGACATGGCAAAATGAGTGTGTTGGGCTAATGCAACTACAACCAGATGGGTTTGAGCCATTTTGAACCAAAGGTTCAACCCCAAACTCATCTTATGGATTTAAATTGTGTCTTATCATGTTTTGCACTAAAAATCAAGGTTAAGTTGTTTTAACATGCATGAAACCAGTACATATGGATATATATTGATTTTTCTGATCATTTTTCATATATAAATCTTTGCATTTAGAGTTACAGATTAATTTCTATGATTTTTTGAAGTTTGAAACAATTTCTGGAATTTCCTGAATAAGAATAAATCCAGAAAAAGCCATTACTGCGTTAGCACTGCATCAGCAGGTCAACTGTGTGGTCCAGGTAAAACCTGACCAGTGATCCCACTGGTCAGTGTCACAATTAGTTCACTAAGTAATTAATGTTAGTTAAATTACTAAACTAGGTTTGACCAGGGGCGGGGCCCACATGTCAGTGACCCAGTGGTGTCAAATCCATGGTCAACTGGGTCAAATCACCGGTGTTTAGCCACCGCCGATGACCAGATGTGGCGGAGGGTGTGGGTTTTCACACTCTGGTGACCAAAAGCGCGGCGTAGGCCACCTACGTGTAGGTGGGAGTGATCCGCGTCGAGTGGTGGTGGTGGTTGAGCTCGGGGTCGCCGGAAACGACGCCGACGACGAGCTTGGCGGCTGCTGAAGTTCGGGCGAGCTCGAACTCGACGCTACGGTGCACGTGGAGGCGCGGGGCTAACTTGTACAAGATCTATGCGGTGCGGGGAGGCCACTACATAGTACGGCGAGGTCGTTGCGTGGCCGGAGCCACGTCGGCGGCGAGCTCAGGAGGCAGCGCGTGTGGGTGTGCTCCGTGCAGTCGCTACAGTGGACGGCAGCGAGAATAGAGAGGGGAAGGAGATGTCGAAGCTCACAGCGGTCATGGCGAGCTAGGAAGAAGGGTGGGGGACGAGCTGGAGCGAGCGAGGTGGCAAAGTGGATCTCCGGCGATGGCGAGGCGGAGCAAGGTCGGTGCAGTGGCTCCTGGGTGAGCGAGCGCTCGGGGCTCGACCAGCTCGATGAAGCGGACGGTGGCGGAGCTTCTAGACACGGCGGAGCGACGAGGAGGCGACGGTGGCCGCGGTTACGATGGTGGTGCGGTTGCGGCGGCGTCGGCCATGGTGTGGGAGGGCGAAGGAGAGGTGCGAGGGCGAATAGGTGTGTCGGCGAGGTTCGGGCGGCGACCAGGGGGTCATCCACGCGGTGAAGCGGCGTCTAGGGTGAGGCAGGAGGGCTGGGAGGTGCGTGGTGAGCTCGGGCGCACTGGCGCTCACCTCCCTGCCTGCCTGGCGAGAGGAAGTAGCTGGCTGGCAAGGGCCAGCATAGTGCTGGGCCGCCAGGTGGGCTGCCAGGTGAGTTTCGCCATGTTAGCCTCTTCCCTTTTTGTTTTATGTTTTCTATTTCTTTCTGTAACTTTAGGGCTTTAATTAAAATACCAAAACTAACTCAAAAATCATGAAACTGCTCAAGGCCACTGTTTGGATTATTTCCAACAGGAAACATTTTAGTTCATTATTATTTGGACATTTAAAATATTATATAGCATTTAAATGCCCAAATGCAAATAGGATAAGATTTAATTCAGTGACCCAATGTTGTCCTAGAAAAATGTGCACCATTTTTGTCAGAGCTTCTAGACCAAGGCAAACATGATGAACATTTTTGAAGGGCTTTTCAGGTTCATTGAAAAAGTATTTTAGTAACCCTAATTGGATTAAGTGGTGTTGGGGGTTTCTACCATCCCCATTTCAACTTTCTGGGAAAAGTAAACATGATGCAATCACTCTAATGCATCCACTGACTAGGGTTGTGACAACTCACCCCACTCAGAAAAATCTCTTCCCAAGATTTAGGATCGGCCGGAAAGAAAGTGTGGTACTCAAGTCAGAGACGATCCTCCCTTTCCTAGGTGGCTTCTTTCTCGGAATGGTGTGACCATTGAACCTTGAGAAACTTGATGTTATGGCGTCGAGTGGTACGCTCGGCTTGACAAGGATACGGACGGGATATTCCCGATATGTGAGATTATCTTGGAGATCAAGCGTTTCATGGTCCACTCCATGGATAGGGTCCGAGAAGCAACGCCTGAGTTGAGAAATGTGGAAAACATCATGAACTCTAGAAAGATGCGAAGGTAGTTCCAGTTGGTAGGCAACTTCTCCTTGTTTGGCAAGAATGCGAACGGGACCAATGTAGCGAGGAGCCAATTTGCCATTGATACCGAAGCGATGGGTTCCCTTCAGAGGAGTAACCCGAAGGTAAGCCTTCTCATCAACTTCAAAAGTCACGGCCTTATGTGTACAGTCATATTGTCTCTTTTGACGAGCTTGGGCTGTTTTCAACTTTTCATGAACAATGCAAACTTGCTCTTCTGCTTCCTGGATCATGTCCGGGCCAAAGAATTGTCTTTCCCCGGTTTCTGACCAGTTAAGAGGCGTTCAACACCTTCATCCATGGGGAACTTCAAAAGGAGCTTTGCCCAAGCTAGACTGATATCTATTGTTATAAGCAAATTTGGAAAATGGATGGCATTTCTCCCAATCCATTCCGAATTAGATAACAGAAGCTCCGAGCATATCTTCCAGAATTTGATTGACGCGTTCTACTTGACCACTTGATTGAGGGTGGAAGGCGGTTCTAAAGGAGAGACGAGTTCCCATAGCATTTTGTAAACTTCCCCAAAATCGAGAGGTGAAGAGACTTTCACGATTTGAGTTAATCTCCAATGGAACACCATGAAGAGACACTTTTCGAGAGATATACAAATCTACTAGCTGGCTAGCGGTTATACTCTCTTGAACAGGCAGGAAATGGGCTACTTTGGAAAGGTGGTCGATGATGACGAAGATAGCATTATTCCCTCTCTTGGTTCTGGGAAAACCGGTGATGAAATCCATACCAATTTTATCCCATTTCCATTAAGGAATAGCTAAAGGTTGGAGGGTGCTAGCAGGCCATTGATGCTCTACCTTAACACGACGATAGACGTTGCAGCTAGCAATATATTGAGCAATTTCTCTCTTCATCCTAGTCCACCAGAACCTCTAGCGTAGGTCCTGAACATCTTAGTACTATCGGGATGAATGGTGAGAGGGGATTCATGAGCCTCCTTCAGGATCAACTATTGGGGAACATAGTAATTTCAAAAAAATTCCTATGCACACGCAAGATCATGGTGATGCATAGCAACGAGAGGGGAGAGTGTAGTCCACGTACCCTCATAAACTGTAAGAGGAAGCATTATGATAACGCGGCTGATGTAGTCGTACATCTTCACGATCGACCGATCCTAGTACCGAACATATGGCACCTCTGTGATCTGCACACGTTCAGCTCGGTGATGTCCCACGAACTCACGATCCAATAGAGCTTCGAGGGAGTGTACCGTCAGCATGACGGCGTGATGACGGTGTTGATGAAGCTACCGACACAGGGCTTCGCCTAAGCACCGCAATGATATGACCGAGGTGGATTATGGTGAAGGGGGGCACCGCACACGGCTAAAGATCAATGATCAACTTGTGTGTCTTGGAGTGCCCCTGCACCCGTATATAAAGGAGCAAGGGGGGAGGCGGCCGGCCTAGGAGGAGGGCGCGCCAAGGGGGAGTCCTACTCCCACCGGGAGTAGGACTACCCTTTCCTAGTAGGAGTAGGAGAAGGGGGAAGGGAAGGAGTGGAGGAGAAGGAAGGAGGGGGCGCCGCCCCTCCCCCATAGTCCAATTCGGACTAGGCTTGGGGGGGGGAGACCCAGTCCTAGCCAGCCCCTCTCTCTCCCTAAAACCCATTGATACGTCTCCAACGTATCTATATTTTATGAAGCATTCATGCTATTTTATTATCTATTTTGGATGTTTATGGGCTTTATTATACACTTTAATATTATTTTTGGGACTAACCTATTAACCGGAGGCCCAGCCCATATTGTTGTTTTCTTGCCTATTTCAGTGTTTCAGAGAAAAGGAATGTCAAATGGAGTCCAAACAGAATGAAACCTTCGGAAAATTTATTTTTGGAACAGAAGCTATCCAGGGAACTTGGAGTGCAAGCCAGGGAAGCTTCAAGGAGGCCACGAGATAGGGGGGTGCGCCCACTGAGGGAATCCTGGATTAGGGGGTATCCGGACAGCCGGACTATATACTTTGTCCGGACTGTTGGAGCGTGAAGATACAAGACTCAAGACTCCGTCCCGTGTCCGGATGGGACTCTCCTTTGCGTGGAAGACAAGCTTGGCGATCCGGATATTACATTTCCTTCCTTGTAACCGACTCTGTGTAAACCCTAGCCCTCTCCGGTGTCTATATAAACCGGAGAGGTTGATCCTTAGAGGGACGATCACAATCATAATCATCATAGGCTAGCTTCTAGGGTTTAGCCTCTACGATATCATCAATATCAATCAAGCAGGAAGTAGGGTTTTACCTCCATCGAGAGGGCCCGAACCTGGGTAAACATTGTGTCCCTTGCTTCCTGTTACCATCAACCTAAGACGCGCTGATCGGGACCCCCTACCCGAGATCTGCCGGTTTTGACACCGACATTGGTGCTTTCATTGAGAGTTCCTCTGTGTCGTCACTGCAAGGCTCGATGGCTCCTTCAATCATCGTCAACAACACGGTCTAGGGCGAGACTTTTCTCCCCGGACAGATCTTCGTGTTCGGCGGCTTCGTGCTGCAGGCCAATTTGCTTGGCCAACTGGAGCAGATCGACAGCTACGCCCCTGGCCACCAGGTCAGATTCGGAAACCTGAACTACACGGCCGATATCCGCGGAGACTTGATCTTCAACGGGTTCGGGCCTGCGCCAGGAGCGCCGGACAATCACGATGAGCACGGCCTAGACCTGCTGTCGGACAATGCTCGGGATATCACCCCTGTAGTGGCCCCGGACCTAAATCCGGAGCAGACAGCGTTGCCTAAGGACAGGTGGATGGACCCCGCCCCATGGGCCGCACACTCATCGGCTGTAGAGCCGAAAACAGGCCTCACCCCTAAAGAAGCCTGTGACGCCGGACCCCCAGAGTCGTATCCGGTTGTAGGTTCCAGTCCGCGCGCTCCCGAGCCCGCCGAGCCTGGTTGGGCTCCGGTAATGGAGTTCACCGCTGCGGATATCTTCCAGCACTCACCCCTTGGCTACGCGCTGAACTCGTTAAAATCTCTCTCTCTCTCTCTCTCTCTGTCAGGAGACTCATGGCCGAACTATGTCCGGCTCGAGTGGGAAGCAGGCAACGAAGGAATTCGTTGCCCACCCACCACCCACTTCATTGCCACGGTCAATGATTTAACCGACGTGCTTGACTTCGACTCCGAAGACATCGACGGTATGGACGACTATGCAGGAGAAGAACAGGAACCACTGCTCACTGGGCGGTGGATAGCCACCTCCTCATATGATATATATATATATATATGGTGGACATTCCGAAGGAAACCAATGGCGAAGAGGCAAGGGAGGATAATCCCTCAGGGAAGAAAGCAAAGTATGGGCATCGCCGACGCCGCTCCAAGCCCCGCCATAGCAATACCGGCACAGGAGACGAAAACAATCTGGATGGTGCCGAAGAAGAATACAACCCTGATCAGCCTGCCTTCAAGCAGGCCGGGCAGGAAGACGGGCAGGCCAGCCTAGACGAACAGGCGACGGACGGATATCCAGAGGAGGAAGACTACATGCCCCCTCCGAAGACGAGGTTAGCCTTGGCGATGACGAGTTCAGCGTGCCTGAGGACCCCATGGAGCAGGAGTGCTTTAAGCGCCGGCTGATGGCCACTGCGAGGAGCCTGAAAAGGAAGCAGTAGCAGCTCCAAGCTGATCAAGACCTGCTCACAAACAGATGTATTGAAGTCCTGGCAGCCCAGGAATACGGACTCGAGCACCACACGGCTGACCGGCCACCTCGTGGCTGGGATAAAGCGGCATATCAGCCCGAATACCAGCCCGCACCCCCACGCCAATACACTACGGCCCGGGGCAATAGGCAAGACCTGCAAGATATACTGGAAAACAAAGCAGGACAACCAAGATCGATCTACGGATCGCGGGGGCGTGCCCCAACACGCGACAATGACCGTCACGCCGGATACACTATCAACAAGTCCGGCCGGGCCGAATACAGCCACCAAGACTCATTCGAACAGCGTAGCCACATAGCCCGGCACAGAGGCGCCGCACACCCCCTCTGTTTCACTGACAAAGTGATGGATCATGAATTCCCAAAAGGGTTCAAACCCGTAAACATCGAATCATACGATGGCACAACAGACCCCGCAGTATGGATCGAAGATTTTCTTCTCCACATTCACATGGCCCGCGGAGACGATCTACATGCCATCAAATATCTTCCCCTTAAACTCAAAGGACCTGCCCGGCATTGGCTAAACAGTCTGCCCACAAATTCCATTGGCAGTTGGGAAAACCTGGAAGACGCGTTCCTCGACAACTTCCAGGGCACATACGTGCGACCACCAGATGCCGATAACTTGAGCCACATTACTCAACAGCCCGGAGAGTCAGCCAGGAAATTCTGGACTCGGTTCCTAACTAAAAATAACCAAATAGTCGATTGTCCGGACGCCGAAGCCCTAGCGGCCTTTAAGCATAATATTAGTGACGAGTGGCTCGCCCGACACCTCGGCCAGGAAAAACCCAAGTCCATGGCAGCGCTCACGACACTAATGACCCGCTTTTGCGCGGGTGAGGACAGCTGGTTGGCTCGCAGTAGCACCACGCCACATTCCGGCACCTCGGATGTCCATGACAATAATGGCAAGCCACGGCACAACAGACATAAGCGACAGAACAATGGCGATAACACTGAAGACACGGCAGTCAACGCCGGATTCAGCGGATCCAAATTCGGTCAGCGGAAAAAGCCGTTCAAAAGAAACAATCAGGGACCGTCCAGTCTGGACTGCATACTTGAACGCTCATGCCAAATTCACGGCACCCGGATAAGCCAGCCAACCACACTAACAGAGATTGCTGGGTGTTCAAACAGGCCGGTAAACTAAACGCCGAAAACAAGGACAAGGGGCTGCACAGCGACGATGACGAGGAGCCCCGGCGTCCGAACACGGGGGGGCAGAAGAAATTTCCTCCATAGGTGAAAATGGTCAACATGATCTACGCCACCCACATTCCCAAACGGGAACGGAAGTGAGCACTACGGGACGTCTATGCGATGGAGCCAGTCGCCCCAAAATTCAACCCATGTTCAGCCTTTCCGATCACCTTTGATCGTAGGGATCACCCTACCAGCATCCATCATGGTGGTTCAGCCTCATTGGTCCTAGACCCAATCATCGACGAATTCCACCTCACGCGAGTCCTTATGGACGGCGGCAGCAGCCTGAACCTGCTTTATCAGGACACAATGCGCAAAATGGGCATCGACCCTTCAAGGATCAAGCCCACCAAAACCACCTTCAAAGGTGTAATTCCAGGAGTAGAGGCCCGTTGCATGGGCTCTATAACATTGGAAGTGGTCTTCGGATCTCTGGATAACTCCCAAAGCGAAGAGTTAATCTTCGATATCGTCCCTTTCCATAGCGGTTACCACGCACTGCTCGAACGAACCGCGTTCGCTAGATTCAATGCGGTACCACACTATGCATACCTCAAGCTCAAGATGCCAGGACCGCGCGGGGTCATAACAGTCAACGGAAACATGGACCGCTCTCTCCATACAGAAGAGCATACTGCAGCCCTCGCGGCGGAAGTACAATGCGGTCTCCTCCGACAAACCACCAATCCGGCGACGACAACCTCGAACACCGTCAAGCAAGCCCGGAGCACCCCACAACAGGATCACCAGGCACGCCAAGAGCGCGACTAGCAGTCCGGCCTCCGCTCAAGCCCCATCAAAGCAGCATTCGTGCCACACGTACACAATTACGCACTCAAAATACCATGGGCATAGGCGGAGGCGCAATAGTGACTCAGTCAACAGTGTGGTATAACCGCAACATACCTTCATAACCCTCCCTTTTTATCTTTCAGGACACTGCTTTAGGGCAGCCTCTTCAGAAGAGCCAGATTGTCAGACTTACACAGGAGAGAAAACCAAGGAGGCAACAGGCTTTGCACACAAAAGGAAATACCCAGGTGGAATCTGTTCACGATCCTTATACCTGTTTTATATACCTACATGCAGCCTGCCCTTGGATAGGACATGTTAAATAGTCCTATTTACTTCTGCTTAAACGCACCCATTGTAAACATATGCTTAAACGTATTATTCATCAATGGGAGAAAATATATAGCGTCAGCTTATTATTCCTATTTGAGCATTTTTCTTACAAATGTTTATGTAATATTGCATCCGTACACCTCGGTACGATCAGTTTGCCAGGGGCTTCTTATGGCGCCCCATAATACAGCAAAACAAGTCCGAACAATTTCAACAGTGCGGCACCCCAAACTTATAGCACTATATGCATCAGCTCCGAATCACGTCTTGGGTCAATAGTTGGGTTTGCCAGTCTCCCTTGTTTTGGTACCTTACATTCCGTTATATCGGCTAAGGTAGCGTAGGGAGAACTACTGCGATCGTGTCCTGGTTCTTACGGACGAGCACCTCAGTAGAGAAAGCCGAAAACTGACCGACATGATGCGGCGAGAGCTGGTCGCTGTTCGAGAGGTCTTAAAATCCTTAACTATTTTTCCGCTTTAGGCGAGGAATCGGCCTCGTCCGATTTAGGCGTATATAGCGCCCCAATTGGGCCTTCCGAATTCTAGGGGCTTCGCCGAAATTTAAAATTGTAGACTTCTATGGCTAAGTGGAAGTTATAAAGCCGCATAGTCCGATTGCCTTGTTCGCTACGCTGGATACCTCCTTAAGGGACCAAAAATTTGGATAAAGAGTGTCTGGGTTTTTCCAGGAACACCCCGGTACTAGTTACGTGGGGGCAGAAGCCGACGACTGGCCTACTTTCAGAATTCTATAAACAGCCACACAGAAGGTAATATTTTAAATCAAGCAGCGCTACATAGCGCAAGTAACTTTGTCTTTATATTACAACAACGACAGAAGTACATTTGCACAAGGATCATGTCCTTGGTACATTCATCGGCCACGAGACGAGCGCCCTTCATAACGCCATCATAATATTTCTCGGGATAGTTGTGCGCCTTGCCCTCTGGTGGCCCGTCCTTCACCAGCTTCTCCGCATCCAGCTTGCACCAATGCACCTTCGCACGGGCAAAGGCCCAGCGGGCACCCTCAATGCAAACGGATCGCTTGATCACTTCAAGCCGCGGACAGGCATTTACCATCCGCTTGATAAGGACGAAGTAGCTAGTGGGCAGGGGCTCACTAGGCCACATCCGGACTATGAAATATTTCATAGCCACTTCGGGCGCCTTGTGGAGTTCATCCAACTGCTTCAGTTGGTCACTCAGAGGCATTGGGTGTTCGGCCCCAGCATACTGGGACCAGAACAGCTTCTCCGTTGAGCTCCCCTCCTTGGCATGGTAGAACTCCGCGGCATCTGATACGCTGCATGGCAGATCTGCAAATGCCCCTGGAGAGCTCCGAATTCGGGTAAGTAAAAGAAACGCCTCCTCCACATGCTTGCTTTGCATAAAAAATGTCTTACCCGCCGCTATCTTCTTGGCCGCCTGGATTTCCTGCTGTGCCTTTTTGGCTTCGGCCTTGGCGTCTTTCACACTCGCAAGGGCCTTCGCAAGCTCAATCTCTTTCATCTTAAGATCATGCTCCAAGGACTTGAACTTCTTGCCGAGCTACTGGAGCTCTTGCCTTACCTCGCCCACTCTAGCATCTTGCTTTTCGCGCTCCTTGCATTCCAAGGCTGCCTTGTCTTCAGCCTCGGACAACGCGTTCTTCAGAGACGCCACTTCGGTGGTGGCCCCTATTACAAAGTCATGATGCTTTGTCATTAGAATAAAAATAAAATTCTATCCTTTATTATATGAGAGCGGGGAATCGCAAACCTTTGTTCTCTTTGAGCTGCCTCCTCGTGAGGCCGAGCTCTCCCTGTGCCTGCTCCAGGTCCCATTTGAGTCCTGCGACCTTGGCCGTCCGTACAGCAGCGGCAAGCAGCACTGCCTGCTTATCCACAGGCGCACCTACTATTAGACTCCTACGGATTTTAATTGACCCTCCGTTTGGCTCTTCTTTCCGAACACCAAACAAAGTATCAGGGGCTACTACCTATCGGGTGATAATTTTACATTTTTATTACTTACCTCAAAGCCCATCAGGAGGCTGGTGCAGGCTTCGGTTAGTCCGCTTTTGGCAGACAGAACCTTATGAATCACCGCACTCATAAGAGTACGGCGCTCTTCATCCATGGAACCGCCGTGAAGCGCTTCCAGCAGACTATTCGATGCCTCTGGCGTAATGGAAGTCATCGGCACAGACGGCTCGCCCTCCCTAGCGAGGTGCCGCCTGCCCAAATCCGGAACCATCGAAGATTCCGGCACAGTATCCGGCTGAGAGCCCGGTGGGGCTCTCATCGGCATGATCCGCGGGGATCCTGTACCCCGTGTGCCCGGCGTCTGGAATTCCGCCATGGAGCATCTCCAAAGTCACCCCCCTACTCCGGGAGCCTTTGGAACAACACCTCCGTGTCATCCGCAGGTTGAGGAATAGTGGCCGTCGGGAGCGAGTTCATCGCTGAATCACTCAAGGACCCATCCGAAGGCGATACCTCGGGATGGACCCTGGCCGGACTGCATATATGTTCGGCGTTATAACAAGACTATGAAGCAAAGTCACACTAAAGTAAAATAGAGTGCAGAGACCTACGATCTCGCTAGGGGCTTCCCCCTGGGCAGCCACTCTTCCTCGCTGTGAGCGGCCGTGGTGGAGTAGTCCGGAAGGGACGCCCTTCCCTTCTTGGACGTCCTAGCCTCCCCCTCCGGGGCGGCTTTCCTCTTCTTCTCCTCCCCAGTGCGGGAAGGCAGAATTTCTTCGTGTTCTCCCCGCCTCCGTGGGAGGAATCTACCTCGTCGTCTTCGGACGACGAGGGTATGAAGGCCTTGCGCCGAGGGCCTTTCCCGGCCCCCTGGTCCGCCTTCTTAGGCCCCCCATTCTCTCCGGATGGGGCAGCCCCTTCCTCTTCTTCCTCCCCTTCGGGGGAGGAGTGTGCCTCGTCGTCTTCGGACGAGGCATCCGGTACGACCTTACTCCAGAGACCCTTCCTGGCCCCCGGGGCCTTCTTTGTCGGTGCCTTGTAGGGCGCCGGGACTAGCATCTCCGTCAGGAGAGCATCGGCTAGACCTTCTGGCAGCGGAGCCGGACAGTCAATCCGCTCCGCTGTCTCCACATAATCCTGATCAAATATACACAATTACTTAAGACTCCCCCATGAATATATTGGGAAGAACAGAATCCGGTGGTAGTCAGAAAACTCACCGGACGAGGGGGGGCATGCGGCATGAAGTCCACGGTCCTCGGATGTGGGAGGTACTTTGGAGGCCTTGAACATCACCTTCCATGTGTCTTTGTGCGTCATGCCGTAGAGCTTTTGAAGCGTCTGGTGTTTGGCTGGGACGAACTCCCACATGTTAAATGCCCACCTTTGGCACGGAAGAATCCGGCGGACAAGCATGACCTGAACCACGTTGACAAGCTTGATTTTCTTGTCCTTCATGTTCTTGATGCAGTTCTGAAGTCCGGTCAGCTCCGTAGGCTCGCCCCTGGCCAGGCCCTTCCTTTCCCAGGAGGTGAGCCGCATGGGGATTCCAAATCGGAATTCGGGGGCCACCGCCCAGTTGGCGTCATGCGGCTCGGTGATGTAGAACCACCCCGATTGCAACCCTTTCACGGTCTCCGCGAAGGAGCCGTCAAGCCAGGTGACGTTAGGCATCTTGCCTACCATGGCCCCTCCGCACTTTGCTTGCTGGCCGCTCACGATCTTCAGCTTCACGTAGAAGATTTGTAGCCACAAGCCAAAGTGAGGCTTGATGCAGAGGAAGGCCTTGCATACGACGATAAATGCTGAGATGTTGAGGACGAAATTTGGGGCTAGATCATGGAAATATAGCTCGTAGTAGAACATGAGCCCGCAGACGAAGGGATGAAGTGGAAATCCCAGTCCATGGACGAAGTGGGCGAGAAACACATTCCTCTCATGAGGTTCCGGAGTTGGAATGATCTGCCCGTCGTTCGGTAGCCGGTGCGCGATGTCTGCGGCCAAGTATCCGGCCGCCCGAAGATTCGCGATATGCTTCTCCTTCACGATGGAGGCCACCCACTTGCCTACTGCTCCGGACATGTTTAGCTGTGCGGAGAAGACTTGGGCTTGGGTGCTGGAACTTGAGGAGGCAAGGGTGAGCAAAGGAGGAAGAAGGCGTGGGTAAAAATGGGGAACCCTTACCCCTTTATAAAGGCGACGAAAGCGGTGCGCCTCCCCACTTCCCCGTTGAGAATCGCTTACTTCCCAAGCGCAACGATTGATGGCGCGGTTGGATTACCCATACTCGTATTGATGAGAATCCCGTGATAAGGGGACACGATCTCTGCTTTGACAAGATGTGTCAAGGAAACCGCCTCGCAATATGCACTGTGACTGGTTGTGGGAAAACGGTTCGAATAATGACCCGACCGTAGTGACATGTCGTGTTGTCTAAAAAATTGTCAGCAAATTACATTTGTGAGATATCATTCTCTCTACGGTGGTGTGTGAAAATCATCTTGCAGATCCCGACACGGTTTAAGTGTTCAATAATCACTTTGGAGTATTAGGAGATGGAACCCGCCTTGCAATGCCGAAGATAAAACTGCGCGCCGGACTCATCGTCATTGAAGCCTGGTTCAAGGGCTACTGAGGGAATCCTGGATTAGGGGGTATCCGGAGAGCCGGACTATATACTTTGTCCGAACTATTGGAGCATGAAGATAACAAGACTCAAGACTCCGTCCCGTGTCCGGATGGGACTCTCCTTTGCGTGGAAGACAAGCTTGGTGATTCGGATATTATATTTCCTTCCTTGCAATCGACTCCGTGTAAATCCTAGCCCTCTCCGGTGTCTATATAAACCGGAGAGGTTGGTCCTTAGAGGGACGATCACAATCATAGTCATCATAGGCTAGCTTCTAGGGTTTAGCCTCTACGGTCTCGTGGTAGATTTACTCTTGTACTACTCATATCACCAATATCAATCAAGCAGGAAGTAGTGTTTTACCTCCATCGAGAGGGCCCGAACCTGGGTAAACATTGTGTCCCTTGCTTCCTGTTACCATCAGCCTAAGACGCACAGATCGGGACACCCTACCCGAGATCCGCCGGTTTTGACACCGACACCCACCCCCCCCCCCTCCCGGGCGCGCCCTCCACTCTCGTGGGCCCCTCGTGCCTCCCCCAACCGACTTCTTTCGCCTATATATTCCATTTACCCTAAAAACATCGAAGCGAACAATAGATCGGGAGTTCCGCCGCCACAAGCCTCTGTAGCCACCATAAACCTCTCGGGAGCCCGTTCCGGCACCTTGCCGGAGGGGGGATCCCTCACCGGTGGCCATCTTCATCATCCCGGCGCTCTCCATGACGAGGAGGGAGTAGTTCACCCTCGGGGCTGAGGGTATGTACTAGTAGCTATGTGTTTTATCTCTATCTCTCTCTCTCTCTCTCTCTCTCTCGTGTTCTTGAGGTGATATGATCTTGATGTATCGCGAACTTTGCCATTATAGTTGGATCTTATGATGTTTCTCCCCCTCTACTCTCTTGTAATGGATTGAGTTTTCCCTTTGAAGTTATCTTATCAGATTGAGTCTTTAAGGATTTGAGAACACCTGATTTATGTCTTGCCGCGTTTATCTATGGTGACAATGGGATATCACGTGATCCACTTGATGTATGTTTTGGTGATCAACTTGCGGGTTCCGCCCATGAACCTATGCATACGGGTTGGCACACGTTTTCATCTTGACTCTCCGGTAGAAACTTTGGGGCACTCTTTGAAGTACTTTGTGTTGGTTGAATAGATGAATTTAAGATTGTGTGATGCATATCGTATAATCATGCCCTCGGATACTTGAGGTGACAATGGAGTATCTAGGTGACATTAGGGTTTTGGTTGATTTGTGTCTTAAGGTGTTATTCTAGTATGAACTCTATGATAGATTAAACGGAAAGAATAGCTTCGTGTTATTTTACTACGGACTCTTGAATAGATCGAGCAGAAAGGATAACTTTGAGATGGTTTCGTACCCTACCATAATCTCTTCGTTTGTTCTCCGCTATTAGTGGCTTTGAGTGACTTTTGTTGCATGTTGAGGGATAGTTATATGGTCCAATTATGTTTTTTTTGACACTTGAAACAGTAGGAGAGGCTCCTACTGTATGTATTAAATTAAGTGGCCAAAAAGTCTTACAAAGTTATAACCTTACATCCATAGCCATGTTGTAACTAAGGTGGGGGAGTGTAAAGTAGAAAGAGGAAACAAAAGAAAAGACTTTAAATGCTATTTACAAAAGATGACAAAAAGGGTTGTAGTTTATCTCCCACTCTATAACGAAGAAGAGAAAGATCCTCTCTCAACCTAATTAGCCAGGCTGATTTCGAAGGTGAAATCCCTCTAAAGTGCTTGTTGTTCCTCTCTTTCCATATGCTCCATGCAGCTTGTAGGAAGATGTCCATGAACATCGGCCTATTCCACGTAGTTCTCGCATGCTCATTCCATTGAAGTCTTGAACCATGTGTTATCCAGTTAATATTAATATGAGACCAACATTCTTGGCTAAATGGGCAGGTGTAGAAGAGGTGCTCCAATGTTTCTTCAATAGGAGAAGTACACAGCAGGCAAGTGTGGTTGTCACCAATATTGTAGTGTCTCCTCTTGAGCATGTTTCGTGTGTTTAGTCTATCAGATAGGAGAAGCCAGCCGAATACTTTTATTTTCATTGTGACCTTGGATTTCCACAACCATCTATATGTTTGGTGAGCTCTTATTTCTCTGAAGTAATATGAGTAATATTGGCTCGCAGTGTAGTCACCTTTACCCCAAATGCATGTCCATTTATCCTCTCCATGGGCCAAGGTAATTGGAGTCAGCAATTGCTGAAGGTCTCTCAACTCTGCATGTGCCTGTGCCGAGAGGGGAAGCTGGAAGGTTTCCCCCAACGTGCCAGCCGTTAAGAATGCCTGGACAGATATATCTTCATTTTTGGCGTACGAAAAGGCCCTGGGGTGGCTAGAGGCTATAGTATCATCCATCCAAAGATCTTTCCAAAGTAAAGTGTTGCAGCCATCTTGAATTGTGACTTTGGTGATCCCTCTATAAACTGGCATGAGCTTTGTGATGTCTCTCCACCAGAAGGAACCACATGCATCCGTTGCATGTGGGATTTTCGATGCGTTGTAGGTGTTCCAGATTAATTCTACCAAAGGTAAATCCCAATGATTGTAGAATTTGTGAAGGTATTTAAGCAATAGGGCATTGCTCTGTGTTCTAAGATCCAAAATACCCATTCCACCACACTCCTTTGGTTTGCAAATCATGCTCCAAGCAGCCAGAGAGTTACATGTTTCTCCCTGCTCCGTCTTTTTAGTCCATAGACATTTCCTTCGAATCTTGTCTAAAAGTTCAATAATGGAAATGGGAAGCTTAAGAGTGCATAGTGCAAAGATCGTGAGCGAAGTGATCACTGAATTTACTAGAGAAAGCTTTGCTCCATACGAAATCATGTTCAGGGTAGCAGTGAGGTGTCGTTTCACTTTGCAAACCAACAGCATTAGATCCTGAATAGATGGTCGTGTGGTCCCCAAAGGCAACCTGAGATAGGTGAAAGGCATTTTACCAGTCATGCAACCGAAAATTTGTGCAATGCTGTCGCTGAGGTGCTCATCACAGTTGATTGGGATGAGTGTAGATTTTTGGAAGTTTATTTTAAGCCCAACGGAAGTAGCATAATCCGACAAAATCTGCTTGATCGTGGCCGCTTGAGATTCACAAGCTGGTAGTACCAGAATTGTGTCATCGGCGTATTGGATGACCGGGTAATCTTTTTGAGTTGTGCATGGGAAGGGGAGCTGAATATGACCGTGAGCGAAAGCATCATTAATTACGGCTTGAAGTAGATCGGCAGCCAGCACGAAAATCAGAGGAGAAAGTGGGTCTCCCTGTCTAATTCCCGTTTTGCAATGGAATTGTCTCCCTGGGACGCCATTTAGAAGGACCGAAGATTTACCTGAGGCAAAAATAGTTTGGATCCATTTTAACCATTTTTCATTAAAACCCATGTGTCTCATAATCTCCAACATTGGCTCATGCTCAATAGTGTCAAATGCCTTAGCAAAATCAAGCTTAAGGAGGACAATAGGTTTCTTTGAAGTTTGACATTGGTAAATGTACTCAAACGCCCACGCCAGACAGTCCTGTATAGATTTGCCCTTCAAAAAACATATTGATTTCGATGCACGATTTTTAGGATGATCTTTTGTAGGCGGTTGGCAAGAAGTTTCGTTATGATCTTAAGACAGCAATTGAGTAGCGTGATTTGTCTGTAATCATTGACAGAAGCAGGTGCATTGATTTTCGGGATCAAAGTGATGAAGCCGTCATTAATGCTCTCCAGGTTTAAATTACCCTCATAAAATTTATTGCACAGAAGGTAAAAGTCTTCTTTAATCACATGCCAACAAGATTTGAGAAAATGTCCAGTGAAGCTGTCTGGACCCGGAGCCCTATCCGCAGGCATGTATGTAATGACATCGTCAATTTCTTGATGAGTGAAGGGCACAGTTAGTTGGTCCAAGTCTTCAACCTTCTTGATTATTCTGGCTAAATCAAACTTCATCTCATGTTGCTGCGAGGAACCAAGTCGTTTTTTGAAAGCTTGGAAAATAACTGATTCTTTCCCCGCATGATCTTCAACACAATATCCATCATCCGTGGTAAGAGAAGCAATATTATTTCTCCTATATCTTTCTGAGGCCATTGCTTGAAAAAATTTTGGTTGCTCATCACCAAATTTGACCCATCTAATAGTACATCTTTTCCGCTAATACTCTCTCTGATAATTAAGAAGTCGCAGAATATGATGTTTGAGAATTCTACGAAAGTTTGTTTCTGGAGTGGTGAGACGCCTTTTATTCTCAAGTTCATCCAGTTCGAAAAGGGCCCTGTTGGAGTTTCCAATTGCAATGGACAGTTTAGAAATACATTTACTCCAAACTTTCAGATCATACCTGAGGTGTTTAAACTTGCGGGAGATAACAGTGGCCATGTTGGTCGAGGGAATTGGTTTGGACCAAGAATTAGAAACCGTTTCCATAAAACCTGGATGATGTACCCAATACGATTCAAACCTGAAAAGCTTGGAACGGGGAATTTTGGTCTCAATGCAAACCACACAGGGGATGTGATCGGAAACAGGCCGGCCAAGAGGCTTTACAACGGTTTTAGGGTAGGAAGTAGTCCAATTGGTGCTCGTGAAAAACTAGTCAATTTGTTCTAAAAGGGGGTCCACCTGCATATTACTCCATGTGTAAGCTCGACCTTTGATGGGCAGTTCCACTAGATTTTGATGCCTGATAAAGTCATTGAATGTGATCATATCCCCAACATTTCCCCCTGGTTTTTTACGATTGTCTGGGCCTCGAATGAAATTAAAGTCTCCTAAAAGTAGCCAATCTTCATTACTAGGGATATTAAGGTCAAGCAGCCACTGTATGAAATCCCTACGTTCATCACCTTGACAGGGGCCGTAAACATTCACAAGGGTCCAAGACTAAGCTGATTGAGTGGATTGGAAGCGGGTCACTAAAGCAAAATCCCTGGACGCCACAATAGTGGCAGAGAAAATTGAGCTATTCCAAATTGTGGCAATTCCACCCGAAGCACCGCAAGACGGAATAAATGCAAATTTATCAAAACGACGTGGACAGCAAGACTTAATAAAGTTATTATTGAAAGAGTGCTTCTTAGTTTCCTGTAGACAAACCACAGCACAACCACTAGCCGTAATGGCATTAAACAGAGCAAGTTGCTTAGGTTCTGAATTTAAACCATGGACGTTCCAACAAAGAACATTCCAGTTCACCAAAAGTACCATGAAGAAAAGCGTAATGATTAAGCACTAGAGGAGGATGAAAGAGCATCATCCGCAGCTTCAGTAAGCACCTCTTCAGATAACTCCTTCGCAGGGATGGCACATTTGACTGTGCCAACAAGTTGGAGCGTGGCAATCGGGGTGGGCGGTGGAATAGCAGCATTGTCATCTTCATCAGAACAGGCCCTGATCTGCAGAGCTGATGGAGTGATCCTGGGCTTGACCTTGGAAGATCTTGGCTTGCTATCAGTGATGGCTGGGACTTTGAACCCGTCATATTTGTTAGACCTAGCGCTGCGACAAAGAGAAACAGATGACACTGGCATGGCAAGCTTCCCTTTGCGTATTATGTCATCAGAGTTTGGCTCTGTTCCACCAAGAACACTAGCAGAGCTGTTTCCCTCAGTAACCATGGTATCAGCAGTAGGATCCTTAGGTGTCTCATTTTCAAAGAGTTGTGTAGAGTCCACCACAGATTCATCCCCAAAACAAGGAGCAATTTCCACCTTGGTATCCCCAGGTGTCAGATGAGCCACCTGTCCTTCAGTCAGGGGAAGGGCAGGTTGAACAAGCAGAGAAGGAGCAGATAGCACCTGAGATTGATGGGTTACCTCAGGGAGCCCCAAGTGCATACTGTCAGAGCTAACCACCATGTTTAAATCAGGTGTGTCCGGGAGCTCTTCAATTTGCAGAGAGGAGGAGACAAACTCCCTAGTCTGTTTTGTTGGTGTCATGGAAACCAAGTTATCCTCAATAGTGATCACAGCTTTAACCTGCACCCAATCATTCCATAGGCCAAAACCAGAGCTCCAAGGTCCATAGGAGGCCACTAAAGGCATGATGGCCGTTCTCAGGAAGGTGTTCAGTCTAATGAAAGAGAAACCATGATTAATGAGCATGGATGAAATCATATTACCATGTTCAGTCATAGCAAAATGTAGTCCATGCTGAGTGAGAGAGACCACAACTTCAAGAGAATTAGTTGGTGCCGCAGGTGGGTCTATTGGGGTAATATGAGCAGATGAAGCAGCCATATCTGAACTCTCTCCTTCCACCAGCGAGTGAAACAGGTTCGCAGGAACCAAAACATAACTGTCTGACACTGTCGCACTAGAATCAGAGCTGTCAAATACCGTAATTGAATCATTCCAGGCCGTACCTGGGCTATCCAGCATGCTATTATTGGGCACAATCCCATCTTGGACATGGAGGCCCTCCTGAGCAAGCCATGCCTGGAAGTTGTACAAGGCTGGAGGAGGAGTAGGAGGCCATTGACCCCAATTTGCCTGAAAGTGTACCTCATTGCCCTGATTGTCTGCATTTGCATTGGCAGCGTTTGCAGCATTGGCATTCGCCTGTGCATTCTGAGCCATCCAATTATTCAGTTGCGCTTGATACAGTTGCTCTGCTGTGAGTCCTTCTCCATGGAGAGGGTGGGGGATGTCGTCCGCCGGTGGTGGCTCAATCCCGGCCGGTGGAATCTCAGGTAGGTGGGCATCCCAGTCACTGCTACGTAGCATAGTAACACAGACAGTCCAGCAGTGTCGATCTCCTCCCATCTGATGCATAACAAAGCTTTTGGGGACAAGGCGCAAATGAATAACTCTAACTTTCAGCAGAACAAACTTTCTATCCCCCCTTGGATTGTGCCAGGTGACCAGTTCCCCAAATTTATCGACTGACTTGTGCATGTAATGTGAAGTCTGATAGTCCTGTGGGAATCCAACATAAAGAAGCCAAATCTGGGGACCAAACATGGTGAGCCGCATGTTCAGAGCCGCATCATGAGGCACAAATGATATAACAGTGTAAATGTTCTCTCCATCCTCATCTAGCTCAAAAGTAGTTCCCAGCACAGCATCTCTAGTAATGGAATCCGCAAAACCAAAAATCCCAACTCCTAGAGGATGATCATCTATCTCAGTGGGGAAAAACTGGGACTCATGCAGCAAACCTTCAATGGTATGACGCAGCGCCGCCTTGTGATGGAACAGAACAAAGCGATTGACTTCCGCGATGGCGAGGAAGTCATGGCGCAGCAGCGGAGTTGGACTGACCACCATGTCGTCCCTAACCTTCCTGTCTTCTGGTCCAAGCTCAATCGTCATGCCCTGCGGAAGGTAGGGCACTACATTGACGGGAAAGTTCGCCATGGGAGGGTGGTGGAGCTCAGGGGGGGTGGCAGGATTGGAGCAGAGAAACAGGGGAGAATGCTTATTGGCACGGGCTATAGTCCTCTTGGGAACCCAGGCTAGTTGCGGCTGCCTCCTCCCAAGCCAACCAGATGGGGACATGTGTCTCGGGCGACCCTTGGATGAGCATCGGATGGCTGTAAACACAGGAGGGTCAGTAGCATTGCCCTTGGGCATAGAATCAGTAATTAAAGTCTGATTGATTTGATGTCTCAGGGAGACTTGTTTGAATGTATCCGTCATAATTTCTATGCCCTTCTCAAGGAGATAAGCATCTCGGATATTTTCTTCCCTTTGCGGTACAGATTCAGAGGAACTTGCCATTTGAGTATTCGAAAAATGAGAATTAATATTTACCTTCCATTGCATTCTACGTGCCATTGTGTGACAAGCATGATATGTGTGGCCCAAGAAGGAACATGCCCTACAACGAAGAAGCCCAGGACATGCAAAATATAGATGGGCCAAGGAGCCACACAGATAGCAAGGTTGAGATCCAACTAGATGTCGTTCACCATCAGAAAGACCATTATCAGTTTGACCAGTCGGGCCCACACAATGACCAAAGGAGATGTTGCTACCAACATTGTCGGGACAGGAATCCGCTTGGTGACCAGAGCCATTGCACACATAGCATAAATTTAGGCGTTTATTAATGTAATCCGATGGTGGGACCGAAACAATAGACCAAATTTTGGCAATGTGGCTATCAGAATAACCAAATTTACGCTGGTCATTAATATAGAGCAACATAAACGGGGGAATATCGTCCCAGCAATTCCGCCTGAATTTTCTTCCATGAAATTGATTGCGATTTTGAAAACCTGAGGGTGGAACCAGAGTTTTAAATTCACCAATACGGACGGTTACCGGCAATGAATGATGATTGGCTGCCGAGTCTCCGGGCCTTGATTGTACGTTTCCCACAAGAAAGCTACCAAATTGGATATTAGCATTGAATGCATTACCTGGAATAGACCTTGAGACATTAATGCCCGAATCCACCTGAATGGATGGTCGTTGTGAGACACCCGCCGACGTTGAGCTGTCCGGCGACAGTCCGGCGACTATAGAAATATTCTGTGGGCACATTTCTTGATCGAGAAGACCAAATTTTGCCAATTCAGGCAGCGAAGAAGGATCAATAGGAGCCGTCCTTGAATAAAAAGAGAATGAGTGCTTAATCTCCATAGGATTGCAAGCAAAGATCTCTGCCAAATGATGATCCGAATGCCAACTAGAATCACTCTGGTGAGAAGCATGTCGACCAGGACGATAGAGCGAGAAATGGCAGACAAAGTCTGGCCAAATACGATCCTTGAGATGGTAAATGAAGTGACCAACTCGATTAGACGCCATCGAAAAACGAAACTTGCGATCATCCAGTTGTGAGATCGAGAAACCCTCAGCAGAACCACCAATGCAACATTGAAGAGCAATACCCACAGATTCAACCGAGAGAGGGAAGGAGGCTGAGGAGAAGAAGACCACCAAGAAGAACTCCTTGGTACCATTGCTAGGAGAAAAATGAACCGTGGATCCAAAACGTCGACGCACCTGATCCGCAATAGCCTGGCCAGGCTTGAAGTCCCAATGGAGTAGACCATCCATGTCTACAAGGTAGGGAGAACGCCATTTCTAGGGTAGAGGTGGTGGTGGTGGTGGAGAGCCATGCTTCGAAGAAGAAGAGGTAGTGCTTTACATCTCGTTGAACACAACAAAATTAGGCTAGAGAACAAGAAGGGGGGCTCCAATTTCGTGAGAAACCATGGCTCATGATACCAAGATGTTTTAGGGTGGAACCCTAAGTGAAGATCTTTCACGAATTGGAGGGGGAATCCCCAAGAACAAGATGAACACAAGAGATGGCCCAATTATGTTATTATTGTTGAGAGAACTTGCACTAGTGAAAGTATGAACCTTAGGCCTTGTTTCTTAGCATTGCAATACCTTTTACGCTCACTTTTATCATTAGTTACATTGCTGTTTTTATATTTTCAGATTACAAAAACCTATATATACCATCCATATTGCACTTGTATCACCATCTCTTCGCCGAACTAGTGCACCTATACAATTTACCATTGTATTGGGTGTGTTGGGGACACAAGAGACTCTTTGTTATTAGGTTACAGGGTTGCTTGAGAGAGACCATCTTCATCCTACGCCTCCCACGGATTGATAAACCTTAGGTCATCCACTTGAGGGAAATTTGCTACTGTCCTACAAATCTATGCACTTGGAGGCCCAACAACGTCTACAAGAATAAGGTTGTGTACTAGACATCATGCTCTTTTCTGGCGCCGTTGCCGGGGAGGTGAGTGCTTGAAGGTATATCTTTAGATCTTGCAATCGAATCTTTTTGTTTCTTGTTTTATCACTAGTTTAGTTTATAAAAGAAAATTACAAAAAAAATGGAATTGAGTTTGTCTATTATGCTTCATCTTTTTAATATCTTTCGTGAGAATGACGGAAAGGAAAAGTGTGCTCAATTGCTAGAAGAAGAATGCATTAAAATGTTTGGTACTAGATCTTTGTATGATGAGCATGATTGCAATGTTGTTAGTATGAATTCCTTGAATATCCATGATGCTAATAATATGCAAAGCCACAAGCTTGGGGAAGCTATGTTTGATGAAGATGATATGTTTAGTCCCCCAAGTTTTGATGAGCAAAATTATTTTGATGATAGCATGCCTCCTATTTATGATGATATTGATGAAAGTGGGTTTGGAAGAGTGTCAACTTTAGGAAGTAATGATGCCACTATTTTGGAGGATGTTGAATATTATTGTGATAATTATGAAAGTGGATTTGGAGAGGTCATGACTTTATTCAGTGATGAATCCACTATTTCGGAAGAGGTTCCAATTGATTATGAGAACAAAGTTGCTAACTATGATGATTATTGTGATGACTTATATGCAATTAAGAATAATGATAACCATGAAACTTGTCATCATGATTTTAGTTTTCAACTGGATTATGCCTCACACGATAATTATTTTGTTGAGTTTGCTCCCACTACTACGAATGAGAAGAATTTTGCTTATGTGGAGAGTAGTAAATTTTCTATGCTTGTAGATCATGAAAAGAATGCTTTAGGTGCTGGTTATATTGTTGAATTTATTCATGATGCTACTGAAAATTATTATGAGGGAGGAATATATGCTTGTAGGAATTGCAATAATATCAAGTTTCCTCTCTATGTGCTTAAAATCTTGAAGTTATGTTTGTTTTGCCTTCCTATGCTAGTTGATTATTGTTCCCATAAGTTGTTTACTCACGAAATCCCTGTGCATAGGAAGTGGGTTAGGCTTAAATGTGCTAGTCATATGCTTCATGATGCTCCCGTTATGTTTCAATTCTTATCTTGTATGTGAGCATCATTGTCATCATCATGCCTAGCTAGAAAGGCATTAAAGAAAAGCGCTTGTTGGGAAATAACCCAATATTTACCATTACTGTTTTTGTCTGTTCACATGATTATGCTACTGTAGTAATCATGCTTTATAGCTTTTGTTTCAATAAAGTGCCAAGTAAGACCTTTAGGATAACTTACGGTGATGGTTGTGCTAATCCTACTGAAAATCAGAAACTTTTGCACCCAGTAAATTAGTTTTGATAATTCACAGAAACGTGCTTTCGATCTTATTCTTTTTGATATGGATTGGTACACAGATTACTTAGGACTTCCTAATTTGGTAGGATTTTTGGAGTTCTGTTTTTGATACAGATTACTACAGACTGTTCTGTTTTTGACAGATTCTGTTTTCTATGTGTTGTTTGCTTATTTTGATGAATCTATGAGTAGTATCGGAGGGTATGAACCATAGAGAAGTTGGAATACAGTAGATATTACACCAATATGAATTTAGAATGAGTTCATTACAGTACCTAAGTGGTGGTTCTATTTTCTTATACTAACGGAGCTTACGAGTTTTCTGTTGAGTTTTTTGTGGTGAAGTTCTCAAGTTTTGGGTAAAGATTCGATGGACTATGGAATAAGGAGTGGTAAGATCCTAAGCTTAGGGATGCCCAAGGCACCCCAAGGTAATATTCAAGGACAACCAAGAGCCTAAGATTGGGGATGCCCCGGAAGGCATCCCCGCTTTCGTCTTCGTCCATCGGTAAACTTTACTTGGAGCTATATTTTTATTCACCACATGATATGTGTTTTGCTTCAAGCGTCATTTTCTTTTGTTAGTATTTGCTTACTGTTATTTATATTAATGTTTTGCATCTATATTTTCAAAAAAATGTCAAGGATAGCCTTTACCATGCTTATTTTGCTAGTATACATGTTGCTGTTTGAAAACAGAAAGTTTATCGCTGTTGCAAAAATTCCCTAGAAAAGTCAGAGAATGATATAATGTTGAAACTTTCTGCATTTTGAGCTTTCATAAATCTTCTACAGAGTAGTATTTTTCTCATAAATTTTGGATTTAGGGAAGTATTGATACTCTTGCATTCTTTACAGACTATACTGTTTTGGCAGATTGCTATTATGTTTGCATTGTTTGCATATGTTTGCTTGTTTAATGATTCTATTTGAGGATAGGAGTATTAAATATGCAGATACATTTAGTATGCAATGTTGAATAATAATTTTAGTTATTTTTACAGTAGAAAATGATAAGGTTTTGCATTGGTTTATACTAACCTATCTCACGAGTTCTTGTTGAGTTTGGTGTGGATGAAGCTTTTGAGAAATAGAGAAACCATGATATGAGAGGAATAAAGGAGACACAAAAGTTCAAGCTTGGGGATGCCCAAGGAACCCCAAGATAATATATCAAGAAGTATCAAGCACCTAAGCTTGGGGATGCCCCGTAGGCATCCCACCTTTCTTCTTCAACAACTATCGGTTGAGCCTAAGTTTTTGCTTCTTCACATGAGTTGTGCTATCCTTGCAATGTCATTTTATTTTGCTTGCTGTTTGAATAAAATACCAAGATCTGAAATTCTTAAATGAGAGAGAGTCTTCACATAGCTACATAATTATTTAGCTACTCATTGTTCTTCACTTATATCTTTTTGGAGTACTTTGTCATTTACTCGTGTGCTTCACTTATATCCTATGAGTAAATGGTTGAATGAGTTGAGTGTCATAAATCTGAAATTATATATGTTTCATATGCTTTCCCCGTTGGGAGTAATGACTTCACATCTAAGAAGTAGAGGTTGTAAATTTATTGAAGGATAGCAAGCATTGTATTGGTCATTTGAACAATTCATGAAAGAAAATTGAAGGAAGAGAGATTTCACATATAAATATACTATCTTAGACATCTTTTATAATTGTGAGCACTCATTAAGTATGACATGCTAAAGAGTTGGTGTTGGACAAGGAAGCAATGTAACGGGTTATGTTTTCTCACATCTTAGTTAAACTATATTGTCATGGATCATTCAAACATGTTGAGCTTGCCTTTCCCCCTCATGCTAGCCAAAATTCCTTGCACCAAGTAGACATACTACTTGTGCTTCCAAATATCCTTAAACCCAGTTTTTGCCATGAGAGTCCACCATACCAACCTATGGATTGAGTAAGATCCTTCAAGTAAGCTGTCATGATGCAAGCAATAAAAATTGCTCTCTAAATATGTATGACTTATTAGTGTGGAGAAAATAAGCTTTATATGATCGTGTGATATAGAAGTAATAAAAGCGACGGACTGCATAATAAAGGTTCATATCACAAGTGTCAATATAAAGTGATGTTCTTTTGCATTAAGATTTTGTGCATCCAACCCTAAAAGCATATGACAGCCTCTACTTCCCTCTGCGAAGGGCCTATATTTTACTTTATGTCTTTTACTTTATGCAAGAGTCAAGGTGATCTTCACCTTTCCCTTTTTCATTTTATCCTTTGGCAAGCACCTCGTGTTGGAAAGATCCTAATATATATATATATATATATATATATATATATATATATATATATATATATATATATATCCAATTGGATGTAAGTTAGCATGAACTATTATTGTTGACATCACCCAAAGGTGAATACGTTGGGAGGCGAAATTATAAGCCCCTATCATTCTTAGTGTCTGATTAAAACTCCATAACCATAAATATTGCGTGAGTGTTAGCAATTGTAGAAGACTATACGATAGTTGAGTATGTGGAGTTTGCTAAATCAAAGCTCTGACATAGACCCTTCCTGAAAATAAGATGAATTGAAATTGTTTGATGACTAAGAATGAAGTTTGCTACTTTTCAAGAGAGTTTATGCTCTATGCTTTAACATGTGAATAGCTTGTTACTTGATCTTGAGAAGTTTTATGAGATGAACTACTGTTATGACATATAATCATGCGAGAAAAGGTGATTGAAGTTATCATTGATCAAACTTGTGCACCTGCTAGCATTCACACTTCATAAATTCTTTCTTTTATCATTTACCTACTCGAGGACGAGCAGAAATTAAGCTTGGGGATGCTGATACGTCTCCAACGTATCTATAATTTATGAAGCATTCATGCTATTTTATTATCTGTTTTGGATGTTTATGGGCTTCATTATACACTTTTTTATTATTTTTGGGACTAACCTATTAATCGGAGGCCCAGCCCATATTGCTGTTTTCTTGCCTATTTCAATGTTTCAAAGAAAAGGAATATCAAACGGAGTCCAAACGGAATGAAACCTTCAGAAAAGTTATTATTGGAACAAAAGCAATCCAGGGAACTTGGAGTGCAAGCCAGGGAAGCTTCGAGGAGGCCACAAGATAGGGGGTGCGCCCTCCACTCTCGTGGGCCCCTCGTGGCTCCCCCGACCGACTTCTTTCGCCTATATATTCCCATATACCCTAAAACATCAAAGCGAACAACAGATCGGGAGTTCCGCCGCCGCAAGCATTTGTAGCCATCAAAAACATCTTGGGAACCCGTTCAGGCACCCTGCCGGAGGGGGATCCCTCACCGGTGGCCATCTTCATCATCCCGGCGCTCTCCATGACGAGAAGGGAGTAGTTCACCCCTGGGCTGAGGGTATGTACCAGTAGCTATGTGTTTGATCTCTCTCTCTCTCTCTCTCTCTCGTGTTCTTGAGGTGATACGATCTTGATGTATTGCGAGCTTTGCTATTATAGTTGGATCTTATGATGTTTCTCCCCCTCTACTCTCTTGTAATGGATTGAGTTTTCCCTTTGAAGTTATCTTATCGGATTGATTCTTTAAGGATTTGAGAACACTTGATGTATGTCTTGCCGTGCTTATCTGTGGTGACAATGTGATATCACATGATCCACTTGATGTATGTTTTGGTGATCAACTTGCGCATTCCGCCCATGAACCTATGCATAGGGGTTGGCACACGTTTTCGTCTTGACTCTCCGGTAGAAACTTTGGGGCACTCTTTGAAGTACTTTGTGTTGGTTGAATAGATGAATTTGAGATTGTGTGATGCATATCATATAATCATGCCCACGGATACTTGAGGTGACAATGGAGTATCTAGGTGACATTAGGGTTTTGGTTGATTTTTGTCTTAAGTTCTTATTCTAGTATGAACTCTATGATAGATTGAATGGAAAGAATAGCTTCGTGTTATTTTACTACAGACTCTTGAATAGATCGAGCAGAAAGGATAACTTTGAGGTGGTTTCGTACCCTACCATAATCTCTTCGTTTGTTCTCCGCTATTAGTGGCTTTGCAGTGAGTCTTTGTTGCATGTTGTGGGATAGTTAGATGAACCTTAGGCCTTGTTTCCTAGCATTGCAATACCGTTTACGCTCACTTCTATCTTTAGTTACCTTGCTGTTTTTATATTTTCAGATTACAAAAACCTATATCTACCATCCATATTGCACTTGTATCACCATCTCTTCGCCGAACTAGTGCACCTATACAATTCACCATTGTATTGGATGTGTTGGGGACACAAGAGACTCTTTGTTATTTGGTTGCAGGGTTGCTTGAGAGAGACCATCTTCATCCTACGCCTCCCACCGATTGATAAACCTTAGGTCATCCACTTGAGGGAAATTTGCTACTGTCCTACAAACCTCTGCACTTGGAGGCCCAACAATGTCTACAAGAAGAAGGTTGTGTAGTAGATATCAGCCATTAAGGCCCATATACTCCCCGGGGGGTTCCAGTAACCTCCCGATACTCCGGTATTTATCCGGTGACCCCCGAAACCCTTCCGGTGTCCGAATATAACCTTCCAATATATCAATCATTATGTCTTGACCATTTCGAGACTCCTCGTCATGTCCGTGATCTCATCCGGGACTCCGAACAACCTTCGGTACATCAAAACACATAAACTCATTATACCGATCATCATCGAATGTTAAGTGTGCGGACCCTACTAGTTCGAGAACTATGTAGACATGACCGAGACACGTATCCGGTCAATAACCAATAGTGGAACCTAGATGCTCATATTGGCTCCTACATATTCTACGAAGATCTTTATCGGTCAAACCACATAACAACATCCGTTGTTCCCTTTGTCATCGGTATGTTACTTGCCTGAGAATCGATCGTCGGTATCTCAATACCTAGTTCAATCTCGTTACCGGCAAGTCTCTTTAATCATTCTTTAATGCATCATCCCGCAACTAACTCATTAGTCACATTGCTTGCAAGGCTTATAGTGATGTGCATTACTGAGAGGGCCAGAGATACCTCTCCGACAATCGCAGTGACAAATCCTAATCTCCATCTATGCCAACTCAACAAGTACCATCGGAGACACCTGTAGAGAACCTTTATAATCACCCAGTTATGTTGTGACGTTTGGTAGCACACAAAGTGTTCCTCTGGTATTTGGGAGTTGCATAATCTCATAGTGATAGGAACATGTATAAGTCATGAAGAAAGAAATAGCAACAAACTAAACGATCAAGTGCTAAGCTAACGGAATTGGTCAAGTCAATCACATCATTCTCTAATGATGTGATCCCGTTAATCAAATGACAACTCATGTCTATGGCTAGGAAACTTAACCATCTTTGATTCAACGAGCTAGTCAAGTAGAGGCATACTAGTGACACTTTGTTTGTCTATGTATTCACACTTGTACTAAGTTTCCGGTTAATAAAATTCTAGCATGAATAATAAACATTTATCATGATATAAGGAAATATAAATAACAACTTTATTATTACCTCTAGGGCATATTTCCTTCAGTCTCCCACTTGCACTATAGTCAATAATCTAGATTACATAGTAATGATTCTAACATCCATGGAGTCTTGGTGTTGATCATGTTTCTCTCGTGAGAGAGGCTTAGTCAACGGGTCTACAACATTCAGATCCGTATGTATCTTGCAAATTTCTATGTCTCCCTCCTTGACTTGATCGCTGATGGAATTGAAGCGTCTCTTGATGTGCTTGGTTCTCTTGTGAAATCTAGATTCCTTTGCCAAGGAAATTGCACCAGTATTGTCACAAAAGATTTTCATTGGACCCGATGCACTAGGTATGACACCTAGATCAGATATGAACTGCTTCCTCCAGACTCCTTCATTTGCTACTTCCGAAGCAGCTATGTACTCTGCTTCACACGTAGATCCCGCCACGACACTTTGTTTAGAACTGCACCAACTGACAGCTCCACCATTCAATATAAACACATATCTGGTTTGTGACTTAGAGTCATCCGGATCAGTGTCAAAGCTTGCTTCGACGTAACCATTTACGACGAGTTCTTTGTCACCTCCATAAACAAGAAACATATCCTTAGTCCTTTTCAGGTATTTCAGGATGTTCTTGACCGATGTCCAGTGATACACTCCTGGATTACTTTGGTACCTCTCCACTAAACTAATAGCAAGGCACACATCAGGTCTGGTACACAGCATATGATACATGATAGGGCCTATGGCTGAAGCATAGGGAACACCTTTCATTTTCTCTCTATCTTCTGCAGTGGTCGGGCATTGAGTCTGACTCAACTTCACACCTTGTAACACAGACAAGAATCCTTTGTTTGTTTGATCCATTTTGAACTTCTTCAAAACTTAATCAAGGTATATACTTTGTGAAAGTCCAATTAAGCGTCTTGATCTATCTCTATAGATCTTGATGCCCAATATATAAGCAGCTTCACCGAGGTCCTTCATTGAAAAATTCTTATTCAAGTATCCTTTTATGCTATCCAGAAATTCTATATCATTTACAATCAACAATATGTCATCCTCATATAATATTAGAAATGCTACAGAGCTCCAACTCACTTTCTTGTAAATACAGTCTTCTCCAAAAGTCTGTATAAAACCATGTGCTTTGATCACACTATCAAAACATTTATTCCAACTCCGAGATGCTTGCACCAATCCATAGATGGATCGTTGGAGCTTACACACTTTGTTAGCATCCTTTGGATCGATAAAACCTTCAGGTTGCATCATATATATAGAACTCTTCTTCCAGAAATCCATTTAGGAATGCAGTCTTTACATCCATTTGCCAAATTTCATAATCATAAAATGCGGCAATTACTAACATGATTCGGACGAACTTAAGCATCGCTACGGGTGAGAAGGTCTCATCGTAGTCAACTCCTTGAACTTGTCGAAAACCTTTTGCAACAAGTCGAGCTTTGTATATAGTAATATTACCGTCAGCTTCAGTCTTCTTCTTGAAATTCAGTTATTCTCGATGGCTTGTCGATCATCGGGCAAGTCAACCAAAGTCCACACTTTGTTCTCATAGATGGATCCCATCTCAGATTTCATGGCCTCAAGCCATTTCGCGGAATCTGGGATCATCATCGCTTCCTCATAGTTCGTAGGTTCGCCATGGTCAAGTAACATGACCTCCAGAATAGGATTACCGTACCACTCTGGTGCGGATCTTATTCTGGTTGACCTACGAGGTTTGGTAGTAACTTGATCTGAAGTGTCATGATCATTATGATCAGCTTCCTCACTAATTGGTGTAGGGATCACAGGAACTAATTTATGATGAACTACTTTCCAATAAGGGAGCAGGTACAGTTACCTCAGCAAGTTCTAGTTTCCTCCCACTCACTTCTTTCAAGAGAAACTCCTTCTCTAGAAAGGATCCATTCTTAGCAATGAATGTCTTGCCTTCGGATCTATGATAGAAGGTGTACCCAACAGTCTCCTTTGGGTATCCTATGAAGACACATTTCTCCGATTTGGATTCGAGCTTATCAGGTTGTAGCTTTTTCACATAATCATCGCAGCCCCAAACTTTAAGAAATGACAACTTTGGTTTCTTGCCAAACCACAATTCATAAGGCGTCATCTCAACGGATTTAGATGGTGCCCTATTTAACGTGAATGCAGCCGTCTCTAAAGCATAACCCCAAAACTATAGCAGTAAATCAGTAAGAGACATCATAGATCGCACCATATCTAATAAAGTGCGGTTACGACATTCGGACACACCATTACGCTATGGTGTTCCAGGTGTCGTGAGTTGTGAAACTATTCCGCATTGTTTCAAATGAAGACCAAACTCGTACTCAAATATTCTCCTCCACTATCAGATCGTAGAAACTTTAATTTCTTGTTAAGATGATTTTCCACTTCACTATGAAATTCTTTGAACTTTTCAAATGTTTCAGACTTATGTTTCATTAAGTAGATATACTCCTATCTGCTCAAATCATCTGTGAAGGTGAGAAAATAACAATACCCGCTGCGAGCCTCAATATTCATCGGACCACATACATCAGTATGTATGATTTCCAACAAATCTGTTGCTCGCTCCATTGTTCAGGAGAACGGAGTTTTAGTCATCTTGCCCATGAGGCATGGTTCGCAAGTACCAAGTGATTCATAATCAAGTGATTCCAAAATTCCATCATAATGGAGTTTCTTCATGCGCTTTACACCAATACGACCCAAACGGCAGTGCCGAAAATAAGTTGCACTATCATTATCAACTTTGCATCTTTTGGCTTCAATATTATGAATATGCGTATGACTACTATCGGGATTCAATAAAAATAGACCACTCTTCAAGGGTGCATGACCATAAAAGATATTACTCATATAAATAGAACAACCATTATTCTCAGATTTAAATGAATAACCGTCTCGCATTAAACAGGATCCAGATATAATGTTCATGCTCAACGCTGGCACCAAATAACAATTATTCAGGTCTAAAACTAAGCCCGAAGGTAGATGTAGAGGTAGCGTGCCGACCGCGATCGCATCAACTTTGGAACCATTTCCCACGCACATCGTCACCTTGTCCTTAGCTAATCTTCGCTTAATTCGTCTGTTTCAAGTTGCAAGTATTAGCAACAGATCCAGTATCAAATACCCAGGCACTACTACGAGCATTAGTAAGGTACACATCAATAACATGTATATCACATATACCTTTGTTCACCTTGCCATCCTTCTTATCCGCCAAATACTTGGGGCAGTTCCGCTTCTAGTGACCAGTCCCTTTGTAGTAGAAGCACTCGGTCTCAGGCTTAGGTCTAGACTTGGGCTTCTTCACTTGAGCAGCAACTTGTTTGCTGTTCTTCTTGAAGTTCCCCTTCTTCATTTACCCTTTTTTTTTGAAACTGGTGGTCATGTTGACCATCAACACTTGATGCTCCTTCTTGATTTCTACCTCCATAGCTTTTAGCATCGTGAAGAGCTCAGAAGTTATCTTATCCATCCCTTGCATATTATAGTTCATCACGAAGCTTTTGTAGCTTGGTGGCAGTGATTGAAGAATTCTGTCAATGACACTATCATCCGGAAGATTAACTCCCAGTTGAATCAAGTGATTATTATACCAAACATTTTGAGTATATGTTCACTGAGAGAACTATTCTCCTCCATCTTGCGTCTGTAGAACTTATTGGAGACCTCATATCTCTCAATCCGGGCATTTGCTTGAAATATTAACTTCAACTCCTGGAACATCTCATATGCTCCATGACGTTCAAAACGTCGTTGAAGTCTCGATTCTAAGCCGTAAAGCATGGCACACTGAACTATCGAGAAGTCATCAGCTTTGCTCTGCTAGACGTTCACAACATCTGGCGTTGCTCCTACAGCGGGTCTTGCACCCAGCGGTGCTTACAGGATGTAATTCTTCTGTGCAACAATGAGGATAACCCTCAAGTTATGGACCCAGTCCATGTAATTTCTACCATCATCTTTCAACTTAGCATTCTCAAGGAACGCATTAAAATTCAACGGAACAATAGAATGGGCCATCTATCTACAACAACATAGACATGCAAAATACTATCAGGTACTAAGTTCATGATAAAGTAAAGTTCAATTAATCAAATTACTTTAAGAACTCCCACTTAGATAAACATCCCTCTAATCATCTAAGTAAAAATGCGATCCATATCAACTAAACCATGTCCGATCATCACGTGAGATGCAGTAGTTTTCAACGGTGAACATCACTATGTTGATCATATCTACTATATGATTCACTCTCGACCTTTCGGTCTCACTGTTCCGAGGCCATATCTACATATGCTAGGCTCGTCAAGTTTAACCCGAGTATTCCGCATGTGCAAAACTGGCTTGCACATGTTGTATGTGAATGTAGAGCTTATCACACCCGATCATCACTTGGTGTCTTGGCACGACGAACTTTCGCAACGGTGCATACTCAGGGAGAACACTTATACCTTGAAATTTAGTGAGAGATCATCTTATAATGCTACTGTCGATCTAAGAAAAATAAGATGCATAAAAGATAAACATCACATGCAATCAATATAAGTGATATGATATGGCCATCATCATCTTGTGCCTTTGATCTCCATCTCCAAAGCACCATCATCATCACCATCGTCACTAGCGCGACACCTTGATCTCCATCATAGCATCGTTGTCATCTCGCGAACTATTGCTTCTACAACTAACGCTATCGCTTAGTGATAAAATAAAGCAATTACCTGGCAATTGCATTTCATACAATAAAGCGACAACCATATGGCTCCTGCCAGTTGCCGATAACTCCGTTACAAAACATGATAATCTCATACAATAAAATATAGCATCATGTCCTGACCATATCACATCACAACATGCCCTGCAAAAACAAGTTAGACGTCCTCTACTTCGTTGTTGCAAGTTTTACGTCACTGCTACGGGCTAAGCAAGAACTGTTCTTACCTACGCATCAAAACCACAATGATATTTCGTCAATTATGTGTTGTTTTAACCTTCACAAGGACCGGGCGTAGCCACACTCGATTCAACTAAAGTTGGAGAAACTGACACCCGCCAGCCACCTGTGTGCGAAGCACGTCGGTAGAACTAGTCTCGCGTAAGCGTACACGTAATGTCGGCCCAGGCCGCTTCATCCAACAATACCGCCGAATCAAAGTATGACATGCTGGTAAGCAGTATGACTAGTATCACCCACAACTCACTTGTGTTCTACTCGTGCATATAACATATACGCATAAACCTGGCTCTCATACCACTGTTGGGGAACATAGTAATTTCAAAAAAATCCTAGGCACACACAAGATCATGGTGGTGCATAGAATTGAGAGGGGAGAGTGTCGTCCACGTACCCTCGTAGACCATAAGTGGAAGCGTTATGACAACACGGTTGATGTACTCGTACATCTTCACGATTGATCGATCCTAGTACCGAAAGTACGGCACCTCCATGATCTGCACATGTTCAGCTCGGTGACGTCCCATGAACTCATGATCCAGTAGAGCATCAAGGGAGAGTTCCATCAGCACGACAGCGTGATGACGGTGTTGATGAAGCTACAGACGCAGGGCTTCACCTAAGCACCGCAACGATATGACCAAGGTGGATTATGGTGGAGGGTGGCACCGCACACGGCTAAAGATCAATGATGTCGTGGGAACGAACACCTATGGGGCAGGGCCCCTTTTCGGTCAGGCGGGGAGCGGAGATCGCACGAAGAGCGGATCGAGGCGAAGCACACGAGCAGTTTTACCCAGCTTCGGAGCTCTCCGGAGAGATAAAACTCCTACTGCTGCTTTGTGGTTTTGTATTATGTTCTTGCTCTAGAGCGTGGGAGTGTTCTGGTTTCGAATGAGTCGAACCCCCCTACATTGCGCATGGGCCTCCTTTTATACGCTCAAGGGGTCACCGACAGGTGGCAACGTAGGTGAGGGTAAAAACGTAAAAGATGTGGTTGGTACAGCTACTTGTATAGTGCGCCCTACCTAACTCTGACGGAAGGTGGACAAAGGCATTAAATACCCGTCCGTGTCGCCCAAACAATGCAGAAAAGCGACCGTTAGGGGCGCCACCGCTTGCCACGACGGCCTTCTCGTCATCTCCACTTGCCACCTCGCACCGCTAGCTTCACAGCTTCTTGCCACGCGCGCCTGGAAAGGGCCCGAGGCGACACGTTGGTGGATGCGCTGGAGCGCGGGCGCAAAGTGGTAGCTTTGCCGCGGCAAGCGCCTTGCCGCGGTCGTTGTCTTGTCGCGTCCGGAAGCTTGTCGCTCACCGGGCCTTGCCGGGACGTGAGGCGTGTCGCGGCAAGTTCCTTCAAATGCCTTGGTTGGCCTTCCCGGCAAGCTCCTCTTGTCGGGGTCTTGTCCTTCCCGGCAAGCTCCTCTTGCAGGGGCCTTGTCTTCTCGGCTTGAACACTTTGTTCTTGAATGGCTCCAAAGGAACCAACGGAGGACCTTGGCGGTCACGCGGCAAGCCTTGCCGCGGGGTGCTGCGACTGCCCGTGCACAAGTTCAGGATACTAAGGTACCCCTACTTTAGTACACCGACAGGAGCCCCCGGGCCTGGGCCATACACGGTGCCGAGCGCTGTTGGGCCAGGCCCAAAATAGGGCACGGGCACGCGCGGCCTGGGGCACACCGAATCTGACTCCGTATCCACCGCGCCCTCCCGTAACGGCACGCGTCGAACGCGGCGTCGTGGGAGAGGTTGTGGGTGGTTCTTTATTCGGAGAAAGCGTAACGTTCGCCTCCTCCTCTTTATAAGCAGGGGAAACAGGGCAGTTCCCCCTCCTTCGCCACTTGCTGTTGCAATCTCGGAAATCTCCGCCGCTCCCCTTCGCTTCTAAATACGAAAGAGAGCAGCGCTCCGCCCCCCATTGCCGCCGTCGCCGCCCACGCCGTCGGTCTCTCCCTGCCATCCTCGCCATGGCTCCGAACACCGGAAAGGGCGTGAAGTCGGCCGAGGCGCTGCGGCTTGAGGCGCTGCGGAAGGAGCGGGCCACCTTCCCCTCTGAGCTCGCCGCGGCGGAGCTGAGGGAGTGGTACTATCTTTTCTGGTCAACGGAAACGCGAGCGCATCCGCGCACGAAGGTACTCTCCGCCGCTGCTTCGAAACGGGCTCCAAACGGATACCCTTTCTTCGTTCTGTTCTTCTACTGCGGGCTCTGCCCGCCCTTCTCTGAATTCTTCTGTGACATCATGAATACCTACGGGTTTCATCTCCTTGACTTCACCCCCAACGCCGTTCTGACTATGGCAGTTTTCGTGCATCTCTGCGAAAACTTTGTCGGAGTCCACCCAAATGTAGCCCTTTTCCGCCACTACTTCATGCCCCGGTTCGAGAGAGGAGAGCCCCTATCCGGCGGGATCTCCTGGATCTCGAGAACCGGCAAGAAGGAGGCATATCTGGAAGGGGAGCTCCGCAGCAAATGGGAGGAGTGGAGAGCGGAGTGGTGGTGGATTGTTGAGGAGAACCCGCATCTGTTTACCGCCCTGCGCCAAGCCCCAGCAGTGTGCGGCGGCGATTGGAGCGCCCTTGCCGCGGATGATGACAAGCTGAAGATCGCCACCACCCGGATCTTGCGCCTTAGGCTTGCCGGGCTCACTGTAGGCGCCGTTGGCGCATAACTTTCTTCGCCGCTGCATCGCCCCCCTGCAAGAGAGGAAGAGACCCGCCTGGGAATTTGGGGGTCCGGCGGACATCATGAGGCTGCCCGGGCCTCAATTTCAATTTTACTGTCTTGGAGTTGGATGCGATGCTCAAGGAGCTGTTCAAGCACGATCCTCAGCATCCCGAGTGGTTCAGGTTGCCGACAGGCATCGTTCCACTGTGCAACAACTCCTCACTGGATCGCATCCGCGCAATGATGCCGCAGTGCGACTCCCATGGGATCGTCCCCACTTGGCAGGAGCCTGCGGACGACGTTGTGCAGCAGTTCTTCGACGGCCTGGTGGAGGTGGTGGTCCACGCCGACGAGCAGAAGCTGCTCACCCGCGACACCACCGATGATGAGATGCAATGCATCGCCACCAGGGCGGAAGAGGCAGCGGCTGCTGCTGCCGCGGGCAAATTCGGGTTCACCATGGAGGAGGCAGAGGAAGCAAAGGCGGCAAGCCTTGCCAAGCGAGAATGGATTGACGGTGAATAAGAGCTTGCCGCGCCTGACGCCGAGTCGGGCGAGCCCGCCGAAGGTGCCAGTGGCCCGCCGTCTCCAGGTGGTTTGCAGCAAACGGAGCCCCCAGCGCAGCCTCCAGTGCAGCCCCCAGCTCCACCAAGAAGGCGCCTCCGCAAGACCGGGGAAGCAGCAGGGCGGCAGACGGGACAGCAGCCGTTGCACCGCGCGACGCGCTCTGCCGCGACAAGTAATGTTGCCGCGGGAGCGCTTCGTACCGCAGCGGCAACTGGAGCTGGGTCGTCCCGGGCCGGCGCTTCTGGTCCTGCCGCTGCCCCCGCCAAGCGGTCGAGGGAGCCTACTCCTCCGCCTCGTCGCGTCGAAAGAGGGCCGGACTTCGACCTCTCCGCACTCAGCTCTAGCGAGGAGGAAGAAGAGTAAGACTGTTCGCCGTACTTGTAGTTCTTCAATCCTTGCTGTTTTTATCTTGTACTTGATTTGCTTGACTCTGAACCTTGTTCCTTTTCAGGACTCTGGCCGAGAGAGCGGCGAAGAGGGCCAAGGCTCCGGTGATCGTCATCGAGGACGAGCCCGCCATGACGGCAGGAGGCGCGCCCGAGACTACCTTGCCGGACCCGGCAACCCTTCCCCAAAGCAGCCCCCAGCGCAGCCCCCAGCGTAAGTATATGGTTTACTTTTTGTTGTTATGCGTGCGTGGGTGCTCTTTATTTGTTGACATCTGTCTTCTTGTTTATGCAGGAGCAGAACAGCCTCACCAGGAGCAACCGGAAGCCGCCCCCGAAACACTATCTGTGTCGACTTCGCCGCCAAAGGGGGGATTCCCCGGCAAGGGAGCGTTCTCCGGCAAGGGAGAAGTCCCTGGCAAGGGAGGAATCTCCAGCAAGGGAGGAGCCCATGGCTGAGGAGCCCAGCACAGGTAATCCTCCTGCTTAACAACTTCCCTTGGGTTCTTCTTTTTCTGTTTTTCTTTTTGGATATTTTCTTAATTTTTCTCCCTCTTCCGGCCTTCAGACCCTCCTTCCATGGAGCCGATGGAGACCGAGGCCACCGGTGAGGAGAACGCGCGCGGCGACAATGACGACGCCGGTGCCACCGAAGAAGAGGCCGGCGCTGATGATCCTGCCGGCGAAGAGGCCACCAAAGCTGCTGACGCAGGAGCTGGCGAGGGGTCCGGCGGTCGCACTGACGACCCTGGGGCCGCAGGAGCACAAGGCGCTACACCAACCGCCGATCCCTCCACCGCTGATGCAGCGCCAGGCTCCGAAGAGCCCCAGCCCGGCGCCTACATGAAGGCCGGCGACGGTGTCTTCATCAAGCTTCCCTGGGCTTCAAGCTCCAGGGCGCCGGTTGAAGGAGAGACTTTTGACGGGGAGGTGCTCGCCTCCGTGGGGCTGACGCTAGTCGATGCGCCAAGCAGCAGCAGCAGCGGCGAGTCTGAGGAGGAACAGCTGCTCCGGAAGCTTGTGTTGCTTTACCGCGCCCGACAAGCCAAGGTGGAATCCCGGGAAGCGCTTGTCGCGCAGGCGGGAGCAGATATTGAGAAGCGCGCGGAGGAGCTCCGGGAACGCAATCAGGAAGCTCTCCGGTCCATTGCGGAGGAGCAGGCGCAGCTCGTCGAGGCGCGGAAAGCCTTTCTTCTCGAGAGGGCTGAAGCTGAAGAGCAACAGCGGCTTGCCGCCGAGGAGCTGTCCACGCGGGAAGGTGAGCTGACGCAGCGGAAAGTCAATCTGGACAGCTACGAGGAGGAGCTTGTCTCGCGAGAGCAGACACTTGGCGGGGCTCTCAAGGAAGCAAAGGACGCTGCCGCAGCTGCCGAGGCCGCCAAGAAGGAGCTGGATACGAAAGTGGCGCGGCTGGAGGGCGATCTCAAGATGAAAGATGAAGAGCTTGCCACGCTCAAGCATGAGCGCGAGAAGGACGCCCTTGCCCATGGTGAGCTGCAGGGCCGCCTCGCCGAGAAGGGCAAAGAGCTTAGCGCCGCCAGGGACTCCAACGCCGATCTTGAATTGAAGCTGGCCACGCTGACCCAGGCGCTGGATGACGCCAAGGAGCGGGAGGTGGCCTTGAAGGAGGAGATCAAAGGCAATGAAGCGCTGCTGGCGAGTGCTGCCGAGACCCAGAATACTCTTAGGGAGACCGTGGAGCTTTGGACGGAGGGTCTCGTAAACATCGTCGCAGTCATCGACAAGGAGCTGGAGGAGCTGGGAATGGAGGACTTCGTGTATTCTACCAACGAGAATCTCCAGCCCAGCGCCAAGCTCACTTTGTTCTTCAATGGCGTGGCGACGGCTCTCCAGCGACTCCGGGAAAGGATCCCAAAGCAGCTGGCTGACGAGTCGCGCACGATCTGCATGAGGGTTCTGCAGAAGGTGCTGGTCTGACGCTGACGCTGATCTGGAAGCGCTCAGGGCCCTTGTCGCACCCATTGTGGACAAGGTGAATGAAGTCAGGAGGGTCGACGGTGATCGCGTAGATTAGGCCGCCCTTTTCCTCCTTTCATTGCCGCTGCTGATCATGTTGCGAGAACAATTTATTAGAGCCGCAACAAGTTCTCTTGTAATATAACTCTATTTTGGGTATCAATTGCTATCGACTGCTATGTTATTTCCTTTACTTGATTCCTTCCATTGTATGTTTTTACCCTACGCTTTTAGGGATCTTGCCGGAGTAGGCACCCTTGCTGCGAGCGCTGAGTGCGGAACATCAGCAGCCTGCTGGCGGTGCCGCTTCCGACAAGAAACCTTGTCGCAACTAGTCGCAGCACACTTAAGTTGTTGAGCGGACTCGAAACAAAATAAGGGCGCAACTAGCTACGAGTTGGTTCCTCCGCGCACAGGTTTTCCATACAAAGCACGGTCGTTCAAGGAAGATAACTCTAAAAAAAATTAAAACTGATTGCTCAAACTTTGGCAACTTAGCTTTTATGTTGTTTGCTTCCCGGTAAGGCGATACTTGCTTGAACGACGCCTGGTCCACACCATTATCTTCTCCTTCCCCCCCCCCCCCCGGCAAACTTGTGCGCGAGGGAACAGTTCCCTTCTTTGAGAAAAAGAAAGAAGAGAAAATAAGGATATGGAGCCTTATGGCTCCTTATTCCTTACCGGAGGCAGGTGCTGCACAGAGTGTCAGATAGTACATGTGAAAAATAGAAAGCATGAAATTAACAAGATGTGCGGAGCACATGATCTTTATTTATGCACGGGGTCTGCGCCCGGCTTTGTAGATTAGGCCGCCCTTTTCCTCCTTTCATTGCCGCTGCTGATCATGTTGCGAGAACAATTTATTAGAGCCGCAACAAGTTCTCTTGTAATATAACTCTATTTTGGGTATCAATTGCTATCGACTGCTATGTTATTTCCTTTACTTGATTCCTTCCTTTGTATGTTTTTACCCTACGCTTTTACGGATCTTGCCGGAGCAGGCACCCTTGCTGCGAGTGCTGAGTGCGGAACATCAGCAGCCTGCTGGCGGTGCCGCTTCCGACAAGAAACCTTGTCGCAACTAGTCGCAGCACACTTAAGTTGTTGAGCGGACTCGAAACAAAATAAGGGCGCAACTAGCTACGAGTTGGTTCCTCCGCGCACAGGTTTTCCATACAAAGCACGGTCGTTCAAGGAAGATAACTCTAAAAAAAATTAAAACTGATTGCTCAAACTTTGGCAACTTAGCTTTTATGTTGTTTGCTTCCCGGTAAGGCGATACTTGCTTGAACGACGCCTGGTCCACACCATTATCTTCTCCTTCCCCCCCCCCCCCCCCCCCCCCGGCAAACTTGTGCGCGAGGGAACCGTTCCCTTCTTTGAGAAAAAGAAAGAAGAGAAAATAAGGATATGGAGCCTTATGGCTCCTTATTCCTTACCGGAGGCAGGTGCTACACAGAGTGTCAGATAGTACATGCGAAAAATAGAAAGCATGAAATTAACAAGATGTGCGGAGCACATGAGCTTTATTTATGCACGGGGTCTGCGCCCGGCTTTGTACAAAGGGTTACATGCAACAGCGGCAAGGCTTGTACAAAAGGTGGTTGCCGGAACAGGTTCCGGCAACTGCGCCTTACGGGTAAAACTTACGAAGATGCTCAATGTTCCAGGAGTTGCTCACCGGAAAGCCATCTTCGGTCTCAAGGCGGACAGCGCCAGGCCTAGTGACTCGCTTCACCCGGTAAGGGCCTTCCAACTTTGGCGTCAACTTGTTGGAATTCTTGGCGGAATGAACGCGCTGAAGAACAAGGTCGCCTTCCTCGAGACTTCTGGCATTAACTTTGCGGCTATGGTAGAGGCGCAAAGCTTGCTGGTAGCGAGCAGCTCGTACAACAGCCTGAAGACGGTCCTCCTCAAGGAGCAGCGCGTCCTCTTGTCGCAGCTGCTCTTGCTCAAGCTCATCATAAGCGAGTACTCGAGGCAATCCGTATACGAGTTCTGTGGGGAGAACTGCCTCTGCTCCATAGACTAGAGCGAAAGGTGTCTGGCCAGTGGCTCGATTTGGTGTCGTCCTGATCGACCAAAGAACCACTGGCAGCTCCTCGATCCAGTTCTTTCCGCACTTGTGCAGCCTGTCGAAAGTTCTGGTCTTGAGCCCGCGCAGCACTTCAGCATTAGCCCTCTCCACTTGACCGTTGCATCTCGGGTGAGCAACAGAAGCGAAGCAGACCTTGGCGCCAAGGTCTTGGACGTACTGCATGAAGGTACGGCTCGTGAATTGTGTGCAGTTGTCTGTGATGATCCTGTTAGGTACCCCGAAACGGCAAACAATGGACCTGAAGAACTTGACTGCTGACTGTGCTGTCACCTTCCTCACTGCTTCCACTTCCGGCCACTTTGTGAACTTGTCGATTGCAACGTACAAGTACTCAAAGCCCCCGACAGCTCGGGGAAAGGGGCCGAGGATGTCAAGCCCCCAGACCGAAAATGGCCAGGATAAAGGGATCGTCTGGAGAGCTTGAGCTGGTTGGTGTATCTGCTTGGAGTGGAACTGGCACGCTTCACACTTGGTTACTTGTGCAATTGCATCCTGGAGGGCCGTTGGCCAAAAGAAACCTTGCCGGAATGCCTTGCCGGCAAGTGCTCTTGCGCCAATGTGATGACCACATATGCCTCCATGTATCTCCGCCAACAGCTCTTGTCCGTCTTCCCAGGGAATACACTTCAATTTCACACCGTTGAGTCTTCTTCTGTATAGTATGTCATCGACAAACTGGTACATACTTGACTGTCGGGCTACTTTTTCCGCTTCTTCTTGCTCTTCGGGAAGCTCTCCTGTCTGAAGGAAATGGAAAATCTGCTGCACCCATGCTGGAGCTTGCGGCTCAACAACAAGGACTAAAGGTACATATGCTGCTGCTGGAACATCCGCTTCTGCGGCAAGGGCCTGCGGCTCGGCCGGAGCTTGATGTTCCCCGGCAAGCTTGTCGGAGTGAAACTTGTCGGGAGCGTCTGCTTCAACGGAACAAACCCTAAGGTTTGCCGGAGCAGACTGCTCCTCAGCACTCTTGGTGTTGATCTTAGGGACCTTCTTGGCGGCGGCTTCGGGGAGCTCTGCCGGGAAGTAGTCACCAGAAATCAATTTCCTCTTTTTGCTCTTCCCAGTTGATGGTGTTACAGACGGTTGAGTCAGTTTGAGCACAAAGATCCCTGGTTCCACAGGTAACCTAAGTGCAGCGCACTTTGACAGGCCATCGGCAATGTCATTCTGGGCTCTCGGAACATGTTCCATCTGCAGGCCGTCAAAGTGCTCTTCTAACTTTCTCACTTCATCAACATAGGCTTCCATCAACGGGCTCTGATAATCCTTATTTACTTGGCGGACAACAAGCTGCGAGTCACCCCTGACAATGAGCTTCTTGATCCCAAGGTCTGCTGTGATCCTGAGGCCGGTAAGCAAACCTTCATACTCTGCAGTATTGTTTGTCGCTTGCTCCTTGGGAAAGTGCATTTGGATCACGTACTTGAGGTGCTCTCCGGTGGGTGCGACAAGTAGTACACCCGCACCGGCGCCTTGCAGCGAGAAGGCACCATCAAAGTACATAACCCACTCTTTGCTTGCTTCCTTGACGGGGATGCTCTTCTCTGGAATTTCTTCATCTGGCGTTGGCGTCCACTCTGCTATGAATTCTGCCAATGCTCGGCTCTGGATAGTTGAGGTGCTCTCAAACTTGAAGCCAAAGCTTGACAGTTCCAGTGCCCACTCGACAATCCTGCCTATTGCTTCTGGATTCTGCAGTAAACTCTTCAGCGGAAAGCGAGTGACAACTATGATTTCATGTGCTTGGAAGTAATGGCGCAGCTTTCTCGAGGCCATAAGAAGGCCGAAAAGCAACTTCTGCACACCAGAGTACCTTGACCTAGCCCCCTGTAGAAGGGAGCTGACAAAGTAAACTGGGCGCTGCACCATTTTCTTTTGTTTCTCTTCCTGTGTCTGCGCAGATCCTTCCTTGTCGGGACCAGAGCTTGTCGGGGAAGCCCCCTGCTTGTCGTTGGATGCATCTGACGTGGTTGCCGGCTCATCATCCGCCTCCCTGTCTGCTACTAACGCAGCACTAACCACTTGATTGGTTGCCGCTAGATACAGCAGCAACTTCTCTTGTGGCTTAGGTGCGACAAGTATTGGAGTGGAGGACAGGTATCTCTTCAAGTCCTGCAGCGCAGCCTCTGCTTCTGGAGTCCATTTCATTGGACCAGCCTTTTTCAAAATTTTGAAAAACGGCAGGGCGCGTTCGGCAGACTTAGAGATAAACCTGCTGAGAGCAGCCACGCAACCGGCAAGCCTTCGTACATCCTTGACGCACTTCGGTGCTTCGATTTGCTCAATGGCCTTCATCTTGTCGGGATTGGCTTCAATTCCCCTTTGAGACACGAAGAACCCGAGAAGCTTGCCGGAGGGGACTCCAAACACACACTTCTCGGGGTTCAATTTGAGGTTGATCTTGCGCAGATTTGCAAAAGTTTCATCTAAATCTTGGATCAGGGTTGCCTTGTCCTTGCTCTTGACCACTATGTCATCCATGTAGGCTTCCACGTTTCTGTGCAACTGTGGCTCAAAAGCTTCGTGAACTACCCTTGCGAATGTTGAACCAGCATTCTTCAAACCAAAAGGCATCCGTACAAAACAGTACGTGCCACATGGAGTGATGAATGCGGTCTTCTCTTCATCCTCTTCTGCCATGAAGATCTGATGATATCCTGAATATGCGTCAAGAAATGAAAGCAAGTCACATCCAGCCGTGGAGTCAACAATCTGGTCAATGCGCGGCAAGGGAAATGGGTCTTTGGGACAAGCTTTATTAACATCAGTAAAGTCAATACAAAGCCTCCATTTCCCGTTTGCCTTGCGCACGACAACGGGATTGGCCAACCACGTGGGATGGAGTACTCCTCTGACAAGGACTGCTTCTTCCAACTTCTTGATCTCTTCTGCAATGAATTCTTGGCGTTCCACTGCTTGTTTTCTGACTTTTTGCTTGACGGGCCGCGCGTGAGGACAAACGGCAAGGTGGTGCTCAATCACTTTCCTGGGAACATCGGGGATGTCAGACGGTTGCCATGCAAACACGTCGACATTCGCCCGCAGGAAAGCAACGAGCGCGCTTTCCTATTTAGGGTCAAGCGTGGCACTAATGGTGAAAGTACCACCAGTGCCGTCCTCCTTGGCGGACACTTTCTTGGTCTCTGGTGAAGCTGTTTTTGTCTTCTTACACTTGCCGGTGGAGCTCGATGGTGCGTCCTCAACGGTAGCGCAGCACTCCGAAGAGGTGCGCTTGCCGGAGTGGGCATCAGAGCTCTTGCCAGACTTGGTCTTCTTCTTCCCTCTGGGAGCTTCAGCGGCAAGTGGCTTGCGTTCTGCTGCAGCTGCTGCTTCCCAGTAGATTCTGTCGGTGCAGATAAGGGCATCCTTCTTGTCGCCAAGGACAGAAATGACACTTATCGGACCGGGCATCTTCAGTACGTTGTATGCATAGTGAGAGGCTGCCATGAACTTGGCGAGTGCTAGACGGCCAAGTATCCCATTGTAGGGCAATGGAAAATCGGCAACGTCAAAAGTGACCCTCTCAGTCCTGAAGTTTAGCTCGCTGCCAAATGTTACTGGCAACATGATCTTCCCTTTCGGCTTGCTCCTTCCCAGGTTGATTCCTTGGAACGTACCGGCCTCTTCGAGCTCGCTGTTGGGGATCTGGAGCTTCTGGAGTACCACTGAGGAGATCAGATTCAAGCCAGCCCCGCCGTCAACTAGCATCTTTGTGACCTTGAGGTTGCAGATGGTCAGTGAGACCAACATCGGCAAGCACCCAACCGCAGTTATGCGATCAGGGTGATCCTTAACATCAAAGATGATAGGCATGCTGGACCACTTCAGAGGGTTGCGTGACTCAACTGATGGTTCTGCTGCATTAACTTCCCGCACCCACTGCTTGAGCTGGCGGTGCAAAGTATGCAGAGAAGCACCGCCATCAACGCACAGAACCTCTGTGGCTTTTTGAAACTCCTGCTCGTCGGCCTCATCATCATCCATCTCCTCATCGTCGTCTTCATCTTCATCTTTGTCGTGGCCGCGGGGAGGCCTGTCTCCTTGCCGCTGTTTGGCCTTGCCGTGGCGTCCCCCCCGGCCGGGATGCTTCTTGCCGGATCCTCCAGTACCTTCCTGGGCTTTCTCCTTGTCGCGTCGCTCGTATTCAGCCTTTTGCAGCTCAACGAGCTGCTCGACCTTTTTGCAACTTTGGAGGTCATGGCCCTTGGTGCGGTGGATCTTGCAATACTGCTTGTCGGAGCTGCCCTGCTTGTCGGCGGCCGCCACAGGTTCGGCCTCCTTGGCGCCACCTCCGTTGCCGGACTGCTCAACAACTAGCACATCTTTGCCCTTCTTCCTTCTATTGTTCTGCCTCCGATTTTTCCTTGCCGGGGCGGCCTCCTCACTGTCAGATCCTCCTGCTGCTGCATTCTCTCCGGGGAGTTTCCTCCCTTCTTCAGCACGTGCACACCTGTCGGCCAGGGCGTATAGCTCACTGACGTCCCTGATCTTGCACATCGCCATCTCCTCCCTCATCATGTGGTTCCGCATGTTCTGATGGAACGCGCTGATAACCGCGGCAGGGTGGACATCTGGGATGTTGCGCTGCACTTGGTTGAATCTCTGAATGTATTTTCGCAGGGGTTCTCCTTCCTTCTGGGCGAGCAGGTGAAGATCACTCTCCTGGCCATGAGGCTTGTGGCCGCCTGTAAAGGCACCGACAAACTGATGGCACAGATCTGCCCAGGAAGATATGGAGTTGTCCGGCAAGTGCATGAGCCAGGACCTGACGTTGGGCTTGAGCACCAGCGGGAAGTAGTAGGCGAGGATCTTTTCATCGCGCCCCCCGACAGCTTGCACCGCAATGGTGTAGATGCTGAGGAACTCCGACGGATGCAACCTGCCGTTGTACTTCTCGGGTACGTCTGGCTTGAAGTTTTTCGTACTAGGCCACTGGACTTGCCGCAGCTCACGAGTGAACGCAGGGCAACCTACCGCGTACGGCAAGTCGCCTGGTTCCCCTGGTGCATGCATGTCGATAGTGGGCCCAGCGCGCTGGTCTGATTGACGCCGCACTTCTCTTCGACGCTCGATGTGAGTACGAGCATCCTCTTGCTGTCGTTCTTGGAGAACTTGGTGCTGATCGCGACGAGCTCGTGGATCCGACGACGCGGTGGAGTCGGTGTCGAGGTTAACCCGGTGAGTCGGCGATCTTGGCCTTCGAGGCGGAGAGTGCACGGTGGTGCCGCCTCCACCAGTCTTGTCGCCATCGGCTCGCGCCCGGCAATCTTGCCGCGGCTGCGATGTAGCTGGCTGCCGTGGAGTGTCGCCGTTGGCGAAGCCGATGAGGCTCTGAATGGTGGCCCTCCAATCGTCGATCTTGTCCGCCGTTGGAGGGTAATCCAAGAGCAGTTGGGCTCGGGCCAACGCTTCTTCTGGAGTCTTCGGTGGCGGCGGTGAACGGTGCGAGGAGCGGGATATGCTCGGACTTCCAACTGGGTTGGAAGGAGCAGTACCCCGTCCAGGCGACCGTACCTCGCTCGTGCCAGCATGCTGGCGTGCATGCTGATCTTGAGCGCCCCGAGATCCACCAGCTTGGCCTTGTTCTATCGCGCGTATGGTACTGCGAGCACCATGACGCTGTCGATCCCACGCCTCCTGAGATGGGCGCGGTGCATGTATGGACGCCGAAGTTTGCAGGGCCTTGTCCTTGGACCTGGCAGCAGCGTGAACTCCCTCATTGGCGCCCGTTCCTCCACCGGCGTCAACCCCACCACCCGTTTGCTCCGGTGGCAGTGGGATCGACGTGGACGGAGCAGCCACCTCCGAAGCCTTCTTCTTTGGTGGCATGTCGATGAAGATGATGAAGATGCGGCTCGCGTGAACGCCGGATCAGGTTCACACAACCTCGACGCCCCCCTACCTGGCGCGCCAAAGATGTCGTGGGAACGAACACCTATGGGGCAGGGCCCCTTTTCGGTCCGGCGGGGAGCGGAGATCGCACGAAGAGCGGATCGAGGCGAAGCACACGAGCAGTTTTACCCAGCTTCGGAGCTCTCCGGAGAGATAAAACTCCTACTGCTGCTTTGAGGTTTTGTATTATGTTCTTGCTCTAGAGCGTGGGAGTGTTCTGGTTTCGAATGAGTCGAACCCCCCCCCCCTACGTTGCGCATGGGCCTCCTTTTATATGCTCAAGGGGTCACCGACAGGTGGCAACGTAGGTGAGGGTAAAAACGTAAAAGATGTGGTTGGTACAGCTACTTGCACAGTGCGCCCTACCTAACTCTGACGGCAGGTGGACAAAGGCATTAAATGCCCGTCCGTGTCGCCCAAACAGTGCAGAAAAGCGACCATTAGGGGCGCCACCGCTTGCCACGACGGCCTTCTCATCATCTCCGCTTGCCACCTCGCACCGCTAGCTTCACAGCTTCTTGCCACGCGCGCCTAGAAAGGCCCCGAGGAGACACGTTGGTGGATGCGCTAGAGCGCGGGCGCAAAGTGGTAGCTTTGCCGCGGCAAGCGCCTTGCCGCGGTCGTTGTCTTGTCGCGTCCGGAAGCTTGTCGGTCACCGGGCCTTGCCTGGACGTGAGGCGCGTCACGGCAAGTTCCTTGAAATGCCTTGGTTGGCCTTCCCGGCAAGCTCCTCTCGCCGGGGTCTTGTCCTTCCCGGCAAGCTCCTCTTGCCGGGGCCTTGTCTTCTCGGCTTGAACACTTTGTTCTTGAATGGCTCCAAAGGAACCAACGGAGGACCTTGGCGGAGAAGGAAGGAGTGGAGGAGAAGGAAGGAGGGGGCGCCGCCCCTCCCCCTAGTCCAATTCGGACTAGGCTTGGGGGGGGGGGGGCGCAGCCCAGTCCTAGCCAGCCCCTCTCTCTCTCTCCCTAAAGCCCATTAAGGCCCATATACTCCCCGGAGGGTTCGGGTAACCTCCCGGTACTCCGGTATTTATCCAGTGAACCCCGAAACCCTTCCGGTGTCTGAATATAACCTTCCAATATATCAATCTTTATGTCTCGACCATTTCGAGACTCCTCGTCATGTCCGTGATCTCATCCGGGACTCCGAACAACCATCAGTACATCAAAACACATAAACTCATAATACCGATCGTCACCGAACATTAAGCGTGCGGACCCTACGGAAACGAGAACTATGTATACATGACCAAGACACGTCTCCTGGATACTCATATTGGCTCCTACATATTCTACGAAAATCTTTATCGGTCAAACCGCATAACAACATACGTTGTTCCCTTTGTCATTGGTATGTTACTTGCCCAAGACTCGATCGTCGGTATCTCAATACCTAGTTCAATCTCGTTACCGGCAAGTCGCCTTACTCGTTCTGTAATGCATCATCCCGCAACTAACTCATTAGTCACATTGCTTGCAAGGCTTATAGTGATGTGCATTACCGAGAGGGCCTAGAGATACCTCTCCGACAATCGGAGTGACAAATCCTAATCTCAATCTATGCCAACTCAACAAGTACCATCGGAGACACCTGTAGAGCACCTTTATAATCACCCAGTTACGTTGCGACGTTTGGTAGCACACAAAGTGTTCCTCCGGTATTCGGGAGTTGCATAATCTCATAGTCATAGGAACATGTATAAGTCATGAAGAAAGCAATAGCAACAAACTAAATGATCAAGTGCTAAGCTAACGGAATGGGTCAAGTCAATCACATCATTCTCTAATGATGTGATCCCGTTAATCAAATGACAACTCATGTCTATGGCTAGGAAACTTAACCATCTTTGATTTTTTTTTTGACTGTACACACTAGGGCAATACCCCACTGCAATTTTTTATTATCATAATAAGCAAAGTACAAGGAAAGAAGGCTTGAGAAAATCCCTGAACAAAAGAAAAACTAAAAAAACTAAAAGAACTGAAAAAGAAAACTAAAAAAACTAACTAAAACTCCAAGAGCTACAGGACAAGAGTGTCCAACCAGGAACAGAAAGAATCTGAAAGCTTCTCCTTAATTCTGAATTTGAGCAGGTGTAGTTCTGTGAGGAAAATGAACTTCCATCTATCAATGCTGGTTGGAATGCTATTGAAAATCTTATCATTCCTGACTATCCAAATGGCCCAAGATGCAATGATAATGATCTCCATGGAAAAAGCTTGAGGTATGTTGTTCCTTAAATCTGGAATGGCTTCCATGATAGTGAGGTTCCTTTGTCTGTTAGGGCAGAGAATATCCCAACAAGCAGAAGCAAAAGGGCAAGTCCAGAAGAGGTGCTGGAGAGTTTCTTCCTGCTGGCAATTGAGTGTAGCACAATTATAGTTGTCAAGATGAAAAGATTTCCTTCTTAGCAGATTCCTGAGGTTGAGCCTATCATGAAGAAGCCTCCAAAAGAAAACCTTGTGCTTTGGCTGTGCAGAACATTTCCAAATCCAATTGAACTGAGCTGGAACAATTTTAACACCTATCAAAATTTTGTAGGCTTTGGCCACTGAGAAGGTGCTATTTCCCCACATATAACTCCATGTATCCAAGTGCTCATTGGAAGCAGATCTTTTGAGGTTGTCACAAATTTCTTCCATTAGTTCAAATTCTAGAAAGGCCTCCTGGGCCAAAGGTAGGCGAAATAAATCTTCCAAGTATTCAAACATAAGCACAGATTGCACAGGTAGGTTCTGATCTCTGACAAAGGAGTAAAGATGAGGGAATAATTGATTCAGACAAGAAGTGTGCCAGAGATCAGACCAAAACAGAGCAGATTTACCATCCCCTATTGTGCATCTTGCCATGGATTTGTAACTATAAATGAGCCTGAGGTTACATTTCCACCAGAAAGACCCTTCCCATTTTTGTCCTGGTAGGTTGCCATTGTCATAATAAGCTTCCTAGATGAGATTTACCCAAGGAATGTTTTCTCTATTGTAGAACTTGTGTAGGTTCTTGAGCAGTAGGGCTTGGTTTTGTACAGAGATGTTCATAACTCCAAGGCCTCCTTGATTTTTAGGCCTGCAAATAGTGGACCAAGCTACCAAAGCTGGTCTGTGATCCTCCAAATCTGGTCCCCTCCAAAGACAGTGTCTCAAATATTTGTTAACCTGGTTTTTGATAGTTATAGGAACATCAAGACAGCCCATGAAGTAAATAATAAGAGAACTTAGCACTGATTTGACCAGCAGTAACCTTCCAGCAAGAGTCATAAAAGAAGATAAGCCCACTAGTTTTTTTGCAATTCTTCTTACTAAAGGCAAACACTGCTCCACTGTTGGCATTTGAAGTCCTAAAGGCATGCCCAGATAATTGATGGGGAATGATCCTTTCAAACAGTTGAAAGTACCAGTCAAAATTTCCATTTTTTCATCACTCACATTGATTGATATCAGATTGGATTTGCTGTAGTTCACCTTTAACCCAGTAGCATCTGCAAATGTGTGAAGAAGGGCTTTAAGACAATGGAGCTGTGGGGCATCAGCTTGCATTAGAATCGGGGTATCATTTGCATATTGAACTATGGGGAAGTCAGGACATGACTGAACTTGCAAAGGAGGAATGAGAAGGCCCAAGTTCATTGCCCTGTTCATGATTGATTGAAGTAGATCAGCAGCCAACACAAAAATAAGGGGAGAGAGAGGATCCCCTTGTCTCACTCCTCTGAGGCAATAACACTTTTTCCCAGGAATGCCATTAAGTAGCACTTGTGATGAAGCAGAGGTAAACAGCATTTTAATCCATCCAATCCATCTTTCTCCAAAACCCTTTGCTCTAAGGATATCAATAATTGTAGAATGCTCAATGAGGTCAAAAGCTTTTTCAAAATCTAGCTTTAGCACAACAATTTCCTCCTTAGAGTTGTGGCATTGATGAAGGTACTCATAAGCCCAACCAAGATAGTCATGAATAGCTCTTTCCTTAAGGAAACAATACTGATTTATATGCACCATTTTGAGGATTACTTTCTGTAACCTGTTGGCAAGCAATTTGGTAATGAGCTTGAGGCAGCAATTGAGTAGAGATATGGGTCTGAAATCATTAGCAGTACTGGGAGAAGGCCCCTTGGGAACTAGAGTTATGAAAGAGGAGTTGATGCTCTCAAGAGAAATTTGCCCAGCATAGAACTCATGTATCAGTCTAGTGACATCAGGCTTTATAATATCCCAGCAGCTCTTAAAAAACTCATTGTTAAATCCATCTGGACCAGGAGACTTATCAGTGGGCAATTGTTTAACCACATCATTGATTTCTTCCTCAGTGAAAGGAATTTCCAGCTGTTCAAAGTCTAAAGGAGTGGCTTGATGTTGCAGAAGAGTAGGCAAATGAAAGTGCATGGTGGTTTGCTCTGACCTTCCTAATCTGCTCTTGAAGGCATTGCACAGCAGTGCAGCTTTACCTGCATGGTCTGTGATTTCCACTTGATCCTCATTTTTAAGCATAGCAATGTAATTATGCCTATGGTTTATAGAAGCCTTTGTATGAAAAAATTTGGTGTTTTCATCACCAAACTTAACACCTTTGATTTTACCTCTCTGTTTCCAATAGATTTTTTGGTTCTTCAGGAGCAATAGCAATTGTTCTTTTAGGATAACCCTGCAATTCCACTCAAAATCTCCCAAATCTCTGAATTCCTCAAACAAGTCAAACAAGAAGATAACCTCATTAATGGCAGCAATTTTGGATTTTAGGCAAGAAAGGTTCTTGGCCCAAAGTTTTAGAGCCCTTCTAAGATTTTTGAACTTTGCATTTATGCTTTTTGCTGCATCAAGATTACCCACAGGAATATTCCAAGCTGTAGTAACAACCTCTTTAAAGTTAGAGTGCTTTAACCAGTAATTTTCAAATCTGAAGACCCTTTCCTTTGGGATTGAAGTCCCAATTTTGATAACACGTGGAAGATGATCTGATATAGGTCTAGAAAGAGGCATTGCAACTGTATCAGGATAAGTGGTCATCCAAGAGGCAGAAGTGAAGAACCAATCCAACTTTTCCAACAACAGGCTCTGTTGCATGTTACTCCAGCTATATTTTCTCCCATGAAGAGGCAGCTCAATTAAACCCAGATTGCTGATAGCCTCATTAAAAAGAAGCATTTCATTAACATCCCCACCAGGCCTATTCCTGTCAGAAGGATCCCTAATAAAGTTGAAATCACCAACTAGAATCCAGTTTGTGTCTATGGGCATATGAATGTTGGAAAACCAATTAATAAACTCCATTTTTTCTGCTTGCACACATGGCCCATAAATGTTGGTTAGGACCCAGGATTGATTGCACAAAAGACTAGTGAAACTAATTGAGAGAGAGTATCTATTCTGGAAGATGATCTCTCCCTCAAACAGAGAACCATTCCATGTGATTAGAAGGCCTCCAGAAGCTCCAACTGAAGGCAGGAAGGCAAATTTATTGAGCCTATTGGGACAAAAGTTCTTAATGTAAGCAGCATCAAAATGTTCCCTCTTGGTTTCTTGAAGACACGGGATGGCACAGTCACTTTCCTCAATTTTTTGCCCTAGAGCAAGCCATTTCTCAGGTGAGTTAATTCCTCTAATGTTCCAGTTTAGTATATTCCAGCTTCTGTTTTGACTATTCATGGAAACAGTATATGAGAACATCCAGGGACCAAGCAGCATCACTTGGCCAGAACCCAAGGAAATCAGTCCAACCAGACAGCAGTGAACGCAAATTGAGCAAGTACAGGTACCACATCATCCACAGCACAGCAAGACATGAAACTACCCATATGGAGATAGAGAAGCAAAATGCACTGACAGAGGAACATGAGCTATTACAGTAAGTCCAGAGGGCCCACAGGGTGCAAGTACAATCAAAAGTAACATTCATACAGTTCAAAACATAAAACCCCTCCTTCTCCTTCACAAGATCATTTAATGTGGTCATCTAAACACTTTTGGTGTTTTCCTGCCTGTCCTCCTTGGATGGGATCACCCTAGCCAAGTCCTCTCCCATCCTTCTCTTAGGTTTCTTGGAGAGCTTCCCTTCCAACTCCTGATCAGCAACCTTGCAAAATGAGGATGTGAGATTCTTAACCACTGATTTCTGAACAACTGGTGGAGCAGCATTACAAGGCAGACACTTATTATTAGAGCAAGAACCTCTTTTAAACCCAGTGTTGTCTTTTTTTATCCTATCACTCCTCCTTACCTCTGTTTCTACAAGAGGTGTCTTTCCTCCCCTTCTTTTCTTTGAATTTTCAGCCCCAAAAGGTTGAAGAAGGGCCAATGAATCCAAGTCCTGCTGGTTGGAGGAATCTCCTTCATTTTCCTTGTTTGTATCCTGCTGATGAGATTGATCGATGAGCTGCTTGCAAGCAGGAGCCTTAGTAGCAGTGCATTTATCAGGAATGTGAAAGATATAAGAATTTTCAGTGCCCTCTACTTCAGCAAGTAATTCCCACAAAGGATATTTAAGCATATTGAGTATCCAGTTAAACTTGTCTGGTGTCATTAGAAGATGCACAATAAAATTGAACCAACTTACTGGTACTTGAACAGTAAGAGAAGGCACACCCTCCAAAGGCTTTTGAGCAAAATGCTTCTTCCAAATTACCAGGCCTTCCTCTGACAGAATAGTATCCTTATTAGCTATAGCCTTTAACTGAATAGATTTCAAACCAAGTAATGAGGGTGCAAACTCAAAGTGCTGTTCAATTTGTGCAATCCAGTTACCTTTTTTGCTATCATTTTCATCCCCAGCAGGGCCCAGAAGCAGTGGGTTCACTGAATGAGAGCTAGCTCCTACTTCCCCAACCAAATCTACAACTTTGAATGGAATAGGATCCTTGCCATGACCTACTGGCTCTTTATCAGCATGAGAGTCTCTGCTAGGGTCCATTAACAGATCCTGAGCAATAGGACTGTTATCAATAATAGGCTCAGAAGGTTGGATCACTTCCTCCAAGACTGGCTGAATCTGAGGGACCACCTCAGGAATTGCTGGCAGTAAAACTTCCTGAGGAACTGCCAAAGCAAGAGGGGCCTGAGGAGCTGGGAGTGCATGAACATCCTGCTCCTCCTCTTGGTAGTCCTGCATCAAGAGCTCAAGGCCATTGCCCTATATCTGAAACATAGGTTGTTGTTGATTTACTTCCTCACTTGCATGTGAAGACAAACCTTCAGACAAGGAGACAGTTGTAGTGATGCTGCTGTGGCCCTCCAAGGGCGGTGGGAGCTCTTCCCCATCAGCCCAGGCAATTTCTTCTTGATGAACACCTTCTAGGAAATCAAAATCATCTTGAGGTTCAACATTATTACCAACTAGAGGCTGCAGAGCCCAGTGACCCTCCTCTGCATCCATGTCATCTTGTTGAATAGGCTGAGGATTAATATGAAAACCAGGGAAAGCATTGTTTTGTCCTGGAAGAGGGTGAGGGTCAATATTGCCAGGTGGAATTGGATCCTCATCGGCAGGGGCCCCACCCATCAACTGTTGCAGAAGAATTTCCACTGAAGAGGACCAAGTATCTTCATCTAGAACTTCACCTTCAGACCACCTGACACTTTTAGGGATGGATTCAAGATCTCTAACTTTAGCTTTTGCAATTACTCTACCCATATGAAGAGGGTCATTATCCCAAGAAACAAGGCGCCCAAAATGACTGATGGCCCTGGCAATATCTTCAGAATTGCGAAAATCAAACGGGACCGCAAGGAAGAGCAGCCAAACTGTTCTATTAAACTGGGTTCTTCGGCAGTTGCGGCCATTATCATGGTTATGGAAAGTGATGAAAACATCTCCAAACTGGTGAGGACTCTGGAGCACTAACCTATCTCTGTCTCTTGGATTGACAAATCGCACATAAGCTTCCCCCAGTGGACAGCACTGCATTTCTCTTATTTGCACTTGCTGAACATCCGTAAAGAACTCATCAAGAACTTCTTGCACATTTGGAAAAAGTACCTCATCTGGAAGCGGCTCAATGGTGACGATGGCCCAGTCCTCGTGGCGCTTCTGACGGTGGGGGAGAACCACCCTGGCCACACCATTACGGCCTTCAACATTGAGAATATTGAAACCATGGGGAACAAAAGGCTGAGGATCAAACGGAATGTTGGCCATGGTTAGCTCTGCGCCGGCAGCAGGCTCTGAAGACTGCAATGGGGAAGAAATACGAGCCCGAGGTTGAACAGTGGAAGGCAGGGGAGGAGACGAAGAGGCAAGAGGGAATCTTGGCTGAAAGTTCGGGAACATGCCTTCACAGAGCTGTCTAAAAGAGGAAGCTCGAATCGCCGGCTGGGCTGGGCCAACGGCCAAAAACCAGTCATCCACCACCCCAGGGGCCCAGGCCTCAGATGGGGGGGTGGGAAAAGAAGCCAACCTAAAAAACGGCCATAGCCAGGTCAGACGCGGTTTAGGGCAGGCCCGAGCCATGTGGCCCAAATTGCCACAACCGTAACAAGTAATGGCCGAATTTGAAGATCCAGAATTCGCGCCCTCATCCCCCTGAACCGCGCGATCATTGGTCGTAGGTGCAATATTACACTCAATGCGCCCTTCATCAATAGTATGGACCTGTAGATCCGGAGACGAGTCCGGTAACCCCGCCAGCCGTTGGAAAACTGAGACGCGGTGGGCGAACTCCCTCCGACGATCGCCGGAGCTGCTTTGGGAGGAAGAACGTGGAGGCCCTCTGGTAACCAAAGACCATGAATTTTGCTCCTCTTGATAGAACAAACGCTCCTCATGACGCCAATTAGGACCACCTTCACCCCAGAGATTAAAAACCAACTCAAAATCCCTCTCAGAAATACGGCCACTATTGTAGAGTTCAAATCCCACAGATTTTGAGGCAACCGAAAACTGAAACGAACGGTCCCAGAGAAACTTAACCCTAAAGCCTTGAGGGTAACCACCAAAGCAAGAGTGAAGCACAATGCTCACAGTGTGACAATCCAAGCGAAAGCACGCTCGACCGAAAGAGACTACGAGCTTGAACTCACGTTGGCGAAAACCAGGAGAGAAAACCACCGGATGACCAAACTTTTGGCGCATGCCAAGCTGAAAAGCCTTACCTCTAGCAACGTCAAGGTGAGGAGGCGCCATTGGGCGGCCAGGGTGGTGGACGCCGGGGCCGGAGTGGCCACCAGCGGTGGAGCCGCCTAGGAGTCGCCTAGGAGGAGGAGGAGAGGAGAGGATGCGTTAACCATCTTTGATTCAACGAGCTAGTCAAGTAGAGGCATACTAGTGACACTTTGTTTGTCTATGTATTCACGCATGTACTAAGTTTCCGGTTAATACAATTCTAGCACGAATAATAAACATTTATGATGATATAAGGAAATATAAATAACAACTTTATTATTGCCTCTAGGGCATATTTCCTTCATCAACTGTCGTAGATGCTCGTTCTTGGGAACCACTAGGAGGTTCTCAAAGAAGACAACACCTCGGTCATCCGTAGAGAAACATTTAGCAACCCCGCTAGCAATGTTCTCCTGGATGCGGGTTATACCTTTATCACGCTTCTGGGAAGCTATGATTTGATCCGTAAGGGTAGGTTTTGCCACTAAGGTAGAAAGGAATCCTTGAGGAACATTGTGAAGGTTAAGCTTCCGAAATTCCTCATGGAGAAGTGGTTGACTTTGTTTAACATCAGGTTGCTACAATAAGATTTATGACTTAGTGCATTAGCCATGACATTGGCTTTTCCTGGGGTGTAAGTTATTCCTACGTTGTAATCTGTGATCAACTCGACCCAACGTCTTTGACTGAGATTCAAATCCGGTTGGGTGACTATGTATTTCAGAATTTGGTGATCGGTGAAGATTTTGCAACGATTACCGAGAAGGTAATGTCACCAGGTTTTGAGTGCATGGATTACAGGTGCAAGCTCTAGATCATGTGTAGGATAGTTTTCCTCATGTGGATGAAACTGCCGTGAAGCATAGGCAATTACATGATGATCTTGCATGAGTATGCAACCTAGTCCTTGTCGTGAGGCGTCGCAATAGATAACAAAGTCCTTGGAGAAATTTGGTGGTACCAGCATGGGAGCAGATGTCAGGCCTCTTTTCAGTTCCTGAAAACTGTGCTCGCACTATGGGGTCCACTCAAACTTTTCATCTTTCTTGAGGAGTTCAGTTAGAGATTTAGCAACCTTAGAGAAGTTCTCGACAAAGCAATGGCAATAGCTCGCTAAGCCAAGGAAACTCTGAACTTGCTTTACCGATTCAGGTGGGTTCCAATTAAGAACGGCCTGAACTCGCTCGGGATTGATAGCAATACCCTTACCAGAGATTACATGGCCTAGATAGGTCACTTCAGGCAATGGGCATTCACATTTAGAGAATTTGGCATAAGGCGATGCTCTCGCAGTTTTGTCAATACCAGCCTTAGATGTTCGACATGTTCTTCCTCATTCTCGGAGTAGATGAGTATATCATTGAGGTATACCACGATGAATTTACCCAAATACACCATGAAGATCGAGTTCATTAACCGAGAGAAGGTAGCTGGGGCATTGGTTAAATAGAAGGACATGACAGTGTTCTCGTATTGGCCATAACGAGTAACGAAGGCCGTTTTGGGAATGTCCCCATTCTTGATTTTTATTTAATGGTAGCCCAACCTCAAATCCATCTTGGAAAAGACTGAGGATCCAGCGAGATGGTCATATAGGTCGTTGATCCTGGGGAGTGGATACTTGTTCTTTATGGTAACCAAATTGACGGGTCGATAATCTACAACCATCCGATCCGTACCATCCTTCTTCTTGACGAAGAGGACGGGACAAGCCCATGGAGAAGAACTAGGACAGATGAAACCCTTTTTCAAGGACTCGTCGAGTTGTTTCTTGAGTTCAGCTAGTTCTAGGGGTGCCATCTTATAGGGTATCCTAGAGATTGGAACAGTTCCTGGGACAAGATCTATCACGAACTCGACATCCCTGTCAGGTGGAACACCTAGCAGTTCTTCTGGAAAGACACCCTGGAAGTCATGGACTACCGGAATATCCTCGAGTTCTGGCAGATGACTGGAATTAAGAGAGTAGAGCTGACGCTCAGACACTCGGGTCAAGACATTGACTACCTTGCCCGATGGGTGTGTAAGTTGAACAGTCCTAGAGTAACAATCAATCTTAGCATGATGGGCTGTCATCCAGTCCATACCCAAGATGATATTTATGTCCGAGGATTTGAGAGCTATCAAAGATGCAAGGAAAACAAGTCTATCGACATGAATTTCATTCCCATGGCTTACTCTAGAAGTTTGCCATTTGGATCCCGGGGTTTGAATTACCATGGAAGTGGGCATATCACAAAATGCGGTGTTGTGCAAGCGAGCATAGCTCTCATATGTAAAGGAATGAGATGCTCCAGTATCAAAAAGAACAGATGCCGGATGGCAGTTAACAAGGAGCGTACCAAGAACGATGTTAGGATCATCCTGAGCCTCTTCAGCTGAGGCACAGTTCACATGGCCCCAAGCAGTGGTAGCTGGCTTGGCATAATACACCTTCCCTGTTGGCTTGCCACGGCCAACAGCCTTTCCGGACTGGTTGGGGTTGTTTTTCTGGGGACACTCTCGCATGTAGTGACTCGGTTCTCCACACTTGAAGCATGTCATAGTGTTGGTGCGTGCAGGAGCATTGGCAGCTGATCCACCATAAGTCTTAGGCGGTGCATACTGCTGGGTTGGACGAGGCGCCTGATAGGACAGCCTCGGAGTGAACCTGGGTGGCAGAGCTGTGTTTGACACCCACACCCGGAGCTTCTGAGAGCCAGAACCAGATGAGGAACCAGTGTCACGGGCGTGCTTGCGTGTATCTTCATAGTCAGCCTGACCTATCTCAGCACTAATAGCCTTGTTCACTAGCTTCTGGAAGGAGGTGCACTCCTGCAGACGAAGATCACGACGAAGCTCGGGGCTGAGCCCCTTGCAGAACCTCGCTTGCTTCTTGGCATCGGTGGACACTTCTTCAGGTGCATAGCGTGCTAGATTTCCAAACTCTCTTCTATATGCATCCACGGTTAGCTTGCCCTGGGTGAAGTTGCAAAACTCTTCCCTCTTATGATCCATAAGACCTTCCGGGATGTGGTGCTCACGAAAAGCTTCGCTGAAATCTGCCCAAGTGGTATCCTGGCCAGCTGGGCGCATGGCCTCATAGTTTTCCCACCAAAGGCCGGCGGGGCCTCCAAGATGATAAGCAGCTTAAGTGACCTTGTCAGCTTCGGCTACGTGTGCAGAAGGTAGCTTGTGGGTGATGCTATGGAGCCAATCATCCGCATTGAGAGACACGACGGAATGATGGAAGGTTGGTGGGTACGACTTGATGAAGTCATTGAGAGACACCAAGTCGTTCCTTTGGTGATGTGTAGTGTTCTGCTCATTGCGTTCCAGCAGTCGGTTGGTCTCACGTTTGTTCCTTTCAGCCTCCAACATGACCTCAGCCAAGGAAGGTGGATGAGGCAGATTTCCATCCCTAGCCCCACTAACCTCACCCTGCTCCTGGGCAGCAGGGGTGCTTCTGGTGTTGACCATCCTAGTAAAACAAAACAACAGTTTAGACAAGGATGGCCAAACTCTGACATAGGAGTGCAGAATGTAATGGATGACATGGAATGCAGAGATGTTCATCTGTACGACATGGTAATACAAAAACTGCCATATATATACCATCGGTCATACACACCATACATAGTTTAGTACAAGCTCAGGCTGAAGTACAACTACGGTGAAAGAACATTACATCTCATCAGAGGCATTCCAAGCTCCTATACAACTACGATGATCTAGCTCAGTCGTCTCCGTCTCCTTAGTAATCTTCATAAAGATTACCCGTGTATCCTGGAAGTGGAACATGCAGATCTGGAAACTCCCGGTCGTGTGGGTCCTGCGGACCATAAGGACATGGATGAGGCCTTGGTCCCATGAACGATGGTAGACGACACCCACGTGGAGGTGTGATGCCTCCAACATTAGGATAGTCCATATGAGCTGGCAGACGAGTGTGTACAGGGTACAAATCCCGCATATCAAGATAACCAGTCTGCACGGCGGGTGCAAGCCGTGTCAGAGTGGCCCAGTGGTCCGCTCGAGTGTTGAATAGCTCCATCCGGAGGGCATGGACCTCACGGTCCCTTTCCTCCACCATCTCTGTGGTGGTCCAAAGGCACGGCTCCTCATGAGTAGCGTCAGCGTAAAGACCAGTGTAATAAACCTCCTGACCAGTAAGTGCTGTTGGTAGATAACAGAACTCGGTGTTCTGAAGTGACGCATGCCCAGCTCGAATGATAGTTATCATGGAGTAAGCAGCATCCTAGACGGACATCTCCACGGTAACTTCGAGGTCGTAATACCAGTGAAGGGAATCGGTAGCTCCGGGGTAGAAGGAAATATCCTGTGCATATGTACTGACTCTGATTAAAATCTCGACACTGCTCTTCTATGGTATACTCTGGATACCATCGATAGCATGTCTCTGTCATCACACGGACCAGCATGGCCATGTGACCGGGCACATTGATACGTCTCCAACATATCTATAATTTTTGATTGTTCCATGCTATTATATTATCTGTTTTAGATGTTTAATGGGCTTTACTATGCACTTTTATATTATTTTTGGAACTAACCTATTAACCGAAGACCCAGTGCAAATTGCTGTTTTTTGCCTATTTCAGTGTTTCACAGAAAATAAATATCAAACGGAGTCCAAACGGAATGAAACCTTCGGGAGAGTTATTTTTGGAACAAACGTGATCCAGAGGACTTGGATTGGACGTCAAGAAAGAAGTGAGGATGCCATGAGGCAGGGAGGCGCGCCTGCCCCCTAGGCGCGCCCCCCATCCTCGTGGGCCCCTCGCAGCTCCACCGACCTACTTCTTCCTCCTATATATATACCCATTTACCCCGAAAACATCTAGGAACCCAACAGATCGGGATTTCGCCGCCGCAAGCCTCTGTAGCCACCAAAAACCAATTGGGACCCTGTTTCGGCACCTTGATGGAGGGGGGATCCATCACCGGTGGCCATCTTCATCATCCCGGTGCTCTCCATGACGAGGAGGGAGTAGTTCACCCTCGGGGCTGAGGGTATGTACCAGTAGCAATGTATTTGATTTCTCTCTCGCTCGTGTTCTTGATTCGGCACGATCTTGATGTGCCGCGAGCTTTGCTATTATAGTTGGATCTTATGATGTTTCTCCCCCTCTACTCTCTTGTAATGGATTGAGTTTTCCCTTTGAAGTTATCTTATCAGATTGAGTCTTCAAGGATTTGAGAAGACTTGATGTATGTCTTGCATGTGCTTATCTCTGGTGATAATGGGATATCATGTGATCTACTAGATGTATGTTTTGGTGATCAACTTGCGGGTTTAGTGACCTTGTGAACTTATGCATAGGGGTTGGCACACGTTCTCATCTTGACTCTCCGGTAGAAACTTTGGGGCACTCTTTGAAGTTCTTTGGGTTGGTTGAATAGATGAATCTGAGATTGTGTAATGCATATCATAAAATCATACCCACGTATACTTGCGGTGACATTGGAGTATCTAGGTGACATTAGGGTTTTGGTTGATTTGTATCTTAAGGTGTTATTCTAGTACGAACTCTAGATATATTGAACGGAAAGAATAGCTTCATGTTATTTTACTACGGACTCTTGAATAGCTCGATCAGAAAGGATAACTTTGAGGTGGTTTCGTACCCTACAATAATCTCTTCGTTTGTTCTCCGCCATTAGTGGCTTTGGAGTGACTCTTTGTTGCATGTTGAGGGATAGTTATATGATCCAGTTATGTTATTATTGTTGAGAGAACTTGCACTAGTGAAAGTATGAACCATAGGCCTTGTTTCCTAGCATTGCAATACCGTTTACGCTCACTTTTACCACTTTTTACCTTGCTGTTTTTACATTTTCAGATTACAAATACCCATATCTACCATACATATTGCACTTGTATCACCATCTCTTCGCCGAACCAGTGCACCTATACAATTTACCATTGTATTGGGTGTGTTGGGGACACAAGAGACTCTTTGTTATTTGGTTGCAGGGTTGTTTGAGAGAGACCATCTTCATCCTACACCACCCACTGATTGATAAACCTTAGGTCATCCACTTGAGGGAAATTTTCTACTTTCCTACAAACCTCTGCACTTGGAGGCCCAACAACATCTACAAGGAGAAGGTTGCATAGTAGACATCAAGCTCTTTTCAGCGCCGTTGCCGGGGAGGTGAGTGCTTGAAGGTATATCTTGAGATCTTGCAATCGAATCTTTTTGTTTCTTGTTTATCACTAGTTTAGTATATAAAAGAAAACTACAAAAAAATGGAATTAAGGTTGCCTCATATGCTTCATCTTTTTAATGTCTTTCGTGAAAATGATGGAAAGGAAAATTGTGCTCAAGTACTTGAAGAAGAATTACATAGAATGCTTGGCATAAAATATGTGAATGATGAGCATGATTGTAATGTTGTTAGTATGAATTCTTTGAATACTCATGATGCTAATGATATGCAAAGTCACAAGCTTGGGGATGCTATGTTTGATGAAGATGATATGTTTAGTCCCCCAAGTTTTGATGAGAATATTTATGATGAAAGCATGCCTCCTATTTATGATGATTATATTGAAGTTGGTTTGGAAGAGTGTCAACTTTAGGAAGTAATGATCCCACTATTTTGGAGGATGTTGAATATTATTGTGATAATTATGAAAGTGGATTTGGAGAGGTCATGACTTTATTTAGTGATGAATCCACTATTTCGGAAGAGGTTCCAATTGATTATGAGAACAAAGCTGCTATCTATGATGATTATTGTGATGACTTGTATGCTATTAAGAATAATGATAACCATGAAACTTTTCATCATGATTTTAGTTTTCAATTGGATTATGATTCACATGATAGTTATTTTGTTGAGTTTGCTCCCACTACTATTGATAAGAAGGTTTTTGCTTATGTGGAGAGTAATAAAATTTCTATGCTTGTAGATCATGAAAATAATGCTTTATGTGATAGTTATATTGTTGAATTCATTCATGATGCTACTGAAAATTATTATGAGGGAGGAATATATGCTTGTAGGAATTGCAATAATATCAAGTTTCCTCTCTATGTGCATAAAGTTTTAAAGTTATGCTTGTTTTGCCTTCCTATGCTAGTTGATTATTGTTCCCATAAGTTGTTTGCTCACATAATCCCTATGCATAGGAAGTGGGTTAGACTTAAATGTGTTAGTAATATTCTTCATGATGCTCTCTTTATGTTTCAGTTCTTATCTTTTATGCGAGCATCATTGAAATCAACATGCGTAGCTAAAAGGCATTAAAGAAAAGCGCTTGTTGGGAGACAACCCAATATTTACCTTTACAGTTTTTGTGTGTTCACATGATTATTCTACTGTAGTAATCATGTTTTATAGCTTTTGTTTCAATAAAGTGCCAAGTAAGACCTTTAGGATAGCTTACGGTGATAGTTGTGTTGATCCTGCTGAAAATCAGAAACTTTTGCACCCAGTAAATTAGTTTTGATAATTCACAGAAACGTTCTTTTGATGTGATTATTTTTTATATGGATTCGTACACAAATTTCTCAGGTTTTCCCAATGTGGTAGAATTGTTTGAGTTACATAAGTATTCGTGAGTTACAGATTACTATAGACTGTTCTGTTTTTGACAGATTCTGTTTTCTATGTGTTGTTTGCTTATTTTGATGAATCTATGAGTAGTATTGGAGGGTATGAAGCATAGAGAAGTTGTAATGCAGTAGATATTACACCAATATAAATTTAGAATGAGTTCACAACAGTACCAAAAGTGGTGATTTATTTTCTTATACTAATAGAGCTTACGAGTTTTCTGTTGAGTTTTGTGTTGTGAAGTTTTTCAAGTTTTGGGTAAAGATTCGGTGGACTATGGAATAAGGAGTGGCAAGGTCCTAAGATTGGGGATTCCTAAGGCACCCCAAGGTAATATTCAAGGACAACCAAGAGCCTAAGCTTGGGGATGCCCCGGATGGCATCCCCTCTTTCGTATTCGTTCTTCGGTAACTTTAATTGTAGCTATATTTTTATTCACCACACGATATGTGTTTTGCTTGGAGCGCCATTTTATTTTGTTAGTATTTGCTTTCTGTTATTTAGAATAATGTTTTGCATCTATATTTTTCAATAAAAATGTCAAGGATAGCCTTTACCATGCTTATTTTGCAATTATACATGTTACTGTTTCAAAACAAAAAGTTCACCGCTGTTGCAAAAATTCCCTAGAAATATCAGAAAATGATAAAATGTTGAAACTTTTTGAATATTGAGCTCTGATAAATGTTCTACAGTGTGGTAGAACTTTCATAATTTTTGAAGTTAGGGAAATATGATGAATCTTGCATTCTTTACAGACTGTACTGTTTTGGCAGATTGCTGTTATGTTTGCATTGTTTGCATATGTTTGTTTGTTTAATGATTCTATTTGAGGATAGGAGTATTAAATATACAGAGACATTTAGTATGCAATGTTGAATAATAATTTTTGTGATTTTTTACAGTATAAAATGATAAGGTTTTTGCATTGGTTTATACTAACTTATCTCACAAGTTCTTGTTGAGTTTGGTGTGGATGCAGCTTTTGAGATTTAGGAAACCGAGATATAAAATGAATTAAGGAAACAAAAAAGCTCAAGCTTGGGGGTGCCCAAGGAACCCCAAGATAATATTCCAAGAAGTCTCAAGCATCTAAGCTTGGGGATGCCCCGGTAGGCATCCCACCTTTCTTCTTCAACAATTATCGGTTAGTATCAGTTGAACCTAAGTTTTTACTTCTTCACATGATGTGTGCTATCCTTGAAATGTCATTTTGTTTTGTTTTGCTTTCTGTTTGGATAATATCCCAAGATCTGAAATTATTAAATGTTAGAGAGTCTTCACATAGTTGCATAATTATTCGACTACTCATTGATCTTCACTTATACCTTTTGGAGTAGTTTGTCATTTGCTCTAGTGCTTCACTTATATCTTTTTAGAGCACGGTGGTGGTTTCATTTTGTAGAAATTATTGATCTCTCATGATTCACTTATATTATTTTGGGAGTCTTTTGGAACATCATGGTAATTTGCTTGGGTTATAAAATTAGTCCTAATATGATGGGCATCCAAGTTGGGTATAATAAAAACTTTCATATAGAGTGCATTAAATACTATGATAAATTTGATACTTGATAATTGTTTTGAGATATAGAGGTGGTAATATTAGAGTCATGCTAGTTGGGTAATTATGAAATTGAGAAATACTTGTGTTAAAGTTGGCAAGTCCCATAGCATGCACGTATGGTGAACGTTGTGTGACAAATTTGAAGCACGGGGTGTTCTTTGATTGCCTTCCTTATGTGTGGAGGTCTGGCTCGCGCGATGGTTAACTCCTACCAACCCTTCCCCTAGGAGCATGCGTAGTAGTACTTTGCTTCGAGGGCTAATAAACTTTTGCAATAAGTATATGAGTTCTTTATGACTAATGTGAGTCCATGGATTATACACACTCTTACCCTTCCGCGATTTGATAGCCTCTACGGTACCATGCATTGCCCTTTCTCACCTTGAGAGTTGATGGAAACTTCGCCGGTGCATCCAAACCCCGTGATACGATACACTCTATCACACATATACCTCCTTATATCTTCCTCAAAACAGCCACCATACCTACCTATTATGGCATTTCCATAGCCATTTCGAGATATATTGCCATGCAACTTTCCACCATTCCGTTTATTATGACACGCTCCATCATTGTCATATTTGTGGCAAAGCCACCTTAATAATTCTCTCATACATGTCACTCATGATTCATTGCAGATCCCGGTACACCGCCGGAGGCATTCATATAGAGTCATATCTTGTTCTAAGCATTGAGTTGTAATCCTTGACTTGTAAGTAAATAAAAGTGTGATGATCTTCATTATTAGAGCATTGTCCCATGTGAGGAAAGGATGATGGAAGCAATGATTCTCTCGCAATTTGGGATGAGTCTCCCGACTTTATGGAAAATAAAAGAGGCCAAAGAAGCCCCAAAAAAAGTGGCCAAAGAAGCCCACAAAAATGAGAGAAAAAGAGAGAAGGGACAATGTTACTATCCCTTTTCCACACCTGTGCTTCAAAATAGCACCATGATCTTCATGATAGAGAGTTTCTTATTTTGTCACTTTCATTTACTAGTGGCAATTTTTCATTATAGAACTTGGCTTGTATATTCCAATGACATGCTTCCTCAAAACGCCCTAGGTCTTCGTGAGCAGGCAAGTTGGATGCACACCCACTTAGTTTCTTTTGATGAGCTTTCATACATTTATAGCTCTAGTGCATCCGTTGCATGGCAATCCCTACTCCTCATATTGACATCAATTGATGGGCATCTCCATAGCCCGTTGATTAGCCGCGTCAATGTGAGAATTTCTCCTTTTTTGTTTTCACACATAATCCCTATCATCATCATCTACTCCACCCATAGTGCTATGTCCATGGTGTCGGTGTACTGGAATAGGGGTACCCTAGTATCCCGAACTTGTGCACGGGCAGTCGTAGCACCCCGCGGCAAGGCTTGCCGGGTGACCGCCAAGGTCCTCCGTGGTTCCTTTGGAGCCATTCAAGAACAAAGTGTTTAAGCCAAGGAGACAAGACCCCGACAAGAGGAGCTTGCTGGGAAGGCCAACCAAGGCATTTCAAGGAACTTGCCGCGACGCGCCACGCGTCCCGGCAAGGCCCGGTGAGCGACAAGCTTCCGGACGCGACAAGACAACGACCGCGGCAAGGCGCTTGCCGCGGCAAGCTACCACTCTGTACCCGCGCTCCAGCACACCCACCAACGTGTCGCCCTGAGGCCTTTCCAGGTGCGCGTGGCAAGAGCCTGTGCAGCCGGCGGTGCGAGGTGGCAAGCGACGCTGACAAGATTGCCATTGTGGCGAGCGGTGGAGCCCCTGACGGTCCCTTTTCTGCACTGTTTGGACGACACAGACGGGCATTTAATGCCTTTGTCCCCTGCCGTCAGGGTTAGGTATGATACACTGTACAAGTAGTTGTACCAACCACAACTCCTTTTTCCATTTTTGCCCTCGACTACGTTGCCACCTGTCGGTGACCCCGTGAGCATATAAAAGGAGGCCCATGCGCAACGTAGAGGCGGGTTCGAGGCCAGAATACACTCACGCTCGGTCTCATTAGCAGCTAGAGTGTACGGTAGCATTCAGCGCTCCCGAGCAAGAACACAATACAAACCACAAACCAGCAGTAGGAGTATTATCTCTCCGGAGAGCTCCGAAGCTAGGTAAACCGCTCGTGTGCTTCGCCTCGATCCGCTCTTCGTGCGATCTCCGCCCCCCGCCGGACCGAAAGGGGCTCCAACCCCATAGGTGTTTGTTCCCACGACATCTTTGGCGCGCCAGGTAGGGGGCGTCGAGGTTGTGTGAACCTGATCCGGCATTCACGCGAGCTAGATCTTCATCATCTTCATCGACATGCCACCGAAGAAGAAGGCTTCGGAGGTGGCTGCTCCGTCCACGTCGATCCCACCGCCACCGGAGCAAACGGGTGGTGGGGTAGACGCCGGCGGAAGAACGGGCGTCGAGGAGGGAGCTCACGCTGCTGCCAGGTCCAAGGACAAGGCTGCGCAGACCTCGGCGTCCGTACATGCACCGCGCCCATCTCAGGAGGTGCGGAACCAATAGCGTCATGGTACTCGCGTTACCATACGCTCGTTGGACCGAGATCGAGCTGGTGGATCTCGGGATGCTCAAGACCAGCATGCGCGCCAACATGCTGGCACGCGCAAGACACGGTCGCCTGGACGGGATGCTGCTCCTTCTAACATAGTTAGAAGTCCGAGCATATCCCGCTCCTCGCACCATTCACCACTGCCGCTAAGCACTCCAGCAGAAGCTTTGGCGAGAGCTCAGCTGCTCCTGGATTACCCTCCAACGACGGACAAGATCGACGAATGGAGGGCCAACATTCAGAGTCTCATCGGCTTCGCCAACGGCGACACTCCACGGCAGCCGAATGCATCGCAGCCGCGGCAAGACTGCCAGGCACAGGCCGGTGGCGACAAAACCGGTGGGGGTGCAACCACCGTGCACTCTCCACCCCGAATGCCAAGATCGCCGACTCGCCGGGTCAACCTCAACAACGACTCCACCGCGTCATCAGATCCGCGAGCTCGTCGCGATCAGCGCCAAGTTCTTCATGAACGACAGCAAGAATACGCTCGTACTCGCATCGAGCGTCGAAGAGAAGCGCGGCGTCAATCAGACCAGCGCGCTGGGCCCGCTGTCGACATGCATGCGCCAGGGGTACCAGGCGACTTGCCGTACGCGGTAGGTTGCCCTGCGTTCACTCGTGAGCTGCGGCAAGTCCAGTGGCCCAGCACAAAGAATTTCAAGCCAGACGTACCAGAGAAGTACGACGGCAAGTTGCATTTGTCAGAGTTCCTCAGCATCTACACCATCGCGGTGCAAGCTACCGGGGGATGGGACGACAAGATCCTTGCCAACTACTTCCCGCTGGTGCTCAAGCCCAATGTCAGGTCCTGGCTCATGCACTTGCCGGACAACTCCATATCCTCCTGGGCAGATTTATGCCATCAGTTTGTCGGCGCCTTTACAGGCGGCCACAAGCCTCATGGCCAAGAGAGCGACCTTCATCTGCATGCCCAGAAGGAAGGAGAGCCCCTGCGCAAGTACATTCAGAGATTCAGCCATGTACAACGCAACATCCCAGATGTCCACCCTGCCGCGGTCCTCAGCGTGTTCCATCAGAACATGCGAAACCGCAGGATGCGGGAGGAGATGGCGATGTGCAAGATCAGAGACGTCAGTGAGCTATACGCCCTGGCCGACAAGTGTGCACGTGCTAAGGAAGGGAGGAGACTCCCGGAGAGAATACAGGAGCAGGAGAATCTGACAGCGAGGATGCCTCCCCGGCAAGGACAAACCGGCGGCGGAACAACAGGAAGAAGAAAGGCAAAGATGTGCTAGTCGTTGAGCAGTCCAGCAACGGAGGTGGCGCCAAGGAAGCCGAAGCTGTGGCGGCCGCCGACAAGCAGGACGGCTCCGGCAAGCAGTACTACAAGATCCACCGTACCAAGGGCCATGATCTCCAGAGCTGCAAGAAGGTCGAGCAGCTTGTCGAGCAGCAAAAGGCTGAGTACGAGCGGCGCGACAAGGAGAAGGCCCAAGAAGGTACTGGAGGATCCGGTAAGAAACGTCCCGGCCGGGGAGGACGCCGCGGCAAGGCCAAGCAGTGGCAAGGAGACAGGCCTCCCCGCGGCCGCGACAAGGATGAAGATGATGACGAAGATGAAGATATGGATGATGACGAGGCCGATGAGCAGGAGTTCCAAAAAGCCACAGAGGTCCTGTGCGTTGACGGTGGTGCTTATCTGCATACTTCACACCGCCAGCTCAAGCAGTGGGTGTGGGAAGTCAATGCGGCAGAACCACCCGTCGAGTCACGCAAGCCTCTGAAATGGTCCGGCACGCCTATCATCTTTGATATTGAGGACCACCCTGATCGCATAACTGCGGTCGGGTGCTTGCCGATGTTGGTTTCACCAACTATCCGCAAGCTCAAGGTCACTAAGATGCTAGTTGACGGCGGGGCCGGCTTGAACCTAATCTCCTCCGCGGTACTCCAGAAACTCCAGATCCCTGACAGCGAGCTCGAAGAGACCGGCACATTCCAAGGAATCAACCCGGGAAGGAGCAAGCCGAAGGGAAAGATCATGTTGCCAGTGACATTTGGCAGCGAGTTGAACTTCAGAACTAAGAGGGTCACCTTTGACGTTGCTGACTTTCCATTGCCTTACAATGAGATACTTGGCCGTCCAGCGCTCGCCAAATTCATGGCAGCCTCTCACTATGCATACAACGTACTGAAGATGCCAGGCCCAATAAGTGTCATCTCCTTCCCTGGCGACAAGAAGGATGCTCTTATCTGCGCCGACAAGATCTACCAGGAAGCAGCAGCCGCAGCTGAACGCAAGTCACTTGCCGCTGAAGCTCCCGGAGGGAAGAAGAAGACCAAGTCCGGCAAGAGTTCTGATGCCCACTCCGGCAAGCGCACCTCTTCGGAGTGCTGCGCTACCGTCGAGGATGCACCATCGAGGTCCTGTGCGTTGACGGCGGTGCTTCTCTGCATACTTCACACCGCCAGCTCAAGCAGTGGGTGCGGGAAGTCAATGCGGCAGAACCACCCGTCGAGTCACGCAAGCCTATGAAATGGTCCGGCACGCCTATCATCTTTGATATTGAGGACCACCCTGATCGCATAACTGCGGTCGGGTGCTTGCCGATGTTGGGTTCACCAACTATCCGCAAGCTCAAGGTCACTAAGATGCTAGTTGACGGTGGGGCCGGCTTGAACCTGATCTCCTCCGCGGTACTCCAGAAACTCCAGATCCCTGACAGCGAGCTCGAAGAGACCGACACATTCCAAGGAATCAACCCGGGAAGGAGCAAGCCGAAGGGAAAGATCACGTTGCCAGTGACATTTGGCAGCGAGTTGAACTTCAGAACTAAGAGGGTCACCTTTGACGTTGCTGACTTTCCATTGCCTTACAATGGGATACTCGGCCGTCCAGCGCTCGCCAAATTCATGGCAGCCTCTCACTATGCATACAACGTACTGAAGATGCCAGGCCCAATAAGTGTCATCTCCTTCCCTGGCGACAAGAAGGATGCTCTTATCTGCGCTGACAAGATCTACCAGGAAGCAGCATCCGCAGCTGAACGCAAGTCACTTGTCGCTGAAGCTCCCGGAGGGAAGAAGAAGACCATGTCCGGCAAGAGTTCTGATGCCCACTCCGGCAAGCGCACCTCTTCGGAGTGCTGCGCTACCGTTGAGGAGGCACCATCGAGCTCCACCGGCAAGTGTAAGAAGACGATGGCAGCTCCGCCAGAGACCAAGAAGGTGCCCGCCAAGGAGGACGGCACTAGTGGTACCTTCACCATCAGTGCCACTCTCGACCCTAAATAGGAAAGCGCGCTCGTTGCTTTCCAGCGGGCGAACATCGACGTATTTGCGTGGCAACCGTCTGACATCCCCGGTGTTCCCAGGAAAGTAATCGAGCACCACCTTGCCGTCTGTCCTCATGCGTAGCCCGTCAAGCAAAAAGTCAGGAAACAAGCAGTGGAGCGCCAAGAATTCATCACAGAAGAAATCAAGAAGTTGGAAGCAGCAGGCCTTGTCAGATGAGTGCTCCATCCTACGTGGTTGGCCAATCCTGTAGTCGTGCGCAAGGCAAACGGGAAATGGAGGCTTTGTAACGACTTTACCGATGTTAATAAAGCTTGTCCCAAAGACCCATTTCCCTTGCCGCGCATTGACCAGATTGTTGACTCCACGGCGGGATGTGATTTTCTTTCGTTTCTTGATGCATACTCAGGATACCATCAAATCTTCATGGCAGAAGAGGATGAGGAGAAGACCGCATTCATCACTCCATGTGGCACATACTGTTTCATACGGATGCCTTTCGGTTTGAAGAATGCTGGTTCAACATTTGCAAGGGTAGTACATCACGCTTTTGAACCACAAACGCACAGAAATGTGGAAGCCTACATGGGTGACATAGTGGTCAAGAGCAAGGACAAGGCAACTATGATTCAAGATTTAGACGAAACCTTTGCAAATCTGCGCAAGATCAACCTCAAGCTTAACCCCGAGAAGTGTGTGTTTGGAGTCCCCTCCGGCAAGCTTCTCGGGTTCTTCGTGTCTCAGCGGGGAATTGAAGCCAATCCCGACAAGATCAAGGCCATTGAGCAGATTGAAGCACCAAAGCGCGTCAAGGATGTACGAAGGCTTGCCGGTTGCGTGGCTGCTCTCAGCAGGTTTATCTCTAAGTCTGCTGAGCGCGCCCTGCCGTTTTTCAAAATACTGAAAAAGGCAGGTCCAATGAAATGGACTCCAGAAGCGGAGGCTGCGCTGCAGGACTTGAAGAGATACCTGTTCCCCACTCCAATACTTGTCGCACCTAAGCCACAAGAGAAGTTGCTGCTGTATTTAGCGGCAACCAATCAAGTGGTTAGTGCTGCGTTAGTAGCGGAGAGGGAGGCGGATGATGAGCCAGCAACCACGGCATATGCATCCAGTGACAAGCAGGGGGCTTCCCCGACAAGCTCTGGTCCCGACAAGGATGGATCTGCGCAGGCACAGGAGGAGAAACAGAAGAAAATGGTGCAGCGCCCAGTTTACTTTGTCAGTTCCCTTCTGCAGGGGGCTAGGTCAAGGTACTCTGGTGTGCAGAAATTGCTTTTCGGCCTTCTCATGGCCTCAAGAAAGCTGCGCCATTACTTCCAAGCACATGAGATCACAGTTGTCACTCGTTTTCCGCTGAAGAGGATACTGAAGAATCCGGAAGCAACAGGAAGGATTGTCGAATGGGCACTGGAACTGTTAAGCTTTGGCATCAAGTTTGAGAGCACTTCAACTATCCAGAGATGGGCATTGGCAGAATTCATAGCAGAGTGGACGCCAACACCAGATGAAGAAATTCCGGAGATGAGCATCCCCGTCAAGGAAGCAAGCAAAGAGTGGCTGATGTACTTCGATGGTGCCTTCTCGCTGCAAGGCGCCGGTGCGGGCGTGCTACTTGTTGCGCCCACCGGAGAGCACCTCAAGTACGTAGTCCAGATGCACTTTCCCAAGGAGCAAGCAACAAACAATACTGCAGAGTATGAAGGTTTGCTTGCCGGTCTCAGGATCGCAGCTGACCTTGGGATTAAAAAGCTCATTGTCAGGGGTGACTTGCAGCTTGTCATCCACCAAGTCAACAAGAATTATCAAAGTCCGTTGATGGAAGCCTACGTTGACGAAGTGAGAAAGTTAGAAGAGCACTTTGACGGCCTACAGATGGAACATGTTCCGAGAGCTCAGAACGACATCGCTGATGGCCTGTCGAAGTGCGCCGCACTTAAGTTACCTGTGGAACCAGGGATTTTCGTGCTCAAACTAACTCAACCGTCCGTAACAACATCAACTGGACAGAGCAAGAAGAGGAAGTTGATTTCTGGTGACTATTTTCTGGCAGAGCTCCCCGAAGCCGCCGCCAAGAAGGTCCCCAAGACCAACACCAAGGGTGCTGAGGAGCAGTCTGCTCCAGCAAGCCCTAGGGTTTGTTCCATTGAAGCAGACGCTCCCGACAAGTTTTGCTCCGGCAAGCTTGCCGGGGAACATCAAGCTCCGGCTGAGCCGCAGGTTCTCGCCGTAGAAGCAGATGTTCCCGCAGCAGCATATGTGCCTTTAGTCCTTGTTGTCGAGCCACAGGCTCCAGCGTGGGCACAGCAGATTGTCCGTTTCCTTGAGACAGGAGAACTTCCCGAAGAGCAAGAAGAAGCGGAAAGTGTAGCCCGGCAGTCAAGTATGTACCAGTTTGTCGACAACACACTGTACAGAAGAAGATTCAACGGTGTGAAATTGAAGTGTATTCACCGGGAAGATGGACAGAAGCTGTTGGCAGAGATACATGGAGGTATATGTGGCCACCACATTGGCGCAAGAGAGCTTGCCGGCAAAGCATTCCGGCAAGGTTTCTTTTGGCCGACAGCCCTCCAGGATGCAACTGCACAAGTAACCAAGTGTGAAGCGTGCCAGTTCCATTCCAAGCAGATACACCAGCCAGCTCAAGCTCTCCAGACGATCCCTTTATCCTGGCCATTTTCGGTCTGGGGGCTCGACATCCTCGGCCCCTTTCCCCGAGCTGTCGGGGGCTTTGAATACTTGTACGTTGCAATCGTCAAGTTTACAAAGTGGCCGGAAGTGGAAGCAGTGAGGAAGGTGACAGCGCAGTCAGCAGTCAAGTTCTTAAGGTCGATTGTTTGCCGTTTCGGAATCCCTAACAGGATCATCACCGACAACGGCACGCAATTCACGAGCCGCACCTTCATGCAGTACGTCCAAGATCTTGGCGCCAAGGTCTGCTTCGCTTCTGTTGCTCACCCGAGAAGCAACGGTCAAGCGGAGAGGGCAAATGCTGAAGTGCTGCGTGGGCTCAAGACCAGAACTTTCGACAGGCTGCACAAGTGCGGAAAGAACTGGATTGAGGAGCTGCCGGTGGTTCTTTGGTCGATCAGGACGACACCAAATCGAGCCACTGGCCAGACACCTTTCGCTCTAGTCTATGGAGCAGAGGCAGTTCTCCCCACGGAACATGTATACGGGTCGCCTCGAGTGCTCGCTTATGATGAGCTTGAGCAAGAGCAGCTGCGACAAGATGACGCGCTGCTCCTTGAGGAGGACCGTCTTCAGGCCGCTGTACGAGCTGCTCGCTACCAGCAAGCTTTGCGCCGCTATCATAGCCGCAAAGTTAATGCCAGAAGTCTCGAGGAAGGCGACCTTGTTCTTCGGCCCGTTCAGTCCGCCAAGAATTCCAACAAGTTGACGCCGAAGTGGGAAGGCCCTTACCGGGTGAAACGAGTCACTAGGCCTGACGCTGTCCGCCTTGAGACCGAAGATGGCTTTCCGGTGAGCAATTCCTGGAATATTGAGCATGTTCGTAAGTTTTACCTGTAAGGCGCGGTTGCCGGAACCTGTTCCGGCAACCACCTTTTGTACAAGTCTTGCCGCTATTGCATGTAATCCTTTGTACAAAGCCGGGCGCAGACCCCATGCACAAATAAAGTTCATGTGCTCCGCACATCTTGTCAATTTCATGCTTTCTATTTTTTGCATGTGTTATCTGACATTTTGTGTAGCACCTACCCCCGGTAAGCAATAACGAGCCGTAAGGCTCCATATCTTTATTTTCTCTTCTTTCTCTTTCTCAGAGAAAGGAAGGTTCCCCCGCCCACAAGTTTGCCCGGGGGGAAGGAGAAGATAATGGTGTGGACCAGGCGCCGTTCGAGAAAGCTTCGCCTTACCGGGAAGCAAACGACAAATAAGATAAGTTGCCAAAGTTTGAGCAATCAGTTTTAAAATTTTTAAGTTATCTTCCTCGAACGACCGTGCTTTGTATGGAAAACTTGTGCGCGGAGGAACCAACTCGTAGCTAGTTGCGCCCTTACTTTATTTCGAGTCCGCTCAACAACTTAAGTGAGCTGCGACTAGTTGCGACAAGGTTTCTTATCGGTAGCGGCACCATCCGCAGGCTGCTGATGTTCCACACTCAGCGCTCGCGGCTAAGGTGCCCGCGCCGACAAGTTCCCTAAAAGCGTAGGGCGAAAACATACAAAGGAAGGAATCAAGTAAAGGAGATAACATAGCAATTGATACCCAAAATAAAGTTATATTACAAGATAACTTGTCGCAGCTCTAATAGATTGTTCCCGTAACATGACCAACAGCGACAAGAAAAGGAGGAAACGGGCGGCCTAATCTACGCGATCGCCATCAACCCTCTTGACCTCATTCACCTTGTCCACAATGGGTGCGACAAGGGCCTTGAGCGCTTCCAGATCAGCATCCGCCGGCAGCTTCTTGAGGACGTTGGTGAGGTTGAGGCCTGGGTTGCGGAAGGCCACCTTCACCAACACCTTTTGCAGAACTCTCACGCAGATCGTGCGCGACTCTCGGCCAGCTGCTTTGGGACCCTTTCCCGGAGTCGCTGGAGGGCCGTCGCCATGCCTTTGAAGAACAAAGTGAGCTTGGCGCTGGGCTGGAGGTTCTCATCGGAGGAATACCCGAAATCCTCCATCCCCAGTTGCGCCAGCTCCCCGTCGATGACTGCGGCGATATTCACAAGACCCTCTGTCCAGAGTTCCACAGTCTCCCTAAAAGTGTTTTGGGTTTCGGCGGACCTCGTCAGCAGCGCTTCGTTGGCCTTGATCTCCTCCTTCAAGGCCACCTCCTGCTCCTTGGCGTCGTCCAGCATCTTGGTCAAAGTAGCCAGCTTCAACTCAAGATCTGCGTTGGAGTCCTTGGCGGCGCTAAGCTCCTTGCCCTTCTCGACGAGACGACCCTGCAGCTCGCCATGGGCGTAGGCGTCCTTCTCGCGCTCGCGATTAAGCGCGGCAGGCTGTTCGCCCCTCGCCTTGAGATCGGCCTCCAGCCGCGCCACCTTCGTCTCTAGCTCCTTCTTGGCGGCCTCGGCAGCTGCGGCAGCGTCCTTTGCTTCCTTGAGAGCCCCGCCGAATGTTTGCTCGCGCGCGGCAAGCTCCTCCTCGTGGCTGTCAAGGTTGACCTTCCGCTGTGCCAACTCGCCTTCCCGCGCAAACAGCTCCTCGGCGACAAGCCGCTGCTGCTCTTCAGCTTTGTCCTTCTCGAGGAGGAAGGCTTTCCGCGCCCGCTCCTCTGCAATGGACCGGAGAGCTTCCTGATTGCGACTCCGGAGCTCCTCCGCGTGCTTCTCGATGTCCACTCCCGCCTTCGCGACAAGCGCTTCTCGGGATTCCAGCTTGGCCTGTCGAGCGCGGTAGAGTGACACCAGCTTCCGCAGCAGCTGCTCCTCCTCAGACTCGCCGCTGCTGCTGCTCGGCGCGTCAACCAGCGTCAGCCCAGCGGAGGCAAGCACTTCTCCATCAAAAGTTTCTCCTTCGACCGGCGCCCTGGAGCTTGACGCCCAGGGGAGCTTGATGAAGACGCCATCGTCGGCCTTGAGATAGGCGCCGGTCTGCGGCTCTTCGGAGCCTGATGCTGCGGCAGCGGCGGAGGGATCAGCGGTCGGTGTAGCGCCTTGCGCTCCTGCGGCCTCGGGGCCGTCAGTACGGTCGCCAGACCCTTCGCTAGCTCCTACAGCGGCAGCTTTGGCGGCCTCTTCGCCTGGCAGGATCATCAGCGCCAGCTTCCTCCTCGGTGGCGGCGGCATCGTTGGTGTTGCCGCGCGCGTTCTCCTCGCCGGTGGCCTCGGTCTCCATCGGCTCCGTGGAAGATGGATCTGACGGCCGGGAAAAGAGAGAAAAAGTCAAGCAAATATCCAAAAAGAAGATCAGAAGAAGAAGAACACAAGGGAAGTTTTCAAGCAAGAACGGTTACCTGTGCTGGGATCTGCAGTCGTGGGCTCCACCACCGGAGGGTCGCTGGTGCTGTCCCTTGCCGGAGAACCGTCCCTTGCCGGAGAACTGTCCCTTGCCGGAGACTTCTCCCTTGCCGGAGAACGCTCCCTTGCCCGGGAATCCTCCCTTGGCGGCGTAGTCGAAGCAGATAGCATCTCGGGGGCGGCTTCTGGTTGCTCCTGGTGAGGCTGCTCTGCTCCTACACAAACCAGTACATGTCAGCAAAAGAAAGAACGCCCATGCGCGCCTAACAGCGAGAAATAAACCATATACTTATGCTGGGGGCTGCGCTGGGGGCTGCTTTGGGGAATGATTGCCGGGTCCGACAAGGTGGTCTCGGGCGCACCCCCTGCTGTCACGGTGGGCTCGTCCTCGATGACAATCACCGGAGCCTTGGCTCTCTTCGCCGCTCTCTGGGCCAGGGTCCTGAAAAGGAATGAGTTCAGAGTAAAGCAAATCAGATACAAGACAAAAATAGCAAGAATTGAAGAACTACAAATACAGCAAAGAATCTTACTCTTCTTCTTCCTCGTCGGAGCTGAGCGCGGAGAGGTCGAAGTCTGGCCCTCTTTCGGTGCGATGAGGCGGAGGAGTAGGCTCCCTTGACCACTTGGCGGGGGCAGCGGCAGGATCAGAAGCGGCGGTCCGGGAGGACCCCGCTCCAGTTGCCGCAGCGGCGTGAGACGCTCCCGCGGCAATAGTGCTTGTCGCGGCGGAGCGTGTCGCGTGGCGCGGCGGCTGTTGACCCGTCTGCCGCCCTGCTACGTCCCCAGCCTTGCGGAGACGCCTTCTTGGTGGAGCTGTGGGCTCTGCTTGCGGCAAGCTGCTTGAAGATGGCGGGCCGCTCGCGCCCTCGGTGGGCTCGCTCGACTTGGCTTCAGGCTCGGCAAGCTCGCTCTCGCCGGCAAGCTCTCCGGCAAGCTCATCTCGATCGGCAAGGCTTGCCGCCTCTGCTGCCTCTGACTCCTCCACGGTGAATCCAGACTCACCCGCGGCAGTGGCTGCCGCCGCCTCTTCCGCCCTAGTGGCGATGCGGCGCATCTCCGCATCGGTGGTGTCGCGGGTGAGGCTCTTTTGTTCATCGGAGCGGACCGCCACCTCCACAAAGCCGTTAAAGAACTCCTGCACAACGTCGTCCGCAGGCTCTTGCCAAGTTGGAACAATTCCATGCGAATCGCACAGAGGCATCATTGCACGGATGCGATCGAGCGAGGAATTGTTGCACAGCGGGACGACGCCCTTAGGCAGCCTGAACCATTCGGGATGTTGAGGGTCGTGCTTGAACAGCTCCTTGAGCATCGCATCCAGTTCCAGGATGTCCGCCGGGCCCCCGAACTCCCAGGCGGGTCTCCTCCTCTCCTGTAGGGGGGCGATGCGGTGGCGAAGAAAATCTGCGCCAACAGCACCTAGTAAGCCTGGCAAGCCTGAAGCGCAGGATCCGGGTGACGGCAATATTCAACCTATCGTCTTCCGGGGCCAGGTTGCTCCAATCGTTGCCGCGCACTGCTGGGGCTTGGCGCTGGGCAGTAAACGGCTGCGGGTTCTCCACGATAATCCAGCACCAGTCTGCTCTCCACTCCTCCCATTTGCTGTGGAGCTCCCCCTCCAGATAAGCTTCCTTCTTGCCGGCTCTCGAGATCCAGGCGATTCCGCCGGATAAAGGCTCTCCTCTCTCGACCCGGGGCATAAAGAAGTGGTGGAAAAGGGCTAAATTTGGGTGAACTCCGACAAAGTTTTCACAGAGATGCGCGAAAACTGCCATGGTCAGAACAGCATTGGGGGTGAAGTCAAGGAGGTGGAACCCGTAGGTGTTCATGATGTCACAGAAGAATTCAGAGAAGGGCGGGCAGAGCCCGCAGTAGAAGAATAGTGAGAAAAAGGGATATCCATTCGGAGCACGTTCCGAAGCGGCGGCGGAGAGTACCTTCGTGCGCGGATGCGCTCGCGTCTCCGTCGACCAGAAGAGGTAGTACCACTCCCTCAGCTCCTTTGCGGCGAGCTCGTGGGGGGGGGGAAAGTTGCCCGCTCCTTTCGCAGCGCCTCGAGCCGCAGTGCCTCGGCCGACTTCACAGCCTTCCCGGCTTTCGGAGCCATGGCGGAGGTAGTGGGGGAGATCGAAGGCGCTGGTGGCGCCGGTGGCGATGGGGGGCGGAGCGCTGCTCTCTCTCGGCTTTGGAAGAAGGGGGGAGCGGTGGAGATTTCTGAGATTGGAAGTAGCAACTGGCGAGATGGGCGAACTGCCCCTGTTTCCTCTGCTTATAAAGAGGGAGGGGGCGGACGTTCCGTTTTTCCGAATAAAGAACCACCCACGATCTCTCCCACGATGCCGCATTCAACGCATGCCGTTAGGGGAGGGCGCGGTGGATACGGAGCAAGATAGGGCGTAAACCAGGCCGCGTGTGCCCGTGCCCTGTTTTGGGCCTGGCCCAACAGCGCTCGGCACTGTGTGTGGCCCAGGCCCGGGGGCTCCTGTCGGTGTACTAGAATAGGGGTACCCTAGTATCCCGAACTTGTGCACGGGCAGTCGCAGCACCCCGCGGCAAGGCTTGCCGGGTGACCGCCAAGGTCCTCCGTGGTTCCTTTGGAGCCATTCAAGAACAAAGTGTTTAAGCCAAGGAGACAAGACCCCGGCAAGAGGAGCTTGCCGGGAAGGCCAACCAAGGCATTTCAAGGAACTTGCCGCGACGCACCACGCGTCCCGGCAAGGCCCGGTGAGCGACAAGCTTCCGGACGCGACAAGACAACGACCGCGGCAAGGCGCTTGCCGCGGCAAGCTACAACTCTGTACCCGCGCTCCAGCACACCCACCAACGTGTCGCCCTGAGGCCTTTCTAGGTGCGCGTGGCAAGAGGTTGTGCAGCCGGCGGTGCGAGGTGGCAAGCGACGTTGACAAGATTGCCATCGTGGCGAGCAGTGGTGCCCCTGACGGTCCCTTTTCTGCACTGTTTGGGCGACACAGACGGGCATTTAATGCCTTTGTCCCCTGCCGTCAGGGTTAGGTATGATACAGTGTACAAGTAGTTGTACCAACCACAACTCCTTTTTCCATTTTTGCCCTCGCCTACCTTGCCACCTGTCGGTGACCCCATGAGCATATAAAAGGAGGACCATGCGCAACGTAGAGGCGGGTTCGAGGCCAGAATACACTCACGCTCGGTCTCGTTAGCAGCTAGAGTGTACTGTAGCATTCAGCGCTCCCGAGCAAGAACACAATACAAACCACAAAGCAGCAGTAGGAGTATTATCTCTCCGGAGAGCTCCGAAGCTGGGTAAACCGCTCGTGTGCTTCGCCTCGATCCGCTCTTCGTGTGATCTCCGCCCCCCGCCGGACCGAAAGGGGCTCCGGCCCCATAGGCGTTCGTTCCCACGACACATGGCTTACGCTCATGTATTGCGTGAGGGTTGAAAAGGCTGAAGCGCGTTAAAAAGTATGAACCAATTGTTTGGATGTAACCGGGGTTGTGCATGATGGGAGCATTTTGTGTGACGAAAATGAAGCATGGCCAAACAATATGATTTTGTAGGGATAAGCTTTCTTTGGCTATGTTACTTTGATAAGACATAAACTGCTTGGTTAGCATTCTTGAAGTATTACTATTTTTATGTCAATATTAAACTTTTATCTTGAATATTTTGGATCTGAACATTCATGCCACAATAAAGATAATTACATTGAGAATTATTCTAGGTAGCATTCCACATCAAAAATTCTGTTTTTTATCACCTACTAGAGGACGAGCAGAAATTAAGCTTGGGGATCCTTTATACGTCTCCAACGTATCAATAATTTTTGATTCTTCCATGCTATTATATTATCTGTTTTGGACGTTTAATGGGCTTTACTATGCACTTTTATATTATTTCTGGGACTAACCTATTAACCGAAGACCCAGTGCAAATTGCTGTTTTTTTGCCTATTTGAGTGTTTCACACAAAAGGAATATCTAACGGAGTCCAAATAGAATGAAACCTTCGGGTGAGTTATTTTTGGAACAAACGTGATCCAGAGGACTTGGAGTGGACGTCGAGAAAGAAGTGAGGAGGCCATGAGGTAGGGAGGCGCGCTTGCCCCCTGGGCGCGCCCCCCACCCTCGTGGGCCCCTCGCAGCTCCACCGACCTACTTCTTCCTCCTATATATACCTACATACCCCGAAAACATCCAGGAACACAATAGATCGGGAGTTCCGCTGCCGCAAGCTTCTTTAGCCAGCAAAAATCAATGGGGACCCTGTTCCGGCACCCTTCCGGAGGGGGGATCCATCACCGATGGCCATCTTCATCATCCCGACGCTCTCCATGACGAGGAGGGAGTAGTTCAACCTCGGGGATGAGGGTATGTACCAGTAGCTATGTGTTTGATCTCTCTCTCTCTCATGTTCTTGATTCGGCACGATCTTGATGTACCGCGAGCTTCACTAATATAGTTGGATCTTATGATGTTTCTCCCCCTCTACTCCCTTGTAATGGATTGATTTTTCCCTTTGAAGTTAACTTATCGGATTGAGTCTTTAAGGATTTGAGAACACTTGATGTATGTCTTGCATGTGCTTATCTGTGGTGACAATGGGATATCACATGATCTAGTAGATGTATGTTTTGGTGATCAACTTGCGGGTTTAGTGACCTTGTGAACTTATGCATAGATGTTGGCACACGTTTTCATGTTGACTCTCCAGTAGAAACTTTGGGACACTCTTTGAAGTTCTTTATGTTGGCTTAATAGATGAATCTGAGATTGTGTGATGCATATCGTATAATCGTACCCACGGATACTTGCGGTGACATTGGAGTATCTAGGTGACATTAGGGTTTTGGTTGATTTGTATCTTAAATTGTTATTCTAGTACGAACTCTAGGATAGACTGAACGGAAAGAATAGCTTCGTGTTATTTTACTACGAACTCTTGAATAGATCGATCAGAAAGGATAACTTTGAGGTGGCTTCGTACCCTACAATAATCTCTTTGCTTGTTCTCCGCTATTAGTGACTTTGGTGTGACTCTTTGTTGCATGTTGAGGGATAGTTATATGATCTAGTTATGTTATTATTTTTCAGAGAACTTGCACTAGTGCAAGTATGAAACCTAGGCCTTTTTCCCTAGCATTGCAATACCATTTACGCTCACTTTTACCACCTGTTACCTTGCTGTTTTTATATTTTCAGATTACAAATACCCATATCTACCATCCATATAGCACTTGTATCATCATCTATTCGCCGAACTAGTGCACCTATACAATTTACCATTGTATTGGGTGTCACACCCTAGCTAGTTCATGCACTAGAGTGCTTGCATCATGTTTATCATTCATCAGAAACTGGAAATGGGGATGACAGAACCCCCGCCCCCCCTGAAACCATCCAGGGTCTACTAAAAATATTTCCAATGAACCTAAAATGCCCTTCTAAAATGTCCATCATTTTTTTCTTGGTCTAGAACCTCTGCCGAAATTGGTTCACATTTTTCTAGGACACTTAAGGTCACTAGACTAATTCTTTATCTATTTGCATTTGGGCATTTAAATGCTATAAAATAATTCAAATGCCCAAATAATTCTGGATTTACGTGAGGGCTGTTAGGAATAATCCCAACAGAGCCCACAATTATTTGCAGGATTTTTGGAAGGGTTTTAGTATTTTTAATAAAGCCCGTCATTTACAGAAAAATAGAAAAGCAAATTAAATGAAAAAGGAGAGAGAGAGAGAAAGGCCAGTGGCCACTTACCTGGCTGGGCCGACCCACCTGGCCCGTGCCAGTCACCACCTACCTCTGCCAGTAGGCAAAGGAGGGACACCGCGATGCTGCCGACGTCGCCATGCACCTCCCTGCCTGCGTGCCCTCGCCTGCGCTAGCGCGACGCCTCGAAACATCTCCTCGGCGCCGCCCCGACCCCCTGGACACCTTACTCTCCCCCCTGTCCTCTGTCTCGCTCTCTCCCGCCATAGCCGAAGCTGCTGCAGCCACGCCACCGTAGTTCTCGCATCCACCGTCGTCCTTGCGCCGCCCCGTCATTTCCAGGAGCTCCGCCACCATCCTCTCCGTCGAGCAGACCGAGCCCCGAGCACTCGTTCGCCCTGAAGCCACCGCACCGAACTCATCTTCACTGCCCGTCGCCGGAGATCCACTTCACCGCCCCGCTTGCTCTGGCTCGTCCCCGACTCCTCCGACCCGCTTGTCCGACGTGCTGTGAGCCCTACTACCTCCTCCTCCTCTCCGTTTGCCTTCTCGTGCACCATAGCGACCACACCAAGTTCGCCCGCATGCGCTGCCGCCTCTGCACGTTGCCGTCATGGCCACAGCCACGCTGGCTCGATTCTGAGCACACCATCGCATTCGCCGCAGCCCAAGCAGCCCGTAGCACTGGTCCATGCACCTCGCCGTACCTCCTAGCGATGAGTCCGAGCTCGTCCGAGCTCCGACCGCCGCCAAACTCGTCGTCGGTGCCGTTTCCGGCGACCCCGAGTGAAAGTGCAACTATCCCTAGGTGGTTTTGATAATTCATAACAACATATAGCTCATCGAGCTAATGCTATTCCAAGATTATTATTTCAAGAAAGCTCAATGACTGGCATGGCATGGATGATGAAAGTGGATCCCTCAAAATACTAATGACAAAGGATTGGCTCAAGCTCAAAAGCTCAAGACTCTTCATTTTACATTTTAGTGATCCAAGATCACATTGAGTATAGGAAAAGCCAATACTATCAAGGAGGGATGAGGTGTTGCTTAATGAGCCTCTTGCTTCATGTGTTTGGTGATATGCTCCAAAAACCCTCAACTACTTTCTCACATCCACAAATGACCTAAACCTAAAGCCAAAATCGGTCACACCAATTCTTTCTATTCGGCGCCACCGAGTTCGAATGTCATAGCCACTGCCACAAACCCTAGGCAAATCGGTCCTACCGATAGGGATCTCGGTCTCACCGAGATGGGATTGTAACCTCTCTATTTCCATTCGTAACGTTCCGGTCTAACCGAAGTGAGCGATCGGTCCCACCGAGATTGCAATGTAAACTCTCTGTTTCCCTTTTGTAACATTTGGGTCTCACCGAAAAGAGCAAATCGGTCCCGCCGAGTTTACCTGACCAACTCTCTGGAAAGCTTATTACCAAAATCGGTCTCACCGAGTTTGAGTGATCGGTCTTACCGAGATTACGTTATGCCCTAACCCTAACCGAATCGGTCTTACCGAGTTGCATGTCGGTCCCACCGAAAATCCTAACGATCACTAGGTTTACTAAATCGGTCCGACTGAGTCTGTTGAATCGGTCCCACCGAGTTTGGTAAATTGTGTGTAACGGTTAGATTTTGTGTGGAGGCTATATATACCCCTCCACCTCCTCTTCATTCATGGAGAGAGCCATCAGAACAAACCTACACTTCCAACTTACCATTTCTGAGAGAGAACTACCTACTCATGTGTTGAGTCCAAGATATTCCATTCCTACCATATGAATCTTGATCTCTAGCCTTCCCCAAGTTGCTTTCCACTCAAATCTTCTTCCCACCAGATCCAAATCCTATGAGAAAGAGTTGAGTGTTGGGGAGACTATCATTTGAAGCACAAGAGCAAGGAGTTCATCATCAATGCACCATTTGTTACTTCTTGGAGAGTGGTGTCTCCTAGATTGGCTAGGTGTCACTTGGGAGCCTCTGATAAGATTGTGGAGTTGAACCAAGGAGTTTGTAAGGGCAAGGAGATCGCCTACTTCGTGAAGATCTACCGCTAGTGAGGCAAGTCCTTCGTGGGCGACGGCCATGGTGGGATAGACAAGGTTGCTTCTTCGTGGACCCTTCGTGGGTGGAGCCCTCCGTGGACTCGCGCAACCGTTACCCTTCGTGGGTTGAAGTCTCCATCAACGTGGATGTACGATAGCACCACCTATCAGAACCACGCCAAAAACATCCGTGTCTCCAATTGCGTTTGAATCCTCCAAACCCTTCCCTTTACTTTCTTGCAAGTTGCATGCTTTAATTTCCGCTGCCTATATACTGTTTGCATGCTTGCTTGAATTGTGTGATAATTGCTTGACTTGTCCCGAGATAGCTAAAATTCTCCAAACTCTAAAATTGGTAAAAGGTTAAGTTTTTAATTGGTCAAGTAGTCTAATCACGCCCCCTCTAGACATACTTCAAGGTCCTACAAGTGGTATCAGAGCTTTGATCTCCATTTGCTTTGATTTCCATAGCTTTTGGTGGTCATAGCCTTGGTTTCACAACCTAGGAGAGTATGGCGTCTAGTGAGGGAAATTATCACCGTAGAGGTCCTTACTTTGATGGTACTAATTTTGCTAGTTGGAAGCATAAGATGAAAATGCATATTCTCGGACATAACCCCGCCGTTTGGGCAATTATTTGTATTGGCTTGCAAGGTGAATTCTTTGATGGGAGAGAGCCGAACCGTGAAGCTAATGCGGAAGAATTGAAGATGCTGCAATACAACGCTCAAGCTTGTGATATCATCTTCAACGGATTGTGCCCCGAAGAATTCAACAAAATCAGCCGTCTTGAGAATGCAAAGGAAATTTGGGATACTTTGATTGATATGCATGAAGGTACTGACTCCGTCAAGGAATCCAAGTTGGATGTGCTCCAAAGTCAGCTTGACAAGTTCAAAATGAAGGATGGTGAAGGTGACGCTGAAATGTACTCTAGGCTTGCTCTTATCACAAATGAGATTGCCGGCTTAGGGAGTGAAGAGATGACCGACAGATTCATCATCAAGAAGATCCTAAGAGCATTGGATGGAAAGTATGATACCGTGTGCATATTGATCCAAATGATGCCAAATTACAAAGATCTCAAGCCAACCGAAGTCATTGGAAGAATTGTTGCTCGTGAGATGTCACTTAAGGATAAGGAGGAACTTCACAACAACTCAAGTGGTGCTTACAAAGCCTCAAGTGAATCCCCCACATCATCAAGTGAGAAACAAACCTTCAATGAAGAATTGATCTTAATGGTGAAGAACTTCAAAAAATTCTACAAGAGTAGAAGCAAGGAAAGAAGCTCCAAGTCAAGGTCTTACAATGACAAAAGATCTTCTAGCCAAGAGCGAAATTGTTACAATTGTGGGAGACCCGGACACTATTCCAATGAGTGTACGGCACCCTACAAAAGAAGAGAAGATTCTCCAAAAAGAAGAAGCAAAAGAGAAGAATCACCACCGAGAGAGAGGAGGAGTAGAGATGATCGTTATGAACAAAGACCCTCACGGAGAAGCAAGGATTCATAAAGGAAGGACAAGTCATCAAGGAACTACACAAAACGAAGACATCAAGCTCATGTTGGTGAATGGGTATCCGGCTCCGACTCCGACAATCACTCCGAGAGAAGCTATCACTCCGACTCCGAATATACTCAAGATGAAGGTGCTGCCGGTCGAGCTCTTGTGTCAACCAACTCATACGACATATTTGATTCACCAAATGAAGGAATTGGAAGATGCTTCATGGCCAAAGGTCCAAAGGTAACACATCCTGAGTATGTTGATTTCGATAGTGATGAAGATGACTTACTTGTGGATGATGATTTACTTGTTGACAACTCTAGTGATGAATAGTATGATGAAATGTTAATTAATCATGCTAATCAAGATAAAACGAATGACAATGATAAGGAGAATATTGAGCTTCTAACTAAAGAACTAAACACTCTTAAGTTAGCTCATGAAACTATCTTCGAAGATCACCGAGAACTTTTAAGGGCTCATGAGAAGTTACGCTTTGAAAAGCTCAATCTTGAGCAAGAGCATGAGTTCTTAAAAGCAATCAATTATGATCTCCGTAAGAAAAGTTATTCTTACATTGCCAAGCGTTTACTCTTATCTACTTACATGCCTCAAGTCAAGTCTAGTAACAAGTACAAGAAAGATTCTTCCTCTAGTAGTAACAATAATAATGTCAAATCCAATATTGTTGCTTCTAGTAGTTCTCTTGATTCCACTAATGATTCTCTTAGCCAAGTTACACTTGAGCAAGAAAATAGCTTATTGAAGGGAATTATAGAGAAAGGTGTTTACAAGAGCCTTGTCGGAAGTAAGCAATTCGAGGAAATTGTACTTAAGCAAGGAAGGCACCGGAAGAATCAAGGTGTTGGTTTTGAAAGAAAGTTCAATGCCAATGGAGTTGAGTGGGAAGAAGATCAATACCCCAAGACAAAGTTTGTTCCTCAACAAGAGAAGTATGATCCTACTTCCTTCAAAGGAACACAAGCACAAGATGATCTTCCACCACAAGACCGCAAGAACAAAGGAAAGGACAAGCTTCAAGAAGAGATTGATGCATTTGAAGAAGCACCTAAGGCCTCGGTCAAGTGGGTTCCCAAGACTATGTCAAGTTCTACTTCATCAATTACAACTACAACTCCAAGGATTCCCATCAAGATGATGTGGATCCCGAAGAAGAAGAACTAGAGAGTTCTTGAGGGTGACTCCGCCAACATTCTTCACTCATATCATTATGGCAAGAACAAGTGCAATCAACTTTCACATCTTGCACTAGTTCAAGGAGTCACAAACCCTCACGTTGGTAAGGCAAGGGACAAGGTAACCTAATGATTTCATGGACATCATCTTGTGTGTGCATCACTCTATGTCTATGGATATTCTTGTTTGTTTCTTGTGGGACTAACCCATGTAGGTAAGTTGAAAGTGTAACTCACTCCAAAGGATTGCTCCAAATGATCTACATCAACATTGAGCATCCACATCTTCAACACCTACATGAAGTCATCATCGACAAAACCCAAGGTTAGTTCATCCCTCTAAAAGGGGATCTCACATCTAGGGGGAGCTTAACTCTAAGAATTGAGTCAAAGCAACTCTAATGGTGTGAACACATCAGTGCATTATGTAAAAGTGGTAACCCCACTTGAGCTTAAACGATGAGTATGACCTATGATCAAATGTTGTCATTTGACTCCTAAGTCAATATACTCATATATAGATGACCTAGTCATCGCCAATTGTTTGATAGATGCTAGAATTGGTTGTGCATGTTTTGCCACATATTTCATTTGCCATCTTATTGTGTGAGCATGTTGGTGCATATTTTACTCATTCAAGGACATCCACTTGTTGTTTTGAGTGATTGGCTTCTTTTTTCTTTTTGCCAAGTGGATGGACAAGAATGCCTAAGAACCTTCTCTAGCTATCTATGCTTTTCTCATCTCAAACTCTATTCATGTTACATCACAAAATTTGATCAAGTCAGATTCGAACCACTCTATGTGAGGAGCACTCGGAGTCCCCGATTCGTCATAGACTTAAACTTCCAAAACTTCTTTGTGATTCTGGGTCTGATCGATTCCTCCATTTCGGTCCTACCGAGATCACTAAGTCGATCTAGGTTTTCAATCTCGGTGCAACCGATTTGAACTTTTCGGTCACACCGAGTTGCTGTAACTGTACACAGTTATGCATCTCGGTGCCACCGAGTTGTTCCACTCGGTCACACCGATAGGGTCGGGCTATATATACTCACGGGCAAAAATTTGGAAATTTCTCCAAACCTCTTCGCCCGCGCAATAGCTCGCTCTGCCATCAGGGTCTCCGGAACGTCTCCTCGTCGCCAGCCGCCTCCTGTCACTGATCTCCGCCGCCGTCAATGGATTCACCCCCGTCGTTGCCGCCGTAGCGAGTTCATCGCCAAGCTAGGGTATGGACTCGATCATAGTGCTATCCTCGTCCGATTCCTAGCACATTGTGTTCTTAATGATTCTTGCCACGGTTGAAACACTCCTATCCAGTCAATGCAATCTTTAGATTAGATGGGATTCGAAAATTTAGGGTTAGGTTTCCGCCGAAACCATCTCGGACCCACCGAGTTGAAAAACTCGGTCCACCAATTTGGATAACGCCATTTCACTAGTAACTCTTGGTCTGACCGAGAATTGCTAATCGGTGAGACCGATTTTAGGACTTTGTGATACCTAGCAGTCTCGGTGCCACCGAACTGTGACTTGGTCCAACCGAGTTCATCAGTTTAGGTTCCAAAACTGCTTCGGTATCACCGAGTTTGAAAATCGGTTGATCCGAAATGCTTTCTGTGGAAAACTAAAACTAAATTTTTGAATCATTCTTTTGCAAAAATCTCTGCATTTTGTGATGCTCATCCACTCCATCTCATCTATAACTCTTCACAGGGTCAGCAGTCAGTTATTTGCAGCATGTCAGACCAAAGTGATAGTCAGAACAGGTCAGAAGAGCACAATCACATGAGTGAGGGCACTAGTCCCTCTAGCACTTCAGATGAAGGCAGCAGGAGCACCCCAAGCAATCTGCCTAAAGCTGCCACCAGGACAAGGAAGAAGAGAACCTCAGATTCTGAGGATGAGGATTATAGAGCAGAAGAGGATGAGGCTACCTCCAAGAAGGTAGTGCTCAAAAAGGAGTATGCCTCAGCAAAGAACACTAAACCTGGACTCAATAGGAAGGTTCCTGCCAAGAGAACACCTATGCTGAAGGTCAGAGGATCTACTCAAGTGCCTGAAAAGACTGAACCCAAAGAGGCACCTGCAAAGAGAGTCACAACTTCCAAACCCAAGAAAGTTCCCACTGGAGAAACTATGAAGTTTACCATTGAATTAGAAGATGAAGCTGCTCAGGATAAGAAGAAGAAGAGAGCCAGAACCACTACTGCCCAGGTTCTTGGAAATACCTCAATGAGGAGCGACTCTGAAGAGGAAGAAGAGGTTGCTGCACCAGCACCTAAGGCACAGAAGCTTATGGGTGATGCTATTAAGTTAGGGGCTGCAACATCAAAGCCCAAGGAAGCACCCAAAGCTGCCCCCAAGCCCAAGCTTTCACCAAAGAGGAATACCAGGAGTATTCCAGCTACTGAGAAGAACAAGGCCCCAGTGCTTGAAGTTGCTGATGAGGAAGATGAAGAAGGACAAGTCCTGAGGAAGCTCAAGCCCAAGATACCAGACCATAATGATGCCCATCCTGTGGCTGAGGACATGAAAATCAGAAGAGACTTAGGGTTGAGGCTATGGAGGATGACAGATCCATATGCCACAAGGAGAAGGACTGCTGTTGATTACAGGTTCCATACAAAGGAACAGCAGGACTTCTATGAGACAATCTTGTTGGACAAGAAGCCCATAGTGTGTGATATGAGGTGGGTCGACTGAACCTACATGAAAGAAAATGAAGAACACTATCCTGGAGTGCAAGACAGTTTTGCTGCTTGTGGAGTTGCAAATTTTGTTGGGCAAAAGCTCACCAACTGGAATGATGAACTCATTATCCAATTCTACTCCATAGCACACTTCTATCCAGATGGGAGGATAGTTTGGATGTCTGAAGGTACAAGGTACCAGTCAACCGTTGAGGAATGGGCAAAACTGATCAATGCCCCAAAGGAGAGTGAAGATGACCTGGATGTCTATGCCAAGAAGAAGATGGACCACAATTCCATGGCACACATGTACAAGGAGATCCCAGACAAAGCTATAGAGACACATAAGTTTGGGTCAGTCCACTTTCTTCTGTTAGGGCTGCCAACAATCAACTGGATCCTAAGGCACACTCTGTTGCCTAAGTCTGGTGACCACAACATGATTAGAGGGATGCAATCAACATGTTGCATTTGTTTGATGTGCCACAGAAATTCAAGGTCATGAGCCTTATGGTTGAGACCATTAAGAGGACTACAGCAGACCAAAAGAGAAGTTGTGGATATGCCCCTCAGATTCAGTAGTTGATTAACTCAAAGATGGGCACAGGAAAATATCTATTGGATAAGGAACATTTTGCTCTCTATCCAGACTTTGAGGACAATCCGGTTGTCATGAATGATAATGAACCATCATTAGTACAAGCTCAAGAGAAGAAGAAGGCAAGGAAAGAGAAGGCTGCCAAGATGCCAACTCAAGAGGAGGCATCTGAGTACTTTTTGAAGAACAAGCAGGAGCAGCTTGGTTACTTGATAGCATGCACACTGAAGATTGAGAAGGGATTGGCCACCCTCACTCAAAATCAGAAGAGCTTGGAAAGAATCATGGAACAAAAATTCTATGATCTGGATGTCAAAGTAACTGAGATTCAGTCAGCTGTGGAGCAGCTACAGGATGACATGCAGGAGAGGAAGGGCAAGACTACCACTAATGTATTTGCCAGAGTGCCTAGAGCTCAAAGGGCAGCTGCAGTGCCTGTGACAGACACTAGAGCCACATCATCTGCACCAACTACAGCTCCTACAGCTCCAGTGCAACCAGCTCCAGCACCAACTCCTCCAGCTCCATCCACTTCAACTGAAGCCTTCGTCCAAGGAGCCATCTCTACACCACCACCTGAAGATCAAGCCTGACAGTCGATCTAGCACTATGCATTTTCTATGAACTTATTGGTAACTTGTTGCCAAAGGGGGAGAAAAATGTATAGATCATAGGCTTCGAGAGAGAGAGTGTTGCTTTTGTTCTCTCTTGCTTTGGTGGTTAAACTTTGTTTGCTTTTGATTGCTTGAGATACTATGTTGTTTTTGTGAGACATTGATGATCATGTGTTTGATGATATTATCTTACCTATCCATATGTGATCATTCACTTTGCTTGGTGATGAGTGCATGTATTCAATCTTTATCATTTTGAGCGCTCCACCAAGATGTATGTGACATGGAAGAGTAACCCATGAGCCTAATTCCTTGTGCATTTGCAGTCCAAAGAAAATCCTAAACTATGCACAAATTTAGGGGGAGCTCTTGCTTATCATGTACTTCTCAAAGTGACGATGTTTTTCAATCTTATTATCATTTGTCGAAGCTTTGATCTATATATTGTCATCAATTACCGAAAAGGGGGAGATTGAAAGTGCAACTATCCCTAGGTGGTTTTGGTAATTCATAACAACATATTGCTCATTGAGCTAATGCTATTCCAAGACTATTATTTCAGGAAAGCTCAATGAATGGCATGGCATGGATGATGAAAGTGGATCCCTCAAAATACTAATGACAAAGGATGGCTCAAGCTCAAAAGCTCAAGACTCTTCATTTTACATTTTAGTGATCCAAGATCACATTGATTCTATAGGAAAAGCCAATACTATCAAGGAGGGATGAGGTGTTGTTTAATGAGCCTCTTGCTTCATGTGCTTGGTGATATGCTCCAAAAACCCTCAGCTACTTTCTCACATCCACAAATGACCTAAACCTAAAGCCAAAATCGGTCACACCGATTCTTTCTATCCGGCGCCACCGAGTTCTAATGTCATAGCCACTGCCACAAACCCTAGGCAAATCGGTCCTACCGATAGGGATCTCGGTCTCACCGAGATGGGATTGTAATCTCTCTGTTTCCATTCGTAACATTTCGGTCTAACCGAAGTGAGCGATCGGTCCCACCGAGATTGCAGTGTAAACTCTCTGTTTCCCTTTTGTAACATTTCAGTCTCACCGAAAAGAGCAAAAAGGTGCCACCGAGTTTACATGACCAACTCTCTGGAAAGCTTATTACCAAAATCGTTCTCACCGAGTTTGAGTGATCGGTCTTACCGAGATTACGTTATGCCCTAACCCTAACCGAATCGGTCTTACCGAGTTGCATGTCGGTCCCACCAAAAATCCTAACGGTCACTAGGTTTACTAAATCGATCCGACCGAGTCTGTTGAATCGGTCCCACCGAGTTTGGTAAATTGTGTGTAACGGTTAGATTTTGTGTGGAGGCTATATATACCCCTCCACCTCCTCTTCATTCGTGGAGAGAGCCATCAGGACAGACCTACACTTCCAACTTACCATTTCTGATAGAGAACTACCTACTCATGTGTTGAGGCCAAGATATTCCATTCCTACCATATGAATCTTGATCTCTAGCCTTCCCCAAGTTGCTTTCCACTCAAATCTTCTTCCCACCAGATCCAAATCCTATGAGAGAGAGTTGAGTGTTGGGGAGACTATCATTTGAAGCACAAGAGCAAGGAGTTCATCATCAACGCACCATTTGTTACTTCTTGGAGAGTGGTGTCTCCTAGATTGGCTAAGTGTCACTTGGGAGCCTCCGACAAGATTGTGGAGTTGAACCAAGGAGTTTGTAAGGGCAAGGAGATTGCCTACTTTGTGAAGACCTACCGCTAGTGAGGCAAGTCCTTCGTGGGCGACGGCCATGGTGGGATAGACAAGGTTGCTTCTGCGTGGACCCTTCGTGGGTGGAGCCCTCCGTGGGCTCGTGCAACCGTTACCCTTCGTGGGTTGAAGTCTCCATCAACGTGGATGTACGATAGCCCCGCCTATCGGAACCACGCCAAAAACATCTGTGTCTCCAATTGTGTTTGAATCCTCCAAACCCTTCCCTTTACTTTCTTGCAAGTTGCATGCTTTAATTTCCGCTGCCTATATACTCTTTGCATGCTTGCTTGAATTGTGTGATGATTGCTTGACTTGTCCCAAGATAGCTAAAATCTGCCAAACTCTAAAATTGGGAAAAGGTTAAGTTTTTAATTGGTCAAGTAGTCTAATCACCCCCCCTCTAGACATACTTCAAGGTCCTACACCGAGCCCAACCACTAGCACCACCCACCGTGGCTCGCTCCCACCTACCCTTAGAGCCCAACGGCGCCTCGAACGGTGCCCTGTAGGTGAAACCCGCACTGCCCTGCCGCGTTTGGCCTCGTCGGCGGCTAAATGCCCGCGAGTTTGACCCCGCTCGACTTCTTATCCACCCTAGGTCTCTGTCCAGGAGTTGCAAGTAGTTTCTGGTGCTTTTAGCTTACTAGAGGCCGTGGGTAGCGCTGACCCGCGGGGTGGGCTGTGATGCGGTAGGTACGTGGCACGGTGTACCGGATGCCCGTTAGGTATCTCCGGAACCCTGCACACATCGTTCTGGGCCGTATGTGGAAACCTCGTCCGAACTCCCTGCGGGTGGAAGCTGGATAGGCGATAAACCTGGACTAGAGACTTAGGTGTTTAGGTAGGTCATGGTCTACACCCACATTGGCTTTCGCTTGAAGTCTGCCGAGCACATGTCGTGTGCAGATGCAAAGTGGTGGAAACATGTATGAAGTAGTACAACCCTGCAGGGTTAACATCATCTATTCGAATAGCCGTGTCCGTGGTAAAGGACTACTTGGTTGCCTATACAGTTCATAGACAAGTAAATGGATACTACTAAAAGCCTCAAGGTAAGCGTGAGTGCCGAGGATGGCTCTTCCGTAGGATGACGGGGGTGTATCCTCGGTAGTGTATTGAAGTGGTGTGTAGTGGACTCGAGTGCGCAAAACAATTTCAAGTTGGAGTCTCGTAAGATAGCTTAGCCAAGAGTCAAAGCTGGCTTGCTGCAATAACCCCACCAACACTTCTTGACAATGTGCATGTATGTAGGATCTGATGTAAGTCTTGGTGAGTACCTTTGTACTCATGTTGCTTAATTTACTTTTTACAGAAGACACTGCAACCCCTTCTGATGGGTTCTTTCATAAACGTCGATGTCGACGAGTAGGTTGAAGCCCAGGTGGTGATCCTGAGCTCACGATGGACCGTGTAGTGTAGTCAGGCTTTCCCAAGCCTCTTTTATTTCCTAGTTGTCTGTACTCAGACAAGTTACGTCCGCTGTTGGCTTGCATGCTTGTATGACTTGAATGCTGGGTCCTGTGACCCGTACTTGTGTGTATGATATGTATGGCTCTCTGAGCCTTTCAATAAAGTACTTGAGTTGTAGAGTCATGTTGTGATGCGATGCTGTATTTGCACATATTGGGCATATTGTGTGTATGATTGAAATGCTTGGTATGTGTGGGATCTGAATATTTAGTTGTTTATCCTTGGTAGCCTCTCTTACCGGGAAATGTCTCCTAGTGCTTCCACTAAGCCATGGTAGCTTGCTACTACTCCGGAACACTTAGGCTGGCCGGCATGTGTCCTTCTTCGTTCTTGTCTCTGTCCCTTCGGGAAAATGTCACGCGATGAATACCGGAGTCCTATTAGCCCGCTACAGCCCGGTTTACCGGAGTCCTACTAGCCCAGTGCTACGGCCCGAATTCACTCGCTGATGACCGACACGTTCATTGCTGGGTCATGTATGCATGTCCCTGTAAGTTAGTACCACTTTGGGTTCACGACTAGCCATGTCAGCCCGGGCTCCTTGTCATATGGTTGCTAGCGACACTATCATATACGTGTGCCAAAAGGCACAAACGGTCCTGGGCAAGGTAAGGCAACACCCGTGGGAATACCGTGCATGAGGCCGCAAAGTGATATGAGGTGTTACATGCTAGATCGATGTGACATTGAGTCGGGGTCCTGACAGCGTTGGCATCAGAGCCGGACTGCCTATAGGTTCTCCAAGCCAAACTGGTCGATGTTGAGTCTAGAAATTCTTTAGTTATATGTAGGGGTATTGATTGTGGAATGGACCGTAAGGCTCTTTTTACTCCTTTACCTCATGGCATTCTGATCTGAGTCAGTCCATTCTTCCACCGATTGTTAAGGACTAGGATCTCTTCTCTCTATCAGGTTCACGTGTTACTAATCAGTAGTACCTTATAGGTTTGACGGTTACAAGCCTAGCTCAGTTCTACTACCCCATTATGTTGATAAGATGGACCTAGAACCTTGATATGATGTTGTTGAGTGTCTATGCAATTCTTTGCAAAGTGTATCAAAATCTTTTTGAGCATTTACAACCGTTATGCTATCCAATTTCTGCTAGAAATTCTAATGCCTTTGCATTACATCATGTTTCAGATGGCCTCCCGCACCCAGAATCAAGTTGTTCGTCTGACTCAGTGTCTCGATGTACCTGGCCATACTGCTATGTTGGTCCGCGTAATGATCGAGGCTGGTTACCGATGGTATCCCGGGTACATCGTTGAGGAGCAGTATAGAGACTTCAATCAAAGCCAATACCTCTGCACCGTCAGGATATTCCCTTCCTATCCTGGATCCAATGAACCCCTCCATTGCTCATATGGACTTGGGGTTACCATCGAGATGTCTATGCAGGACGCTGCTTATTCGATGATGACTATTATGCGGGCTAGAACTTCCTTGCTTCGGAACACTGACTTCCGCTATATGCCAGTGTCACTTCCTGGGGCAGAAGGTTACTTCACAACTATTTACACCGACTCTTCTCATGAGGATTCGCTGCTCCGCACTACCTCACAGATGCTTGAGGATAAGGACTGTGAAAATCATGCCTTGAGATTGGAGCTTTTCAACTCCCGGTCTGATCACTGGGCCACCTTGACCCGGTTTGCACCTGCTGTGCAGGCAGGGTATATGGATATGCAGGATCTGTACCCCGTGAGGTCTACTCTACCGGACCGTATGTATTGGCGTGATGTAGGGGGCATCACTCCTCCCCATGGACCTCGTCTGCAGCCGTTTGATGGACCCAGGCCACATCCGAGTCCGTATGGACCGCAGGCTCCACAGGATCGACTGTTTCCAGATGATCGCGTCCAGCTCCCAGGACATGGGGGTAATCTCTATGAAGATTACTACGGAAATGTCTGAGCTGATGGTAGAACCACTAATATTGTAACAGTTATATCATCCACCGTCCTGCGTGACTCGTGGGATATGACTTAGTGTGTACCACTTTCCGGAGGTGTAGAAAAATAATGTATAGGAACTTGGGATGCCTCCGAAGAGATGTAATCTTCCTTTCACCGCAGTTGTACTCAGTTTGGTCTTGTACTAAACCTTGTATGGTGTGTATGACGATGGAATAAATGTAGCAGTTTCTGTATTTACCATGTAATACGGATGATCATCTTGAATTCCAAGTTATCCCTTACATTCTACATTTCTATGTCAGAATCTTATCATTCTGAACTAAACCATTGTCTTGTCTTCCTAGGATGGTCAACACTCGCAACAACCCTGCTCCCCCGCAGTAGGCCGAAGGCAGTGGAGCTAGGGATGCGAACCTGCCTCACCCTCCTTCTCTGGCTGAGGTCATACTGGAGGCTGAGAGGAACAAGCGGGAGACCAACCGTTTGTTGGAACACATCGAACAGAACACAGCTCTGCACCAGAGGAGTAACTTGGTGTCGCTCAGTGACTTCATCAAGTTACATCCACCCACCATCCATCACTCCGTCGAGCCCCTCGACACCGATGACTGGCTTCGCAGAATTACCCACAAGCTACGTTCTGCACTCGTAGCTGAAGCTGATAAGGTCACTTTTGCTGCCTATCATCTTGAAGGCCCCGCCAGTCTCTGGTGGGAGAACTATGAGCCATGCGCCCAACTGGCCATGTCACTACTTGGGCAGAATTCAGTGAGGCTTTCCGTGAACATCACATTCCGGAGGGTCTTATGGACCGTAAGCGTGAGGAGTTCTGCAGTTTCACCCAAGGTAGACTCTCTGTGGATGCATACAGCAGGGAGTTCGGTAACCTAGCACGCTATGCAACTGAGGAAGTTTCCACCGATGCTAAGAAGCAGGCAAGGTTCCGCAAGGGATTTAGCCCCGAGCTTTGCCATGATCTCCGTCTGCACGAGTGCACTTCCTTCCAGAAGGTTGTGAACAAGGCCATCAGTGTTGAGACAGGTCAGACTGATTTCGAAGCAACACACAAGCATGGTCGTGACACTGGTTCCTCATCCGGTTCTGGTCCCCAGAAGCGCCGGGTGTGGGTGCCTAACACCGCCCTGCCACCCAGGTTCACCCCGAGGCCATCCTATCAAGCGCCTCATCTAGCTGAGCAGTATGCACCAGCCAAGCCCTATGGTGGACCAACTAACAATGCTCCTCCATGCACCAGCTCTGTGACGTGTTTCAAGTGTGGAGAACCGGGCCACTACATGCGAGAGTGTCCCCAGACCAACCTCAACCAGTCTGGAAAGGCTGTTGGCCGTGGCAAGCCAACAGGAAAGGTGTACTATGCCAAGCCGGCCACCGCTGCACGTGGCCATGTGAACCATGTCTGAGCTGAAGAGGCTCAGGAGGATCCTAACGTCATTCTTGGTACGCTCCTTGTTAATTGCCATCTGGTAAATGTTCTTTTTGATACTGGAGCATCTCATTCATTTATATCCGAGAGCTATGCTCATTTGCATAACACCACATTTTGTGATATGCCCACCTCCATGGTAATTCAAACCCCGGGATCCAAATGGCAAACTTCTAGAGTGAGCCATGGAAATGAAATTCAAGTCGACAGACTTGTCTTCCTTGCATCGTTAATAGCTCTCGAATCTTCAGATATTAATATCATCTTGGGTATGGACTGGATGACAGCCCATCATGCTAAGATCGATTGTTTCTCTAGGACTGTTCAGCTTACACATCCTTCGGGAAAGATAGTCAATGTCTTGACCCGAGTAGCCAAGCGACAACTATATTCTCTTAATGCCAGTCCTTTGCCAGACCTCGAAGATATTCCGGTAGTCCGTGACTTTCCAGATGTCTATCCAGAAGAATTGCCAGGTGTTCCACCTGAAAGAGATGTCGAGTTCGTGATAGATCTCATTCCAAGAACTGTCCCAATCTCTAGGAGACCCTATAAGATGGCACCTCTAGAACTAGCCAAGCTTAAGAAACAACTCGATGAGTCCTTGAAAAAGGGTTTCATCCGTCCTAGTTCGTCTCCATGGGCTTGTCCCGTCCTCCTCGTCAAGAAGAAGGATGGTACGGACCGGATGGTTGTAGATTATCGACCCGTTAACTTGGTAACAGTAAAGAACAAGTATCAGCTCCCCAGGATCAACGACCTGTATGATTAGCTCGCTGGATCCTCGGTCTTCTCTAAGATGGATTTGAGGTTGGGCTACCATCAAATCAAAATCAAGAACGGGGACATTCCCAAAACGGCCTTTGTTACTCGTTATGGCCAATACGAGTACACTGTCATGTCCTTCGCTTTAACCAACGCCCCAGCCACTTTCTCTCGGTTAATGAACTTGATCTTCATGGAGTATTTGGATAAATTCGTCGTGGTTTACCTCGATGATATACTCATCTACTCCAAGAATGAGGAAGAACATGCCGAGCATCTAAGGCTTGCGTTGATGAAACTTCGAGAGCATCGCCTTTATGCCAAATTCTCTAAATGTGAATTTTGGTTGCCAGAAGTGACCTATCTAGGCCATGTAATCTCTGGGAAGGATATTGCTGTCAATCTCAAGTGAGTTCAAGCCGTTCTTAATTGGACTCCACCTGAATCAGTCAAGCAAGTTCGGAGTTTCCTTGGCTTAGCGAGCTATTGTCGCCGCTTTGTCGAGAACTTCTCCAAAGTTGCTCAACCTCTAACTAAACTCCTCGAGAAAGATAAAAAGTTCGAGTGGACCCCGCAGTGCGAGCACAGTTTTTAGGAACTGAAAATACGCCCGACATCTGCTCCCGTACAGGTACCACCAGATTTCTCTAAGGACTTTGTTATCTGTTGCGACGCCTCGCGACAAGGACTAGGTTGTATTCTCATGCAAGATCATCACGTAATTGCTTATGCTTCACGGAAATTGTACCCATATGAGGAAAATTATCCTACTCATGATCTAGAGCTTGCAGCTGTAGTACATGCACTCAAAACCTGGAGACATTACCTCCTCGGTAATTGTTGCGAAATCTTCACCGGTCACCATAGTCTGAAATATATATTCATCCAACCGGATTTGAATCTCAGGCAAAGACGTTGGGTCGGTTCATCACAGATTTCGACTTAGGGATAACTTACACCCCAGGAAAAGCCAATGTCATGGCTGATGCACTAAGTCATAAATCTTATTGTAACAATATGATGTTACAACAAAGTGAACCACTTCTCAATGAGGAATTTCGGAAGCATAACCTTCACATCGGTCCTCAAGGATTCCTTTCCACCTTGGTGGCGAAACCTACTCTTATGGATCAAATCATCGCTGCCCATAAGCGAGATAAAGGGATATCTCAGATCAAGGAGAACATTGCTAGCGGAGATGCTAAAATGTTTCTCTACAAATGATCATGGTGTTGTGTACTTTGAGAACCGTCTAGTGGCCCAAGAACTAGCATCTACGGTAGTTGATCCTTAAGGAGTCTCATGAATCTCCTCTCACCATTCATCCCGGTAGCACCAAAATGTATCAGGACCTACGCCAGAGGTTCTGGTGGACTAGGATGAAGAGAGACATTGCTCAATTTGTTGCTAATTGCGACGTCTGTCATCGCGTTAAAGAAGAGTATCAATGGCCTGCTGGCACCCTTCAACCCTTAGCTATTCCTGAATGGAAATGGGATAAAATTGGTATGGATTTCATCACCGGTTTTCCCAGGACCAAGAGAGGGAATAATGCTATCTTCGTCATTATCGATCGTCTTTCCAGAGTGGCCCATTTCTTGCATGTTCACCAGAATATAACTGCTAGCCAGCTAGCAGACTTGTATATCTCCTGAATAGTGTCCCTCCATGGTGTTCCATTAGAAATCAACTCATATCGAGGAAGTCTCTTCACTTCTCGGTTTTGGGAAAGTATCCAAAATGCTATGGGAACCCGCCTTTCCTTTAGCACCGCCTTTCACCCTCAATCAAGTGGTCAAGTAGAACGCGTCAACCAGATTCTAGAAGACATGCTTCGAGCTTCTGTTATCTCATTCGGAATGGATTAGGAGAAATGCCTTCCATTTGCTGAATTTGCTTATAACAACAGCTATCAATCTAGCTTGGGTAAAGCCCCTTTTGAAGTTCTCTATGGACGAAGGTGTCAAATGCCTCTTAACTGGTCAGAAACCAGGGAAAGACAATTCTTTGGCCCGGATATGATCCAGGAAGCAGAAGAGCAAGTTCGCATCGTTCGTGAAAAGTTGAAAATAGCCCAATCTCGTTAAAAGAGCCAATATGACCGAAAACATAAGGCTATGACTTTTGAGGTTGACAAGAAGGCTTACCTTCGGGTTACTCCTCTGAAGGGAACCCATCGTTTTGGTATCAAAGGCAAATTGGCTCCTTGCTACATTGGACCCTTTCGCATTCTTGCCAAACGAGGAGAAGTTGCCTATCAATTGGAACTACCTCCGCATCTGTCCAGAGTCCACAATGTCTTCCACGTTTCTCAACTCAGGCATTGCTTTTCGGATCCTATCCGTGGAGTGGACCACGAAACGCTTGATCTTCAAGACAATCTCACGTATTGAGAGTACCCCGTTCATATCCTCGATCAAGCAGAGCGTACCACTCGACATCATAATATCAAGTTTCTCAAGGTTCAATGGTCGCACCATTATGAGACAGAAGCAACTTGGGAAAGGGAGGATCGTCTTCGACTTGAGTATCCCGCCTTCTTTCCGGAGGATCCTAAATCTCAGGATGAGATTTTTCTGAGTGGGGGTGAGTTGTCACACCCTAGCTAGTTCATGCACTAGAGTGCTTGCATCATGTTTATCATTCATCAGAAACTGGAAATGGGGATGACAGAACCCCCAGCCCCCTGAAACCAACCAGGGTCTACTAAAAATATTTTCAATGAACCTGAAATGCCCTTCTAAAATGAACCTGAAACCAACCAGGATTAATTCTTTATCTATTTGCATTTGGGCATTTAAATGCTATAAAATAATTCAAATGCCCAAATAATTCTGGATTTAAGTGAGGGCTGTTAGGAATAATCCAACAAAGCCCACAATTATTTGCAGGATTTTTGGAAGCGCTTTAGTATTTTTACCAAAGCACATCATTTACAGAAAAATAGAAAAGCAAATTAAATGAAAAAGGAGAGAGGGAGAAAGGCCAGTGGCCACTTACCTGGCTGGGTAGGCCCACCTGGCCTGTGCCAGTCACCACCTACCTCTGCCAGTAGGCAGATGAGGGACACCGCGACACCGCCAACGTCGCCATGCACCTCCCTGCGTGCCTTCCCTCGCCCGCGCTAGCGCGACGCCTCGAAACATCTCCTCGGCGCCGCCCCGACCCCTTGGACACGTCACTCTCCCCCCTGTCTTCTCTGTCGCTCTCTCCCGCCATGGCCGACTCTGCCGCAGCCACGCCACCGTTGTTCTCGCGTCCACCGTCATCCTCGCGCCGCCCCGCCATGTCCACGAGCTCTGCCATCATCCTCTCCGTCGAGCAGACCGAGCCCCAAGTGCTCGTTCGCCCTGAAGCCACCGCGCCGAGCTCGTCCTCACCGCCAGTCGCCAGAGATCCACTTCACTGCCCCGCTTGCTCCGGGTCATCCCTGACTCCTCCGACCCGCTCGTCTGACGCGTCGTGAGCCCTGCTACCTCCTCCTCTCCGTTTGCCTTCCCGTGCACCATGGCGACCACACCGAGTTCTCCCGCACTAGCCGCCGCCTCTGCACGTTGGCGTCGTGGCCACAGCCACGCTGGCTCGATTTTGAGCACGCCATCGCGTTCGCCGCAGCCCAAGCAGCCCGTAGCACTGCTCCATGCACCTCGTCGTGCCTCCTAGCGACGAGTCTGAGCTCGTCCGAGCTCCGGCCGCCGCCAAACTCGTCGCCGGCGACGTTTCCGGTGACCCCGAGCCCAACCACTAGCACCACCCGCCGCGGCTCGCTCCCAGCTACCCGTAGGGCCCAATGGCGCCTCGAATGGTGCCCTGTAGGTAAAACCCGCACAGCCCCGCCGTGTTTGGTCTCGCTGGCGGCTAAACTTCGGCGAGTTTGACCCCGCTTGACTTCTTATCCACTCTAGTCCTCTGTCCAGAAGTTGCAAGTAGTTTCTGGTGTTTGTAGCTTACTGGAGGCTGTGGGTAGGGCTATCCCACAGGGTGGGCTGTGATGCGGTAGGTACGTGGCACGGTCTAACGGATGCCCGTTAGGTATCTCGGGAACCCTGCACACATCATTCGGGGCTGTATGTGGAAACCTCGGCCGGACTCCCTGCGGATGGAACCTGGATAGGCGATAAACCTAGACTAGAGACTTAGGTGTTTAGGTAGGTCGTGGTCTACACCCACGTCGGCTTTCGCTTGAAGTCTGCCGAGCACATGTCGTGTGCAGACGCTGAGTGGTGGAAACATGTATGAAGAAGTACACCCCTGCAGGGTTAACATCGTCTATTCGAATAGCCGCATTCGCGGTAAAGGACTACTTGGTTGCCTATACAATTTATAGACAAGTAAATGGATACTACTAAAAGCCTCAAGATAAGCGTGAGTGTCGAGGATGGCTCTTCCATAGGATGACGGGGGTGGATCCTCGGTTGTGTATTCAAGTGGTGTCTAGTGGACTCGAGTGCGCAAAACAATTTCATGTTGGAGTCTCGTAAGATAGCTTAGCCAAGATTCAAAGCTGGCTTGCTGCAATAACCCCACCAACCCTTCTTGACAATGTGCATGTATGTAGGATCTGATGTAAGTCTTGCTGAGTACCTTTGTACTCATGTTGCTTAATTTACATTTTACAAAAGACACTGCAACCCCTTCCGATGGGTTCTTTATAGACGTCGATGTCGACGAGTAGGCTGAAGCCCAGGTGGTGATCCTGAGCTCACGATGGACCGTGTAGTATAGTTAGGCTTTCCCAAGCCTCTTTTATTTCCTAGTTGTCTGTACTCAGACAAGTTACTTCCGTTGTTGGCTTGTATGCTTGTATGACTTGAATGCTGGGTCGTGTGACCCGTACTTGTGTGTATGATATGTATGGCTCTCTGAGCCTTTAAATAAAGTACTTGAGTTGTAGAGACATGTTGTGATGCCATGTTGTATTTGCACATATCGGGCATATTGTGTGTATGATTGAAATGCTTGGTATGTGTGGGATCTGACTATCTAGTTGTTTATCCTTGGTAGCCTCTATTACTGGGAAATGTCTCCTAGTGCTTCCACTGAGCCATGGTAGCTTGCTACTGCTCCGGAACACTTAGGCTGGTTGGCATGTGTCCTTCTTCGTTCCTGTGTCTGTCCCTTCGGGGAAATGTCACACGATGAATACCGGAGTCCTGTTAGCCCGCTACAGCTCGGTTTACCGGAGTCCTGCTAGCATAGTGCTATAGCCCGGATTCACTCGCTGATGACCGACACGTTTGTTGATGGGTCATGTATGCCTGTCCCTATAAGTTAGTGCCACGTTGGGTTCACAACTAGCCATGTCATGCCGGGCTCCTTGTCATACGGTTGCTAGTGACACTATCATATATGTGTGCAAAAGGCGCAAACGGTCCCGGGCAAGGTAAGGCGACACCCGTGGGAATAACATGCGTGAGGCCGCAAAGTGATATGAGGTGTTACATGCTAGATCGATGTGGCATTGAGTCGGGGTCCTGACATTGGGTTTGTTGGGGACACAAGAGACTCTTTGTTATTTGGTTGCAGGGTTGTTTGAGAGAGACCATCTTCATCGTACACCTCCCACGGATTGATAAGCCTTAGGTCATCCACTTGAGAGAAATTTGCTACTATCCTACAAACCTCTCCACTTGGAGGCCCAACAATGTCTACAAGGAGAAGGTTGAGTAGTAGACATCACACATCAATGCACCGAGTCAGACGTACCACCTGGTGTGAGGTGCGAGAAGCCATCTAAAACACGAAATAATGCAAAGGCATTAGTATTTCTAGTAGAAATAGGACAACATAACGGCGGTAAATGCTCAAAAAGGATTTTGAGACATTTGCAAAGGATTACATAGCCACTCAACAACATCATATCAAGGTTCTGGGTCAAACTAGCAACATACTGAAGTAGTAGAACTGAACTGAACTAGGATTAGTAACACGTGAACGTGATAGAAAGATGAGATCCTAGTACTTAACCCACGTGAAAAGAATGGACTGACTCAAATTAGAATGTCATGAGGTAAAGGAGTAAAAAGAGCCTTACGTTCCATCCCATAATCAATTCCCCTACATATAAATAAAGCATTTCTAGACTTGACATCGACCAGTTTGGCTTGAAGAACCTACAGGCAGTCTGACTCTGATGCCAATGCTGTCAGAACCCCAATTCTAAATCACACCGATCTAGCATGTAACACATCATATCACTTTGTGGCCTCACGCACAGTATCCCCATGGGTGCCACCTTACCTGGACCGGGACCATTTGCGCCTATTGGCTCACGTATATGATAGTGTCGCTAGCATCCATATGACTAAGAACCCGGGATGACATGACAAGTCGTGAACCCAAAGTGGAGCTAACTTACATGGGAAGGCATACATGACCCAGTAACGAACGTGTCAATCAACAACGTATGAACCCAAGTCATTCCAAGCTACAAGGACTTAAAGGAACAACGCGCGACGAAGGGACAGACACAGGAACAAAGAAGGACACATGCCGACCAGCCTAAGTGTTTCAGAGCAGTAGCAAGCTACTGATACGTCTCCATCGTATCTATGATTTTTGATTGTTCCATGCCAATATTATTCAACTTTCATATACTTTTGGCAACTTTTTATACTATTATTGGGACTAACATATTGATCCAGTTTGCAGTGCCAGTTCCTATTTGTTGCATGTTTTATGTTTCGCAGAAACCCCATATCAAAAAGAGTCCAAACGGGAAAAAATGGACGGAGAACATTTTTGGAATATTTATGATTTTTGGGAAGAAGTATCAACGCGAGACGATGCCCGAGGGGGCCACGAGGCAGGCGGCGCGCCCCTGACCCTTGTGGGCACCCCGTAAGGCGGTTGATGCTCTTCTTTTGCCGCAAGAAAGCTAATTTTCGGAGAAAATATTGGCGAAGGTTTCAATACAATCGGAGTTACGGATCTCCGGATATATAAGAAATGGTGAAAGGGCAGAATCCAGGAGCGCAGAAATAGAGAGAGACAGAGAGGAGCACAGAAACAGAGATAGACAGAGAGACAGATCCAATCTCGGAGGGGCTCTCGCCCCTCCCATGCCATGGAGACTATGGACCAGAGGGGAAACCCTTCTCCCATCTAGGGAGAAGGTCAAGGAAGAAGAAGAAGAAGGGGGGCTCTCTCCCCCTCACTTTCGGTGGCGCCGGAACGCCGCTGGGGGCCATCATCATCATCGCGATCTACACCAACACCTCCATCATCTTCACCAGCATCGCCATCACCTTCCCCCATCTATATTGAGTGGTGCACTCTCCCGCAACCCGTTGTACCCTCTACTTGAACATGGTGCTTTATGCTTCATATTATTATCCAATGATGTGTTGTCATCCTATGATGTCTGAGTAGATTTTCGTTGTCCTATCGGTAATTGGTGAATTGCTATGATTGGTTTAATTTGCTTGTGGTTATGTTGCTGTCCTATGGTGCTCTCCGTGTCCCGCAAGCGTGAGGGATTCCCGCTGTAGGGTGTTGCAATACGTTCATGATTTCCTTATAGTGGGTTGCTTGAGTGGTAGAAGCATAAACCCGAGTAAGGGGGTTGTGGCATATGGGATAAAGGGGACTTGATGCTTTAATGCTATGGTTGGGTTTTACCTTAATGATCTTTAGTAGTTGCGGATGCTTGCTAGAGTTCCAATCATAAGTGCATATGATCCAAGAAGATAAAGTATGTTAGCTTATGCCTCTCCCACATAAAACTTGCTATCGGTCTAATAAAGTAGTCAATTGCTTAGGGACAATTTCACAACTCCTACCACCACTTTTCCAAACTCGCTATATTTACTTTATTGCTTCTTTATCTAAACAGCCCCTAGTTTATATTTATGTGATCTTTATTATTTTGCAAACCTATCCAACAACACCTACAAAGTACTTCTAGTTTCATACTTGTTCTAGGTAAAGCGAACGTTAAGCGTGCGTAGAGTTGTATCGATGGTCGATAGAACTTGAGGGAATATTTGTTCTACGTTTATCTCCTCGTTGGGTTCGACACTCTTACTTATCGAAAGAGGCTACAATTGATCCCCTATACTTGTGGGTTATCAAGACCTTTTTCTGGCGCCATTGCCAAGGAGTCATAGCGTGGGGTGAATATTCTCGTGTGTGCTTGTTTGATTTACCACTAAGTTATTTTTATCTGTTGTTCTAAGTTGTTCTCTATCTTTAGTTATGGATATGGAACATGAAATACCAAAAAATTAGGTGTACTTTCTACTCAAGGAGATGGGGAACCTCCTAAAACCCTCAATGCTCATTATGTGAAAGATATTATGTAGTACTTTGATAATCCTGAGAAAACCCCATTCAATTATGTTATGGGAGACACGTTGGATCAACATGAATACTTTAGGGATTATCGGTTGACTCAAAAAGGGAACTATTATGGGATCAAATTTATATGTTGCATTGGTATGCTCGACAACTATGCTTGAGATATGATCATTCTTGTTGCTCTAGAATGAAGGCCCCACACCTTCCCTTTTCATGCAAATTTAATGATAATGAAACCTTAGCTTCTTATGCTAATGGTATATATGATTACTATGATGTGAAACAAATAGAAGAATTCCTTGCTTTTATGGGTGCTTATGAAATTGAATCTCTATTTAAAGAGTGTGAAAATCTTGATGATGCTGTTTACAGACCTGAAATTTTTGCTATACTTCAATATTGTTATGAGAATTATGAATACAATGCCGATATTGATGCGTTTATTGAGAAAGTCTTCGATGTCCAAGAAGAGACTAATATTTTGCAGGAGTCTATGGAAGAAGAAATTCATGAAACTGTGAGCCTATTGGATGAAAAAGATGAGGATGAGAGCGAAGAACAAAAGGAGGAAGAGCGGATTGATCACCCGTGCCCACCTTCTAATGAGAGTAACTCTTCAGCTCATACATTGTTTAATTTCCCTTCGTGCTTACCGAAGGATGACTGCTATGATGATTGTTATGATCCCGTTGATTATCTTGAAATATCCATTTTTGTTGATGGTTGTGGCCAAGATGCCAATATGAATTATGCTTATGGAGATGAACTTGCTATAGTTCCTTATGTTAAACACAAAACTGTTGCTATTGCACCCATGCATGATAGTCCTATTATCTTTTTGAATTCTCCAAACTACACTATATCGGAGAAGTTCGTGCTTATTAAGGATTATATTGATGGGTTGCGTTTCACTACTACACATGATGATTTTGATAGATATAATATGCATGTGCTTGCTGCTCCTACTTGCAATTATTATGAGAGAGGAACTACATCTCCGCCTCTTTATGTTTCCAACACGATAGAATTGCAAGAAACTGCTTATATTATGCGTTGGACTTTACTAGGTGTGCATGAATTGTTCTTTTATGACATGCCGATGCATAGGAAGAGAGTTAGACTTTGTTGTTGCATGATATATGTTACTTTGTGCTCACTACTAAATTACAAATCATTGTTAATTAAAATTGGCTTTGATTTACCTTGGGATCCGGGTGGATCCATTACTTGAGCACTGTATGCCTAGCTTAATGGCTTTAAAGAAAGCGCTGCCAGGGAGACAAACCGGAAGTCTTAGAGAGTCATTTATTTATGTTGAGTGCTTTCATAAAGTTTAAAAACAAAAAAAAAAGAGGGGAACCCAAAACTTTTCAAAAAGGAAAGCGAAAGTGAGAAAGACGAGCATTGTTAAAGTGGGAGCTAGGCTTGAACTTTGTTCATGCTCACGGGAACTTTGTGAATCTTGATTACAGAAACTTTTCAACAAAAATAATTATCCCCTTGTACAATTACATTGTAATATAAAAATAATGTGCCAAGGTTTGCCTTTAGGATGTTTACAATGCTTGTTGGTTTGTGCGGTGCAGGACAGAAACTTTGGCTGTAGTGCGCGATTTTACATTTTTTTACTGGAACGTAAACAGATTCTAAAACTTTTTTCTCTATCTTTATATAATTTTTTTATTTTTTCCTAATTTTTGCAGAATTTTTGGGGTCCCATAAGTATGGTGAATGTTCAGATTGCTACAGACTATTCTGTTTTTGATGCATAGTTTACTTGTTTTGATGAAACTATCAATTTCTATCAGTGGATTAAGCCATGGAAAAGTTATATTACAGTAGCTAAAATGAAAAAATAAAATATGAATTGGTTTGCAACAGTACTTAGAGTTGTGATTTGCTTTATTATACTAACGGATCTTACCAAGTTTTTGTTGAAGTTTTGTGTGGATGAAGTGTTCGAAGATCGAGGATGCCTCTATATGAGGAAAAGGAGGAGAGGCAAGAGCTCAAGATTGGGGATTTCCAAGGCACCCCAAGTGAATATTCAAGGAGACTCAAGTGTCTAAGCTTGGGGATGCCCCGGAAGGCATCCCATCTTTCTTCAACAAGTATCGATATGTTTTCGGATTCGTTTCGTTCATGTGATATGTGCAAATCTTGGAGCGTCTTTTGCATTTAGTTTTCACTTTTCTTTTATGCACCATTCTGGTATGAGATAGTCCATGGTTGATTTATAGAATTCTCATTGCACTTCACTTAAATCTTTTGGGTATGGCTTTATAGAATGCTTCATGTGCTTCAGTTATATCTTTTGAAGTTTGGATTGCCTGTTTCTCTTCACATAGAAAACCACCATTTGTAGAATGCTCTTTTGCTTCACTTATATTTGTTAGAGTGTGGTCATATCTTTTGTAAAAAGAATTAAACTCTCTTGCTTCACTTATATCTATTTAGAGAGATGACAGAATTGGTCATTCACATGGTTAGTCATAAAATCCTACATAAAACGTGTAGATCACTGAATATGATATGTTTGATTCCTTGCAATAGTTTTGCGATATAGAGGTGATAATATGTGGGAGGTACTAGTAAATGGTTGTGTTTAGTAAGAATATTGTGTTAAGGTTTGTGATTCCCAAAGCATGCACGTATGGTCTCCTAACTATGTAACCAAATTGGCGTGCATTGTATTTTGATTGTTTATCTTTGCGTGAAGGTCGGGGGTGCGCAATGGTTAACTCCTACCAACCTCCCCCCTAGGAGCATGCGTAGTAGTACTTTGCTTCGAGGTCTAATAAACTTTTGCAATAAGTATATGAGTTCTTTATGACTCATGTGAGTCCATGGATTATACGCACTCTCACCCTTCCATCATTGCTAGCCTCTTCGGTACCGTGCATTGCCCTTTCTCACCTCGAGAGTTGGTGCAAACTTCGTTGGTGCATCCAAACCCCGTGATACAATACGCTCTATCACACATAAGCCTCCTTATATCTTCCTCATAACAGCCACCATACCTACCGATCATGGCATTTCCATAGCCATTCCGTGATATATTGCCATGCAACTTCCATCATCATCATATACATGACTGCATTCATTTTCATATTGCTTTGCATGATCGTAAGATAGCTAGCATGATGTTTTCATGGCTTGTCCGTGTTTTGATATATTTGCTATGCTAGATCATTGCACAACCCGGTACACCGCCGGAGGCATTCATATAGAGCCATATTTTTGTTCTAGTATCGAGTTGTAATATTGAGTTGTAAGTAAATAAAAGTGTGATGATCATCATTATTAGAGCATTGCCCCGGTGAGGAAAGGATGATAGAGACTATGATTCCCCCACAAGTCGGGATGAGTCTCCGGACTTTATGAAAAATAAAAGAGGCCAAAGAAGCCCAAATAAAAAAAAGAGGCCAAAGAAGCCCACCAAAAAAAGATAAAATAAAAAATGAGAGAAAAAGAGAGAAGGGGCAATGTTACCATCCTTTTACCACACTTGTGCTTCAGAATAGCACCATGTTCTTCATATAGAGTCTCTTGAGTTATCACTTTCATATGCTAGTGGGAATTTTCATTATAGAACTTGGCTTGTATATTCCGACGATGGGCTTCCTCAAATGCCCGAGGTCTTCATGAGCAAGCAAGTCGGATGCACACCCACTTAGTTTCAGTTTGAGCTTACACTTATAGCTCTAGTGCATCGGTTGCATGGCAATCCCTACTCCTCGTATTGACATCAATTGATGTGCATCTCCCTAGCCCGTTGATTAGCCGTGTCAATGTGAGACTTTCTCCCTTTTTGCCTTCTCCACACAACCTCCACCATCATACTCTATTCCACCTGTAGTGCTATATCCATGGCTTGCGCTCATGTATTGCGTGAAGGTTGAAAAAGCTAAAGCGCGTTAAAAAGTATGAACCAATTGCTTGGCTGACACCGGAATAGGCATGAGGGGTACCTTGTGTTAAGAAAAGGGAGCATAAAAGATTATATGATTTTGTAGGCATAATGTTTTGTAAGCATTCATATTTTGAAAGGGATGATTGTTTGTTGGGATGCCTGACTATTATTGTTTTTATGTCCAATGATAGACTATTGCTTTGAATCACGCGTGTCTCAGTATTCATGCCATGATTAGATTACATGATCAAGATTATGCTAGGTATCATTCCACATCAAAAATTATCTTTTTTATCATTTACCTACTCGAGGACGAGCAGGAATTAAGCTTGGGGATGCTGATACATCTCCGTCGTATCTATAATTTTTGATTGTTCCATGCCAATATTATTCAACTTTTATATACTTTTGGCAACTTTTTATACTATTTTTGGGACTAACATATTGATCCAGTGCCCAGTGCTAGTTCCTATTTGTTGCATATTTTATGTTTCGCAGAAACCCCGTATCAGACGGAGTCCACACGGGATAAAATGGACGGAGAATATTTTTGGAATATTTATGATTTTTGGGAAGAAGACTCAACGTGAGACGATGCTCGAGGGGGCCACGAGGCAGGGGGCGCGCCCCACCAGGGCAGGCGCGCCCCTGACCCTCATGGGCACCCCGTAAGGCGGTTGATGCTCTTCTTTTGCCGCAAGAAAGCTAATTTTTGGAGAAAAATCTTGGCAAAGGTTTCAATCCAATCAGAGTTACGGATCTCCGTATATATAAGAAACAGTGAAAGGGCAGAATCCAGGAGCGCTGAAATAGAGAGAGACAAAGAGGAGCGCAGAAACAGAGAGAGACAGAGAGACAGATCCAATCTCAGAGGGGCCATGGAGACCATGGACTAGAGTGGAAACCCTTCTCCCATCTAGGGAGAAGGTCAAGGAAGAAGAATAAGAAGGGCGGCTTGTCAGTTCAATATCTGGTATCTCTCATAGTAGTGGTCCTAAGCTAGCCGTCTTGGAGTGATGGTAACATGAACATGGGGGTTTACCCAGCTTCGGGCTCTCTTGAAGTGATAATACCCTACATGCTGCTTTTGACCGTTTTGATATGGGTGTAGTATAGACTACATGTATCTACCACGAGATGGTAGTAATGAATATGAGATTGCCTATTGACTAGCATGGCCTCGGTTTATATAAGACACCAGAGGCCTAGGGTTTAGGAGAGTCCTTGTCTTGGTCACCAAGTCTTGTGGAGTCTTCCTTGTATGCGGCAGGAGCTGTCCGAACTGGCACATGAGTATACGGCCAAGGGGGTCCTCGGCCCAATCTAACTGATCGGGAGACGACGTGGTGAGTGCCCCCTAGTCTAGGACACCGTCAGTAGCCCCATGAACCGGTCTTCATGTTGGGAATGCTCCTTGATTCTTCCGAACTGTTCTTCATCTTGGGTCGTCGGTCTAGAAAACTGGTTCAACAAATCTTCTCATCTTCGATCTTGAGGATCGCCGAAGTGCATCCAAAGAGTTTACACGTCGGGTATCTGAGGAGCCCCTTTAAGTTTCCAGCCTTTATTAATGCCTTGTTATTTTTATGCCATACCTCGGGTTTGAAGTTGTTCCCGGGCGGCAGTGTCCTCTGGCGTTCGACCTCCAACGCCGGACTGCATTCGAGGTATATTTAGCAGCCGAGCACCAATGCCGGACTGCTTCCGAGCTCCAACGCCGGACTATGTCCAAGCTCCAACATCGGACTGTGTCCAAGCTCCAATGCCGGACTGTATCCGAACTCCAACGTCGGACTATATTTGAGGTGTCATAGATCACCTTGGTTCGAAAAAGTTGAAGGAGTTTAGCCGAGCTTAATGCCAGAAATGCCGTCTTGGGAGCCAACCACTGGTGTCCGAGCTTTATGCCGGACTGCTTCCGGGGTGTCTATTGTAGTCGAGCACCAACGCCGGACTGTATCTGAGGTGGTGCACCACCTCGACCATGGGATGATTTTTATGAATTTAATTCCGAATTATGCAACATAATCTTTGCCAAGATGTATAGCCAGTAGCCCTCAAGGTGCGTGTTGACGTAATATCTGGGATGCACCTAAAGGAAAAAAAATCAAACCGCTGACCCTAGTAGCCCCTGAGACTAAGGTCGATTCATAAAATCAGCCTGAGGATCAATTCCCAGCTCGGCAGCATACTTAGGAATAGAAACACGGTGTGCAAAGTCCTCGAGACTCAGGTTGGGTGCGGCCGACCAACCTGAGGATAATAATCTCCTCGAAAACTATATTGCACTTTAAATTTTCTGCATTGGATTGTCAATGCAGTAGCCCCTGAGTCACTGGTCGGGTGGCAACACCAGATCAGGGGATCAATGTACCCCTTTAATATTTGTAAATGATAAGCACGAAGCCCAGTAGCCCCCGAGCCTTAATGTGGGCACAGGTGGCCGAATTAAGGATCGATGTCCGAAGTAAAATCACAAATTACGTGTAATGATTCTATGTACCCGAGTACTCTACATCATTAGTACTCGAATCCGCATTGTACAAAACTTTGTTGACCGACCGGCGGCTTCAACCTCCTCGGCCAGTAGACGGGGAGTGTTTGTCCCACTTTATAAAGCCTTGACAAGGGAAAAGATTTATGACAAAAAAGGCAATCCGGCCATACGGTTTTATAAACAAAGGTATGCGGAGAGATATGTTATATTACTTTATATTGTAAGAAACATCTCCCAAAGAAAATAATCCCGCTATCGGTTTCTTTCTTTGGGTTGTCATGCCAACCATGATCATGAAACCATACCTCCGATCAATGCAGGAGAAAATATTGAGGATTTAGTTCGGGGAAAGTTCCCAAACTCTAGCCAGATTGATTTCATCCTCTTGAGAAGAGAAGATAGGCGTGCGTGCCTAGACTTTAAGGTGATACCTGGAGAGAGTGTTGTACCCCAGCATAAGCTGGTGGTTGCTGACTTCCGCTTTCGGATTCGTGTCCAGCGGGATAAGCGTGCCAAAGTCGCTAGAACGAAGTGGTGGAAGCTCAAGGGGGAGGTAGCTCAGGTGTTCAAGGAGAGGGTAATTAAGGAGGGCCCTTGGGAGGAAGGAGGGGATGCGGACAATGTGTGGATGAAGATGGCGACTTGCATTCGTAAGGTGGCCTCGGAGGAGTTTGGAGTGTCCAGGGGAAGGAGAAGCGAAGATAAGGATACCTGGTGGTGGAATGATGATGTCCAGAAGGCGATTAAAGAGAAGAAAGATTGCTTCAGACACCTATACCTGGATAGGAGTGCAGACAACATAGAGAAGTACAAGATGGCGAAGAAGGCCGCAAAGCGAGCTGTTGGTGAAGCAAGGGGTCGGGCATTTGAGGACCTCTACCAACAGTTAGGCACGAAGGAAGGTAAAAGGGACATCTATAAGATGGCTAAGATCCGGGAGAGGAAGACGAGGGATATTGGCCAAGTCAAATGCATCAAGGACGGAGCAGGCCAACTCTTGGTGAAGGACGAGGAGATTAAGCATAGATGGCGGGAGTACTTCGACAAGCTGTTCAATGGGGAGAATGAGAGTTCTACCATTGAACTGGATGACTCCTTTGATGAGACCAGCATGCGTTTTGTGCGGCACATCCAGGAGTCTGAGGTGAAGGAGGCTTTAAAAAGGATGAAAGGAGGCAAGGTGATGGGCCCTGATTGTATCCCCATTGAGGTGTGGAAAGGTCTCGGGGACATTGCGATAGTATGGCTAACCAAGCTTTTCAACCTCATTTTTCGGGCAAACAAGATGCCAGAAGAATGGAGACGGAGTATATTAGTACCAATCTTCAAGAACAAGGGGGATGTTCAGAGTTGTACTAATTACCGTGGAATTAAGCTGATGAGCCATACAATGAAGCTATGGGAGAGAGTCATTGAGCACCGCTTAAGAAGAATGACAAGCGTGACCAAAAATCAGTTTGGTTTCATGCCTGGGAGGTCGACCATGGAAACCATTTTCTTGGTACGACAACTTATGGAGAGATATAGGGAGCAAAGGAAGGATTTGCATATGGTGTTCATTGACTTGGAGAAGGCCTATGATAAGATACCGCGGAATGTCATGTGGTGGGCCTTGGAGAAACACAAAGTTCCAGCAAAGTACATTACCCTCATCAAGGACATGTACGATAATGCTGTGACAAGTGTTCGAACAAGTGATGTCGACACCGGTGGCTTCCCAATTAAGATAGGACTGCATCAGGGGTCAGCCTTGAGCCCTTATCTTTTTGCATTGGTGATGGATGAGGTCACAAGGGATATACAAGGAGATATCCCATGGTGTATGCTCTTTGCGGATGATGTGGTGCTAGTTGACGATAGTCGGACGGGGGTAAATAGGAAGTTAGAGTTATGGAGACAAACCTTGGAATCGAAAGGGTTTAGGCTTAGTAGAACTAAAACCGAGTACATGATGTGCGGTTTCAGTACTACTAGGTGTGAGGAGGAGGAGGTTAGCCTTGATGGCCAGGTGGTACCTCGGAAGGACACCTTTCGGTATTTGGGGTCAATGTTGCAGGAGGATGGGGGTATTGATGAAGATGTGAACCATCGAATCAAAGCCGGATGGATGAAGTGGTGCCAAGCTTCTGGCATTCTCTGTGACAAGAGAGTGCCACAAAAGCTAAAAGGCAAGTTCTACAGGACGGCGGTTCGACCCGCAATGTTGTATGGCGCGGAGTTTTGGCCGACTAAAAGGCGACATGTTCAACAGTTAGGTGTGGCGGAGATGCGTATGTTGAGATGGATGTGTGGCCACACGAGGAAGGATCGAGTCCGGAGTGATGATATACGAGATAGAGTTGGGGTAGCACCAATTGAGGAGAAGCTTGTCCAACATCGTCTGAGATGGTTTGGGCATATTCAGCGCAGGCCTCCAGAAGCTCCAGTGCATAGCGGACGGCTAAAGCGTGCGGAGAATGTCAAGAGAGGGCGGGGTCGACCGAATTTGACATGGGAGGAGTCCATTAAGAGAGACCTGAAGGATTGGAGTATTGACAAAGAGCGAGCTATGGACAGGGGTGCGTGGAAGCTTGCTATCCATGTGCCAGAGCCATGAGTTGGTTGCGAGATCTTACGGGTTTCACCTCTAGCCTACCCCAACTTGTTTGGGACTAAAGGCTTTGTTGTTTTTGTTGTTGTAAAGTTCCCAAACTCTATGGTATTAGTGAACCACAATTTTCACTTCCGTCATTGCTGAACAATGTGATAGTTTAAGATTGCTAGCTTTCGGCTTCACCCAGTCTGAGGTACTAACTCGGATGACCCGGCAGTAACAATCACAGAGGTGCTCCCTTTACCGCCTTGCCGAACAATTGGGAACGTAGGAGTAAGCACAGGGGCCAGGCAACCCAGCTTGGCCAAAATCTTAAGTCAAATTGATGCATATTTATTCCTTTATAACAATGATTACGGAAGGCAGCCCTTGTATATTAAATAATGACACTTATTATAAAATAGCTCATATAAATTTAAGAGCCCCCTAAGTGACTTGGGTAAAAGAATTTTATGTATAATGATTGTATCTACCGAAGTACTTGTATCATATCTGTGTTCACCCGAACTTTATACGCGTCTTAACCGACCGTCAGCTTCTCCCTCTTCGGTCAAGGACCGAAAAGTGTTATGTACTCCACCTGCCGAGAATATCGACGGTGTTTTCGATAACTAGGCAATCAGGCCATAAGGCTGCAACAGACAAAGCGCGCACAGGGAACTTATGCTATATTACCGACGAAGTGTAAGAAGCATCTTCGAAGAAAATAGTACCCCCGCCGATACCTTTCTTTGGTTGCTCATTATTACTGTGAGACTTGTGCAATAGATTTTTTGTACTCATGAGTTCCGTTGTGTGCCGACCATTATTGAGAACAGTAAGAGCGCTAGCTTTCGGCTTCACCCAGTCTGAGGTCCGGCTCTGATGACCCAATCATGACAATAGCAGAGGTGCTCCCTTTACTCCCTGGCCGAACAATCCGGAACGTAGGGGTAAGCACAGGAGCCAGGCAACCCAGCTTGCGGAACACTTAGATCAATATGGTGCATATTGTGGCATAATACACGAACAAGGAACGAAGCCGTACAAGTATAATCATATGCAAGAGGAAAGGCTTCACAAAGGAAGACCCAAATAAACGGGGTATTTGAATTTGTGTGTCACAAAAAAAGTTATGACAAGGAATTTTTTCGCAAACAACTTTTTGCCAAAACATCATAATGCTTGGTCAAACTGGACAAAATTTAAAACTGAAAGTTTTTGAGCATGAAAGCGACTTACCTGGTTAATGTGCTCGGTGTTGATGACGCGATCGGAGCTTGATGCAGGACAAGGTCCCAGCCCCCAAGCCAGTCCCGAGGTGGCGGAGCAGGCCGGCAGTATGATGCCGAAGTCCCCAACGTGGGTTAATGAAGTGATGACGAAGCCCCAATCCAACCGGGGTAACATGGTACGTCGGTACGCCGAGGTGACAGCGCTGCCGGACCCGGATCATTTATCTGTGCACGGAAAATAGTGCAAGCCAGAGATAATAGTAATAATAAATTAAAATAAATTAGTTGCATAATTAATAATTTATGCAAAGTGAGTAATAAAAGAAATATGGCCCGTGTGCTGAATACTCGATGAGGTAGAGCTCTCTCAAAGATGCCGAAGTCCCCCAGGCAACCGAACATGTCGGTATGACAATTCGACCAACAAGATGATTACGCGAGCCGATTTATGCCGATTGGAACGATAACGTCGGCTTGCCGAAGTGACCGCGTGACGCTGTCGAAGTCGATTACCTACAAATGTAAAATAGTGTAGTCCGAAAATAAAAAATCTTCCACTTAATTGACATAAGTGAAGTAAAAAATTGAATATATATGGACTAGGTGACAAGGTCAGCCCAGCGGAGCGGCAATGCGGAAAAGTTGACACAGGGACACGCGCTGACATGACGCAATGACTTGGTCGATGCAGGCAGGATGACGACATCGGCTTGCCGAGGTGTTGGCGTGGCCCAACCTAAATAGATTGCATGCACGCACAACATAGTGAAACCAAGAAATAATAATAATGAAAAAAGGTGCATAATTAATTTATGCGAAGTAAAAAAAGTTTGGTAAATATGGCCTGAGCGTTGAGGCTAGCTCGATGGTATGAGGGCGTTGTGGCGCGGCGATGTCGACACAGGTCGGCCAACCTCAGTGACGGCGAGACGCCGGCTAGATCGACGTCGTGCACAAGTGTCGACAAAATACGCCTGCAAAAATAATGCACTGCAAAACAACAAAACATATTCTGTGTGCAATAATTTTGGGAGCTAACTGAATAGTTAGGAAAAATAAAACCTGTTCGGCGGCGATGACCCGGACTAACATAAACGGATGAACTGATCCGTACTGAGCATGTGAGAAAAAAGGGGGAGAAACAAATCTCCCTGTGGTGTGCTGCCATCGAGCCGAGCTCTGATCGGTGCACTGCTCCGCACTATCCCTTCGGCTGGATCACCGGTGGGCCAGATTGAGGCCGGATCCGATGTATTGCCAAGCAGCAGACGCGAAGATAGGCCGCACTGTGATTTGATGTCTTTGAGGCAATCAACAAATGATGTAGTAATCAACATCAAATCCGAATCAAACAAGCTAGAGGAGGTCTAGCATCTCATGCAAGCGTTAGTACATACTGGTATGATACTAGTTTTAGTGCAAGGGTCAAATCAATCTAGTACGTGAAAAAGAATGCACGGACGACATACGACAAGACAAAAGCGTAAGCTGCCTTCAGTATTTGATTAAATAAACAAAAGGGAGAGGAAGGATTAAGTCTCCCTGCGAGTTACCGTATGGCCGAATTTTTGCTGGCCCTGGCGTGCTGGTGCACGCGTGATCTCCTGGGCTGGAATGCCGCCGGTCAGATCGCCACACATTTTTTATTGCGCTAACCTAGATCGATGCCGCAAACTCCAGGCTCTTGTTTGCGTGCTAGCACTATTTGGATCTGGCGTACCGCTCGGCGGCGGACACGGCTGTCGCTGTTGAAATTTTCTCAATTCTGATCTGCCAAAACAAATAGAATGCAGTGACAAGTAAGAACTGCCATGAAAAGATTCTCTTTGGTTTCTACGCGAGGTAGTGTTTTCGATTACTAGAATCCAACCACGTCCAGGACACTGTATTGCAAAACTAGTAGTCAATTGGATTAGTATACTAGTAATCAATTACGTGAAGCAGTAAAATTTTAGGTCCATGCACTTTTTAGCAAAGGTGGATGAATTAAAAAAAGGAAAGGAAATGGATCTCCCTGGGGTGTGCATTCCATCAGGCTGATTTGACCGACCGATGTGCACATTTGCCACTTGCGAGCACTACTGGTCCAGGGTGGCTCCTTGGCTAGGGCGCCGCTTGATAGATTTTCCATTGCCTCCGTGCCCGTTTTTCCGATGCCTCCACGGTGTGCCGACGCCGCTACAGGGGAGATCGGATCTGCCGTATTATCATAGGTCGGACACTTTTTGTATGATCTTGATTTGACTTCAAACAGGGTATCCCGAGGCAGTAGTCATAATTTACAATAAAGATAGTCTATACAGAACACATGTAATTGAAAAAATATCACCTGATCATCCCATCGATCCACGTCGATCACCCAGCAGGCTCTCAATGAAAGCACCAATGTCGGTTCAATATCCGGCGTATCTCGTAGTAGGAGTCCTAAGCTAGGCGTCTTGGAGCGATGGTAACATGAACACGGGGTTTTACCCAGCTTCAGGCTCTCTTGAAGAGATAATACCCTACATGCTGCTTTTGACTATTTTGATATGGGTGTAGTACAGAGTACATGTATCTACCACAAGATGGTAATAATGAATATGAGATTGTCTATTGACTAGCCTGGCCTCGGTTTATATAAGACACCGGAGGCCTAGGGTTTAGGAGAGTCCTTGTTTTGGGCGCCAAGTCTTGTGGAGTCTTCCTTGTATGCGGCAGGAGCTGTCCGAACTGGCTCATGAGTATACGACCATGGGGGTCCTCGGCCCAATCTAACTGATCGGGAGATGATGTGGTGAGTACCCCTAGTCCAGGACACCGTCAGGGCTCTCTCCCCCTCGCTTCCGATGGCACCGGAACACCGCCGGGGCCATCATCATCACCGCGATCTACACCAACACCTCCATCATCTTCACCAACATCTCCATCACCTTTCCCCATCTATATTCAGGGGTCCAATCTCCCGCAACCCGCTGTCTCCTCTACTTGAACATGGTGCTTTATGCTTCATATTATTATCCAATGATGTGTTGCCATCCTATGATGTCTGAGTAGATTTTCGTTGCCTATCGGTAATTGGTGAATTGCTATGATTGGTTTAATTTGCTTGTGGTTATGTTGCCGTCCTATGGTGCTCTCTGTGTCATGCAAGCATGAGGGATTCCCGCTGTAGGGTGTTGCAATACGTTCATGATTTGCTTATAGTGGGTTGCTTGAGTGACAGAAGCATAAACCCGAGTAAGGGGGTTGTGGCGTATGGGATAAAGGGGACTTGATGCATTAATGCTATGGTTGGGTTTTACCTTAATGATCTTTAGTAGCTGCGGATGCTTGCTAGAGTTCCAATCATAAGTGCATATGATCCAAGAAGAGAAAGTATGTTAGCTTATGCCTCTCCAACATAAAACTTGCTATCAGTCTAGTAAAGTAGTCAATTGCTTAGGGACAATTTCACAACTCCTACCACCAATTTTCCACACTTGCTATATTTACTTTATTGCTTCTTTATCTAAACAGCCCCTAGTTTATATTTACATGCTCTTTATTATTTGCAAACCTATCCAACAACACCTACAAAGTACTTCTAGTTTCATACTTGTTGTAGGTAAAGCGAACGTTAAGTGTGCTTAGAGTTGTATCGGTGGTCAATAGAACTTGAGGGAATATTTGTTCTACCTTTAGCTCCTCGTTGGGTTCGACACTCCAACTTATCTAAAGAGGCTATAATTGATCCCCTATACTTGTGGGTTATCAACTACCAAGGCTCAGTGGAAGCACTAGGAGACATTTCCAAGTAAGATAGGCTACCAAGGATAAACATCTAGGTTGTCAGAGTACAGACAACTAGAAAGCAAAAGGCTTGAGGAAGCTTACCTATCTACAAGGGTACTTCGCATGCTCAGGATCACCACCTGGGCATCAAGCTACTCATCAAAGTCGAGGTCTACATAAAACCCTTCAGAAGGGGCGACATTCTCTTCTGCAACAGCAATTAAGCAAACATGAGTACAAAGGTACTCAGCAAGACTTACATCAGATCCTACATACATGCACATTATCAACAAAGGGATAGTGGAGTTTATTGTAGCAAGCTAGCTTTAACTCTTGGCTAAGCTATCCTATGAGACAACAACTTGTAAATGTTTTGCACAGACGAGTCCACTACTCACCACAACAATACACTAACGCGGATCCTCTCCCGTCTTCCTACGGAAGGGCCATCCACGGCACTCACACTTGTCTTGAGGCTTTTGGTAGTTTCCATTTACTTGTCTATGAACTGTATAGGCAACCAAGTGGTCCTTTACCGCAGACGTGGCTATTCGAAAGATTATGTTAACCCTGCAGGGGTGTACTTCCTCATGCATGTTTCCACCACTTAGCGTCTGCACACGACATGTGCTCGGCAGACTTCAAGCGAAAGCCGACGTGGGTGTAGACCATGACCTGACTAACCACACAAATCCCTAGTCGAGGTTTATCGCCCACACAATAGTACAACACCAAAATAAATCATACAACTCATACCAATCTAGATCATCAATCAACCCAAAGATAAAGGATATCTACTCAAAACATCATAGGATGGCAACACATCATTGGATCATAATATGTGGCATAAAGCACCATTTTCAAGTAGGGATTGCAGCGGGGTGTGGGAGAGTGGACCGCATAAAAGAGATGAGGATGGTGTTGATGATGGTGATGTTGATGAAGACGATCACCGTGGCGATGATTCCCCTCCCGATGGCACTCCAGCGCAACCGAGAGAGAGGAGGAGAGGTTCTCCCCCTTGTGCTTCCTCCTCGATGCCCCCTTGGATGGGGAGAGGTTCTCCCTCTGGATCATGGCCTTCATGGCGATGCCTCCGGGATCCTCCTCCATGGCCTCCAGTGATGATGACCCCCTCCGACAGGGTGCCAGAGAGGGCCTAGATTGATTTCTCGTGGCTACAGAGGCTTGCGGCGGCAGAACTTCTGATCTAGGTTATTTCCCAAAGGTTTCTGTATTTATAGGAGGAGTTGGCGTTGATTTCACGTCAGGGGGGCCCTCATGGAGTCTACGAGGCAGGGGGGCGCGCCCCAGGGTGGTGGGCACGCCCCCCACCCTCGTGGGGCCCACGGGACTCCCCTCCGGTAGATTTTTGTTCCAGTATTTTTCATATTTTCCAGAAAAAATCTCCGTTGATTTTCAGCGCGTTCCGAGAACTTTTATTTCTGCACAAAAATAACACCACGGTAGTTCTGCCAAAAACAACGTCAGTCCAGGTTAGTTCTAATCAAATCATACCAAAATCATATAAAACTATTGTAAACATGGCATGAATACTTCATAAATTATAGATACGTTGGAGACGTATCAGCATCCCCAAGCTTAATTCATGTTCGTCCTCGAGCAGGTAAATGATAAAAGAAATAATTTATGAAGTGTGAATGCTAGCAAATGCATAAGTTTGATCAATGATAATTTCAATCACCTTTTCTAGCATCATTACATGTCATAATAGTATCTCATCTCATAAAACTTTTCATGATCAAGTAACAAGCTATTCACATGTGAAAGTATAGATCATAAACTTTCTGGAAACTAACAAACTATATTCTCAGTCACCAAACAATTGCAATTCATCTTATTTTCAGGAAGGGTCTATGTCAGAGCTTTGATTTAGCAAACTCCACATACTCAACTATCATTTAATCTTTCACAATTGCTAACACTCACGTGATATTTATGGGTTCAAAGTTTTAATCGGACACAGAGAAAGATAGGGCCTTATAGTTTCACCTCCCAACCTTTTACCTCAAGGATAATGTAAACAATAATAATTTATGAAAACCTACATCCAAGTGGATATATATATCCGTATCGCTCCAACACAAAATGCTTGCCAAAGAAAAGTGTAAAAAGGAAAGGTGGTGATCACCATGACTCTTGTATAAGGGTAGAAGATAAAAGTAAAAGATAGGCCCTTCGCAGAGGGAAGCAGAGGTTGTCATGCGCTTTTATGGTTGGATGCACAAAATCTTAATGCAAAAGAACATCACTTTATATTACCTCTTGTGATGGAGACCTTTATTATGCAGTCTGTCACTTTTATTTCTTCCCTATCACAAGTTCGTATAAAGCTTATTTTCTTTGCACTAATAGATCATACATATTTAGAGAGCAATTTTTATTGCATGCACTGATGACAACTTACTTGAAGGATCTTACTCAATCCATAGGTAGGTATGGTGGACTCTCATGGAAAAACTAGTTTAAGGGATGTTTGGAAGCACAAGTAGTATTTCTACTTGGTGCAATGAATTTGGCTAGCATGAGAGGGAAAGGTAAGCTCAACATGTTGGATGATCCAAGACAATATAACATTTTAGATATAGGAAAACACATCCCATTAAGTTGTCTTCCTTGTCCAACATCAACCTTTTAGCATGTCATATTTTAATGAATGCTCACAATTACAAAAGATTTCCAAGATAGTATATTTATATGTAAAAACTCTCTTCCTTCAATATTCTTTCATGAATTCTTTAAGTGACCAATTGTGTGTTTGCTGACTTTCAATAAGTTTACTACCTATACTTACTCTGTGTGAAGTCATTACTCCCCATGGTATAAGCATATGAAACATATATAAATTCATATTTATGATATTCAATTCATTCAACCATTTACTCATAGGATATACGTGAAGTGCGTGAGTAAATGACAAACTACTCCAAAAAGATATATAGGTGAAGAACACTGAATAGTCAAATAATTAACTAGCCATGGGAGTATTCTTTTTCATTCAAGATTTCAGATCCAATGATTTTATTCAAACAGAAATTAAAATTTAAAATACGCTCCAAGCAAAACACATATCATGTGACGAATAAAAATATAGCTCTGAGCAAAGTATACCGATAGTTTTGAAGACGAAAGAGGGGATGGCTTCCGGGGCATCCCCAAGCTTAGGTGCTTGAGTCTTCCTTGAATATTGCCTTGGGGTGCCTTGGGCATCCCCAATCTTAGGGTCTTTCCACTCCTTATTCTCCTCATATCAATATCTCACCCAAATCTTGAAAACTTCAATCACACAAAACTTAACGGAACTTCGTGAGATAGGTTAGTATGATAAAGAGTAAACCATTCACTTTGGTACTTTAAAAGACAAGGTTCATAATTGTTCTCACACAATGACTAATGTACCATATCATTTCTACAATTTATATTGAGAAATATAAGACATAGAAACTAGAAAACAAGCAAACTATGCAATGAAAACAGAATATGTCAGAAACAGAACAGTCTGTAATGATCTGAAAAACAACCATACTTATGCTACTCCAAAAATTATGAAATAAATTGGTGGACGTGAGGAATTTCTCTATTAATATTCTGAAGAAAGAATCAACTCAGAATCACTCTTCTGTAAAAAATGGAAGCTAATCCCGTGAGTGCAAAGTTTCTGTTTTTTACAGCAAGATCACATTAACTTTCACCCAAGTCTTCCCAAAGGTCTTACTCGGCAATTTATTGAAACAAAAGCTATAAAACATGATTACTACAGTATGTTAATCATGTAAATACACAAATACATCACGGGTAGATATTGGGTTGTCTCCCAACAAGCGCTTTTCTTTAATGCCTTTTAGCTAAGCATGATGATTTCAATGATGCTCACATAAAAGAAAAGAATTGAAACATAGAGAGAGCATCATGAGAATATGACTAGCAAATTTAAATCTAACACACTTACTATGCCTAGGGATTTTGTGAGCACATAATTTATAGGAACAAGAATCAACTAGCATAGGAAGGCAAAACAAGTATAACTTCAAACTTTAAGCACATAGAGAGGAAACTTGGTATTATTGCAACTCCTACAAGTATAAATTACTCCCTCATAAAATTTTTCAGTAGCATCATGAATGAATTCAACAATATAACCATCACATAAAGCATTCTTTTCATGATCTACAAGCATAGAAATTTTTTATCCTAGGCCATTTCCTAGTAATTCCTTTAATAATTATGGTAATTCCTACAACAATTATTATGGAAATTATAATAAGATTTCCTCTGATTTTGAGAATAGTATTAAAGAATTTATGATTTCGCAAAAGAGTTTCAATGCTTTGGTTGAAGAAAATTGCTTAAGATGGATGATTTGGCTAGGAATGTGGATAGTATTTCTCTTGAGATTGATTCTTTGAAAATTAGATATATTCCACCCAAGCATGATATTAATGAATCTCTAAAGGCTATGATAATTTCCATTGATGAGTGTAAACAAAGAGCCGCTAAGATGCGTGCTAAACGAGATTGGTTTGTAAAAGCGTGTTCTTCTAGTTTTTGTGAAAATAATGATGAAGATCTTAAAGTGATTGATGTGACTCCTATTGAATCGTTGTTTTCCAATGTAAATCTTGATAAAGATGGGACTGGAGATGAGTCAACTTTAGTTAAAAGGCGTCCCAAAAATTCAGAGTTTATAGACCTAGATGCAAAAAATTGATAAAAGTGGGATTGCAGAGGTCAAGACCTTAAGTAGCAATGAACCCACTATTTTGGATTTAAGGGACTTGAATTATGATAATTGTTCTTTATTAGATTGTATCACTTGTTGCAATACACGTCGAATTCTCCTCATGCTTACAATTAAAATAAAGCATTTACTAAGCATATTGTTAATGCCATGATGAAATCCTTTAAAGAAAAGCTTGAATTGGAAGTTTCTATCCCTAGAAAACTTTATGATGAGTTGGAACCTACTATTAAGATTAAGATTAAATATTAGGAGTGGTATGCTTTGTGTGATTTGGGTGCTAGTGTTTGCATGATTCTGAAAACTTTGTGTGATGTGTTAGGTTTCCGTGAATTTGATGATTATTCATTAAATTTGCATCTTGCGGATTCCACTATTAAGAAACCTATGTGAAGGATTAATATTGTTCTTATTGTTGCAAATAGGTTTTATGTTCCTGTAGATTTAATTGTTCTTGATATAGATTGCAATCCTACATGTCCTATTATACATGGTAGGCTTTCCTTAGAACAATTGGTGCAATTATTGATATGAAAGAAGGAAACATTATATTTCAATTTCCATTAAGGAAGGGCATGGAACACTTTCCTAGAAACAAAATTAATTTCCTTATGAATCTATTATGAGAGCTACTTATGGATTTCATACCAAAGATGACAATACCTAGATCTATCTATTTGTTTTTATGCCTAGCTAAGGGCGTTAAACAATAGTGCTTGTTGGGAGGCAACCCGATTTTATTTTTGTTCTTTGCTTTTTGGTTCTATGTTCAATAAATAATTCATCTAGCTTCTCGTTAGATGTTTTTTGTGTTTTAATTAGTGTTTGTGCCAAGTAAGACCCTTGGGATGGCTTACGGTGATAGTTGTTTTGATCTTGCTGAAAAACAGAAACTTTTGCGGCCAGGAAAATAATTTTAAGTTTTTACAGAAGCGCGCCTTTGATCTAATTCTTTCTGAAAAAGATTGGTACACAAATTTCCCAGGTTTTCCTAATTTTTCCTAATTTCTGTAATTACATAAGTATTCGAGAGTTACAGATTGCTACAGACTGTTCTGTTTTTGACAGATTCTGTTTTTTTATGTGTTGTTTGCTTATTTTGATGAATTTATGGGTAGTATTAGGGGGTATGAACATGGGAAAAGTTGGAATACAGTAGATATTACACCTATATAAATAAAGTATGAGTTCACAATAGTACCAAAAGTGGTGATTTATTTTCTTATACTAACGGAGCTTATAAGATTTTGTGTTGAGTTTTGTGTTGTGAAGTTTTAAAGTTTTTGGTAAGGATTTGATGGACTATGGAATAAGGAGTGGCAAGAGCCTAAGCTTGGGGATGCCGAAGGCACCCCAAGGTAATATTCAAGGACAACCAAGATCCTAAGCTTGGGGATGCCCCGGAAGGCATCCCCTCTTTCGTCTTCGTTTATCGGTAACTTTACTTGAGGCTATATTTTTATTCACCACATGATATGTGTTTTGCTTGCAGCGTCTTGTATGATTTGAGTCATTACCTTTTAGTTTGCCACAATCATCCTTGTTGTACACACCTTTTGAGAGATACACGCATGAATCATGATTTATTAGAATACTCTATGTGCTTCACTTATATCTTTTGAGCTAGGCAATATTGCTCTAGTGCTTCACTTATATCTTTTTAGAGCACGACGGTGGTTTTATTTTATAGAAATTGTTGAACTCTCATGCTTCACTTATATTATTTTGAGAGTCTTTTAAAACATCATGGTAATTTGCTTTGGTTATGAATTTAGTCCTAATATGATAGACATCCAAGAGGGATATAATAAAAACTTTAATATAAAGTGCATTGAATAATATGAGAAGTGTGATTCCTTATGATTGTTTTGAGATATAAAGATGGTGATATTAAAGTCATGCTAGTGAGTAATTGTGAATTGGAGAAATACTTGCATTAAGGTTTCTGACTCCCGTAGCATGCACGTATGGTGAACCGTTATGTAACGAACTTGGAGCATGAGGTATTTTTTGATTGTCTTCCTTATGAGTGGTGGTCGGGGACAAGCGATGGTCTTTTCCTACCAATCTATCCCCCTAGGAGCATGCGTGTAGTACTTTGTTTTGATGACTAATAGATTTTTGCAATAAGTATGTGAGTTCTTTATTACTAATGTTGAGTCCATGGATTATACTCACTCTCACCCTTCCACCATTGCTAGCCTCTCTAGTACTGTGCTACTTTCACCGGTACCATACACCCACTATATACCTTCCTCAAAACATCCACCATACCTACCTATTATGGCATTTCCATACACATTCTCAGATATATTGCCATGCAATTCTCCATCATTCAGTTTTATTATGACGCGTTCCATCATTGTCATATTGCTTTGCATCATCATGTAGTTGACATCTTATTTATGGCAAAGCCACCTTTCATAATTCTTTCATACATGTCACTCTTGAGTCATTGCACATCCCGGTACACCACCAGAGGCATTCATATAGAGTCATATTTTTGCTCTAAGTATCGAGTTGTAATTCTTGAGTTGTAAGTAAATAAAAGTGTGATGATCATCATTACTAGAGCATTGGCCCATGTGAGACAAAAAAGAGGCCAATGAAGCCTAAATAAAAAAAGGGTGGCCAAAGGAGCCAATCAAAAAAATGAGAGAAAAAGAGAGTAGGGGCAATTTTACTATCCTTTTTTTCCACACTTGTGCTTCAAAGTAGCACCATGATCTTCATGATAGAGAGTCTCCTATGTTGTCACTTTCATATGCGAGTGGGGATTTTTCATTATAGTACTTGGCTTGTATATTATAACGATGGGCTTCCTCAAGTTACCCTAGGTCTTCATGCGCAAGCAAGTTCGATGCACACCCACTTAGTTTTCTTTTGAGCTTTCATAAACTTATAGCTCTAGTGCATTGATACGTCTCCAATGTATCTATAATTTTTGATTGTTCCATGCTATTATATTACCTGTTTTGGATGTTTGTGGGCTTTATTTTACACATTTATGTCATTTTTAAGAGTAACCTACTAATCGGAGGCCCAATCCATATTGCTGTTTTTTGCCTATTTCAGTATTTCAAAGAAAAGGAATATCAAACGAAGTCCGAACGGAATGAAACCTTCGGGAGCGTGATTTTGGAACAAACGTGATCCAGAGGACTTGGAGTGCAAGTCAAGAAGCAGCCAAGGCGGCCACGAGGGTAGAGGGCGCGTCCCCCTACTAGGTGTGCCCCCCTATCTTGTGGGCCCCTCGGGCATCCACCGACCTACTTCTTCCTCCTATATATACCCACGTACCCCGAGAACATCAGAACAAGCCATGAAAACCTAATTCCACCACCGCAACCTTCTGTATCCACGAGATCCCATCTTGGAGCCTTCGTCGGCGCTCCACTAGAGGGGGAATCAACCAGGGAGGGCTTCTACATCAACAACATAGCCTCTCCGATGAGTTGTGAGTAGTTTACCACAGACCTTCGGGTCCATAGTTATTAGCTTGATGGCTTCTTCTCTCTTTTTGGATCTCAATACCATGTTCTCCTCGATCTTCTTGGAGATCGATATGATGTAACTCTTTTTGCGGTGTGTTTGTCGAGATCCGATGAATTGTGGGTTTATGATCAAGTTTATCTATGAGAAATATTTGAATCTCCTCTGAATTCTTTTATGTGTGATTAAGTTATCTTTGCAAGTCTCTTCGAATTATCAATTTGGTTTGGCCTACTAGATTGATCTTTCTTGCAATGGGAGAAGTGCTTAGCTTTGGGTTCAATCTTGCGGTGTCCTTTCCCAGTGACAGCAGGGGCAGCAAGGCATGTATTGTATTGTTGCCATCGAGGATAAAAAGATGGGGCTTATATAATATTGCATGAGTTTATCCCTCTACATCATGTCATCTTTCTTAATGCATTACTCTGTTCTTTACGAACTTAATACTCTAGATGCATGCTGGAGAGCGGCCGATGTGTGGAGCAATAGTAGTAGATGCAGGCAGGAGTCGGTCTACTTGTCATGGACATGATGCCTATATACATGATCATGCCTAGATAATCTCATAATTATTCGCTTTTCTATCAATTGCTCGACAGTAATTTGTTCACCCACCGTAATACTTATGCTATCTTGAGAGAAACCACTAGTGAAACCTATGGCCCCCAGGTCTATCTTTTATCATATAAGCTTTCAATCTACTTTTATTTGCATCTTTACTTTTCCAATCTATATTATAAAATACCAAAAATATATTTATCTTATCATATTATCCCTATCAGATCTCACTTTCGCAAGTGGCCGTGAAGGGATTGACAACCCCTTTATTGCGTTGGTTGCGAGTTCTTGTTTGTTTGTGTAGGTGCGTGGGACTTCTGAGGAGCCTCCTACTGGATTGATACCTTGGTTCTCAAAATCTGAGGGAAATACTTACGCTACTATTGCTGTATCACCCTTTCCTCTTCAAGGAAAACCAACGAAAGCTCAAGACGTAGCATGCATCCGTTGCATGGCAATCCCTACTCACTCACATTGATATCTATTCATGGCCATCTCCATAGCCTGTTGATACGCCTAGTTGATGTGAGACTATCTCCCTCTTTTTGTCTTCTCCACAACCACCATATTCTATTCCACCTATAATGCTATGTCCATGGCTCACGCTCATGTATTGCATGAAAGTTGAAAAGGTTTGAGAACAACAAAAGTATGAAACAATTGCTTCGCTTGTCATTGGGGTTGTGCATGATTTGAATATTTTGTGTGATGAAGATGGAGCATAGCCAGACTGTATGATTTTGTAGGGATAGCTTGCTTTGGCCATGTTATTTTCAGAAGACATGATTGCTTTACTAGTATGCTTGAAGTATTATTGTTTTTATGTCAATATTAAACTGTTGTTTTGAATCTTATGGATCTGAACATTCATGCCACAATAAAGAAAAAATACATGGATAAATATGTTAGGTAGCATTCCACATCAAAAATTCCGTTTCTATCATTTTCCTACTCGAGGACGGGTAAGCTTTGGGATGCTTGATATGCCTCCAATGTATCTATAATTTTTGATTGTTCCATGCTATTATATTATCCGTTTTGGATGTTTTATATGCATTAGTATGCTATTTTATATTATTTTTGGGACTAACCTATTAACCTAGAGCCCAGTGCCAGTTCCTGTTTTTTCCTTGTTTTTGAGCTTCGCAGGAAAGGAATACCAAACGGAGTGCAAACAGAATAAAACCTTTGCGATGATTTTTTCTCAGACCAGAAGACACCTGTTGGACATGGACTCCAAGTCAGAAGACCTTGGAGTAGACGACAAGCCACGGGGGCGCGCCCCTTGCCTTGTGGCCTACTCCAACACCCCCTGACATAATTCTTTGTGCTGTATATTCACATATATTCCCAAACCTCCAGAAGCATCCACGAAAACCCTTCTCCACCGTCGCAACCTTCTGTTCTTGTGAGATCCCAACTTGGGGACTTTTCTGGCATCCTGCCGGAGGGGGATTCGATCACGAAGGGCATCTACACCAACTCTAATGCCCTTCCGATGAAGCATGAGTAGTTTACCGCAGACCTACGGGTCCATAGCTAGTAGCTAGATGGCTTCTCTCTCTCTTTGATTCTCAATACCATGTTCTCCTCGATGTTCTTGGAGATCAATCGGATGTAATCTTCTTTTGCGGTGTGTTTGTCGAGATCCGATGAATTGTGGATTTATGATCAGCTTATCTATGAATATTATTTGAATCTTCTCTGAATTATTATATGCATGATTTGATATCTTTTTAATTCTCTTCGAACTATCGGTTTAGTTTAGCCAACTAGATTGGTTATTCTTGCAATGGGAGAAGTACTTAGCTTTGGACTCAATCTTGCGGTGTCCTTTCCTAGTGACAGTAGGGGCAGAAAGGCACATATTGTATTGTTGCCATCGAGGATAAAAGATGGGGTTTACATCATATCGCTTGAGTTTATTCCTCTACATCATGTCATCTTACTTAATGCGTTACTCTGTTCTTCATGAACTTAATACTCTAGATGCAAGCAGGAGTCGGTCGATGTGTGGAGTAATAGTAGTAGATGCAGAATCGTTTCGGTCTACTCGACACGGACGTGATACCTATATTGCATAATCATTGCCTTAGATATTGTCATAACTTTGCGCTTTTCTATCAATTGCTCGAAAGTAATTTGTTCACCACCGTATTAATTGCTATCTTGAGAGAAGCCTCTACTGAAACCTATGGCCCCCAAGTCTATTTTCCATCATATAAGTTTCTGATCTACTATTTTGCAATCTTTTACTTTCAGATCTATAAACCTGAAAAGCCAAAAATATTTACTTTATGTTTTGCTTAGTTTCATCTATCTCCATCAGATATCACTTTTGCAAGTAACCGTGAAGGGATTAACATCCCCTTTATATTGTTGGGTGCAAGTTGTTTGATTGTTTGTGCATGTATTGGTGATTTGTGCGTTGTCTCCTACTAGATGGAAACCTTGGTTCTCTAACTGAGGGAAATACTTATCTCTACTGTGCTGCATCACCCTTTCCTTTTCAAGGGAAAAACCAACGCATGCTCAAGAAGTTGCACTAGGTTATGAAATTGAGAACTATGTAGCCGAAAACTACTCTACCTTCCTCCTCATAAGTCTTTCTTGTTCGTGCTTCCTTGCCATGGTTGGTGTGCAGAGTTCTAGGTCGAGAACTACTGGTAAGAAGGGAGCGGCAACCATGGCCGTGAAAAAAACAAGAGAGGGATCGCCGCCTCACAGGGGGCTCGAAAGAAATCTCATGGGCAGGCGAGGGCTCCCAGGAGTGCACTAGCCGTGGGCGAACATGCCAAGCTAGCAGTGACGGAGTCGTTATCCGTTGACGACATGCCCGCTCAGCTCAATAAGCAGAAGGAGTTGACTAAGGGCTTGGTGGAGCAGCTGAAGGAGAGCCTCAACAACATGCTCGCTCAGCTCAATAAGCAGGAGGAGTTGACCGTCGGCTTTGTGAAGTTCCTGAAGGAGAGCATTGCCTTGGGTAAGAAGGCGACCAGCAAAATCCTGCAACTTTAGGAGGACAAGGCGAAGCTCTGCCAGGAGCTCGACTTGCTGAAGGAGGAGAGCACTGGCTGGAAGAACCTGCATGAGAAGAGCAATTCCTCGGTGAAGATGCTGAAAGCCCTCGTGATGGAACAGAAGTAGGACTTGGCGAAGCTCAGCATCGAGCACCCGACTATTGTCCAGCAATGTAATGCGGCCGTGGAAGATATGATGCATGCTCGCCTCGAGAAATCTTGCATCATGGACATAATGAAGAAGATGGCGGAGGAGAGGCGAGAGGAGATGAAGGTCATGGAGGCGATGAAGAAGCAGTTAGGACTCCACGGACAGCAACCCTTCATGAAGTAGAGAGCAGTGCCCCAGATTTGTGTCTGCGTCTTCCTTCTTCTTTTGCTCCTGTGTTTCTTCGTTTGCTTCCGATGTTTCGCCACATGTGTCATGTTCTTTGTGAGGCACGAATAGAACAATGCTAATGATGAGCGGTGCAGTGGGATCGATGACAAGCAAATTATATTTTCTATCTCCATTTTGCACTGGGCTGCCGTGTTTCGCACTCCTCCATCGTACTAGTACTCCAGTGGAAAACTAGACTATACCGCACAGTTCTTTGCTCCTCCTCAGGTCATCGGCAGCAATTATACGAGCAGTCAAATCACAAGGCCCCACCTTCCAGCAGTAATGAGCTGTGAAACCACAAAGGCCCTCGCCTCTTTGTCAAACTAACCATGCGAGACTGCCCCTCCTTCACCTTTAAATGTACTTTTGTACAGTAGTAGTATCGATGGATTGCACCATGGAGCAAAACTAACAAGATGGAATTATAAAAAAGGTTGTACATATACAGAGCGCTCGTCGCCAAATTATGCATAGTACTATTAAAAAAGCTTGTACGTGCTTAGATAGAGTGCTAAAGTCAATGAAAGAAATTAGCATACCTATTTAATTCTTTGACAACTAAACTCCTTCATGCTTTGGGTAAACTTCTCTAGTTTAAGTTTTTTTAGAATTACTTATCTCATTTAAGTCTTTTTAGAACTAGATATCTCATTTAAATGTTTTGCGTATGTGGCATGCTTAGAGCATGGTTAATAGTATAGCCAACTGCTGGCTATATGATGTTGGCCATATTATATATAGTCATCACTTGTCTTCACTCATACATACTAGTACGTATATAATGTGAAGAAACGAGTGGTAGTACTACCAACTACAAGATGAACTATAAGAAATGCTAGTATGTACGTACTAAAAAGTTAAAGTAACGAGAAAGAACATAACATGGTTCTGCTGGGGCTGAGCACAACACGCCCCTGAAATAAAACTAAGCAACTAATCTGGTAGAGACTGCATTTGAACCACCACGAACAACAACACTGCCACCTTACTCGGACTCCACGTTCACGTCCTCGACTTCGTCCTTGTCCCTCTTCCTCTTCACCAATACTTCTTTGCTTGAACCGCACACTAGGCTCTGGCTCTTCATCCACCCTTGTAGATATTGAAACAAAGGTAGGCATCAATTTCAGCATACTAGATGTGGTCTTTATCTATTTTATTCCATTCCCATGCAAGATGAAACTTGTGGTGAAGTTCTTTAGTTTACCGTACAAAGGATCAACCATGGCTCCTGCCAGGGCCAACATCGAAGGCTGACGGGAGGATACCAGCCTATTCTTATGGAGGTCGAAGGGCTGGCCTATGATGAGGCCTAGCCGACAAAGGACTTCCTTGTCATTATGAAAGTCTACAATAACAAATTTCACTCTATCATCCGCGAGGAAGTTCTTAAAATCCTTGCACTTAACGTCGGCATGGCATATGTGGTAGACCAAGCACAAGTTATGCACACAAACCTGGATCACGGCGGGCTTCTTCTTCTCTTCCTCCTTTAGATCCTTCTCTTTTGCCAGGACTATGGTGTACTCAACATCTAGCCCAGCAACGCACTCATCACCATTTGACTTTTCAAACATGCGTTTGAAGCAAGCAAGGCATCCTTTAACCATCGTGGAAGAACGAGTGTAGATGACATCGAACTCATCGTCGGTGATGGTTCTAAGCTTGTACTCACCGGCGATCATGGTGATTTGGGACTCCATGGATTTTGGAGGGTTCGGATTAGTGGAACTTCTATAATGTGAAAGGGCAGGACGACTAGGAGCGAACTGCCGTAATGTTAAAGGACGACCGAGGACAAGTGGGAGCGAACTGCTAGCGATTTTCCGATTGTAAAAATACTAAGTGGGGCTTGCAAACGGCATGGTATTGGTTTGCTCGATGGATAAATGGCTTCATGCACAATACTATGGGGGCCCAATTAGATGTCATGTATACTAGACCCACTTCGTAGGCCTGACAGTATAGTATCTGCGTGTTCGCACCACAAGCATCGGGAAAATTTCAGATGATACAAATCTTTCCATGCTCCCATGATACTGGCTTCCGAGAGCCCTTGGACCTAAGATTGAAAGGTCACATGGTGTGATTCTAGACCTATGGGTGAATATCCTATCCTAGAGGTTTTTTCTGCAAATGTTCAGCAACCTAGCATGGCGGCCATTCGATCTCAGATCCAAGGGCTCTCAGCAGCTCATATCATGGTCGCGCCTAAACAACCTTCGCCTCGCTCGTGTGGTCGCACCCTTGGAGATTTCAGACGACTATAAATGAGCAGTTTTTTTGCCTACTGCACATGCATGAAACAACTTCCTCCATCCAGGTGCGTTAGGCTATGTGATGTTGTCATGTCATACATAGTCATCACTTATACTCACTCATACAATAAGGTTAGCTACAAGGTTGGTTGTAAGAGTATATTTTTACTTCTCTCTATCTCTTTCTTCGTACAGAAGTATTTATTGCATTTTCCAAGGAGTAAGTAGCTAGGGTCTTGCAAGAGAGCCCACTCCCACCATTTTCCCATGTCTCTCTCCTCCACATATAAGCAAAAGTGCCATGTAAGCGGGCTATAAGCCCATTATTGTAGAGTACTTGTTCTTAGCACTTGTATGCCATGGAGGGGATCAGGGGAGACTCACCTCGGTCGTAGCACGGCAGTAATAATGATAATGGCCAGTTAAATAACAGGGCCCCACCTATCCAGCAGTAACGAGCCGTCAAATCACACAACCCTACGTTTCTAGTAGTAAGTTGAATCTACTACTCCCTCATCTTCTCACCTCTCTATCAAACTGACTAGGCGGAACTGCACAGCCTACCGCGCGAGAAAAAGCCCCGCCCTTGACTTTTAAATATAGTTTTATATCCATGGATTGCACCATGGAGCAAAGCCAGAAGAAAACGGCAGTACACATGTATACAACATGCTAGTCGTGTTCGCTTCGCACCCCAGACGGTCGGCAGGTCTGGCATGCCGCTCACCGAATGGAACGCGCGTCATATTGCGTTTGCACACACATGTGGGACCACAATTGAGAACCGACCATAGGCACACTCCCCCGTCCATGCAAGTTGGCTGAGTTAACAAAAGAAAGAGATGAGCGATAGTACTGGAGCAGCGTTGTACACACGTTGGTGCCTGGACAATCAATGCACGACACGGGAGATCAGTTCATCCATGCATGTGACCAGACTCCAGCAGATGGATGGAGTAGCTATTGTCTACATATCATGCAGGATGTGTTGTATAGGTCTATAATTATGATGAGAAATCTTAAACAAAAAGGGAGCACCAGGTATATTACGTTAGCAATGAAATTTGAACCCATTTCCGGTATAAATACAAATCTACTCCAGTCACCATAGGCGGCTAGGGCAACCTCTCCCCTCCATGCTTCACCGGTGAGCCCGTGGATTCACCCCTCCCCTCTTCCCACCGCTCCATCGGCCGGTGGTGGGGAGGGGAATCCTGGTCCCTCAGCTCGAGTTATTAGCTTATGTTAGGGATTTAGTCCTGGCATGGGCAGAGCTCACGCAGATGTCAGTGCTTCTTCTCCAATCCTCCTTGAGGACGTTCGTCGACACATAGTCGATAGAACTCCTGCGTAGATTCTTGACATCTCCTTTGGGGCGGTTAGGTTAAGGTTTCCTGTCATCTCGCAATATTAGGTGTCATGTGCTTCAGATCACTGTGAGGGTTAAACAGCGACAACCGCGTTCCTCCAAGGCGCTGGTCTTTGAGGGCACATGCACGAAACTACTCGGTTGCCATCTAGGTCAAGCTTGCTATGTTAATTAGGACATCTATCGATTGACCCCTTTTCTATGAGTTTGTCTTTAATTTGAGCTTTGATCCCCTTCTAGTTTGTCCATCGGGACATAGTCCAGGGAGCTGCAGCATAGATTCATGTTGTCTCGTTGGGGCAATGAGGTTATGGTTTCTTGTCATGTGGCATTTTTTGTGTTATGTTAATTTGGTGCTTCAGATCAAAATGACGACAACTGCGCCTGCGGGGCACGTGCATGAAGACTTCTCGACAGTCGTTGACGAGGTCAAGCCGGCTCCGGTAGAAAAAAACTACTCCACTATATAGGCACGAGCCTCCGCGCTTGCTTGCTAGTGTTGCTCTCTTCACACTCTCTCATCTTCTCTAGATCTAAACACGACAGTGGTGTCCACACACTCTCTCTACTCAACGCCGGTCACAGATCCGGCCGGATCCCCTTCGCTGAGGAAGGTGAGACGGTGCAACGTTCACACAGTCGTCCTCAGCGATGGCTTTGACCCACTGCCGGCGCATCCCACTCAGCGTGCCTTGCCGTTCTCTCCCATGCAACACCGGCTAGGGAGGTCCTCCGAACCCTTCTTCCTTGTTGCCATAGTGTGGGCAGATCCGACCTCCCGCCGCGCACCTAGCGACACCCCGGCGACCCTTAGGTATAACTTCCTTCGAAACTAGCCTTGCTCTACTGCCCTAGCTCCTCACATCGCTGCATTCGTATGTTTTACTACTTCTCAGGCCCCCTCATCGATAGGATCGATTGGCTATTCGAAAGCCACCTAAAAATTTACTATTAAGAGGTAAACTTACTTCATGCAGTCGATTCTAGTAGTACTACTTCATGCCGTCGAATCTACTACTACTTGGTTCAAACAGGGAAGAAAGGGGGTGTGGGTGGGGGAAGATTTGTTGCCTGAATCTTGGACTTAGTCGAAAGAGGAAATGATGGGGGCAAAAAGTAGCAGAGACTGGCTATCCAATTGGTATTTTGGTCTAATAGGGAAATAAAGGGAAACACAGTACAAACTCGATATAAACCGATCTATTGGTTGAAAAAGGAAAGAAAGTGGGGACTGGGGGACAAGTCAACAGAGTATGTCCAGCAGTATATTTGCTAGCCCCACATAGTAAAAGGTGGCTATACCAAAAAAATGGGACCAACCTAGATATCCTGTTTGGATGTTTGTTGCCCCGAGCCCCTCTTATGTAATGCCACTAATAAAATGTAGCAATCCCATTGTTGAAGTAAGGACATGCTAAACCAATGTTGTTTTCAATGTAATGGCAACAATAATATGAATCAATGGCACCGTTTTTCATGTCCTGGTAAATTTCCCATTAAGATAAGTTTCCTCCGATTTCATTGAAGAAACCCAACCATAGAGAACCATTATCTGACAACATCTCAGTATAAATGGGTAGTTATGCAACTACTACTAGAATAGACTGACTACTAGCAGGAGACAAGTTCTCCACATAAGCTAGGCAGGTAGGGGTACATAGCCCCATCTCGACCAAGTTTGGATTACAACCCAAAAGCTACCATAGAAACTTTAGGGAAGAAGATAGGGACTGAAAGAGCCAGCTTCAGCATCCTAGTCTAAGTACCCCTGGCCTCCATCCTTGCCACGCATGATACACCTTGCTTGCCACCTGCACGACCCTAGTGCCATTTATAAAATGAAGTAATAATATAGTTAAAATAGAGATACTGTACTCTCTATCATTTCATTTCCAATGTAGATAAAGAAAGTGCTTCTCGTTGTTAGTATATGTTTCATCAACTAGCCCCATTGTTAATGTTTAAGTGTTTATGAAAATTGGGGTGCTTAACTTTAGTTGATCTGCACAAAAATAGAGATTGGGATGTCTCAAGGCCCCTCCTTGTACTACTATTGTACACTGATGTTCATCACTGGCAGAAGGTGTATTAGGGAGAATTGGGTCAATTTCCAGTATGAGGCCTACCGTATGAGGCGTTGCAGGGCCCATCTCGCCCTCATAGCATTTCATACTGTGCTACTCTCACAATCTTTTCCCATTAAGAAAATGTAGTTTCTTCTATTTATTAGTGTATGTTTCATCAACTAGTGCCACTATAATGTAATCACGCTTTTTCATTATCTGTGCAAACATGGTTATTGAGCTACATTTTGGTGGAACTGCACAAATGTACGGATGGAACCAACATATATGCAGCGAGGTGCCAATATCGAACATAAACTTGGCTTGGGAAAGTACAGATGCTCGGATGGTTCCTCAAGTTCTTGCCGACCTGTTGCAGGATATTTTAATGTGCCGGTGTTTTGCTTGAACGTTACATATTTTTTAATGGACACTTTACTTGTTTAAGTGTTGCAGCAAATCCTCTAATCAAATAGGAGTAGCTTATATTGACACTTTTTTAGGGAGTACTCTTTTCTAAAAGAAGCACCAATCGATTTTTCTTTATTTGTACACATTGTCACAACTTTGTGTTCGGTCCAGAGCTATTTTAGGATGATTGGTGTAGTACTCGGAGACTTGGAGTACTACCCAGTACTTACCTGTATGATTTTCATTAGGCGTCACACTTATTGTAAGCATGAGTAATGGAAGATTTGGTTAGTGCAAAGCTTACCTTAAACCCTACCACCAATGTTGAAATGAGGCGAGTGGCGAGGGAACCGTGGAGAACAGCGGGGAAGTGACGTTGTGCCATCCGACCTCCTCTTGTGGTGGGAGAACAAATACTTCTATGGATCCGGCTGGCACTGCACCCTCATGAACGGCACGCCGTACTTGATCAACTCATTATCCTCTGGATGCTGGAGCTTCAATCCGTACGCCCACCACCTCCGCCTAACTTTCGCCTCAGGCGAATCTGTCTGCTCCATCGCCTAGAGGAGATACTCGATGAACACGAAGGACTGTAGCGTGACTGTCATCGGGGAGTACATCACCTCCCTCATCGCCGTTGTCTCGCTCTTTCTCATACATTGCCACATGGCCCTCACCATACTAGAAATCTCCCACACGTTGTTAAAACAAGTAAGGATCTCCTTCAACCTGGCTAACTTCGCCTAGCCGCCAACGGCGATCTGCCCGATTCGTTGTTGCATCCTCTCAATAGATGTGCTGTCTTTGGAAGATGGCAGGAGAGATGGTGGTCTTGCAATGGAGAAGAGGGAGAGGTGAGACGGTGGTTTTGCAATGGAGAAGATGCCGAGGCGAGGGGGTGGTTTTGCAATGGAGAAGAGGGAGAGGCGAGACGGTGGTTTTGGAATGGAGAAGATGGAGAGGAGAGGGGGTGGTTTTGCAAAGGAGAAGAGGGAGAGGAGCGTGCGACAGCGATTTAGGATTGGACAAGAGGTCCGACACGTTGTGACTGGATCAAAATCAAAAACAATTTACGCTTCAACTATGAAGCAGCCCCACATTAACTAGTCTCCCTCGTATTCTGGGTCATATTTTGACCATGATTTTAACAAATAAAATATATGTTAGACATTACAAAAATAACATAACTTTAAAGTACATTCAGATACGAACTGAATGATAAAAATTTTGATGACATGCATTCACATTTTGCTTGTCAAATACAGTACATGGTCAAACTTTGACCCAAAATACACAAAACAAAAAAAATACTTCCAATACCACCGCTGCTCCTCTCCTCTTACATTGCAAAATCACCTCCGCTCCTCTCCTGTTCAAATCCAAAACCAGCGTCGCTCCTCTCCTCTTCCATTACAAAACCACCATCGCACCTCTCCCGTTCCAATCCAAAAACCAGCGCCGCTCCTGTCGTCATCCATTCTGTCGGATTTCGGGTTTCGGCAGACCCTTGAGGTTCGAACACTGGGGTGCGCGTGGAGATTTCGCCCTCTACCTACCTGCTCCTCGCCGACTCGCTAGGATCTAAAATACGAAAGGAACAAAACAAGAGACACAGGGTTTATACTGGTTCAGGCCACCATTGTGGTGTAATGCCCTACTCTAGTGTGTGTGGTGGATTGCCTCTTGGGCTGATGATGAACAATACAAGGAAGAACAGCCCCGCGAGGGTCTGTTCTTGGCTGGGATGATGAACTGCTAGGAGGAGTTCAGCCACCCTTCTCTCTCTCTCTCTCTCTCTTGATTCAGGTGAAGATCCAGATGCCTCTACCCTGGGGGTGGCTAGTCCTATTTATAGGCAAAGGCCCTGGGTCTCTTCCCAAATATTGAGCGGGAAGGGCGCCAACAATTGGCCATTTTGAAGGAGGAACATCGGGTACACTTATCTTGACTAAAGTTGGTCCTCGCCTGTCTAAAGCTCTGGTGATGAGGCCTGCTTGGGATGCACAATGACTTCCTTCCTGCCGTTGGGCTGGTCTTGGTCTTGTTGCACCGAAGTGGATGCCTTTGCTTGATGCTCTCGCCTGTGCTTGCTCCCTTTGCACCAAAGAGGAAAGGAGGACACTGCGCGGGCTGGCGCCCGACTGCCGCCCCTGGTCGTCATGGCTTGCATCATGGGCACCTCGTGAGGTACCCCGCCTTGATCTCTCCGCCTCCTCGTGAGCCAGCCTGATGAGGCCATGCCTGAGGAAGCTCCTTGTCGTCCGCCCTGCGAGGCTTGGCCCCTCGCGAGGGTCTTGAGCTTGCGTTGATGAAGATGGGTTGTGTTGGGCCCCTTTGAGCCACGCCGCAGGCCGTAGGCAGGCAAGTCTGGGGACCCCCATTCCCAGAACACCGACAGTAGCCCCCGGGCCCAAGGCGCGCCCGGACTTGGCCGAGCAGAGAGGCGAAAGGGCAAGTGTGAAGCGCCGCGGGCCCTAACAGCCTGCGGCCTTGGGCGCCGCGTGGTGGTTGATTGGACGTGGGCGACACTGTTTCCCCACGCCTCCTTATTTTGTGCCATGCTAGGCGGACTCGTAGTCACACACAGCCGCTCCCCTTTCCGCTGCTCGAGTGCTCTCTGTCCTTTCTCCTCTCGAACTCCAACTTCCGCATCCAATCCAATCTCGAACCTCCCCCCCTTCTGCCACCATGGCTCCGCCGAAGAGGGGAACAGGGAAGAAGCCCATGCCTCCGCCTCGCTCACCGTCGTCGCCGGCCCTCGCCGTCGATCAGTCAATCATAATCAAGCGAGAGGGTTTGGGCAAGGTCAGCTCAGCTCTGGCCACCATCTTCAACGAATGCGGGAGGACGACGGCCTGGGCCGCGTCCCGCTTCTCCATCGACAGGATAGCCACTGAGGTCCGGTATTTTGTCGACACCCTGTGGGCGGTCCTGGTTCCCCCCTTTTCTGATTTCTTCAACGCCGTGCTCTCCCACTATCATATCCACATGATGCATCTGGGTCCTAAATCCATCACCCTTCTTGCGGTCTTCGCCTTCGTTTGTGAGGCAATGATGGGCATCCTTCCTTCGGTTGCCTTGCTACGCCACTTCTTCGCTCTGCGCCTTGTCGACCCCACTCAATGCTCGGGGTGCGTGAGCTTCATTGCTGCACCTAAGACAGCGGCTTCAGGGATTGACTTCAGTCTTCCTCCGCCTGCACATGGGTTTCGCGAGCGGTGGCTGTATGTGGTCGTAGGGGTGCCCAGCCCCCTGCTGTCGGAGCCATCTTCGCCTGCTGTCCCCAACTCGGGCTGGGGCCAGGAGACGCTCACGAGTTCCCGGCTCGTCTTCGTCTGGCATCACTTCGCGTTCTTGAGGGTGCTCGGCATGATGGCGCCCAAGGTGGTGAAGGAGTTCCTGCTACACCGTGTTGCCCCTCTCGAACGCAATTCTCACCGGGTGTGGGCTTTCAGCGGGCGTCAGGATCGTATGAGGCTCTAGGAAGAGGACCTGATGTCTGAAGCACTAAGGAAGGTGCTCTTGGTCTTGACTGGGGACCCCTCCCCTGGCACCATCCGGCAGGCGGGCCTTGCTGTACCTCTGTCCGAATAGAAGCGACATTGTGAATCAGATGCCCATCTTCGATGAATGGGGGCTGCGCCCTGCTAGTCTTCAGGGACCTCGCGAGAACCCAGTGGTGGTGGCCGCCCTTGTAGTCAGCCAAGGCGACTCTTCCTCAAGTGGCGGAGTAGTGAGGCATGAGCCTCCGGAGGCCGAGGCGGCCCCCGCTGAGGTGACGGCGCTGGACGGCGCTCACGAGGGAGCAGCCCCAGAGGCCCGTGCTGCTGTGGCTGAAGGCGATGAGCAGCCGCCTGCAGCGCCTGCGGCTGGGGCCCCTGAGGCCCTAGCTACTCTTCTTGGTGAGGCGACCGGCAGCGCGCATTAGGCAGACGCCCCTGACGCGGGTTGCCTTGACGCCTCCTCCTCGTCGCAGGTTGACCCCTGCGCTCAACTCCTGGGTCGCTTCCGCATGGACTTTGAGGCCCTCCGGAAGAGAAGGGAGGCCCTGGGTGACGATTACCCTTGTCGCCTGCTGAAGCGTAGGAAGTACTTTGCCACCGATGAGTAAGCCTTCTCCCTTCCCAGCTCTTGATTCTTCTGTTGCCTTTCCTGATCCTTGCTCTGCAGGGCCCTTCCCGCCGAGCTCACGGAGATGACTGAGGAGCCATCCCCCTTGTCTCCGCCCTCTCCACCATCTTTGATCGCTCCGAGCAGCAGAGCCCTTGTGGTGAGGCCGGATGGAGAGACGAACCATCCTGAGGCGCATCGCGGCCCTGCGCGCCTCGCGACCTTTCTTCGCGAGCCTTCTCGTGGCATAGCCAGCCTGCCGTGGACTTCTCGTCTGGTCGTGGACCGTGATTGGCTGGGGTACTCCCTGCGCTCCTCATTTGGGGATGGACTGGCTCCAAGCCGGGCATCCGGCGTGGCGTGCCCGGCTGCCGCAAGGATGCCAGCCCTAGCCCCCTGCCCGGAGGGGGAGTGCTGATCCGTGCCCCCCGGCGCTTGCTTGGGGTGGATGATGGTGTGGAAGACGTACTCGAGCGCGCCCGGGAGCTTCACGCTCTTCGCCAAGGGTTTCTTCGGAGGGAGGCTGACGCGGTGAGCCTGCTTGGTGGAGAGCTTGCTGATGTGGATGCGCGCCTTGAGGCCGAGGGCCTGCGCCTGGTTGCTGAGAGGTGCGAGCTGGAGGCGGCTGTCGCCCTCGCGCGCTATCTGCGCGATCATGATGATGAAGAGGCCAAGGCGTCGCTGGCGGCCTCTCGGGAGGTCCGTTCCCGGGCTGTCAAGGAGGCCCGGGAAGCTGACCGGCGGCGAGAGGCGACGGAGGAGCGGGCCCGGGAACTCCTGGCCCGGTGCCACTCACTGGAGGAGCAGGTGGAGCTGCACGAGGCAGCCCTCGCGTCGATTAAGGTGGCTTCAGGCGACCCAGCAGAGCTCCATAAGAGTGAGGAGGCGCTGACGCTGGAAGCCGCTGAACGCGCACGCGAGTATGAACGCCTGGAGACAAGGGAGCGCTTGGTGACGCGGGCGGAGGATGATGTCGCTACGCGGGAAGCCAGTGTCCTGGAGGAGGTCGGACGTCGGGTGGCGACGGCGCGCTCGAACATCGAGCGCAAGTTCGAGGAGAGGCTGGGGTTGATCCGGACCGAGGCTGAAGGCAGGACCACCGTCCTGAGGGTCAAGCTGGAGGAAGCGACACGGCAGGTTGATGGTTTGCGGGCCGCACTAGAGGTGGCGCAAGGGGAGTCAACTACCTCCCATGCCGAGGTGCTTCTCCTTCGCCAACGGGTGGACGAGGCTGAGGCCGTCGCGCGCCAGAATGCGGACGAGATACGCCAGCGGCGGCTCCTGGAGCGTGAGCACGGCCCCATGCTCACCACGCTTCGGGAGAGAGCCAACACGGCCTTGGGTAACATCTGCAAGGCGGCTGTTAGCGAGCCGCACGTAGTTAACTACGCCGGCAACCATCAGTTCTTCACCGATGTCGTGACGCAGCTGGAGGCGCGGTCGGTCAGAGCCAACAGGTTGGTGGAGGAGAGGAGCCGCGCCCTACTTGGGCGCGCCTTTTCCCGCATCTTCAGCCATCTCCGGAACATGGATCCCCACTTCGACTTCGATGCCGCCATTGCCCCAGTCCCCCAGGCCGTCCGGGACGACCTGGCGTACTGGGTGGAAGACAACGTGGACGCCCTCGTCAGGGCCTTCGCATCAAATAACGATGACGCGATCGTGTCCGTTGACGAGGGCGGCGTGGTGAATGGTCCTGACGCCGCTGGTGGCAACGCAGAGGGTGATGGCGAGGCCAGCGACGCCAGCGACAGTTCGGGCGGTGCTCCTTAGGATGCATTGGGGGATTTATCTGACTGACCATGTATAGTTCCCATTTCCTTACCCTGCATGAATAGAACTCAGGTTTTGACCTGATGGTTGTAAGAGCATTTTTTGAGGGGGTGCCCCTCATGTAAAACTTATGTTCAGCATACTAGTGGATGCTACATCACTCATATGCCCACGCCAAGTGGCTGGCTAGGCAACGAGACGGCTGGCTAGTTTACCTTTGCCCCGTGCGGGCCCTGAGTTAACTTGTGGGAGGCTGTGGTGTCTCGAGTGTCTCCTGATCGAATTCGTAGGATCTGCAGTGAAAAACCTCCTGAGAGGATACGAGGGCGGTAGTCTGGGCTGCACGCAAGCTAGGCCAGACCCGGCTTGCGAGGGGCTCACGAGGGGAGGCAGCTGAGGCGAAGTTGTAACCGAAACGCGAGAGATTGCTCGAACGAGACTAAGCACCCCTTCCCCAAACACACACAAATCTCAAATTTGAGTCCAACTTAAATCCAGCGGGGGAAAGCAACAACCAAGGGAAAAGCAATGAAAGCAGAAAAAGGCCGCGTCCGACACCTAGTCTAGTCTTCGACATCTTCTCACCGGCGCGGAGCTAAGTGCTGCCACTGGGCATGGGAGGGAGCCCCAGGGCCTGAGGCCGGAACCCCTGAGACTCCGGGGCGTGTATAGCCCCACTCATTATTACGTGAGAGTGTCACGGGGCGGCGAGCTTCACAGGCACTGGGCCTTCTTCACAGGTACCGGCCTTGCTTCATATCGCCAGACGAGGGCCCCGCCTTGCGCCACACTCTAGTGCCATCAACGACGACCGGAAACCAGGACGCCACCGATGGGGTAGAGCGGTCGCCAGCGGTTCTCCCGACGACCACGGGTCCTCCGCCAGGGGCAGGCCCTAAGGCACCTCCCCAGCGGAGGGCCTACCTCCTAAGAACGCCTTGCTCCGAACACCGCGGTGGTGATGCTGGATCCCGGCCCCTCTCCTGCAGCTCCTGACGCCCTCCTCCTGAGGGGTAGGAGACTGCGGGAGCGGGGCAGTTGCTTGCTGCAGCGACCTGCACCTCCGGCGACTCATGATTAGTGTATGCCTGCTCCTGAGGAATTAGTGGTACCCGATAATCGTCACTTCCTGCATGGCCGGTGGGGCCGTCCCGGGGCTCCTGGAAGAGCCCAGCTTCTGGCGCCTCGTCCCCCCAGCTTGGGCTGAGGAGCGAACCTTGTTCGCCCTCGTGCGGGTGCCCTTGGTCCATCATGTGGGGCACGTATTCTTCTAGGGCCGTCATCCCGAAGGCCGCGCCATAGTGCTCCGCGTGCCATGCAGCTCTGCTTGATGTGCCAACCTGGGGGTGGTAGCGCGGCGGCCCACTGGGGCCGTGGGTTGCGACGAGTCCTTCTTCGCTGGCCGGGAGCGGAGCCAGCGCTGCCGCTGGCCTGGTGCTGACAGCTTCGCTGGTGTGCGCGTGGAGCCCCCGCGCGGGCCGCCCTGGACCTGAGATGGGGGCTGGGTGCAGAAGGGGGAGCCCCCGAGGCGGCAAAGCCCAGGAGCTCTGCCACCCGCTCTAGCAGCACGTCGCGGCCGCCCTCACCAGCCTGCACTGCAGCAGCTCTCGGGCCACTATGAGCGCAGCCCTTGAGTTCGCCTGCTCCCGGCGGGTGTACGGCGTCGTGGCCGCGGCGTGGTTGGAGGCCCTTGCTGCCGACCGCGCCTCCCGAAGTGTGAGAGCTGTCGGAGCCTGTCCGCGTCGCCCATGGCCCGCAGCGCCCTACGGACCGCGAGCTTCCTGGGGCATAGGGTCGCCCGGGGCGAGCGGCTCTGTGCGGGCGGGCCAAGCCGCCCAGGGGTCAGGGTTGCCCGCCTGGTCGCCGGACATGGTGATGACGATGCGACGGGATGCGAAGTGGCAGAAGGTGGATCCCGGCGCACCCCTACCTGGCACGCCAAATGTCGGATTTTAGGTTCCGGCAGACCCTTCAGGTTCGAACATTGGGGTGCACGCGGAGATTTCTCCCTCTACCTACCTGCTCCTCGCCGACTCATTAGGATCTAAACTACGAAAGAAACAACAGAAGAGACACAGGGTTTATACTGGTTCAGGCCACCATTGTGGTGTAATACCCTACTCCAGTGTGTGTGGTGGATTGCCTCTTGGGCTGATGATGAACAATAAAAGGAAGAACAGTCCCGCGAGGGTCTGTTCTTGGCTGGGACGATGAACTGCTAGGAGGAGTTCAGCCGCCCTTCTCTCTCTCTCTCTCTCTCTCTCTCTCTTGATTCAGGTGCAAATCCAGATGCCTCTACCCTGGGGGTGGCTAGTCCTATTTATAGGCAAAGGCCCTGGGCCTCTTCCCACATATTGAGCGGGAAGGGCGACAACAATTGGCCATTTTGAAGGGAACATCGGGTACACTTATCCTGACTAAAGTTGGTCCTCGCCTGTCTAAAGCTCTGGTGATGACGCCTGCTTGGGCTCCACAATGACTTCCTTCCTGCCGTTGGGCTGGTCTTGGTCTTGTTGCACCGAAGTGGATGCCTTTGCTTGATGCTCTTGCCTGCGCTTGCTCCCTTTGCACCAAAGAGGAAAGGAGGACGCTGCGCGGGCTGGCGCCCGACTGGCGCCCCTGGTCGTCATGGCTTGCGTCATGGGCACCTCGTGAGGTACCCCGCCTTGATCTCTCTGCCTCCTCGCGAGCCAGCCTGATGAGGCCGTGCCTGAGGAAGCTCCTTGTCGTCCGCCCCACGAGGCTTGGCCCCTCGTGAGGGTCTTGAGCTTGTGTTGATGAAGATGGGCCGTGCTGGGCCCCCTTTGAGCCACGCCGCAGGCCGCAGGCAGGCAAGTCTGGGGACCCCCATTCCCAGAACGCCGACACATTCAAAAACCACCATCGGCAAGTGAAGGTGCTGGGGAGAAGTAGATAGATGGAGGAGTACAACTGATACATGAGGATCGCAGACGGTGACCCTGTGAAGCTAGCCAGGATGTTGGAGACACAGTCTTGGTTTGACAACTCGGAGCATTTAGCGGCAACGACAACAGCGATGGCCAAATATCTGGAATAGAGCGAAAATGCGATGATAGTCCCGGAGGGAGTCGTGTGGGAGTACATAGAGATGCTCCTCTGGGCCATGGAGTAAACAGATTCACCGAATCCGATCATGAGGCGGCGGTGGTGGGAGTATCAATCCAAGATGGTGTATCCACTAGAGATTTAAGGATTGAGCATCTACATGGTGCCGTGGCTGAGCGAGCTGGTGGAGTGTTTGTTGACCGTACCCAACTGCAAGACGAGAAAAGCAGTTGGCACGATGACGATTCTCCGCCATCCTCTCCCTCGCTGTTCACGTCATCTGACAGGGCGGTTGTCTACCGCCGATGAATAGGAGGGGACTGCTCCCCCCAATAGTCCGAGGAGGATCTTAGGGTTGTCAGTATTTGCAGGTTGTGAATTGTGTTTTGTGATATGTATTTTGAGAGTACTTTCACATACGGAAGTCTTTTGAATTTCAGATTTTGAGTATTGAGCATATGAAGTATTTTATGAATTCTAGAGATCTATTTTTAGCACTTTAAAAAAATGAAGTTTCATATAAAAGTGCGACAATGTGATTCTCAGAGAAGAAACTACAAGTTTTAGAGGCAGAGCATTTATATTAACACACCCTTTTCAATTAGGGATAACATCATGTTGGAAGTTTTACTCATGGTCAAAAATGAAAATACCAGCCGGTTAACATCATGCTAATCAACATCCATGCGTAGCACATCTGCATATGATGCACGGTCAAAAAGATATGCTATTTCCAAAATGCCCACACAATGTTGAGTGTGCAAAAACAAAGAAAATGAGGGACGAAGTTTTGTCAAGTGTTGGAGGTGGTGTGCGTAGATGAAAATGGGGACCCACATTAGGGGATATTTTCCCTACATTAGGTGGAATCAAACCCGGGTGGAGCAGCGATTGGGGAGTGGAACTTGGCCACTGGGCTACTTCAGTACTTTCGCCGGAAACTAGGCACAACTTCTACCACTACGGTAGCACATCTTCCCAGGCTCCACCTTTGTGCGCTCCGGGGCTTGGACGTCATCCTCCGCCTTTGTGCGCTCATCCCGGAACCGCTGTCTGTTGTTGTGAACATGCTCAACAAAACAAGAGGAATCTGGTGAGGACTGTACGTGAAGAGGCGGACAGTCTGGACCCACCATGTCCATGGCCGTACGCAAGCAAGTGCCTCATTGAAAAAATACTTCCTCCTAATGCTATAGTGATGATGGGGCCCACGGGTTTGTCAAAGTAGTTACTAAAGGAGATAAATTTACAACAAAGCTAGTCATCGGGGAGCTGGTCAGTGGGCTAGCAAGTATCAGTTGGGTTGTGGGTTGCCCAGTCTAGGCTTTCTATTTTAGCACGAGCAACCCACGACATGCCGGTTTGTATTTTTCTGAGGGTCGTCATGTATCGACCGGCCTATGGGCCTCCAATCCTTGGTTTTCGTTTTTCCTTAAACTTCTGCAGCCCAACTTATATTTTTTTAATGTAAACGCAGAGGTCTGTTCTATTTTTCTATATAAGAATAGGAACGACAGGTCCAACTTATATTTCCCTTCTAACTATATTATATATATTTATGTTATTTTATATGTTATTATATATTATTGTTATTATCATCATATATTTAACAAACACTTGCATATATAAGAAAAAATATCGCACATCTTATTAACTTATAAAAACAATTTTTTAACAATAAAATCCTGGTTTTTTTTACTTTAAGGCAATGAAAATCCTGGTGATTGTGTAGAAAAGCTTGGTACTATTTAAGGACCAATGTAACAATAAAGCACTTATTATTTAAACATATTTATAACAAAATGCTTAGCCCCAATTTATTTTTTGATAACGTTGTTGCGCCCAACCCAACAATATAATTAGAACCAGCCCAGCAAAATCTTGTATTTTGATAAAGTGCAAATGGGTTGTAATTTCTTAGGAAAAAATAAATGGGCCGCATGGACGCTACATTATTTGTTCACCCAGCCTAGAAAATTTGTGTATTTTGAGAGTGCAAATGGGCTGTAGTTTTTTAGAACAAATAAATGGGCCGCATGGACGATACATCATTTGTTCACCCAACCCAGCAAATGGACTGTAAATTCTAAAAAAAAATGGGTTGAATATGTGCCACATTTTTGGAGGCTGAAATGTCGGCCAATAGGTCGAATCTAATGCAGGGCGTTGTCAACTTAGTCAACAAATGATTCTGACGTTGATAGCCATTGGATTTACATCCAACGGCCGACATCCATCTTCAATCTCTCGTCTTCTTCCACTAGTGCCACCGCGACCACCTCCTCCCGCCTCCGGCTTGCTAGCAGCTCTGCTTAGCATGCTTCGCTACGAATAGCTACCCCACCGCTGGACCGGCCATCCCTCCATCCACACCTCTTGTTGTTCTCTGTCGACTACAGAACCACGCTACACCAGAACTAGTTAACCCTCGTACACCTCTCTGTCTGCAACTCCACTGCCGTGTCTGCCCATCTCCAGCTCGTGGCCGTCCGGGGCCTCACCATCGTCCATCACCTTGGTGCGCTTGGCACAGGAAAAACAGAGGAAACATACTTCTGTTCAAGTGCCTATGGTCGAAACGGGGTCCTGTTGATTGGTAGGGGTGTGTGGTGTACCGCAAAATTGAGGAAATGGATTTTTGTTGGAGCGCCTACGGCCGAAACAGGGTCCTATTGATCGGGAGGGGTGTGGCGTACCACAAAACAGAGGAAACAGACTTCTATTGGAGCGCCTACAGTTGAAACGGGGTCCTGTTCATCAAGAGGAGTGTGGCGTACCACAAAACAGGACTCCACGGGCTACTGTTCATCCACCGTCTAGTGCCTCGCTCCAGCCTACACGGGCTACTGTTCATCCACCGTCAACTTCCTCCAGCCTCCACCAACTCCTATTCATCCACGGGCCACTTTTCATCCAGCCTCCACCGGCTATTGTTCAACTAGACCTCCACACGGTCATGTTCATCCACCCCAACCGGCTCGATCGGGTGTGTGGCGGCCTCCTCGGGGACCTGTTCATCCAGCGGCAACGGCCTACTACCACGGGGTCCTGTTCATCCAACTCCCATTGGGAACTGTTCATCCAACCCCCAACAACGGTCACTGTTCATCAAGAGGCGAGTTCGATCGGCTTCAGTTAGCAGCAGCAGCGAAGGAATCACTCGGGTTCAACAGTAGCGAAGGATCGCTCGAGTTCAGCAGCAGCGAAGGAATCTCTCGGGTTCAGTTAACGGCCAAGGGATCGATCGCTCGAGTTCAGTAACGTAGTTAGTGCAATCGCTTGGGTTCAGTAAGCGAACTCGTCGCTCGGTTTCAGTTAGAGCCCAATGCCTCACACACACGTGCACGTACCTACATGAGAGAAACGCGCAAACCTCCGTGCATGGCTCAGCCCCGACCACCCACCGTAACTAGGAACTCCCCGAAATTTTCCTCTCCCTCGCTTCTACCATGATTTTTTCCGTCATGGACAACCCAAAGAATGTCATGCAGGTGCGTCCCCGGCCCGCCAAGGAAGAAAAGCCATTTTCTATCATGATTTTTTGTCATAGAAGTAGGTGCCCACCACATCTATGATGATACCTGTTTTTGTCACTATTATCGTTATAGAAGTGTCATAAGCATGACAAACAAAGTTTCCGTTCGGGCCAAAATGTCACGGATGTTTCTTTTTTTGTAGTGGAACCTTCGGGGATCCGGCTTCTCCTTCCCTAGCTCAAGGAGGTCCCAATCCGACTCGTCGGAGAAGTTGGCCTTCTCTGGCGGGGCAGCCTTGCTGGCGGAATCCGCGGAAGCCTTGCGCGGACTCTTCAGGCCTTTCAGCCACACTTCCTCCTCGACGCCCTCAGATGCCACCCTTTTCTCCTTAAGGGAAGGATTCCCTTCCCCCTTGTCCTCCTCCGGGTCGTCCTTGTGGGTGGAGGAGGCGTGGATCTCCTTGGATCGGGTGACCGAGGTCTCCCTTGCTCGGAGGCCCGCCCTGCCCTTTGGAGGTTTGAACTCCTTGGGTATCACCACATGCGGCTCCACTGTTAAGAGGGCCGTGAGTAGGGCAGTAATCTCCTACTCGAGCAGCGGTGCAGGGCACAACATTCGTTGCGCCTTGGAGATCCACTTCTGCAAATTTATATTCGACTGGTCAACCAAAATTCCTGAGGCCTAGAGAAAGCGCGAAAAGTAAAAGTTGTGTATTTACAAATTACCTCTAGGGTGTTGTGTGCAACTTTGAAGCCGCAGTCGCTCCCTTCTGGATGGAACCCGTCCTAGTACGGCTTCAATAGTAGCGTCCATGTCCCGGCTGAGGTGGAGTGGAAGAAGTCATTGACGGATGCCTTGTCCTTCGGCTTATACACCCACATCACGTTGGACCGAGATTGAAGTGGAGGACATGGTGGTGGAGCATGACGTCACCACGTCCACCAGTTGGAGGTCCTTCTTGTTTGTCCAGAACTCGATCTTTTGGAGCAGCACCTTCAGCTCCTCGGGGTTCCCCTAGGCCATGCCCTTCCTCCTCTAGGATGCAAGCTTCTTTGAAGGCCCAACCGAGAATGCTAGAACCTCAGCCTGGCAAGCAGCGAGTGGCTCGGTGATATAAAACCACCCGTGCTGCCAGTCCTTGATGGTATGTATAAACGTACCTTTAAACCAGCCTGCCTTCTAGTTCTTGCTGATCATCGCGCCTCGGCACTCCGTGAGTTCAGAGCCACTTGATCTCTCCTTGATGCCAAAGATCTTCAGCCAATGTACAAAGTGTGGCTCGATGCGGAGGAACGCCTCGCGGATGGTGATGAAGGAGGCAAGGTGAAGAATGGAGTTCGGAGCTAGATGGTGGAAATCTAGCCCGTAAAAGAACATGATCCCACGCACAAAAGGGTGCAGCGGGAACCCCAGACCTCTGATGAGGTGAGGGATGAAGAAAACTGAGGGAGTCCTGGACTAGGGGGTGTCCGGATAGCCGGACTATCATCGTCAACCGGACTCCAAGACTATAAAGATACAAGATTGAAGACTTCGTCCCGTGTCCGGATGGGACTTTCCTTGGCGTGGAAGGCAAGCTTGGCAATACGGATATGTAGATCTCCTACCATTGTAACCAACTCTGTGTAACCCTAGCCCTCCCCGGTGTCCATATAAACCGGAGGGTTTTAGTCCGTAGGACAACAACCATTACAACAATCATACCATAGGCTAGCTTCTAGGGTTTAGCCTCCTTGATCTCGTGGTAGATCCACTCTTGTACTACCCATATCATCAATATCAATCAAGCAGGAGTAGGGTTTTACCTCCATCAAGAGGGCCCGAACCTGGGTGAAAACATCGTGTCCCTTGTCTCCTGTTACCATCCGCCTAGACACACAGTCCGGGACCCCCTACCCGAGATCCGCCGGTTTTGACACCGACATTGGTGCTTTCATTGAGAGTTCCTCTGTGCCTTCACCGATAGGAAGGATGCCTCTTCCCATCTTCAAGGACGGTATCTTCGCCAAAGGAGCCTTGGCCGCCGGCCAAACTGTCTGGCTAGGTGGTTTTTTATGACCGCCTGTCCGGCCACCGCTTCGACAATGACCTCTCGGGTCGTCAAAAGCAATCTTCATGTCAGCTTGGAATTTGCCGAGCAGCTGGATCCAATAGAGCTCTCGTCCGTAAACGTGCTCTTGGATCGCATCGCCGCCCTGGGAGTTGCTACAGACTACAATCAGATTGGGCCTAAAACCGATCTAAGAGAGATCAACTCTCCCCAGGCTACCCACCACGTTGCAGTGGTAGAGGAACAGCGCGGCGACTCTTCTCCTGTATTGAAAACTAGTCATGTCCGGGCGGCCGAACCCTCCATGCCGGATTCCCGCAGAGGGACGAACTTCGATCAAGCGCTAAACCTAAAGTCAGGCATCGGACCGGACTCGTTGGACAACGCTCCACTTTCCAAGCTTCCAAATTCGGAAACTTCTCAGCCCTTGAGCCTTGAGATGGGTAGGGTTCCGAACTCAATTCCACCCACCCGCCCAGACATATGCGATCTATCTCTAATCCAGCAAGAGCCTGCTGAAACAGTACATCATTACTGGGCCAAATTCCTCCTGGTTATGGACAGGATAAAGGACCGCCGAGAGCAAAACGCAATCTCAATTTTCTGCAATAATTGCACGGACGAGGGAATCTTGAACGCCGTCAGCCGTCGTGAAATCACACGCTTCGCCAACCTGGCGTCCATAGTACGAAAGTACTGTGCGATGGAGAGTTTCCGGAAAACCGAAAATAAGTTTTGGGACAATCCGGCCCCGAATACAACCCTAGTCTGCAATAAAAGGGTGCATTACACTTAGGCACCAGGTGCAAAAACCAAAAAGCAAAAACCCCATAAAGGGCACGGAACCGTACTGGAGGGATGGCTTAGCGGACCCTGTAAAATCCACAGTACAGAGGGCGCCATCCCAACACATAGCCTTCGAGCATGTTGGATATTACGGCAGGTGGCCAAAAGTGGCAAGGAGCTTCTAGCCCCGGAAAACCACTCCAACAATACCGGTACGGTATCAACAGTCTTCGAGACTTCCACATCAAATAATATGCGGAAACGAACAATCCGCAGCCTCGCCGAAGTCTACCAAGTAGAAACAACAAATCCATGGAGCGACACAGCCATCACCTTCAACGGCAGCGACGAACCTAAATTCCGAACAGCCCGAGCACCAGCCGCACTGGTACTTAGTCCAATAGTGGACGACTTTCGACTTACCAAGGTCCTCATGGATGGCGGCAGCGGATTATACCTCATCTACGAGGAAACTCTTCAAAAATTGGAAATAGACTGGAGCCGCATTGAGCGAAGCAGCACAACCTTCAGAGGAATAATCCCTAGCCGGGAAGCGCGCTGCACCGGACAAATCACACTTGATGTGGTGTTCGGCTTGCCAGAGAATTACAGGTCCGAAGAGGTCACGTTCCAAGTAGCCCCGTTCAACAGCGGATATCACGCTATATTAGGACGAGAGGCATTCACAATTTTTCAAGCCGTACCCCATTACGGGTACATGAAGCTCAAAATGCCTGGGCCCGGTGGAATAATCACTCTCGTTAGTGATCCGGACATAGCACTCCGCGCCAAAAACAAGACAGCCGCATTAGCCCTGGAGGCACTATCCGAAGCCCTAGCGGCAGAAGAACTCACCGCGCTGCGCTCTATGGTGAATAGGGATGATGTGATACTCGATAAGAGATCCAAGTCCACCTCCTTCAAACCAGCAGACGAAATAGTAAAATTCCAGGTCCACCCAACGGACCCGACAAAGACGGCCTCCATCGAGGCACAGTTGAACCCTGAGATAGACGCCGCACTGCGAGAATTCCTTCGGGAAAATTGGGACATTTTTGCCTGGCACCCTTCAGACATGCCGGGAATCCCACGCAGATTGGCAGAGCATAGCCTAAATATCCTAAAAGGATTCAAGCCAGTCAAACAGGCTCTTCGACGATTTTCCGAACCCAAAAGACAGACAATGGGAGAAGAACTAGCCAAGCTATTGGAAGCCAGATTCATCAGAGACATCAAACATCCAGATTGGCTAGCAAACCTGGTAATGGTACCAAAGAAGGATAAATCCTGGCGCCTATGTGTCGATTTTAAAGACCTCAACAAGGCCTGCCCAAAGGATCCCTTCCCCCTCCCCCGCATCGACCAAATAATCGATGCTACCGCAGGGCACGATTCATTGTGCTTCCTGGACGCATACTCCGGCTACCATCAAATCAAGATGGCGGAAGCGGACCAAGCCGCAACGGCATTCATTACTCCATATAGACCATTCTGCTTCAACACGATGCCCTTCGGACTTAAAAACACCGGCGCAACATATCAGCGCATGATTCAGACATGTCTGGCTACCCAGATCGGCAAAACAGTAGAGGCATACGTAGACGACGTAGTCGTCAAAACCAAACACGTTGAAACCCTAGTAGACGATTTGAGGCTCACGTTCGACAATCTCCGAGCATATGACATCAAGCTGAATCCGGAAAAATGCGTTTTTGGTGTACTAGCCAGAAAACTCCTGGGCTTCATTGTATCCGGTAGAGGAATTGAAGCAAACCCAGCCAAGATCCGAGCTCTGTCACAGCTAGATATTCCAAAAGACCTCAAACAAATACAAAAATTGACTGGATGCATGGCGGCTCTAAGCCGCTTTATCTCCCGTTTGGGAGAAAAGGCATTGCCCCTCTATCGCCTCCTCAGGTGCACCGAACACTTCGAGTGGACGGACGCCGCCACCACCGGACTCGAAGAAATAAAAGCCATATTGGCAACAAATCCGGTCCTGGCTGCGCCTAACCTGGGCAAACCAATGTTGATATACATCGCGGCAACACATCAAGTTGTAAGCGCGGTACTCGTCGTAGAACGAGAGACAGAAGGGCATAAATTCCCTCTTCAAATACCAGTGTACTACGTGTCCACTTTGTTAACCCCCTGCAAGTCCCGTTACCCGCAATATCGAAAGATAGCGTATGCGGTGTTCATGGCATCCCGGAAGCTCCAACACTACTTTCAAGAGTGTTCGATAACAGTGGCTTCCGAAGTACCCCTCAATGACATTATAAACAACCGAGACGCGACGGGAAGGATTGCAAAATGGGCCATTGAGCTCTTACCATTCGATATAACTTACAAACCTCGGCGAGCCATAAAGTCGCAAGTTCTGGCTGACTTTGTCGCTGAGTGGACGGAAGCCAAACTCCCTAAAGAGTACGGCGCATACTCCAATTGGATTATGCACTTCGACGGTTCCAAAATGTTGGCCGGATTGGGGGCTGGCGTTGTACTGACGTCCCCAACCAGGGACACACTCCAATACGTACTTTAGATAATGTACACGGACTCCAACAACGCAGCCGAATACGAGGCCCTTTTACATGACCTCCGGATGGCAATCTCCATGGGCATTCAACGCCAAGAGGTGCGTGGGGACTCAAACCTCGCAATATCCCAAGTAAATTGACACTTTGATGCCAAGGATCCGAAAATGGCAGCCTATCATAACGCTGTCCTCAAAATGTCAGCTCGGTTCGAAGGACTTGAATTCCACCATGTAGCCCGGGATAATAACCAAGCAGCTGACGTATTGGCACGCATCGGCACAAAACGTGACGCTGTCCCTCCAAACATCTTCCTAGAACGGCTCTTTAAGACATCCACACTATGGGAAGAGGAGTCCGGAAATAACAAACCAGAAGCAGCCGTACCAACCGACACAGAACAATCTGACATAATTGGCAATTCAGCCAGTGAAACAACACCTTTAGCCCACGACATAATGGTAGTAATCGCCCTGTGGACAGAGACATTCCTAGCCTACTTGCTTAGGCAGGAACTCCCCGAAGACCAAAATGAGGCCCGCTGCATAGTCTGGCGATCTAAAGCCTACAAGGTCCACGAGGGAGAACTCTATAAGAAAAGCACAACCAGAGTCCTTCAAAGGTGTATCTCCGAAGAGGAAGGGCGAAACCTTCTGGCTGAAATTCATGCCGGACTAGGCGGACACCACGCCGCAGCTCGGGCCCTTGTAGGAAAGGCATTCCGTACAGGATTTTATTGGCCGACGGCCCGGGCAGATGCTCAGGACTTAGTCCAAAGATGCGTCGGTTGTCAGCTCTTTGCTAATCAGAGCCATATGCCACCCACCGCCCTCAAAACTATACCCATTACCTGGCCGTTCGCGGTCTGGGGGCTTGACATCGTTGGACCCCTCAAAGGGGGAACCCACAAGCAAAGGTACCTATTGGTCATGGTGGATAAATTCACCAAATGGATAGAGGCCAAGCCAGTTAAAACGGCAGAGTCTGGACCAGCGATAGACTTCATATCCGGGGTAGTACACTGTTATGGTGTCCCCCACAGCATCATCACCGATAATGGCACGAACTTCACGGCCGACGAGGTTAAATCATGGTGCAAAAACATGGGCATTAAGCTCGACTATGCTTCAGTCTATCATCCTCAAACCAACGGTCAAGTGGAACGAGCGAACGGTCTAATAATGAGCGGCATCAAACCCAGACTAGTGCGGTCACTTACGAAATCTGACACGCACTGGGTAGAGGAGCTCGACTCCGTACTCTGGGGGCTGCGGACAACGCCCAACCGTACTATCGGATTCACACCATTTTTTATGGTATACGGCGCAGAGGCAGTTCTGCCCTGCGACATCATTCATGACTCACCTCGAGTGCACATGTACGAAGAAAGAGAAGCCGAGCTGGATCGGCAGGACAGCTTGGACGCATTGGAGGAAGAACGCGACATCGCCAAGGCTCGTTCCGCATTCTATCAGCAGCAGGCTCGAAGATATCAAAGCAGAGAAGTACGGGCCAAGACCTACAATGTTGGCGAACTAGTTCTACGCCTGTCGGACAAGAAAAAGACAAGCTCAAGCCCAAATGGGAAGGCCCCTTCATTATCGATCAAGTCTTGACCGGCGGGGCGTACCATCTGCGAAACGCGTCGGACTACCGACTCGAGCCGAACCCATGGAACGCAGCCCGCCTCCGAAGATTCTATGCCTAGCCCCGGACTAAGAGTTCGTCCCCTTCCCCCATCCAAATTTTTACACTTTAGCTGCCTTTTGTTTCTCTTTTTTCTCTCAACACTATTCATAAAAGCCCTAAAAGGCCTACTTGCGCATTGTTCGCACACAATTGATGTGCTATCCGCACTCATTATACCTGGGGGCTTCTTTACAAGAAGCTTAATTACAAGGGCTTTATGCCCAGCACACGTGTCACACTTCCACGTGTACCTTTTATTCACCACTATATGCATCGATATGACTTAAGTTTTGGCCAAGCTAGGTTGCCTGGCTCCTGTGCTTACCCCTACGTTCCCGATTGTTCGGCTAGGAGGTAAAGGGAGCACCTCTGCGATTGTTACTGCCGGGTCAGCCGGATGTGTACCTCAGACTGGGTGAAGCCGAAAGCTAGCGTTCTTAAGGGAATACTTGGTCGGTAACTTGAAAGATGATTTTTTTACCTACTCATTTATCTGCCCCCAGATGTTTTTCTGGTCTTTTTGCAGATCGGACATGCACTTTAGGGCATGCCTCCCAGGGAAAGGAACCCTTAACGGAACTATTATCCCTCGAAGATGTTTCTTACTAACCATGTAATATAACATAACTAGTTGGGCACTTGTCTGATAAAGCACTAATGACCCCTACGCCTGGTCTCCATGCATGCCCCGGTTGTTTCTTAACCGAGAAGGTATTCGGACACACTCCGGACTCTAGGGTCCCGAGGTTGAAGCGAAAAGGTCGGCAAAGACAAATGATCTACAATCCGGCTAGAAGGCATTTTACATGTCATTTTACAATACATTGTCAAATCGACTGACTGTATTCCTCCTCAATCCCGTCTAACAGGCTGTCTAAATCACAGTCCCATTGGGAAAATTTAGCGGCCAACTCTACTTGGCCGTATACTAAACTCACAGGGATCTCCTTCCCATCGGGCCCCACAGGTCCGACCTCGGCCATGTGGTTGGGATCCGCCTTCTTGTACCGCGTCTTCACCATGGCCCAGGCCTCCCTGGCACCTTGGCGGCAGGCCGAAATCTTCCATAAATGGAAGCACTGCCGCACTCCCTGAAGTTTCTCCGCAAGCTCCCCAAGGCCCTCGGGCAGGGAGAGGGCTGGCCATAAAGCCTGGACGCCGCCGCTCATTGCCTGCCGAACTCGTTCGAGCAGTTGCAATAGCTCAGGAAGTTGATCACCCGTTGATACGGGCATCTCCTCTGCAGGGCGACCTGTGAGTATACCTATAGACATATTTTGTCAATTGACTTCCTCGCCGAACTCTTCTTTTCAAAGGAGTTCGCTCAAGCACTTACTATAGATGCCGCGACCAAGCCGCTGATTCTCCTTAACGGAGCCAGACAGCTCGGCCCGAACACCTTTCAGCTCTTCTCCAAGCTGGGGGTGGGCATCCTGGAGCTTGTTCCTTTCCTGCTGCACCTTATTCAGCACCCTCTCGCCGGCCTTCAGCTTGCGCAGTAGTTCCTGCCTGTCCGGATCTTGTCTGGTAGCACCTGCAATGTCATTATTAGACTTGCGCGCACGCCGCACACCACTTATCTTTTTAAAATAATGTGTTACCAGGAGGGGTCTTTGTGCTTCCTCCTGCGGCAGCAAGTGCGGCTTCGAGTTGGGCCTTACACTCTTGCAGCTCCTGAGAAAGTTGGGTATTCTTCTCCGTAAGATCCTGCGTTTTGAATGATCCTTAAATCAGTTCATGTAACTACTTTAAGTCTCGGGGGCTACTGGCATATATAACTATTAAATTCTCTTACCCGTATGTCTTTTACATACTGCTCTGTGGCTCTGGTGAAACCATCTTGAGCAGCACGGAGGTGCGCATCCCCCGCATTAAAGGCATTCAACGCCTCAGGGGAGAAGCACGCGTCACAAAAAACTGTCCGGCGGCGCCTGTGGTTCATGGCGCTCTCCACCTCAGACTTGGTGGCGGACAGTCTGTCGGCATCCTCCGTTGGAGGAGTATCCGGATCACGCCTTGCACTCGGCTCCCCCTCCAGACCAGGTGCTGGAGCTTGGCTGGTAGAGGCTGGGTTGGCAACCTCTACGCCCGCAGTCCGGCGAGCACTTTTTCTCCTAAAAAAGTGATGAGCACTCAAACGCTTCCTAGGAACGTTGCTCTAAATGACAAACCGTGAGCTATACCTTTGCGGCGATGTTTCAATCCGCGCCGCACTCCTTCTCCCCCTTGTACAGGCCGGACAGGATCTTCGCCAGGTCTTCGGCCAAACCCGGCCCTTTGCGGCCATGACGGGTGGCATCGTCCTCCCCATTGAAATCCCACATAGGGTGGCCCCTGTATTGCAGCGGCTGCACCCCCCGCATAATGCACGTTGCCATGATTCCAATCATGGTCAACCCGGAATGGGCCAGTAACCTTATCCGGCCCATCAAATAATGGACGCTCTTGTCTTCCTCCAGCTGGGGGCTCCGTGGACGCCAGCTAAGGCGTTTCTTCAAAGGAGCGTTACTGAACTCCGGGAGGCCGATCCGAACAGGGTCCGGCAGCGGAGCGTCTTCTACAAAAAACCATTCTGAAGGCCAGTCTTCGGACGCCTTCTTAGGGGTTCCGGATGGATATCCGGTCCCGGCGATGCGCCATATTTTGGCACCGCCCACTTGATATATGGACCCCTCGTGAGAACGGGGTACAAGGCAGAACAACCTCTTCCATAGCGCAAAATGGGGCTCGACGCCCAGAAATAGCTCACAAAGAGCTACGTAACCTGCGATATGCAGGATAGAGGCGGGCATGAGGTGATGGAGCTGGATTCCGTAGAACTCCAGGAGCCCGCGGAGGAATGGATGTATAGGAAATCCGAGCCCCCTTATCATATAGGGGACGAAGCATACCCGCTCCCCTTTGTTGGGATTTGGGGTAGCCTCCGCTTGCTTCCCACCTTGGTAGGTGGCCAGCCCGGCTCGAACCGGGACCATGAAGGCCGGAGGGAGATATCCCTCCGCTTGGAGCGTCACCAGCTCGCTGTGCGGGACAGAACCTCTCCGCCAGTCTCCTGGCAGAGGGCTGGGAGCGCGAGAGGAGGAGCCGCGTCGACGGTCCATGATGGAATGGATTTTTGGTCGGAAGCTCTCTGATGAGTACTCGCGGAAGGAAGATGGTGTGATTTGGATCTGGATTCTTGCCTCTCTTATAGGCAGATTATTTGCACAGCTAGGGGGTAAAACATAAAAGATACCCTGGCTTTTGGCATTCGTGCGACGCGTGGAAGATGGCCATTATTGGGCGTGGAAGCCAAGAAGCGCAACATTGATAAGGAAGCCGGACACTGTTCGGCAGGTACATGGAACTTAAGGGAGAACCCGCCTTGCAACGCCGAAGACTACAAAATGCGCTGGACTTATCGTCATTGAAGCCTGGTTCGGGGGCTACTGAGGGAGTCCTGGACTAGGGGGTGTCCGGATAGCCGGACTATCATCGTCAGCCGGACTCCAAGACTATGAAGATACAAGATTGAAGACTTCGTCCCGTGTCCGGATGGGACTTTCCTTGGCGTGGAAGGCAAGCTTGGCAATACGGATATGTAGATCTCCTACCATTGTAACCGACTCTGTGTAACCCTAGCCCTCCCCGATGTCTATATAAACCGGAGGGTTTCAGTCCGTAGGACAACAACCATTACAACAATCATACCATAGGCTAGCTTCTAGGGTTTAGCCTCCTTGATCTCGTGGTAGATCCACTCTTGTACTACCCATATCATCAATATCAATCAAGCAGGAGTAGGGTTTTACCTCCATCGAGAGGGCCCGAACCTGGGTAAAAACATCGTGTCCCTTGTCTCCTGTTACCATCCGCCTAGACGCACAGTCCGGGACCCCCTACCCGAGATCCGCCGGTTTTGACACCGACAACAACCCTCTCCCCAAGGCGGGGAGAGGGTACTCACTGGTTCGGGTGTGGCGCTAGGTTGTTGACCTCAGTGGGGATATACCCTGCACTGCGTAGCTCTAAGATGGTGCCCTACGTGATGGAGGATCCACCCCAGTGTCCCTTGAGGTTGGTGTCCGCCATTGTTGAGGACAGAGGTGAAGAAGCATTGTGGGGGAAAATGAGTTCGAGATTGGATCTGAGCGCTGGAGCTTGGGAGACAGTAGGCAGGGAGGAAGGAGAGCGTACTTTTCTCCTCACTATCATTTTGCTCTTATATAGGCTGATAAAAGGCCAATAGTCCCTCCGGCGGCACCATTGAAATCGCCACTACCCATAAAAGATGTCGTTATGTGTATAGGGAGAAAGAAAATATTAATGATATCCCTTAGAAAATGGGCACTATCTCCATTTTGATGGGACGTGTCAATAAGAGGATTTCCCCTAGCCACGATTTGGGTGAGTCATAATTGCCCGCCCAGTCGTGGGTGGTGCCTCTTCGAAAAAGTTGTAAGGCTAGAAGCACTATTCACACCTATGTGGCAGGCCTTCACGGCTAAGTAATCCCACGTCTTCGGACGGTGAGTGGGTTCGATTGGGTCATGTTCAGGGGACACTATTCCTTCGAGGAGTGGTCTGTTGTGGCTTTGAATAAAGTAAAGTATCTTGAATCATCAAAGAAGGGGTACTCGTCTGTCTAGACAAGGACTTCAGATCCGAAGTTATTAACATCAAAGAGGTCATCCTCGGCACAGAAGACTAGTTCAGGGAATATTGATGGTGTCCTGGACTAGAGGGTGCAAACCTAGTCGGCCCATAGTCCTCGAGTTGGGCACATGGGCCCTCATTCTCATTTAGGGGGACTTTGGAAGCTACACGCTTGGACGTAATGAAGAATGCATCTACCAAAGACTTGGCATATACTCCAAGACATCTCCTGCCGCCTACATGTGTACCCCTGGATACCGACCATGTAACCCTAGATGCCCTACCTGGCATGTATATAAGCCAAAGGGTTTAGCCCGTAGAGGGGGACGATCACAATCAAATTCACCTAACCCTAGTGTTAGGTCTCTCCTTACGATCTTGAGGTAGATCAAGCTTGTACTCTATACATCCTCATCAATACAATCAAAGTAGGACGTAGGGTATTACCTATTTGAGAGGGCCCTAACCTGGGTAAACATTATCTCCTTTGTCCCTGTTACTATCGATTTGAGATCCAAAGCTCGGGACCCCCTACCCCGAGGTTTGCCGGTTTTACCTCCGACACCCAAAATTCACCGAATCCCAACAAATACACCGCAAAAGAATATTACAACGAATAGAACTCAAAGAACATCAAGGAGAACATTGTATTGAAGATCAAAGAGAGAGAAGAAGCCATCTAGCTACTAGCTATGGACCCGTATGTATATTGTAAACTACTCACGCATCATCGGAAGGGCAGTAATGATGATGTACAAGCCCTCTGTTATCAATTCCCCCTCCGGGAGGGTACTGGAAAAGGCCTCCAAATGGGATCACGGAAGAACAGAAACTTGCGGCGACAAAAAAAGTGTTTCGGCTGGCTCTTACGTGTTGGGAATATTTGGCAATTTATAGTGGAGGAATTAGATCAATAGGTGCCATGAGGTGCCCACAAGCCTTGGGGCACCCACTGGGCATGCCTCCTGTGCTTGTCGCTCCCTCATGACTCTTCTGGTCTTCTTCCGAACCTACATGGGTCCCTTCTGGTCCAGAAAAAATTAATCTAAAGTTTTTTTCTCCGTTACTACTATGTTTGATGTTGATTTTATGAAAACCAAAAACAAGCAAAAAATAGCAACTAGCACTAGGTACTAGATTAATAGGTTAGTCCCAGAAAATGAAATGAAATTGCATATGATTGCATATAAAACATCCAAGATTGACACTATAATAGCATGGAACAATAAAAAATTATAGATACGTTGGAGATGTATCAAGCATCCCCAAACTTTATTCAAGCTTGTACTTGAGTAGGTAAATGATAAAAACAGATTTTTTTTGATGTGGAATGCTACATAACATGTCTATCATGTAATGTTTCTTCTATAGTATGAATATTTAGATTCGAGTGATTCAAAGCAATAGTCTCTAATTTGAAATATAAATGCTAAAGAACGCTAAAAAAGGATATCCTAATAATTTAGATCCGAGTGATTCAAAGCAATAGTATACAATTTGAAGCAATAGTCTATAATTTGAAGCAATAGTCTACCTAATAATTTGAAATGTTTAGATCTGAGTGATTCAAAGCAACTAGAACACTAAAGAATGCTGAAGACATTATTACTCAGGCATACCAACAAACAATCATGCCTTTCAAAATATAAATGCTAAAGAATGCTTTCCCTACAAAATCATATAGCCTTGTCATGCTTCATCTTCTTAACACAAAGTATAAATCATGCACTACCCCGGTCTAAGCCAAGCAATTGGTTCATACTTTTTAACGCACTTCAGCTTTTTCAACCCCCATGCAATACATGACCGCAAGCCATGGATATAACACTATGAGTGGAATAGGATGCAGTGGTAGAGATTAATTTGGAGAAGACAAAAAAGGATAAAGTCTCACTTTGACGCGGCTAATGAACATGCTATAGAGATGCCCATCAATTGATGCCAATGCGAGGAGTAGGGATTGCTATGCAACGGATGCACTAAGAGCTATAAGTGTAGGAAAGCTCAAACTGAAAACTAAGTGGGTGTGCATCCAACTTGCTTGCACTAGAAGACCTCGGGCATTTGAGGAAGCGCATCATGGGAATATACAAGTCAAGTTCTATAATGAAAAATTCCCACTAGTATATGAAAGTGACAACATATGAGACTCTCTACATGAAAAATGTGGTGCTACTTTGAAGCATAAGTGTGGAAAAGGATAGTCACATTGCCCCTTCTCTCTTTTTCTCTCTTTTCTGTTTTTTTTGTTGGCCTCGTTTTTGCCTCTTTCTTTTCCTCATTGGGGCAATGCTCTAATAATGAATAATGATGATTATGACACTTCTATTTACTGACAACTCAATATTACAACTCGATAAAACTGAAACATATGGCTCTATATGAATGCCTCTGGCAGTGTAGCGGGATTAGCAATGATACTAGCATCACATGTATGATAATGATGAATGGTGAAAGAACAAGTGCTCCCTAGGTGGTTTTGGTAATTAATGTCACCATATCTCTTGTTGGACTAACACTTTTATCTAGAATACTTCAGGTAAGTTTAGAAATGGAGTGGCATGGACTAAAGGATGTGGGAACTCCTTCAAGATGCTAAGGACAAAGGATTGGCTCATGCTTCAAGCTCAAGACTCTTCATTTTACATTTTAGTGGTTCAAGATCAGATTGAGTCTATCAGAAAAGCCAATACTATCAAAGAGGGATGAGGTGTTGCTTAATGAGCCTCTTGCTTCATGTGCTTAGTGATATGCTCCAAAACCCTCAGCTACTTTCCCACTCCCACAAATGACCTAAACCCAAAGCCAAAATCGGTCACACCGATTCTTCCTATCCGGCGCCACCGATTCCAAAAGTCATAGCCACTGCCACAAACCCTAAGCAAATCGGTCTTACCGATAGGGATCTCGGCCCCACCGAGATGGGATTGTAATTTCTCTGTGTATGTCCATTACCAAAATCGGTCTCACCGAGTTTGAGCAATCGGTACTACCGAGATTACAATGCAAACTCTCTGGAAAGCTTATTACCAAAATCGGTCTCACCGAGTTTGTGTAATCGGTCAAACCGAGTTTGCCTGACCAACTCTCTGGAAAGCTTATTACCAAAATCGGTCTCACCGAGTTTGTGTAATCGGTCTTACCGAGATTACGTTATGCGCTAACCCTAACTATATCGGTCTCACCGAGTTGCATTTCGGTCCCATCGAAAACCCTAATGGTCACATTATTTGCTAAATCGGTCTCACCGAGTTTAACGATTCGGTCCCACCGAATTTGGTAGATTGTGTGTAACGGCTAGATTTTGTGTGGAGGCTATATATACCCTCCACCTCCTCTTCATTCGTGGAGAGAGCCATCAGACTGAACCTACACTTCCAGCATACATTTTCTGAGAGAGAACTACCTACTCATGTGTTGAGGCCAAGATATTCCATTCCTACCATATGAGTTTTCATCTCTAGCCTTCCCCAAGTTGCTTTCCACTCAAATCTTCTTTCCACCAGCTCCAAAACCTATGAGAGAGAGTTGAGTGTCGGGGAGACTATCATTTGAAGCAAAAGAGCAAGGAGTTCATCATCAACGCACCATTTGTTACTTCTTGGAGAGTGGTGTCTCCTAGATTGGCTAGGTTTCACTTGGGAGCCTCTGACAAGATTGTGGAGTTGAACTAAGGAGTTTGTAAGGGCAAGGAGATCGCCTACTTCGCGAAGATCTACCGCTAGTGAGGCAAGTCCTTCGTGGGCGACGGCCATGGTGGGATAGACAAGGTTGCTTCTTCGTGGACCCTTCGTGGGTGGAGCCCTCCGTGGACTCGCGCAACCGTTACCCTTCGTGGGTTGAAGTCTCCATCAACGTGGATGTACGATAGCACCACCTATCGGAACCACGCCAAAAACATCCGTGTCTCCAATTGTGTTTGAATCCTCCAAACCCTTCCCTTTACATTCTTGCAAATTGCATGCTTTACTTTCCGCTGCTCATATGCTCTTTGCATGCTTTCTTGATATGTATTGTGAGTGTTAAACTTGTGCCTAAACTCCACTCAAACTTAAAGAAACTTAAAAACTGCAACTTTGGTACTTAGTGCTAATCACCCCCCTCTAGACACCTCTTCTCAAGGTCCTACAAGTGGTATTAGAGCAAAGGTCTCCATTGCTTTGGTTTAATCACCATTGGAGGAAGATGGATGAGTCTACTATTGGGAGTCTTAGACATAGAGTGCCTATTCTTGATGGAGAATATTTTCATGAGTGGAAAAATGAGATGCTTGTTATTTTCAATCAATATCATTTGAACAAGTACATTGCTAGCCCTTGTGCTCCTGATGTTGATCCTATGCATCCTACCCATGATGAGTCAATTGACATGATTAGGAATCTTAGAACTGCTGAACTTATCATTAGAGGATTGCGTAGAAATTTGATTGGATGTTTGCCTACTTTTAAGTGTGCCTACACTATATGGAAATTTCTTGAGGAGCGATTTCTAGATTATTCCTTGAAAAATCTTGATGAAATTCTCCATAAGTCTATTGCTTTGAGTAAGATGAATACTAGTGATCCTATGTTTGGTGATCGCCTATTTGAGCTTACAAACCTTATGCGTGCCAAAGGAAATGTTGGTATTATTAGTGATATTATTTCCGAAGCTATAAAAATTCATAAGCAAGATCATTTTCAAACTCATTCTAATGAATTACCCTCTCTAGGACTTGATCCACCACATGACGATGTTGAACATGGCTACTATGATGAGGATGATGATAGTGACTTCGATCTTGATGATGCAATGAGACATTTTGGTCTTATGGCAAATCTTCGGGGATATATGTCAGGAGGAAAGGAATGGGTTCTTGATAGTGGATGTACCGATCGCATGACCAGAGATAAAGACATGTTTCGTGAGCTTGCTGATAATGATAGTCCTCGAAAGTATGTCACTTTAGGTGACAACTCAAAGGATAAGGTGGTTGGCCTCGGTAAGGTGGCCATATCACATGATAGCTCCATACAAAATGTCATGCTCATTGAATCTCTTGTTTACAACTTACTTTCAGTATCTAGACTTGTTGATTTCGGTTTCAATGTTCTATTTACTGAAGTAGATTGCCAAGTGTTTCGTCGAGATAATCATAAAATGGTCTTTACCGGTGTGCGTAGAGGTGATCTATACATTGTTGATTTCACTAAAAAAGGCTCAACCTAAAACTTGCTTCATTGCTAAATCCTCAAAAGGTTGGTTATGGCATAGACGACTAGGTCATGTTGGTATGCGAAACCTTGACAAGCTTATTAAAGGAAATCATATCCTTGGAGTTAACGATGTCATATTTAATAAGGATAGACTTTGTAGCGCTTGTCAGGCAGGTAAACAGGTTGGAGGAAGGCATCCCGTGAAGAACGTCATGACCACAAGGAGGCCACTCGAGCTACTACACATGGATCTTTTTGGTCCCAACTCTTACAAGAGTCTCGGTGGAAATTCTTTTGGTCTAGTTATAGTTGATGATTTTTCAAGATTTACGTGGGTGTTCTTTCTCGATTATAAATTGCAGGTCCAAAAGATCTTCAAAAACTTCGCAAGGAAGGCTCAAAATCAATTTGAAGTGAAGATTAAGAAGGTTCGTAGAGACAACAAAACGGAGTTCAAGAACGCAAATGTGGACATCTTTCTTGACGAAGAAGGGATTTCACATGATTTCTCGGATACGTACACACCTCAACAAAATGGAGTTGTTGAGAGGAAGAACCGGACGCTCATTGAGATGGCGAGAATGATGCTTGATGAGTACAAGACGCCGAAGCACTTTTGGGCGGAAGCGGTTGAGACAGCTTGTCATGCAACAAATCGCTTGTATCTTCACAAGCTACTCGGCAAGACAGCATACGAGCTCCTCACCGGTAACAAACTCCAAGTTGGATACTTTCGAGTATTCGGCTCAAAGTGCTACATTCTTGATAAGCATCGTCGTTCTAAATTTGCTCCTAAATCTCATGAAGGTTTCCTACTAGGTTATGTCTCAAACTCTCACACCTACCGTGTCTACAACAATTTCACCCGAAAGGTTGAGGAGACGGTAGATGTGAAGTTTGATGAATCTAATGGCTCGCAAGTAGAGCAATTGCCAATTGATGTAGGTGACAAAGATCCTTCAGAAGCAATTCAAGACTTGTCTATTGGCAAGGTTCGTCCAACAGAGGTGAAGGAGAGTACCTCGTCTGTCCAAGTGGAAGCTTCTACTTCACGACAAGGTGAACCAAGAGTTGATACAGAAGCATCCACAAGTGGGACACACCAAGATGAAGAAAACGAGGAAGTGCATCAAGATGAACGTCAACAACCTCCTTCTCCACCACAACAAGAGAACAACAACACCAACAATGAAGAAGGCCAAGAAGAAGAAGAACAAGATGAATAAGATGTTCAACAAAGACCCAAGCAAAAACTTTCACGAGTTCGAGCAAGAATTGCTAAAGATCATCCCGTCGAGCAAATCTACAATGACATTCAAACCGGGAGAATTACTCTCTCTAAAATTCGTTTAGCTAACTTTTGTGAAAACTATTCTTTCATCTCTAGCATTGAACCTATGATGGTTGAAGAAGCATTGGAAGATCCAGATTGGATAAATGCCATGCATGAAGAGCTACACAACTTTGAGAGAAACCAAGTTTGGACGTTGGTTGAGAAGCCCGACAACAACCACAACGTCATCGGTACCAAATGGGTGTTTCGCAACAAGCAAGATGAAGATGGACAAGTAGTTCGCAACAAAGCACGTCTTGTCGCCCAAGGCTACACACAAGTCGAAGGTATGGACTATGGTGAGACTTACGCCCCCGTTGCTAGACTTGAGTCTATTCGCATCTTGCTTGCCTATGCTAATCATCATGATATCACCTTGTACCAAATGGACATTAAAAGTGCTTTTCTAAATGGTGAAATAGAGGAGGAAGTTTATGTTAAGCAACCCCCCCCCCCCCCCCCCCGGATTTGTCAATCCTAAGAAACCCAATCATGTTTACAAACTTCACAAAGCTCTTTATGGTCTTAAACAAGCTCCTAGAGCATGGTATAAATGCTTGACCAAGTTCCTTATTGAAAAAGGCTTTGAAATTGGGAAAATTAATTCTACTCTTTTTACTAAAAGGGTTAATGGAGAACTATTTGTGTGCCAAATCTATGTTGATGATATCATATTTGGTTCAACTAACCCTCATTTTAGTGAAAAGTTTGGGAAGCTAATGTCAGAGAAGTTTGAGATGTCCATGATGAGTGAACTCAAATTCTTCCTTCGGTTGCAAATCAAGCAAACAAAGGAAGGTACCTTTGTTTCTCATACGAAGTACACCAAGGACTTGTTCAAGAAGTTCAATATGCAAGAATGCAAAGGTATGTCTACACCCATGCCTACTAGGGACATAATGACTTGACCAAAGATGGTGAACCGGTTGATCAAAAGGTTTATCGCTCTATGATTGGTTCATTGTTATATCTATGTGCTTCACGTCCCGATATCATGCTAAGTTTGTGCATGTGTGCACGATATCAAGCTGCTCCTAAAGAATGTCATCTTAAGGCCGTGAAAAGGATAGTGAGATACTTAATCCATACACCAAATTTTGGCATTTGGTATCCTAAGAGGGCCTCTTTCAATCTTGTTGGCTATTCCGACTCGGACTATGCCAGAGACAAGGTTGATAGAAAGTCCACTTCGGGTACTTGTCAATTTCTTGGTAGATCTCTTGTGTCTTGGTCCTCCAAGAAACAAAACTCGGTATCCTTGTCCACTGCCGAAGTTGAATATATTGCCGCTGGTTCATGTTGTGCTCAATTACTTTGGATGACCCAAACTCTTAAAGATTATGGGATATATGTGAGACATGTTCCATTGCTTTGTGACAATGAAAGTTCTATCAAAATTGGTCATAATCCTGTGCAACATTCTCGAACTAAGCATATTGAAGTTCGTCATCATTTCATTCGGGATCATGTTGCTAAGGGTGATATTGATCTTAAGCATGTTCGCAGCGAAAAGCAATTAGCGGATATATTCACTAAACCTCTTGATGAGAAAGTGTTTTGCAGGTTAAGAGGAGAATTGAACATCATTGATGCTTCAAACATGGAGTAGAAACTCCATTGGATACATGCAAGACATGAGCTTATGACTAATCCTTGATACTTCTCTTATGATGAAAATCTTATGTCTTGGATATATTTGTATCTTGCTTGTTATCTAACCCATGTAGGTACTTGGTGGAATCCAACTCCATGAGATTGTAATCTACTCATATCTTGAGCAATCTATACATCACCAAGTCTCTACACTACGGTGGATGAAGACAAGGAAGCACGAAACCATTCAAACATATCCTTTGACAAATTCTATGTTGAACTTCATGATTGTCGTTTTTGGATACACAAGTGCTCTTCCTTGCAAGAACTAACCCATGTAGGTAGATGGACTAAAATTCCAAGTGGTGCTCCAAATTCTTGATGAGCCACATCAACCTTGAGCAACCCACACAAGTTCAACTACGTGGACTACACCACCAACAAAGGTATGTCATTCCATCTTAGAGAAGCTTTACTCCGGGTCATGAGATAAAGCAACTCGACAAGATGTGAATACATCAAAATGCTTAAACGAAAAATGGCAACCCCATTTTGAGCTTAAACAATGAGTATGACCTATGATCAAGTGATCTCACTTGACTCCTAAGTCAATATACTCTAACATAGGTGACTCTATCGCCGACCACCTCTAGATGAAGTTCTCCTGTGTTCTTTTCTGTGTTTTTGCATTTGTCTTATGCATATTTTTTCCCCTTTCAAAAAAAACTTCATCTAGATTTCTTTTTGTTTGCTCTGCATTTTTCTGCACTCCAATTCATTGCACATCTTTCAGTAAATTCCTTGCAAATCTTTGTGAGATCTTACTAGTCTAGTGAGCTGAGGTGACAAGTGTTTTCTCTGTGATGAACTCGGTTTCACCAATTTGTTATTTTCGGCCCAAACGAATCTTTTCGGTCCAACAGAAGAATACCACTCGGTGCCACCGATTTCACAACAGGAAAAACAGTTTGCCACATATTCCATGATTCTTTTGATCCAGCTCCACTCAATGAATCTTGTCCTCTACAAGCATCACATTTTTATCATTGCTTTGAGCTGTGTCTCAAGGACCAAACCCATTAGACAGATTCCAAAAGACCCTTCTTGGAAATTGATGTCAAAGGGGGAGAGAGAGAACATCAAAGCTTATCATTTAGAAAGAGTTTATCACCTTCTTAAGCGGGAGAGAGAGCTTCTAGGGGGAGAGACCCTCAAAAGGAGAGAGAGATCTCCAGGGGAGAGAATACTTAAGTAGAAAGTATTTCTCAAGGATCCCAGATGCTTGGTGTTCAAGAGGAGAGATGCCCACATGTCTTCTTGAGGGGAGAGACATGTTCATATGATCTGTTGTGCTTATTTGCATTAGCATACATTAGCTCTGATCATCATTCATATCTTTCAGCTCTGATTTTCTATTCCCTATCTTCTCCCAGTATCCCATGTTAGATTCAGGGGGAGCAAGACATCTAAGGGAAAGAAATCATTTAAATTCATTGCATATCTTTACTCTTGGGGACATGTCTAATCCAATGTGGTACTTAGTACTCACTCTCTACATGTCATCCCAGTCTTGGTATTCTTGTGGTTTCTTTTGTTTGCTCTGGCTAGTAGATGCATCTGTGTTATCTAACCTTGTTTACGCAGGTTCATTCCATCCTAAGCCAACTCAAGACTACAAGGTAAGTATATGCATCACAATCATGTGTATGAGGAATTCTTGCTGATGTACATATTGTTTGCAAGAAGGACTCATGAGCATGAAGGTATTTTCTTTAATATTCTTTGCTCTGATGCATATGGCCAAGATACATGTAACACATTGCCAGCTCTATCATGGTTATGCTCTCATATGCTTCTACATTCCATATTCACATGATTGCATACATGTAGGGGGAGCCTATGTTTGTTACATGTCTTTCCAAAGCTTTACTTGCTACTCATTATATCCTTATCTAAAGCTTTGATGTATGTTGCCATCAATTACCAAAAAGGGGGAGATTGAGAGCACAAGTGCTCCCTAGGTGGTTTTGGTAATTAATGTCAACATATCTCTTGTTGGACTAACACTTTTATATAGTATACTTCAGGTAAGTTCAACAATGGAGTGGCATGGACTAAAGGATGTGGGAACTCCTTCAAGATGCTAAGGACAAAGGATTGGCTCTTGCTTCAAGCTCAAGACTCTTCATTTTACATTTTAGTGGTTCAAGATCACATTGAGTCTATAGGAAAAGCCAATACTATCAAGGAGGGATGAGGTGTTGCTTAATGAGCCTCTTGCTTCATGTGCTTAGTGATATGCTCCAAAACCCTCAGCTACTTTCCCACTCCCACAAATGACCTAAACCCAAAGCCAAAATTGGTCACACTGATTCTTCCAATCCGGCGCCACCGATTCCAAAAGTCATAGCCACTGCCACAAACCCTAAGCAAATCGGTCTTACCGATAGGGATCTCGGTCCCACCGAGATGGGATTGTAATCTCTCTGTGTATGTCCATTACCAAAATCGGTCTCACCGAGTTTGAGCAATCGGTACTACCGAGATTACAATGCAAACTCTCTGGAAAGCTTATTACCAAAATCGGTCTCACCGAGTTTGTGTAATCGGTCAAACCGAGTTTGCCTGACCAACTCTCTGGAAAGCTTATTACCAAAATCGGTCTCACCGAGTTTGTGTAATCGGTCTTAGCGAGATTGCGTTATGCACTAACCCTAACTATATCGGTCTCACCGAGGTGCATTTCGGTCCCACCGAAAACCCTAACGGTCACATTATTTGCTAAATCAGTCTAACCAAGTTTGACGATTCGGTCCCACCGAGTTTGGTAGATTGTGTGTAACGGTTAGATTTTGTGTGGAGGCTATATATACCCCTCCACCTCCTCTTAATTCATGGAGAGAGCCATCAGACTGAACCAACACTTCCAGCATACATTTTCTGAGAGAGAACTACCTACTCATGTGTTGAGGCCAAGATATTCCATTCCTACCATATGAATCTTGATCTCTAGCCTTCCCCAAGTTGCTTTCCACTCAAATCTTCTTTCCACCAGATCCAAAACCTATGAGAGAGAGTTGAGTGTTGGGGAGACTATTATTTGAAGCACAAGAGCAAGGAGTTCATCATCAACGCACCATTTGTTACTTCTTGGAGAGTGGTGTCTCCTAGATTGGCTAGGTGTCACTTGGAAGCCTCCGACAAGATTGTGGAATTGAACCAAGGAGTTTGTAAGGGCAAGGAGATCGCCTACTTCGTGAAGATCTACCGCTAGTGAGGCAAGTCCTTCATGGGCGACGGCCATGGTGGGATAGACAAGGTTAGCTCTTCGTGGACCCTTCGTGGGTGGAGCCCTCCGTGGACTCGCGCAATCGTTACCTTTCGTGGGTTGAAGTCTCCATCAACGTGGATGTACAATAGCACCACCTATCGGAACCACGCCAAAAACATCCATGTCTCCAATTGCGTTTGAATCCTCCAAACCCTTCCCTTTACATTCTTGCAAATTGCCTGCTTTACTTTTCGTTGCACATATGCTCTTTGCATGCTTGCTTGATATGTATTGTGAGTCTTAAACTTATGCCTAAACTCCACTCAAACTTAAAGAAACTTAAAAACTGCAACTTTGGTACTTAGTGTCTAATCACCCCCCTCTAGACACCTCTTCTCAAGGTCCTACAAATGGTGGCTGAGCCACAAATACTATATGAGGTACATGATCATGCAAAGCAATATCACAATGATGATGTGTTTCATATAAACGAAACAGTGGAAGTTGCATGACAATATATCTCGGCATGGCTATGGAAATGCCATGATAGGTAGGTATGGTGACTGTTTTGAGGAAGATATAATGAGGCTTATGTGTGATAGAGTGTATCATATCATGGGGTTTCGATGCACCGACGAAGTTTGCACCAACTCTTGAGGTGAGAAAACGCAATGCAAGGTACCGAAGAGGCTAGCAAACTGGAGAAAGGTGAGAGTGCGTGGACTCACATTAGTCATAAAGAACTCACATACCAATGTCTACTATGCAACTTTATCCTGGTAGATGTCGTTGGGCCTTCAAGTGCAGAGTTTTGTAGGGCAGTAACAAATTTACCTCAAGTGGCTGACCTAAGGTTTATTAATCCGTGGGAGGCATAGGATGAAGATGGTCTCTCTCAAACAACCCTGCAACCAAATAACAAAGAGTCTCTTGTGTCCCCAACACACCCAATACAATGGTAGATTGTATAGGTGCACTAGTTCGGTGAAGAGATGGTGATACAAGTGTAATATGGATGGTAGATATAGGTTTTTGTAATCTGAAAATATAAAAATAGCAAGGTAACTAGTAACAAAAGTGAGCGAAAATGGTATTGCTTGAAACAAGGCCTAGGGTTCATACTTTCACTAGTGCATGTTCTCTCAACAATGATAACATAGTTAAATCATATGGCAATCCCTCAATGTGTGAAAAAAGTCACTCCAAAGTTTCTATCGGAGAACATAGGACGAAAATGTGCATCAACCCCTATGCATAGATAACCCTAATGTCACCTCGGGAATCTGCGAGTTGAATGGAAAAACATACATCAAGTGAATCAATAGAACATCCCATTGCCACCACAGATATCCCATTGCAAGACATACATCAAGTGTTCTCAAATCCAATACTCAATCCAACATAATGAAACCTCGAATAGCAAGACTCTATTCATCACAAGAAGGTAGAGGGGGAGAAACATCATATGATCCAACTATAATAACAAAGCTCGCGGTACATCAAGATCATGCCAAATCAAGAACACGAGAGAGAGAGAGAGAGAGATCAAACACATAGCTACTGGTACATACTCTCAGCCACAAGGGTAAACTACTCCCTCGTCATGGAGAGCACCGAGATGATGAAGATGGCCACCGGTGATGGTTTCCCCCTCCGACATGGTGCCGAAACGGGCTCCCGATTGCTTTTTCATGGCTAGAGACGCTTGCGGCGGCGGAACTCCCGATCTAGGGTTGTTTCTGGGGTTTTTAGGATTTATAGGAATTTTGGCATCTGTTTCACGTGTGGGGGTCCACGAGTCAGCGACAAGGCAGGGGGCGCGCCCAAGGGAGGTGGGCATTCCCTCCACCCTTGTCGTTGACTTGGGACTATTCTGTCCCAACTCTTGTGCTTCGAGGGTTTCTTATGGTCCATAAAATATCACCGTAAATTTTCAGCTCGTTTGGACTCCGTTTGATATTCCTTTTCTGCGAAACTCAAAAACAAGGAAAAAACAGAAACTGGCACCGGGCTCTAGATTAATAGGTTAGTCCCAAAAATAATAAAAAATAGCATATAAATGCATATAAAACATCCAAGATGTCGGTGTAATAGACCCTGGGTATGTTGTCCTGACTGTGCACAGGCACGGGAACAAGATTATGGCATCAGGCCATACCAGAGTACAAGAGACCAAGATCTTCAAAGGACCAGCATGCAGAACAAGAGGACCAAGATCAAGCCAGAGAAGCAAGATACCACCAGGAGAAAAACCTCCCTTGTCGGGCGAATGGGCTTGGCAAGGGCAAAGCCACCCCCGGAAGAAAGCGTCCAAGACGTCCCGGCAGGGACTGCCGGTACTCACGGAGGCAAGAAACACCTCATCACCCACTCCCCCTCGACCCACGTCGTCAATCAGTGCGATGTCAAGACACAAGGTGATTAAGTGGCAGCCATCCGCCACATTGCGGCCTCTTTCTACAGTAAAACCTACAGATGACACCTGTCCCGCGACGTGTCGAACAAGCACGCATGGAGCTGGCAAAACAAGCCCGACAAGGCCTGTCGGGCGAGCAACGATGTGACGTTGAGCGGCGCATTTAATGTGCTCTGTCAGCCAACAGGGTTAGGTATGATAGCACTATTTGTTATCTTATCAGTGCATAATGACTGATTTGCCATTGTGGTGACCCCTTAACCTATAAAAGGAGGCCCATGGCAAACGTAGAAGGGGTTCACGAGACTGGAAAGTTAGACACCCATACGCGCGTAGCCGCTACTGCACCTGCCGGGCAATTGTACTATGCTGCGGCACCATTCTTCCACCATCAATCCACCAAAGCAGGAGTAGGGTTTTACGCCTCGCGGTGGCCTGAACCTGGGTAAAATTCCTTGTGTGATCCCTGCCATGCTGCCCGATGCTCCTCTGCTCTTTGTGCAATGCGACATCCCCCCTGCCGAACATGCAAGGGGCCCTTTGGTCCCATAGGTGGTCGTGGTTTCCCGCAACATCTTTGGCGCTCCAGGTAGGGGGGTCGCTTGCACGAACCTGAAAGCATGTGCAGCGCGTCATCTTCATCACCATATTCATCTTCGACAGCGCCGTCAGCCATGGCGCCCAATAAGAAGTCCGGTGTTTCGGCTCAATAGTCCACCTCAAAGGCTCCGCCACCCGCAGCCGAAAGGATCGACATAGTTGACTAGAGGGGGGTGAACAGGCAACTAACAATTTTTAGCTTTTCTTTACAAAATTAAACTTTGCATCAAAGTAGGTTGTCTAGATATGCAACTAGGTGAGCAACCTATATGATGCAACAACAACAAGCACACAAGAAAGCAAGGACTACAACACAATATAAGCTTGCACGAGTGAAGGTTAGAGATAACTAAGAGCGGAGTCGGTGGAAACGAGGGTGTGGTACCCAAGTTCCTTCCCTTTGAAAGGATATAAGTCTCCGTTAGAGCGGTGTGGAGGCATAATGCTCCCCAAGAAGCCACTAGGGCCACCGTATTCTCCTCACGCCCTCACACAATGTGAGATGCCGTGATTCCACTATTGGTGCCCTTGGAGGCGGGGACCGAACCTTTATGAACAAGGTTGGGGCAATCTCCACAACTTAAATGGAGGCTCCCAACGACACCACAAAGCTTCACCACAATGGAATATGGCTCCGCGGTGACCTCAACCGTCTAGGGTACTCAAACACCCAAGAGTAACAAGATCCGCAAGGGATTAGTGGGGGGAATACAATTTATCTTTGTGGAAGTGTAGATCGAGGCCTTCTCAATCAATCCCTAGAGAATCAACAAGTTTGATTGTCTAAGGAGATAGATCGGGCGGAAATGGAGTTGTGAGCAACAATGGAGCTTAGGAAGGGAAGAGATGGTCAACTTGGAGAAGAAGACCCCCCCATATATAGTGAGAGGAAAGATCCAAACGTTACCCACTTACTCAGCCAGCGACATGCGGTACTACCGCACCGACTTGCGGTACTACCGCACCGACTTGTGGTACTACTGCTCGATGGTGCGGCACTACCGCTCCCGCGGTAGAGACCAGACGAGGCCCTGTTGCGTTAAGTCAACGAGCGGTAGAATCGCCGGAGTGGAATTATCGTGCGTCCTTGCGGCAGGGTTCGACTAGGCTGGGAAGGCACGGACTAATAAAATTACATCCGTGGCTACTTCCGTTGTGTTTCGACCTGTGCAAAAATCCGGCATGGTACGAGTGCACGCATGGAGCAGTACTACCGCGTAGGGCGCAGACGTAAAAAATTACTTCTACCCCTACTTCTGCGTGTGTCACTGTGCTGGGCTAGAGGCCACGGTACTACCGCGACTAAGGAGCGGTACTATCGCATAGAGCAGTACTACTGCTTCCCTCGCCGGTAATACCATGGGCCACTGTGGTACTACTGCTCCCTTAAGCAGTACTACCGCATGCCATAGCACAATAGCACTTGGAGTCCTTTGTTTTGTAGAGACATGGATAAACGGTCGGTGCTCCAAAGAAGCAAAGGACAGGTGTTGCACAGGGACAGACGTGTACGTGTTGATTCCACCCTAACCTTTCCAAAGCGGAACCCCTCTTAATAGTTCGCCTTACTTACGACTCAAATCCACCAAAAAGAAACATAGAGAAACACCATCTTCACTAGGCTCCGAGGGGCACCGAATCATCTTGTGCCTAGACATGAGACATCTGAAATCCTCAATGCACACGATTAGTCCACAAATGCATTGTCATCAATCGCCAAAACCACATAAGGAGAAATAAGCCCTTACAATCTCCCCCTTTTTGATGGATTGATGACAATACGGGGTTTGCACATAAGGATATAAAACTGAACATAAGCAAACCCAACCTCTATAAAATATAGACAGGCTCCCCATAGATGTGTGCACTCTATAGATATGCTTTTGACTGCACTACACACATACTAGAATCAACACTCCCCCTATATTTTGTAGACAAGGCATTCTTGCAACAATATAAATGATACTAATAATGGAGGCAAGGTAATGTATATGAGCATAAAGGAAAGGGCACAAGATAGCATAAGCTCACAAACTACTAAGCATAATAGACAATAAGATAATCTTGAGTGCATATGCCTCACACCATATGATGGTCTCCGGGACTCACACGAAAACAAACGCAAATCAACAAACCAAAGCAACATGAACCAAGGTCCAATGAAATGAAAACAAAGAGACACGACTCACAAATCCTACACTCTCTCCCCCTTTGCCATCAAGACACCAAAAAGGCAGAGAGGACACCTACAACACAGGTGGTAGCTTCCGCTGTAGAGATCACCCAACAATCTCCTCATTGGTCTCGGCAGCGAGAATGGACTCCTCCTCAGACTTGGTCCACTGATAGCCCTGATTTGTCATCGAGTCAACCTCAGGAGTGATGTTATTCTCTGACTCGCTCTCCATGATCTTGCCGAACGTCCTTAAGATCCTCTTGTCGCGCTGCCGACTCTCCTTCTGATCAACATGGGTCTTGTACTGCCCCTTAGCCTGCATGCTAAATAGAGCCTTCATCTTTGCCTTCGGCTTCTTAGCCCAAGAGGGCTCAGAAGATGGAGGAGCATACCCCGCAGAACTGTCCTCAGCCTCCTCCCCGTCAACCTCGTCCTCATCAACATTCATCCTAGCAGCCTCAGCCTCAGGTCGGGTAGTGTTATTGGCCAACTTGTTCTTCTGACGCAGCTTGATAGGCTCGTGGAGAACCCAGTTTGGAGCAGAAAAGTCTTCATCTAAAATGATCTTCTCCCAAGTCTTTGAGATCAAGTGGTGAAGGTATGGACCATAGATGGGAACTTTGCGATTGTAGACCACAAACCGGACATCAACCCACATGATACGAGAGATGTCCAGAGGTTGGGTAACTTGACGACGCGACTCCTCACAAAGCAGCATCATATCCACGAGATAAGAATGCACCTTATCCTTGTCACCAATGCGCGAAAAGAGAGTGATGCTGAAGATTCAAATTCATTCTAATAATACTAAAAAAATAGTGGGTTCCATCGTTTCTATGGTTCCCTTTTAAATGGTGAGGCCCTCTCTATACACCGGAGCCCTTTCTTTCATCAAAAGGTAGTGCATGACATCAAAGAAAGGGTTGAGAAAAGGGTTGAGTACCCAAGACTGCATGCCATTGGCTAACTTCTTCTCCACAAGGAATGGTTGAAGCTTGTTCTTGTTGGCGGACTCTAGGTTACCGTGAGGGCGGACACCAATGGGAACATTGAGCCCCTCATCACGAACATGCAGCATCTCCATGAATTCCTTCCACTTAGCAGACATTCTCTTCCCATTGGTCATCCAAGTCATAGTCCGCTCCTCATCCTTGTGGAAGTGGATGGAAGCAAAGAACTGAGCCACGATCTCTGGGTCAAAGTCCATGTGGAATGTGATAAAGTCTTCAATGCCAAACTGCTCCACCAAGTCCAACACCTCACCAAAGTATGCCCGGTCCTTCCTCAGATGATTCATATCAATCCACTGCATTGGAACATAGATGTTGTGCTTGGACTTGATCACATTGATGTAGATGAGATTCTGCTGCTTGGTCCAGAACAACTCATTCCCTCTGACATTGCAAACAGTTGGCTCCTCCGAATGATGCTCCTTCGAATAGGGGCATAGGGGTTAATCCTCCTTCGAATGATGAACTCGGCTTGAGGCATCTCGTCCATGCCAACAGTTGGCTCCTTGAACTTGTTGGAGGTCTTCTTGACATTGTGTTGCGGGGCATCGGATCCCTCAGGTGCTTCTTGATTGCGAAGACTCTTGGAGCTCGTGTCCCGGCTGGGATTCGAGCGACGGACATTGTAGCCACCACCTAAGACACACAACACAAAACACACAAGAAGAACGAGAAGGGTCATTGCAAAGATCAAGGCCAAAACTGTCGGCGTCCTGGACTTGGGGGTATCCAGTCCTGCCTACCTGCGGCCCACCACGTGGCTCTGTCGACAGTTTGATACGGCCCAGCTTCAACACCAACATAGCAAGGCCCTCACGAAGGGCCAAGCCTCGCGAGGCGGACGACGCCAAGATCCCTGAAGGAGTTGGCCTCCTTAGGAGGGCTCCTGAGGGGCGGAGAGATCTACGCAGCTACCTCATGAGGCTCAGCTGACGTGAGCGATGACGACCAAGGCCAGGCGAGCACCAAGCGGGTGCAGAGTGCTTGTTTCCTCTTCGATGCAAGGGAGGCAGGCCACAAGCGCGGAGTCCCGAGGAATCAGCCAAAGGTTTCCATTCTGGTGCAACAAGACCAAGACCACCAGGACGGCAAGACGGAGGTCATCACCGAGCCCACCGGAGCGTCACGACTAGAGGCTTTCGTAGGCGAAGACTACTTTTGTCAGGATAGACTGTACTACTTGTCCCCTTTCAAATCCCGCCGTTGTGGAATCCCTTCCCGCTCATATTTGGGAAGAGGACCAAGGCCACTATATATAGAATTTAGCCACCACCATAGAGAGGGACCGAACACTAGAGCAAGTAGAGCACCACACCAGCTCAAGAACACCTCACCTCCTGAGGCTTGTTCATGCTTGAACTAGTTCATCCATAGCCCCTCGAGGGAATCCACCACACCACACTGGTTTAGGGTATTACACCATAACGGTGGCCCGAACCAGTATAAATCTCTATTTCTTTGTGTCTCTATGAGCTCTACGCGCTAGGCTAGGGAGGATCGCGAGTAGGCAGGCTAGGCAGGTTGAGATCTCTGCACGCACCCTAGTGTTCGAACCTCTCACGGGTTGCCTGTCGGATATTGGGTTCCGGCAAAACCCTTAAGGTTCAAAGTCTGGGGTGCACATGAAGATCTTCTCCCTACCAATCCACGCCCCAAAAACTTGCCGCGAATGTAAGCTAGCACGATGAATAACACAAGGAACACGAGATTTATACTGGTTCGGTCCACCGTTGTGGTGTAATACCCTAATCGAGTGTGTGGTGTGGTGGATTACCTCTGGGGCTGATGATGAACAGTATAGAGGAAGAACAGCCTCGCGAGGGGTGTTCTTGAGCTGGTGTGGTGTTCTACTAGGGCAAGGATTCGATCGGATCCCCCCTTTCTACTGCAGTGGCTCTCTATTTATAGAGGCCCTGGTCCTTTTCCCAAATATTGAGCGGGAAGGGAGCCAACAACGGCCATTTTGAAGGGGGACAGCTGGTACAAGCTATCCTGACTAATGTTCGTCTTCGTCTGCCAAAGGCATTGGTGATGACGCCGTCTTGGGCTCCACGGTGATCTCCGTCCTACCACTCTGCTGTTCTTGGTCTCGTTGCACCGATATGGAAACCTCTGCCTGATGCCTCAGTACTCTGCGCCTGCGCTTGCCCCCTTTGCACCAAAGAGGAAACGAGGACACTGCGCTGGCTGGCGCCCACCTGGTCTTGATCGTCATGGTTTGCGTCATGAGCACCTCGCGAGGTACTCCTTGCCTTGATCTCTCCGCCTCCTCGCGAGCTTGCCTTGTGAGGCCGCCCCTGAGGAAGCCTTATGTCGTTCGCCCTGCGAGGATTGGCCCCTCGCGAGGGTTTTGAGCTTGGGTTCATGAAGACGTGCCGTACTGGGCCACTGCTTGAGCCACGCTGCAGGCTGCAGGCAGGCAAGTCTGGGACTCCCGTTCCCAGAATACCGACAGTAGCCCCGGGGCCCAAGGCGCGCTCGGACTTGGCTTAGCAGCGAAGCCAAAGGGCAAGTGCGGAGCACCGCAGGCCCCAACAGCCTGCGGCCTTGGTTGCCGCGTGGAGGCTGATGGGACGTGGGCGTCTCCGCTTCCCCATGCTCCCCCAATATCCACCTTGCTAGGCGGCCATGAAGCTTTACACAGTTATTTCCTCTTTGCCGCCCACGTGCTTCCTGTTCCCCTCTCTTCCTCGAACATCTGTTTCTGCTTCCAATCTGACTTGAGCTCTGCCCCCTGCATCGCCATGGCGCCATCCAACAAGGATAAGGGGAAGAAGCCCGTGTCCTCATCCAGTTCGCCTCCGGCAATCGAGCCCGCCGTCGGCCGGTCGCTGGTGCTCAATCCGGAGGCCTTGGAGAAGGTCCACCCCGCACTCGCCTCCAGCTTCAATGAGTGCGGAAGGATGATGGTTTGGCTTCCATCCCATGCCTCCATCGACAGGATTGTCACGGAGGTTTGATTCTCCGTCGACGCCCTGTGGGCTGGCCTGGTTCCTCCTTTCTCCACCTTTTTCAATGCGGTGCTCTCCCACTATTAGATCCATATGATGCACCTTGATCCTCCATCTGTTACCCTTCTTGCTGTCTTCTCCTTTGTCTGCGAAGCCATGGTGGGCATTGCTCCTTCCATTGCACTCTTGCATCACTTCTTCTCCCTGCGCCTGACCGACCCCTTGCAGTGCTTGGGGTGCGTGAGCCTCCAGGCCATGGCAGAGACGGCCGCCTCGGGGATTGATTTTAGCCTTTCACCTTCCATGAGTGGGTTCTGAATGCGGTGGCTGTATGTGGATGTCTGAGTGCCCAGCCCCCTGCTTTCGCATCCGACATTGCCTGCCATCCCCAATCAGGGCTGGGGCCACGAGATGCTCGTGAGCCCCTGGCTCTCCTTCGTTTGGCGCCGACTTGAGAGGTTGAGGGAGCTCGGCATGACTGCGCCGCAGGTGGTGAAGGAGTTCCTCCAGTGCCGCATTGCTCCTCTCTAGCGCCACTCCCGGGTGATGTGGGCCCTGACCGGGTACTAGTACCGCATGAGGCTCCAGGATACGGAGCTGGTGTCTCAAATGCTGAAGAAGGTGCTGGAGGTCTTGACAGGCAACCCCTCGCCGGGCGATATCTAGCATGGGGGCAGCCTCCTGTATCTTTGCTCGGGCGGGGCCGAGTTCGCGAGGCAGATGCCTCACTTCGATGAAGGGGGTTGCGCCCGGGCGGCCTCGTGGGCCCTCGCGAGAATCCCGTCGTCGTGGCACCCCTCCTGGTTGACAACACCGATCTTGCCCCAGGAGCTTGTGTGGGGAGGCAAGCATGGCTTGAAGCTCGAAGCTCTGGTGTCGTGGTGCCGACATCGCACGGGGCTCCCGAGGCGTCATCCTCTAGAGCGTATGAAGCCCGCCTTGAGGCAGTTTCTGATGTGGAGACGCGACCTGCGACTCCCGAGGCTGGAGCCCCCGAGGCCTGGCAGGTCATCAAGGAGTGGTGCCTGATCGCTCCTCCCGGCTTGGCGCCCCTGAGGTTGGCCGTCTGAGCGCTTCTTCATCCGCACCTCGCGCCGGCCCGCATGTTGAGCGCCTGGGTCGGTACTGCATAGATTTCGACACCCTCCACAAGAGGAAAGAATCTTTGAGCGGCAGCGAGCGCCCCTTGAGGGAGTCCTGGATTAGGGGGTATCCGGACAGCCGGACTATACACTTTGTCTGGACTATTGGAGCGTGAAGATACAAGACTCAACACTCCGTCTCGTGTCCGGATGGGACTCTCCTTTGCGTGGAAGACAAGCTTGGCGATCAGGAGAATAGATTTCCTTCTTTGTAACCGACTCTGGGTAAACCCTAGCCCCCTCCGGTGTCTATATAAACCGGAGGGTTTAGTCCTTAGAGGACAATCATAATCATCATAGGCTAGCTTCTAGGGTTTAGCCTCTACGATCTCGTGGTAGATCAACTCTTGTACTACTCATATCATCAATATCAATCAAGCAGGAAGTAGGGTTTTACCTCCATCGAGAGGGCCCTGACCTGGGTAAAACATCGTGTCCCTTGCCTCCTGTTACCATTAGCCTTAGACGCACAGATTGGAACCCCGTACCCGAGATCCACCAATTTTGACACCGAAATTATTGCTTTTATTGAGAGTTCCTCTGTGTCGTTGCTGCAAGGCTTGATGGCCCCTTCAATCTTCAACAACAACAATGTCCAGGGTGAGACTTTTCTCCATGGACAGACCTCGTATTCGGCGGCTTCGCACTACAGGCCAATTCGCTTGGCCATCTGGAGCAGATCGACAGCTACGCCCCTGGCCATCAGGTCAGATTCGGAAGCTTGAACTATATGGCCGATGTCCGCGGGGACTTGACCTTCGATGGATTCGGGCCTACGCCAGGCGCGCAGAACAGTCACGATGAGCACGGCTTAGACCTGCTGTCTGACAATACTTGGGATATCGCGCCCGCAGGAGCCCTGGACCTAAATCCGGGGCAGATTGTGTCGTCCGAGGACTGGTGGATGGACCCAGCCCTGGAGGCCGCACACTCATCGGCAGAAGAGCCGAACATAGACTTCATCCCCAAGGAAGCCTGTGTCTCCGGACCCCTGGACTTGTGTCCGGTTGTAGGTCCCAGACCATGCGCCCCCGAGCCCGCCGATTCTGGCTGGCCTCTGGTAACGGAATTTGCCGCTACGGATATCTTCCAGCACTAGCCCTTTGGCGACATGCTGAACTCACTAAATTCTCTCTCTTTGTCAGGAGACTCTTGGCCGAACTATGTCTGGCTCAAGGGGGAAGAAGGCGACGAGGAAATTCGTTACCCACCGATCACCCACTTCATAGCCACTGTCGACGATGTAACAGGCATGCTTGACTTCGACTCTGATGACACCGACGGTATGGACGTCGGCGCAGGAGACGATTCAGAACCACCACCCACGGGGCGCTGGACTTCCACCTCATCATATGATATATACATGGTGGACACGCCTAAGGAGGACGATGGCGATAAAACAGAGGATAAAACCCCCGGACAAAAGCCAAAACGGCGGCGCAGACGCTGCTCTAAGTCCAGCCACAGTAAAAACAACGATTACAGCGCTCAAAGGATCGACACCCCAGACAACTCCAAAGGCAACAACGACCGTATGGACCCAGCGACGGAGCAGGATGAGCCAGGTCACGCCGAACACAGCCCAGAGCAGACGCCCGATCACAGCGATCCCGAGGGCCGAGTGAGGGAGTCCTGGATTAGGGGGTGTCCGGCCGGACTATAGCCTTTGGCCAGACTCCTGGACTATGAAGATACAAGATTCAAGACTTTGTCCCGTGTACGGATGGGACTTTCCTTGGCGTGGAAGGCAAGCTTGGCGATACGGATATGTAGATCTCCTACCATTGTAACCGACTCTGTGTAACCCTAACCCTCTTCGGTGCCTATATAAACCGGAGGGTTTTAGTCCGTAGGACGAACAACAATCATACCATAGGCTAGCTTCTAGGGTTTAGCCTCTCTGATCTCGTGGTAGATCTACTCTTGTACTACCCATATCATCAATATTAATCAAGAAGGAGTAGGGTTTTACCTCCATCGAGAGGGCCCGAACCTGGGTAAAAACATCATGTCCCTTGTCTCCTGTTACCATCTGCCTAGACGCACAGTTTGACACCAACATTGGTGCTTTCATTGAGAGTTCTTCTGTGTCGTCATCTTTAGGCCCGATGGCTCCTCCGATCATCAACAACGACGCGGTCCAGGGTGAGACTTTTCTCCCCGGACAAATCTTCGTATTCAGCGGCTTTGCACTGCGGGCCAATTCGCTTGGCCATCTGGAGCAGATTGAAAGCTAAGCCACTGGCCATCAGGTCAGATTTGGAAGTTTGAACTATACGGCTGACGTCCGTGGAGACTTGATCTTCAACGGGTTCGAGCCACAGCCAAGCGCACCGCACTGCCGCGATGGGCATGATCTAGCTCTACCGCCAGACAGTGCCCTGGAGGCTGCACAAGTGTCCGTAACGACCCTTAGCTCGGAGCCAACTGCGCCGATCGAGGACGGGTGGCTGGACACCGCCTTGGGGGCTGCTATCTCTATTACGATTGAGCCAAACACCAACCCTGTCCTTTATGAAGCTCGTGACGCCAAGGCGCCGGACTACTCTCCGGACTCTGAACCTTCCGCGCCCCTGCCAATCACCGATCGGGCGTCGATCATGGAGTTCACGCCATGGACATCTTTCGGCACTCGCCCTTTGGCGACATACTGAATTCACTAAAGTCTCTCTCTTTATTAGGAGAGCCCTGGCCGGACTATGGTCAGGAAGGTTGGGATGCGGACGACGAAGAAATTCAAAGCCCACCCACCACCCACTTCGTAGCCACTGTCGATGATTTAACCGACATGCTCGACTTCGACTCCGAAGACATCGATGGTATGGACGAAGATGCAGGAGACGACCAAGAACCAGCGCCTATATGGCACTGGAAGGCCACCTCGTCATACGACATTTACGTGGTGGACATCCCAAAAGATGGGAATGGCGATGGAACAACGAAGGATGACCCCTCCAAGAAACAGCCTAAGCGCCGGCGTCAGCAGCGTCGCTCTAAATCCCGCCACAGCAAAAATGGTGATTCTGGCACGGGAGACAATAACACCCCGGACAGTGCTGAAGACAACCCCCTCCAGCAGGATTCGGTGCAGGAGGATGGAGAAGCCAGCCCTCATGAGAGAGCGGCAGGCAGAGAGGTAGAGGACGATAATTACATGCCTCCATCCGAAGACGAGGCAAGCCTCGACGACGACGAACTTGTCGTGCCTGAGGATCCCGTTGGACAAGAGTGTTTCAAACGTAGGTTTATGGCCACGGCAAGCAGCCTCAAGAAAAAGCAGCAGCAGCTTAGAGCTGACCAAGATTCGCTAGCCGACAGATGAACTGAAGTCCTGGCGGCCGAAGAGTACGAACTCGAACGCCCCTCCAAGAGCTACCCAAAACGCAGGCTGCTACCCGATTAGAGGAGGAAGCACCTAAACCTACATCACCAGCGCATAATACGACCGACCGGACACCTCGTGGCTGCGACAGAGAGGCCTCTCGGCCCTCCACTCAAGCCGCACCCCGGCGCCGCTCAAAAAATACCAAGGCGCGGGAAAATGCGCCAGACCTGCGGGATATATTGGAGGAAAAGGCAAGGCAAACAAGATCGATCTACGGACCGCGTGGGCGCCCCACGATACGTGATGATAACCGTGATGCCGGATATGGCAATTCCGGTCGGGCCGAACACAGTAGAGAAAGCTCATTTAGCTGCGTCCTGATATAGCTCAATACAGAGGCGCCGCACACCCACTATGCTTCACAGACAAAGTGATGGATCCTCAAATCCCTGAGGGTTTCAAACCCGTAAACATTGAATCATACGATGGCACAATAGATCCTGCGGTCTGGATCGAGGACTATCTCCTTCATATCCACATGGCCCGCGGTGATGATCTACAGGCCATCAAATACCTCCCACTCAAGCTTAAAGGACCAGCTCGGCATTGGCTTAACAGCTTGCCAGCGGAGTCAATTGGTTGTTGGTAAGACCTGGAAGCCGCATTCCTCGACAACTTCTAGGGCACCTATGTGCGACTACCAGACGCCGATGACCTAAGCCACATAATTCAGCAGCGAGAGGAATCGGCCAGACAATTCTGGACACGGTTCCTAACCAAGAAAAATCAAATCGTCGACTGTCCGGATGCAGAGGCCCTTGCAGCCTTCAAACACAACATCCGCGATGAGTGGCTTGCCCGGCACCTAGGACAGGAAAAGCCAAAATCCATGGCAGCCCTCACAACACTCATGACCCGCTTGCGCGGGAGAGGACAGCTGGCTAGCTCGTAGTAACAATATGACCAAGAGCCCTGGTAATTCGGATACCAAGGATAGCAACGGCAGGTCGCGTCGCAACAAGCACAAGCGCCGCATTAATGGCGATAATGCTGAAGATACGGCAGTCAATGCCGGATTTAGAGGCTCTAAACCCGGTCAGCGAAAAAGGCCATTTAAAAGAAATACTCCAGGCCCATCCAATTTGGACCGAATACTCGATCGCTCGTGCCAGATACACGGCACCCCCGAAAAACCAGCCAATCACACCAACAGGGATTGTTGGGTGTTCAAGCAGGCAGGCAAGTTAAATGCCGAAAACAATGACAAGGGGCTGCATAGCGACGACGAGGAGGAGCCCCGGCCGCTGAACAATAGATGACAGAAAGGCTTCCCCCCACAAGTGCGGACGGTGAACATGATATATGCAACCCACATACCCAAAAGGGAGCGGAAGCGTGCACTAAGGGACGTATATGCGATGGAGCCAGTCGCCCCAAAGTTCAATCCGTGGTCCTCCTGCCCGATCACTTTTGATCGAAGGGACCACCCCACTAGCATCCGCCATGGCGGATTTGCCGCATTGGTTCTAGACCCAATCGTTGACGGATTTCACCTCACTAGAGTCCTAATGGGCGGCGGTAGCAGCCTGAACCTGCTTTATCAAGATACAGTGCGCAAGATGGGCATAGACCCCTTAAGGATTAAACCCACAAAGACGACCTTCAAAGGCGTCATACCAGGTGTAGAGGCCAACTATACAGGCTCAGTTACACTTGAAGTGGTCTTCGGATCCCCGGATAACTTCCGAAGCGAGGAGTTAATCTTCGACATAGTCCCGTTCCGCAGCGGCTATCACGCACTGCTCGGGCGAACCTTATTTGCAAAGTTCAATGCGGTGCTGCACTACGCATACCTCAAGCTCAAGATGTCAGGCCCTCGAGGAGTCATTACGGTCAACGGAAACACCGAACGCTCTCTCCGAACAGAAGAGCATACGGCGGCGCTCGCGGCGGAAGTACAAAGCAGCCTCTCAAGGCAATTCTCGAGTCCGGCTATTAAACATCCAGATACCGTCAAGCGCGCCCGGAGTAACCTACAACAAGACCGCCTGGCACGTCCCGAGAACACGTAGCAATGCGGCCCCAACCCCAGCCCTCGCAAAATTGCAAAACCAGTACTACGCGTACATAATTACGCTCTGGAAATACCATGGGCATAGGGGGAGGGGCACAACCACGGCAGGCTCAGAATGCGGCTCAACTGCACCAGGGGCTCCCAATTGTGTCATTCTTCTTTTTTCTCTTACTTTCAGGACTCCTTTCTCAAGAAGCCCTGTCCGGCAGTAGAATCGCCGAACACACGATGCAACAGCCAGGGAAGCAGAAAGCTACGTCGAGTGTCCAGGTGCTCTCTATAATGAGCAGTATACTTGTTTTACATATCATCCCGCAGCTCGCTCCTGGAGGGAGATATGTCAAATAGTCCCGTCCCTTGCTTATCGCACTATTTGTATCGTTTTGCTTTTACCATAGCCTTTTTGAATAAACAATACATAGCTTCCGCCTATTATTGCATTCCTTTTTTATCTATATATGTTCACTTATGACATGTTGCATCCGTATGCTTTGGTACGGCCAAATACACCAGGGGCTTAAGTACCTCAAAATATGGTGTGATAAGTCCGAACACTTTCACAAGTGCGGCACCCCGAACTTATAGCATTATATGCATCGGCTCCGAATCATGTCTTGGGTCAATAGTTGGGTTTTCCCGGCTCCCATGTTTTGGTACCTTACGTTCCGTTATATTGGCTAAGGTAGCACTGGGAGAACCACTGCGATTGTGCCCCGGTTGAGCTGAGTTAAGCACCTCAGTGGAGAAAGCTAAAACTGACTGTCATGATAGGGCGAGAGCCGGTCGCTGTTCGAGAGGTTTTCGAGTCCCTAAAGACCTATGCCGCTTAGAGCGAGGAGTCAGCTTTGTCCGGTCCAGGCGTGGATAGCGCCCCGAACTCGGTCTTCCGAATACTAGGGGCTTCGCCGTAATTTAAAATTATAGAATTATATGGCTAAGTGAGAGTGTTCAAGCATTATAGTCCGATTGCCTTGTTTGTTGCGTTGAGCGCCTCCCTCGAAGGACCCAAGAATGGGAAAAAGAGCACTCAAGTTTATCCCAAACACCCCAGCACTCGTGGCATGGGGGAAGAAGCCGACGACTCGCCATCTCTCAAATTTAATAAACGGCCGCACAGAAGGTAATATTTTAAATTCACAAGCGTTTCTTAGCGCATATGAACAAGTTTTCAGCGTACAGGATAACAAATGCGAGTTTACTCAAAAATTACATCTTTGGAGCATTCATCCGCTATAAGGTGTGCACCCTTCAGGATGCCCTCATAATACATCTCGGGCTTGCGATAATCCCTGCCCGATGGTGGTCTGTCCATCACAAGCTTCTCAGCGTCCATCTTGCCCCAGTGCACTTTAGCACGGGCAAGGGCCCTACAGGCACCTTCGATGCAGACGGAGCGCTTGACGACTTCAATCCATGGACAGGCGTCCACCAGCCGCCTCACCAGCCCAAAGTAGCTCCCAGGCATGGCTTCCTTAGGCCACAGCCGAACTATGAGGCCCTTCATGGCTTGTTCGGCCACCTTTTATGGAGCTCGACCAGCTGCTTCAGCTGGTCGCTCAAGGGCACCGGGTGTCCGGCCTCAGCATACTCAGACCAGAACACCTTCTCCGTCGAGCTCCCCTCCTCGGCCCGGTAGAATGCGGCAGCATCGGACACACTGCAGGACAGATCTGTGAATGCTCCTGGAGAGCTCCGGATTCGGGTAAGTAACAAGTAATTCACTTTCACGTGCTTGCTTTGCATAAAGAATGCCTTACCCGCCGCTATCTTCTTCATTGCCTCAATTTCCTGGAGGGCTTTCTAGGCTTCGGCCTTAGCGGCTTTGGTGCTCTCAAGGTCCGAGGCGAGCTCGGACTCTCGAGTCATTGAGTCACGCTCCAAACTCTCGTGTTTTTCCACGAGAGCCAGGAGCTCTTGCCGCACCTCCGCCACCCGCGCCTCCTGCTCCTCTCGCTCGGTGTGCTCTGCGGCCGCATTGCTTTCGGCCTTGGACACCGCTTCCTTCGGGGTCGCCACCTCGTTCGTGGCCCCAGCAATACTCATGTTATTCCTGTCATTTTTTGCAACCACATCTTTTATATACTTCCATAAGGTATTACTTACCTTCCTTGTCCTCGAGCTGCTTTTTGGCAAGGCCGAGATCTTTCTCGGACCTCTCGAGGCTCTGCTTCAATGCATTGACCTCCGGAGTCAATGCGGCAGAGGTCAGCAGCGCAGCCTGCATTCCCCACATTGACATACTTATGTTAGACTCTTGCATACATCTTTTTAGATCCTGAGTTTGGCTTTTCTTTCCGAACACCAAACTGAGCATCAGGGGCTACTGTCTATGCGGTAATATTTTTACATATCTTAAATACATACCTCAAAGCCTGTTAGAAGGCTAGCACAGGCTTCAGTCAGCCCGCTCTTGGCGGACTGAACATTCTGGATCACCACACTCATAACAGTGTGGTGCTCCTCGTTGATGGAGGCGCAGTTAAGCGCCTCCAGCAAATTATCCGGTGCCTCCGGTTGGACGGAGGTCACCGGTGTCGCAGTCTCGCCCTTCTTACGAAGGGGCTGCCTGCCGGACTCCGGAACCACTAAAGGTTCCGGTGCGGAGTCCGGCCCAAGGACGGACTTAGAACCCTTTGGGGTTTTATCCCTTGCGCTTGGAGTCCGGGAGGTTGCCTTGCGGCCCCTCCTGGACCACCTCCTCTTGGCTGGGCCCCTTTTGGGACCCCACCTCGGCGTCATCCGCAGCGCAAGGAGAGGAGGCAATTGGAAGTGAGGCGCTATCTACGTCTGACGAATCTAGGGAGCCACTCGTTGAAACGTCGAGCTCGTCCTTGGGCGGGCTGCAGGGTTATATTCGGCGTTAGGAGATACCGTGCGACAAATGAAATGCCATGAGTTATTCTGGTATCCGGACACTTACGATTTCGCCAGGGGCTTAGCCCTCGGTTGCCACTCCTCTTCGCCGTCGTCGGCGTTGGTGGAGTCGTCCGGAGGAAGGGTCCTTCGCTTCTTGGGCCCTCCGGCCTCCCTAGTTGGGGCGAACTTCCTTTTCTTCTCTCCCGCCGCTGGGGGAGAGGCCTCTTTTTCCTCCTCCTCGTCTTCGCGGGAGGAGTCCGCCTCGGAGTCATCGGACGATGAGTCCGACAACACCTGGCGCCAGGAACTCCTTAGAGTTCCCGTGGCCTTCTTCTTGGGCTTCTTCTCCGGCACCACGTGAGGTGCTGGAACCAGCAGCCCCGTTAATCGGGCGTCCGCTGGGTCTTTTGGCAAGGGAGCTGGACAGTTAACCTGCCTGGACGTCTTTTGCCAGGCCTGTCAAAGGTAGGGGAGTTTAGATCCCGCATAGAATCAAACTATGAAAAACAAGTGTCCTGTAAAGGCCAAAATAGCTTACCTCGCTGGCTTGACACTGCGAGTTGAATCCGCGATCTTTGGTAGCGGATGCGGGAGCCTCGGCGCCCTTCAACAACACCTTCCAGGCATCTTCGTACGTAATGTTGAAGAGCCTGCTCAAGGTTTGGTGTTGTGCCGGATCAAACTCCCACAAGTTGAAGGCCCGTTGTTGGCACGGGAGGATCCGGCGGATGAGCATGACCTGGACTACGTTGACGAGCTTGAGCTTCTTGTTCATCAGGTTTTGGATGCAGGTTTGGAGTCCGGTCAGCTCTTCCGAATTACCCCACGTCAGACTCGTTTCCTTCCAGGAGGTGAGCCATGTAGGGAAGCCAGATCGGAATTTGGGGGCCGCCACCCATTTAGGGTCACGCGGCTCGGTGATGTAGAACCACCCCGATTGCCACCCCTTTATGGTCTCCACGAAGGAGCCCTCGAGCCATAGGACGTTGGCCATCTTGCCCACCATGGCACCTCCGCACTCTGCTTGGCGGCCGCCCACTACCTTCGGCTTGACATTGAAGGTCTTCAGCCATAAGCCGAAGTGCGGCTGGATGCAGAGGAAGGCCTCGCACACGACGATGAACGCCGACATGTTGAGGATCAAATTCGGGGCCAGATCATGGAAATCTAGGCCGTAGTAGAACATGAGCCCCCGGACAAATGGGTGAAGTGGAAAACCTAGTCGGCGGAGGGAGTGGGTGAGGAACACCACCCTCTCATGGGGCCTGGGGGTGGGCATAAGCTGCCCCTTGTCGGGGAGCCGATGCGCGATGTCGCTGGACAAGTATCCGGCCTTCCACAGCCATTTAATGTGCCCATCCATGACGGAGGAGGCCATCCACTTGCCTCTGCTCCGGACATGGCTGGGGAAGGTTGAGGCGAGATGTGCGGACTTGGGCGCGGGAGCTCGAGTGCACGGAAATGGATGAGCAAAGGAGGAAGAAGGCATAGGTAAAAAGGTGGATCCTTATCCCCTTATATGGACGAAGCTATGCGTCCCCACCAGCCTGGTAAAACTCGCTTATCTCCCAAGCGCCGTAATCAATGGCGCGGTTGGGTTACCCATGCCCGTATTGATGAGAATCCCGGAATAAGGGGACATGATCTCTGCTTTGACAAGACGTGCCAAGGAAACCGCCTCGCTAAACGCGCTGAGGTGTGACAGTAAAAACGATTCGAATAAAGGCTTGGCCGTGGTGTGATGTTACGCCATGAAATACGTTAGCAGATTGAATTTGTGTAAATATTATTCTCTCTACGGTGGTATGTGGACCTTATTTTGCAGAGCAGGACACTATCCTTGTGTTCAAAATCTCCTATGAAGTATTCGGAGGAGGAACCCGCCTTGCAATGCCGAGGACGATATGCGCGCCGGACTCGTCGTCATTGAAGCCTGGTTCAGGGGCTACTGAGGGAGTCCTGGATTAGGGGGTGTGCGGATGGCCGGACTATAGCCTTTGGCCGGAGTCCGGGACTATGAAGATACAAGATTGAAGACTTCGTCCCGTGTCCGGATGGGACTTTCCTTGGCGTGGACGACAAGCTTGGCGATACGGATATGTAGATCTCCTACCATTGTAACCGACTCTGTGTAACCCTAACCCTGTTCGGTGCCTATATAAACCGGAGGGTTTTAGTCCGTAGGACGAACCACAATCATAACATAGGCTAGCTTCTAGGGTTTAGCCTCTCTGATCTCGTGGTAGATCTACTCTTGTACTACCCATATCATCAATATTAATCAAGCAGGAGTAGGGTTTTACCTCCATCTAGAGGGCCCGAACCTGGGTAAAAACATCGTGTCCCTTGTCGCCCACGAAACGCTCAATTGCAGATGGAATACAGTGCTAGACATTGAAGAAAAATACAGCGACGATCGCCGCACAAAGAGCTATCCAAAGCGCAAGCTGCTGCCAGAATTCAATGATGAGGCCGTTCCACCGAAGAACAATACGACCAGTCGGCCGGACAAACCACTGCGTAACCGCAACAAAACAGCCACTGACGCTGCACACGATTTACGCGAGCTACTGGACAAAAAGGCCGGTGCAACTAGGTCCATCTACGGATCTAGAGGACACGCTCTGGCGAAGGATTATGGTCACCAAAACGATCATACTGATCGAATACCAGTTCGAAATCAACACCGGACACGACAACAGTCGACAGCATGCCACAACATGTCCAGATACAGAGGAGCCGCTCACCCTCTGTGCTTCACCGAAGAGGTGCTGGACCACGAATTACCATAGGGTTTCAAACCCGTGAACATAGAGGCATATGACGGAACGACAGACCCCGGGGTCTGGATTGAGGATTATCCTGCATATCCACATGGCTCGTGGGGACGACCTCCACGCCATCAAATACCTTCCCCTCAAGTTGAAGGGACTAGCTCGACACTGGTTAAAAAGCCTCCCCAAAAATTCAATTGGAAGTTGGGAGGAACTCGAGGATGCTTTCAGGGTCAATTTTCAAGGGACCTATGTCGGACCTCCGGACGCGGACGATTTAAGTAACATAATTCAACAGCCCGGAGAGTCCGCCCGCAAGCTTTGGAACAGATTCCTCACTAAGAAGAATGAAATTGTCGATTGTCCGGATGCTGAAGCCCTGGCGGTCTTCAAGCACAGCATCCGGGACGAGTGGCTCACCAGACACCTCGGCCAAGAAAAGTCGAGGACAATGGCAGCCTTAACAAGCCATATGACCCGCTTTTGCGCGGGTGAAGACAGCTGGTTGGCCCATAGAGGCACCAGCGACCCAAGTACATCCGAAATAAGGGATGGCAACAGGAAGCTATGGCACAATAAAAAAACGTCAAAACAAGGAAGAAAGTCCGAACAACACAACGGTCAACGCCGGATTCAGGGGCTCTCGACCCGGTCAACAAAAGAAGCCATTTAAAGGCAGCAAAGAAGGACCGTCCGGCCTAAACAAAGTCCTGGACAGACTGTGCCAAATTCATGGCACCCCCGAAAAACCTGCGAACCACACTCATAGAGAATGCTGGGTCTTTAAGCAGGACGGCAAATTAAATGCCGAACACAAGGGAAGAGAAACACCAAGTGAAGACGAGGATGAGCCTCGCCAGCCAAACACTGGGGGACAGAAAAAATTCCCACCAGAGGTAAAAATAGTAAACATGATCCACGCAACTCACATACCCACAAGAAGGTGCAAACGAGCACTCAGAGACGCATACGCTATAGAGCCCATCGCCCCCAACATTAACCATTGGTCGGCCTGCCCGATCACCTTCGATCACAGGGACCACCCGACTAGTATGCGGCACGGAGGATCAGCTGCCTTGGTGCTCGACCCAATAATCAACGGATACCATCTCACTTGCGTCCTCATGGACGGCGGTAGTAGTCTTAACCTAATATACCAGGACACTGTCCGCAGGATGAGGATAGACCCATCCAGAATCAGCCAAAGTAACACCACATTTGAAGGGGTGATACTAGGTGTTGAAGCCCGCTGCAGGGGCTCCCTCATATTAGAGGTGACATTCGGCTCCCCAGGCAACTTCAGAAGCGAAGAACTACTCTTCACAATCGCCCCCCTCCAAAGTGGTTATCATGCCTTGCTCGGGAGAACGGCCTTCGCCCGCTTCAACGTAGTACCGCACTACGCCTACCTTAAACTCAAGATGCCCGGCCCACATGGCGTCATCACCGTCAACGGAAATACAGAGCGTTCCTTACGCGTGGAAGAATATGAGACGGCTCTAGCAACCGGACTCTAAGCGGCCGCTAATATCAAAAATCATGATTGGTCGTTAAGACCACAAACACGGTTAGACGAGTCCGGCAGCCTAGATAAACCTGAGCTGGGGCACCATACATGTAATCCCATAGAGGACACCAGGGGCTATAGATATCTAATAAAGCCCCACTGTTGGCTTGACCTTATTAACAAGCCAATGTCTTACACTTTTACTATCCATCGCATGCTTACGTCATACTCTTCTACATGAGTTTTTCTTCTTACAGACACCATTCATGCGATACCCTCCCAGGATATGGCACAACGGAGACGAAGGCGCAGACGTGCAGTAGGACCCCGCTCAAGGGTTTCTCTTTAGATTAAGCCCTGTGTAAACCTTTTTTATTGTCTCTTGTTTTTTACACATCCCATGGGTAATACACCCACAAAGGATACTGCCGTTATTGGCATTTCGCCACGACAGACTAATGCACGTACCTAGAAATACATGGTTCATAATGAAGGGCGTTACTCATCCCAGTATATGTTACAAAGTCCGAATACCTTAGAGAGTGTTCGGCGTCACGAGTTTGGCCTTATATGCATCAGCTCCGAATCATGTCTTTGGTCAAATGTTGGGTTTGCCCGGCTCCTGGTTTTGCCGCCTTAAGTTCCATTCTTATCGGCTAAGGCGGCCAAAGGAGAACTACTGCGATTATGCCCTGGTTATTCCGAATGAGCACCTTAGTAGAGAAAGCCGAAAACTGACTGTCTTGATATAGCGAGAGACTGTTCAACCACTCGAAGACTTATCGAAATCTTTAGGATTCCTCCGCATTAATGAAGGATAGTTTCTCGGTCATGTACACACGCGGCCGTATTCGGATGCACGCGAAGGTACCAGGGGCTACATAGTAGCCCCACCGTCAAACTCCTATGGCTAAGTGAAAGTGTTAAAGCTATATAGTCCGGTTGCCTAGTTCGACGTGCGATCACCTCCTTAATGGACCAAGACGTTGGATCAAGTGTGATTATGCATATCTTCACGAACACCCCCGCATTGCATGCGTGGGGGCTGAAGCCAACGACTGCTAACTTTTAGATTACATTTATACATAAAACGGCCGCACGGGAGGCACCATAACACTTTCGGGCAAAAAGTATAAACATAGCCTTCATAATTAAAATAGCATTGTTTTTACAATGAAATGAGTTGTCACTCCAATATGACATTCTTCGAGCACCGAGCCTCTACTAAGCGAGCACCTTCTGTTACCTGCTCCAAGTAGTGCTCGGCCGGATCGTGGCCTCCCGCCGGATTCTGGGTCGCAATGATGGTGGTGTCAGGACCCCGACTCAATGCCACATCGATCTAGCATGTAACACCTCATATCACTTTGCAGCCTCACGCACGGTATCCCCACGGGTGTCGCCTTACCTTTGCCCGGGACCGTTTGCGCCTTTGGCACATGTATATGATAGTGTCGCTAGCATCCATATGATAAGGAGCCCGGGCTGACATGCTAGTCATAAACCCAAAGTGGCACAAACTTACAAGGACAGGCATCCATGACCCAGCATCGAACGTGTCGGTCATCAGCGAGTGAATCCAGGTTGTAGCACTGGGCTAGCAGGACTCCGGTGAACCGGGCTGTAGCAGGCTAACAGGACTCCGGTATTCATCGCGTGACATTTCCCCAAAGGGACAGACACAGGAACGAAGAAGGACACATGCCGGCTAGCCTAAGTGTTCCGGAGCAGTAGCAAGCTACCATGGCTCAGTGGAAGCACTAGAGACATTTCCCGGTAAGAGAGGCTACTAAGGATAAACAACTAGATAGTCAGATCCCACACATACCAAGCATTTCAATAACATACACACAATATGCTCGATATGCGCAAATACATCATGGCATCACAACATGACTCTACAACTCAAGTATTTTATTCAATAGGCTCCGAGGAGCGAGATATTACAAACATGGGTCTCATGACCCAACATTCAGAGCACACAAATCAATGCGCAAGCGGAAGCTTAACATGTCTGAGTACAGACAACTATAAATGAAAAAGGCTGAGAAGCCTGACTATCTACCAGATCCTGCCGAGGGCACAAGATCGTAGCTGAGGTATCAAGCTAAACGTCGAAGTCCAAGCGGAACTATTAGTGAGACTGAAGTCTCTCTACAAAACATAAAATAGGCAAACGTGAGTACAAATGTACCCAGCAAGACTTACATCAAAACTAGCTACATATGCATCATTATCAACAAAGGGATAGTGGGGTTTAACTGCAGCAAGCCAGCTTTGACTCAGTGGCTATCTTGAACTACGACTGCAATGTAACTCTTTGAGGTGGCGCACACGAGTCCACATATTCACCATATCAATACACCACTATGGATCCGCTCCCGTCTCCCTACGAGAACGCCATTCATAGCACTCACGCTTATCTTGCGTATTTTAGAGTATCCACTTTCACTTGTCTATGAACTGTACAGGCAACCCAGAAGTCCTTTACCGCGGACACGGCTATTCGAATAGATCATATTAACCCTGCAGGGGTGTACTTCTTCACACACGCTCTCGCCACTTACCGCCATGTACACGTCATGGTTCTCGGCAACCTTCAAGCGGAAGCCTGGCGAGGGTGTCGGCCACGACCTGACTAACCACACAAGTCTCTAGTCCAGGTTTATCGCCTATTCGGGTTCCATCCGCAAGGAGATCCGGCCGGGGTGTCACTCACGGCCCCAAACGATGTGTGCAGGGTTCCCAAGCCCACCATCCGGGTGCCACTTGGTACACCGGGCCACTGTGCCTAGTCTGTCCCAAGCCCACCTGTACCGGGTGCCACTTGGTAGACTACTAACACTACCTACAAACACCAGAAACTAGTTGCAACTCCTGGACAGAGATGAGGTTGACTAATAAGTCGTGAGAGTCAATTAAGGATCCCAATGTGTGGTAGTAGCTGTTCATGGATCACAAACACAGAACTCAATTCCTAAGGACGGCTTCAATGAGACAACCCACCATGTACTCCTACATGGCCTCTCACCGCTACCTTTACCAAATCGTGTTCACAAACTTAGCTCTCAATAGTAGGACATGTTCACACACCTCCAATTCATCCCCGATGAATCAGACCTGACACAACTCTAAGCAATAGCAGGCATGACAAAGAAGTATGAAGGAGTAGGCACATCGGTGCTCAAACAACTCCTACTCATGCTAGTGGGTTTCATCTATTTACTTTGGCAATGACAGGTCATGCAAAGGATAAAGGGGTTCAACTACCGCAACAAGTAGCAGATGTATCGTTGTTGTCCTAATGCAGTAAAAGAGAGCAGGAGCGAGAGAGTGGGATTGTATCGGAATGAACAAGGGGGTTTTGTTTGCCTGGCACTTCTGAAGATAGTAGAGCTCTTCATCGGTGTCATCGAACTCAACGTCGGTACGTCGTCTACTGAGAGGGGACAAACACCGGCAAACAAGGAAGAACATAATAATGCAATGCACAATATGATGCATGAATGTGACATGGCAATATGCTGTGGTTTGAGCTAATGCAACTAGCAACAGGTTAAATGAAGTTGGTTTGAACCCTAGGTTGAAATTCAAACTCCATATGTGGATATTCAAATGCCATTATTTGTTTTGCCCAATTCAGCAACTATAAGTCGTTCTAACATGCATGAAAACAGTTCAGACGGATAGATTGGATTTTTCTGATCATTTTTCATATATAAATTATCTCATTCTGAGCTACGGTTGAATTTATATGATTTTTAGAAGTTTGGGGTATTTTCTGAAATTTCCTGAATAAGAATAATTCCAGTAAATAATTATTGCATCAGCATGACGTCAGGGTGACGTAATCAGGTCAAAGGCACGGTCCAGGTCAACTCTATCCTGTGGGTCCCGCGTGTCTGGTCATTAGTCTAACTAATATTCAGTTAACACTAATCCTAACCTAATTAACAGGCCGGCCCCACCTGTCATAGACTCATGGGGGAAAGTCAACCTGGGCCCACAGGGGGTCAAACGTGGTCAAATGGGGTCAAACTCGCCGGTGTTTAGCCGCCGGTGAGGCCAGACGCGGCGGGGTGGTGCGGGTTTTGCCTACGGAGCGCCGTTTGGCACGCGGAGCATAGCTACGGGATGCGGACGCTCGTTTGCATCCAACCATGGTGGTGGCGCGGCCGGGGAGTGGCCGGAGTAGCGCCGGCGACGAGGTTTGCGGCGGCGCGTGCGGGTGAGCGCGGTGCAGTCGCTATGGTGCACGAGGGGAAAAACGGAGAGGGGAAGCAGGAGCAGGAGCTCACGGAGGGCGCGAGGAGATGCTCAGCGGGCTCGGGGAAGGCCAGAGCTGAGCGGGGCGGCGAGGCCGATCTCCGGCGGCCGAGGAGGGGAGAAGCGTCGGGGTGGCGCTTCGGGGCTCTTCCGGTCACGTGAGCCGTCGTGGAGGACGAGGGAGGCACGGCGGAGCTCGGGCCGCGTCGAAGAGGTGAGGGGGTGGACGATGGCCGCGGTGGTGCTCGTCGGCCCGGACGTGGCTGCGTCAGCCATGGCGTTGAGGAAGCGAGGGAGAGAGTAGGGGGGAAGAGTGAGGTGTCGGATGGACCGGGGCGACACCGGGGAGGCGTTCGCAGCGTCGAAGCGGTGACCAGGTGATGCAGACGAGCAGGGTGGTGGCGTGGCGAGCTCGGGCGCGTGCGCCGTGTCCCTCCTCAGCCTATTGGCAGAGGTAGGCGATGACTGGCACGGGCCAGCACAGTGCTGGGCCGGCCAGTGGGCTGCTAGGTGGGCTGCGCCAGGTAAGTGGCTGGTTCCTTTCTCTCTCTCCTTTTTCTATTTATTTCAGTTTTCTATTATTCAAGGGCTTTATTAATAATACCTATGCACTTCCAAAAATCATGAGACTGCTTGTGGCCACTTATTTGGATTATTTCCAATAACCAGAATTTTAGTTCAAGAATATTTGGACATTTAATATAATATATTAAATTTAAATGCCCAAATGCAAATAAGGTATGATTTAACTCAGTGACCTAATGTTGTCCTGGAAAAATGTGAACCAATTTTGCCAAAGGTTCTAACCCAGGACAAAAATGATGGACATTTTAGAAGGGTATTTCAGGTTCATTGAAAATATTTTTATTTTGATCCTAGTTGCATTTCATTTGGTGCTAGGGTTTGAAGACCCCCATTTCAAGTTTCTAAGAAATTTAAACATGATGCAAGATGATGATGTAATGAGAAGCAAGGCCAAAGCTAGGGCTGTGACAACTCACCCCCACTAAACAAGAATCTCGTTCCGAGATTCAAGACATGAGGTAAGAAGATAGAGGGGATACAAAGCTAGCACGATCTTCATGTTCCAAGTGCCCTCATCGTTGATATTGATTTATTGCTCCAAATTGATCTTGGCATCTTTGCTTGCGAGATCTTCATCTAACACGACAACGATAGAAAGAAACTCTATCAAAAAGGATTATTGAAGCTCTTCATACCAGGCTAATGGCAATTCACAAACGATCGTTTGAAGGAATTCGAAGAAATGGCATACTCAGTTTGGAAAGGAAACTACAGTTATAGGGCAATTCGGCGAATGGGAGGCACCTTCCAGTTGACACCGAGGATGTAACCTAGTGCCTGAGCATGCCTTCAAGAACTTGAGCATTTCCAAATTCATCAGGGTTTTACCAACATCAGTGATGAGGATCCTGGCAACACCTCATACTACCATGATGAATAGTGATGGATGATGCGGATAAAAAGGAAGATAACACCTCCTCAAAGTTCCCCTTAGCGAGGCCAAGGAAACGAGATCTGGATGATCGACCGAGAGACATTTAGCACTCCGCTTCTAATGTTCTCCTTGATGTTCTAGCTACCACGATCATGCTTAAAAGTATCGACATGACCATCAAGTAAAGGTCAGACTTCGGGAGCACAAAATCCATAAGGATCAACTTCTAGAATAAGTCAAGCGAGATCGTCATGGGAGGTGACCAAACGGCTTAATCAAGATACTACAACAATAGTGCTTCCAGCTAGGTGCGTCCACTTTACTGGAACCTATATCATAGTTCTTGAGAAATGTTCCAACCATCATATCTGCCTGAGATTCAAATCTGGTTGGTGTCAGGATAATCCAGACAACATGTCTGGAAAAGAAAGTTTGCAACACAAATCGACGAGATGACGTTGCAAGATTCTCAGGAGATGAACTACGATGGCAAGCTCCAAAACATGAGCTGGTTCTGCTACATACATGTGAGCATGTTGTCCACGACAAGCATGACCACATAGGAGTCTTATAATAAAATACTACCGAGTTCAGGTGGGGAACCATAATCGAGGATATTGAAGTCCTTGCATAAGGCATGCTCTTAAGAAGGAACTTCCTTTCCTTGAACAAATCAATCAGTGGCTTGGTGTGCTAGGGGATACATATGGAATGAAGATGATCAGTCTATCAGACCATAGAATACTTCGCACATGCATGACTGACTTGGGATGATTCCAGAGGAAGCAAGAACAAACTTTCTCGAATTCACGGCGGCAACTTACATCAAATGCACGTGAATCAAAGGAAGTCACTTCTTTCACCCAAACATATACTTCATGAACGGGGCATGAAGAAAATGCTTACACAAGTTTCCAACACTAGCTGGATGTTCAACACAAATCATGGAAGAGACAAAATGCCGTTGATGGCTCAACAGCAACTCATCGGCATTCCCATATCACTGGATTTCCACCATTATGTGAAGAATGTGATAGTATTGGTCAGACCAAAAGATATAATGGTGTATGCTCAAGGAAACAACCACGAGTAAGACAACATTACGAACATCGTTGGTTCTGAATTGATTTGATGATAGCCCATACTCAAATCAAAGTTTTGATAAGACAATAGATCCAACAATTGACCACGAGGATCAACCAATGAAGATATCATCTTTCTTCAACACACACACACACACACAAAGATATCCCTTTGGAATGAACCGAGTCGGACAAGCTTTTATCTTCCAACTCTCCAAGTTGTTGTTTAGCTTAACCAACTAGCTCAGGGTATCCAACACGAATTCTTGGAGAAAGGGTGGGTTTGAAAACCAACTTGATCACGAGCTCAACATAGCGGTCAGGTGAAAACCTGGTGATACTTCCGAGAAGATGATCGGAAAATCACGAACCACTGATATGTTACTAAGCTCGAGAACAATCTTGCTTTTCAGGGCAAGACGATATGATCAAATAAGGGAGGGATTGGCATAGCCCTAACTCATTGACCGAAAGGTGCACCGAAAATAAGGACTAGGTAGCACAATCTATCTTAGAATGATGATTCAAGAACCAACACGCTAAGAATGAAATTATTGTCCTTTAACTACCAACCAAGAAGGTTGCTAGGAGTATTGATTTCACACATCACGATTCACTTGTCGACATTCCGGTTGCAACAACACGGGAACCGAGAAATGAATAATGATGGAGAGAGTATCACTACGTCAAGAATTCATGAGAGATGCTACAATTCCTATGACAATCCTGACATAAAGGGGGTAATACTCCAAGGTAGAACAGAATAAAAGCTAGATTGGCTTTTTGATCTACGGAATACAACTACTTTGACCAGTCCAAGAAATGAATGAGGTGCTGGAGTTTGTTTCTCCTAGTCATTCTGGAATAGAATGGCTCGATGGAGCACAAGAATAATAGGCATCGATAACACGAATGCACGCCATAACCTTGGCTATCAACTGATAGACAAGGATTGGAATACAACTAAAAAGGGACAACTCAAAGGAACATATTTCATCCGGATAACCCATGCTGAAGAGGAAGGACTGGCAGATTCACAATATAGAATGGAGAACTCATCGAGAGCACTTTTGTTGTGATCTTTCGGTTCAAAAGAACTTCTGCCAAGAATGGTTCATGGTATTTGGAAGAATTAAATACCACGGACCTCGAGGACTATCGCAAAGGTTACTAATAACCTAAAGGAACTAGCAAACACTATCAACATGAAGTGAGTAGGGTGAATCTCGGGTTCAACAACCCAGAAATAGAATGCTACTAACTAGGTGGCATCACAGGATGCTTTCGAGAATGATGGCCAGAATGATCACACTGGAAACACAAAACATGGCTGGGTTACTAGGTGATCCTCTAAGACACCTAGGGTCATAATACTAGCTCCAACATATATGTCGAGGTAACAGAGTACCTCAACTCAGCAATTTAGTGTGGTTAGCCTGGCCTAAAAAGAAATCGGAACAAAAAGAAGGGATTTGCAAATACATCAGACTATTTAGAAACCTGGGATGACTCAGACAGCATAACGGTTGTAAATGCTCGAAAAGATTTAAGACATCCTACAAAATGGTGGCATAACCACTCGATTATCATAATATCAAGGTTTCGAGGTCAACAGTTAACAGACGGAGGTAGAAACTGAACTGAGGCTTAAATCCAACAATCTTATGAGTCTACAGATTAGTAACACGTGATCCTGATGGAAAGAAGAGAAAGCCTAGTTCCTTAACCCCGTAGGAAAGATAGGATGACTCAGATTAGAAGGTCATAAGGTAAAGGAGTAAAAAGAGCCTTGCGTTCCATCCCACAATCAATTCCCTTATATAACTAAAGAATTTCTAGACTTAACTTCGACCAGTTTGGCTTGGTAAACCTACAGGTCAAGCTCTGATACCAAAGCTGTCAGGACCCCGACTCAATGCCACATCGATCTAGCATGTAACACCTCATATCACTTTGCGGCCTCACGCACGGTATCCCCACGGGTGTCGCCTTACCTTTGCCCGGGACCGTTTGCGCCTTTTCGCACACGTATATGATAGTGTCGCTAGCATCCATATGATAAGGAGCCCGGGCTGACATGGCTAGTCGTAAACCCAAAGTGGCACAAACTTACAGGGACATGCATCCATGACCCAGCATCGAACGTGTCGGTCATCAGCCAGTGAATCCAGGCTGTAGCACTGGGCTAGCAGGACTCCGGTGAACCGGGCTGTAGCAGGCTAACAGGACTCCGGTATTCATCGCGTGACATTTCCCCAAAGGGACTGACACAGGAACGAAGAAGGACACATGCCGGCCAGCCTAAGTGTTCCGGAGCAGTAGCAAGCTACCATGGCTCAGTGGAAGCACTAGGAGACATTTCCCGGTAAGAGAGGCTACTAAGGATAAACAACTAGATAGTCAGATCCCACACATACCAAGCATTTCAATAACATACACACAATATGCTCGATATGTGCAAATACAACATGGCATCACAACATGACTCTACAACTCAAGTATTTTATTCAATAGGCTCCGAGGAGCGAGATATTACAAACATGGGTCTCATGACCCAACATTCAGAGCACACAAATCAAAGCACAAGTGGAAGCTTAACATGTCTAAGTACAGACAACTATAAATGAAAAAGGCTGAGAAGCCTGACTATCTACCAGATCTTGCCGAGGGCAAAAGATCGTAGGTGAGGTATCAAGCTAAACGTCGAAGTCCAAGTGGAACTATTAATGAGACTGAAGTCTCTCTGCAAAACAGAAAATAGGCAAACGTGAGTACAAATGTACCCAGCAAGACTTACATCAGAACTAGCTACATATGCATCATTATCAACAAAGGGATAGTGGGGTTTAACTGCAGCAAGGCAGCTTTGACTCAGTGGCTATCTTGAACTACGACTACAATGTAACTCTTTGAGGTGGCGCACACGAGTCCACATATTCACCATATCAATACACCACTATGGATCCGCTCCCGTCTCCCTACGAGAACGCCATCCATAGCACTCACGCTTATCTTGCGTATTTTAGAGTATCCACTTTCACTTGTCTATGAACTGTACAGGCAACCCAGAAGTCCTTTACCGCGGACACGGCTATTCGAATAGATCATATTAACCCTGCAGGGGTGTACTTCTTCACACACACACTCACCACTTACCGCCATGTACACGTCATGTATCTCGGCAACCTTCAAGCGGAAGGCTGGCGAGGGTGTCGGCCACGACCTGACTAACCACACAAGTCTCTAGTCCAGGTTTATCGCCTATTCGGGTTCCATCCGCAAGGAGATCCGGCCGGGGTGTCGCTCACGGCCCCAAACGATGTGTGCAGGGTTCCCAAGCCCACCATCCGGGTACCACTTGGTACACCGGGCCACTGTGCCTAGTCTGTCCCAAGCCCACCTGTACCGGGTGCCACTTGGTAGACTACTAACACTACCTACAAACACCAGACACTAGTTGCAACTCCTGGACAGAGATCAGGTTGATTAATAAGTCGAGAGAGTCAATTAAGGATCCCAATGTGTGGTAGTAGCTGTTCATGGATCACAAACACATAACTCAGTTCCTAAGGATGGCTTCAATGAGACAACCCACCATGTACTCCTACATGGCCTCTCACCGCTACCTTTTCCAAATCGTGTTCACACACTTAGCTCTCAACAGTAGGACATGTTCACACACCTCCAATTCATCCCCGATGAATCAGACCTGACACAACTCTAAGCAATAGCAGGCATGACAAACAAGCATGAAGGAGTAGGCACATCAGGGCTCAAACAACTCCTACTCATGCTAGTGGGTTTCATCTATTTACTGTGGCAATGACATGTCATGCAAAGGATAAAGGGGTTCAACTACCGCAGGAAGTAGCAGATGTATCGTTGTTGTCCTAATGCAGTAAAAGAGAGCAGGGGCGAGAGAGTGGTATTGTATCAGAATGAACAAGGGGGTTTTGCTTGCCTGGCACTTCTGAAGATAGTATAGCTCTTCATCGGTGTCATCGAACTCAACGTCGGTACGTCGTCTACTGAGAGGGGACAAACATCGGCAAACAAGGAAGAACATAATCAATGCAATGCACAATATGATGCATGAATGTGACATGGCAATATGCTGTGGTTTGAGCTAATGCAACTAGCAACAGGTTAAATGAAGTTGGTTTGAACCCTAGGTTCAAATTCAAACTCCATATGTGGATATTCAAATGCCATTATTTGTTTTGCCCAATTCAGCAACTATAAGTTGTTCTAACATGCATGAAAATAGTGCAGATGGATAGATTGGATTTTTCTGATCATTTTTCATATATAATTTATCTCATTCTGAGCTACGGTTGAATTTATATGATTTTTAGAAGTTTGGGGTATTTTCTGAAATTTCCTGAATAAGAATAATTCCAGTAAATAATTATTGCGTCAGCATGACGTAATCAGGTCAAAGGCATGGTCCAGGTCAACTCTAACCTGTGGGTCCCGCGTGTCTGGTCATTAGTCTAACTAATATTCAGTTAACACTAATCCTAACCTAATTAACAGGCCAGCCCCACCTGTCATAGACTCATGGGGGAAAGTCAACCTGGGCCCACAGGGGGTCAAACGTGGTCAAATGGGGTCAAACTCGCCGGCGTTTAGCCGCCGGCGAGGCCAGACGCGGCGGGGTGGTGCGGGTTTTGCCTACGGAGCGCAGTTTGGCGCGCGGAGCACAGCTACGGGATGCGGACGCTCGTCCGCATCCAACCGTGGTGGTGGCGCGGCCGAGGAGTGGCCGGTGTAGCACCGGCGACGAGGTTTGTGGTGGCGCGGCCGGGGAGTGGCCGGTGTAGCACCGGCGACGAGGTTTGTGGCGGCGCGTGCGGGTGAGCGAGGTGCAGTCACTATGGTGCACGAGGGGAAAACGGAGAGGGGAAGCAGGAGCAGGAGCTCACGGAGGGCGCGACGAGATGCTCAGCGGGCTCGGGGAAGGCCGGAGCTCAGCGGGGCAGCGAGGCCGATCTCCGGCGGCCGAGGAGGGGAGAAGCGTCGGGGTGGCGCTTCGGGGCTCTTCCCGTCGCGTGAGCCATCGTGGTGGACGAGGGAGGCACGGCGGAGCTCGGGCCGCGTCGAAGAGGTGAGGGGGTGGATGACGGTCGCGGTGGTGCTCTTCGGCGCGGACGCGGCTGCGTCGGCCATGGCGTGGAGGAAGCGAGGGAGAGAGCAGGGGGGAAGAGTGAGGTGTCGGATGGACCAGGGCGACACCGGGGAGGCGTTCGCGGCGTCGAAGCGGTGACCAGATGATGCAGACGAGCAGGGTGGTGGCGTGGCGAGCTCGGGCGCGTGCGCCGTGTCCCTCCTCAGCCTATTGGCAGAGGTAGGCGATGACTGGCACGGGCCAGCATAGTGCTGGGCCGGTCAGTGGGCTGCCAGGTGGGCTGCGCCAGGTAAGTGGCTGGATCCTTTCTCTCTCTCCTTTTTCTATTTATTTCAGTTTTCTATTATTCTGTAAATTTTAAGGGCTTTATTAATAATACCTATGCACTTCCAAAAATCATGAGACTGCTTGTGGCCACTTATTTGGATTATTTCCAATAACCAGAATTTTAGTTCAAGAATATTTGGAAATTTAATATAATATATTAAATTTAAATGCCCAAATGCAAATAAGGTATGATTTAACTCAGTGACCTAATGTTGTCCTGGAAAAATGTGAACCAATTTTGCCAGAGGTTCTAACCCAGGACAAAAATGATGGACATTTTAGAAGGGTATTTCAGGTTCATTGAAAATATTTTTATTTTGATCCTAGTTGCATTTCATTTGGTGCTAGGGTTTGAACACCCCCATTTCAAGTTTCTGAGAAATTTAAACATGATGCAAGATGATGATGTGATGACAAGCAAGGCCAAAGCTAGGGCTGTGACAGGTGGCCTCCATATCTGTCCAATATGCTTTAACATGGGCAAGAGCCATCCGTGCACCCTCTATGCTAGCTGACCTCTTCATGGCATCGATCTGCGATACGGCACCAAGGAATTGTTGCACTAAACCAAAATAACTGTCCAGCTTAGGCCCCTTCAGCCCTAGATGGTCTATTATAGACCGCATTGCAAGACCAGACAGCCTATGAAGCTCAGCCACAGTAGCCATCCTCTCACTCAACGGCAATGGGTGCGTGGGAGCACTGAATTGCGACCGGAATAGCTTCTCCACTTCTTTATCATTTTGATCCTCGAAAAACTTGTCCGCATCAGCCGTACTCTTTGACAAATCTGCATACGCGTCTGCAGGGCTCCAACGTTGATCCAGAGGAGCATACTTCCGATCTAAAAACTTCATCCGCAATAAATAGGGGTTTCCAGCCGCGATTTCTCCGGCCTAGCGAAGCTCCTCCCGCGCATCCCTGATTTTGGACCGCGTCTCCTTGGCCGCATCAAGTGACTTTTTCAGGTCAGCCGAATTAGCCTGATTCTCTTTTTCAAGGAGCTCATACCGTTCGGCGGCATTTTTCAGCTCCACAGCCATCTGGGCTATTTTGTCTTCGCTTCGGCGATGAGCATCCTGTTCGGCTCTCAACTCTTCGGCCACCTTTAGGGAAGCCGCATTGCTCGCCCGGGCTTGTTCCTTGGCCAGGGCAAGTTCCGCCCTCAGGGCTTCCACGGCAGCAGCATCGTCTGTAGTCCAAGCATATCACATTAATATTATGCTCCTCTCAATTTTTCCTATAAAAAATAAGGAAAACAGAGCACATACCTTGTGACTCATTAAGCCGCTCGTTCACAAGCATGATGTCAGCATCAATAACTCCAATCTGCCTCCTCAGTTCGGCAACTTCAATGGATCGGTTGGCTGCCGGATCCTTAGACACCTGTGCATAAATACAGCGCGATCATTACTTAACAATGTGATCCTCCGTTTGCTGCCTAGGGCTGGCAACCAGAGTCTCAGGGGCTACTATCCATATGGAGCACACTTAGCGCGCGCGTCACAGTCAAAAATTATGTATTTTCATTACATACCTCAAAGCCACTGAGCAGGCTCGTAAAAGCTTCATTCAACCTGCTTGTGGGGGATGAAATCTTCTCAAGCACCATGCTCATTAATGAACGGTGCTCCTCTGAGAGAGCAGCTTGCTCCAGAAGGCCGGTCAGTGTGTCCGGCCGGACGCCGAACTGTGTCGGACCCTTCTTATCGCCCCCGTGGGAGCCGAACGCTCCGGGCTCAGGGCGGCCGAAGTATTAGCTTCTGGCTTCCGAAAATCTGGACTCCTCCGTGACGACACCTCGGGGTCGCCCGCCTCATGAGGCGGAGAGGTTGGTGGGGTCTCACTCTCCATCATCTCCGGAAGGAGATCCCCCGAAGACGAATTCTATCGAGAAGAGCTGCTAGCCGGACTGCAAAGAATGGATCCTAGTTATTGTTCTTGGAGAAGGAAGCAGTACCTTCTTAGTTACGATTAACTTACAGCTCGGCTGAGGGCTGGCCCGTTAGCGGGCATGGCGCGGTAAGGACGCCCTTCGGAGCAGGGCCCCCTGGTGAAGCTTTCTTCCCTTGTCTGGGCACCTCCGTCTCCAAGTCTTCGGAGGCGTCCTTCTTCTTCCCGGGGGGGAGGAGGCCTTAGATTCCCCTCCCCGGCTATCCTCCTTTGGGGCGGTAGCAATTCCCCCGGTTTGGATGTGCAATGTGTGAAGTTCTGCTTCTCTATTCTTCCCTCCGTCTTTCCCCGAGGGCTCTTTCCTTAGCACACGACCAAGCATCTTGGCTAAGGTGGGGCTAGGCGAGCCTTCGGGAAGTGGCGCCGGACACCTGATTCTCTCTGCCTTGCTGAGCCACTCCTGGCTAGGGAGGATTTTCAGAATAATGTTATGATAAAAATAAACTAAGTGTTCGGTTTCAGGGTTGCTTACTTGGGTATCTGGGCGGTTGCAGCTCAGGACCGCATCCTCGATGGTGTGCGTACACTTTACTTGTGGTCCGAAGAATAACTTACACATTCCTTCGAGCGTGACGCCGAAGAAGTGTTGAATAGTCCGCGGACCTTCCGGATTGAACTCCCACATCCGGAGAGGCCAGCGTTGGCACGGCAAGATCCGTCGGATTAGCATTACCTGAATTACGCTTACAAGGCTGATGTCCCTCTCAAGAAGCTCCCGTATGTGACTCTGCAACGTGGGTACATCATTAGCAGGCCCCCAATCCCTTCCTACGTTGGCCCATGACGCCACTTGAGACGGAGGGCCAGAACAGAAATCTAGGGCAGCCACCCACTTTGTGCCGCTGGGAGCCGTGACGTAAAACCACCTCCACTGCCATAGATCGGACACCTCCAGGAAGGAACCCTCTGGCCATGGGGCATCTCCGCAGCACCTCCTCACTCCGCGTGTCGCCCCTCAATCATCTTCGGCTTCACATTGAAGGTCTTGAGCCATAAACCGAAGTGCCGGGTGACGTGGAGAAAAGCTTCACACACAACGATGAACGACCTCCCTAAGCTTCGCGATATCCTCCTCTGAGACAGAGGAAGCCACCCACCGACCTTGAAGGTTGGGTTCGGACATGATTGAAGATCCGGAGGGCTTAAGCTTGGGCTTCGAGTGTTGGAACTCGAGATGCGAAAAGGTGCAAGCGTGGTAGAAAAGAGGGATAGGCCTCGGCCCCTCTATAAAGGGGATGAATATCAAGCGTCCTCAGCGTAACCGCTTGGGACTTACCTAAAAACATGGAGTCATACCAACAGTCATCGTGGGGGTTGTGCACGCCCGTATCGATGGAAGATCCCGTGATAAGGGGAACACAATCTCTGCTTTGGCAGGGCGTGCCAATAAAAGCGCCTCGCAACGTGTATCGAGGCAGGCCAATAAAAACCGGTTCGTGTTGGACCAGACTGCGGCGTAAGAGCACACCATGCAAAAATTACCAGCAGATCAGATTTATGAAGTACTATGCTCTCTATGGAGGTGTGCAAAAATTATCTTGCAAAGATGGACACAATTCGTAAATCCGCTTTGGAGTATTCGGAGATGGAAGCCGCCTGGCAATGCCGAAGACAAACTGCATGCCGAACTCATCGTCATTGAAGCCTTGTTCAGGGGCTACTGAGGGAGTCCTGGATTAGGGGATATCCGGACAGCCGGACTATACAGTTTGTCCGGACTATTGGAGCGTGAAGATACAAAACTCAAGACTCCATCCCGTGTCCGGATGGGACTCTCCTTTGCGTTGAAGATAAGCTTGGCAATCCGGATAATAGATTTCCTTCTTTGTAACCGACTATGTGTAAACCCTAGCCCCCTCCGGTGTCTATATAAACCGGAGGGTTTAGTCCTTAGAGGACAATCAAAATCATCATAGGCTAGCTTCTAGGGTTTAGCCTCTACGGTCTCGTGGTAGATCAACTCTTGTACTACTCATATCATCAATATCAATCAAGCAGGAAGTAGGGTTTTACCTCCATCGAGAGGGCCCGAACCTGGGTAAAACATCGTGTCCCTTGCCTCCTGTTACCATTGCCCTTAGATGCACAGATCGGGACCCCCTACCCGAGATCCGCCGGTTTTGACACCGACACCCCTGCCGACCGCTTAAGCATAGAAGTACTTCTCCATAGATGAGTAAGTACTTCATTCTTGCAATTCCTCAACTGCTGGTCCCTTTCCTGACTGTGGCCCTTCACGATCCCTCCTGCCAAGCCTGCGGAGCCTGCGGAGTCTGCCAAGAAGCAGCTTCCTCCGGCCTCGCCTCCATCGCTAGCCTTGAGCGTCCCGAGCCTGCATGCTGCCCCTGACGCGAGTTCGGCCAGAGAAGTAAGCCGGCCCACATGGTGCCTCGAGCCTGTGCCCTTGCCGCCTTTCCTTCGCGACCTCGCCCGGGGCGTGACCAGCCTGCCCGGGCTCCTCCTCTGATCATGGACGGCGCATGGTTGAAGTTGGTCCTTGGCTCTTCTACTGGGGATGGATCTGCGCCGGCCTGGGCCCCTCGCGGAGCCTGCCCGGAGATGGTGGGGGCACGAGCCCCCAGCCCCCTGCCGAGAGGGGGTGAACCGCTTCAAGGCCCTCCGCCAACGCCGGTGGAGGAGGACAATATCGATGACGTGCTCACACGAGCGCGGGAGCGCAGTGTCATCCGCCAAGAGTTCCTCCGGAAGGTGATGGACGCGATGGGCCAGCTTGGTGGAGAGCTCGCGGATGTGGACGCGTGTCTTGAAGCCAAGGGCCTGCGGCTGATTGAGGAGTGGCGAAAGCGGAAAGTGGCAGCCAACCTTGCGCGTCATCAGCGCGAGCTTGACAACGCGAAGGCCGAAGCATCCCTTGTGGCCTCGCGAAAGGCCTGCTCCCGAGCTATTGAGGAGGCTCGGGAAGCAGACAACGACCGGAGATCGTGGAGAAGCGCGCGTGGGAGCTCCAAGCCTGGAGCACTTCCCTGGAGCAGCAGGTGGAGCCGCGTGAGGCCGCCCTTGCGTCGCTGAAGGGGATGCCCGTCGAGGAGGAGGAGCTCCGGAGGTGTGAGGAAGCGCTGATGCTGGAGGCCGCTGAGCGCAACCTCGACCTTGAGCGGTTGGAGATGAGGGAGCGCCAGGTTACCTAGGCGGAGGACGATGTTGGCGCGCGGGAGGCTCGAATCCAAGAAGAGGTCGACCACCGTGTGGCGGAAGTTCGCGTGGATCTCGTACGCGGGTACGACAAGAGGCTGGAGCTGATTGAAGCCGAGGCTGCAGGTAGGACTGCCGCCCTTAGGTCCAAGCTGACCAAAGCGACGCAACGCGCGGAGGCCACCGCAGCTGCCCTGGTCTCGGTGCAGACTGAGGTGGCCTCCTCCCGTGCCGAGCTGCTTCTTCTTCAACGGCGGGTTGACGACGCTGAGTCCGTTGCGCGGCAGAATAGAGAAGAAATTCTCCAGCGGCAGACGCTGGAGCATATGCATGGCCCCATGCTCCAAGCGCTCAGGGACAGGGCCAATGCGGCCCTAGGTAATATCTGTGATGCGAAAGCTCCGCAACCCCATGTGACCAACTATGTCGGTCATCTCCAGTTCTTCATTGACGTGGTGACGCATCTGGAGAATCGCTCTAAGAGAGCTCGCCAGCTTGTCGAGGAGAGGAGCCGCAACCTTCCCGGGCGCGCATTCTCCCGTGTCTTCAGCCATCTTCAGGATGGAGATCCCCACTTCGACTTCGATGCTGTCATTGCTCTGGTACCCGTGGCCATTCGAGGCGACCTGGCATGGTGGGTGGAGGACAACGTGGATGCACTTGTCAGGGCCTTTGCTTCTAATGATGACAGGGTGGTAGTTGCTACGGATGAAGGTGATGTGGTGAACGGCGGCAAAGATGATGTCGATGACGGCGATGGCGATGCCAGTGACAGTGACAGCAGCGCCAGTGGTGCCTCCGGAGGTGACCAAGAGGATGCGGTGAGCGATATGTTTGACAGATCTTGTATCCCCCTGTTGTTTATCCTGCATAGAAAAAGCTCGAGTGCGGCCCTAAAGGTTGTAACAGAATTTTGGGAGGGGAAGCCCCTCATGTAAAAAGGACTGTTGTCCACATGTTTTTAGGAACGACACCGAATGCACGCCCGCGTGATGTTACAGGCCCTGCGATGGGTTAATTACTGTGGTTTACCTTTAGCCCGGGTGAGACTTGGGTAGGCTTGCAAGGCTGTGATTCTCCGAGGGTCCTCTGGGGGGACCTGCTGACTATGTGGCCAGATCTTCGCGAGAGCGAGTGCCGGCCGCGGGACAGCATGCGCGCGTGGGCTGAGCCCAGCCCCGCCCGCGAGGCTTGCAAGGGGGAGGCAGCTGGTGTGAACTCTAGACCAGGGCAGAAACCAGAACGCAAGAAAACAAACGAACGAGACAAGTCACCCCTCCCCGCACATATGCAAATGCAAATTCAACTTTAACTCAAATTCGAAGCAAGGAAGCTCGACCACAGAAAGGGAGGTAAAAAGCAAAAGGCCGCGTCCGGCACCTAGTCTAGTCTTTGACGTCTTCTCACCAGCGTGGAACTAAGTGCTACCACTGGGCGTGGGAGGGAGCCCCCGAGGCCCGAGGGCGGCTCTTCGGAGACTCCGGGGTGTGTATATCCCCAACTCATTATTACGTGAGAGTTTCACGGGCGGTGAGCTTCATAGGCACTGGGCCTTCTTCACATGTACCGGCCTTGCTTCATATCGCCAGACGCGGGCCCTGCCTTGCGCCACCCTCGACCACCATTGACGATAACCGGAAACCCAGGACGACGCCAACGGGGTAAAGGGGATGCCAGCGGTTCCCACGACAACCACGAGTCCTCTGCCGGGGGCTTTGCAGAACCTCCCCGGTAGAGGGCCTACCTTCGGGAAACACCTTGCTCCGAGCGCCGCGGGGAGGGGCCGGCTCCCAGCCCCTCTCTTGCAGCCCCCAGTGTGCCCCTCCTGGCGGAAGGGAGGCTGCCGAGCTGGGGCAACATTCCGCTGTTGTGACCTGAACTCCCTGCGACCCATGGTTAGCATCAGCTTACTCTTGAGGAACTAGCGGTACCCGATAGCTGCTGCCACCGGCGCGGTCGGTGAGGCTTCCTTGAGGCTCCTAAAAAGGCTCGGCTTCTGGCGTCTCTTCCTCCCAGCCTGGTCCGAGGAACGAGCCATGGTCGTCCTCCAGTGCATATTCCCGGTCCACCATATGGGGCACGTAAGCCTCCGAGGTTTCCACCCCGAAGGCTTCACTGTAGTGCCCCACACTCCATGCAGCTTGGCTCAAAGCACCGTCTCGGGGGTGATAGGGTGGCGGTCCACCCGAGCCATAGGCGACGATGCACATGCAATCGCTCGCCGGGGGTGGTGCTAGTGCAACTTGACGCCCTGCGCCTATGGTTGAGCTGGTGCTGATGAAGCCTTGGGGCACGCCTGTGGGTGCGCGGGCACGGGTGGGCCTGCCGTATGATCCCCCCGGGGCCTGGGGTGGAAGCTGGACGCAGAAAGAAGGCGCCCCGAGGCTGCGGCATCAAGGAGCTCGGCGACGCGCTCCAGCAGCACGTCATGGCCGCTCTCCTGCAGCCTGCACCGTAGCAACTCCCGAGCCACCATGAGTGCGGCCTTCATGTTCGCTTATTCCTGCCGGGTGTGCGGTGCTGTGGCCGCAGCATGGTTTGATGCCCTTGCTGCTGATCGCACCTACCGCGGGGTGAGGGCAGGCGGCGCTTGACCGCGGTGCCCGCGCCCTGCAGCGTTCTGCGGAACACGGGCTGCCTGATGCGCGGGGTTGAGGTCACCTTGGGCAGGCGGCGCGGCATGGACCGGCCATGCCGCCCAGTGATCCACGTCGGCCGTCGGGTCGTCGGACATGGATGGGACGAAGCAGTGGAACACAGATCGGCGGAAAGATGATTTCGGCGCACCCCTACCTGGCGCGCCAAATGTCAGATATCGGGTTCCGGCAAAACCCTTAAGGTTCGAACTCTGGGGTGCGCACGAAGATCTTCTCCATGCCGATCCACGCCCCAAAACCTCGGCGCGAATCTAAGCTAGCACGATGAACAACACAAGGGACACGAGGTTTATAATGGTTATGCCACCATTGTGGTGTAATAGCCTAATCCAGTGTGTGGTGTGGTGGATTGCCTCTGGGGCTGATGATGAACAGTATAGAGGAAGAACAGCCTCGCGAGGGGTGTTCTTTAGCTGTGTGGTGTTCTAGTAGGGCAAGGATTCGATCGGATCCCCCCTTTCTACTGCGGTGGCTCTCTATTTATAGAGGCCCTGGTCCTCTTCCCAAATATTGAGCGGGAAGGAAGCCAACAACGACCATTTTGAAGGGGGACAACTAGTACAAGCTATCCTAACTAAAGTTGGTCTTCGTCTGCCAAAGGCACTAGTGATGACGCCATCTTGGGCTCCACGGTGATCTCCGTCCAGCCGGTCTGCTGGTCTTGGTCTCATTGCACCGATATGGAAACCTTTGCATGATGCCTCGGTACTCCACGCCTGCGCTTGGCCCCTTTGCACCAAAGAGGAAACGAAGACACTGAGCTGGCTCGCGCCCGCCTGGTCTTGATCATCATGGCTTGCGTCATGAGCACCTCGCGAGGTACTCCTTGCCTTGATATCTACGCCTCCTCGCGAGCCTGCCTAGTGAGGCCGCCCCTGAGGAAGCCTTCTGTCGTCCGCCCCGCGAGGCTTGGCCCCTCGTGAGGGTTATGACCTTGGGTTGATGAAGATGGGCAGTACTGGGCCACTGCTTGAGCCACGCTGCAGGCCGCAGGCAGGCAAATTTGGGGACCCCCGTTCCCAGAGCGCCGACATTGTCGGATCCCGAAATCTGACATTTGGCGTGCCAGATAGGGGTGTGTCGGAATCCTCTCCCTCGACCTCCAGATCGTGCCACTGACCCATATGGCGGGCGCTCCTCCGTCGGCCTCGTTGACGCGCGTCCCTAGAGAAGCGTTGGGGCTGTGTTGCTTCGCCCTTTCCCTACGACAAGTGCAGTGGCCGCCCAAGTTTCGACCGGATATGCCGCCGCGCTACGCCGGTGCGGCGGATCCAGCCCCCTTTCTTCAGGCATAGGAGGAAGTAGTTTGGGCGGCTGGTGGAGATGACAAGGTGGAGGCTAACATGTTCCCCATGGCCCTCGTAGGCGCACCACGCACCTGGTTGCTCAACCTGCCAGCATCTTTTGTGGCCTCCTAGGAAGAGCTGCGCGACCTCTTCCTCGCCCACTACGCGGCGCCGGCGCCCCCGGTCGTCGCAGCTCTCCTGGGCGGCTTGTAGGCGCCACCCTCCAACCGCAACGTCAAGCAGTTCTACCAGCATGCAGGCAACACTCAGGCGGGCTCGGGGGCTCCCCCGGCCTGGGCAGCGCCCCAAGCTGACCTCGCCTTCGGCGCTGAAGATCACCCCGCCGCCACGACGGGGGCAGGCACGCTCCCGATGCTATGCACCCCCACCATCTGTCATGTGGCGATCACCAGGACCCTCATCGACGGCGGGGCTGGCCTCAACGTGCTCTCCTCGGAGGCGTTCGGCCTACTCCATGTACCGCTCAGCCAGATCCGCCCCTCCAAGGCCTTCTCCGGAGTTGGAGACGGTTCCACCAGGCCCCTGGGGCAGATCCGCCTCCCTGTCACCTTTGGGACCTGCGACAACTACCGCACTGAGCTCGTCGACTTCGACATCGCCAAGATCAACCAGCCATACAATGCTATTCTGGGATACCCAGCCTTGGCGCAGTTTATGGCTGCGATCCATCCCGCGTGCAACCTCATGAAGATGTCGGGCAGCAACGGTGTCCTCACGGTGGCAGGAGACACCAAAGGCGCGCTGCAGGCCCTCAAGCTTGCCTTCAAGACAGCCCCGACCACGGTACCCGGCAAGAAGGAGGATCAGGAAGCCCCAGAGGTAGCGCTTGCCAAGAAGAGTAGTTGTTCTCTCAGGACCGAGCCGAGCCGAGACGAAGCAGGTGCCGGTCTACGAGGACGGGACGGCCAGCGCCACCTTCACCATAGGGGCAGGCCTCCCTCAGGACCAAGAGGAGGCATTGATCAACGTTTTGTGAGCCAACAAGGATGATTTCGCCTGGGAACCCAACACCTGGCCGGGGTCCCAAGGGGGATAATCCAGCACCATGTGAGAGTATGCCCAAATGTGCGGCCGATGAAGCAGAAGGCTCACCGGAAGTCCACCGAGAAGCAGGCCTTCATTGTCCAAGAAACCCGTAAGCTACAAGCCGCAGGGGTCATCAGAGAGGTGCGGTACCCAGAGTGGCTGGCGAACCCCGTCATCGTCCCCAAGAAAGGAGGGAAGGAGCACATGTGTGTCAATTTCACCAACCTCAACAAGGCCTACCCTCAAGATCCTTTCCTGCTCCCTCGCATCGACCAAATCGTCGACTTCACCGCCGAGTGCGACCTGTTGTGCTTCCTGGACGCTTTCTCTGGCTACCACAAGATCAAGATGGCCGTGGAGGATGTGGAGAAGACGACATTCCTCACCCCATGCGGGGTGTACTCCTACACCTGCATGCCCTTCGGGCTGCGGAATGCAGGAGCAACCTTCCAGCGGTTGATGCACATCGCCCTAGGTTTTCGCGGCTCGAGAGAAATGCGGAGGCCTACGTCGATGATATAGTGGTGAAGTCTTGGGTGGCCAATACTTTGATGGAAGATCTGGAGGAGACGTTAGCCAGCCTGCGCACGGTGGATCTTCGGTTTAACCCCGAGAAGTGTGTGTTCGGGGTCCCCTTCGGCAAGCTGCTAGGCTTCTTAGTATCGCATAGAGGGATCGAGGCTAACCCGGAAAAGGTCAAGGCAATAGAAGACATGAACCCCCCACATACCCTGAAGGAGATGCAAAAGCTGACTGGCTACGTAACCTCACTCGGATGCTTCATTTCTGAGCTAGGGGACCACGCCCTGCCGTTTTTCAAGCTGATGAAAAGGAAGGAGCCATTCGAGTGGACTCCCGAGGCAGACACAGCCTTCCAGGACCTCAAGAGATATCTGACCAGTCCGCCCGTGATGGTGGCACCACACCCTCTCGAGCCCTTGGTGCTCTATCTGGCAGCAACCCCGCACTAAGCAAGCGCCGCCCTGGTGGCGCTAAGGAAGGAGCGCCCGGTCAAGAAGCTGCAGCAGGATGCGCAACCAGCAAGCAAAGCACAGCACACCCCGGGAGAGGCACCTAAATTCTTGACCGGCGCGGCGGTCGGCATTCCTCCTGAGGCCACAAATGACCCCATGGCTATCGAGGCTCCGGAGCACAGGCCTCATGAGGCCAAAAGGGACCTGTGCCCCAGTGAAGAACAAGATTCTGCTGATGCCTCCTCCCTCGTTGAGCACCCCGTTTACTTCGTCAGCACAGTACTGAGGGAGGCCCGGGCACGATACCCCATGCCACATAAGGTCTTGCTCGCACTTCTAGTCGCCTCCAGGAAGCTGCGTCACTACTTTCAAGGCCACCCCATCAAGGTTGTCTTAGCATACCCGCTAGAGAGGGTGCTCTGGAGCCCGAATGCAACCAAGCGAGTTGCTGAATGGAACATTGAGCTTCAAGCATTTGATCTCGAGTTCAGTACCACCAGGGTATTCAAGGGCGCGGCCCTTGCTGACTTCGTGGCCGAGTGGACCGACGCTCCAGATCAGGGAGAAGGCGAGGACTGCTCCCTCCTGCCAGGAGATGAAGAGCCAGAAGAATGGTTCATGTACTTCGACGGGGCGTTTGCTCGGCAAGGCGCAGGGGCGGGGGCCGTCCTCATCTCGCCCACCAAGGACAAGCTTTGCTATGCAGTACAACTCTGCTTTCAGCGGAGCGAGAAGGTCTCCAACAACATTGTAGAATTCGAATGCTTGCTCGCCGAGCTTAGGGCCGCGGCCGCGCTAGGGATAAAGCGCCTCACCATCAAAGGCGATTCTCAACTTCTCGTCAATTTCTCCAACAAGGAGTACACGCCTAAGGACGAACACAGGGAGGCATACCTAGAAGACGTGCACAAGATGGAGAAGCGGTTCATGGGCATGAAGCTGCAGCATGTGCTGCGCGGGACGAACAAGGAAGCAGACGACATCGCTAAATGTCCCTCTCGCAGGCTCCCTCAGGAGCCAGGGGTGTTTGAGGAACGGCTCTCCAAGCCATCTGCGGTTCTGCACATCACGACTCCAGCACCACCTCAGGAGGACCTGCCACAGGCGCCAGAGACAGAAGCTCCAGCCTATGGTCATCCCTCAGGAGCCCGCTTGCTGCTCACGCTTGAGCCCGAGGAGGGGTGCTGAACGGAGGAGTTCAAGGCGTACTTGCTTCAGGGGACTCTACCAGAGAAGGAGGAGGACGCTGAGCACGTGGCCCGCCAGGCCACCGCGTACTGCATCAAGGATGGTGAGTTATACTGCAGGAGGCCCAATGATGTTTCTTTGCAGTGCATCTCCAGGGAACAGGGGCTCGAGCTGCTGGCGGACATACATTGTGGGGACAGCGGGCACCACTCCTCGTCCCGCACCCTGGTGGGCAAGGCGTTCCGCAGCGGCTTCTACTGGCCCACAGCGCTCAACAACGCTACAAAGCTGGTGCGCTCTTCTGAAGCATGCCAGTTTCATGCCAAGCAGATCCATCAGCCCGTGCAGGGCCTCCAGATGATACTGCTCACGTGGCCGTTCGTGGTCTGGGGGTTGGACATCTTGCGGACATTCCCTCGGGCGCTAGGGGGCTACCGATACCTCTACGTCGCCATCGACAAGTTCACCAAGTGGGCGGAAGTAGAAGCCGTCCGCACCATCCCAGCAGGATCAGCCATCAAGTTCATCAAGGGAATCGTGAGCCGATTTAGGGTCCCTAATCGCATCATCACCGACAATGGCTCGTAGCTCACCAGCAATCTTTTCAAAACATACTGTGCTAACCTTGGAACGCAGATCTGCTACACCTCAGCAGCATACCCACGGAGCAATGGACATGCTGAAAGGGCCAATGTAGAGGTCCTGAGGGGCCTCAAGACCCGCACTTTCAAGAAGAAGCTTGAGGCCTGCGGCAGGGGCTGGCTCGACGATCTGCAGTTTGTGCTATGGTACATCCGCACCATCGCGACCAAGCCCATAGGAGAAACGCCTTTCTTCCTCATCTATGGAGCAGAAGCGGTTCTCCCTCACGAGGTCAAGTATCGCTCCACGCGGGTCCTGGCATTCGACCAAACGCAGCAGGACACCACGCGGAGGATGGATCTCGTGCTGGGGAAGGAACGCCGCCGTCAAGCCTCGCTCCGGGCAATGAGGTACCAGCAGGCGCTGCGGCGCTACCATTGCCGCAGCATCCGCTCCAGGATGTTAGAGGTGGGCGATCTCGTCCTGAGGCGGGTGCTCTCCAAGGAGGGGTTGCATAAGCTCTCTCCCATGTCGGAGGGTCCGTTTAGGGTTGCCTGTGTCTCTAGGCCTGGCGTCGTGCGCCTGGAGACACAGGATGGGGTCCCCATCCAGAACGCCTGGAACATCCAGCACCTCCGGAAGTTCTACCCTGAAGAAAGGATCTGGCATGTGAAGCAAGGCTCCGGCCTGTGAAGGTCTTTGCTCGTGACACTCTCACGTAATAATGAGTGGGGCTGTACACGCCCCGGAGTCTCCTGAGAGTCACCCTGGGGCCTCATGGGGGCTCCCTTCCACGTCCTAGTGGCAGCACTTAGCTACGCGCTGGTGAGAAGACTAGATTAGGTGCCGGACGCGGCTGTTCATTTGCTTAATGAAGTTGCTTGCGGTTTTCTTAGTAAGTTTTTCGATGGATTTGGTATTCTCGAGCGCTGGTTCCTCAAGTGTGTTTTCTCCTAAGCTGCTTTGGTCTAAGGACGTGAGGGAGGTGGCAGTCGCCCACCACTTCTCCTCACGCTCCTCGCGCCTGGGGCTAGGTAGGTGTGTGCGCCCAGGGCTTGCCTTTGCGTGCACGCACCACGCTGAACCCCGTTATTTCGGCTTTATCCTCGTGAGGAGCCCTCGATCGAGTCTGCTGGCGCCAGCACCCCTCATGTTTGTGCCCCCCGGGCAGCGCGACGCGGTGCATCAGGCCCTTAACCTATGGCAGGGGGCTCGCGTAAAGGGGAGCAAGTCGCTCGACAAATTTTCTCTTCCTACAAGGGACGGCTCTGCCCTGCTGCAGCTCCTAAGGGCACAAGGTGTATCTCCTGAGGGCACAGGGTGTACGCCCTGGGGGGCCTGTCAAGTACCTAAGGATAGGTTCTCATGAGGGGGAGGACGACTGCACGTATCAAGCATCATATTACAAATACAAATTACAAATACTGCAACACATTATACTGCAACACAGCATGAAGGATTAGCTTCATGTCATGCTGACGCAATAAGTATTTTCAGGATTTAATTAATTTAGGAAATTCCAGAAAATGCCCAAAACTTCTAAAATTCATATAAATTCAACCATAACTCCAAATGAAACAAATTATATATGAAAAATGATCAAAAAAATCCAATCTATCCATCTGTACCATTTTCATGCATGTTAGAACAACTTATGTCTACTGTTTAGGACAAATGAAATGAATGGCATTTGAATCTCCACATATGGAGTTTGAATTTGAATCTTAGATTCAAACCAACTCCATTTAATTGGTTGCTAGCTGCATTACCTCATATCACAGCATATTCACATGTCATGAACATGCATCATATAGTGCATTGCATTGATTGTGTTCTTCCTTGTTTGCTGGTATTTGTCCCCTCTCAGTAGACGACATTCCAACAATGAGTTCAATGACACCGATGAAGAACTATACTATCTTCAGAAGTGTCAGGCAAGCAAAAAAACCTTGTTCATTTCGATACAATCCCACTCTCTCGCTCCTGCTCTCTTTTACTGCATTAGGACAACAATGATTCATCCGTTACTTGCTACGGTAGTTGAACCCCTATATCCTCTGCATGACCTGTTATTGCCACAGTAAATAGACGAAACCCACTAGCATGAGTAGGAGTTGTTTGAGCCCTGATGTGCCTACTCATTCATGCTTGTTTGTCATGCATGCTATGCTTAGAGTTTTGTCAGGTCTAATGCATCGGGGATGAATTGGAACATTGATGAACATGTCCTACTGTGTGTGAACACGATTTGGTAAAGGTAGCGGTGAGAGGCCATTTAGGAGTACATGGTGGGTTGTCTCATTGAAGCCGTCATCAGGAACTGAGTTCTGTGTTTGTGATACATGAAACAGTTACTACCATGCATTGGGCCCGAAACCAATGGACCCTCTCGGCTTCTTAATCACCCTTGTCCTCTGTCCAGGAGTTGCAAGTAGTTTCTGGTGTTTGTAGTATGCTGGAGGCCGTGGGCAGCGCTGACTCGAGGGGTGCACTGTGATGCGGTAGGCACGTGGCACGGTGTACCGGGCGCCCGTTTGGTGTCGCGGGAACCCCGCCCACATCATTCGAGGCCGTATGTGGAAACCTCGGCCGGACTCCCTATGGATGGAACCTGAATAGGTGATAAACCTGGACTAGAGACTTGAGTGTTTAGGTAGGCTGTGGCTGATACCCTCATTGGGCTTCCTCTTGAAGGTTGCCGAGTACATGTCGTGTAAATAACGGTAAGTGGTGAGAGCGTGTGTGAAGAAGTACACCCCTGAAGGGTTAACATCATCTATTCGAATAGCCGTGTCTGCGGTAAAGGACCTTTAGGTTTCCTATACAGTTCATAGGCAAGTGAAAGTGGATGCTCTAAAATACGCAAGATAAGCGTGAGTGCTATAGATGGCGTTCTCATAGGGATACGGCCGGAGCGGGTCCATAGTGGTGTATTGATATGGTGAATATTTGGACTCATGTGCGCCATCTCAACAGAGTTACATTGTAGTCGTAGTTCAGGATAGCCACCGAGTCAAAGCTGGCTTGCTGCAGTTAAACCCCACCATCCCTTTGTTCATAATGATGCATAAGTAGTTAGTTCTAATGTAAGTCTTGCTGGGTACATTTGTACTTACGTTTTCTTAATTTATGTTTTTGCAGAGAGACTACAGTCTAGCTAGTAGTTCTGCATGGACTTCGACGTTTAGCCTGTTACCTCAGCTATGATCTTGTGCCCTCAGCAGGATCTGGTAGATAGTAAGGCTTCTCAGCCTTTTTCATTTGTAGATGTCTGTACTCAGACATGTTAAGCTTTCGCTTGTGCTTTGACTTGTACGCTCTGCGTGTTGGGTCATGAGACCGATGTTTGTAATATCTCGCTCCTCAGATCCTATTGAATAAAATACTTGAGTTGTAGAGTCATGTTGTGATGGCATGTTGTATTTGCACATATCGAGCATATTGTGTGTATGTGTGTGTGTGTATGTTATTGAAATGCTTGGTATGTGTGGGATCTGACTATCTAGTTGTTTATCCTTGGTAGCCTCTCTTACCGGGAAATGTCTCCTAGTGCTTCCACTGAGCCTTGGTAGCTTGCTACTGCTCCGGAACACTTAGGCTGGCCGGCATGTGTCCTTCTTCGTTCCTGTGTCTGTCCCTTCGGGGAAATGTCACGCGGTGTCTACCAAAGTCCTGTTGGCCTACTACAGCCCGGTTTACTGGAGTCCTGCTAGCCCAGCTGCTACAGCCCGGATTCACTCGCTGATGACCGACACGTTTGTTGCTGGGTCATGTATGCCTGTCCTTGTAAGTTAGTGCCACTTTGGGTTCACAACTAGCCATGTCAGCCCGGACTCCTTGTCATATGGATGCTAGCGACACTATCATATACGTGTGCCAAAAGGCGCAAACGGTCCCGGGCCTGGTAAGGCGACACCTGTGGGAATACCGTGCGTGAGGCCCAAAGTGATATGACATGTTACATGCTAGATTGGTGTGGCATTGAGTCGGGGTCCTGACAGCTTTGGTATCAGAGCCTGACTGCCTGTAGGATTACCAAGCCAAACTGGTCGAAGTTGTGTCTAGAAATTCTTTAGTTATATAAGGGAATTGATTGTGGGATGGAATGTAAGGCTCTTTTTACTCCTTTACCTTATGGCCTTCTGATCTGAGTCATGTTATTCTTCCTACAGGGTTAAGGAACTAGGCTTTCTCTTCTTTCTATCAGGATGACGTGTTACTAATCTGTAGACTTATAAGATTGTTGGATTTAAGCCTCAGTTCAGTTTCTACTATCTATGTGTATTCATAGTTGCTCTCAGAACCTTGATATTATGATGGTCGAGTGGTTATGCCACCATTTCGTAGGATGTCTCGATCTTCTTGAGCATTTACAGCCGTTATGCAGTCCGAGTCATCCTAGGTTTCTAAACAGTCTGATGCATTTGCAACTCCCTTCTTACCATTTCGATGTTCCTTTGAGCCAGGTTAATCACACTAATTCCTGAGTTGAGGTACTTTATTACCTCGACGTATATGTTGTAGTTATTATTATGCCCCTAGGTGTCTTAGAGGAACACTAGTAATCTAGCCATGTTTTGTGTTCCCAGTGTGATGATTCTGGCCATCATTCTCGAAAGCATCCCGTGATGACACTTAGTAGTAGGTATTCTATTCCTGGGTTTTGAATCCCAAGATTCACCCTACTTCATGTTGGTAGTGTTTGCTAGTTCCTTTAGGATACTAGTAACTTTTGCAATAGTCCTCGAGGTCCGTGGTATCTCCTTCTTCCAAATATTATGAACCACTTATGGCAGAAGTTTGTTGGATCAAAAGATCACAACAGGAGTGCTCTTGATGAGTTCTCAATTCTATATTGTCACTCTGCCAGTTCAACCTTTCTGGATGGGTTAACCGGAAGAAATATGTCGAACTCGTTCGACATGCTAGTCCATGCATCCACAACTCAGAAAATCATATGTTCTTTTGGGTTGTCCTTCTTTAGTTGCTTTCTGGCCCTCGTCTATCAATTGATAGTTAGGAGTGGTTGTGCATTCGTGTTCATCGATGGCTTTTACTCATGTGGTCCGTCAAGCCATTCTACTCCGGAATGACTAGGAGAAACAAACTCCAGTAACTTATCCATATCCAGGATTGGGTGAAAGCAGTTGTAATCCGCAAATCATAATGCTGATCCAGCTTTTGATTCTGTTCTACACTGAGGTACTATCGTCTTATGTTAGGAATGTCATGGGAATTGCACACCATCTTGTGAATTCTTGATGAAGTGATACTTCTCGCCATCATTGTTCATTCCTCGGTTCCCGTATTATGGCAACCGGAACGCCGACAAGTGAATCGTGATGTGTGAAATCTATACTCCTAGCAACTCTGTTGCTTAATAGTCAAAGGACATTAATCTTATTCTTAGCATGTTGGTCTTGATCACCATTCTAAGATTGATCGTGCTACCTAGTCCTTATTTCCGGTGCACTTTTTGATCAATGAGTTAGGATAGTACCAATCCTTGCCTATTTGATCATATCGTCTTGCCCTGAAAAGCAAGATTATTCTCGAGCTTAGTAACATACCGGTGGTTCCCTTCCCACCCACCCAGGTTCAAGGCATGGTACTTGCAACTTGGGTTTGTTGCACCAATTATACTGTAGGGGGTTCCCTTACAGTCTTTCTGTCAAAAAAACATACCGGTGGTTCGAGATTTTTCGAATATCTTCTCGGAAGTATCACCAGGTCGTCACCTGACCACTATGTTGAGTTTGTGATCAAGTTGGTTACATGTAACCACCCCTTCTCCAAGAATCTGTGTCGGATACCCTGAGCTAGTTGGTTAAGCTAAACAACAACTTGGAGAGTTGGAAGATGAAAGCTTTGCCGAATCTAGTTCATTCTGAAGGGATATCTTGTGTTGTGTGTGTGCGTTCAAGAAAGATGATATCTTCATCGATTGATCATCGTGATCAGTTGTTGGACCTATTGTCTTACCCAAAACCTTGATTTGAGTACGGGCTATCCTCAAATCAAATCAGAACCAACGATGTTCGTAATGTTGTCTTACTCGTGGTTGATCCCTCGAGCATACACCATTATATCCTTTGGTCTGACCAATGCTACCACCTTCTTCATATAATTATGGAATTCCATTTACATGGAAATCTCGATGACTTGTTGTTGAGCCTGTCGACAACATCCTTATCCCCTCCATGATTTTGTTGAACATTAAGCTAGTGTTGGAAACTTTTGAAAGCATTTCTTCATGCTAGTTCATGAAGCATATGCTCGGATGAAAGAAGCGACTTCCTCTAGTTCACGTGCATATGATGCAAGTTGCCGCCATTGTCGGCGTTCTGGGAACGGGGGTCCCCAGACTTGCCTGCCTGCGGCCTGCGGCATGGCTCAAAGGAGGCCCAGCACAGCCCATCTTCATCAACACAAGCTCAAGACCCTCGCGAGGGGCCAAGCCTCGCGGGGAGGACGAAAAGGAGCTTCCTCAGGCACGGCCTCGTCAGGCTGGCTCGCGAGGAGGCGAAGAGTTCAAGGCGGGGTACCTCGCGAGGTGCCCATGATGCAAGCCATGACGACCAAGGGCGCTAGTCGGGCGCCAGCCCGCGTAGTGTCCTCCTTTCCTCTTTGGTGCAAAGGGAGCAAGCGCAGGCGAGAGCATCAAGCAAAGGCGTCCATTTGTGTGCAACAAGACCAAGACCAGCCCAACGGCCGGAAGGAAGTCATTATGGAGCCCAAGCCGGCGTCACGACCAGAGCCTTTGACAGGCGAGGACCAACTTTAGTCAGGATATGTGTACCCGCTGTTCCATTTCCAAATAGCCAATTGTTGGCGCCCTTCCCGTTCAATATTTGGGAAGAGGCCCAGGGCCTTTTCCTATAAATAGGACGAGCCACCCGCAGGGTAGGGGCATCGAAAGAACAAGGATATAAAGGAATAAAGAGAGAGAGAGAGGCGACGGAACTCCCCCTAGCAGTTCATCGCGCCAGCCAAGAACAGACCCTCGTGAGGCTATTCTTCCATTGTACTGTTCCTCATCCGCCCAAGAGGCAATCCACCACACCACACACTGGAGTAGGGTATTACACCACAATGGTGGCCTGAACCAGTATAAATCTTGTGTCTCTTGTGCTGCTCTGTTTGGTAGTTTAGGTTCTAGTGATTCGGTGAGGAGCGAGACGGTAGAGGGTTGAATCTCCGCGCGCACCCCAGTGTTCGAACCTCAAGGGTCTGCCGGAACCCGAAATCCGACAGTCGTGAATTCGAGAAAGTCAATGTTGCTTCCTTTGGAACCATTCCAAATTAGTCATGCATACGTGCGTACTATTCTGTGGTCTGAAGACTTGCAACCTTCACTCTACATGTATCCCTAGCACACCAAGCCACCGACAGATTTTTTCTAGGAGAAGGAGTTCCTTTTAAGAGCTAACCCGGGCTTAATCAAGGACTTCGTTATCTGCAATGATGGTTCCCCACCTGAACTCGGTAGTGTTTCATTGTAAGACTACCCGGTGACCATGCTTGTCTGGGACAACGTGTTCACATGTTGTAGCAGAACCAGCTCATGTTTTGGAGCTAGCCATCGTAGTTCATCCCCTGAGAATCTCGCAATGTCATCTCGTTGATTTGTGTTGCAAACTTCTATTTTTTTTCTTTCTAGACATGGTGAGTCTGGAATATTCTAACACCAACCAGATCTGAATCTCAGGCAGATATGATGATTGGAACGTTTCCCAAGAACTGTAATATTGGTCTCCCTGTAACTCAGTAAAGTGGATGTTGTGGCCAACACATCCAGCTAGAAGACCCATTATTGTTGTATCTTGATTGAGGAAGTTGGCCACCTCCCCATAAGAATTTCGTAGGATACTACTTTCGTAGTTATTCCTTATGGATTCTTGTGCTCCCGAAGTCCGACCTTTTATTTGATGTTCTACGTACCAAACCATTTTAATAAATGGGTTGCACTAGCACATCAAGGAGAACACTAGAAGCGGAGTGCTAAATGTCTCTCGGTCAATCGTCCAGATTTTGTCCCCTTGGCCTCGCTAAGGTGAAATCTGAGAAAGTGTCATCTTCCTTTGCATCTGCATCCTCCACCAATATCCATCATGGTGGTATGTTGAGTTACCAGGATCCTTGTCACGGATATTGGTAAAACCTTGATGAATATGGAAATGTTCAAGTTCTTAACAGCACGCACAAGAACTAGGCGTTATCATCGGCACTAACTGGGATTGCTCATAGTTTCTTCAGTTATGCTATAACTTTTCAACAGTGAGCTCACTCTCTACTGTTGAGTTCCTCTCTAGTTACTAGAATCATTCCTAGCATTTGCGTCCTATTCCCAGCTTGCACCGCCATTGTGCCATTTTACCTCGGATCCCATCCATTTCTGGTGATAAGCAAAATCACCCCTTATGTTGTTTTTAACAAGGTAATCCACATCACCATCCTAGTTCAAGTATTCCATTCTACCGAACTCCTCCAAACGATCGCTCGAGATTTGCCCTAGGCTGGTATAGAGAGTCTCAGTGTTCTCTATATCAAAGGTAATTCTTTTTGCCACTTAAGGTATTGATCCTACGAGTCACCTTCCCTGAGGTATCTTGATATGGTGTCACGGAAACCTAACTCCTCGCTACATTGACAACCGTTCAACACCTTTTTAAGTGTGGGGTTGTTGTCTACCTAGTGAACCCTCGTCATGTGTTCCACTCCATACCTCTAGATGTGTGCTTCGTGCCTCAACTCGAGAGATGTTGCTATGTCTCATTCCATGAGTTGACCCTATGTTGTTCGACCTCTGGTAAGATCGATCTTTCTAGAGTCTTTCTTTCCCTCTCGTTATCATGTTAGTTGGAGTTCTCAGAACAAGACATCGAGACAATGATGGTGATCAAATCAACATTCTTATGAAGTGCAACCTGGATCGTGAAGATTGTGTTAGTTTGCGTTCCCCCTTCCATCTTACCCTACGCTTGAATCTCACGACGAGATTCTTGTATAGTGGGGGTGAGTTTTCATAGCCCTAGCTTGGTCTTGCCTGTCATTGCATGATCTCCATGCATCATGTTTAAATTCTCTGAAAATTTGAAATGGGATGCTCAAACCCTAGCACCAAATGAAATCCAACTAGGATCACAATGAAATATTTCCAATGCACCCAAAATGCCCTTTGGAAATGTTCATCATTTCTGATAAAGGTAAAAACCTCTGCCAAAAATGATGAACATATTTCTAGGTCATTTCTGAATTGTTGAATTAACTCATATTGTATTTGATTGGGGCATTTAAATCCTATAAATATTTAAAATGCTCTAATGATTCGGAAACTAGTTGAGGGTTGTTGGGGATAATTTCAACAGTGCCCACAAATATTTTCAGGATTTTTAAAATGCTCTGGCATTTTTAATAAAGGCAAAACAATTGTAGAAAATAGAAAAACTAAAATAAAAGAGAGAGAGAGAGAGAGAGAGAGAGAGACTCACCTGGGCACTTACCTGGCACTCTAGCCCACCTGGCGGCCCATCTGAACTAGCCGGCCAATCCCACGTCCTCCTCTCTGTCATCTTCCCCCCCTCTCCCCGAAGCAGCTCGGTGGCAAGCGCTGACACCACCCTTGCCACCTCCTACTTGCCATCGAGGCGCCCCCGATGCATCTGGACACGCCCCGCGGCCCCCTCTGCCTCTCTTGTCGCTCTCTGCTCTCTCTCCCGACCCCTTCCCCTTTCTCTGCTTCCTCTCCCGAACACACCCGAGCGAGCTTGTCATCGTCGACGCCGTTTGCCACGACCATCGTGCTCCCCTCGCCTCCCCGTGCTGTCCACGGTCTCCGCCATCGTCCGCCGCTTCGCCCCACCCTGGCCCCGAGCACTGGGACGGCCTGCATCGCCGGCTGCCTCGTCTTCTTCCTCCTCAGTCGCCGGAAGCCTCACGCGATGATTTGCCGCCGTCTCCGCCTCCCCGAGCTCTTCGTCTACCTCATCCGACGCACCGTGAGCTCCTGCACGTTTTTCCCCTAACCTTGTGGCTTGACGCTCGCAGTAGCCATCGTTTCGTAGCTAGCTGTAGCAAGCGGCCGCCTGAGCTCATCGTCGGCGTAGCTCCGGTGACCATTAGGTCACCCTGGCGTGCCTAACTTGCTGCCCGCATCGTGTAGTGCTCCGCTAGCCCATCGCCTCGCTTGTTTGCACACCACAGCGCTAACCGGCACCAGCCCCAAACTCCGGCAGCTGCCGCGGGCTCCACTCCGGTGAACTCCGGCCACCCCTGCCCCTCCCGTTGGTATCCCTAGATGCACACGGGCATGGGCTATCCTCTGGTGCCCCTGGCGCGTCGATCCGTCGCCTCTGGCGAGTTCTAAGCGAACCCCGCCGCGGTTCGAGGTCACCGCCGCCGAGGCTCCGGCGACTGTCGACGTGGCCACCTAGTTAGCACTAATCACCCAATAATTAACCTCCTAACCCACTTACATGTGGGCCCTAGTGCCTAAACTAATTAGTTTATTTCTCTGTTAGATTAGCACTAATTTTAGTGGGCCTCGCCTGTCAACTTTGACTTGGCCACGTTAGCTTTGACCGGGTCCCACACGTCAGCCTCTGTAGCTGACTATGAGTCACTGACTAGTGGGCCCTCCTGGTCAGGTTTGACCTGGAGGCGCCCAGTTGACCTGCTGACGTCTTGGTGATGTCATGCTGACGCAATAAGTATTTTTAGGATTTAATTAATTAAGGAAATTCCAGAAAATGCCCAGAACTTCTAAAATTCATAGAAATTCAACCATAACTCCAAATGAAACAAATTATATATGAAAAATGATCAAAAAAATCTGATATATCTATTTGTACCATTTTCATGCATGTTAGGATAACTTATGACTACTGTTTAGGACAAATGAAATGAATGGCATTTGAATATCCACATATGGAGTTTGAATTTGAATCTTGGATTCAAACCAACTCCATTTAATCTGTTGCTAGCTGCATTAGCTCAAATCACAGCATATTGACATATCATGATCATGCATAATATTGTGCATTGCATTGATTGTGTTCTTCCTTGTTTGCCGGTATTTGTCCCCTCTCAGTAGACGACGTTCCAATGATGAGTTCGATGACACTCGTGAAGAACTATACTATCTTCAGAAGTGCCAGGCAAGAAAAAAACCCCTTGTTCATTCTGATACAATCCCACTCTCTCGCTCCTGATCTGTTTTACTGCATTAGGACAACAACTATTCATCTGTTACTTGATGTGGTAGTTTAACCCCTTTATCCTCTGCATGACCTGTCATTGCCACAGTAAATAGATGAAACCCACTAGCATGAGCAGGAGTTGTTTGAGCCCTGTTGTGCCTACTCATTCAAGCTTGTTTCTCATGCCTGCTATGCTTAGAGTTGTGTCAGGTCTGATTCATTTGGGATGAATTGGAACAGTGATGAACATGTCCTACTGTGTGTGAGCTAAGTGTGTGAACACGATTTGGTAAAGGTAGCGGTGAGAGGCCATGTAGGAGTACATGGTGGGTTGTCTCATTGAAGTCGTCCTCAGGAACTAAGTTTTGTGTTTGTGATCCATGAAACAGTTACTACCATGCATTGGGCCTGAAACCAATGGACCCTCTCGGCTTCTAAATCACCCTTGTCCTCTGTCCAGGAGTTGCAAGTAGTTTCTGGTGTTTGTAGTATGCTGCAGCCGAGGGCAGCGCTGACCCGAGGGTTGGGCTGTGATGAGGTAGGCACGTGGCACGGTGTACCGGGCGCCCATTTGGTGTCGCGGGAACCCTGCACACATCGTTCGGGGCCATATGTGGAAACCTCGGCTGGACTCCCCGCGGATGGAACCTGAATAGGCGATAAACCTGGACTAGAGACTTGAGTGTTTAGGTAGGTCGTGTCCGACACCCTCGTTGGTCTTCCGCTTGAAGGTTGCCGAGTACATGTCGTGTAAACGACAGTAAGTGGTGAGAGCATGTGTGAAGAAGTACACCCCTGCAGGGTTAACATCATCTTTTGGAATAGCCGTGTCCATGGTAAAGGACCTCTGGGTTGCCTATACAGTTCATAGACAAGTGAAAGTGGATACTCTAAAATACACAAGATAAGCGTGAGTGCTATTGATGACGTTCTCGTAGGGAGACGGGACCGGGTCCATAGTGGTGTATTGAGATGGTGAATATGTGGACTCGTGTGCGCCACGTCAACAGAGTTACATTGTAGTCGTAGTTCAGGATAGCCACCGAGTCAAAGCTAGCTTGCTGCAGTTAAACCCCACCATCCCCTTGGTTGATAATGCTGCATAAGTAGTTAGTTTTGATGTAAGTCTTGTTGGGTACATTTGTACTCACGTTTTCTTAATTATGTTTTTGTAGAGTGACTTCAGTCTAGCTAGTAGTTCTGCATGGACTTTGACGTTTAGCCTGTTACCTCAGCTACGATCTTGTGCCTCGGCAGGATCTGGTAGATAGTGAGGCTTCTCAACCTTTTTTATTTGTAGATGTCTGTACTCAGACATGTTAAGATTCCGCTTGTGCTTTGACTTGTATGCTCTATATGTTGGGTCATGAGACCCATGTTTGTAATATCTCGCTCCTCTGAGCCTATTGAATAAAATACTTGAGTTGTAGAGTCATGTTGTGATGCCATGTTGTATTTGCACATATCGAGCATATTGTGTGTATGTTATTGAAATGCTTGGTATGTGTGGGATCTGACTATCTAGTTGTTTATCCTTGGTAGCCTCTCTTATCGGGGAATGTCTCCTAGTGCTTCCACTGAGCCTTGGTAGCTTGCTACTACTCCGGAACACTTAGGCTAGCCGACATGTGTCCTTCTTCGTTCCTGTGTCTGTCCCTTTGGGGAAATGTCACGCGGTGTCTACCGGAGTCCTGTTAGCCTGCTATGGCCCGGTTTACCAGAGTCCTGCTAGCCCAGCTGCTACAGCCCAAATTCACTCGCTGATGACCGACACGTTTGTTGCTGAGTCATGTATGCATGTCCCTGTAAGTTAGTGCCACTTTGGGTTCACGACTAGCCATGTCAGCCTGGGTCCTTGTCATATGGATGCTAGCGACACTATCATATACGTGTGCCAAAAGGCGCAAACGGTCTCGGGCCTGGTAAGGCGACACCCGTGGGAATACCGTGCGTGAGGCCGCAAAGTGATATGAGGTGTTACATGCTAGATCGGTGTGGCATTGAGTCGGGGTCCTGACACCATCCCACGTCAACTTTAGCCGTTAGGCATGTCACAGTCTTAGTGGGCCTCTCTGAAAAGTTAATCACATAAAGACCATTCTCGACATGCCCAACAAAGGCTACTTTAACAGTCTTGCTCCACATGAGGCCACTGTATCAATATCAAAGAAAGTGGCAAAGCCTATGAGTGCAAGTTGACGAACGGAAAGTAAATTGTATGCAAGGGACTCAACAAGCATGAATTTTTCGATCGTGAGATCATGAGAAATGACAACCTTGCCAAGAGCCAGTACCTTAGAAGACGAGGCATCACCCCACTCGACATTGGTGGGCATAGATGAGACCTTGTGCACGTCCACCACCAAGTCCTTGCTTCCGGTCTTATGATTTGTGGCTGCACTATCGAGCAACCTTGATCCCCCACCAAAAGCAAACACCTACAAGAGATCGATGCTTGGTTTCAAGTACCCATTTTGTAATGGGTCCTTTGATGTTAGTAACAAGGGTTTTAGGAACCCAAATATACCATTCAATGTACTCATAAGGAGAACCAAAAAAATTGGCATAAACATGCCCATCACTAGCACGACATAGCACATAAGAAGGGTTAAAGTTGCCAGCTTTGTTGGAAGGAGTGGAAATGCCCTTCTTGACACCACCACCCTTCACATTGTTTTTATTCTTCTCCTTAGAAGCACCCTCTCCCTCCTTCACAAAACTTTGCTTGAGAGGAAGAGGTTGTTTGGCCTTGTCATTCTTCTTCTAGTTCCTGGACTTGGGTGCAAACCCAATTCCCTCCTTGCCCACAACTTCCTTTTGATTGCTCAACAGATAGTTGAGGTTCTTCTCACCTTGTATGCAAGACACAAGGCCTTTCTCAAGTTGCTCCTTCAACTTGGCATTCTCCACCACAAGATGCACATGCTCACAACACAGGTTAGTAGCATTTGCATTATCATTTAAGACCATATGGGGAAAATTGGCTTTCTCCTTGGTTAGCTTCACTTGGAGTTAATCATGAGATTCCTTGAGGCTAGCATGAGCATCCTTCAAGGCCTTGTTAGCTTTGTCAAGTATATAAAACTCCTCCTTGAGTCTAGCATGGTCAACCCCAAGTTTAGCCTTCTTGGAATTGAGCACACGAGATACAACAAGAGCATGATCAAGATCTTTCTTTAATTTAGCATGATCATTGTGACTCCTCAAGAGCCAAACGATGACCACGCTCTTCATCAAGCGCATTAGAGAGATCCAATATCTCATCGGCATAGTCATGACTATGTCCTTCCATCTTAGAGATGGTTTCCTCATGAGCCTAATCATGTCATTGGCTTCACCAAGTTGTTCCAAGAGAGAAACAAAGTGCTTCTTGGATTTACCCTTGAGCTTACTCATAAAAGACTCAAATTCATTTAATTCCTCATTAGACCCCTCACTTTCATCAATGCAGTCCGTCAAGGAAGGATTAGTAGTGATGATAGTTTTGATGTTGGGGGTTACCTTGTTCGTGGCATTGGCCATGATGCACTTGGCGGTGATGTTCTCGTTGGGTGAGTCGAAGAGTGACACCCGTGGAGTTGAAGCAATGGTAATGGAGGCCAAGGCCACCATCTCACCATCTTCATCATCATCATCCTCCTCATTGTACTCTTCTTGAGCCACCAACCCCTTGGGAGGAGTCTTCTTGGTGAAGTTGTTCTTGTTGGGGAAGGAAATGCCTTTGTCTTTTCGGATAAGCTTGCCACCATTGTCTTCTCGCTTCTCGTAAGGGCATTCCGCAAAAAAGTGGCTCACATTGCCACAATTATAGCATGTCCTCACATGTTGCTTGCCCTTGGTGCCACTTGAGTTGTTCTTGTTGAAGTTGGGCTTGAGTTCTTCTTGCTCAAAAATTGCTTTGAAGTGAGAGCCATGTGCTCATGATAAGCATATTTTGTATCTTAGGGGTTACTCTCCTCCTCTTCCTCTTCATCCTCTTCTTCCACACTAGCCTTGGCCTTCAAAGGAAGGTTGGGTTTCTTTACCCGTTGAGAGCGCATCACCGCATTGTCGGCGGTCTTGTGCAAGATTCTCATAGCAACAAACTCATCCAACACCTCACTTGAGGACAAGGTATGAAAGTCTGGCCTTTGACGGATGACGGGTGACATGGCCTTATGGTAAGGCATCATGGCCTTGAGAAACTTGCGCTTCATCCAATTGTCATTCGTATCCTTGCTCCCATGATCTCGGAGTGAGACCGCGAGAGTGATTAATCTCCGATAGAGCTCACGAGGTTCTTCATATTCATTCATTCATTCATCTTGACCCACTTCATAGTTGGAGCGTTGAATGCTTGAGCTTCCCTTGTAAATGGAAACAACATGTTGCCATGATTCCTTGGTCATGGTGAAAGGTAGGAGATGTACAATATCTTCGTGTGGAATTGCATCTTGGATAATGAAGAGAGCAAACTCGTTGAATTGATGGTCCGCGGCTTCTCTAGGAGTGAGGTTGCTTGGGTCATGCGGGTGGAAACCTTGCTCACTAATTCTCCAAAGATTACTAGAACTATGATTTAAATGACATTTAAAACGGTAGAGCAAAGAGGCAAAATCCTCATTTTTCACAAACTTAGGAGGAGGACCAACATGATTCAAATGAGTGGAGGGAACCGGTCCTTCATAAGTAAGGGGTGGTTCAACATGGGCAAAGATGCTGTTTCCACTTCTACCACTAGGCAAAGGAACTTTATCACTAGTAGCTAGCTTCCCCCTTATCGGAGTTAGCATCTGTCATCTTGTTAGTGGGATCGACCACTTCCAATGGTTCGGTGGATAATTTAAGACCATCAAGAAACTCGTTAAACATGCCTTTGACCTCGGTCATCATGGAGGTTTTCAATGTGTCCAAAGCCGCATTGAATTCCTCATGAGAGATCGAGGATCCCCCATCGGCCGTAGACGGGGATGGATTCACACCGGGGTGCTCCTCCCCACCGTCTACGGTGTCAACCATCTTCTTCAGATGGTAAAGTCCTTAATAAAGAGACGAGGCTCTGATACCAATTGAAAGGATGTATATAGTTGACTAGAGGGGGTGAATAGGCAACTAACAATTTTTAGCTTTTCTTTACCAAATTAATCTTTGCATCAAAGTAGGCTATCTAGATATGCAACTAGGTGAGCAACCTATATGATGCAACAACAACAAGCACACAAGCAAGCAAGGGATACAACACAATATATGCTTGCACAAGTAAAGGTTGGAGATAACCAAGAGCGGAGCCGGTGGAGGCGAGGGCGTGTTACCGAAGTTCCTTCCCTTTGAGAGGAAGTCTGTCTCCATTGGAGTGGTGTGGAGGCATAATGCTCCCCAAGAAGCCACTAGGGCCACCGTATTCTCCTCACGCCCTCACACAATGCGAGATGCGGTGATTCCACTATTGGTGCCCTTGGAGGCGGCGATCGAACCTTTACAAACAAGGTTGGGGCAATCTCCACAACTTAATTGGAGGCTCCCAACAACACCACAATAGAATATGGCTCCACGGTGACCTCAATCGTCTAGGGTGCTGAAACACCCAAGAGTAACAAGATCCGCAAGGGATTATTGGGGGGAATCAAATTTCTCTTTGTGGAAGTGTAGATCAAGGCCTTCTCAACCAATCCCTAGAGAACCAACAAGTTTGATTGGTTAGGCAGAGAGATCGGGCGAAAATGGAGCTTTGAGCAACAATGGAGCTTAGGGAGGGAAGAGATGGTCAACTTGGAGAAGAAGACCCCCTTATATAGTGAGGGGAAAGATCCAGCTATTACCCACTTACCCAACCCGTGACATGCGGTACTACCGCACCGACTTGCGGTACTACTGCTCGATGGTGCGGTACTACTACTCCCGCGGTAGAGACCAGACGAGGCCCTGTTACGTTAAAGCAGCGAGCAGTAGAACCGCCGGAGCGGTACTACCGCGCGTCCTTGTGGTACTACTGCAAGGTAGGGTTCGACTAGGCTGGGAAGGCATAGACTAATAAAATTACATTCGAGGCTACTTCCGCTATGTTTCGGTCTATGCAAAAATCCGGCACGGTTCTACCGCACGCATGGAGCGGTACTACCACGTAGGGCGCGGTTGTAAAAAATTACTTCCGCCCCTACTTCCGTGTGTGTCACTGTGCTGGGCTATAGGCCACGGTACTGCCGCACCTGAGGAGCGGTACTACCGCTTCCCTAGCCATTACTACCGTGGGCCACTGCGGTACTACTTCTCCCTTGAGCAGTACTACCGCATGCCACAACACAATAGCACTTGGAGTTCCTCATTTTGTAGAGACACGGATAAACGGTCGGTGCTCCAAAGAAGCAAAGGAAAGGTGGTGCACATGGACAGACGTGTACATGTTGATTCCACCCTAACCTTTCTGAAGCGGACCCCCTCTTGATAGTACGCCTTTCCTACGACTCAAATCCACCAAAAAGAAACATAGAGAAATGCCATCTTCACCAGGCTCCGAGGGGCACCGGATCGTCTTGTGCCTAGACATGAGATATCCGAAATGCTCAATGCACACGATTATTCTGCAAATGCATTGTCATTAATCACCAAAACCACATAGGGAGAAATTTGCCCTTACAGCAGCTACCAATGCTACGGGAGGTGCGGAGGCACGCGAGGATGTGGACGTCGCTGGGGATGTGGTTGTAGCAGGCGGCACCGTCACCATTTCCCCCACGGCCGAAGCAGAAGTAGGAGGCACCGGGGGAGAGCTACATCAGCAACACCCCGATGGCAACGCTCCACAAGGTACAGGTGGAGGAGCTACTCCGTCCACACCTCCTCCTCTTGCCGACGGGCACAGCCGCAGTGATGGCGCTCGGTCTGGGGCGAACCGCCGCCCTCCGGTTGCCGCTGTCACGGGAGCGACCATCGTGCGTGCGCCTTCCACTGGGCGAGTCGACCAAGCCGCCGCGCACAACGGAGCCGCTGGCCCTCAAGCGCCTTCATCGTGCTACCATACCATCTAGGCGGCCACTCCGCAACAACGAGGGCGCAGTATTGTCGCTGCTGGCATCGTCAGGAGCCGAGCAATGGTACGATCGGCATCGTTATCACCCATGATGAGCACGGCTAAGTAGGCCATGGCGCAGGCTCAGCTGCTACTCAGGTTCCCGTCAGCAACTGAGCAGATGGACGAGTGGTGTGCCACCATCAAGAGCCTACTCGGTTTTGCCGAGGCTGGGGCTCACAGCGAGCTGGCCCGCCATGGCCTCCCCAAGCGACGGCAAGGGCTCATGCTGCTGGTCGTACGAAAGGGGCCACCCCCACGGTGCATTCCCCACAATGGCCACTAGCACGAGCTCGACAACATTAAGAACCTTATCATGGACTTAACATGGTAGATGCCCTAGCAAGAGGACTTAGGTGTGGAGCCATCGCTGCTAGGTTAGCTTGAAGGGGTTAAATGATACAAAGGACACAGAGAGTTTTACCCTGGTTTGGCCCCTCTCAACAAGGTAAAAGCCTACTCCTGCTTTAGGTTGTATTGCTTGGGTTTCGGTTACCAGGGAGCGAATACGCTTGACCTAGTTCTCGATCTGTTGTTTCTTGAGTTAACCCGCCATTGGGTTTCACCTTTATATACACAGGTTGAGACTAGGTGGCTTACAGAGTCCCGACCGGCTCAACATGACCAGCTTGGTTTCTAACAACACTTGCCTTACATAACAAGTTAAACATATGGCGGCTCATCCCCTTGGGCCCTAAGTCGTCTCTGGGTCTTGGTCCTTCAATAAGCTTTCTTTATGAACCGCCATCTTCACGTCTTGGGCTTCTTCATCTTGGGTCGCCCATAGCATGACCCGCCCCCCTGGGAGGGTCATACCTAGTAGTTATATCCCCAACATTAGGCCCCAGGTTGATTTGAACTTGTTCACATCAATCCTCAGTACTTGTATTAGAAGAATCTTCACGTCTCAATTTCTTGCCACTCCACTGTAACCCGCCATGAAGTCACATTTCAGAATTGTGTTAACCCACCATGACGTCATTGCGCATTAATTCTGCACAAAGCCCATGATATCTCAATGGATTTTTTTATCTTGCTATACCTTCCAAAAATCCAGGCGTCCACATAGCCACATAATCATTTTTTTTGGTCTCCTTGATTCTTGCACATGCCATTTATCCATCTCCTTATAAATAGGGGCAAGGGGTCCTCTTTTCCACATTCCACCCCTGCCTTCGCGGCTTCTTCCTTCTCGCGCCGCTCCTACACCACCTGAGCTTTGCCGCCTCCATCTCAAGCGTCATCATCCCCGGCCGCTAAATCATCCTGAACGTGTCCAGAGATCGCCGCACTCCTCTACTACTTCAATAGCATCAGTAAGTACTCTGACTCCCTTGTGTCAGATCTCCATTAGGGTTTGCCCTAGTTCATCGAAGTTCATCACTGTTCTTCATCTTCCTCTCCCAATCGTGTACTTTGATCTGAGTATGGTACTGATATTATGTGGTAGTAGTTTTGGCCCCCTTCTAAATCATAGGAAATGCTTTCTCTGTATAAGATCCCGTCTGAACACACAAATACTTCCACTGCTGTAATGTTAGGTTTACCATTTATTTTATTTTTTCTAAACTGTTGTAGATCCAAAGCAACAGAACTGATTTGTAAAACCTATTTGCTCAACACTTAGCAAAAAATTTACTCATATTCTCATAACCATTAGTCCTCCATGGCGGTTTAAGTAGCAACCCTGTAAGCCACCAGATGCTCACCGACTTAAATCTGAATTCTTTTTAAACCGCCAATGTTCATCAATGTTATTAAGACCCAGCCACACCTTGCCAGCCTAAAATGCTTTTTAACTTTCCATAATAATTCTTCATCTGAATTGGGCGGCTTATCATTCGCCGTTATATCCTTTTTAGGCCAAAAATGACCAATATTGTCACCTCCCGCAGCTAGGTTCCCTCCATTGTAACGGAGCAGACACTCACGGAGTATGTTGAAACTGGCATCATATCTGCCAAAGAGATCATTCACTGGCGTGCCCCAGAACCGGGCGTAGCCAAACCTCAACCTAAGGAAAATGAGGTCATAGTTTTTGCTGACCATATAAACTGGGGCTTCTCCCCGCCCGGGTTGAAATTCTTCTGCGATGTGCTATATATCTTTCAGCTCCATCCTCAAGACATTGGACCCAATTCCAAGTCTAACATCTGCAACTTTCAAGTTTTTTGCAAAGTGTACCTTCAAGAAGAACCCAGCGTTGACCTCTTCAGGGAGTATTTTTATTTGAACCGCCAGAATGAGTTCACAGATGGTCCCGCCCTAGAACATGGTGGGGTTTCTATTCAGCGTCGAAGAGATGCAGTTTTCCCTACGGCCAAGCTTCCCAGTCATCCCAAAGACTGGAACCAAACTTGGTTTTACTGCTAGGACACTTCTCCACCTGATGAGAACCCTCTGTCGGGTTTCCGCGTGGACCGGCTTAGCCCAATGCATCCCTTCTAGGCTGGCTCCCGGCCGCTGAACGAGCCAAGTATAGAGCCACTTTCTCCTAGATAAGGGCCTTGCTTGCCAACGGATTGATGGGCGTTGACCTAGTCCGCTATTGGGTCGCATGGAGGATTATACCCTTAAGCCGCTGGCCCGTGTTAATGTGCACATACACTGGTGACACCAAGGATCCATTACGCTACAGCTCAGTGCGTGTGGATAATAAAGGCATCAATGACATGACCAAGAGCTTGCTTGGGGAATCCTTAGAGAGCTACAGTAAAATAGGGTTGAACCCTTTCTGTACTCTTAATCCGGCTCCTTCTGTAAGTGTTCAATTTTACACTTTACTATTCTGTTTATATAAACTGCATATCCCTTACTTTTGCTTTGACCCGCACAGGCTGACTCTGCCTTCTAGAAAAATAAATACCAGGAAAAGGAGAAGGCGGCTAAAAAGCCCAGGACTAAGACCAAGGTCTCCAAAAAGCACAAAGAGGAAACTGATGCATCAGAACTCTTTGATCTTGATGATGATGATGAGTTAGAGGTAGAACTTGATTCCCTTGGCTCATTCTTTGTACATCTTACTGACGCTAACTTCTCTCAGGATGATACGAAGGCCAACGAGGCAGATGATGATGAGGTAACTATCATTTCCTCCGGTTCAAAGCCTTTGCCAAGACAGAAAATTCGATGTGTGACCCAGAAAGTAAGATTTTCGCATCCTTTAGCTTACTTGGATCCAAACTTCCTTTTGAAGCAACAGCAACATGAGACCCGGCACTAGACCTGGAATAGTGGGGGCGCTGAGTTATCCTACGGCTTACCCAACACTCCATCTCGCAAGCGCCGGAAAGAGGTGCCTCAAACTTCAAACTCTTCTTATCCCAAGGCAGGTCTTATTCGCCATCAATATAATCCTTCCGGCTCAAACTATCAGGGAACCTCAAATTCCTTCTCTGACGATTCAAACGGGACTCTGCTGCCGGCTTTCAAGACTGCCCCTGGGTAATGAATTTTAACTTCATCATTTCAACCTTGTCAACACTTTATATTAACCTTGTTATTTATTTCAGTGGCAAGGCTAAACCAAGTAAGAAATCCAAAATAGTCAAGCCAACCTAAGACCCCAAGGTTCCTGAACCAGAGAACAAATCGCCAGAATCTGAGGCTTCAATTCAAAATACTGCAAACATTGATGACGAGGTACCACCAGAAATACAGAGACCCCCGTGGATCCTATGACTATTGACTCTTAAGGAGCTAAACCGTCGAACCCAGCCAAGCCGGCTGAGGAGACTGAAGATGTTCTTGTCACTGGTACCAGCTACATAGAGCCGGGGAATCCCACAGTTCTGGCCAAGCATGCTGCCAAGGAGGAACTTGTCCAGAGGCAGAAGGTCAAATTTGATCTGTCCAACTATTCTCAGCTGGGCGTCGGCGAACTCCTCTCTGGCAATCTTAGCCAAGTTCATACCAGTCATGATCTTGAGATGGGCATCGTTAAGCAGATGCACCAAAAATATGAGGTACAAACCTTTACTTCGTTATTAATATATATCTTCCAGTCCCCCAAGTCTTAGCCATAGGATAGATTAGTCAGAGTATGGTGAAGACTTTATTTAACGGACTTAAGAAAGCCTCAAATCATAGCCTCCATGAGCCGGCTTATCTCGGCAAAGTATAGCTGGCCCATTCTAATTAATAGAACAGAAATCTTCCAAGTCCTAGCCCTCATAGGCCAGCTCAAGGTGACAACATTGAGCCGGTTCACACTCAATATGTGAAAAAAATTCAACACCTAGCCCTCATGGGCCGGCTTAACTTGACAAAGTTGAACCGGGTCATGATATAACCAAAAGAGAGCTTCCGCACACATTAGCCCCCAAGTGCCAAGTGTTGTTGCTTGCAAAGGGCTTGGGACTTGTACATATTAACATGATTTGTTCGAACCTTGTCTGTGCAGGAAACCTCCAATGATTTGAAGAGAAGGCTTGAACTCCAAGAATCAGAGGCCCGGAAGGCTGAAGCCAAATTCAAGTTCAGCCTTGATGAATCAGAGAAGTTGAAATCCGGGTTTGTTGGTGATAAAAAGGCCTATGATGAAGAAAAGGTTGCTTTAATGCAAAGGGCAGAGTCTGCTGAAGCCACTTTGAAAGAGGTCACCGCAGAACTGTCCGGTTTAAAGCGTCATATTTCACAAATGACCAGTGCTATCTTCAGTAAGAAACTTGAAGTATCTCAATGAATTCCAATGCACAAGGTTTTACCCGCCTGGCGACTTAACTGCTTATGCTTTTACATTACAGGTCCCAGGAGTGCCAGTCTTGGGCAAGACATGCTTGTCAAGCGAAGGCGGCTTACACCTTGGTGGAACAGTTATATGCAGGCACCCAACGCACCATTGCTACCATTACTCACACCAAGCAGCCCCCTTCACTGATCAAACATGTATTGAATCAACTGTTTGTCTTGCCACAAAGGATTGCGGAAAGCAAACGATCATCTGCCAGAGTCGGCACCATTACTACCTTAAGCCGTGCAAAAGCATGGCAACCTGAGCTAGAACCGGTAGAGATAGCTAGTGGCTACCCAAGCTATAAACAAGACAGGACAACCTTCACTGCAGATGACTTTCCCATATGTGCGAGGGAGGTGTGCCCATTAGCTACCAAATTGGCTGAAGAAACTAACCTCTCATGGTATCAGGCGGCTTATACAGCGGAGAACTCAAGAGAGAATGCTCTGATTTATGAAGTTGTCGATATGATCCCGCCAGCACATAAGCATACTTGAGCCCCTGAAGTTGACCCATCTGAACTCATTAACGATCACTACAAAAAAAAGACACATTCGTGACATTTTGGGCCAAACGAAAATTTATTCTCTCATACTTATGACACTTCGATGACGATAATTGTGACAAAACCCGATATCATCATAGATGTGGTGGGCGCCTACTTCTATGACAAAAAATCATGACAGAAAATGGGCTTTTCGTTCTGGGCGGGCCGAAGACGCAGCTGCATGACATTCTTTGGTCTGTTCATGACGGAATGGTAGAAGCAAGGGCGAGGAAAATATCAGGGTGTTCTCGGTTATGGTGCATGGTTGGGGCCGATCGATGCACGGAGGTTTGCACGTTTCTGTCGTACACGCATGTGCGTGGGTGCGAGGCATTGGGTTGTAACTGAACCCAGGTGAGGTGTTCTCCTACTGAACCCAAGTAATTGCACTGCAGGCTACGCGTTACTGAACCCGAGCGATCGATCGATGGCTGTTAACTGAACCCGATCAAGCGATTTCTTCGCTACTGCTGCTAACTGAAGCCGATCGATGCTGCCTCAGGATGAACAGTGAGCATTGTTGGCGGTGGATGAACAGTTCCTGGTGGGGGGTTGGATGAATAGGACCTCGTGGTAGTAGAGGCCGTTGCCGCTGGATGAACAGGACCCCGATAGAGCCGGTTGGGGTGGATGAATAGGACCCCGTGGAGGGCTGGATGAACAGGACCCCGTGGAGGGCTGGTTGAACAATAGTCGATGGAGAGCTAGATGAACAGTAGCCTGTGGAGGGGTAGTTGAACAGGACCCCGTGAAGAGGGCTGGTTGAACAGTAGCCAGTGGAGGAGCACGTGGTGGAGGCTGGATGAACAGGAGCCTGTGGATGAACAGTCGCAGGTGGAGGCTGGAGGAGGTCGACAGTGGATGAACAGTAGCCTGTGGAGGCTAGAGGAGGTCGACGATGGAGATGAACAGTATCCCGTGGAGTCCTGTTTTGCGGCACGCCACACCCCTCCCGATGAATAGGACCCCCGTTTTGACCGTAGCGCTCCAACACAAGTCTGTTTCCTCCGTTTTGCGGTACGCCACACCCCTCTCGATCAACAGGACCCCGTTTCGACCGTAGGAGGTCCAACAGAAGTCCGTTCCCTCCATTTTGTGGCACGCCAGACCCCTCCCAATGAACAGGATCCCGTTTCGACCGTGGTCGGTCGAACACAAGGGTGTTTCCTCCATTCTGCGGTACGCCAGGCCTTGTTTCCATCGGCTATTCCGTCCAAGCCCTCCCGATGAACACGACAACGTGTTCCATTCTAACCCAGCCGGTTGGCTCCCCATGAACACGACGACGACACAATTTGTCCATTCCGACCCAGCCATGTACACGAGCCCTGGCCGTAGGGATGCGCGAGTAGGCATTCGAGACCCCGCCCGTATGTACGTACGTGGCCGTATTTTCTTTCTTGCACCCTGGCCACTGTACGTACGTGCACATGCTATGTGCACGCCTCTACTTCGACACGTGCTCGCCTCTACATCGACCAGTATGTACGTACACGTTCGCGACCAGAATGAAAACGCTATGTACGCTTCGACCAGGTGGGTCCCAACTGTCAGGCACTTCCTTGCATGCGAAAATGTAGCTGGCGGGTCCCAGCAGTTAGGGGGCGAACGTTTTTTTTTTGCCGTAATATGGACACAATTCCTTGCGTGCGAAGATGTAGCTGGTGGGTCCCAGCAGTCAGGGGGAGAAAACATTATATTTTAGGGTCAAAGAATGCAGTTGCATGCATGCGTCCATGGGCGTGGTGCGTCCCCACTGTCAGCCTCTCATGTACAGTCATCTTCCGATGACTCTAGTTCGTTGACCACGTTGACCACACCGTGCCGAGCGCACCAAGGCCGGTGGACGATAGCGAGGCCCCAGACTGGAACGACCCGGAGATGTGGAAGACGCGACAGTTGAGTCGCAGATGGAGAGGTGTGGGAAACTTGACTAGTTTAGGTGTGCGGCAGCACTGCCACCCATGGGAGACAGGAGAAAGAACAGAGGTTGAAGAAGGAGCACGGCTGTTGGATTAACATCCAATGGTCCAGCTGCTAGAATCATTTGTTGATTAAGTTAACAAAGCCCTGCATACATCTCTGCTTAGTAGGCCCACAAGTCAGCCACCAACTCTGCCGGGTCCCAGCTGTCATCGGGAGGAATAGTTTTTTTCGCATAACAAGGAGGCACTTCCTTCAGTGCGAAGATACAACCGATGGGTCCCAGCTGTCAGGGGGAGGAAAAAACTTAATAAGGAGGAACTTTCCCTGCGTACGACCATGGACCTCGTGGGTCCCAGCCGTCAGGCTCTCACGTACAGTCCTCTTCCGATGACTCGGTTTGTTGACCACGCCGCGCCGAGCGCAGCGAGGCGGTGGACGACGGTGAGGCCCCAGACTGGAACGACCCGGAGATGGGGAAGAAACGGCAGTGGAGTCGTAGACGGAGGGGAGTGGGAAACTTGACTGGCTCAGGTGTGGGGTGGTCCTACACTTGGCAGAGAATAACAGGAGGTGCCAAGTGGAGGGATGGCCTGGCCGTCAGCGGGGTTGCTTTTTGCTGCGAGGCACGTAAAACAACACCGCTGGAACCCGGAGGCTGGAGCAGGCGGTCCTGACAGCGCTGGGGGAAGAAGAAGAGAGATTGAACAAGAATGCTGGCCGTTGGATGTAAATCCAACACCTTGCTTAGGCTTCGACCTACTGGCCCACATGTCAGCCAGTCCATTTGCTTTTTAGTCCATTTGGTGGGCTGGTTGAAACAATGATGTAGCATCTATGCAACCCGTTTATATATATGGTAGAATTTAAAGCCCATTTGCATTTTTCTCGAAATCCGCAGACTTGCTGGGCTCGGTGAAAATATCATGTTGGGCTGGACGGAGAAATGTTATAAAAACATAAACACATGATTGCACGTCTATTACTGCATTGGTCAGTAAAATCTTTGCAAGCTTATGTACGCAATCACTAGGAATTAACTTGCCAAATTATATATAAACAATAATTATTATTATTATTTTGTAAGAACTTTCAATTTACGAAATAAAATATCATTTTAATTTGATGAGTTAATAGGACGTGGGGTATTATTATTTTCTAGGCTAGACGTGGGACAGTTGAGTTGGGTCTAGGGAAAAGTACTGGGAGAAAACTCAGTTTACATTGAAAAAGAAAGTGGAAGAAAATTCTGATATAGGATTAATGAAAACAAAAAATAAAGGAAATGGGAAGGTCTATAAAATGGTTGGACGAACGACAGGTTTAATGGAACCTTATGTTGTTTCTATTATATATATATGTAATAAAATAAGATATATATATATATATATATATATATATATATATATATATATATATACTATTATTGAAGGGAAAACATAGGTTCAGTTTTGCATTCTTATAGAAAAATACAACTGAGCTGTGCATCGTCTTGAAAAAACAAACATAACTTGGGTTGTTGATGTTATAGACAAGCTAGGTTGGGAGGCCAAGAGGCCGCTTGATCCAAAAAATGTTGAAACATGTCGTGGGCTGCCCATGTTAAACAACAAAACCTAGGCCATGGACCTGGTGGGCCCGGGACAGTCAGCCTCTCGACGAACAGTTATCTCCCGATTCCTCTTGTTTTGCTGACCATGTTGGGAACGACAGACGGTGGCGCCGCGGCGAGAGCACCAAGGCAGACGACAATGTCGATGCCGCGGACCAAATGAACTGGACCGGGGGAAGACGCAGGCGGAGGGGAGTACGAGGGTTGACTTGTTCGGATGTAGGGTGGCCGATGGAGCTCCTTGGTATCGTTGTCTTCTTTCATGTTGGCATAGCAGGGGTTGATGATGGCCTCGGCGAGGTCAACCACGGAGTCCTTCTCCTGCCCATTGCCGATGATCTTGTATTGCTTCTCGATGTCGACAAGCTTGTTGCACCAGATGGCCGAATCGTTGCATTCTTCCTTCTCTCCACCGTAGCGAAGGTGTAGTCGGTGCTGCCGATGAAACGGGCGAATGCTCCAGAACCTCTGATCGCCCTACACCGGTGGTATATGAGAACCTCGTCCCACACACATACCTGGGCGACCGCAATCTGCTGGTCCCTGTGAGGAGACGAATGGATGGGCACAAGGTCTTGTCCTGCGACCTTGTGCTTTCTCGTCCTGTAGGTACTGCTTGAACTCGGCGAGGCAGAGCTTCACCGAGTCCAGATCATTGGTGTACATCGCATTCAACTTGGTGCCACCATGGGATTGAACGGAGAAATAGAAGGTGAACTCCTCGCTGAAGTCCATATCCAGCAGGATCACCCCTCGGATCGCCATTGGAGTCTCTCCAAGTGAACGAGTGAGCAGGCGGCAACGGTAGTTCATTTTTCAGCTCTTGGGGAACTGGATTCAACAGTAAACTGAGTGTGTATATGCGACAACAGTTACTACCCCTCCCTCGCCCGCTGCACGCCCGGCAAAATATGCACCCTCGGTGCATTCAAACGCCTCCATTAAGAAACCTATTCCGGCCACACACGTCGGTTCACGAGTGGGTCTGTATTGGTACTGTAATAACAAGTGTTAGTGGTCACTTTACTTAAATTTAATTATCTTTAATTAAAATGTATTCTTAAAACAAGCAATGCATTGGCTCGTTCTATCAGTGCCACAGGATCAACATGCACTATAATTATTATTCTAAGGACGCACATGATCAGCACATTTTCTGCACTTTCACACAGAAAATACTACCAAGTTTGAACAATTTGTTATGATTGTTGTCCTCTGCATCATCATGTTGTGTTTCCTAGCTTGCAAGATTCAGAACAAACAAATAAGATTCAAATAATAAGTACAACAAAGATGCCTACACATCTCATTGATTCCCAGCTTCCAAGATTCAGAACCAACAAATAATATTCAAATAATAAGTACAACAAAGATGCCTACACATCTCATTGATTCCCAGCTTGGAAGATTCAAAACCAACCCATTAGAGCCTTTTGATAAATTTAATATCGGGATTAAATCCATCTTGGCTAGCCGTGTCATACAACCCAAGAACTTGGCGAATGCTCTTGACCATCACAACATCTACAGTAGAGTATTCCTGTTTGCACAGATAAGAAAGAGCATGATTACTATAATAGTGGCGCTAGTTGAAGCAACCGGTGAGAGGGGCCCTATACCTCCATGACTCGATGTAGTGAACCTACAACTCCATGATTCAATTCATGCGCCTTTTTCTGTAGCTCACCTGAAATGAAGCAAGGATTGCATCATTCAGCTAGCAAGAAGTACTTGATCTCGTGAGCTGGTAGGTTCTTCTGTAGTAGTTGCACTAAAATTCAGCAACATTGAGGTTGGCTGTCCTGCTCATGTAATGTGCAACTATAATTTGCTTATCCTTTTGTGCAGTTCCACTAAAATAAAGTGCCATTGTGGTGACAGTGATGGCTCATCTTGCAAAAGCTAATAAAATGTTGCACGAGATTAGCAGAATTTGATGGAGATTTTGGAAACTCCAATCACCATTTTGTGCAGTTCCACAAAAATTGAGAGATGTTGCCCACTCATTCCAAAAAAGTTGTTTTATGCAGTTCACCAAAAGGTCACAATAGCAACAGGTGAAATGGATATCCCTATTTGCACAAAAAGATAGAAAGTAAACAGTTGCTAGTCAATAAGAATAGACGAAACATACACGAAATGAAAAGAAGCAGAATAATTATGTTCATGGCAATCACGCAAGGACATTAGAAATTTTAAAACGACAGCAATGCTTCATGTTACCGGAAGCATTACGATCAACTATGACATTCGTCAAATATGGGATTCTTTAATGGTGGCATTGCTTGTTTACTAGATATAGTAAACCAACAACAGCTAAAGAGTTGGTTTAATGGCATGGGACCGTGGGCACACCAGGTCACTCAGCAGCGTAAAGAAGCAACTTACTTATCATACTGGGGAAAACAACAGGAGTACCATTTGTTAACACAGTTTAATTGCATCATATCACTAGAGGCATTAGATTAGCAATAACACTGGTTAGACATGTCCTTAAGGTAACAGTGTGATCGCTTCATTTTACATGCGCCCTTACATTAACAACAGAAAAAAGGTTGGTATAAGGACATGCGACAGTGGACGCATCAGCACAATGTACCTACAAGGAGGCATAAAGTGGTGATGCTGAGTTTGTTCATGCTCTGTGAGGGCAGCAAATCTAATCTTGGAGACCTTTTACTATGTGAGGGCAGCAAATCTAATCCTGGACATACTCTGTTGACTTGTCCACCAGCCGCCACTTTCTACCCTTTTTTCAACCAATAATAGATTTGTTCCGTATCCAGTTTGTACTGAGTTTTCCCATTATTTCCCTTGTCAACCAAGAGACCGGTTGGGTATCCGGTCTCTACTACTTTCCCCCTGTTATTTCCTCTTTGAATCAAGTCATATATTCATGCTACGATCCCCCCCTTTCTTCGTTGTTTGAACCAAGTTCTATATTCGAATGCATGAAGTAGCTTTACCTCTAATAATCCTAAATATTTAGGTGGATTTGGAAGAGCTGATGGAAGTAGAAAAAGATGCACATGTAGACATGTTGGGAACAGGGGCAGTAGAGCAAGGTCGCTTTTGAAGAACTTGTACCTGAGGTTCATCGGGATGTCGGCGGCGGCAGGTTCGATCTGCGCACAATACAACAGGGAGGAAGAAGGGTCGGAGGACCTCCCGAGCCGGAGCTGTGTCAGAGAGAATGACATGGGCAGAGGATCGAGCCACACCGGCAGCTGTGGGTTTCCTTCCTCGGCGGTGATGACCGCGTGAACGATGCACCTTTTAGTCCTCTACACACACCGGCCGAAGGGATCTGGCCGGATCTGTGACCAGCGGTGAGCAGAGAGAAAATCTCGCTACCGCTGTCTTGTTTAGATCTGGAGAGGATGAGAGAATGAAGAGAGCAACCCTAGTAAAGCAAGCGCACAGGCCCCTGCGTACATATATAGTGGAGTGATTATATTTTTATCTCCACAACAAGTGTTTCAATTTGTGCACGTGGCATTAAAGAAAAGAAACTCTCTATTTAAGGTGACTAACTGTACCACTCCTACTTACTACTAGTATTGTTCACTTGTGCTCCCTGGACCTCCATTCATTGAACAACCCCACGGGTGAATATACAGTACTAGTATTTATATAGAACAAACAAGCTCGAACTATTTTCGCGTAGTTAAAAGTTGAGGGCGGGGCTTTTCCCAGGCAGTACGCGCGGCAGTTTTTGGGTAGGCGGTTTGACAGAGAGGTGAGGAGGGTGAGGGAGTGGCGGATTCAAACTTACTGCTGGAAAGGTCGGGCTGTGCGATTTGATGACGAGTTACTGCTGGAAAGACTTGTGATATGACTACTCACTATAGTCATGAATTACTGGCGCTACGACCAGGGTGATGCCCCTTCCGTTCCGCACTCTAATCTGGTGCATGACACGTCGACCCAGATGCTGGCTCTCCCACATGTCGGCGAAGTACGTAGTAAGAAGGCACAAAGAATGATGCGGTATATATTGCTACTACTACTCACGTCGGAGGAGTGCGAACCACGGCAGCCCAGGGAACCAGCAGTGCGAACCACGGCAACCCAGTGAACCAACAGTAGAAAACAATGTGGTGATATGGCCATAAAAAAAAAGTGCTATAGTCCAGACTGTAGCATGTACAATACTACTCCTCTTTGTTTGGATCCCTGAGTTAGAGCCAGTTTGGGTTGAAATAGCCTCAAATTATCAAAACAGGAGGGGTTAGTTTGAGCTAGTTTGATCTAACCCATCTAAAAAAACTAGCCCGGTGGAGAAGTTCTAATTGGTTTAGTTATCCTCAGGCCCACTAGTAGAGAACTAAAAAATCTCCCCTGCCCGCACCAGATCGCTCCCTCTGCCCCCCTCGCACGACACCTCTCTGTTCACCATCGGGCCGCCCGCCCAAGCGCCGCTCTGCCGCTCCCCCACTCTCTCCTCCAGCCGCCCTCTCTCTTCAGCCTCCGCTGCCCTACTCCGGCTGCCCTCTCCCTCCGGCCTTCGAAGGTTGCCCCGCTTCCCCTTTACTTGTCGTTTTTATCCCTCTATCGTGCGCGGTGGTGGCGCATCTACCAGGGAAGTCATGAGAGGGGTGAGTTTGTTCGTTCCTTCTCTGTCTCACAGCCATATCATTGATGTTGCTCGCTCTAGCGCTAATTCCGATTTGGAAAATTAGATCCTGATCAAACTTGGTATAGATTTGTGGTGCATGCATGGAATTGTTTGACGCCCAAAGATTCAGTTCACCTTTCTAGGTATTTCAGTTTCACACTTGCATTATTTCTAGAGGCCCAAAGATTCAGTTCACCTTTCTAGGTATTTCAGTTTCAGGCTTGGATTATTTCTAGAGGCCCAAAGATTATGTTCACCTTTCTAGGTATTTCGGTTTCAGGCTTGCATTATTTCTAGATGCCCAAAGATTTAGTTCACCTTTATAGGTATTTCAGTTCAGGCTCGCATTATTTCTAGAGGCCCAAAGATTAAGTTCGCAGTCGGCGGCAAGCACCCCTGCTACCCATGCCAGTGTCGACCTTAACTTCAAGCGCCAGCGTCGGAGGGGTTCCCGGGGCTTGGGCTATATAGAGCCTTCCTCCAGAGCGACGATGACGAGCTCCTCCCTGGGTGCGTGAGGGGCTCCGGGCTCCCTCCCTATCGTGAATGACTTCCGTGATAAGTTAGCTCATGCTTTGTTTCATGGAGTGTATTTGTTTTGTGAAGCTTGATTGACGACTTGTATGTTTAAGTGGGATATCTCATTTGTATGGACAAAGTAAAATTTATCATGTTGTGCATGCTTGATTTGTAAAGATGGTTTGCTTATGTCAATTGTGAGCGAGAGGAGGCCACACAAGAGCCGGCCACACCAAATCCAGTAGGAAATAGGGTCCAAAGAAGTCAAATGATTGAGAGAGAGCATTTATTGTCAATCTAAACCTACCATCCATACACCTCTTTGGTTTAGAGTTAGTTCAGGGTTAGAATCTAACTCTAACCTCTAACTGAGCTAGAGTTCTCCTCGTCTCGGTTCATCGCCATCATACTTTCCCTAGTCATGTGTTTTCAGTATCCTGCAAATCACAGAGGACCTTTTTTTGTGGGAAAAATCAAAGAGGCCCTTAGACTGGTTTAGGTCCGGTCATTTTTTATAAACGTGTTATGTCCAAAATTTAATGAACGTGCTCCGGTTTCTACGAAAATAATCCGGTTTCATGTAGTAATTCATTTATTTATTTATTCTTCTGCGGGGGGTTTGCATGTAATTTGTGAGGTCTGAAATGTAAAGTGCCTCGGCATATGCTCCGAGTCGTGCATGCACTACAACCTAGATGCTTTATGTCCCACATGTTGGCAAAAGGGAACACGTGGAAATAGCCTAGGAGTACATATAGGAGGATAAATGCGTGAAAAAATATGTACTATGAAGCGTAGCTGCGGTTTGAAAAGGAGACCTAAAGTGATGACAGCTATAGGTCGCACGCACCCAACTAGTGGTACTAGACATACGACTCTTTTTTCCATAAAAAAAGAGGTACGAGTGCTCAGTACTCCTATTCTATCAACATGAGTCCCATCTGACAACAGTGTCTGTGCTACAGCTAGCTCTCCTCCCTCGTTTCTCTCTTATAATTCTAAACTCGACCGACGCACGGTGGGCGGGGTGGGTTTGCTCAACTGCGGCCCCACCACATAGTGAAAACGTTACGACTGGAATAAAAATGCCATATACTCCCTCCGTTCCTAAAGATAAGCCTTTTTAGATACTATTTCAAATGGAATACAACATATGGATGTATGTAGACATATTTTAGAGTGTAGATTCACTCATTTTTCTTCGTACTGGGAACGGAGGGAGTACTATACTAATAAAACATTAAGGCCACGAGACGATGCAGTGCTGGTTACAGGAGGCAAGAAGAAGAGATGCATCCATGAATGACGTCCACCTCCTCGACTCAGGGAGCCGGCCCACCGAACGGCGGCTAAGTAGCAGCGGCTTTCGTGGCCAGGTCGACATGCTTCTGAAGAATGGTGTCCTAAGATTCCAGCTATTGGAAGAAGGACAACGTCTTTCTGTCCTCGCTTGCCTTGTACTGGCCTATGTAGACAATTTCCTCGTAGAGGTGGATGTGCAAGTCGACGATTTCTTACATGACGAGGTACTGCGCGGCGAGCGCGGCCTCGCGGTGCACATGCTTTGTCGCGACCTCCAGCACCTGCAGGGCCACGAGGGCTTGAAAGAGTTCATCACCATGGAGGTCGAGGAGGGTGGCAGGCAATGAGGAGCCTGGACGTGTGGGCTAGAGCAGTACGGCAAGGTCGTCCGCATGCTTCTTGACGACGGTGAACTTGTGGATGGAGTTAACCATCATGTCGTCCATGTGAGAAGGGAAGCCGGCGTCAGCGAGGGTACGATGCAGGCGGCCGTGAGCACCGTCTAGAAACGTTGTGCGGTGCGGGGCCGCAGGCCGGCGCCTTGGATGATTTGGCACAGCCGACTGCCGCTCGCGTCCATCGCCTCCAGAGGTGCTTGTGGCTTCTGGTCACTAGGTCTTGGATTGGAGTGAGCAGTGTTGCGCAGAGACTAGCAGTAGATGGATTGGAGTGGTTGGGCGCCTTTATATAAGAGTCCAAATTCTGTTGCATTCACATCGTGCTGGCTCTATTCTGCTTTTCCAATTAATTCCCTCTGCATGTAATTGAGAATGCATCATTGACCATTCAACGTCTCGGGAACCGCTACCCTCTCCCTCATTGGCATTCAGGCCCTGTTAGGTTCATAAGTCCTAGGACTTTTTCTAGTCCCAACTAAAAAGTCCCTCCCTGTTTGTTTCCAGGGACTAAAAAGTCCCTAGTCCCTCCCTAAAGGTTATTAAATGACCATGTTACCCCTAGTATACATAAAAATAACAATCAAACAACACCATGGGACGGCAGGGCAATGGGTGCAGGGAGGGGCATTGTTGGAAAAGTCCTAAAAAGTCCCAAAAAAGACTCTCCTTGAGAGTCTTCTTCATTTTGTCCCAAAAAGCAACTTTTAGTCCCTAGTAGTCCCTCCTGTTTGGTTAAAAAGTCTCTAAGTGGGACTTTTTTTAGTCCCTACACCAAAAATTCCCTGAAAACAAACACCCCCTCAAGCACCTATGGAGGCGACTGCTGCTCGAGTCTATTGCATGTCAGGAGACGTTACCGTCGATGACGAGGTGCCAATGGTGACTTCATAAATTTCAAGATGATAGTGTCGGCTCAGTCTTTCGGAGGTGCTCATAGGGCTACGGTGTGCGTGTGTGCGTTCATAGGGGTGAGTGTATGCACGTGTATATGAGCACTTGCATCTGTACTATGTTAAAAAATGTAAATGCATTTCAAAAAGAGACTAGTCAGTATACTCAATATTGTGCACCGCGGAGAGGAAAACGAGAGAACTACGTATTTATTTACGGTGCAGATTCACTCATTTTATTCCATATGTACCCTGTGTCAGTATAGTCTAGTCACTTGTTGAAATATCTAGAAAGGCAAATACTTCTTTCTGGTTTACAGGGCTATACTAGCAAGTACGTACTACAATAGTGGGCTCACATAGCAATTTTGTCTCATGCGAGAGCCTGGCTATATGCGTGCTCCAAGGTTAGCAATTGCCATGTTCGGGTTGTGCTTGGCTCTTCGCCTCTTCGAGAAGATGAACAATAATGTTACTACTACTGCATCTATAGTATCAAATCCACTGCTGCATGTCCGTCCATGGCGAGCGGGAGGGATAGCTTGTTGTAGTACTATAAGCAAAAGCATGTCCTCGTCTGCGAGCAACCGCGCGCATGGGCGAGGGAGAAGGCATGTAGTAGTAAAATCAAGCTTCTCCTCATTGTACGAGTTGACGCGACACATCATAGCACTGGCCCCACATGCTTGCCTCTAAACTTGGCTGAAAGACCCGCGGTGTACAATATATTTGTTGCAACCTCTAACATTTACCCACCACAAATTAAAATATATATTCCTGTCTTGACCATATGAGCGTGCAAACTACAATCACCAGGATGACCACATTGAACTACTGCATGTCCACCGCGTGCGGGAGGGAGAGCGTGTAGCGAAAGCTTCTCCTAGTCCTGCCAGTCACCACCCTCATGGGCGAGGGAGGGATGCAGCTTCATCGACTTAGTGCTTCTGCCTTTGCGTGTATGACAGTGGGCCCAACAGGTGGGTGGCCAACATATCATAGAGCCAAAGGCAGGTGCAGTTAACGCACCGGAGTTCATTCCACAAGGGAGAGGATAATCAAACTTCTCATTGTTGTACGAGCTGACACGACACATCAAAGCACTGCACTCGATATATTTCAATAATTTTCATTTACCTATGCATTAATTACAATGCATGCATGCATGCCGTGACTCTCCTTTTGATACTTGCATGTGTTGATTTAATGCACCTTGGAGTAGTATGAATATGTGACGGTAAAACTTTGTAATGCCCCCACCCTAAAGAGAGAGATGGTTGTGCACGAGGAGGGCGAGATCATGCAGACGGATCAGGACCCGACGATGCAGCTCTCTATGGTCTCGATGGACCTCACCTTGCTCCACTGACCCTTGTGCCTCCGGCTCTTGAAGCCTCCAGTGTATATGGTTCGAATACACCTCGTATGTTCGGCTGATCGAGCAAGGTGCAGGTTTCTTGATTGATTTGTGCAGTGTAAGGGAGGGCACCTGGCCTGCACGGACTGCTGCGTCGAGCGCCCCGGGAACCAGCAGCAGTGCTAGAAGTGCGAGTGCGGTGGTGGCTTCGATGTGCAGAACATGGTGGTGGACGCCGTCCTTTCTTCGGTAAGGGTGGAGTGCCAACACGAAAGTTGTGGGCTCTACATCACTTACCAAAAGCTCACCGATCACCAAAGCGTGTGTCTGCTTGCGCCCTGCAAATGCCCCGTGTCCGTCTGCGGCTACGAAGGCCCGCCACCGGCGCTCTCCCACCACATCAGCACCGAGCATCCCATGCCCGTTCATAGGATCCATTACGGCAAGGTGCTCCAGCTACAAGTGCCACTGTCGGAGCCACGGCCCTTGCTGTTCCCGGAGGAGGACGGCCCTATGTTTTTCATGGTCGATGACGTGCTCGACATCGGCATGCCTATAACCGTGTCGGTCGTCTGTATCAGAGTGGGGGCGTCCCCACTGCCGCACTATGTGGCCAAGCTGTGGGCGAACGGCTGATACGTCTCCAACGTATCTATAATTTATGAAGCATTCATGCTATTTTATTATCTATTTTGGATGTTTACGGGCTTTATTATACACTTTTATATTACTTTAGGGACTAACCTATTAACCGGAGGCCCAGCCCATATTGCTGTTTTATTGCCTATTTTAGTGTTTCGAAGAAAAGGAATATCAAACGGAGTCCAAACGGAATGAAACCTTCAGAAAAGTTATTTTTGGAACAGAAGCATTCCCGGGAACTTGGAGTGCAAGCCAGGGAAGCGTCGAGGAAGCCATGAGATAGGGGGCGCGCCCACCCACCTGGGCATGCCCTCCACCCTCGTGGCCCCCTCGAGGCTCCCCCGACTGTCTTCTTTCGCCTTTATATTCCCGTATACCCTAAAACCATCGAAGAACAAGATAGATCGGGAGTTCCGCCGCCGCAAGCCTCTGTAGCCACCAAAAACCTTTCGGGAGCCCGTTCCGGCACCCTGCCGGAAGGGGGATCCCTCACCGGTGGCCATCTTCATCATCCCGGCGCTCTCCATGATGAGGAGGGAGTAGTTCACCCTCGGGGCTGAGGGTATGTACCAGTAGCTATGTGTTTGTTCTCTTTCTCTCGTGTTCTCTCTATGGCACGATCTTGATGTATCCCGAGCTTTGCTATTATAGTTCGATCTTATGATGTTTCTCCCCCCTCTACTCTCTTGTAATGGATTGAGTTCTCCCATTGAAATTATTTGTCTGATTGAGTCTTTAAGGATTTGAGAACACTTGATGTATGTCTTGCCGTGCTTATCTGTGGTGACAATGGGATATCACGTGATCCACTTGATGTATGTTTTGGTGATCAACTTGCGAGTTCCGCCCATGAACCTATGCATAGGGGTTGGCACACTTTTTCGTCTTGAATCTCCAGTAGAAACTTTGGGGCACTCTTTGAAGTACTTTGTGTTGGTAGAATAGATGAATCTAAGATTCTGTGACGCATATTGTATAATCATGCGCACGGATACTTGAGGTGACAATGGACTATCTAGGTGACATTAGGGTTTAGGTTGATTTGTGTCTTAAGGTGTTATTCTAGTATGAACTCTATGATAGATCGAACGGAAAGAATAGCTTCATGTTATTTTACTACGGACTCTTGAATAGATCGAGCAGAAAGGATAACTTTGAGGTGGTTTCGTACCATACCATAATCTCTTCATTTGTTCTCCGCTATTAGTGGCTTTGGAGTGACTCTTTGTTGAATGTTGAGGGATTGTTATATGATCTAATTATGTTATTATTGTTGAGATAACTTGCACTATTGAAAGTATGAACCCTATGCCTTGTTTCCTACCATTGCAATACCGTTTACTCTCACTTTTATCATTAGTTACCTTGCTGTTTTTATATTTTCAGATTAAAAAAACCTATATCTACCATCCATACTGCACTTGTATCACCATCTCTTTGCCGAACTAGTGCACCTATGCAATTTACCATTTTATTGGGTGTGTTGCGGACACAAGAGACTCTATGTTTGGTTGCAGGGTTGTTTGAGAGAGACCATCTTCATCCGACGCCTCCTACGGATTGATAAACCTTAGGTCATCCACTTGAGGGAAATTTGCTACTGTCCTACAAACCTCTGCACGTGGAGGCCCAACAACGTCTACAAGAAGAAGTTTGTGTAGTAGACATCAAGATCTTTTCTGGTGCCGTTGCCGGGAAGGTGAGTGCTTGAAGGTATATCTTTAGATCTTGCAATCGAATCTTTTTGTTTCTTATTTTATCACTAGTTTAGTTTATAAAACAAAACTACAAAAAAATGGAATTGAGTTTGTCTCATACGCTTCATCTTTTTAATATCTTTCGTGAGAATGGTGAAAAGGAAAATTGTGCTCAGGTGCTAGAAGAAGAAATCTAGGAATGTTTGATACTAAATCTTTGAATGATGATCCTGATTGCAATGTTGTTAGTATGAACTCTTTGAATGTACATAGTACTAATAATGATTGCACTAGTTATGATGAAAATATCTCTTATAAGCATGTCGATTTTTTTGAAGAAGATTGGGTTTGCAAGTACATACCAAATAGGGAAAATAGATATTGCAAGAGGCATAAGTATTTAGAAACTAAAGGGTTGCAATAAAGGCTTAATGTTAGTGCTGAAAATTTACATTTCCTTTTCCATACTTGTGAACTTTGCAATGAACGTGGTCATTTAAATCTCCGATGCAGATTGTTTCATGATCGAATCGTGTCCAAAAATTGTGATGACTTGATTTCCCTTGGACAACATAATGAACTTAGTTTGATTTTGGGTTAGGAGGAATTGAAACGTGCAACTAAGCATATTCTAGAATTTAATCTTGAGCATTTTCTTGATATTGATCTAGAAAATATTATTTGTATTGTTCAGTGAATTGCATTTAAAATCCTTATATTGCCAATTACCTAAAGAAAATAAAGAAAATATAAGATGAAGGGAATTCTAATGAAAGGGAAGAGACTTCCCAATCTCCTCCTATTATTTCTTGTGATGAATCAGGTAATGAGGAGGAGCTTTTTATTCAACCAATCTCATCAATAAGGAGCTCAAAGAAGTAGGTTGAACCCACACATAACATGAAGAAGAAAAAGAAAAGAAGGAGCAACAAAGGTAAAAAGGTATCCCTCCCAAATGATGTTGCTCTTACTACGCATTGTGATGATGATAATTGCTATACTATTGGTGCTATCCATACTATTAATGATGAGAGTGATTATGCTTATGATATGAAAAGGCCCAAGCTTGGGGAAGCTATGTCTAATGAGGGTGACATATTTGAGAATATATTTGCTGCAATTAATGTTTGTCCCAAGCTTGGGGATGCTATGTTCAATGAAGATGATATTTTTAGCATCCCAAGTTTTGATATGCAAAGTTGTTATGATGATAGCATGCCTCTTACCTATGATGATAATATTGATGAAAGTGGGTTTGGAAGAGTGTCAACTTTAGGAAGTAGTGATCCCACTATTTTGGTGGATGTTGAATCTTATTGTGATGAATATGAAAGTGGATTTGGAAGAGTGTCAACTTTATTTAGTGATGATTCCGCTATCTTGGGAGAGGTTTCAATCGATTATGATGCGAAAGAAGTTGCTACTTATGATGATTATTGTGATGAAACTTATGCTATAAAAAGTAGTGATGATTATACTTATAAAACTTGTCATGATTATGATTACCCTTTTTATGAACATTACTCTTTTAATGTGGAAACATTTATAGTATTCAAGTCTCTTATGATACTCCCACTATTCCGAATGAGAAGAATTTTGCTTATGTGGAGAGTAGTAAATTTTCTATGCTTGTAGATCATGAAAAGAATGCTTTAGTTGCTGGTTATATTGTTGAATTCATTCATGATGCTACTGAAAATTATTATGCGGGAGAAATATATACTTGTAGGAATTGCAATAATATCAAGTTTCCTCCCTATGTGTTGAAAATCTTGAAGCTATGCTTGTTTTGCCTTCCTATGCTAGTTGATTATTGTTCCCTTAATTTGTTTGCTCACAAAATCCCTATGCATAGGAAGTGGGTTAGACTTAAATGTGCTAGCCATATGCTTCATGATGCTCCCGTTATGTTTCAATTCGTATCTTTTATGTGAGCATCATTGTCATCATCATGCCTAGCTAGAAAGGCATTAAAGAAAAGCGCTTGTTGGGAGACCACTCAATATTTATACTTACTGTTTTTGTGTGTCCACATGATTATGATACTGTAGTAATCATGTTTTATAGCTTTTGTTTCAATAAAGTGCCAAGTAAGACCTTTAGGATAGCTTACGGTGATATTTGTGTTGATCCTGCTGAGAATCAGAAACTTTTACACCCAGTAAATTAGTTTTGTTAATTCACATAAACGTGCTTCTGATCTGATTCTTTTTGATGTGGATTGGTAGACAAATTTCTTAGGACTTCCTAATTTGGTAGGATGTTTGGAGTTCCAGAAGTATATGTTTGATACAGATTACTACAGACTGTTCTGTTTTTGACAGATTCTGTTTTCTATGTGTTGTTTGCTTATTTTGATGAATCTATGAGTAGTATCAGAGGGTATGAACCATAGAAAAGTTGGAATACATTAGATATTACACCAATATGAATTTATAATTATTTCATTACAGTACCTAAGTGGTGGTTTTATTTTCTTATACTAACGGAGCTTACGAGTTTTCTGTTGAGTTTTGTGTTGTGGAGTTTTCAAGTTTTGGGTAAAGATCCGATGGACTATGGAATAAGGAGTGGCAAGAGCCTAAGCTTGGGGATACCCAAGGCACCCCTAGGTAATATTCATGTACAACCAAAAGACTAAGCTTGGGGATGCCCCGGAAGGCATCCCCTCTTTCGGCTTCGTTCATCGGTAACTTTACTTGGAGCTATATTTTTATTCACCACATGATATGTGTTTTGCTTGGGGCATCATTTTCTTTTGTTAGTATTTGCTTTCTGTTATTTAGAATAATGTTTTGCATCTCTATTTTCAATAAAAATGTCAAGAATAGCCTTTGCCATGCTTATTTTGCTAGTATACATGTTGCTGTTTGAAAACAGAAAGTTTACCGCTGTTGCAAAAATTCCCTAGAAAAGTCAGAGCATGATATAATGTTGAAACTTTTTGAATAATTAGCTCTGATAAATTTACTACAGCGGGAATTTTCTCTCATAAATTTTGGAGTTAGTGAAGTTTGATGAATCTTGCATTCTTTACAGACTGTACTATTTTGGCAGATTGCTGTTCTGTTTGCATTGTTTGCATATGTTTGCTTGTTTAATGATTCTATTTGAGGATAGGAGTATTAAATATACAGAGACATTTAGTATGCAATGTTGAATAATAATTTTAGTGATTTGTTACAGTAGAAAATGATAAAGTTCTGCATTGGTTTATACTAACCTATCTCACGAGTTCTTGCTGAATTTGGTGTGGATGAAGCTTCTTGATAAAAAGAAGAAACCATGATATGAGAGGAATTAAGGAGACACAAAAGTTCAAGCTTGGCGTTGCCCAAGGCACCCCAAGAAAATATTCTAAGAAGTCTCAAGCATCTAAGCTTGGGTATGCCCCGGTAGGCATCCCACCTTTCTTCTTCAACAATTATCGGTTAGTATCGGTTGAACCTAAGTTTTTGCTCCTTCACATGAGTTGTGCTATCCTTGCAATGTCATTTTATTTTGTTTTGCTTGCTGTTTGAATAAAATACCAAGATCTTAAATTCTTAAATGAGAGAGAGTCTTCACATAGTTACATAATTATTTAACTACTCATTGATCTTCACTTATATCTTTTTGGAGTAGTTTGTCATTTACTCGTGTGCTTCACTTATTTCCAATGAGTAAATGGTTGAATTAGTTGAATGTCATAAATCTGAAATTATATATGTTTCATTTGCTAATCCCATGGGGAGTAATGACTTCACATCTAAGAAGTAGAGGTTGTAAATTTATTGAAGGTTAGCAAGCATTGTATTGGTCATTTGAACAATTCATGAAAGAATATTAAAGGAAGAGAGATTTCACATATAAATATACTATCCTAGACATATTTTATAATTGTGAGCACTCATTAAGTATGACATGCTAACGAGTTGATGTTGGACAAGAAAGACAACGTAATGGGTTATGTTTTCTCACATCTCAGTTAAAGTATATTGTCATGGATCATTCAAACATGTTGAGCTTGCCTTTCCCCCTCACGCTAGCCAAAATTCCTTGCACCAATTAGAGATACTACTTGTGCTTCCAAATATTCTTAAACCCAGTTTTTGCCATGAGAGTCCACCATACCTACCTATGGACTGAGTAAGATCCTTCAAGTAAGTTGTCATCGGTGCAAGCAATAAAAATTGATCTCTAAATATGTATGATCTATTAGTGTGAAGAAAATAAGCTTTATACGATCTTGTTATGGAAGCAATAAAAGCGACGGATTGCATAATAAAGGTCCATATACAAGTGGCAATATAAAGTGACGTTCTTTTGCATTAAGATTTTGTGCATCCAACCATAAAAGCGCATGACAGCCTCTACTTCCCTCTGCGAAGGGCCTATCTTTTACTTTATTGTTTTTTACTTTATGCAAGAGTCAAGGTGATCTTCACCTTTCCCTTTTTCATTTTATCCTTTGGCAAGCACCTCGTGTTGGAAAGATCCTGATATATATATATCCAATTGGATGTAAGTTAGCATGAACTATTATTGTTGACATCACCCAAAGGTGAATACATTGGGAGGCAACACTATAAGCCCCTATCTTTCTCAGTGTCCGATTAAAACTCCATACCCGTTAGTATTGCGTGAATGTTAGAAATTGTAGAAGACTATATGATAGTTGAGTATGTGGAGTTTGCTAAATCAAAGCTCTGACATAGGCTCTTCCTGAAAATAAGATGAATTGTAATTGTTTCATGACTAAGAATGAAGTTTGCTGGTTTTCAAGAAAGTTTATGGTCTATGCTTTAACATGTGAATTTCTTATTACTTGATCTTGAGAAGTTTTATGAGATGAACTACTGTTATGAAATATAATCATCCTAGAAAAGGTGATTGAAATTATCATTGATTAAACTTGTGCACCTGCTAGCATTCACACTTCATAAATTCTTTCTTTTATCATTTACCTGCTCGAGGACGAGGAGGAATTAAGCTTGGGGATGCTGATACGTCTCCAACGTATCTATAATTTATGAAGCATTCATGCTATTTTATTATCTGTTTTGGATGTTTACGGGCTTTATTATACACTTTTATATTACTTTTGGGACTAACCTATTAACCAGAGGCCCAGCCAATATTGCTGTTTTATTGCCTATTTCAGTGTTTCAAAGAAAAGGAATATCAAATGGAGTGCAAAAGGAATGAAACCTTCGGAAAAGTTATTTTTGGAATAGAAGCAATCCTGGGAACTTGGAGTGCAAGCCAGGGAAGCGTCGAGGAAGCCACGAGATAGGGGGCGCGCCCTCCACCCTCGTGGGCCCCTCGAGGCTCCCCCGACCGAATTCTTTCGCCTATATATTCCCATATACCCTAAAACCATCGAAGAACAAGATAGATCAGGAGTTCCGCTGCCGCAAGCCTCTGTAGCCACCAAAAACCTCCCGAGAGCCCGTTCCGGCACCCTACCGGAGGGGGGATCCCTCACCGATGGCCATCTTCATCATCCCGGCGCTCTCCATGACGAGGAGGGAGTAGTTCACCCTCGGGGCTGAGGGTATGTGTCGGTGTCAAAACCGGCGGATCTCGGGTAGGGGGTCCCGGACTGTGCGTCTAGGCGGATGGTAATAGGAGACGAGGGACACGATGTTTTTACCCAGGTTCGGGCCCTCTCGATGGAGGTAAAACCCTACGTCCTGCTTGATTAATATTGATGATATGGGTAGTACAAGAGTAGATCTACCACGAGATCAAGGAGGCTAAACCCTAGAAGCTAGCCTATGGTATGATTGTATGTTGAGTATGTTGTCCTACGGACTAAAGCCCTCCGGTTTATATAGATACCGGAGAGGGCTAGGGTTACACAAAGTCGGTTACAATAGTAGGAGATCTACGTATCCGTATCGCCAAGCTTGCCTTCCACGCCAAGTAAAGTACCTTCCGGACACGAGCCGGAGTCTTCAATCTTGTATCTTCATAGTCTTGGAGTCCGGCGGACATTGATAGTCCGGCTGTCCGAACACCCCCTAGTCCAGGACTCCCTTAGTAGCCCCTGAACCAGTCTTCAATGACGATAAGTCCGGCGTGCATAATGTTCGGCATTGCAAGGCGGGTTCCTCCCTTGAATAATCCAGAGAAGATAATGAACACCAGGATAGTGTCCGGCTGTGCAAAATAAATTCCACATTCCACCATAGAGAGAACAAAATGTACACTTAGTTCAATCTGCTGACGTATTATGCGGCGTGACATCACACCGCCACCAGGCCTTTGTTTGAATTACTATACCGCCTCAGCATGTTTAGCGAAGCGGTTTCCTTGGCACGTCTTGTCGAAGCAGAGATCGTGTTCCCCTTATACCGGGATTCTCATCAATACGTGCATGGGTAACCCAACCGCACCATCAACGGTGGCGCTTGGGAGATAAGCGAGTTTTACCAGGCCGGTGGGGGACGCATAGTTTTGTCCGCCTATATATAAGGGATAAGGATTCACCTTCTCACCTACGCCTTCTTCCTCCTTTGCTTATCCATCCCCGCGAATTCAAGCTCCAACGCCCGAACTCGCGCATCTCATCTCGTCCTTCTCCGAATATGTCTGGAGCGGGAGGTAAATGGTTAACCTCCACCATCAAGGAGGAGGACATCACCAAGCTGCGTAGCGCCGGATACCTTCCCGGCGATATCGCGCATCGCCTGCCCGACGAGGGGCAGCTCATCCCTACCCCCGGGCCTCATGAGAGGGACGTCTTCCTTCCCCACTTCCTCCGCGGACTGGGCTTTCCGCTCCATCCATTTGTCCGGGGGCTCATGTTTTAGTACGGCCTGGATTTCCACGATCTGGCGCCGAACTTTATCCTCAACATCTCGGTGTTTATCGTCGTGTGCGAGGCCTTTCTCTGCATCCGGCCCCACTTCGGCCTGTGGCTCAAGACCTTTAACGTCAAGCCGAAGGTTGTGAAGGGTACGCAAGCGGAATGCGGAGGCGCTATGTTGGGCAAATTGCCCAACGTCCCTTGGCTAGAAGGGACCTTCGTGGACTCCGTCAAGGGGTGGCAATCGTGGTGGTTCTACATCACCGAGCCGCGCAAATCCACATGGGCGGCGGCCCCCGAGTTTAGATCAGGCATCCCCACGCAGCTCACCTCCTGGAAAGAGAAGGGCTTGCAGTGGGGGAATCCGGTGGAGGTGACGGGACTCCAAGCATGTATCAAGAAGATGGTGAGCAATAAGCTCCGGCTCGTCGACGTGGTCCAAGTCATGCTCATCCGGCGGATCCTCCCATGCCAAGAACGGGCATTTAATTTGTGAGAGTTCAATCCGAAACAGCACCAGGCGCTAAACGGGCTCTTCGATACAACATACGAAGGCGCCTGGAGGGTGCTGTTCAAGGGCGCCGAAGCCCCTACGTCCGCGACCAAAGACCGCGGATTCAGCTCGCAGAATCCAACTGACGAGGTAAGTGATTCAACCCCATTACAGGACACTTGTGATAATTAGATTGACTCTAGCGAGGCTTCAATCTGCCTCTTCCTTTGACAGGAATGGATGGAGAAGGCCAAGCTGCTCATCAGCCCGGCTCCCATGCCAGAAGACCCAGCGAACGCCCGCTTAACAGGGCTGCTGGTTCCGGCACCGCACGTGGTGCCGGAGAAGAAGGCCAAGAAGGTGGCCGCGGGGACTCGAAAGAGTTCCCGCAATCAGGCGTCTGACGAGGACGAGGACTCCTCTCCCGAAGACGAGGAGGAGGAGTACTCTCTCCCGGAGGAGGGAGAGAAGAAAAGGAAGGCTTCCCCCATCGGGGGGGCCGAAGGGTCCAAGAGGGGGAGAACTATCCCCCCGGACAGTTCCGCCAACATTGGCGTTGGTGAGGATGAGCGGCCTCCAAGGGCCAGGCGTCCGGCAAGATCGTAAGTATCCGGATCCTTGATGTGTAATTTCTTTTATGTCGCGAAGTATCCTTCTAACGCCGCATTCTGTCCGTAGTCCGGCCAATGATGATCTCCCCGACTCATCGAGCGGGTCATTGGCCTTGTCGGATGTGAATTCCATCCCGACTGCCTCCACCCCACGCGCCAACGAGGACGCCGAGGTGGGATCCCAAAGAGGGACCCATTAGGAGGAGGCTCCGGAGGCGCCGCCAGGCAGCCCCCCGGACTTCGTGCCGGACTCCACATCGGAACCCGTAGTGGTTCCAGAGTCCGGCAAGCGGCCCCTTCGAAAGAAGGGTAGGACCGTGACGCCAGCGGCCTCCGTCCAACCGGAGGCGCCGGATAACCTGCTGGAAGCGCTTAAAGGCGCTTCCATCGAGGAAGAACACCGCACCATCATGAGTGCGGTGATTGAGAAGGTTCAGCTCGCGAAAAGCGGGCTGACCGAAGCCTGCAGTAGCCTTTTAACAGGCTTTGAGGTAAGAAGTTAAAATTATGTAATATAATACCGCATAGACAGTAGCCCCTGATGCTTGGTTTGGTGTTCGGAAAGTAAAGCCGGACTAAGGATCTATAACAAGATATACGCAGGGTTGCCTAAAATATGTCAATATGGGTTTGCAGGTTGCACTGCTGACCTCTGCCGCACTAACGGCGGAGGTTGACGTGCTAAAAAAGGATCTCGAGCGGTCCGAGCAAGAGCTCGGCCATGCAAAGAAGCAGCTCGAGGAAAAAGAAAGTGAGTAACACCTCTTTGAATAAGTACCTTACAGAAAAGGATTTTGGTTGCAAATAAAATTAACAAGGATAATATGTGCATTGCAGGGGCCACTAACGAGGTGGCAACCCTGAAGGATGCTGTGTCCGCGGCCGAACGCAATGTGGCTGCGGAACGGGCTGAGCGAGAAAAGCAAGAGGCGCGGGTGGCGGAAGTTCGGCAAGAGCTCCAGGTTCTCATGGAAAAACATGAGGGTTTGGAGCGTGACTCCAAGACTCGAGAGTCCGAGCTTGCCTCGGCTCTCGAAAGTGCCAAGTCCGCCAAGGCCGAGGCCCATAAGGCCCTTCAGGAGGTTGAGGACATAAAGAAGCTAGCGGCGGGTAAGGCATTTTTCATGCAAAGCAGGCATGTTAATGTGAACTACCTGATACTTACCCGAATTCGGAGCTCTCCAGGGGCATTTGCAGATCTGCCGCGTAGTGCAGCTAATGCCGCCGCATTCTATCGTGGCGAGGAGGGGAGCTCGACGGAGAAGGTCTTCTGGTCTCAGTATACTGAGGCCGGCCATCCGGTGCCCCCAAGCGACCAGCTGAAGCAGCTGGTCGAACTCCACAAGGTAGCTGAGGAGGCCATGAAGGGCCTCATAGTCCGGTTGTGTCCTGGATAGGCCATGCCTGGTAGCTACTTTGGCCTCGTGCGGCGGCTGGTGGATGCATGCCCTAGGCTGGATGTAGTCAAGCGCTCCGCCTGTATCGAAGGTGCTCGTCGGGCCCTTGCCCGCATAAAGGTGCAATGGGGCAAATTGGATGCGGAGAAGCTTCTCACGGATCCACTGCCACCGGGCAAGGAGTATCGCACGCCGGAGAAGTATTATAATATTGTCCTCAAGGGAGCCTGCAATATTGCAGATGAGTGCTCCCGAAATGTAATCTTTGAGTGAACTCGCTGTTTATTTATCCTGTGCGCTGAAAACTTCGTTCATATGCGCCATGAGCAATGCTTGTTTAATTTAAAATATTACCTTCTGTTTGGCCGTTTATAAAATCTGAGAGATGGCAAGTCGTTGGCTTCAGCCCCCAAGCCACAAGTGCTGGGGTGTTCGGTGATAAACTTGAGCACTCTTGTTCCCATATTTGGGTCCATCTAGGGAGGCGCTCAACACGACGAACAAGGCGACCGGACTTATAATGCTTGAACACTCTCACTTAGCCATAGAATTCTATAATTTTAAATTTCGGCGAAGCCCCTGGTATTCGGAAGACTGAATCCGGGGCGCTATCCACGCCTTCATCGGACATAATCCGGAACTTCGCTCGAAGCGGCGTGAGTCTTTAAGGACCCGAAAAAACCTCTCGAACCGCGACCAGTCTCTCGCCTTATCATGCCGGTCAGTTTTAGCTTTCTCCACTGAGGCGTTAACCCGGCTCAACCGGGGCGCAATCGCAGTGGTTCTTCCAGTGCTACCTTAGCCGACGGAACGGAAACGTAAGGTGCCGAACATGGGAGCCGGGAAAACCCAACTATTGACCCAAGACATGATTCGGAGCCGATTCATATAATGCTATAAGTTCGGGGTGCCGCACTTGTGGAAGTGTTCGGACTTTATCACACCATAGAGTGGGGAACATAAGCCCCTGGTGTATTATGCCGTACCAAAACATACGGGTGCCAGATGTCATATAATGAGCATATATATATAAAATGTAATGCAATTGCAATCCTAAAGGTGCTGCATTACTAATGAAAGAAAAAAGTCTGCTAGTAGAGCGGACTGATACAAATAGTGCGGTAAGCAAGGGATTTGGACTAAATAAACATGTCCCCCTCCAGGGATGAAGCTGCGGATTTGGTGTATATAATTGAATTTAATGCTCGTAATTGAGACCACCTGAGTGTTCGACGCGGCCTTCTTAAGTCCCTGACTATTGCATCATGAGTTCGGCAGGTTCACCGCCGGACAGGGCTTCTGGTTAACAGAGTCCTGTGTACAAAAAAGAAGAAGAATAATAATAATAAAAAAAGAGAGGCACATTTGCGAGCCCCTGGTGTGGTCGAACGGCACTCTGGGTCCGTTGTGATCGTGCCCCCTCCCCTGTGCCCATGGTATCTCCAAAGCGTAATGATGTACGCGGAGTGTTATTCTTGCGATTATACGCGGGCGAGGGTTGGGGCCACATTGCTACGCGTGCTCTGATCGCGCCAGGTGGTCTTGGTTGATATTGCTCCGGGCGCGCTTTGCTGTATCCGGCCGTTTAACGGCCGGACTCGAGAATTGCCTTAAAAGGCTTCTCTGTACTTCTGCCGCGAGAGCCGCTGTATGTTCCTCCGTTCGGAGGGAGCATTCCGTATTCCCATTGACTATAATGACTCCACGAGGGCCTGGCATCTTGAGCTTTAGGTATGCATAGTGCGGCACCGCGTTGAATTTGGCAAACATGGTTCGTCCGAGCAGAGCGTGATAGCCGCTGCGAAACGGGACTATGTCGAAGACTAACTCTTCGCTCCGGAAATTATCCGGGGATCCGAAGACCACTTCCAGTGTGACTGAGCTTGTATAGTTGGCTTCCACTCCTGGTATGACACCTTTAAAGGTTGTCTTTGTAGGTTTAATCCTTGATGGGTCTATGCCCATTTTGCGCACTGTATCCTGATAAAGCAGGTTCAGGCTACTGCCGCCATCCATCAGGACTCTCGTGAGGTGAAACCCATCGACGATTGGGTCTAAGACCAATGCGGCGAATCCGCCATGGCGTATGCTGGTCGGATGGTCTCTTCGATCGAAAGTGATCGGACAAGAGGACCATGGGTTGAACTTTGGGGCGACTGGCTCCATCGCATAGACGTCCCTTGGTGCGCGTTTCCTCTCCCTCTTGGGTATATGGGTCGCGTATATCATATTCACCGTCTGTACTTGTGGGGGAAAACCCTTCTGTCCTCTGTTGGTCGGCGGCCGGGTCTCTTCCTCGTCGTCGCTATTTAGCCCCTTGTCATTGTTTTCGGCAATTAACTTGTCGGCCTGCTTGAACACCCAGCAATCTCTATTGGTGTGGTTGGCTGGCTTTTCAGGGGTGCCATGTATCTGGCATGAGCGGTCGAGTATTCGGTCCAAATTGGACGAACCCGAAATGGTTCTTTTAAATGGCTTCTTCCGTTGACCGGGTTTAGAGCCTCGGAATCCGGCATTGACTGCCGTATCCTCCTTATCGTCGCCGTTAATTTGGCGCTTGTTTTTGTTTCGACGTGACCTGCCGTTGTTGTCCTTAGTATCCGGACTGCCAGAATTTTTACGGGGATTGTTGCTGCGGGCTAGCCAGCTGTCCTCTCCCGCACAAAAGCGGGTCATTAACGATGTGAGGGCTGCCATGGATTTCGGCTTTTCCTGCCCCAGGTGCCGGGCTAGCCATTCGTCCCGGATATTATGTCTGAAGGCTGCAAGGGCCTCTGCGTCCGGACAATCGACGATTTGATTTTTCTTTGTCAAGAACCGTGTCCAGAATTGCCTGGCCGATTCGTCTGGCTGCTGAATGATGTGGCTGAGGTCATCGGCGTCTGGTGGTCGCACATATGTGCCTTGGAAGTTATCAAGGAACGCGGCCTCCAGGTCTTTCCAACACCCAATTGACTCTGCGGGCAAGCTGTTAAGCCAATGCCGAGCTGGTCCTCTAAGCTTGAGTGGGAGGTACTTTATGGCGTGGAGATCGTCGCCGCGGGCCATATGGATGTGGAGAAGATAGTCTTCGATCCACACCGCGGGGTCTGTTGTGCCATCGTAAGATTCAATGTTTACGGGTTTAAACCCTTCGGGGATCTGATGATCCATTACTTCGTCAGTGAAGCATAACGGGTGTGCGGCGCCCCTGTATTGAGAAATATCGTGATGCAGCTCGAGAGAGCGCTGTCTGCTGTGTTCGGCCCGGCCGGGGTTATTGTATCCGGCACGACGGTATTCGTCATGGGTCGTAGGGCGCCCACGTGATCCATAGATGGATCTGGATTGCCTTGCTTTGTCCTCCAATATGTCTCGCAAGTCCGGCGCGTTCCCTCTTGGCTTCATACTTTTGGAGCGATGCCGGGGTATGGTCTTGGCTGGGGGCCTGAATGCCTCTATGTCACGACCACGGGGTGGTCGGTCAGCCATATCGTGCGCTGGTGATTGATGTATGTATGCTTCCTCCTCTAATCGGGGGAGCAGCTTGCATTTTGGGTAACTTCTGGAGGGACGTTCGAGTTTATACTCTTCGGCCGCGAGGACCTCGGTCCATCGATCGGCCAGCAGGTCCTGATCAGCTTGAAGCTGCTGCTGCTTTTTCTTTACGTTGTTTGCTGTGGCGATAAGTCTGCGCTTGAAGCGCTCTTGTTCGACGGGATCCTCGGGTACGACGAATTCATCATTGTTGAGGCTTGCTTTGTCTTCGGAGGGAGGCGTATAATCATGATCCTCAACCTCTTCATCTGCCGCCCCCTCATGAGGGCTTGCTTCTGCATCCTCCTGCGCTGAGTCTTGCGGGAGGGGATTGTCTTCGGCACTCTCTGGAGTATTATTATCTCCTGTGCCGGAATCTCCGTTTTTGCTGTGGCGAGATTTAGAGCGGCGCCGCTGACGCCGGCGCTTGGGCTGTTTCTTTAAGGAATCTACCTCCGCTGTTCCTTCGCCGTCCCCATCTTTTGGGGTATCCACCATGTATACGTCATATGACGAGGTGGCCTTCCAGTGCCCTGTGGGTGCTGGTTCCTGTTCGTCTCCGGCATCGTCGTCCATGGCGTCGATGTCTTCGGAGTCGTAGTCTAGCATGTCGGTTAAATCGTTAACAGTGGCTACAAAGTGGGTGGTGGGTGGGCTCTGAATTTCTTCGTCGTCCGCATCCCAACCATCCTGGCCATAATCCGGCAAGGACTCTCCTGATAATGAGAGATGCTTTAGTGAATTTAAGATATCGCCGAAAGGCGAGTATTGAAAGATGTCCGCGGCGGTGAATTCCATAACCGGCGCCCAATCTGGATCGATTGGTGGGGGCGCGGGAGGTTCGGAGTCCGACGAGGAGTCCGGCGCCTCGGAATCACGAGTTTCGCAGGGGACAAGATTAGTGTTCGGCTCCATCGCCGTGGATGTTGAAGCCCCCGGGGCGGAGTCTATCCACCGGCCCTCGATCTGGGCGATCGGCTCCGGGCTAATGGCCGGAGCGGATTCGTGTGCGGCCACCAAAGCACTGTTCGGCGGCAGAGCTAGATCATGCCCATCGTTACAGTGCGGCGCGCTTGGCTGTGGCTCGAGTCCATCGAGGATCAAGTCTCCTCGGACATCGGCCATGAAGTTTAAGCTTCCAAATCTGACCTGACGGCCAGGGGCGTAGCTTTCGATCTGCTCTAGATGGCCAAGTGAATCGGCCCGCAGTGCGAAGCCGCCGAATACGAAGATCTGTCCGGGGAGAAAAGTCTCACCTTGGGCAGCGTTGCAGGTTGAAGATGCCATCAAGCCTATTGGTGACGACACAGAGGAACTCTCAATGAAAGCACCAATGTCGGTGTCAAAACCGGCGGATCTCGGGTAGGGGGTCCCGGACTGTGCGTCTAGGCGGATGGTAACAGGAGACGAGGGACACGATGTTTTTACCCAGGTTCGGGCCCTCTCGATGGAGGTAAAACCATACGTCCTGCTTGATTAATATTGATGATATGGGTAGTACAAGAGTAGATCTACCACGAGATCAAGGAGGCTAAACCCTAGAAGCTAGCCTATGGTATGATTTTATGTTGAGTATGTTGTCCTACGGACTAAAGCCCTCCGGTTTATATAGATACCGGAGAGGGCTAGGGTTACACAGAGTCGGTTACAATAGTAGGAGATCTACGTATCCGTATCGCCAAGCTTGCCTTCCACGCCAAGTAAAGTACCTTCCGGACACGAGCCGGAGTCTTCAATCTTGTATCTTCGTAGTCTTGGAGTCCGACGGACATTGATAGTCCGGCTGTCCGAACACCCCCTAGTCCAGGACTCCCTCAGTATGTACTAGTAGCTATGTGTTTGTTCTCTCTCTCTCTCTCTCTCTCTCTCTCTCGTGTTCTCTTTATGGCACGATCTTGATGTATCACGAGCTTTGCTATTATAGTTGGATCTTATGATGTTTCTCCCCCATCTACTCTCTTGTAATGGATTAGTTTTCCCTTTGAAGTTATATTGTCGGATAGGGTCTTTAAGGATTTGAGAACACTTGATGTATGTCTTGCCGTGCTTATCTGTGGTGACAATGGGATATCACGTGATCCACTTGATGTATGTTTTGGTGATCCACTTACGGGTTCCACCCATGAACCTATGCATAGGGGTTGGCACACGTTTTCGTCTTGACTCTCCGGTAGAAACTTTGGGGCACTCTTTGAAGTACTTTGTGTTGGTTGAATAGATGAATCTGAGATTGTGTGACGCATATCGTATAATCATGCCCACGGATACTTGAGGTGACAATGGAGTATTTAGGTGACATTAGGGTTTTGGTTGATTTGTGTCTTAAGGTGTTATTCTAGTATGAACTCTATGATAGATCAAACGGAAAGAATAGCTTCATGTTATTTTACTAGAGACTCTTGAATAGATCGAGCAGAAAGGATAACTTTGAGGTGGTTTCGTACCATACCATAATCTCTTCATTTGTTCTCCGCTATTAGTGGCTTTGGGGTGACTCTTTGTTGCATGTTGATGGATTGTTATATGATCTAATTATGTTATTATTGTTGAGAAAACTTGCACTAGTGAAAGTATGAACCCTATGCCTTGTTTCCTACCATTGCAATACCGTTTACACTCACTTTTATCATTAGTTACCTTGCTGTTTTTATATTTTCAGATTACAAAAACCTATATCTACCATCCATATTGCACTTGTATCACCATCTCTTCGCCGAACTAGTGCACCTATACAATTTACCATTGTATTGGGTGTGTTGGGGACACAAGAGACTCTTTGTTATTTGGTTGCAGGGTTGTTTGAGAGAGACCATCTTCATCCTACGCCTCCTACGGATTGATAAACCTTAGGTCATCCACTTGTGGGAAATTTGCTACTGTCCTACAAACCTCTGCACGTGGAGGCCCAACAACGTCTACAAGAAGAAGGTTGTGTAGTAGACATCAAGCTCTTTTCTGGTGCTGTTGCCGTAAAGGTGAGTGCTTGAAGGTATATCTTTAGATCTTGCAATCGAACCTTTTTGTTTCTTGTTTTATCACTAGTTTAGTTTATAAAACAAAACTACAAAAAAATGGAATTGAGTTTGTCTCATACGCTTCATATTTTTAATATCTTTCGTGAGAATGGTGAAAAGGAAAATTGTGCTCAGGTGCTAGAAGAAGAAATCTAGGAATGTTTGATACTAAATATTTGAATGATGAGCCTGATTGTAATGTTGTTAGTATGAACTCTTTGAATGTCCATAGTACTAATAATGATTGCACTAGTTATGATGAAAATATCTCTTATAAGCATGTCGATTTTTGTGAAGAAGATCGGGTTTGCAAGTACATACCCAATAGGGAAAATAGATATTGCAAGAGGCATAAGTATTTAGAAACTAAAGGGTTGCGAGGGAGTCCTGGACTGGGGGGTGTCCGGACAGCCGGACTATCATCGTCCGCCGGACTCCAAGACTACGAAGATACAAGATTGAAGACTCCGTCCCGTGTCCGGATGGGACTTTCCTTGGCGTGGAAGGCAAGCTTGGCGATATGGATATGTAGATCTCCTACCATTGTAACCGACTCTGTGTAACCCTAGCCTCCTCCGGTGTCTATATAAACCGAAGGGCTTTAGTCCGTAGAACACAACATACATTACAACAATCATACCATAGGCTAGCTTTAGGGTTTAGCCTCCTTGATCTCGTGGTAGATCCACTCTTGTACTACCCATATCATCAATATTAATCAAGCAGGACGTAGGGTTTTACCTCCATCGAGAGGGACCGAACCTGGGTAAAACATCGTGTCCCTCGTCTCCTGTTACCATCCGCCTAGACACATAGTTCGGGACCCCCTACCCGAGATCCGCCGGTTTTGACACCGACATTGGTGCTTTCATTGAGAGTTCCTCTGTGCCGTCACCGATAGGCCTGATGGCATCTTCAACCAACAACGCTGTCCAGGGTGAGACTTTTCTTCCCGGACAGATCTTCGTATTCGGCGGCTTCACACTGCGGGCTAATTCCCTTGGCCATCTGGAGCAGATCGAAAGCTACACCCCTCGCCGTCAGGTCAGATTCCAAAGTCTAAACTTCACGGCCGACGTCCACGGAGACTTGATCTTCGACGGGCTCGAGCCACAGCCAAGCGCGCCGCACTGTTACGATGGGCATGATCTAGCTCTGCCGCCGAACAGTGCCTTGGTGGCCGCACACGAATCCGCTTCGGCCTTTAGTCCGGAGCCAATCGCCCAGATCGAGGATCGGTGGATGGACACTGCCTCGAGGGCTTCAACTTCCACGGCGATGGAGCCGAACGCTAATCTTCTCCCTCGCGAAACTCGTGATTCCGAGGTGCCGGACTCCTTGCCGGACTCCGGACCTCCCACGCCCCTACCAATCGAATCGGATTGGTCGCCGGTTATGGAATTCACCGCCGCGGACATCTTCCAATACTCACCCTTTGGAGACATCTTAAATTCGCTAAAGCACCTCTCGTTATCGGGAGAGTCCTGGCCGGACTATGGCCAGGATGGTTGGGGTACGGACGACGAAGAAATTCAGAGCCCACCCACCATCCACTTTGTAGCCACTGTCGACGATCTAACCGACATGCTAGACTTCGACTCCGAAGACATCGACGCTATGGATGACGATGCCGGAGACGAACAGGAAACAGCGCCTACAGGGCAATGGAAGACCACTTCGTCATATGACATATACATGGTGGACACCCCAAAAGACAGGGACGGCGAAGAAACAGCGGAGGCAGATTCTTTAAAGAAACAGCCCAAGCGCCGGCGTCAGCGGCGCCGCCCTAAATCCCGCCACAACAAGAATGGAGATTCCGACACAGGAGATAATAATACCCCAGAAAGTGCCGAAGATAACCCCCTCCAGCAAGACTCAGCGCAGGAGGATGCAGAAGCAAGCCCTCAAGAGAGGGCGGCAGACGAAGAGGTTGAGGATTATAACTATATGCCTCCCTCCGAAGACGAGGCAAGCCTCAACGACGACGAATTCGTCGTGCCCAAGGATCCCGTCGAACAAGAGCGTTTTAAACGCAGGCTTATCACCACGGCAAACAGCCTAAAGAAAAAGCAGCAGCAGCTTCAAGCTGATCAGGACCTGCTGGCCGATCGATGGACCGAGGTCCTCGCGGCCGAAGAGTATAAACTCGAACGCCCCTCCAAAATCTACCCAATACGCAAGCTACTCCCCCGATTAGAGGAGGAAGCATACATACCTCCATCACCAGCGCACGACACGGCTGACCGACCACCCCGTGGTCGTGACAGAGAGGCATCCAGGCCCCCAACCAAGACCGTACCCCGGCATCGCTTTAAAAGTACGAAGCCAAGAGGGAACGCGCCGGACTTGCGAGATATATTGGAGGACAAAGCAGGGCAATCCAGATCCATTTACGGATCACGTGGGCGCCCCACGACCCATGACGAATACCGTCGCGCCGGATACAATAACCCCGGCCGGGCCGAACACAACAGACAACGCTCTCTCGAGCTGCGTCGTGATATTGCTCAATACAGAGGCACTGCACATCCTCTATGCTTCACTGACGAAGTAATGGATCATCAAATCCCTGAAGGGTTTAAACCCGTAAACATCGAATCCTACGATGGCACAACAGACCCCGCGGTTTGGATCGAAGATTACCTTCTCCACATCCATATGGCCCGCGGCGATGATCTCCATGCCATCAAGTATCTCCCACTCAAGCTTAAAGGACCAGCTCGGCATTGGCTCAACAGCTTGCCCGTAGAGTCAATTGGGTGTTGGGAAGACCTGGAAGCCGCATTCCTCGATAACTTCCAGGGCACGTATGTGCGACCACCAGACGCCGATGACCTAAGCCACATCATTCAGCAGCCAGACGAATCGGCCAGACAATTTTGGACACGGTTCTTGACAAAGAAAAACCAAATCGTCGACTGCCCGGATGCAGAGGCCCTTGCAGCCTTCAAACATAACATCCGCGACGAATGGCTAGCCCGGCACCTGGGACAGGAAAAGCCGAAATCCATGGCAGCCCTCACATCATTAATGACCCACTTTTGCGCGGGAGAGGATAGCTGGCTAGCTCGCAGCAACAATCTCCGTAAAAATTCTAGCAGTCCGGATACTAAGGACAACAACGGCAGGTCACGTCGAAACAAAAACAAACGACGCATTAACGGCGACGATAAGGAGGATACGGCAGTCAACGCCGGATTCCGAAGCTCTAAACCCGGTCAACGGAAGAAGCCATTCAAAAGAACCACTCCGGGTCCATCCAATTTGGACAGAATACTCGACCGCTTATGCCAGATACATGGCACCCCTGAAAAGCCAGCTAATCACACTAATAGAGATTGCTGGGTGTTCAAGCAGGCAGGTAAGTTAATTGCCGAAAACAATGACAAGGGGCTAAACAGCGACGACGAGGAGGAGACCCGACCGCCGAACAATAGAGGACAGAAGGGTTTTCCCCCACAAGTGCGGGCGGTGAACATGATTTACGCGACCCATATACCCAAGAGGGAGAGGAAGCGCGCACTAAGGGACGTCTATGCGATGGAGCCAGTCGCCCCGAAGTTCAATCCATGGTCCTCTGGTCCGATCACTTTCAATCGAAGAGACCATCCGACCAGCATACGCCATGGCGGATTCGCCGCATTGGTTTTAGACCCAATCGTCGATGGATTTCACCTCACGAGAGTCCTGATGGACGGCGGTAGTAGCCTGAACCTGCTTTATCAGGACACAGTGCACAAAATGGGCATAGACCCCTCAAGGATTAAACCTACAAAGACAACCTTTAAAGGTGTCATACCAGGTGTGGAAGCCAACTGTACAGGCTCAGTCACACTGGAAGTGGTCTTCGGATCCCCGGACAATTTCCGGAGCAAGGAGTTAATCTTCGACATAGTCCCGTTTCGCAGCGGCTATCACGCTCTGCTCGGACGAACCGCGTTTGCAAAATTCAACGCGGTGCCGCATTATGCATACCTCAAGCTCAAGATGTCAGGCCCTCGTGGAGTCATCACGGTCAACGGGAATACGGAATGCTCCCTCCGAACGGAGGAACATACAGCGGCTCTCGCGGCAGAAGTACAGAGCAGCCTTTTAAGGCAATTCTCGAGTCCGGCCGTTAAACGGCCGGATACACCAAAGCGCGCCCGAAGCAATACCAACCAAGACCACCTGGCACGATCAGAGCACGCGTCCCCAACCCCCGCCCGCGTGTGATTGCAAGAATAACCCTCCGCATACATCATTACGCTTTCGAGATACCATGGGCGCAGGGGAAGGGGCACGATCGCAATGGACCCAGAGTGCGGTTCGACCACACCAGGGGCTCGCAAGTGTGCCCCCCTTTTTTTATTATTATTTTCCTTCTTTGTGTACACAGGACTCCGTTAACCAGAGGCCCTGTCCGGCGGTGAACCTGCCGAACTCATGATGCAACAACCAGGGAAGAAAGAAGGCTGCGATGAACACTCAGGTGGTCTCAATTACGAGCATTAAATTCGATTATATACACCAAGTCCGCAGCTCACCCCTGGAGGGGGACATGTTTAATTAGTCCAAATCCCTTGCTTACCGCACTATTTGTATCAGTCCGCACTCATCGCAGACTTTCTTTAATAAATAATGCAGCACCTTTTTTACTGCAATTACATTAACTTTTATATATATATGTTCATTACATGACATCTTGCACCCGTATACTTTGGTACGGCCTAATACACCAGGGGCTTATGTTCCCCACACTATGGTGTGATAAGTCTGAACACTTTCATAAGTGCGGCACCCCGAACATATAGCATTATATGAATCGGCTCCGAATCATGTCTTGGGTCAATAGTTGGGTTTGCCCGGCTCCCACGTTTTGGTGCCTTACATTCCGTTCTGTCGGCTAAGGTGGCACTGGGAGAACCACTGCGATTGCGCCCCGGTTGAGCCGGGCGAGCGCCTCAGTGGAGAAAGCTAAAACTGACCGGCATGATAAGGCGAGATACTGGTCGCTGTTCGAGAGGTTTTTTTGGGTCCTTAAAGACTCACGCTGCTTCGAGCGAAGTTCCGGACAATGTCCGACGAAGGCGTGGATAGCGCCCCGGATTCGGCCTTCCGAATACCAGGGGCTTCGCCGAAATTTAAAACTATAGAATTCTATGGCTAAGTGAGAGTGTTCAAGCATTATAAGTCCGGTTGCCTTGTTCGTTGTGTTGAGCGCCTCCCTAGATGGACCCAAAAATGGGAAGAAGAGTGCTCAAGTTTATCCCGAACACCCCAGCACTCGTGGCTCGGGGGCTGAAGCCAACGACTTGCAATCTCTCAGATTTTATAAACGGCCGCACAGACGGTAATATTTTAAATTAAAACAAGCGTTGCCCAAGGCGCATATGAACGAAGTTTTCAGCGCACAGGATAATACATAGCGAGTTTACTCAAAGATTACATTTCTGGGGCACTCAACCGCAATATCGCGGGCTCCCTTCAGGACAGTTTTATAATACATCTCGGGCGTGCGATACTCCTTGCCCGGTGGCGGTGGGTCCGTGAGAAGCTTCTCCGCATCCAACCTGCCCCAATGCACCTTTGTGCGGGCAAGGGCTCGACGAGCACCTTCAATGCAGGCGGAGCGCTTGATGACCTCCACCCAGGGGCACGCATCCACCAGCCGCCGCACGAGGCCGAAGTAGCTCCCAGGCATGGCCTGTCCAGGCCACATCCGGACTATAAGTCCCTTCATGGCCTCCTCAACTATCTTGTGGAGTTCGACCAGCTGCTTCAGCTGGTTGCTTGGGGGCACCGGATGGCCGGCCTCAGCGTACTAAGACCAGAAGACCTTCTCCGTCGAGCTTCCCTCCTCGCCACGATAGAATGCGGCGGCATCGGACGCACTACGCGGCAGATCTACAAACGCCCCTGGAGAGCTCCGAATGCGGGTAAGTGTCAGGTAGTTTACATTAACATGCCTGCTTTGCATGAAAAATGCCTTACCTGCCGCTATCTTCTTTACATCTTCAACCTCCTGAAGGGCCTTACGGGCCTCGGCCTTGGTGGACTTGGCACTTTCGAGAGCCGAGGTAAGCTCGGACTCTCGGGTCTTGGAGTCACGCTCCAAACTCTCATGCTTCTCCATGAGAGCCTGGAGCTCTTGCCGTACTTCCGCCACCCGTGCCTCCTGCTTTTCTCGCTCTGCCCGCTCCGCGGCTGCACTGCGTTCGGCCGCGGACATAGCCTCCTTCAGGGCTGCCACCTTGTTCGTGGCCCCTGCAATACCCATATTATCCTTGTTAATTTTATTGCAACCAAAATCCTTTTCTATAGGGTAACTATTCAAAGTGGTGTTACTCACCTTCTTTGTCCTCGAGCTGCTTCTTGGCATGGCCGAGCTCTTGCTCGGACCGCTTTAGATCCTGCTTCAGCACACTGACCTCCGCAGTCAGTGCGGCAGAGGTCAGCAGCGCAGCCTGCAAACCCATATTGACATATTTTAAACAACCCTGCGTATATCTTGTTAGATCCTCAGTCCGGCTTTTCTTTCCGAACACCGAACTGAGCATCAGGGGCTACTGTCTATGTGGTATTACATTACATAATTTTCACTTCTTACCTCAAAGCCTGTTAGAAGGCTACTGCAGGCCTCGGTCAGCCCGCTCTTGGCGAGCTGAACCTTCTGGATCACCGCACTCATGATAGTGCGGTGTTCTTCCTCGATGGAAGTGCCTTTAAGCACCTCCAACAAGTTATCCGGCGCCTCCGGTTGGACGGAGGCCGCCGGTGTCACGGTCTTGCCCTTCTTTCGAAGGGGCCGCCTGCCGGACTCTGGAACCACTGCGGGTTCCGATATAGAGTCCGGCGCAAAGTCCGGGAGGCTGCTTGACGGCGCCTCCGGAGCCTCCTCCTGATGGGTCCCTCTCTGGGATCCCACCTCGGCATCCTCATCGGCGCGGGGGGTAGAGGCAGTCGGAAGTGAATCCACATCCGACGGGGCCAACGACCCGCTCGATGAAGCGGGGAGATCATCATCGGCCGGACTACGGACAGAATGCGGCATTAGAAGGACACTACGCGACATGAAAGAAATTGCATATCAGGGATCCGGATACTTACGATCTTGCCGGACGCCTGGCCCTTAAAGGCCACTCCTCCTCGCCAACGATAGTGTTGGCGAAACTGTCCGGGGGAATAGTTCTCCCCCTCTTGGACCCTTCGGCCTCCCCTACTGGGGAAGCCTTCCTCTTCTTCTCTCCCTCCTCCGGGAGAGAGTCCTCTTCCTCCTCCTCGTCTTCGGGGGAGACGCCTGATTACGGGAACTCTTTCGAGTCCCCACGGCCACCTTCTAGGCCTTCTTCTCCGGCACCACGTGCGGTGCCGGAACCAGCAGCCCTGCTAGACGGGCGTTCACTGGGTCTTCTGGTAGGGGAGCCGGGCTGATGAGCTGCTCGGCCTTCTCCATCCATTCCTGTCAAAGGAAAAGAGAGAAATTGAAACCCTCTTAGAATCAATTTGATTACCACAAGTGTCCCGTAAAGGGGTTGAATCACTTACCTCGTCAGCCGGATGCTGCGAGCGAAATCCGCGATCTTCCGTCACGGATGCGGGGGCTTCGGCGCCCTTAAACAGCACCCTCCAGGCGCCTTCGTATGTCGTATCGAAGAGCCCGCTTAGCGCCTGGTGCTGTTCCGGATTGAACTCCCACAGATTGAATGCCCGTTCTTGGCATGGGAGGATCCGGCGGATGAGCATGACTTGGACCACGTCGACGAGCTTGAGCTTATTGCTCACCAGCTTCTGGATGCAGGCTCGGAGTCCCCAGCTCCTTCGGATTGCCCCACAGCAAGCCCTTCTCTTTCCAGGAGGTGAGCTGCGTGGGGATGCCAGATCTAAACTCGGGGGCCGCCGCCCATGTGGGCTCGCGTGGCTCGGTGATGTAGAACCACCCCGATTGCCACCCCTTGACGGAGTCCACGAAGGCCCCTTCGAGCCAAAGGACGTTGGGTAACTTACCCAACATGGCGCCTCCGCATTCCGCTTGTGTGCCCTTCACAACCTTCGGCTTGACTTTGAAGGTATTGAGCCACAGGCCGAAGTGGGGCCGGATGCAGAGGAAGGCCTCGCACACGACGATAAACGCCGAGATGTTGAGGGTGAAGTTCGGCGCCAGATCATGGAAATCCAGGCCGTAGTAAAACATGAGCCCCTGGACGAATGGGTGGAGTGGAAAGCCCAGTCCGCGGAGGAAGTGGGGAAGGAAGACGACCCTCTCATGGGGCCCAGGGGTAGGGATGAGCTGCCCCTCGTCGGGCAGCCGATGCGCGATATCGCCGGAGAGGTATCCGGTGCTGCGCAGCTTGGTGATGTGCTCCTCCTTAACGGTGGAGGCCAACCATTTGCCTCCCGCTCCGGACATATTCGGAGAAGGTCGGGGCGAGATGCGCGAGCTTGGGCGTTGGAGCTTGAGTGCGCGGAGATGGATAAGCAAAGGAGGAAGAAGGCGTAGGTGAGAAGGTAAATCCTTATCCCTTATATATAGGCAGACGAAAACTATGCGTCCCCCACCGGCCTGGTAAAACTCGCTTATCTCCCAAGCGCCACCATCAATGGCGTGGTTGGGTTACCCACATCCGTATTGATGAGAATCCCGGAATAAGGGGAACACGATCTCTGCTTCGACAAGACGTGCCAAGGAAACCGCTTCGCTAAACGTGCTGAGGTGGTATAATAAAAAACGATTCAAGTAAAAGCCTGGTAGCGGTGTGATGCCACACCGCATAATACGTCAGCAGATTGGACTTGTGTGCATTTTATTCTCTCTATGGTGGAATGTGGAATTTATTTTGCAGAGCCGGACACTATCCTGGTGTTCATGATCTTTTCTGGATTATTCAAGGGAGGAACCCGCCTTGCAATGCCGGACATTATGCATGCCGGACTTATCGTCATTGAAGCCTGGTTCAGGGGCCACTGAGGGAGTCCTGGACTAGGGGGTGTCCGGACAGCCGGACTATCATCGTCCGCCGGACTCCAAGACTACGAAGATAAAAGATTGAAGACTCCGTCCCGTGTCCGGATGGGACTTTCCGTGGCGTGGAAGGCAAGCTTGACGATATGGATATGTAGATCTCCTACCATTGTAACCGACTCTGTGTAACCCTAGCCTCCTCCGATGTCTATATAAACCGGAGGGCTTTAGTCCGTAGGACACAACATACATTACAATAATCATACCATAGGCTCGCTTTAGGGTTTAGCCTCCTTGATCTCGTGGTAGATCCACTCTTGTACTACCCATGTCATCAATATTAATCAAGCAGGACGTAGGGTTTTACCTCCATCGAGAGGGCCCGAACCTGGGTAAAACATTGTGTCCCTCGTCTCCTGTTACCATCCGCCTAGACGCACAGTTCGGGACCCCCTACCCGAGATCCGCCGGTTTTGACACCGATAGGTTGCAATAAAGGCTTAATGTTAGTGCTAAAAATTTACATTTCCTTTGCCATAATTGTGAACTTTGCAATGAACGTGGTCATTTAAATCTCCGATGCAGATTGTTTCATGATCGAATCGTGTCCAAAAATTGTGATGACTTGATTTCCCTTGGACAACATAATGAACTTAGTTTGCTTTTGGGTTATGAGGAATTGAAACATGTCAAATAAGCATCTCCATATTATGCATGGATTAACTGGTAGCATCAAGCAAACATCGCATCATGATATTATAGATTCAGCATTGACAGAAAGTTAATAGCAAGTAGCACACTTCACAAGCTTATTGCAATCAGTACAGGGCACATAAAAATACACGAATGGCACCACTGTAAAGATGTCATGCAAATGCTCCTAAAAAATGTAGACATCATGTTCATATGATGCACACACAAAATGCAACGAAAATGACCAATCAGCAAGTTACAACAGTTTTCAGAAGTTAACAGCAACATGCAGTTTTGCAACAGGGATTAAGATATCTATATGAACCCTAACATGAATGCAAAGCACACCAACATGTAGAGCATGAAGAGAAGAACATGTGCATATCAAGATCATCATCATAGGATCAACAGCGACAAAGTTATATCACTCACAAGATGCACTCAAGATGTTAACAATCAGCAGATTCAAGCAGTTTATATTACTTAGCAGTTTTGTAAGAAGGATTAAGGCATTAAAATGAACAGGAACATGAATGCAAACTACTCCATCATGAAGAGCACTATGAGATGAACATTTTGACATATCATGCACGCAAAATGGAGCTATACAAACCAAGTTAGAGCAAGTCAAACATGCACACATGATGTTGTAAACCTGGGGACTGAAGAATTTATACCCTATGGGAAACATGGACGGTGAAGACCCGGGACAGGGAGATCCAGGACGGGGATGCCGTTTGGATGCCTGGGTTGGTGGATCTGGTCCCGATCTAGATCCGGATGTAGTTCTCGCCGGAGACATCGCCAGACTTGCTGGGGACAGCGACCAGAGTGGAAAGGAGCTTGCCAGAGCTCGTGGGAGGCCGGATCCGGCGGAGGAGCGGCCGGATCGGGCGCTCCGGCGATGAGGCAACGAGCAGGCGGTTCGGCGCTGCGAAGGGCGGCTCGGGGCGGCAGCGCGGGGCGGCGCTTGTGGGCGGGGGCGGCGAGCCAGGAGGAGCGGGCGCGCGTGAGGCGATGAAGGGCAGTGGCGGCAAGGCACTGGGGCGGCGCCGGCGAAGGGAGGCGGCGGAGCGAGGTCGGCGGGGCGCTGCTCTCTAGCGAGCACCGGGCGCCGGCGGTGCTGGAGGCGGAGCGGCGCGACCTCACTCGGGCGCGGGGCGCGGCCCGGGGCGGGCTTGCCGTGGGCTGAGCGGGCCATGGCGGAGGATGGTGGTGCCGGGGACACGTGTGACCCACGGGTTGGCTGGAGGCGATGGCGGCGGACGTGTCCGGCCTGGACACACGCGTCCGGCGTTGGGAGGTGAGGGGAGCTAGGGTTTTTGCCCGAAAATGGAGGGGGAGGGGACGTTTTTATAGGTAGAGGGATCTAGGAGAGTCCAAATGAGGTGCGGTTTTCGCCCACACGAGCGTGATCCAACTATGGAGAGCATGGAGGGGAGTTAAATGGGCTAGAAGGCTGTTGTGAAGGGGTGCTGGGCTGCAAAGAGAGAGGGGTTTTGGTTAACTTTGTTAACCGTTGGGGCATCAAACGACCTCCAAATGGAACAAAATTTGACAGGCGGTCTACTGGTGATATACCAAGGCCACTCGGCAAATCTCGGCCCATTCCATGAACGTTTTACTCCAGGTCACGAAACAAGGTCTGAGAGGGGCGACGGGGCACGTGCGAGTGTGTCTGGGCTCAGAACGGACAACAGAGAGAAACGGGGAAACCCGAATGGATGCATGCTTTGAAAAACATGCAGATCAAATGAAGATGATGACATGGAAAAGTGCAACATGCAAGCAAATGGCATGGCAATGACGGCAAATAACTGAAAGACACCTAGCGCATCGGATTCGGGGTGTTACAACTCTCCTCCACTAACAAGAGATCTCGTCCCGAGATCTTAGGAACAAGAATGCAAGAGAGAAGATGAACAAAGTCGAGAACACTCGAGTAGAAAAGAGGAATGGCGAATACGAGGAGAACTAAAATCTTAAAGAAAGAGACAGACTCTGAAACCACTCCGGTTAGAACAAGGTAGAAAAGGAATAAGAACATAAGAATTTCGGTTACAAAAGGATGATGAGATAGAATGAAGGATGAGAGAATAAGATCAAGCCTTGCAGTGATTTATATGGAGGTTCCGATGAACTGGCTGAGGAAATTTGGACTCTGAAAAAGAAAAGATGAAAACACATGGAACTACGAAATTATTCATCATGAACAACTCCGAAGGAAGGGATTAATCACTTGGAGGAAATAAGAATAAGATTTATTGTATGCTTATCCTTCATGAAATTAAATTGATGACAAGCAATGGATTTTCCATACTACTTATTCTTATTGGAAAAGGATTAAAGGGGATATAGCACAAAACTTGAGAAAGTCTTCTTGAACCACCGGTAGGATTGGAAAGAACGAATGGATTGATATGATAACAAAGGAAAAGAATATGAAGGAACCGCCATAAGAATTCGATAATGATTGATGGAAGAGAATGAATCACCGTGGAGAATTACAGGAACAAATATGCTCGAGGGGATTTAAATGCAAAAGAACAAAGAGACAACGAGCTACTAAAAGAACGCTTGAACGAAGCGCCGGGATAATTGGCTAACAGTAGCTGAAATGTGAAGACAAAGAATTCTTCTGGAATGATGTCCTCCGGTGAAACGAAAGGCAAAACAAATAACTCCTGACGTACTCCGGATGGGTAAGAAAAGAATGCTCACAATCGGAAGGAATTTTGAGATAATATCTTGAAGCTTAAACAATGAATCTTCACGAGAACGGGCAAGATTTAAGCAAAATTCTTCTTAGGTCTTCAAATGTAGAGAATGACGACGAGAAACACCAGCAAAAATGTTGAGACACTCCGGAAGAATGAAAAGAGGAGAAGTTGAACCAACAATGAAAATAATTTGAAAGTGATCTTGCAGAAGGCATGTGACTGATGAAATCCACTCTTACGTCACACTTGAAAAGAATTTGAAAATAAGTCCAGAATAATTATAAGAGTTAGGTAAGATCCTGGGATAAGACCTGTGGGTTATGGGCCCACTAAAAGAGACACCATTGATAATTAATGATAGAAGAGCGAATGCGCCGGAACAATTGAGGGACTTGAATGAGGTGACAACCTCAAAATAATTGAATGCCAACACAAATCTTCTGAGATGCCTTGAGCACTCCGGAAGGATAAACTGGCGAGAGGTGAATGAGCAAGGGGAAACATCTGTGCCAAGGCAAAGAATACGATCAACACCGAAAACTTGAATTGAATCCACTGGAAAGAAAAGGAGACGAACAATGACGAAGTTGACGAGAATTCACTGGTTGAGACCATTGAGGAAAGACTGAAGAGGCTCCGCAAGAGCGAAATTGGTGCCCTAATAGAGAAGCAGACTTCGGGAAGAAAAAAAAGGGGTGGGAGGGCGGGAAAAACAAAGGCAACTCGGAAGGGGAACCGATGAATAACTTGAAGAGAAAACACCGATTGGAAATAATTGAGGAAAGAATGCAAAGGCTTCACACGAGTAGGATGGATACTCGATTACGGACTCTGGCTCTGAGAAGAAAAAGGGTGGGCGGGTGGGAAAAATAAAACAAGTGAAGATGGAGAAAACCTCATCACTAAGAAAGAACTGAGGATTGACGTTGCGAAAACAAAGAGGGTCGAATCGTCTTAACAAGAAATGCACCGGATGAAAAGAGTTGAGAACCAACGAGCGAAAAACTAACCGCATGATCCAAAAGAAATTTTGAAAGGGAAAAGGAGTAATTCAAAATACCTACATCAAGATTCCTAACCAGAGAGACGAAGGGACTGAGGAGTAAAAAGAATTACTACTCTCCCATATAACTAGACTCTGAAAAACAGTTTTCTTCTAGACTCGACAATGGCAAACTACGAACAATCAAGGGGGCTCCTCTGGTCGGTCGAGGCTCTGATACCAACTTGTCATGCCCAATATGCGACCCTATCCTAAATGAACACGAAGGTCCCACCAAGGATAGAAGTGCATATTGGAGACGCTTTTGCAAGGTGGATATCATTGCATCGTACCATTACATAATAGATGGGGATACATACAAAGGGCATGCAATGCCACATAAATACAACAACATCATACATCAGAACATCATCCAACTACGGATGAAACACAAACAGAAATCAAACAACATCCACCCTGCTAGCCCAGGCTGCCGACCAGGAACCTAACCCATGAACGAAGAAGAAGTAGAAGAAGAACTCCAAGACAAGCATACATCACTCTCACATCATGATCATCGCATTACCTGTACTTGCAACTGTTGTTGTAGTAATCTGTGAGCCACGAGGACTCAGCAATACCATTACCATGGGTATCAAGACTAGCAAAGCTTAATGGGTATGGAATGGATAAGTGGTGAGGTTACAGCAGCGATAAGCATGTTACGGTGGCTACCTTACGAATACAAGAATAAGATGAGAAGCTACGCAAACGGTCACAAACAAGTAATGATCAAGAAGTGATCCTGTACTACTTACGTCCAAACATAACCCAAACCATGTTCACTTCCCGGACTCCATCGAGAAGAGACCATCACGGCTACACACGCGGTTGATGCGTTTTACTAAGTCAAGTGTCAAGTTCTCTACAACCGGGTATTAACAAATTCCCATCTGCCACATAACTGCAGGCACGGCTTTTGAAAGTTTAAACCCTGCAGGGGTGTCCCAACTTAGCCCATCACAAGCTCTCACGACCAGTGAAGGATATTCCTTCTCCCGGGAAGACCCGATCAGACTCGGAATCCCGGTTACAAGACATTTCGACAATGGTAAAACAAACTAGCAAGACCTCCCAGTGTGCCGACAAATCCCGATAGGAGCCGCATGTATCTTGTTCTCAGGGCACAATGGATAGGTCAGTCTACGAGTAAAACCAGACCTTGAGTCACCCCGTGGTGGCCCCGCAGTCTGCCTGTTTTGGACCAACACTCGGTGGAGCACTAGCCCGGGGGGTTCATTAAAAAAATACTAGGGGGCCGGCGAAAATACCCTATTTAAGTTTTAGTTGTTATTAGGCAAATGGTAAAACCAATGTTGGGCCTTGCTGGAAGAGTTTCATTCAAAGCAAACTGTCAAGGGGTTCTCATAAACACGACCGCGTGAGGAACGCAAAATCAAGGAACATAACACCGGTATGACGGAAACTAGGGCGGCAAGAGTGGAACAAAACACCAGGCAGAATGCCGAGCCTTCCACCTTTACCAAGTATATAGATGCATTAATTTGTAGCCAGCCGACCTCAGATGGTTAAGTCTCTGTGCTCAGGTGTCATCCCTGGATCAGTAATGCTGACACCACACAGTACTTCGAAGGATTTATAACAGAGTAGCAATCACACACTTATTACATCGAATGTCTCAAAAGAGAACTTATTACAATAATATGGCTTAAGGCCATCTAATGCGATAACAGCGGAAGGCTTGGAAGATAAAGTGAGTCCATCAACTCCAACGGCATAGCTGAGCTGCACGACAACGACCTACGAACCTTACTCCTCGTCTGAAAAGTCTGCAACATAATACGTTGCAGCCTGAGAATGGGTCAGCACATGGAATATGCTGGCAAATGTAACACAAAAGAGCAATAACAGAATAATGCTACCACTACATGCATATTTGGCTGGTGGAAAGCTCTATGGTTACAGTTTTGCGAAAAGCCAATTTTTCCCTACTACAAAGGAATTAGTTTTAATTAAACAATCATGGTGGTTGAAACATCATTTCAGAAGGTAACCCCAACTCAATGATCCCAATTAAAATAGTTAACAACCCAGCAAGATTAATTAAGAGTGTTGAGATACATGCGAATACTCAAGTACCAGATACTCAGAATTGTCCATAACCGGGGACACGGCTAACCATGATTAGATTGTACACTCTGCAGAGGTTTGCGCACTTTTCCCCGCAAGACTCGATCGCCTCCGTTGATTTCTCGCACTACATGGTGTTTGAGAGACGGATGACCGAGACATAGTCTTTCAGAAGCACTAACTCTCTACTCCGGGCAGACCATACCAAACCTACAAACCCACTACCTGCTGATCCACCTCTTCAGGAGCTTCACGCAACTTACTCAACTATGCTAGAGCCCATAATAGCTTGCGGCTGCACACGGAAGTTTCTAGCATGAATAGACTCAGTTCCCTTTGAGCATGGGTGGCGGTCCATAGGAGAATCACACGGTAACCCCGGGATTTCCAAAAATAAAAACAGGCAATCACTGGATACCCCAGGTGCCTCAATCCACCCAGATGTGTATTAAAGTTGCCACCTTAAGTAAACCATTAATTAACAATCTCACATCTGTCATGGATATCACTCAAACCCAATCCACGTATACGAGCATAGCATGGCAATATAAGCATAACGTAGAAGTAACTCCCAAGGGTTTGATAATAAACAAGGTAATAGGTTCTACCTCAGCAACTACTTCCCAATACCCACATGTTAAAGGCATCCTAATCATGCAATGTTTGAGGACTGGAACTAATGCATAAAAACTGGGTATGAAAAGAGTATGATTAATGTGTTACTTGCCTTGCTGACGATCCGGGAATCCTAGAGACTCGTAGTAACACGCTTCGCACTCCGGGAATTCTATCGCAAGCAAACAATAACATACATAAGAAAGAAACAAAGATGCACATGTAGAACTCCAAATAAAAGAGTTTGACCGGAGAGTTCAACTTAAGAACTCCGGTTTGCAAAAAGAATCAAATCAAACGAAGCAACGAAACTCAAACGACAAAAGAAACAACTTCGTTTTACTAATTGGATCTAAGTCAAATTTTACAGAAGAAAAATCTTGTTTGAGTAGATTATTCGGAAAGAGGGTTTCGAGATGAAACTCCAGGCGCTTGAATCGCCTGATTCCGATAAACGAGCGAAAAGATAAACAGGTTAGAATATCGGATCAGAAATCGCGATCGGAATAATCGCGGAATAAATCCGATAAAAAGAAAAACGACGAACGCCTAAACGAACGAGCGTTCTTTAGCAGAAACTAAACGGTGAACACGTTCGTTAGGACGAACGGACGAACGAACGTTCGCTAAGTAAATAAACCGAAGATAATAAACCGATCTAAAAAAACGAACTAGGGTTTTCAAAAAAAATCGAAGGGTTTTCTGAAAAAAACCAGCAGCGGGGTCAGGTACCTCCGGCGAGGCTCGTCCGGCGGGGCGGGCAGCTCCGGCGGGTCCGGCGAGGGGCGGCGGGGCTCGGGGTGGCTGCGGGGGTGGCGGCGGGAGGCGGCGGCGGCGCGGGGCGACGGCGGCGTCTCGGGCGGCGGCGGGCTCCGACGGCGGTGGCGATGTGGCGGGTGGTGGCGGGTGGTGGTGTGGCGGCGGGGCGGCGGCCTATATAGGGGAAGGGGCGCCTGGGTGGAGTCCGTCTTGGACTCCCTCGGCGTCCGTGCCAAGCACGGCGGCGCGCGCGAGGAGGCGGCGGCGGCTAGTGGCTGGGCCGGCCTGCTCGGCTGGGCCTTCGGCCCAGTCGGGCGCGAGGTTTTTTTTAAATCATTCCGCCGAAAGAAAAATTCCTAGAAAAATAAATAAAAATCTAAAAATTCCAAAACAAGTTTTCTCCGTCTAAATAAAATATTTAGAACAAGATGAACTTTTCTTGGCCCCTAAAATGCAATTTTTAAAACATGCAACATTTTTCTAGGGCAATTAAAAATCCCGAATAAACTAAAATAAAATCCAAAAAATGATTTTAACATTTTTCCTCCGATATTTCAATTATTTTGGAGAAGTCATATTACCTCCACTCATTTATTATTTTAAAATGAAATATTTTCCGAAGAGAAAATAATTAAAATCAAATCCTCGTCTTCACTATTTGATAAAAATTTCAAATATGAAAATTAGAAAATCCCCAACTCTCTCTGAAGGTCCTTGAGTTGCTTAGGATCTCGAGGATTGCAAACGAAAAGCAATGAAATATGATATGCATGTATGATTTATGTATAACATGCCAAATTGGAAATTTGGGATGTTACAAACCTACCCTCCTTAAGATGAATCTCGCCCTCGAGATTCGGGTTGGCTAGAAAATAGGTGCGGATGGTCCTTGCAAATATCCTCTTCTCGCTCCCAGGTGGCTTCCTCCTCAGTATGATGACTCCACTGAACTTTGCAAAACTTGATCACCTTGTTGCGAGTGACTCGGCTATCAAACTCAAAAATCTTTACTGGCTTTTCCTCATAGGTCAGATTATTATCCAGCTGAATCGCTTCCAAAGGTACTGTATCATTCAACGGTATATCAGACATCTCAGCATGACACTTCTTCAGCTGTGATACGTGGAACACATCGTGAACTCCTGACAATCCTTCTGGTAACTCCAGCTTGTATGCAACTTCTCCCATCCGTTCCAAAATACGATACGGTCCAACAAATCTCGGGGCTAACTTTCCCTTAACTCCAAAACGTTTTACTCCCCTCAAGGGTGATACTCGTAGATAAGCTCTTTCTCCAATTTCATAGGTTACTTCCTTGCGTTTTGAATCTGCGTAACTCTTCTGTCTGGACTGAGCAAACTTTAGTCTGTCTCTGATCAGTTTAACCTTCTCCTCTGATTCTTTGATCAAATCTGGTCCAAACAACTGACGGTCTCCTACCTCGTCCCACATCAATGGTGTTCTACATCTGCGTCCATACAGAGATTCAACTGGTGCCATCTTCAAACTGGCTTGGTAACTGTTGTTATAAGAAAAGTCTGCGTACGGCAAATTGTCATCCCAACTAGATCCATAATCTAGCGCACAGGCTCTCAACATGTCCTCCAGAATATGATTGACTCTCTCTGTCTATCCATCTGTCTGCGGGTGAAAAGCGGTACCGAACTCCAATCGTGTACCCAAAGTCTGGTGTAACTGATGCCAAAACTTTGAAGTAAACTGAGTTCCTCTATCTGATACGATGCTCCTCGGAACTCCATGCAAACATACGATCCTGGTCATATATATCTTGGCCAACTTTGCACTTGTATACGTTGTTTTCACCGGGATGAAGTGAGCTACTTTAGTCAATCAATCCACAACTACCCATATAGAATCATATCTTGCCTTGGTTCTGGGTAATCCGATAATAAAGTCCATACCAAGTTTGTCCCACTTCCATTCGGGTATTGGCATAGGCTGTAACAGTCCTGCTGGCTTCTGATGTTCTCCCTTCACTCTCTGACATACATCGCATACAGCTACATAATCGGCAATATCCTTCTTCATTCCAGTCCACCAGAAATGTTCCTTCAAGTCCAGATACATCTTGGTGTTTCCGGGGTGAATCGAGTATGGTGAGTCATGGGCCTCCTGAAGTATCAACTTCCTGATCTCCGAATTGTTGGGCACATAAATTCGGTCCTCAAACCACAAGGTATCGTGCTCATCCTTGCGAAAACCTTTGGCTTTACCTTCGCCCATCCTCTCTCTTATCTCAGCAATCTCTTTGTCTTCCTTCTGAGCTTCTCGAATCTTGTCCAACAGCGTCGATTGAACTTCCATTGCTGCAAGAAAACCTCTTGGAACAATCTCCAATCGAAGTTCCATGATCTCCGCAGCTAACTCCTTTGGCATACCCTTGCTCACAAGAACATTAGCATAACTCTTCTGGCTCAAAGCGTTTGCTACGACATTGGCTTTTCCTGGATGATAGTGTAGCTTCATATCGTAATCCTTTATAAGTTCCAACCATCTCCTCTGCCTGAGGTTCAACTCTTTCTGTGTGAAAATGTACTTCAAGATCTTATGATCCGTGTACACATCACAACGGTTTCCAATAAGATAATGTCTCCATGTCTTTAACGCATGCACTACGGCTGCTAACTCCAAATCATGCGTGGCATAGTTCAACTCGTGTGGCTTCAGTTGTCGTGAGGCATACGAAACAACTTTTCCTTCCTGCATAAGCACACATCCAAGTCCCAAGCGAGAGGCGTCACAATACACTTGAAACTCCTTATGTATATCTGGCAAGGTCAGCACTGGGGCTGTAGTCAATCGCTCCTTCAGCTCTTGAAAACTTGTCTCACACTCCTCCATCCATTTGAACTTAGTATCCTTCTTTAACAATTCAGTCATTGGTTTAGCAATCTTGGAAAAATTCTCAATGAATCTTCGATAATATCCTGCCAGTCCAAGAAAACTGCGGATCTCGCCAACTGAAGTGGGTGCCAACCATTCAGTGACCGACTGAACGTTACTGGGATCCACTACTATACCCTCTCCGGATATAACATGCCCAAGAAATCCAACTTCTTTCAACCAAAACTCGCACTTGCTTAATTTGGCGTATAACTGGTGTTCCCTGAGTTTCTCGAGAACCAAACGCAAGTGTTCCGCGTGCTCCTCTTTGTTCTTCGAGTATATCATAATATCATCAATGAATACCATGAAAAACTTGTCCAAATACTACATGAACACCTTATTCATCATACTTATGAAATAGGCAGGGGCGTTAGTCAGTCCAAATGACATGACCGTATACTCATATAATCCATACCGAGTGGTAAACGTTGTCTTGGGTATATCCTTCTCTCAGATCTTCAACTGATGGTATCCCGATCGTAGATCAATCTTTGAAAACACCTTAGCTCCTTGTAACTGATCAAACAGATCATTAATCATCGGTAGGGGATACTTGTTCTTTATCGTTACTTCATTCAGAGCTCGGTAATCAACAACCATCCTCAGGGATTTATCTTTCTTCTCCACCAAAAGTACTGGGGCTCCCCAAGGTGACGAACTTCTACGAATGTAACCTTTCTCCAACAACTCCTTAATCTGCTTCTTAATTCCCTCCAGGTCATTTGCTGGCATCCGATAGGGCCTCTTGGATATCGGCCCTGTTCCTGGCAATAGCTCTATCAAAAACTCGATGTCTCTGTCCGGTGGTATACCTGGTAACTCTTCGGGAAAAACATCCGGAAAATCCTTTACTACAAGTACTTCCTCCTGTACAACTCCTGTGAGGGAGTTTACTTGGCTCCTTCTAGGCACATGCCTAGATACATACTTAATCCTTTTTCCCTCTAGGGTAGTAAGATAAATTGACTTACTAGCACAGTCAATACTTCCTCCATACTTTGACATCCAGTCCATACCTAATATCACATCCAAACCTTGCGACTCCAAGATAATTAGGTCAGACGGAAATACATGTGTGCCAATGATTAGGGGTATCTGGGTGCACCATCTGCTAGCCATATACTCTGATCCCGGCGAGCTCACTAACAGGGGTGTCCTAAGGGTTTGGGTTGGTAACTTAAACTTTTCCACAAATCCCCTTGATATGTATGAATGCGATGTACCAGTATAGAAAAGAACAATAGCGGTAAATGACTGAACCAGAAACTTACCTATTACCGCGTCTGGCTGCTCTTCAACTTCCTCCACATTAACGTGGTTCACTTGTCCTTTGTTGAATGGATTGGGCTTCTTCCCTGCGCTCCCGTTTCCATTCCCATTCTTCCCTTCAGAGCAGTCATTGGCATAGTGCCCTGTCTTCCCGCACTTGTAGCAAACGACTTGGCTTAAGTCCCTCTTTGCGGGTGTGAATGGGTTAGAGAGGTTCTGGTTATTGTTGGGTCCATTCCCATTCCCGTTCTTCGCACCATTATGGTTATGCGATCCTCCTCCAGCATGGTTATGACCTCCATGGTTATGAACAAGTCCTCCCGAGTTCGGGGTTAAGCGGGGCTTCTGGTGAGCTCCTGAGTTGTATTTCCCTTGTCCATACTTCCTCTTACGATTATCAATCTGCTACTGCTTCCCTTCAATCATTAGGGCCTTATCTACCAACTCCTGGTAGTTGTTGAAGGTTGCTACCATCAACTGCATGCTCATCTCATCGTTCAGCCCTTCCATAAACTTCTCCTGCTTCGCGGCATCTGTGGCCACATCATCAGGGGCGTAACGTGATAACTTGCTAAACTCATCCACGTACTAGCCAACAGTACGATTCCCCTGGCGTAGATTGCGAAACTCACGCTTCTTCATCTGCATAGCTCCAGTCGAGACATGGGCAGTGCGAAAAGCCTGCTGAAATTGAGCCCGTGTGACGGTGTCGATAGGATAGGTGGCTGTGAAATTCTCCCACCATGCTGCTGCAGGTCCATCCAGTTGGTGTGCGGCAAAACGCACCTTCTTAGCATCGGTGCATCCTGCGATGGTTAACTCCCTTCCAATACGGCGTAGCCAATCATCTGCTACTATTGGCTCGATCCTACTGGAGAACACCGGCGGCTGTAACCTTAAGAAACGGGCGAGGTTATCCACTGGCGGCGGGTTGTTGTTGGCATTGCCCTGGTTCTGAACTAGCAATTGCATCAAGGCATTCTGCTGCTGAATCAACTGGGTGATCTCCGGTGGGAAAACAAAATCGGGGTCTCTCCTCGGAGGCATCTGATGGGTTTAGATGGAAGAGATTAGAATAGGAAAGATCTAGGGGAGAAACACTACCCATATGTATATGAGGCATACACAAGCATTCATTCAATCAATCAAGCAAGGGCATACAAAATGGTCTAGGACTATCGCAAAAGTGCTCACTACTACTAGTTACATGGGGAAATACTATTATCATATGGTGATCATCTAGAAATTTTGATCGGTGGAAGACTCCATGATGTCTGCTCCAGCTTCATCTTCGTAGTCATCATCACTTGAATCTGAATTAGTGTCGTCGATGATGATGTAGTTGTCCGGATGAATGGGGTCTTCTCTCGGAACTGGTCCTCCCATAAAAATTCCGATCTTCTCGACTAGATCGTCATTCTTCTCCGATAGGGTCTTGATTTCCTCCTCATATCCATCACGTGTGGACTTAAGCTCTTCCTCCAGCTCGATGATCCTAGTCTTCGCCTTCTTCAACTCGATCATGTCTGCGCACATCTGGTTCTCCTGACGTCGAATGTGCTGGTTTTGCTCCTGGATAAAGGCTGCAACAGATCTATCCTTCCTGGTGTTGATCATCTCCCATTATTCATCTCGGCGCCCACATATTTGATAGGTGGTATTCTCAAGTTCCTTGTGGTAGATTTCTCCAATGCGTCCCATGGTAATATAAGCTGCCATACTCTTGCCAAGGCTCCAAGTGGGTGCTTCGAAAGAAAACTCTATGGGTTTAGAATTTGGCGAGAACATTCTCCCTGGAACTCGTACTTGAATCATCCAGCGCTCTTCTTCCGGTAGAGTGGCTTTGTTTGTCCCAGTGAAGCTTGGTATTCCAATATTCAAGTACCTAGTGACTTCCTTCAAGTGGCGTCCAAAAGGTGTGTCTTCATCTAGTTGTGCAAACTTGGTCTTCATCTCCTTCATCCTAAGGAGTGGAAAAGAAGAGGAGTCAGAAATGAGAAGAGAAGTGTGACCTATGGTTTATCTCAGTGGTCGTGTCCTACACTCAGCGTGTGCTCTGATACCATCTTGCAGCGACCCGACCTCAGATGGTCAAGTCTCTGTGCTCAGGTGTCATCCCTGGATCAGTAATGCTGACACCACACAGTAATGCTGACACCACACAGTACTTCGAAGGATTTACAATCACACACTTATTACATCGAATGTCTCAAAAGAGAACTTATTACAATAATATGGCTTAAGGCCATCTAATGTGATAACAGCGGAAGGCTTGGAAGATAAAGTGAGTCCATCAACTCCAACGGCATAGCTGAGCTGCACGGCAACGACCTACGAACCTTACTCCTCGTCTGAAAAGTCTGCAACATAATATGTTGCCGCCCGAGAATGGGTCAGCACATGGAATATGCTGGCAAATGTAACACAAAAGAGCAATAACAGAATAATGCTACCACTACATGCATATTTGGCTGGTGGAAAGCTCTATGGTTACAGTTTTGCGAAAAGCCAATTTTTCCCTACTACAAAGGAATCGGTTTTAATTAAACTATCATGGTGGTTGAAACATCATTTGAGAAGGTAACCCCAACTCAATAATCCCAATTAAAATAGTTAACAACCCAGCAAGATTAATTAAGAGTGTTGAGATACATGCGAATACTCAAGTACTAGATACTCAGAATTGTCCATAACCGGGGACACGGCTAACCATGATTAGATTGTACACTCTGCAGAGGTTTGCGCACTTTTCCCCGCAAGACTCGATCGCCTCCGTTGATTTCTCGCACTACATGGTGTTTCAGAGACGGATGACCGAGACACAGTCTTTCAGAAGCATTAACTCTCTACTCCGGGTAGACCATACCAAACCTACAAACCCACTACCTGCTGATCCACCTCTTCAAGAGCTTCACGCAACTTACTCAACTATGCTAGAGCCCATAATAGCTTGCGGCTGCACACGGAAGTTTCTAGCATGAATAGACTCAGTTCCCTTTGAGCCTGGGTGGCGGTCCATAGGAGAATCACACGGTAACCCCGGGATTTCCAAAAATAAAAATAGGCAATCACTGGATACCCCAGGTGCCTCAATCCACCCAGATGTGTATTAAAGTTGCCACCTTAAGTAAACAATTAATTAACAATCTCACATTTGTCATGGATATCACTCAAACCCAATCCACGTCTACGAGCATAGCATGGCAGTATAAGCATCACGTAGAAGTAACTCCTAAGAGTTTGATAATAAACAGGGTAATAGGTTCTACCTCAGCAACTACTTCCCAATACCCACATGTTAAAGGCATCCTAATCATGCAATGTTTGAGGACTGAAACTAATGCATAAAAACTTGGTATGAGAAGAGTATGATCAATGTGTTACTTGCCTTGCTGACGATCCGGGAATCCTAGAGACTCGTAGTAACACGCTTCGCACTCCGGGAATTCTATCGCAAGCAAACAATAACATACATAAGCAACAAACAAAGATGCACAAGTAGAACTCCAAATAAAAGAGTTTGACCAGATAGTTCAACTTAAGAACTCCGGTTTGCAAAAAGAATCAAATCAAACGAAGCAACGAAACTCAAACGGCAAAAGAAACAACTTCGTTTTACTAATCTGGATCTAAGTCAAATTTTACAGAAGAAAAATCTTGTTTGAGTAGATTATTTGGAAAGAGGGTTTCAGGATGAAACTCCAGGCGCTTGAATCGCCTAATTCCGATAAACGAGCGAAAAGATAAACAGGTTAGAATATCGGATCAGAAATCGCGATCGGAATAATCGCTGAATAAATCTGATAAAAAGAAAAACGACGAACGGCTAAACGAACGAGCGTTCGTTAGCAGAAACTAAACGGTGAACACGTTCGTTAGGACGAACGGACGAACGAACGTTCGCTAAGTAAATACACTGAAGAAAATAAACCGATCTAGAAAAACGAACTAGGGTTTTCAAAAAAACGAAGGGTTTTCTGAAAAAAAAACCGGCGGCGGGGTCGGGTACCTCCGGCGAGGCTCGTCCGGCGGGGCGGGCGGCTCCGGCGGGTACGACGAGGGGCGGCGGGGCTGCGGGGTGGCGGCGGGATGCGGCGGCGGCGCGGGGCGACGGCGGCGTCTCGGGCGGGGGCGGATCGGGGCTCGGCGGCAGGCTCCGACGGCGGCGGCGATGTGGCGGGTGGTGGCGGGTGGTGTTGTGGCGGCGGGGCGGCGGCATATATAGGGGAAGGGGCGCCCGGGTGGAGTCCGGCTCGGACTCCCTCGGTGTCCGTGCCAAGCACGGCGGTGCGCGCGGGGAGGCGGCGGCAGCTGGCGGCTGGGCCGGCCTGCTCGGCTGGGCCTTCGGCCCAGTCGGGTGCGAGGTTTTTTTTTAAATCATTCCGCCGAAAGAAAAATTCCTAGAAAAATAAATAAAAATCTAAAAATTCCAAAACAAGTTTTCTCCGTCTAAATAAAATATTTAGAACAAGATGAACTTTTCTTGGCCCCTAAAATGCAATTTTTAAAACATGCAACATTTTTCTAGGGCAATTAAAAATCCCGAATAAACTCAAATAAAATCCAAAAAATGATTTTAACATTTTTCCTCCGATATTTCAATTATTTTGGAGAAGTCATATTATCTCCACTCATTTATTATTTTAAAATGAAATATTTTGCGGAGAGAAAATAATTAAAATCGAATCCTCGTCTTCACTATTTGATAAAAATTTCAAATATGAAAATTAGAAAATCCCCAACTCTCTCTGAAGGTCCTTGAGTTGCTTAGGATCTCGAGGATTGCAAACGAAAAGCAATAAAATATGATATGCATGTATGATCTATGTATAACATGCCAAATTGGAAATTTGTGATGTTACATAATTAAAATAAGAGATATTGTGATATCCCAACATAAACATGTTCCAACATGGAGCAATCTTCAACTTCACATGCAACTAACAACGCTATAAGAGGAGCTGAGCAAAGCGATATCATAGCCAAACAACGGTTTGCTGGGAAGGGTGAAAAGGTTAGAGGCTGACATGGCAATTTGGGAGGCTGGATAAATAAGTGATAGGTAGCGCAGTATAGCAATAGAATGAAGCATCTAGCATAGCAATGATAGTAGTGAGATCCAGGGTAATGGTCATCTTGCCTGAAATCCCACTAGGAACAAGAATGAGTCCATGAAGAAACGAGCGGATGAAGACGAACCAAGCGTAGACGAACGAAAGAAGCAAACAACATGGTAAACACACAACACATGAACATGACATGATGCTCAACCAGGTATGATGCATGACAAGGCTATATGATGCTACTCATGGCAAGAGATGATGCATACAAGAACAACACATCAAAGCAAGTTTAAATGAGGCTGGAAACAACATATAACAAATCCGGCAAGTACTCATATGCAAATTTCGAAATTGGTCCAGATCTGAACAAACATTAAGTTGAAGTTGTTAAACAACAAGTTAAAGAGCACCATCATGATCTACACAAAATTCTAGTCAAGTTACATATAAAGTTCATTTAATTCAGAGCTACGGCCTAGAAGATATGAGCAACACAAATTAAACATGGAATTGATGCAAAATGCATACAAACATCAAGCAAAACACCTCAAAACAAGGATGCAACATGATAATATGAAACTACAGGCAATTCTAAGCAAGTTTCATATAGAGCATGCTCAAAAAGGAGCAACGGTGCAACACATACACTCCAAACAAGATATAACAACAATCTGCCCAAAACAGCAAGTAGACACTTTGCAAACATCAAAGAACATGCTATAGGAACCATATGAGCACAAACTTGACATGCACTTCATGTACAGATAGCATAATTCAAATATCATTAAGGTTCAGGTTCATAGGCATCAATATTAAACCAATATGATCAATGCAAGAAGCAACTTCATAACACAGGAGTATATGCATGAGCAGAGTTAACATGATGGCAACTTGAGAGCAAGAATGAGACAAGATACAGCAAGTTTATATAGCAACCAGGTCCATGGTATCAAAGTACACATAACAAAGAGAAAATAACATCATGGCATCATACGTAACAACGTAACTGGGTGATTATAGAGGTGCTCTACAGGTGTCTCCAAAGGTGTTTGTTGGGTTGGCATAGATCCAGATTAGGATTTGTCACTCCGTGTTTCGGAGAGGTATCTCTGGGCCCTCTCGGTAATACTCATCACTATAAGCCTTGCAAGCATTGTGACTAATGAGTTAGTTGAGGGATGAAGTATTACAGAACGAGTAAAGAGACTTGCTAGTAACGAGATTGAACTAGGTATGAAGATACCAACGATCGAATCTCTGGCAAATAACATACCAATAACAAAGGGAACAATGTATGTTGTTATGCGGTTTGACCGATAAAGATCTTCATAGAATATGTAGGAGCCAATATGAGCATCCACGTTCCGCTATTGGTTATTGAATGGAGATGTGTCTCGGTCATGTCTACATAGTTCTCGAACCCGTAGGGTCCGCATGCTTACCGTTCAATGACGATATATATTATGAGTTATGTGTTTTTGATGACCGAAGTTTGGTTGGAGTCCCGGATGACATCATGGACGTGAAGAGGAGTCTCAAAATGATCATATATTGGAAGGTTGCATTTGGACATCAGAATGGTTCCGAGTGGTTCGAGCATTTTTCCAGAGTACCGGGAGGTTACCGGAATCCTCTGGGAGAAGTAATGGGCCTATTGGGCCTTACTGGAGGAGAGGAGAGAGGCCACAAGAGAGGGGCGCACCCTCCCCTTGCCCAAACCGAATTGGACTAGGGGAGGGGGCCGGCCCCCCTCTTTCCTTCTCCCTCTCTCTCCCTTCCCTTTCCCTCTGGTGGAAGAAAAGAAAAGGGGGGCGAATCCTACTTGGACTAGGAGTCCAAGTAGGACTCCCCCCTGGCGCACCCAACCTGGCCGGCCTCCTCTCTCCCTCCCTCCTTTATATACGTGGCCAGGGGGAACCCCAATAAGACAACAGATAATCTCTTAGCCGTGTGCGGTGCCCCCTCCATAGTAACACACGGTCATATCGTCGTAGTGCTTAGGCGAAGCCGTTCGTCGGTAACCTCATCATCACCGTTGCCATGCCGTCGTGCTGACGGAACTCACCCTCGCCCTCAACTAGATCAAGAGCATGAGGGACGTCATCGAGCTGAACATGTGCTGAACGCGGAGGTTTCCGTATGTTCGGTACTTGATCGGTTGGATTGCGAAGAAGTTCGACTACATCAAGCACGCTATTGAAACGCTTCCACTTTAGGTCTACAAGGGTATGTGGACACACTCTCCCCTCTCGTTGCTATGCATCACCTAGATAGATCTTGCGTGATCGTAGGAAATTTTCTGAAATTACCGTGCTCCCCAACAGTGGCATCCGAGCCAGGTCTATGCGTAGATGTTATATGCATGAGTAGAACGCAAAGAGTTGTGGGCGATAATAGTCATACTGCTTACCAACATGTCATACTTTGACTCGACGGTATTGTTGGATGAAGCGGCCCAAACCGACATTACATCACCGCGTTCATGAAACTGGTTCTACCGACGTGCTTCGCACACAGGTGGCTAGTGGGTGTCTGTTTCTCCAACTTTAGTTGAATCGAGTTTGACTATGCCCGGTCCTTGTTGAAGGTTAAAACAACATGCTTGACAAAAAATCGTTATGGTTATGATGCGTAGGTAAGAATGGTTCTTGCTAGAAGCCCATAGCAGCCACGTAAAACTTGCAACAACAAAGTAGAGGACGTCTAACTTGTTTTTGCAAGGCTTGCTGTGATGTGATATGGTCAAGACATTATGTGATATAATTTTTTGTATGAGATGATCATGTTTTGTAACAAAGTTATCGGTAACTGGCAGGATCCATATGGTTGTCGCTTTATTGTATGCAATGCAAATTGCCATGTAATTGTTTTACTTTATCACTAAGAGGTAGCGATAGTTGTAGTAACAATAGTTGGCGAGATGACAATGATGCTATGATGACGATGGAGATCATGACGATGCTTCAATGATGGAGATCATGAGCACAAGATGATGATGGCCATATCATGTCACATATTTTGATTGCATGTGATGTTTATCTTATTATGCATCTTATTTTTCTTAGTACGGCGGTAGCATTATAAGATGATTTGTTACTAAATTTCAAGGTATAAGTGTTCTCCCTGAGTATGCACTGTTGCAACAGTTCGTTGTGCCAAGACACCATGTGGTGATCGAGTGTGATAAGCTCTACGTTCAAATACAATGGGTGCAAGCCAGTATTTGCACACGCAGAATACTCGGGTTAAACTTGATGAGCCTAGCATATGCAGATATGGCCTCGGAACACTGAGACCGAAAGGTCGAGCGTCAATCATATAGTAGATATGATCAACATAGTGATGTTCACCATTGAAAACTACTCCATCTCATGTGATGATCAGACATGGTTTAGTTGATATGGATCATGTGATCATTTAGATGACTAGAGGGATGTCTATCTAAGTGGGAGTTCTTAAGTAATATGATTAATTGAACTTTAATTTATCATGAACTTAGTTCTGATAGTATTTTGAAAATTATGTTGTAGATCAATAGCTCGCGTTATAGCTTCCCTATGTTTTTTATATGTTCCTAGAGAAAACAAAGTTGAAAGATAATAGTAGCAATAAAGCGGACTGGGTCCATGATCTAAGGTGTATCCTCATTGCTGCACAGAAGAATTATGTCCTTGATGCACCGCTAGGTGACAGACCTATTGAAGGAGCAGATGCAGATGTTATGAACGTTTGGCTAGCTCAATATGATGACTACTTGATAGTTTAGTGCACCATGCTTTACGTCTTAGAACGGGGACTTCAAAAATGTTTTTGAAACGTCACGGAGCATATGAGATGTTCCAAGAGCTGAAATTGGTATTTCAGACTCATGCCCATGTCAAGAGGTATGAGACCTCTGACAAGTACTTTGCCTAAAAAGATGGAGGACAGTTGCTCAACTAGTGAGCATGTGCTCAGAGTGTCTGGGTACTACAATCACTTGAATCAAGTAGGAGTTAATCTTCCAGATAAGATAGTGATTGACAAAGTTCGCTAGTCACCATCACGAAGTTACTGGAACTTTGTGATGAACTATAATATGAAAGGGATGACGAAAAACGATTCCCGAGCTCTTCGTGATGCTGAAACCGACGAAGGTAGAAATCAAGAAAGAGCATCAAGTGTTGATGATTAAACAAGACCAGTAGTTTCAAGAAAAGGGCAAAGGGAAAGAAAGGGAACTTCAAGAAGAATGGCAAGCAAGTTGTCATCCCATGAAGAAGCCCAAAGCTGGTCCTAAGCATGAAACTGAGTGCTTCTACTGCAAAGGAAATGGTTACTGGGAGTGGGAACTACCCCAAATACATGGTGGATAAGAAGGATGGCAAAGTGAACAAAGGCATATTTGATATACAGATTAGTGATGTGTACTTTACTAGTGTTCATAGTAACCCCTGGGTATTTGATATTTGTTCGGTTGCTAAGATTAGTAACTCAAAACAGGAGTTACAGAATGAACACAGACTAGTTAAGGGTGAAGTGACGATGTGTGTTGGAAGTAGTTCCAAGATTGATATGATCATCATCGCACACCCCCTATACTTTCGGGATTAGTGTTGAATCTAAATAAATGTTATTTGGTGTTTGCGTTGAGCATGAATAGGATTAGATCATGTTTATTGCAATAGGATTATTCATTTAAGAAAGAGAATAATTGTTATTCTATTTACATGAATAAAACCTTCTATGGTCATACACCCAATGTTGATCGTTTACTGAATCTCGATCATAATCATACACATAATATTGATGCCAAAAGATGCAAAGTTAATAATGATAGTGCAACTTATTTGTGGCACTGCCATTGGGGTCATATCGGTGTAAAGCGCATGAAGAAACTCCATGCTGATGGACTTTTGGAATCACTTGATTATGAATCATTTTATGCTTGCGAACCGTACCTTATGGGCAAGATGACTAAAACTCCGTTCTTTGGAACAATGGAAAGAGCTAGTGACTTATTGGAAATAATACATACCAATGTATGCGGTCCAATGAGTGTTGATGCTCGTGGTGGGTATCGTTATTTTCTGACCTTCACAGATGATTTTAGAAGATATGGGTATATCTACTTAATGAAACACAAGTCTGAAACATTTGAAAAGTTCAACGAATTTCAGTGTGAAGTGGAGAATCATCGTAACAAGAAAATAAAGTTTCTACGATCTGATCGTGGAGGAGAATATTTGAGTTACGAGTTTGGCCTTCATTTTAAACAATGTGGAATAGTTTCACAACTCACTCCACCTGGAACACCACAACATAATGGTGTGTCCGAACATCGTAACCGCACTTTATTGGATATGGTGCAATCTATGATGTCTCTTATCGGTTTACCACTGTCGTCTTAGGGTTATGCATTAGAGACAGCTGCATTCACGTTAAACAGGCCACCATCAAAATCCGTTGAGATGACGCCTTATGAACTGTGGTTTGGCAAGAAACCAAAGTTGTCGTTTCTTAAAGTTTGGGGTTGCAATGCTTATGTGAAAAATCTTCAACCTGATAAGCTCGAACCCAAATCAGAGAAGTGCGTCTTCATAGGATATCCAAAGGAAACTGTTGGGTACACATTCTACCACAGATCCGAAGGCAAGATATTCGTTGCTAAAATGGATCCTTTCTAGAGAAGGAGTTTCTCTCGAAAGAAGTGAGTGGGAGGAAAGTAAAGCTTGAAGAGGTAATTGTACCTTCTCCTGAATTGGAAAGTAGTTCATCATAGAAATCAGTTCCAGTGATCCCTACAATTTATGAGGAAGATAATGATGATGATCGTGAAACTTCAGATCAAGTTACTATAGAACCTCGTAGGTCTTCCATAGTACGGTCCGCACCAAAGTGGTACGGTAATAATCCTGCTCTAAAATATCATGTTACTAGACCAACTTGTGAACTATGAGGAAGCGATGATGAGCCCAGATTCCGTGAAATGGCTTGAGGCCATGAAATCTAAGATGGGATCCATGTATGAGAACAAAGTGTGGACTTTGGTGGATTTGCCCGATGATCGGCAAGCCATAGAAAATAAATGGATCTTCCAAGAGGAAGACGGACGCTGATAGTAGTGTTACTATCTACAAAGCTCGACTTGTCGCAAAAGGTTTTTGACAAGTTCAAGGTGTTGACTACAATGAGATTTTCTCAACTGTAGCGATGCTTAAATCCGTCTGAATCATGTTAGCAGTTGCCATATTTTATGAAATCTGGCAGATGGATGTAAAAACTGCATCCCTGAATGGATATCTGGAAGAAGAGTTGTATATGATACAACAAGAAGGTTTTGTCGATCCAAAGGGTGCTAACAATGTGTGCAAGCTCTAGTGATCCATTTATGGACTGGTGCAAGCTTCTCGGAGTTGGAATAAACGCTTTGATAGTGTGATCAAAGCATATGGTTTTATACAGACTTTTGGAGAAGCCTGTATTTACACGAAAGTGAGTGGAGGTCTGTAGCATTTCTACTATTATATGTGGATGACATATTGTTGATTGGAAATGATATAGAATTTCTGGATAGCATAAAGGGAAACTTGAATAAGAGTTTTTGAAAGAAAAGACCTTGGTGAAGCTGCTTACATATTGGGCATCAAGATCTACAAAGATAGATCAAGACGCTTGATAAGATTTTTCAATGAGTATATACCTTGACAAATTTTTGAAAGAGTTCAAAATGGATTAGTCAAAGAAGGAGCTCTTGTCTATATGACAAGGTGTAAAATTGAGTAAGACTCAAAGCCCGACCACGGCAGAAGATAGAAAGAGAATGAAAGTCATTCCCTATGCTTCAGTCATAGGTTCTATAAAGTATGTTATGCTATGTACCAGACCTAGTATGTACCTTGCCATGAGTTTGGCAAGGGGGTACAATAGTGATCTAGAAGTAGATCACTGGACAGCGGTCATGATTATCCTTAGTGAGGACTAAGGAAATGTTTCTCGGTTATGCGGGTGATAAAGGGTTCCTCGTAAAGAGTTACATCGATGCAAGCTTTTACACCAATCCAGATGACTCTAAGTCTCAATCTAGATACATATTGAAAGTGGGAGCAATTAGCTAGAGGAGCTACAAGCAGAGCATTGTAAACATAGAATATTTGCAAAATACATATGGCTCTGAATGTGACAGACCCGTTGACTAAACTTCTCTCACGAGCAAAACATGATCACACCTTAGTACTCTTTGGATATTAATCACATAGCGATGTGAACTAGATTATTGATTCTAGTAAACCCTTTGGGTGTTGGTCACATGGCGATGTGACCTATGGGTGTTAATCACATACAGATGTGAACTACTGGTGTTAAATCACATGGTGATGTGAACTAGATTATTGACTCTAGTGCGAGTGGGGGATTGAAGGAAATATGCCCTAGAGGCAATAATAAAGTTATTATTTATTTCCTTATTTCATGATAAATGTTTATTATTCATTCTAGAATTTTATTAACAGGAAACTTAGTACATGTGTGAATACATAGACAAAACATAAGAGTCCCTAGTATGCCTCTACTTGACTAGCTAGTTTATCAAAGATGGTTATGTTTCCTAACCATAGACATGTGTTGTCATTTGATGAACGGGATCACATCATTAGGAGAATGATGTGATGGACATGACCCTTCCGTTAGCTTAGCATTAGGATCGTTAGGGTTTCATTGCTACTGCTTTCTTCATGACTTATACATGTTCCTCATACTATGAGATTATGCAACTCCCGAATACCAGAGGAACACTTTGTGTGCTATCAAACATCACAATGTAACTGGGTGACTATAAAGGTGCTCTACAGGTGTCTCCGAAGGTGTTTGTTGGGTTGGCATAGATCGAGATTAGGATTTGTCACTCTGTGTTTCGGAGAGGTATCTCTGGGCCCTCTCGGTAATACTCATCAATCTAAGCCTTGCAAGCATTGTGACTAATGAGTTAGTTGCGGGATGAAGTATTACGGAACGAGTAAAGAGACTTGCTGGTAATGAGATTGAACCAGGTATGTGAAAGGATCGAGAAGAGGTGTCTAGAGGGGGGGTGAATAGACTCTAAGCAAGAAAAGTTACAGTTTTTAATTTCTTTAAGTTGAAGTTGAGTTTTGGCACAAGTTTAACATTCACAATACATATCAAGCAAGCATGCAAAGAGTATATGAGCAGCGGAAAGTAAAGCATGCAATTTGCAACAATGTAAAGGGATGGGATTGGAGTGTGCAAACGCAATTTGGAGACACGGAGATTTTGGAGCCGTGGTTCCGATAGGTGGTGCTACCATACATCCACGTTGAGAGAGACTTCAACCCACAAAGGATAACGGTTGCGCGAGACCATGGAGGGCTCCACCCATGAAGGGTCCACGAAGAAGCAACCTTTTCTATCCCACCATGGCCATTGCCCACGAAGGACTTGCCTCACTAGGGTAGATCTTCACTAAGTAGGCGATCTCCTTGCCCTTACAAACTCCTTGGTTCAACTCCACAATCTTGTCAGAGTCTCCCAAGTGACACCTAGCCAATCTAGGAGACACCACTCTCCAAGAAGTAACAAATGGTGTGTTGATGAGGAACTCCTTGCTCTTGTGCTTCAAATGATAGTCTCCCCAACACTCAACTCTCTCTCACAGGATTTGGATTTGGTGGAAAGAATATTTGAGTGGAAAGCAACTTGGGGAAGGCTAGAGATCAGGATTTTTGTGGTAGGAATGGAATATCTTGATCTCAACACATGAGTAGGTGGTTCTCTCTCAGAAAATGTATGCTAGAAGTATAGGCATGTTCTGATGGCTCTCTCCACGAATGAAGAGTGGGTGGAGGGGTATATATAGCCTCCACACAAAATCTAACCGTTACACACAACTTACCAAACTCGGTGGGACCGAATAGTGAAACTTGGTCGGACCGATTTAGTAAACAATGTGACCGTTAGGATTTTCGGTGGGAACGACATGTCAACTCGGTGGGACCGATATGGTTAGGGTTAATGCATAACGTAATCTCGGTGAGACCGATTACACAAACTCGGTGAGACCAATTTTGGTAATAGACACAGAGGGTTGGTCAGGCAAACTCAGTGGGACCGATTCGCTCATCTCGGTTGGACCGAAACGTTACGAAGAGGAACAGAGAGTTTGCATTGTAATCTCGTAGGACCGATTACACAATCTCGGTGAGACCGATTTTGGTAATGGACATACACAGAGAGATTACAATCCCATCTCGGTGAGACCGAGATCCCTATTGGTGAGACCGAAAAGACTAGGGTTTTGTGGCAGTGGCTATGTCATGAGAACTCGGTGGCGCCGGATAGAAAGATTCGGTAGGGCCGAGTTTGACTTTTGGTTTGGCACATATGTGGATGTGAGAATGTAGGTGAGGGCTTTGGAGCATATCACTAAGCACTTTGAGCAAGCAAGCCATTAAGCAACACCTCATCCCCTCTTAATAGTATTGGCTTTCCTATGGACTCAATGTGATGTTGGATCACTAAAAGTAAAATGTAGAGTCTTGAGCTTTGAGCTTGAGCCAATCCTTTGTCCTTAGCATCTTGAAGGGGTTCCACATCCTCTAGTCCATGCTACTCCATTGTTGAACTTATCTGAAACATACCAGGTAAAAGTATTAGTCCAACAAGAGATATGTTGACATAAATTACCAAAATCACCCAGGGAGCACTTGTGCTTTCAATCTCCCCCTTTTTGGTAATTGATGACAACATACATCAAAGCTTTAGATAAAGATATAGAGACAAGTAAGTAAAGCTTTGGAAAGACATGTAACATGCATAGGCTCCCCCTACATGTATGCAATCATGTAAATATGGAATATAGGAGCATGTGAATGCATAAGCATGACAGAGTAAGCAATGTGTTACATGTATCTTGGCTATATGCATCAGAGTAAATGGTGTGAATATGGGAAATGTACCTTCATGCTCATGAGTCCTTCTTGCAAACAGTATGTACATCAGCAAGAAATCCTCATACACATGACTGTGATGCATATACTTACCTTGTGGTCTTGAGTTGGCTTAGGAAGGAGTGGACCTGTGTAAACAAGGTTAGATAACACAGATACACCTACTAGATAGAGCAAACAAAAGAAACCACAAGAGTACCAAGACTGGGATGACATGTAGAGAGTAAGTACTGAGCACTCCATTGGATATAGACATGTCCTCAAAGGTAAAGATGTGCAATGAATTTAAGAATTTCCTTCCCTTAGATGTCTTTCTCCCCCTGAATCTAGCATGGCATATTGGGAGAAGATAGGGAACAGAAAATAAGAGCAAAGAAAAGAAACAGAGCTAATGCAAACAATCAAGTATAAACACGTCTTTCCCCTCTTAAAGACATGTGACTTCTCTCCTCTTGAACACCAAGCATCTGGGGTCTCTCTCTCTCTCTGAGTATTTTCTCCCCTTATAGTAATGATTAAGCTTTGATGTGATATCTCTATCCCCCTTTGACATCAATTTCCAAGAAGGGTTCTTCTGGAATTTTGTTGTAAAATGGGTTTGGTCCTTGAGTCACAGAACAAAGCAGCAAATCAAATGAGATGTTGGTAGAGGACAAGAATCATTGAGTGGAGCTGGATCAAAAGATTGCAGTAACAAGTGGCAAGCTATCTTTCCTATAGTGAAATCGGTGTCACCGAGTTGTGTTCTTCGGTTGCACCGAAAGATTTCAGTTGGACCGAAGGCAACAGACCGGTGTGACCGAGTTCATCACAGAGAAAACACTTGTCACCTCAGCTCACTAGACAAGTACGATCTCACAAGGATTTGTAAGGAATTAACTGAAAGATTTGCAATGAATTGGATGCAGGGAATGCAGAACATAAATGAAAGAAAAGAAATCTAGATGAAGTTTTTTTTGAAAGAGGAAACAAATATGTATGAGAAAAATGCAAGAGCACAGAAAAGAACACAAGAGAACTTCATCTAGAATTGGTCGGCGACAAAGTCACCTATGTTAGAGTATATTGACATAGGAGTCAAGTGAGATCACTTGATCATAGGTCATACTCATCGTTTAAGCTTAAAATGGGGTTACCATTTTTCGTTTAAGCATCTTGATGTATTCACATCTTGTCGAGTTGCTTTGACTCATGACTTGGAGTAAAGCTTCTCTAAGATGGAATAATATACCTTGGGTGTTGGTGTTGATCGTGATCATGTAGTTGAACTTGTGTGGGTTGCTCAAGGTTGATGTAGTTCATCAAGAGTTGGGAGCATCACTTGGAATTTGAGTTCATCAACCTACATGGGTTAGTTTTTGCAAGGAAGAGCACTTGTGTATCCAAAATGACAATCATGAAACTCAACATAGAATTTGTCAAAGGATATGTTTGAATGGTTTCGTGCTTCCTTGTCTTCAACCACCATTGTGTAGAGACTTGGTGATGTAGAGATTGCTCAAGATGTGAGTGAGTTGCAATCTCATAGATTTAGATTCATCCAAGTACCTACACGGGTTAGATAACATGCAAGGTGCAAATATATCCAAGACATAAGATAGTCATCACAAGAGAAATATCAAGGATTATTCATGCAAGGTGCAAATGTATCCAAATGGAGTTCCTACTCCAAGTTTGAAGCATCAATGATGTTCAATTCACCTCTTAACCTGCAAAACACTTTTTCATCAAGTGGTTTAGTGAATATATCTGCTAATTGCTTATCCGTGCGAACATGTTTAAGATTAATGTCCCCTTTGGCAACGTGATCTCGAATGAAATGATGGCGAACTTCAATATGCTTAGTTCGAGAGTGTTGCACGGGATTGTGAGCAATCTTGATAGCACTTTCATCATCACAAAGAAATGGAACATGTTTCACATATATCCCATAATCTTTAAGAGTTTGGGTCATCCAAAGTAACTGAGCACAACATGAACCAGCGGCAATGTATTCCGCTTCGGTGGTGGATAAGGATACCGAGTTTTGTTTCTTGAAGGACCAAGACACAAGAGATCTACCAAGAAATTGACAAGTACCCGAAGTGGACTTTCTATCAACCTTGTCACCGGCATAGTCCGAGTCGGAGTAGCCAACAAGATTAAAAGAGACCCTCTTTGGATACCAAATGCCAAAGTTTGGTGTATGGATTAAGTATCTCACTATCCTTTTCACGACCTTAAGATGACATTCTTCAGGGGCACTTGATATCGTGCACACATGCACACACTTCGCATAATATCGGGACGTGAAGCACATAGATATAACAATGAACCAATCATGGAGCGGTAAACTTTTTGATCAACCGGTTCACAATCTTTTGTCAAATCAAGATGTCCACTAGTAGGCATGGGTGTAGTCATACCTTGCATTCTTGCATATTGAACTTCCTAAATAAGTCCTTAGTGTACTTTGTTTGAGATACAAAGGTACCTTCCTTAGTTTGCTTGATTTGCAAACCAAGAAAGAATTTGAGCTCACTCATCATCGACATCTCAAACTTCTCCGACATTAGCTTTCCAAACTTTTCAATAAAGTGAGGGTTAGTCGAACCAAATATAATATCATCAACATAGATTTGGCACACAAATAGTTCTCCATTAATACTTTTACTCAAAAGAGTAGAATCAAAATTTCCAATTTCAAAGCCTTTTTCAATAAGCAACTTGGTCAAGCATTTATACCATGCTCTAGGAGCTTGTTTAAGACCATAAAGAGCTTTGTGAAGTTTGTAAACATGATTAGGTTTCTTAGGAGTAACAAAGCCGGGAGGTTGCTTAACATAAACTTCCTCCTCTATTTCACCATTTAGAAAAGCACTTTTAATGTCCATTTGGTACAAGGTGATATCATGGTGATTAGCATAGGCAAGTAAGATGCGAGTGGACTCAAGTCTAGCAACGGGGGCATATGTCTCACCATAGTCCATACCTTCGACTTGAGTGTAGCCTTGGGCGACGAGACGTGCTTTGTTGCGAACTACTTGTCCATCTTCATCTTGCTTGTTGCGAAACACCCATTTGGTACCAATGATGTTGTGGTTGTTGTCGGGCTTCTCGACCAATGTCCACACTTGGCTTCTCTCAAAGTTGTGTAGTTCTTCATGCATGGCGTTTATCCAATCTGGATCTTCCAATGCTTCTTCAACCTTCATAAGTTCAATGCTAGAGATGAATGAATAATGTTCACAAAAGTTAGCTAAACGAGTTTTAGAGCGAGTGATTCTCCCGGTTTGGATATCATTGTAGATTTGCTCGATGGGATGGTCTTTGGCAACTCTTGCTCGAACTCGTGAAAGCTTTTGCTTGGATCTTGGTGGAACATCTTCTTCATCTTGTTCTTCTTCTTGGCCTTCTTCATTATTGATGTTGTCATTCTCTTGTCGTGGTGGAGAAGGAGGTTGTTGATGTTCATCTTGGTGTACTTCCTCGTTTTCTTCATCTTGGTGTGTCCCACTTGTGGATGCTTCCGTATCAACTCTTGGTTCACCTTGTCGTGAGGTGGAAGCTTCCACTTGGACGGACGAGGTAGTCTCCTTCACCTCCGTTGGACGAATCTTGCCCATAAAGAAGTCTTGGATTGCTTCCAGAGGGTCTTTGTCTCCTACATCAATTGGCAATTGCACTACTTGCGAGCCGTTAGATTCATCAAACTTCACATCTACCGTCTCTTCAACCTTTCGGGTGAAATTATTGTAGACACGGTAAGTGTGAGAGTTTGAGCCATAGCCAAGTAGGAAACCTTCATGAGACTTAGGAGCAAATTTAGAGCAACGATGCTTATCAAGAATGTAGCACTTTGAGCCGAATACTCGAAAGTATCCAACTTGGGGTTTGTTACCGGTGAGGAGCTCGTATGCCGTCTTGCTGAGTAGCTTGTGAAGATACAAATGATTTGTTGCATGACAAGCTGTCTCAACCGCTTCCGCCCAAAAGTGCTTCAGCGTCTTGTACTCATCAAGCATCGTTCTTGCCATTTCGATGAGTGTCCGGTTCTTCCTCTCAACAACTCCATTTTGTTGAGGTGTGTACATAGCCGAGAACTCATGTGAAATCCCTTCTTCGTCAAGAAAGGTGTCCACATTCACGTTCTTGAACTCCGTTCCATTGTCCCTACGAACCTTCTTAATCTTCACTTCAAATTGATTTTGGGCCTTCCTAGCGAAATTTTTGAAGATCTTTTGGACCTGCGATTTATCATCGAAAAAGAACACCCATGTAAATCTTGAAAAATCATCAACTATAACTAGACCAAAAGAATTTCCACCGAGACTTTTGTAAGTGTTGGGACTGAAAAGATCCATGTGAAGTAGCTCGAGCGGCCTCCTTGTGGTCATGATGTTCTTCATGGGATGCCTTCCTCCAACCTGTTTACCTGCTTGACAAGCGCTGCAAAGTCTACCCTTATCAAATATGACATCGTTAACACCAAGGATATGATTTCCTTTAATAAGTTTGTCAAGGTTTCGCATGCCAACATGACCTAATCGTCTATGCCATAACCAGCCTTTAGAGGATTTAGCAATTAAGAAAGTTCTAGGTTGAGCCTTTTTAGTGAAATCAACAATGTAAAGATCACCTCTATGTATACCGGTATAGACCATTTTATGATTATCTCTACGAAACACTTGGCAATCTACTTCAGTAAATAGGACATTGAAACCGAAATCGGCAAGCCTAGATACTGAAAGTAAATTGTACCCAAGAGATTCAACAAGCATGACATTTTGTATAGAGCTATCATGTGAGATGGCCACCTTACCCTTTGATTTATCACCAAAAGTGACATACTTTCGACGGCCGTCCTTTTCAGCAAGCTCACGAAACATATCTTTGTCTCCAGTCATGTGATCGGTACATCCACTATCAAGAACACATTCCTTTCCTCCTGCCATGTATCCCCGAAGATTTTCCATAAGACCAAAGTGTCTCATTGCATCATCAAGATCAAAGTCACTATCATCACCCTCATCATAGTATCCATGTTCAACATCGTCATGTGATGGATCAATTCCTAGAGAGGGTGATTCCTTAGAATGAGTTTGACAATGATCTTATTTATGAATTCTAATAGCCTCGGAAATAATATCACCAATAATTCCAACATCTCCTTTGGCACGCATAAGATTGGTAAGTTCAAATAGACAATCATAGGATCATTGGAATTCATCTTACTCAAGGCAATAGACTTATGGAGAATTTCATCCAGATTTTTCAAGGAATAATTTGGAAAACGTTCCTCAAGAAATTTCCATAGAGTGTAGGCACACTCAAGAGTAGGCAAACAACCAATCAAGTTTCTAGGCAAACCTCTAGTGATAAGATTAATGGTTCGAAGATTGTGAATCATGCCAATTGACTCATCAAGGGTGGGATGCATAGAATCAACATGAGGTGCACAAGGGCTAGTAATGTACTTATTCAAATGATATTCATTGAAAATCACTAGCATCTCATTTTTCACTCATGAAAGTACTCTCCATCAAGTATAGGCACTCTATGTCTAAGACTCCCCAAAGTAGACTCATCCATCTTCCTCCAATGATGTTTAAACCAAAGCAATGGAGACCAAAGCTCTGATACCAATTGAAAGGATCGAGAAGAGGTGTCTAGAGGGGGGTGAATAGACTCTAAGCAAGAAAAGTTGCAGTTTTTAATTTCTTTAAGTTGAAGTGGAGTTTTGGCACAAGTTTAACATTCACAATACATATAAAGCAAGCATGCAAAGAGTATATGAGCAGCGGAAAGTAAAGCATGCAATTTGCAAGAATGTAAAGGGATGGGATTGGAGTGTGCAAACGCAATTTGGAGACATGGAGATTTTTGGGCTGTGGTTCCGATAGGTGGTTCTATCGTACATCCACGTTGATGGATACTTCAACCCACGAAGCGTAATGGTTGCGCGAGTCCACGGAGGGCTCCACCCACGAAGGGTCCACGAAGAAGCAACCTTGTCTATCCCACCATGGACGTCGCCCACGAAGGACTTGCCTCACTAGGGTAGATCTTCACGAAGTAGGCGATCTCCTTGCCCTTACAAACTCCTTGGTTCAACTCCACAATCTTGTCAGAGGCTCCCAAGTGACACCTAGCCAATCTAGGAGACACCACTCTCCAAGAAGTAACAAATGGTAGGTTGATGAGGAACTCCTTGCTCTTGTGCTTCAATTGGTAGTCTCCCCAACACTCAAATCTCTATCACAGGATTTGTATTTGGTGGAAAGAAGATTTAAGTGGAAAGCAACTTGGGAAAGGCTAGAAATCAAGATTTATGTGGTAGGAATGGAATATCTTGATCTCAACACATGAGTAGGTGGTTCTCTCTCAGAAAATGTATGCTGGAAGTGTAGGCATGTTCTGATGGCTCTCTCCATGAATGAAGTGTGGGTGGAGGGGTATATATAGCCTCTACACAAAATCTAACCGTTACTCACAACTTACCAAACTCGGTGGCACCGAATAGTGAAACTCGGTCGGACTAACTCAGTAAACAATGTGACCATTACGATTTTCAGTGGGACCGACATGTCAACTCGGTGGGACCGATATGGTTAGGGTTAGGGCATAACGTAATCTCGGTGAGACCGATTACACAAACTCGGTGAGACCGATTTTGGTAATAGACACACAGAGGGTTGGTCAGGCAAACTCGGTGGGACCGATTCACTCATCTCGGTTAGACTGAAACGTTATGAAGAGGAACAGAGAGTTTGCATTGTAATCTCGGTAGGTCCGATTACACAATCTTGGTGAGACCAATTTTTGTAATGGACATACACAGAGAGATTACAATCCCTTCTCGGTGAGACCGAGATCCCTATCGGTGAGACCGAAAAGACTAGGGTATTGTGGCAGTGGCTATGTCATGAGAACTCGCTGGCGCCGGATAGAAAGATTCGGTATGGCCGAGTTTGACTTTTGGTTTGGGACATATGTGGATGTGAGAAAGTAGTTGAGGGATTTGGAGCATATCACTAAGCACTTTGAGCAAGCAAGCCATTAAGCAACACCTCATCCCCTCTTAATAGTATTGGCTTTCCTATGGACTCAATGTGAATCTTGGATAACTAAAAGTAAAATGTAGAGTCTTGTGCTTTGAGTTTGAGCCAATCCTTTGTCCTTAGCATCTTGAAGGGGTTCCACATCCTCTAGGCCATGCCACTCCATTGTTGAACTTATTTAAAACATACTAGGTAAAAGTATTAGTCCAACAAGAGATATGTTTACATAAATTACCAAAATCATCCAGGGAGAACTTGTGCTTTCAGTATGATGATACCGACGATCGAATCTCGGGCAAGTAACATACCGATGAAAAAGGGAACAATGTATGTGGTTATGCGGTTTGACAGATAAACATCTTCATAGAATATGTAGGAGCCAATATGAGCATCTAGGTTCCACTATTGGTTATTGACTGGAGATGTGTCTCGGTCATGTCTACATAGTTCTCGAACCCGTAGGGTCTGCACGCTTAACATTCGATGACGATATGTATTATGAGTTATGTGTTTTTTGATGACCGAAGATTGTTCGGAGTTCCGGATGAGATCACAGACGTGACGAGTAGTCTCGAAATGGTCGGGACATAAAGATTCATATATTGGAAGGTTGCGTTTGGACATCGGAGTGGTTCCGAGTGGTTCGGGCATTTTTCTGGAGTACCGGGAGGTTACCGGAACCCCCCCCCCCCCTCAGGAAAAATAATGGGCCTATTTTGCCTTATTGGAGGAGAGAAGAGAGGCCACAAGAGAGGGGCGCTGTCAGTGTCAAAACCGGCAGATCTCGGGTAGGGGGTCCCGAACTGTGCGTCTAGGCGGATGGTAGCAGGAGACAAGGGACACGATGTTTTTACCCGGGTTCGGGCCCTCTCGATGGAGGTAAAACCCTACTCCTGCTTGATTGATATTGATGATATGAGTAGTACAAGAGTAGATCTACCACGAGATCAAGGAGGCTAAATCCTAGAAGCTAGCCTATGGTATGATTGTTCTTCGTCCTACGAACTAAAACCCTCCGGTTTATATAGACACCGGAGAGGGCTAGGGTTACACAGAGTCGGTTACAATGGTAGGAGATCTACATATCCGTATTGCCAAGCTTGCCTTCCACGCCAAGGAAAGTCCCATCCGGACACGGGACGAAGTCTTCAATCTTGTATCTTCATAGTCTTGGAGTCCGGCCAATGATGATAGTTCGGCTATCCGGACACCCCCTAGTCCAGGACTCCCTCAGTAGCCCCTGAACCAGGCTTCAATGACGACGAGTCCGGCGCGCATATTGTCTTCGGCATTGCAAGGCGGGTTCCTCCTCCGAATAATTCATAGAAGATTGTGAACACCAGGATAGTGTCCGGCTCTGCAAAATAAATTCCACATACCTCCGTAGAGAGAATAATATTTACACAAGTTCAATCTGCTGACGTATTTCGTGGCGTGACGTCACACCACGACCAAGCCTTTACTCGAATCGTTTGTTATTATTCCACCTCAGCACGTTTAGCGAAGCGGTTTCCTTGGCACGTCTTGTCGAGGCAGAGATCGTGTCCCCTTATTCCGGGATTCTCATCAATACGGATGTGGGTAACCCAACCGCGCCATTGATTGTGGCGCTTGGGAGATAAGCGAGTTTTACCAGGCTGGTGGGGACGCACAGTTCCGTCTGCCCATATATAAGGGGATAAGGATCCACCTTTTTACCTATGCCTTCTTCCTCCTTGGCTTATCCATCTCCGTGCACTCGAGCTCCAGCGCCCAAGTCCGCACATCTCACCTCAACCTTCTCCAACCATGTCCGGAGCGGGAGGCAAGTGGATGGCCTCCTCCGTTACGGAGGGGCACATCAAGAAGCTGCGAAGTGCTGGATATTTGTCCAGCGACATCGCGCACCGGCTCCCCGACGAGGGGTAGCTCATCCCCACCCCCAGGCCCCATGAGAGGGTGGTATTCCTTCCCCATTTCCTCCGCGGACTAGGCTTCCCACTCGACCCCTTTGTCCGGGGGCTCATGTTCTACTATGTCCTGGACTTCCATGATCTGGCCCCGAATTTCATCCTCAACATCTCGAGGTTTATCATCATGTGTGAGGCCTTCCTCTGCATCCAGCCCCACTTTGGCTTGTGGCTAAAGACCTTCAATGTCAAGCCGAAGGTTGTGAAGGGCAGCCAAGCGGAGTGCGGAGGCGCCATGGTGGGCAAGATGCCCAACGTCATTTGGCTCGAGGGCGCCTTCATGGAAGCCATCAAGGGGTGGCAATCGAGGTGGTTCTACATCACCGAGCCGCGTGACCCTGAATGGGCAGCGGCCCCCGAATTCAGATCTGGCATCCCCATGCGGCTCACTTCCTGGAAAGAGAAGGGCCTGCTGTGGGGTAATTCGGAAGAGCTGACCGGACTCCAATCCTGTCTCCAAACCCTGGTGAACAAGAAGCTCAAGCTTGTCAATGTAATCCAGGTCATGCTCATCTGCCGGATTCTCCCCTGCCAACAGCGGGACTTCAACTTGTGGGAGTTCGATCCGGCACAGCACCAGACCTTGAGCGGGCTCTTCGACACTATGTACGAAGAGGCCTGGAGGGTGCTGTTCAAGGGCGCCGAGGCTCCCGCATCTGCTACCGAAGATCGCGGATTCAACTCGCAGCGTCAGGTTGGCGAGGTAAGCCATATTATCCTTTATGGGACACTTGCTTTTCATAGTTTAACTCTATGTGGGATCTAAACTCCCAATACCTTTAACAGGCCTGGCAGGAGACGTCCGGACAGGTTAACTGTCCGGCTCCCCTTCCAGAAGACCCAGTGGATGCCCGTCTGACAGGGCTGCTGGTCCCGGCACCTTACGTAGTGCCGGAGAAGAAGGCCAAGAAGAAGGCCACGGGAACCCGGAGGAGTTCCCAGCGTCAGGTGTTATCGGATTCATCATCCGATGACTCCGAGGCTGACTCCTCCCCCGAGGACGAGGAGGGGAAGAAAGAGGCCTCTCTCCCAGTGGGAGGAGAGAAGAAGAGGAAGGCCTCCCCAACAAGGGAGGCCGAAGGGTCCAAGATGGGAAGGACCCTTCCCCCGGACTGTTCCGCCAACATCGGCGACGGCAATGAGGAGTGGCCCTCCAGGGCCAAGCCCCTGGCGAGATCGTAAGTATCCGAACTCCTGAATAACTCATAATTTTTCTTTTTGTCGCATAGCATCTTTTAACGCTGCATACAACCCTGTAGTCCGCCCAAGGACGATCTTCCCGCTTCGTCGAGCGGATCCTTGGGTACGTCGGATGTGAATAGTACTTCACTTCCGACCGCCTCCTCTCCCCGTGACGCCGACGACGCCGAGGTGGGATCCCAGAAAGGGACCTACCAGGAGGAGGAGGCCCTGGAGGTGCCGCAGGGCAACCTCCCGGACTTTGGACCGGATTCCGCACCGGAACCTGTAGTGGTTCCAGAGTCCGGCGGGTGGCCCCTTCGTAAGAAGGGCAAGACTGTGCCGCCAGCGGCCTTCGTCCAACCGGAGGCGCCGGATAACTTGCTGGAGGCGCTCAACGGTGCTTCCATCAACGAGGAACACCGCACTGTCATGAGTGCGGTGATTCAGAAGGTTCAGCTCGCCAAAAGCGGGCTGACCGAAGCCTGCAGCAGCCTTCTAACAGGCTTTGAGGTAAGAATTTTATGATATGTAAAATAGTACCGCATAGACAGTAGCCCCTGATGCTCGGTTCGGTGTTCGGAAAGAAAAGTCAGACTGAGGATCTAAAAATATATACACAGGAGTCTTAAAAATATGTCAATATGGGAATGCAGGCTGTGTTGCTGACCTCTGCCGCACTGACTGTGGAGGTCAATGCCTTGAAGCAGAGCCTCGAGCGGTTCGAGAGCGAGCTCGGCCGTGCCAAGAAGCAGCTCGAGGACAAGGAAGGTGAGTAACACCTTATTAAAGTTGTACCTTACAGAAAAGGATTTGGTTGCATGAGGAATGACAAGGATAACGTGGGTACTCCAGGGGCTACGAACGAGGTGGCGACCCTGAAGCAGGCGGTGTCCGTGGCTGAACACAAAGCGGGCGCGAAACGCGTCGAGCAAGAGAAGCAGGAGGCGCGGGTGGCGGAGATACGGCAAGAGCTCTAGGCTCTCGTGGAAAAACACGAGAGTTTGGAGCGTGACTCGAAGACTCGAGAGTCCGAGCTTGCGTCGGCTCTTGAGAGTGCCAAAGCCGCTAAGGCCGAAGCCCACAAGGCCCTCCAGGAAATCGAGGCATTGAAGAAAATAGCGGCGGGTAAGGCATTCTTCATGCAAAGCAAGCATGTAAAAGTGAATTACCTATTACTTACCCGAATTCGGAGCTCTCCAGGAGCGTTCGCAGATCTGCCCCGTAGCGTGTCCGATGCTGCCGCTTTCTACAGAGCCGAGGAGGGGAGCTCGACGGAGAAGGTGTTCTGGTCTCAGTATGCTGAGGCCGGACATCCGGTGCCCCTTAGCGACCAGCTGAAGCAGCTGGTCGAGCTCCACAAGGTGGCCGAACAGGCCATGAAGGGCCTCATAGTTCGGCTGTGGCCCAAAGAGGCCATGCCTGGGAGCTACTTCGGCCTGGTGCGGCGGTTGGTGGATGCTTGTCCATGGGTTGAAGTCATAAAGCACTCCGCCTGCATTGAAGGTGCCCGTCGGGCCCTTGCCCGTGCTAAAGTGCACTGGGGCAGGATGGACGCTGAGAAGCTTGTGACGGATGCGCCACCACCGGGCAAGGAGTATCGCACGCCCGAGATGTATTATAAGGGTGTCCTGAAGGGTGCCAGCATTATTGCGGGTGAGTGCTTCAAAGATGTAATATTTCAGTAGACTCGCATTTTGTTATCCTGTGCGCTGAAAACTTTGTTAATATGCGCTAAGCAACGCTTGTTAATTTAAAATATTACCTTCTATGTGGCCGCTATCAAATCTGAGAGATGGCAAGTCGTCGGCTTCAGCCCCCATGCCATGAGTGCTGGGGTGTTCGGGATAAACTTGAGCGCTCTTGTTCCCATTTTTGGGTCCATCTAGGGAGGCGTTCAACACAACGAACGAGGCAACCAGACTTATAATGCTTGAACACTCTCACTTAGCCCTAGAATTCTATAATTTTAAATTTCGGTGAAGCCCCTAGTGTTCGGAAGGCCGAATTCGGGGTGCTATCCACGCCTGGGCCGGACAAAGCCGGTTCCTCGCTCTAAGCGGCATAAGTCTTTAGGGACTCGAAGAAACCTCTCAAACAGCAACCGGCTCTCGCCCCATCATGACGGTCAGTTTTAGCTTTCTCCACTGAGGTGCTCGCCCAGCTCAACTGGGGCACAATCGCAGTGGTTCTCCCAGTGCTACCTTAGCCGATATAACGGAACGTAAGGTACCAAAACATGGGAGCCGGGCAAACCCAACTATTGACCCAAGACATGATTCGGAGCCGATGCATATAGTGCTATAAGTTCGGGGTGCCGCACTTGTGAAAGTGTTCGGACTTATCACACGATAATGTGGGGAACTTAAGCCCCTAGTGTATTTAGCCGTACCAAAGTTTACGGATGCAACATGTCATAAATGGACATATGTATAAGAAAGGAATGCAATTATAGGCGAAAAGCGATGCATTGTTTATTCAAAAAATACTGCCATGAATGCAGAATGATACAAATAGTGCGATTAGCAAGGGGTGGAACTATTTAGCATGTCCCCTTCCAGGGGTAGGCTGTGGAATGGTGTATATAAAACAGGTATAATGCTCGTAATGGAGACCACCTGGATACTCGTCGTAGCTCTTCTCCTTCCCTGGCTGTTGCATCGTGAGTTCGGCAGGTCTACTGCCGGACAGGGCCTCTGGTAAACAAAGTCCTGAGGATAAGAAAAAAAGGAAAGAAAAAGGATGACACACTTGGGAGCCGCTGGTGTGGTTGAGCCGCACTCTGGGCCTGCCGTGGTCGTGCCCCTCCCCCTATGCCCATGGTATCTCCAGAGCGTAGTGATGTACGCGAAGTACTGGTCTTGCAATTTTGCGAGGGCTGGGGTTGGGGCCGCATTGCTACGCGTGCTCGGAACGTGCCAGGTGGTCTTGTTGTGGGTTACTCCGGGCGTGCTTGGCGGTGTCCGGTCGCTTAACGGCCGGACTCGAGAATTGCCTTAAGAGGCTGCTCTGCACTTCTGCCGCCAGAGCCGCTGTGTGCTCCTCCGTTCGGAGACAGCGTTCTGTGTTTCCGTTGACCGTGATGACTCCTCGAGGGCCTGACATCTTGAGCTTGATGTATGCGTAGTGCGGCACTGCATTGAACTTTGCAAACGCGGTTCGTCCGAGCAGTGCATGATAGCCGCTGCGGAACGGAACGATGTCGAAGATTAACTCCTCGCTTCGGAAGTTATCCGGGGATCCGAAGACAACTTCCAGTGTAACTGAGCCTGTACAATTGGCTTCTACACCTGGTATGACACCTTTGAAGGTCGTCTTTGTTGGTTTAATCCTTGAGGGGTCTATGCCCATCTTGCGCACTGTATCCTGATAAAGCAGGTTCAGGCTGCTGCCGCCGTCCATCAGGACTCTAGTGAGGTGAAACCCGTCGACGATTGGGTCTAGAACCAATGCGGCGAATCCGCCATGGCGGATGCTAGTGGGGTGGTCCCTTCGATCCAACGTGATCGGGCAGGAGGACCATGGATTGAACTTTGGGGCGACTGGCTCCATCGCGTATACGTCCCTGAGTGCACGCTTCCGCTCCCTTTTGGGTATGTGGGTTGCGTATATCATGTTCACCGTCCGCACTTGTGGGGGGAAACCCTTCTGTCCTCTATTGTTCGGCGGCCAGGTCTCCTCCTCGTCATCGCTATGCAGCCCCTTATCATTGTTTTCGGCAATTAACTTGCCTGCCTGCTTGAATACCCAACAGTCCCTGTTGTGTGATTAGCTGGCTTTTCAGGGGTGCCGTGTATCTGGCACGAGCAGTCGAGTATTCGGTCCAAGTTGGATGGACCCAGAGTAGTTCATTTGAATGGCTTTTTTCGCTGACCGGGTTTGGAGCCTCTGAATCTCGCGTTGACTGCCGTATCCTCAGTATTATTGCCGTTAATGCGGCGTTTCTGCTTGTTGCGACGCGACCTGCCATTGTGGTCCTTGGTATCCGGACTGCCAGGATTTTTGTTGAGGTTGTTACTGCGGGCTAGCCAGCTGTCCTCTCCTGTGCAGAAGCGGGTCATGAGTGATGTGAGGGCGGCCATGGATTTCGGCTTTTCCTGTCCTAGGTGCCGGGCAAGCCACTCATTGCGGATGTTGTGTTTGAAGGCTGTGAGGGCCTCCGCATCCGGACAGTCGACGATTTGATTTTTCTTGGTTAAGAACCGTGTCCAGAATTGTCTGGCCGATTCGTTTGGCTGCTGGATTGTGTGGCTTAGGTCATCAGCGTCTGGTGGTTGCACATATGTGCCCTGGAAGTTATCAAGGAATGCGGCTTCCAGGTCCTCCCAACACCCAATTGATTCTGCTGGCAGGCTGTTAACCCAATGCCGAGCTGGGCCTTTAAGCTTGAGTGGGAGGTATTTGATGGCATGAAGATCATCCCCGTGGGCCATGTGGATATGAAGGAGATAGTCTTTGATCCAAACCGCGGGGTCTGTTGTGCCATCTTAGGATTCAATGTTTACGGGTTTGAACCCATCGGGGATTTGATGATCCATTACTTCATCTGTGAAGCATAGTGGGTGTGCGGCGCCTCTGTATTGGGCTATATCACGACGAAGCTCAAGCGAGCTTTGTCTACTGTGTTCGGCCCGGCCGGAATTGCTGTATCCGGTGCGACGGTTGTCGTCGCGTATCGTGGGGCGCCCACGCGGTCCGTAGATCGATCTTGATTGTCTTGCCTTATCCTCCAATATGTCTCACAAGTCCAGCGCATTCCCCTGTGGCTTTTTACTTTTCGAGCAATGCCGGGGTACGGCTTTAGTGGAAGGCCTAGAGGCCTCCCTGTCGCGGCCACGAGGTGGCCAGTCGGCCGTATTGTGCGCTGGTGATGTAGGTTTATATGCTTCCTCTTCTAACTGGGGTAGCAGCTTGCGTTTAGGGTAGATTTTGGAGGGGCGTTCGAGTTCGTACTCTTCGGCCGCGAGGACTTCGGTCCATCTGTCGGCTAGCAAATATTGATCAGCTCTAAGCTGTTGCTGCTTTTTCTTGAGGCTGCTTGCCGTGGCCATAAGCCTGCGTTTGAAACGCTCTTGTTCGACGGGATCCTCAGGCACGACGAATTCGTCGTCGTCGAGGCTTGCCTCGTCTCCGGAGGGGGGCATGTAATTATCGTCCTCTACCTCCTTGTCTGCCGCTCTCTCATGAGGGGTGGCTTCTCCATCCTCCTGTGCTGAATCTTGCTGGAGGGGGTTGTCTTCGACACTGCCCGGGGTGTTATTGTCTCCGGTGCCGGAATCTCCATTCTTACTGTGGCGGGATTTAGAGCGGCGCCGCTAACGCTGGCGCTTAGGCAGTTTCTTGGAGGGGTCTTCCTCCATTGTTCCATCGCCATTCCCATCCTTTGGGATGTCCACCATGTATATGTCGTATGACGAGGTGGCTTTCCAGTGCCTCGTAGGCGCTGGCTCTTGGTCGTCTCCGGCATCGTCCTCCATACCGTCGATGTCTTTGGAGTCAAAGTCTAGCATGTCGGTTAGGTCATCGACGGTGGCTACAAAGTGGGTGGTGGGTGGGCTTTGAATTTTTTCGTCGTCCGCATCCCAACCGTCCTGACCGCAGTCCAGCTAGGGCTCTCCTGATAACGAGAGATACTTTAGCGAATTCAGGATGTCACCAAAAGGCGAGTGCTGAAAGATGTCCGCAGCGGTGAACTCCATGATCGGCGCCCAATCGGATTCGATTGGTAGGGTCACGGGAGGTTCGTAGTCCGGCGAGGAGTCCGGCACCTCGGAGTCACGACCTTTACAAGGGACAGGGTCGGTATTCGGCTCCATCGCCATAGAGGTAGCAGCGCCCAAGGCGGTGTCTAGCCACCCATCCTTGATCGGCGTAGTCTGTCGGATTTCGGGTTCCGGCAGACCCTTGAGGTTCGAACACTGGGGTGCACACGGAGATTCAACCCTCTACCGGCTCGCTCCTCGCCGAATCGCTAAGACCTAAACTACAAAACTGAACAGCACAAGAGACACAGGATTTATACTGGTTCAGGCCACCATTGTGGTGTAATACCCTACTCCAGTGTGTGGTGTGGTGGATTGCCTCTTGGGCGGATGAGGAACAATACAATGGGAGAACAGCCTCGCGAGGGTCTGTTCTTGGCGGGCGCGATGAACTGCTAGGGGGAGTTCAGTCGCCTCTCTCTCTTTGTGTGTCTTTCTATCCTTGTTCTTTCGATGCCTCTACCCTGCGGGTGGCTACCCCTATTTATAGGCAAAGCCCCTGGGCCTCTTCCCAAATATTGAGCGGGAAGGGCGCCAACAATTGGCCATTTTGAAGGGGAACAGCGGGTACACTTATCCTGACTAAAGTTGGTCCTCGCCTGTCAAAGGCTCTAGTGGTGACGCCGGCTTGGGCTCCACAATGACTTCCTTCCGGCCGTTGGGCTGGTCTTGGTCTTGTTGCACCGAAATGGACGCCTTTGCTTGATGCTCTCGCCTGCGCTTGCTCCCTTTGCACCAAAGAGGACAGGAGGACACTACGCGGGCTGGTGCCCGACTGGTGCCCTTGGTCGTCTTGGCTTGCGTCATGGGCACCTCGCGAGGTACCCCGCCTTGAACTCTCCGCCTCCTCGTGAGTCAGCCTGACGAGGCCGTGCCTGAGGAAGCTCCTTGTCGTCCGCCCCGCGAGGCTTGGCCCCTCGCGAGGGTCTTGAGCTTGTGTTGATGAAGATGGGATGTGCTGGACCTCCTTTGAGCCACGCCGCAGGCCGCAGGCAGGCAAGTCTGGGGACCCCCATTCCCAGAATACCGACAGTAGCCCCCAGGCCCACGGCGCGCCTGAATTTGGCCGAGCAGAGAGGCGAAAGGGCAAGTGCGTAGCGTCGCGTGCCCTAACAGCCTGCGGCCTTGGGCGCCGCGTGGCGGTTGATTGGACGTGGGCGCCTCTGCAACCGCGCGAGTTGATAAAGGAGCGGCATCTCCCTGGCCTCCTTTACTTCCTCCAGTTGCTGCTCAGATCCCCTTTCTTGCGCCTCTCCTCCCTGCTTACGAAATCTTCAGATCTACTCCGTCTGCGCGCCCTAGCCAGTCATTGCACCTCGCCAAGCCCCGACCGGAGCTTGGTACTCGCCTACCTTGGACTTTCCAAATGTGTCGGAGGCGAGCCTTGCCGGGGTCCGCCAGATGGCGGAGGCGCAGGGCATCGATGGGGCGAAAGCGTTCAAGGCCGGCTCCACCATCCCTGAAGGACGAGGGAGCATCTTCTATCCGCTCTTCGTGAGCGCCATCGTCGCCGGTCTGGTGCTTCCCTTTTCTGAGTTCTTCTTCTCTGTCCTCCGCCACTACAATTTTCAAGCTCTGCACCTCCATCCCAACTCCGTCCTTCTTTTGGAGATCTTCGCCTACTATTGTGAGGCTCACATAGGGGTGAAACCCTCGGTGGCCTTGCTACGCCACTACTTCTCCCTCCAGACCTCCCGTGGTTCCACCTCCGCGTGCGCGAGCTTCTCGCGTACGGCGGCTCCATCGCCATTTTGAACCCTGGGAAGGGGATTGAGGGCTTCAGGAGCAAGTGGGTCTTGGTGGATGCTGGGCGCATCCATCCTCGGCTGATCCTACCCACGGAGCACCCCACGAGCTCCGACGACTGGTCCCGAGTGGAGCTTCTCGATCCCCGCGCGAAGCTGGTGTTGGAGAAGATGGATGTAGATCTGAGGCCGGCCAGCATGGCGGTGGCGAAGCTGACCGGTGCATCGCTGCTAAGGGAGTTCCTGGAGCATCAGCTGGCTCCGCTCCGTCAGTACTCGCTTCCGATGTGGAGGCCTCACCCGAGCCCCGTGGTCTTGGCCGACGAGGATCTGGCTGCGGTCCTCCAGTCCTTTGTTGGGGGCGACGTGGCGAGGCTGGAGGGCGCCCCTACGCCCCTGTTCCTTCGCGAGGATTGGGAGCAGGTAGTGGGGTCCATGCCTGTCTTCAACGGGGACGGGCCCATGCCTGTGGAGGCTCTAGAGGACCTGGTGGACGTGTCCTCCGACAACTCTAGCGAAGAGAAGGAAGAAGGGGAGCAGGAAGAGGGGGTTGACTCAGAGGCAGAGTCAAGGGCTCCTCCCCTTCGGTGCAGGTCTCGCACTCTCCGCCTCCCCCAGAGTGACGACGACGAGGATGAGGATGAGCAGGGCGGCGGAAGCTTGCCTCCGATCCCGAAGAAGGACCGGACTGGGCTGATCCCCCGCGGGTCCGCCCCGGCCCCGAGGGGATCTGCAGGTGCGCCTCCTGCTCCCGAGACCCTTGAAGCTGACCCTTGCAGCCGGCTCTTGGGCTTTAAGTATGGACGGAGGCTGCTTGAGCCCACCTGCGACAACCTGTAAGTGCTCGATTCCTGTCTTGATTATTGTTCTGTTGCCGAGACTTGATGCCCGTATCTTTCGGCCAGGCTGGCGCCCGCGGCAAAGAAGCCGAAGGGAGCTCCTGAGGTCCCATCCGCGGTAGTGCCTCTGCCCGAGAAAGAAGGTGACTATGACGCGCAGGCCTCTCCTGCCCGGGCATCCTCGCGAGGCCAGGCTGAGCCTGCTGGGGCGAGCTCAGCCCCCTTGACCCAGGCGACTCCCGAGGTGCCCTTTCTTGATGCTACCTCCACTGCCGTTGTGGTGCAGCTGGTTCCGCCTCAGGATACTGTGGTCATGTTGCCGTCTTCTCCTCCTACTCCACCGACTGCTGCTTCCCTGAATACTGTTCTGGAGCGCGCTGTTGCCGGACTGGACCATCTGCGGCAGGATCTTCTGGGCGCCGACCCTCGTCTAGTGGCCGGGCGCTTGGAGCTGGCTTCTGGCTGGATTCACTCCGATGCATCGATACGGGCGGTGCTGGTCCAGGCCTCGACGGCTTGCGACAAGGAGAAACAGAGCATCCTTGAGGCGAAGGTTGCCCGCGATGCTGCCCTGGGGGAGGCAGCTAGCGTCCAAGGTCGCTGCGAGACGCTGGAGAGCGAGCTGAAGGGCCCGCAGAACTAGCTTGCCAAGGAGGCCCGCCTTCGCCAAGAGCAGGAGGAAAGCATGAAGGCTCGCGAGGCGACCGTCAAGGACCTGGAGGCCAAGCTCAAGAGGCGACATGGCCGCCTAGGCGTGCTGGAGCAAGAGCTGGAGGCGAGGAAGGTTGAGCTGGACGGCAAGGCCCGGGTTCTCGCCGAGGATCGTGTGGCCTTTGCGGATATGGAAGAGAAGGCTCGCACTTCGCTGAAGACGCTTTATGACAGCGGCCTTGAGAGCCCGCTGGCCGGTGAGGAGGATGGCCCCGCCAAGCTGCTTCCCTTCTTGGTTCGCGCCCTTCAAGACGTCACCCTTGGCCTTGGCCCTACGGCTGAGGCCGAGGCACGCGTCTTGTCTTCTGCAGCGCTGACGTGGGTCTTCACCCACATCTATCTTTGTGACCCCAACATCGACCTCGACAGCCTGCTGGAGCCAGTGAGCGGCGAGCGCGCCGCTGCCGCTGCTGAGGCCGTGAAGGGTCATGCGGAGGCTCTGCTGGGGAAGTTCCGGGCCTTCAGCACCAAGCCGAAGCGGAGCGCTACTAGCCCTGCTGCTCCACAAGGCGAACCTGCTCCGCGCAGCTCCCCCGCCGGCAAGTGACTCCGTCGTGGCTCCCGTCCTGCTTTTAATTCTTCCGCATGTACCATGCCTCGGGGAGGCATTAAAACTTATGTTTGATGCTGTGATAACAGTATGGACTATAATATTTGTTTATGAATTCCCTAAAATTTGCATTATTCCTTCCTACTTGCTTATGTTCTACGCCGGCAGAGCCCGGCCCCGCGCATACCTCAGCCGCCATTGGCCCCGACCGGAAACCAGGACGGGACCAAGGAGTGAGGGGCTACGTGACAAGTTAGGCTCCTGAGTCGCGATGCTCAGGAGTCCCCCTTGGCGCTCGAACAGCAAGTAGGGAGGTGAGATGTGGGTGGATCTACTGTTCTACGTCTGCAGAGCCCAGCCCCGCGCATACCTCAACCGCCATTAGCCTTTCGGAACTAAGGAGTGAGGGCCTACGTGACTAGTTAGGCTCCTGAGTCGCGATGCTCAGGAGTCCCCCTTGACGCTCAAACAGCCTTCGTACCTTGGCTCCACTCGGGGAGAGACATGCGACGAACCAGGCCCGGGGGGGCCTGGCCAGGTAGCGTGCGTCTGGGCGTGACCCAGGCGCAGCCCCCATGCCCAGCCCCTTCGCGCGGCACTCCCGAGGGGAGGCGTTGCGACAAGGACCGACACTGAGCTCCGGGCTCCTTGAGGTTGATGCGGCCCGGAGGCCACCCTCAGTTGTTTATCACCAGCGTGGAGCATAGCGCTTTCGGATGCGTACGGGCATAGCCGCTCCTCGGCAGTGTCGTCAGCCAGCGCGGAGCATGGTGCTTCCACTGGTAAGTGGGAGGGTGCTCCCCTCCGGGAGGAGTCCCCAGGGCGTATACAGCCCCACCCTGACACGTGGCTGGCACGGTAGGGCTTGGCGAGGTGTATCTGGGCACCCGTGAGCTAGTGCGGGACTCATGGGGCCCTACCTCAAGGCGGGTTGCGCCTGGCTCTGGGCCTTATCTTCGAGTGTGTTCCTGCAAATTTGGCCAGATGCCGGTGCTCTACGTCTTCGGGTCCCGGCTCTTGGGCTGGTCTCAGCCGTCGCTGGCATGCCAGGTCGCGATGCCATGGACAAGACCAGAGGGTGAGGGCCGGAGAGCCGGTAGGAGCCCTGAGTCATGATGCTCAGGCACCCCCCCTTTAACGCGCAAGCTGGGTTAGATGACGAAACTCTACGTCCTCGGGTCCCGGCTCTCGGGCTGGTCTCAGCCGTCGCTGGCATGCCAGGTCGCGATGCCATGGACAAGACCAGAGGGTGAGGGCCGGAGAGCCGATAGGAGCCCTGAGTCGCGATGCTCAGGCACCCCCCCTTTAACGCGCAAGCTGGGTTAGATGAAGAAACTCTACGTCCTCGGGTCCCGGCTCTCGGGCTGGTCTCAGCCGTCGCTGGCATGCCAGGTCGCGATGCCATGGACAAGACCAGAGGGTGAGGGCCGGAGAGCCTGTAGGAGCCCTGAGTCGCGATGCTCAGGCACCCCCCCTTTAACACGCAAGTTGGGTTAGATGACGAAACTCTACATCCTCGGGTCCCGGCTCTCGGGCTTGTCTCAGCCGTCGTTGGCATGGCAGGTCGCGATGCCATGGACAAGACCAGAGGGTGAGGGCTGGAGAGCCGGTAGGAGCCCTGAGTCGCGATGCTCAAGCACCCCCCCTTTAACACCCAAGATTCCGACACCCAGGAGAAAGAGGCACCAAATAACAAGCATGGTGGATCGAAAGCATAGCCCTAAGACAAACGCAAGAAGGATACATGCCGCTGGGACAGGCCCGAGCGGCTTGGGGATGATGCAGCCCGAGGGGCGCCCCCAATAAGGTAAGCTAAGGACATGAAATAAAAGGGATACATGCCGCAGGGACGGACCCACGCGGCCTAGGAATAATGCGGCCCTGAGGGCGCTCCCAGCCAGAAACGAAACTTAAAAGATGTCACCTGATGATGTTGGGGACGAAGGGGTGTTGGTGTAGTAGACTCGGTGGGCTGCGGGAGCCGATCCTCACGAGCCCCCAGGCCCAGGGGCCTCTGGAGGCTCTGGAGGCGCTGGCGGCTCCTCGCGGGCCATCTCCATCTCCGCCAGGGCTGCGGCATGCCTGACCTCTTGAGCCTCCAAGATGGCCCTCATGAGAAGCTGGTGCGCAGCAGCCACGTTCGGCAAGCCGTAGGGCATGCGAACGTAGCTGTGGGGCGGACCCTCGCAGTGTCCCACTTGCGAGGGCCAGAGGCACTCCTGAGACGCGGCTCGGTTGAGCCCTGGTATGTCGATGCAGACGCGTAGCCCACCATCCTCGCCTGGATGGGGGGCCACAGCGGGTAAGCGGCGGCTGCCTCTCATGACTCTTGACTCCTGTAGCTCCTGAATGGCCTTGCTGACGAACTCCTGAGGGTTTGGCCCTCCTTCCCTTGCTCCTTCATGAGGGAAACATGCTTCGAAGCACGCCTCCACGTGGTGCCCAAGCGCCTCCCTCGTGACCTTGGCGAGGTCGGCGGCCCTCCAGGGGAGAGCCCCCGAGCACCGCCTGAGGAGGGTGCTGGGTGCGCTTCCCTATGCGATGGAAGGAGGCTCCCCCTGAGCAGGCACGGGCCCTGAGGGGCCTGCCTCCTGAGGGGCCGGGCCGGACGATGTCTTCTTCTTCTTGGGGGCGGCCTCGGGAGGCCTCCTGCTGCCGCGGTCTGGGTCTTCCAGTGATGCGGCCCGAAAGGCTCGCTCAAGGGAGCACACTACGTCTCTCTCTTCGCAGGGCACCATGATGACCCCGCCGCTTCCTGGCATCTTGAGGACGTTCTAGCCATGGTGGGTTACGGCCATGAACTTGGCCAGCGCCGGGTACCCAAGGATGGCGTTGTACGGCAGGAGAATGTGGGCGATGTCGAAATCGATGTGCTCGGTGCGGTAGTTGTCGCGTGCCCCGAAGGTGACAGGAAGGCAGACCTGCCCGGTCGGGACCGTGGAGCCATCGGTGACTCCGAAGAAAGGCTTGGTTGGCTGAAGCTGACTGTAGGGCACTTGAAGATTGTTGAACGTTTCCACGGAGAGGACGTTGAGCCCTGCCCCGCCGTCGATGAGGGTCTTGGTGACTAGCACATTGCTGATGATTGGGGAACAAAGCATCGGGAGGACTCCGGCTGTGGCCGCGCACTTGAGCTGATCCGCTGAGCTGAACGTGATGGCGCATGCCGACCACCTGAGAGGGCGCTTGGCCTCGAGCTTGGGGAGGACCGCATTCACTTCACGGGCGAACTGCTTGAAGATGCGCTGAGAGGCTGGGGCTTGAGCCCCGCCCAGGATGTAGGCGATTGCACGTGGTTCCTGGAAGCCCCCAGCCCCCTCGTCCTGATGACGGTCTTCATTTCTCCTTGGCTGCGGCGGCAGCGGAGGGAGGCCTGCGTTCCCTTGCGGGCGATCCTCGCGAGGCCGATCCCTCCAGCCTCCCTCGCGAGGCGGGTCCTGCCAGCGATCCTCGCGAGGTTGGTCGCGCCACCCTTGGCGTAGGCCGCGGCCTTCCCAACGTCCTGCATTCCTTCCTCCTCCTCGGCCGTAGCCCCAGTCGCTGCGGTTGGGACGTCTGCCGACCCTTCCTTCACGCACGGCCCGGAGCTCTTGGCATTCATTGGTGTTGTGGGTGTGGAGGTCGTGGTACACGCAGTACCGACTACCCTTGGAGTATTCGGGCTGATCTCTGCCCCGCTTGGTGTCTGGCTCGGCCGCGAGTACGGCAGCCCCCTTGCGCTTCACGTCCTTGGCCTTGGGCTTCTTCTCTTTGGGGTCCGTGGCAGTCAGCTCGAGGAGGGAGAGGCGCCCCTCCTCAGCCCTGGCGCACTTGGTCGCCAAGTTGAACAGCTCCAAGGAGGTGCACAGGTCTTCATGCATCGCCAGCTCCTCCTTCATCTTGACGTCGCGCACTCCGTCGGAGAAGGCTGAGATGATGGCCTCCTCCGTCACCCTGGGGATCTTGAGGCGCACGTTGTTGAAGCGCTGGATGTACTTCTGCAGGGTTTCCCCTGGTTGCTGCTTGATACGGCGCATGTCGCTCACGGCGGGTGGCCGGTCGCGAGTACCCTGGAAGTTGGCGATGAAGCGGGTGCGCATCTCGTCCCAGGAGGAGATCGTGCCTGGGGCCAGATTCAGGAGCCAGGTGCGTGCTCTGTCCTTGAGCGCCATGGGAAACCAGTTCGCCATGACCTTTTCGTCTCCGTTGGCAGCCTCGATGCCCAACTCGTAGAGTTGGAGGAACTCTGCAGGGTCAGCCGTGCCGTCGTAGCGAGGAGGCAGGTCTGGCTTGAACTTCCCCGGCCACGCGACGCTGCGCAGCTCAGAGGTGAAGGCGCGGCAGCCCGCCGTGGCCACAGGGGGCCTTGGGCGACGGAGAGCTTGGTCCTGCGGGTCCCCATGCGCCGCGGCTGGGGGCAGCGCAGGGTCTTGACGTGCTGGAGCAGGGAGCGCTCGGGCAGCTTCTCGAGGGTGAGGGACTTCTTGGCAGCTCTGCTCTTGCCGCGCTGGCGCCTGACGGAGCGGGTTCCGCCCAGGGGCCGCGCGCCTTGGGGCCAGGGAGCCTTCTTGTGGAGGAGGAGGCTGAGGCGCCCCAGGAGCTTCATTGCCCGTGCAGGGCGGGGTGCCGTGCAGCGAGAAGGACGGCGCGGGGGCGCCTCCGGCGCGCGGACGAGCTCGGCGACTTGGTCGAGCCATTCTTCGTAGACGTCGTCGATGGGGCGGTAGCGCAGGAGCTTGTTTGTCACGATGAGCTCAGCTCGGGCCACCATGGCCGCGCGGGGCGCGCGTGACGAAGAACCAGCAGGGGTGAGCGAGGGCATGGCAGTGCGGCCGTCCCGCCTCATGGATGGATGCTGAGACGATGCTTGCTGTTCGTTCCCCACCGGGCCGGTGGCGGCGTTGACGGCAGGTGACGGGGAACGACGAGGGCGCCCGCCGACGGGAGTCGTCTGGGCGACATGGGAAGTGGGGGCGGCTCGGCGCTCGGTGCGAGCCCGATGAGTGTCAAACATGGATGCGGTGGTCGGAGAAGAACGAGGCGACGGAAGGCAACTTCCGGCGCACCCCTACCTGGCACGCCAAATGTTGGATTTCGGGTTCCGGCAGACCCTTGAGGTTCGAACATTGGGGTGCGCGCGGAGATTCAACCCTCTACCGGCTTGCTCCTCGCTGAATCGCTAAGACCTAAACTACAAAACTGAACAGCACAAGAGACACAGGATTTATACTGGTTCAGGCCACCATTGTGGTGTAATACCCTACTCCAGTGTGTGGTGTGGTGGATTGCCTCTTGGGCGGATGAGGAACAATACAATGGGAGAACAGCCTCGCGAGGGTCTGTTCTTGGCGGGCGCGATGAACTACTAGGGGGAGTTCAGTCGCCTCTCTCTCTCTCTCTCTGTGTGTGTCTTTCTATCCTTGTTCTTTCGATGCCTCTACCCTGCGGGTGGCTACCCCTATTTATAGGCAAAGGCCCTGGGCCTCTTCCCAAATATTGAGCGGGAAGGGCGCCAACAATTGGCCATTTTGAAGGGGAACAGCGGGTACACTTATCTTGACTAAAGTTGGTCCTCGCCTGTCAAAGGCTCTGGTGGTGACGCCGGCTTGGGCTCCACAATGACTTCCTTCCGGCCGTTGGGCTGGTCTTGGTCTTGTTGCACCGAAATGGACGCCTTTGCTTGATGCTCTCGCCTGCGCTTGCTCCCTTTGCACCAAAGAGGAAAGGAGGACACTGCGCGGGCTGGTGCCCGACTGGTGCCCTTGGTCGTCATGGCTTGCGTCATGGGCACCTCGCGAGGTACCCCGCCTTGAACTCTCCGCCTCCTCGCGAGCCAGCCTAACGAGGCCGTGCCTGAGGAAGCTCCTTGTCGTCCACCCCGTGAGGCTTGGCCCCTCGCGAGGGTCTTGAGCTTGTGTTGATGAAGATGGGCTGTGCTGGGCCTCCTTTGAGCCACGCCGCAGGCCGCAGGCAGGCAAGTCTGGGGACCCCCGTTCCCAGAACGCCAACACAGTTGGCTCCGAGCTAAGGGTCGGAGCGGACACTTGTGCGGCCTCCAGGGCACCGTCCGGCAGCAGAGCTAGATCATGCCCATCGTGACAGTGCGGCGCGCTCGGCTGTGGCTCGAATCCGTTGAAGATCAAGTCTCCGCGGATGTCGGACTTGAAGTTCAAACTTCCAAATCTAACCTGATGGCCAGGGGCGTAGCTTTCAATCTGCTCCAAATGGCCAAGTGAATTGGCCCGCAGTGCAAAGCCGCCGACTATGAATATCTGTCCGGGGAGAAAAGTCTCACCCTGGACTGTGTCATTGTTGATGATCGAAGGAGCCATCGGGCCTATGAGCGACGACACATAGGAACTCTCAATGAAAGCACCAATGTCGGTGTCAAAACCGGCGGATCTCGGGTAGGGGGTCCCGAACTGTGCGTCTACGCGGATGGTAACAGGACACAAGGGACACGATGTTTTTACCCAGGTTCGGGCCCTCTCGATGGAGGTAAAACCCTACTGCTGCTTGATTGATATTGATGATATGGGTAGTACAAGAGTAGATCTACCACGAGATCAAGGAGGCTAAACCCTAGAAGCTAGCCTATGGTATGATTGTTCTTCGTCCTACGGACTAAAACCCTCCGGTTTATATAGACACCAAAGACGGCTAGGGTTACACAAAGTCGGTTACAATGGTAGGAGATCTCATATCCGTATTGCCAAGCTTGCCTTCCGCGCCAAGGAAAGTCCCATCCGGACACGGGACGAAGTCTTCAATCTTGTATCTTCATAGTCTTGGAGTCCGGCCAATGATGATAGTTCGGCTATCCGGACACCCCCTAGTCCAGGACTCCCTCAGGCGCACCCTCCCCTTTCCCAAACAGAATTGGACTAGGGGAGGGGCCCGGCGCCCCTCTTTCCTTCTCCCTCTCTCTCCCTTCCATTTCCCTCCGGTGGAAGAAAGGAAAAGGGGGGGGGGGTCGAATCCTACTTGGACTAGGAGTCCAAGTAGGACTCCACCCTTTCGTGCCCAACCTGGCCGGCCTCCTCTCTCCCTCCCTCCATTATATACATGGCCAGGGGGCACCCCAATAAGACAACAGATAATCTTTTAGCCGTGTGCGGTGCCCCCCTCCACAGTAACGCACCTTTGTCATATCGTCCTAGTGCCTAGGCGAAGCCCTGCGCCGGTAACTTCATCATCACAGTCACCACGCCGTCGTGCTGACGGAACTCACCCTCGTCCTCAATTGGATCAAGAGCACGAGGGATGTCATCGAGCTGAAAGTGTGTTGAACGTGGAGGTGCCATACGTTTGGTACTTGATCGGTTGGATCGTGATGAAGTTCTACTACATCAACCGCGTTATTGAAACGCTTCCGCTTTTGGTCTACGAGGGTACATGGACACACTCTCCCCTCTCATTGCTATGCATCACCTAGATAGATCTTGCATGATCGTAGGAATTTTTTTGAAATTACCGCGTTCCCCAACAACATCGACCTTAAAACATAACAAAAATTATCACCTCGCGGGGAAGTCAATATAACTCCAGCCCCCAAGCCTTCCAATTGCCTGGATCCAGCAAAGTGAATAGTCCAATGCATGCTATCCGGATTTTCCTTAGGCATCTGTAGCTCTATCCAGCCATTGATGAAATCCACAAGTGCTTGAGATTTGATAGTTGTCTAAGGCATATACTTCAAACCATGAGGTCCAAGCTCAATAGCCCACTTGGCTAACCGACCCGTGGCTTCTCAAGTTTGAATAATATCCCCTAAGGTAGCAGAACTAACCATAGTGATGGGATGACCAAGGAAATACTGCTTCAACTTATGGCTAGCCATGAACACGACATAAACCAGTTTCTGCCAATGTGGGTATCTCTGCTTAGATTCAATGAGCACCTCACTGACATAATAAATCGGCCTTTGAACCGGATATTCCTTGCCTGACTCTTTCCTTTCCACCACTACTACCACACTGACAGCTCTATTGTTAGCAGCCACATATAAAAGCAAGGGCTCCTTCTCAATAGGAGCTGCAAGAACCGGCGGTTCAGCCAACTGTCTCTTAAGTGCCTCAAACACCTCATAGGCAGCATCACTCCAGACAAAATGATAGGTCTTCTTCATCATCTGATAAAGAGAAATAGCCTTTTCACCCAGGCGGCTTATAAACCGGCTCAAAGCCGCAATATGACCCGCCAAACATTGGACGTCATTTATACATGTCGGCTTAACCAAAGAAGTGATAGCCTTGATTTTCTCCGGGTTAGCTTCAATGCCTCTCTCAGAAACCAAGAAACCCAATAGTTCGCCTGCTAACACGCCAAAGACACACTTGGCCGGGTTAAGCATCATCTTATAGACCCGGAGATTGTCGAAGGTCTCTTTCAAATCATCTGTCAAGGTCTCCTTCTTCCTGGATTTCACAACAATATCATCCACATAGGCATGAACATTGCGCCCAATCTAAACATGGAGGCAATTCTGAACCACCGCTGATAAGTCGCTTGGGCACCCTTGAGCTGAAAAGGCATAGAAACATAGTAGTCCAAAGTGGGTGATGAAAGTTGTCTTCTCCTGGTCCTTAACTGCCATCTTGATCTGATGATAACCAGAATAAGCATCCAGAAAACTCAAACGCTCACAACCCGCTGTAGCATCAGTAATCTGGTCAATACAAGGGACAACAAAGGGGTCAGCCGGACAGGCCTTATTAAGATTTGTATAATCCACACACATACGCCAAGTGCCATTTTTCTCAAGCACCAGCATCGGGATAGCCAACCACTCAGGATGAAAAACTTCAATGATGAACCCGGCCGCCAAGAGCCGGCCCACTTCTTCACCAATGGCCTTACGCCTCTGTTCATTGAAAGAACGAAGGAATTGTTTGACGGGCTTAAATTTGGGATCAATACTAAGAGTGTGCTCAGCAAGTTCCCTCGGTACACCTGGCATGTCTGAAGGCTTCCATGCAAAGATATCCCCGTTCTCACGGATGAACTTGATGAGCGCGCTTTCCTATTTTGGATTCATATTAGCATTGATGTTGAACTGCTTGGATGAGTCTCCATGAACAAAGTCAACCAACTTAGTATCATCTGCTGACTCAAATGTCAACAAGGGGTCATGCTCTATAGTTGGCTTCTTCAAGGGGGTCATATCTGTCGGGTCAACATTATCTTTATAAAACTTTAACTCCTTTGTGGCACAAGCCGACTCAGCATACGCAGCATCACCTTCTTCACAATCCAGAGCGATCTTCCTATCAACGTGCACCGTGATGGTCCCTTTATGACCCGGCATTTTATGCTGCAAATAAATATAACGAGGTCGTGCCATAAATTTGGCATAAGCCGGCCGCCCGAACAAAGCATGATATGGGCTTTTGATCTTGACCACCTCAAAGGTCAATTTTTCAGCTCTAGAATCATGGTCATTACCAAAGGCCACCTCCAGGGTTATCTTACCCACCGGATATGCCGACTTACCAGGCACCTGTCTGCGTTCTGGATATGGGGGTACCCAGACTTGCTTGCCTGCGGCCCATGGCGTGGCTCCATCGGCGGCCTGGTACGGCCCAGCTTCAGTATCAACAACTCAAGACCCTCGCGAGGGGCCAAGCCTCATAAGGTGGACGACGCCAAGACCTCCAAGGGGGTCGGCCCTCCTCAGGCTAGCTCCCAAGGAGCGGAGTTTTCTATGCAAGGTGCACCTGGCGAGGTTCGGCTGACGTGAGCCATGACGACCAAGGCCAGGCGGGCGCCAGGAGGGCACAGAGTACTAGTTCCTTGTTTGGTGCAAAGGAGGCAAGCAGCAGGCTCGGAGTCCCGAGGAATCAACCAAAGTTTTCCATTTTGGCACAACAAGACCAAGACCACCAGGACGGCAGGATGGAGGTCATCATCGAGCCCACTGCCGCGTCACGACCAGTTGCTTTATGCAGGTGAAGACCACTTTAGTCAGGATAGGATGTACTTGTTGTCTCCCTTCAAATTTGGCCGTTGTGGGATCCCTTCCCGCCAACATTTGGGAAGAGGACCAAAGCCACTATAAATAGGACCTAGCCACCACCACGGGAGGGGATCGGATCCATTCCACCCTCACCAGCTCACCAGCTCACTTGAGCTCAAGAACACGCCTCCTGAGGTTGTCCTTAGCCCCTTGAGGCAATCCACCACAAAGCAGGAGTAGGGTTTTACACCGCAAGGTGGCCCGAACCTGGGTAAGCTGTCCTGTCTCTCTTTCCCTTTGAGCTCGTCGCACTAGGCTGTGAGGTTCGCGAGTTGGTAGGCTAGGTAGGTTGAGATCTCTGCACGCACCCTAGAGTTCGAACCTCACAAGGGTTTGCGGAACCCGAAATCTGACATTTGGCATGCCAGGTAGGGGTGCATCGGATCTTCTCTTCCGTCGATCGATCCACCGCTACTCCGACACTTCCATGGCTGATGCACGTCGGGCTCACACTGAGCGCCGAGCTGCAGTCGCAGCCCGCGTCGCTCAGACGGTACCGGCGGGCGATGGTTGTCCTTGTCGTCCCCCATCACCAGCGGCAAACGCCGACACGGGCCCTACTGTCCACGAGTAGCAAGCTTCATCGCTACACCCCTCCGTGCGCCGTGACGGGCACACCGCCACTCGCCGCATCGTCCTGCCATACGCGTCGCATCCCGGCGAATGCACAGGCCGCGCTGCTCATGGCGCGGGAGGTCCTACGCTACCGCCTTGTCGACGACTTCTACAAGGAGTGGCTCGAACGCATCACCGAGCTCGTCAGCACCGCCGGAGACTCTGCTGCGCCGGCCCGCTCACCGCCTCAGTAGCCACCCGCTGCTGGCGACGTGGCTCACGGGGTGCCTCCTCCACCTCTAGTGCAGAGCGCCATCGTCGAGCCAAGGTGGGCAGCGTCACAGCACGACCCACGGTGTTAGGCTCCCGTGCGTGAAGAAGCAAGCTGCCAATGGTGCAGCGGCCCCAAGAAGATGCCCGTGCGCTTCCAGCACCTCCACGTCAAGACCGTGCGCCACCTATGGTGGTGGCACGCGAGCACCAAGACCAGGCTTCACCACACCGATGGGCTCCCGTGACCATAGCAGGGTGTCGCGCGTTCACCCCGGAGCTACGCAACATCATCTGGCCAAGGAAGTTCAAGCCTGACCAGCCTCCACGCTACGATGGCACCGCCGACCCCACCGAGTTCCTGCAGCTCTACGAACTAAGCATCAAGGTGGCCAGCGGCGACGAGAAGATCATGCCGAACTGGTTCCCCATGGCCCTCAAGGAAGGCGCACACTCCTTGCTCTTGAACCTTCCTGTGGGATCGGTCTCCTCCTAGAATGAGATGCGCGACCACTTCATCGCCAACTTCCAGGGCACGCACGACCGCCCGCGGGCTGCGGGTGACCTACGACGCATCAGGCAGCAGCCAGGAGAGACCCTGCAGAAGTACATTCGGCACTTCAACAACGTTTGCCTCAAGATTCCCAATGTGTCGGACGAGGCCATCATCTCAGCGTTCACCGATGGCATCCGCGGCGTCAAGATGAAGGAGGAGCTCGCCATACCTGAAGACCTTTGCACAGCTCTGGAGATGTTCAACATGGCAAACAAGTGTGTGAGGGCTGAGAAGGGACGCCTCTCCCACCTCGAGCTTCCCGATGCAGACCCAGAAGACAAGAAGGCCAAGGCCAAGGATGTGAAGCACAAGGGACCGGTTATGCTCGCGGCTGAACCAGAGATGAAGCGCGGCTGTGATCACCCCGAGTCATCCAATGGCAGCCGTCTGTTGTGTCTTCCACAACATGCACAGCCACAACACCAATGACTGTCAGGAGCTCAGGGCCCTCCGCGACGGGCGCCTCGGTCGACGCCCCAAGCGCAATGATCGAGGCTACGGCCGCGGAGGTGGCCGAGGTGGAGGACGCTGGGACGGACGCGACCATCGTTAGGAGTGGCGTGACCAGCCTCGGGAGGACCGCTGGCAAGCCCAGCCTCGCGAGGGCGCTTGGAGGGACCAGCCTCGCGAGGATCGGCCTCAGGGCAACGCTGGTCTCCCACCGATGCCTCCGCCGCCAAGAAGGAACAAAGATCACCACCAAGACAAAGGGGATGGGGGCTTCCAGGAGCCTCGTGCCATCGCCTTCATCTTGGGCGGCTCCCAGGTCTCAGCCTCTCATTGTGCCTTCAAGCAGTTTGCGCGTGAAGTGAACGCAGCCCTCCCCAAGCTCGAGGCGACACGCCCGCTCAGGTGGTCCAAGTATGCCATCACCTTTAACTCCTCCGACCAGCTCAAGTGCGCGGCCACAGCTGGCGCGCTCCCAATGCTCTGCTCACCCATCATCAGCAACATACCTGTCACCAAGACACTCATCAATGGTGGAGAAGGGCTCAATGTTCTCTCTGTCCAGACCTTCAAAAGGCTCCAAGTGCCATACCACCAGCTCCAGCCTATGAAGCCCTTCTCAGTAGTGATCGACGGCTCCACGCACCCTATCGGGTAGGTCCGCCTCCCCTTCACCTTCGGCAAGCGCGACAACTACCACACCAAGCTCATCGACTTCAACATCGTCGGTATTTTGCTCATTCATGGAGTTGTATTTAGTACCTCTAAGAAAGATGATTATTCACCGTTAGTTAGTAATGTGGGTTCACTTGTATTACTTAGTGTTGCGCGCCTAGGAGGGAAACGCGCTTGGGATGCGGAGGAGCTATTATCGCCCAGCTCCCTAACCTAATGCGGCCGGACTGCAGGGAACCTTAGCATGGGGGGACGTCCCAATCCTTCACCTACCATACAACACCATCCTCGGATACCCAGCCCTAGCCAAGTTCATGGCAGCGACACACCACGGCTACAACGTCCTCAAGATGCCAGGGAGCAGTGGCATCATCACGGTCCGGATTGGACGTGACTCTATTATTCTCCAACGGCAACCGGCAAATTTCCTCCCGTGGGCCAGAGTAGGTTTCTCAGTTTGCATACGAGTTTAACAGAGGTATTTGATGCAGGCGAGGAGGCGTGTTCAGCCGGGCATGCAGCGGGCGGCGCGGTACTATTCGATTTGACAGCTACTAGTATATTATAAAAAAGAAAGAAGAGTAGTAGAGATAGAGATAAGAGTAGAGATAGAGACTAGGGAGGAGCATGATCTACTGCTTCGTGTGCTACTTCTGCGCTCCATTGGGCGGCCGCAACATCCCCTACAGCCACTCCCTCCTGTGCTCCATTCGGTAGGCGCTGTTGAAATTTGGGGAGCGCACTCGCACGACTGCTGGCAGCAACGACTTCACGGATGACGACTTCTTCCCCGACCTTGGCAACCTCCACCTCAACAACATGGGCGACAACCTCAACGCCAATGTGCTGCTCCCGTTGCACTGTATGTGTTTCTGTCCTTCCTGTTCGAAATCATGGTAGAATTCATGTTTCTAGTCTGTGTCCTAGATTCGATCTGTTCATCTACTATGCTAGTCCACATGATTAATTTAATCTCTGTTATAGCCGTCATGATTTATTTTGTGCTTATTTGGATTAAATCTCGTAGTAACTTGCTCATATATTCAACTGGCACAATGTCCCCTAAAGCCACTCCCGTTTCATGGACGGCCTGTTCGATGCCTCCAAGGAGCCCTTCGTCTACTGCTATGAGTGCCCGTTGCCGTTTTCGAGCTCGCCGGTGAGCATCGTGCATCACCTCACGCAAGAGTCCGTCTATCACTACTAGCCAGTGACGAAGAACATCAAGTACAATAAGTGCTACCCGTTCGCCGTACCGGAGTCGCTGGAGGATCACGGCCACCTGCTAGTCTCGGAGGAGGACGACATCGTCTTCCTCTTGATCATGGGCACTGGTGAGGCCCGCGCAGGCCGCCACCCCGTCTCTGTAGTGTGCATCAGGGGCGACACCGTTGACGCTGACACTAACACAAGGCCAATGTACGGGTGCGTGCTCACTGTTATTGCCCCACAGAGGTACGTGGGCGCCCACACCAACTTCATGACGCTAACTAGGACTGTGCCGAGCTGGGACCTTCCCGCCGATGTGGACATGGAAGACACATGGTATGATCCCCCACAACATGGTGCATGGCGACTCCACGGAGGTTCACCTGGACATATGCATTACCAAGTTAAATGTTGATCATTAGTCTCCGCTCAATGTAATCCGTTGTCTAAGCATGTGGAGACTTCTTATTTATATAGTATAGAACCTTCCATGCATGATCTTGCTCTTTTAGAGTATCGCGCTTGAATAAAAATGTATCCATTTATGGTTTAGTCTAGAATATTCCATGTATGCGTTTGCTCCACTAGAGTTCTCGCTTGCCATTTATAAGATTGACTAAGAATTTTTACTATAGTACTGGTGAAATACTTATGATGAACCATTTCTTACATCTCCTCTACTCCCTTCCAAGTTATCCTGATTTAATACCTCAGTATAGGTGTATAAGAGCAGGGAAATTTTTGTTTTTGTCACTCTAGATTTTGCCAATTTTCCTTATGCCACTCTAGATTTTGACATTTCACTTTTGCCACTCTTTGTTTTTGACAATTATCACAATTGCCATTTTGTGGCAAAAGCAAAATAATTTTACTTCATTTTTGCCACTCTTAGCTTTTGATAATTATCACAATTGCCACTCTGAAAATTTTGCTTTTGCCACAGGAATGGCAATTGTGATAATTGTCAAAAACTAAGAGTGGCAAAAGTGAAATGTCAAAATTTAGAGTGGCATAAGGAAAATTGGCAAAATCTAGAGTGGCAAAAACAAAATTTTCCCATAAGAGCATGGTTAATACTTAATAGTTTAGCCAATAGTTGACTATAAGAAAGTGCCATGTTATCTGTATCCAACATGTATAACAATCGATACTCAAAAACTAATTCTTAAAGATCATTTCTTGCAAAGCACAATAAGTGTTATTTTTTCACAAGTTTTGGATGCAGGATGAACGCTTTTGTTTGCAAAAGATACTTTTTATCTATTTCACCCGGGTGTTTGTGAGCTCTAGGGAAGAAATAATATCCGAAGAAACCTATTAATACTCGTTACACATGAGATGACCCCCCACATACTTTGTCAAAATAAACAACTCCTCGATCAATGCATTTCACTGTCCCGTGCAACGCACGGTCACCTTACTATATATTAGTACGACCATAAATTTAACTAATATTATATATAGTACGATAATTGCTCATGCATGTCACCAAAAGTTATATCATTCAAAACTATGTTCAAATACAAATCCAACGATATAGTTTTTGTTGACATGCACTAACATTTTTTCAGTTAAATCTTTAGTCAAATGCAATGGGGGACTAATAAACCACGACTGAGGTAGTACTAGTATAGAGGGCGGCACTGCATGGGAGTCTCACCCCGCTCGTGGCGCGGCAGTAAAGACGTCATATCACAAAACCCCACTACTCGTAGTAATAAGTGGCCTGGTAAAATAAACGGACAAGCAACCATCACATCCCTCCATCTTTTTTGCATTTCATCTCTCTGCATTTACTTTCTCCGGTTCATCTCGCACGCTCGATCCCTAGCTACTACTCATAGTATCCCTAGATACTACTCCTAGGGCCTGTTGTTTTGGCGGCTTAAAAAATAAGCCATCTCTTCTCCAGCCTTTACCATAAGACTAGTCACATAAGGCGCCTCACTCATTTATTTGGGCTTCTAAATTACTACCTCTGTTCTGGTTTATTATCCACCATTGTAATTTGTGCTAAATTTTGACCGAAGATTTAACTGATCAAATGTCAGTCCATGTCAACAAAAGTTATATAATTTTGGGTGACATGCATAAACATTTCATTAGTTAAATTTATGGTTAAAATTTGACACAGATTACAATGGGGACCAATACCAGGACGGAGGTAGTAGTTATGGGATTACTAATCTAGAAGCCTAAAAGAACTGGCCCCTGGTACTCCTAGTAGTAGTACTCAAGTTGGAATTCCAATTGCACAGCACGACTTGTTAGGCAAAAAATTCCATACAGGGTATAGGAAGCGGTTTGGGAATTTGCATGCCTTCCCGACCAGTGAGATACTCCGAACAAAGTATGATAGAGAAATTACCACAGAGAAGGAAGCTAAAAGTAAACAATCAAACAAGCTTTTTTGCATTTGTTTTGCATTGAATTGTTTCACAAGCTTGACTAGTGCTGTTTTTCTTCTTTAACAAAATCCGCATCGTAATGTTAAAACATGCATTTACACGTACATAACTAATAGTAGTAGCACAGTCTGCAAGCATATATAGAGAGAGCCGTGTAGTGCGATAATATATAGTAAAGTTTGTGCTATATGCACGTAATTACAAAATGTGTACAGATACACAAGGTCTCCAAACTTTTCCTTTTACATATTTAATTAAGGACACTAATAATTCCCAAACATTCGGAATTTATCATTTGCACCCAAAAAGTAATGAGATCACCTTACGAAACAAAATTATATTCCTAATAAAATCCACGGCGCTCGCAGGAACGCTTGCGGCGCACCACGAGTGCCCTGGTGCGCGACCGTTTCCCAGCGCGCAGACACAACGCCTCTTCCTCAGCCTCGCAACTTGCGAGGTGCTGATTGGAGGCTTGCCGGTGGGTGAGCGCGATCTCGCCAGTGTGGTGATCTGGCGCAAACAAGTACTCCTCCTCGCTGGAAGCATGCACTCGGTCCATGTACCGCCAAGCGTAGATGAGGCGCTTGGGCCCGACTGCACTCAGGGCTTTGGCACGGGCGTCCTCCGCCACCCTCATGGCCCTCGCACGAGCCTTCTGCCAAAGAGCCAATTCCCTGACGCTCTCGGACACGACATAGTCCTGCCAGGCAGCATGCCTCGCGGTGCGCTTCTCTTCCTCGGCCTTCTTCTCCGCCTCTATTTTGGCGTGCTCTGCCGGAGGCAAAGCCTCCCACAAGCCAACATCCATTTATTTCCAAAGCTCCTCAGGCTGGGAGGCTCAGCGGGCGTCGCGGCGTTCTCCTTGTAGCATGGAGCCGACGCATCCTCCGATGCATGTGCTGGTGAGACTGGGAACGCCGACGCATCCACCTCGACGCGTCGCGGCGAGGAGCGGAAAGCTGATGCGTCCTCCTCGACTAGTGGCTCCGAGGAATGGAACGGAGATGCGTGACCGTCCGCGCGGTGCAGCGAGGAGAGTCTAGGGCTTGGGAGGGGCTATGCCATGGTGGTCGACGTGAAAGGGAGGGGGAGGAGATAGCGATGAACGTGAGCGTTCTTCCAAATGTCGTGGGAGGCGCAGTATTTATAGCGAGCAATGGCACACCTACGTAAGATATGGACTGAGCTTCGGTGACTTCACTGCAGGTGCAGTTGTGTCACTAACATGTGGGCCAGATGGCTGTTGGGCCCACATCTCAATGACACAATGCACCTGCAGTTGAGTAACTGAAGCAGCGTCCCGTAAGATATGTTGCGTGATTAATGTAACAACTACGTGGGCATATTTGTTGGAGTAAATTACGGGGAGGGAAGGGGTGGACATTGTTGGGCACAACGGATTGTATGAGCGCGGGGAGGAGTCATGCATGCAGATTTTTTTCCACACGGGGTGGAGTGGTGGGACTGCTAGAGGGAGGAGAGTCAAGCAGGCGTTCAGATTTCAAGGTGCACTAAATTATTGCATGCGATGATTAACGCTAGCCATAGTGGTGGTAATGTGGTAGTATCTGGTATCATGCACATGGGAATAGCAAACATGCTGATGTGGCAAAGCATTAAAGAAGAGAGGGGGTTAGAGTAACATATCTATATAGGTCGTCCGATCTATATCAAATGGATAGGAAGGAAACTATGACAATTTACCCGCACTCCTCTCCACATTTGCAGATAAGGCCTTCCCTCGTTCATCCTTTTCTCCCACAAGATCTTGATGTTCCGTGCAACTCACATGCATCTTGCTAGTGCATGTAAAAATCTTTGTCATTTACTAGTGTCCATGCATGCAGTGCGATAATGCATTGCTAAACACAATTTTTTGTGAAGAACGAGAGCATTAATTGAGTACTTTTGCAGACTACAAAAACTATTCCACCGCCTCTATCTTGGCAAGAGTAGGTGAAATTTTTTAATCGAGCCCTTTAAACTAGAAGGGAGGTAGTAGTACTCCAATAGCTAACCTTGTTGTGATGACCAGATAGGATATGGCACGCACCTGGACGGAGGAACTAGTCTGCGTTGTGCATATAAGTTTTGTCTGAAGTCAATGTACCTCTACTTTGACCAAACTTATAGAAAAATGTATCAACATTCACAATGTCAAATCAATATTTTTATACCCATTATAAAACGTAGTTTCATAAAATATATATTTGGTGTTGTAGATATTGATATTTTTAGTATAAATTTGGTCAAAAACTTTGCAAACTTTCACTTGACACAAATCTTACGCAGAGTAAAACGGACCAGAGGGAGTATCATGCATGCAGAGTAGGCAAAAAAATGCTCATTTATGGTCAGTCGAAGTCTCAAAGGACGCGACCGTGCGAGGTAGGCGAAGGTCGTGGGAGGCGCGATGGTTGATGGAATTAAGTGAAGTTCAATCCACGCGCCGGCATGGTGTGCGAACATGTAGAAGCTATAACATCAGGCCTACGATATGGGTCTAGTAGACATGACATCTAGTGGGTCCCGCGTAGTACTCGAGAACTCTTTGGGGGCATGCAGCTGTTTATCCACCGGGGAAGCCAACAACCTCACGCCGTTCGCATGCCCTACTTGTCCCCGTCTTCTACCTTACAACAGTTTGCTCCAGTCATCCCGTCCTTTCACATTACACAAGTTCAACTTCTCCTAACCCACCTCCAAATTCGTGGCCTCCCAAATCTCCATGATCGTCGCTAAGTACTAGGTTAGAGCCATCACTGGTGATGAGTTCCTCGTCATCTACACCCATAGATTCGTGACGGGGAAAGCATGCCTTGCTCGCTTCCGACGCATGTTCAACAGTTCAAAGGATGAGTGGGTCGCTGGGCTAGATGTTGAGTACACTACAGTCCTGGAAAGCGAGAAGATTCTAAAGGAGGTAGAGAAGAAGAAACCCGCCGTGATCCAGGTTTGCGTACATAACGTGTGCTTGGTCTACCACATATGCCATGCCGACGTTGAGTGCTAGGATTTTAAGAACTTCCTCAAGGACTAAAGAGTGAAATTCATTACTGTATAATTTAGTAATGACAGGATTGTCTTGGGTCCGATAGGCCTCATTGTAGGCCAGCCCTTCAATCTCCAGAAGGCAAGCCTGGTGCCCTCCTCTTAGCCTTCAATGCTGACCCTGGCAGCAGCCATGATTGATCCTTCATACGCTCAATAGAAGAAACCTCACCACAATTATCATCATGCACGGGAGTTGAAGACAATAGATGAAGATCACATCCCGTACGCAGCAATGGATGCCTACCTTTGTTTAAATATCTACATGGGTTGGATGAAGAAGCAGAGCCCAGTGTCCGGTTCAAGCAAAGAAGCATCAGCGAAGAGGAAGAGGAAGAGGGACGAGGACAAAGTCGAGGACGTGGACGCAGACTCCGAGTAAGGTGGCAGTGTCATCGCTCATGCTGGTTCTACTGCAGTGTCAAGCGGACTAGTTGCTTAGTTTTATTTCAGGGGTGTGTTGTCCTAAGCCCCCAGAAGACTATGTTTATGTTCTTTCTCATTATTTGACTCTTTAGTATGTACAGTAGTACTAGTATGTCTTACTACTATTCTTATTGTACTTGGTACTACTGCTCGTATCTTCGTGTTCCTACTGTACTTAATACGTACGTACTAGTAGTATAATTTGGGTCAGTCGATTTGCGAAAGAAGTTCGACGGAGTGAAGGAAGAAGATGGCAGAGAAGCTACCCCATTATCTATATTAGGGTGACAGGGTGCCCATGATCTATCTTATGAGTGTTGGGTGTGGAATGCAGTTCACCGGAAAAAATGGATCATGCCCGGGGTTAAACTGTTGGCAGGGGTGGGGGGGGGGCATGGCGGTGGTAGGTGGTTCAGGGGAGGGCAGGGCGGCGACAGCAGGCGGTTAGGCATGTGGCGGGATGGTGGCTCGATGCCTGAGAGAGAAGATGAACAGTGCATCAATTTCGGAGGTTGAAGAAGCCCTTCTGGCCCATAAGGGTCGACTGACCCAAATTGGTCCTTCAGATTGTAGGATCCATGTGGAATTCAAGGTCTTGAGGGTAGATTCCATGTCCGCACCCGGCTTGCGGGCTCGGCGCGGGCGCGACCGGCTTCCGCCACGACACCCACCATGCACGCCTCCTCCGCGTGGGCGGAGACAACAATGACACGCTAGCTCCTCCTCACCGGCGTGCTTGAGCACACGCTCGTCCTAATCTTCATATGCTGCGTGCATAGACGCGGCTCCACCAGCTGCTCATGTGCTTGGCAGCGCAGCGGCATCGCGAGGATGGACTGCAGACGACGTGAGCGGGCGAATCTTTGGTTTCATGGCACAGGGATGGCGGCAACACAGCGGTGATGTGTGAGAGATGGTTGGCCGAAGTAGGCGGGTGCTGGCATGCGCAACGGCGACGGCGGCATATTGATGAGTGTGCATATGGGAGCTTAGTTTCGTTTTATATAGGGTTGGTTAAACTTAAAAGAACACCGTACTAGTACACGTAAACATTAATCTGAGGCAACACTTATATTAGTTACCATAGCAACGATACGGAATCCTGTGCAAGCGCATGCACCGTGGCTGCGCGGTCAATCAAACGGTGTGTCACCATGTCGCGCTCGAAGGACATCCACCGAACCTTTTTGTGTGGGTGAAAACAATCCCCATATATTACTCAACTGTTTTTTCCTGGAAAAGTTCTTCGCGCTACACTATTTCCATATATTTGAATTTAGCTTCTGTTCATGTTTATTTGGATTTGGACGTTTTAGGTGCATCCTAGTTTTTTTAATACTGATTTTGTGTGTATGACTGAGAGAGAACGTGTGTATGTGTCTATATGAGTGTTGTGGCGGAAGGGCAATGTGGAGACGGTGTGCGTGTGATAGAGACATAGAGAGGTGTGAATGTGCAAATGATCATGCATGAGTGAGACATAGAGAGATGCCGATACATTGTGTATACACGAGAGAACGGTCTTCTATTTGTACTTGTGTGTGTGCGAGAGAGAGAGAGAGAGAGAGAGAGAGAGAGATTAGTTTGGAACAATTGGAAAAGTCTAAAAACGAAACCCTTTATTTTGAAAAACAAAGGGCAATGTATCAGGTCCGACAGCGGGTTTTCCAACAGGCCGTACAAGTAGCTCTAGGAACTTAGAATAGTTGTTTGAATACCGAGTTACATATCCGTACGATCCGTGCTAATGTTGGCATTCTCGGGTCCCTAGAATGGAAGAGATAATTAAATTAATTAGGCCTTGAACTTCTACTTTCGTTTAGAATTTAGGCGAGAGAGAGAGAGAGAGGAGCATCCGTAACAGAACAACCATCTCTCTTGATTCGTCTGTCCCTCGCACGATCGCATGTAACACATGCATCAACGCACACATTTTGACAACCTCACCCGACCCCTGCCCACCTCAAGGCCCACACATCGCTCTCTATCTCGCAAGCGCAATCTCTTCGTGAAAGCCCTATTTAGCATGTAGCTTTCCGTCACATACACACACATTTCTCTCCATAGGTTTGATTTCTCTCAATATCGGACACACACAGACACACACACACTCCCCCCTCCCCCGAGCACACAATTCATCCCCATCCAAGGTTATATGGCGACCACTCTCGCTTGTGCTTCTCTGCACCCCAGCATGCACACCACCTCAATCTTCAAAGAGGGCTTCGAGGAGATCAAAGATGGTGACCATACTGCACTAGAGAATGCGGGGCCATTTGGAAGCAGGATGATGTGACGACGGCTGACTAACTCCTCCCCCCTCCTCCTCTCTCCCCCGCACAAAATTACCAATCCCTCTCTCTCTCTCTCTCCTGCACAAAATTATCAATCCCTCAACCCACGAGATCCTTCCCCTCTCGTCAATGTTTTTCCAGCTCTCTCATCAAACCTGTTGTCCCTTCTCCTTCCACGTGTACAAAATCCGGATGCACATGCATCTGACGTATATTACATGTCTCCATCTTTCTCACATACCTAACTTTTTCCTCTCTCTTTCTATCTCTATCTCTCTCTCTCGTTAGGTTTGTCTCCTACTCTCTCGCCCACATACATACAATCTTTCCCGCCCTATCTTCTCCATCTTCGGAAGCTCTCTCTACACGTTTCATTCACACACTCGGATGTGTTCAAAATGTTGCTTTTATAATGGATGATGTAGAGTTATGGTTGGTTTTGTTGCATCCTACAAAGTAATAACTATGAAATGCAGTCAGATTTTCATTTGACTGGGATTATGATAGTTTGAGCATATTGTGAAGTACTATAGACCTCGTATACATCTTGGAATTCAACAATAATTCTAACTATTGAATTGTATAGACCATTACATTCTAAGATAGTAGCCTAATATATTTATTTCACGATTACAACAAATGATTAATTCACTACAAACTAAGAAAACAAATGTGTAGTCCCTCTGTTTTTATTTAAGTCCGCGTATTAGCACTGGTTAAAGTCAAGTTTTGTAAACTCTCACAAAGTTTGTAACAAAAAACATTAACATATACAATGACAAATAAATACCATTAGATTCATTATTGAATGTACTTTCACATTATATATATTTGTTATGGTAAATTATTATATTTTCTATAAACTTGGTCAAACTTTAGGAAGTTTGACTTTAGTCAAACCTAATATGCAGAGTTAATAAAAACGGAGAGAGTACTAGTAGTTACTAGTACTACTAATACTACTCGCTAGTTGCTTAGCCCAATCACCCAACACGCCACATGGGGAGTTCAGTGTCACAAAATTTTGAGGTCGGCGAGAAAATCTCTTGCGACCCTAATTCGAGCAGTGTGAAGTTACCATCGTACCCTTCGAAATAGGCCTATGGATGATGCTTGGTAGGGGTTGTTTTGGTAGCTTCAGGTTCACCCTACCCAGCCAACTCCACCCCGGCACCCAGAGTAGTACACCTGAATACTCCCCATTTTCTATCGCCACCGCAAAATAGACTTCTCCACGGCACCGTAGCCTTCGTGCTCCTCCCCTTCTACATAGGCGCACTCGTCCACCGCAGCCCATCTGCCTCGTCGACGATGTCGTACGCCGCACGAGAGCCGGTCCACCGTCGTTGTTGTACACGGAGCCTCTTCCCCGGCACTGTCTTCCATGCTCTCGGATCTGCTTACCGAAAGCCAACGCCATGCGCAGAAGCACCACCGTTGTGGACAATAAACTAGCTCCAGTTGCCGACCATGATGCACAGAGGCCGCCGCGACCATCGTACTCCTCCTCAATTGGTAATGTGTGTATTGAATCTCTTAGCAGTACATGTGCAGTTCCAATTTTGTTCATACCTACCCTTCAAGTTTCCTGGTTGCTATTGTTCCCATAAGAGTAATTGGTTATAGCCTCCATTGTCCAGCAGAATATCACCTTGTAATTGTGCATCGCTCCTGTATCGCGCTGTTCTTGGGTAGGTTCTTCATCTGCAACCAATAGTGTGGCAAATGATGGAAAAAAATTAGAACTAGCAAGATGCCCATGCGTTGCATGGAACATCAAGATGCATTTGTATGAGTAGTTTATCTTGTGGGAGAAAAGGATGAACAAGGGTAGGCCTTATTTGCAAATGTGGAGAGGGGTGTGTTGGAAATATGCCCTAGAGGCAATAATAGAAGCATTATTATTATATTTCTTTGTTCATGATAATTTTCTTTATTCATGCTATAATTGTGTTATCCGGAAATCGTAATACATGTGTGAATGACAGACACCAACATGTCCCTAGTAAGCCTCTAGTTGACTAGCTCGTTGATCAATAGATAGTCATGGTTTCCTGGCTATGGACATTGGATGTCATTGATAACGGGATCACATCATTAGGATAATGATGTGATGGACAAGACCCAATCTTAAGCATAGCGTGAGATCGTATAGTTTGTTTGCTAGAGCTTTTCTAATGTCAAGTATCTTTTCCTTTGACCATGTGATCGTGTAACTCCCGGATACCGTAGGAGTGCTTTGGGAGTATCAAACATCACAACGTAACTGGGTGACTATAAAGGTGCATTACAGGTATCTCCGAAAGTGTCTGTTGGGTTGACACGGATCGAGACTGGGATTTGTCACTCCGCATGACGGAGAGATATCACTGGGCCCACTCGGTAATGCATCATCATAATGAGCTCAAAGTGACCAAGTGTCTGGTCACGGGATCATGCATTACGGTACGAGTAAAGTGACTTGCCGGTGACGAGATTGAACGAGGTATTGGGATACCGACGATCGGATCTCGGGCAAGTAACATATCGATTGATAAAGGGAATTGCATACGGGGTTGTTTAAATCCTCGACATCGTGGTTCATCCGATGAGATCATCGTGGAGCATGTGGGAGCCAACATGGGTATCTAGATCCCGCTGTTGGTTATTGACCGGAGAGTGATCTCGCTCATGTCTACATGTCTCTCGAACCCGTAGGGTCTACACACTTAAGGTTCAGTGACGCTAGGGTTGTAGGGATATGTATATGCAGTAACCCGAATGTTGTTCGAAGTCCCGGATGAGATCCCGGACGTCACGAGGAGTTCCAGAATGGTCCGGAGGTAAAGATTTATATATGGGAAGTCCTATTTCGGGCATCGGGACAAGTTTCGGGGTTATCGGTATTGTACCGGGACCACCGGAAGGGTCCCAGGGGTCCACCGGGTGGGTCCACCTGTCCCGGGGGGCCACATGGGCTGTAGGGGGTGCTCCTTGGCCTACATGGGCCAAGGGCACCAGCCCCACATAGGCCCATGCGCCTAGGGTTTGAAGGGGGAAGAGTCCTAGGAGGGGAAGGCACCTCCTAGGTGCCTTGGGGGGGGGGGGGGAGGGAAACCCCCCTTGGCCGCCGCCCCCCTAGGAGATTGGATCTCCTAGGGCCGGCCACCCCCCCTTGGCCCTCCTATATATAGTGGGGGAAAGGAGGGACTTCATACCTTGGCCTTTGGTTGCCTCCTTCTCCCTCTCCAACACCTCCTCCTCCTCCATAGTGCTTAGCGAAGCTCTGCCGGAGTACTGCAGCTCCATCAACACCACGCCGTCGTGCTGCTGCTGGTGCCATCTCCCTCAACCTCTCCTCTCCCCTTGCTGGATCAAGAAGGAGGAGACGTGGCTGTTCCGTACGTGTGTTGAACGCGGAGGTGTCGTCCGTTCGGTGCTAGGATCTCCGGTGATTTGGATCACGTCGTGTTCGACTACATCATCCCCGTTCTTTGAACGCTTCCGCTCGCGATCTACAAGGTACGTAGATGCATCTAATCACTCGTTGCTAGATGAACTCATAGATGGATCTTGGTGAAACCGTAGGAAAATTTTTGTTTTCTGCAACGTTCCCCAACAGGGTGTGGGTATATTTTTGCAAAATTGCCATAGTTTCCTTCCTATCCGTCTGATATAAATCGGATGGCCTATATTGCAAGATGGAAGACACACCATCATCACCAACTCTATTTTTTATAAGAGTAAGAGATTAATATAAAATAAATATAAGAGTAGAGAAGATAGTAGAGATAGCAGGGACGTCGGGAAAGGGTCGTGCACATGCGGGAAAAAGCGGTCGGGCGCGCGCTAGTTTTCGCGCGCGGCCTCCGACGCGCTTTGTAAAATCAATTGCCCTCCCACCGCTCTATGCCTTTCCACCGCTCTGTGCCTCGCCACTGCTCTCTCCCCACTCTTTCTCATCTCGCTGCCACCATGCTGCCGCGTCACTTGGAAACTTGGGGATACCGCAGCGTCCACGTGCACCCCTCTAGCGTCTTCTCCGCCGAGATCCGGTTCCGCGAAACGCGCCTCTCCCTCGACACTTTTGACACCTCCCACGAGACCACCGCGTGTAAGATGACCCTCGGGCTCCTGAAACCCAAGGGGAAAAGGCTTAGTTAGGCAAATGGTAAAACCAAGGTTGGGCCTTGCTGGAGGAGTTTTATTCAAAGCGAACTGTCAAGGGGGTCCCATAAATCACCCAACCGCGTAAGGAACGCAAAATCAAGGAACATAACACTGGTATGACGGAAACTATGATGGCTAGAGTGGAACAAAACACCAGGCATAAGGCCGAGCCTTCCACCCTTTACCAAGTATATAGGTGCATTAATTAAATAGGAGATATTGTGATATCCCAACATAATCCTGTCCATCATGGAGCAATCTTCAACTTCACCTGCAACTAACAATGCTATAAGAGGGGCTGAGCAAAGCGGTAACGTAGTCAAGCAATGGTTTGCTAGGAAGGGTAAAAAGGTTAGAGGCTGACATGGCAATTTTGGGAGGCTTGAAGAGAAAATGATAGGTAGCGCAGCATAGCGATAGAACGAGGCAACTAGCATAGCAATGATAGTAATAAGATCCAAGGTGACAGTCATCTTGCCTGAAATCCTGCTAGGAAGAAGAAGAGTCCAAGAAGTAGTCGAACCAACGTAGTCGAATGAATCCTCACAGTCACAACGTAACCGGAACTATCAAGGAGAAGCGTAATCCAAAAGAAGCAAACAACATGGTAAAAAACCATCACATAATCATGGCATGATGCACAATTAAGTATGATGCATGTCCGGTTTAATGAGGCATGTCATGGCAAAGTGCAACAAACAATACTACAAGTTAACTGGAGCCCAATATGCAACGAGTTGCATATTGACGAAACACCACATTCAACTATTTAGTTAGCTCCCGTTTAGGTACCCAACAACATTAAATGTTGATTAACATGGCAAAAGGTGAAGCATAATAAAACTACCTATCTGGGCAAGTTTAAATGAGGCCGGAACAACAAACAACAATTCCGGAAAATCCCCATGTGCATAATTTGAGTTTGGTACTGTTCTGCCCTAAACCATATTTTAATGTTGTTAAACAGGAAAATAAAGTGCAACAAGTTAATCTATGCATTTTTTCACCCCATTTACATATAAAGAACATTTAAATCCGAGCTACGGTTATTTAGTTATGAAATAAATCATTTTAACATGGCATTTGAGCCAATTTAAACAAACAACATTTTAAACATTTTAAAAATGGATGAAAGTGGCATATTATGAAACTATATGAAAAACTAAGCATTTTACATGTTTACAACATTTTAATCCGATGCACGGTTGATGAGTTATTAAATGCATGAATATTGAGGGTTTTTCTGTAAAACTGTAAAACCTGGATAATAGAGAAACCGCAACAGAGGAAAAAACACGCATCGGGCCGAAACTGGAGGCTGTTGGGGCGCTCACCATGGGCCAGGCCCAGACGGTGCTGTGGGTTGGGGAGGACGGGCTGGATCTAGCGAAGGGAAGGAGCTGCTGGGCCTCGGTCAACGCGCCGATGTAGGGGAAGCAAGGCGGGGCGGCAGCGGGACTTGGTGCGGAGGTAGGTGGGTCCATGCAGGCGGGTGCTCGAGCAGTAATTGGCACTATTCGTCGTCCTTGCATGTTCGCACAACAGAAGCAGTGGACGGCACCGTGCTGGCTTGGTGGCGTCGGGCTTGAGGAGGCCGAGGCGCCATGGCAGGGGAATGGCAGCAGGGCGGGGGAACTTGATTTCGTCCGGATCACGCCGGACTTGGTCGCGGACGGCGCTAGGAAGAGGAGGACGCTGACCTTGGCACGATGACGACGAGGCGGGCGACGGCTGGGAAACCCAGGCGTGGACAAGCCAAATCCGAAGGCCGACGAGGACGCCCGGGGAACGAGGCAAGCTCAGGAGCAGCCATGGCGTGGTGGAGAAGTTCCTGGAGAGGGAGAGAGAGGTTACAGGGAGAAGAGAACAGAGCAGAAGAGAAGCTGAAGGGCAGGGGCGTCGCGACCTGGTTCTGCTGCGGGGTCGACGGGGCACGGTCCAGGTGGCTGGGACGCCGGCGTGAGGAGGCTCGAGATGGCACGAGGCCAAGGGATGGAGGCGTTCGTCTTGGGCAGCGAGAGGAAGCACAAGGAGGTGCAATGGACGAGCTCCTACTCGTTTCGACGGACAACAGGCGAGGAACTCGGGCGCCTCGACGCAGAGGTGCCAGGGATCGAGAGGATCGAGCTCGGGGACGGGAGTATCCAGGAGGCGGGGATGGTGGGCGTCGGGCAGAGGAGGAGCTCCTCTCCTTTGGGCTTGACGAGGCAAGGAGGAGGATTTGGTGGTGGTTGGCTGGTGGATCAGGAGGAGGCCGCGGGATTGGTCCGGTGAAGAAATCAAGGGAGGTGGGTGGCTCTACAGATGGATGGATTTGATGGGTGGCGGCAGCTGATCTGAGGAGGGAGGAGGCTGTAGGTGGCGGCAGCTAGGGTGATAAAGGAGAGGATTTCTAGGGTTTGCCAAAATGGACTAGGGGTGGACTATATATGGAAAGGAGGGGAGTTTGGATCATCCGATCGAAATCGGATGGTCGAGATAAAATAGGATTCAGAAGTCCAAATAAGAAACCGAAGATATTCTAGGGATGTTTGGGGATGATCCGGACCCATCGATCACGACAGCCCAGTCCGGGTTCAGGGAAGTTTCGGACGCACGCTTGAGGTGGGCTGCGAGCTGGCAAGAGAGGTTAGGTGGTCATGGTCAAGAGGGAAGCGAAAACCCGATTGGTCTCGAAACGGTCAACAAAATCAAGGGGGGACGCGGCAACTAAGAATGGGTGCAAACTTTATGAAAAACATGCAGAGGCAATGCGCATGATGCTATGAGATGAGATGCATGACATGAACAAAATGCAAAACAAAAGACAAAAACCCAACCACGAAGGAAATATCATATCGCATCTCCGGAAAAGGCAAGAGTTGGAGTTACGAATATGGAAAGTTGTATCCGGGGCGTTACACTCATGTTCTACTATGGGCTAGATTTCCATGATCTGGCTCTGGACTCCATCCTTCATATCTCGTTGTTCATCGTTGTGTGCGAAGCTTTTCTCCACGTCACCCCGCACTTTGGCTTATGGCTCAAGACCTTCAATGTGAAGCTGAAGATGATTGAGGGGCGACACGCGGAGTGCGGAGGTGCTGTAATAAGCAGGAACACCGATGCCCCATGGCCATAGGGTTCCTTCCCGGAGGTGTCCGATCTATGGCAGTGGAGGTGGTTTTACGTCACGGCTCCCAGAGGCACAAAGTGGGTGGCTGCCCCTGACTTCCGTTCTGGCCCTCCGCCTCAACTGGCGTCATGGGCCAACGTAGGACGGGATTGGGGGCCCGCTAATGATGTACCCACGTTGCAGAGCCGCATACGCGAGCTTCTTGAGAGGGACATTAGCATTCTAAGGGTAATTCAGGTAATGCTAATCCGACGGATCTTGCCGTGCCAACGCCGGCCTCTCCGGATGTGGGAGTTCAATCCGGAAGGTCTGCGGACTATTCAACACTTCTTTGGCGTCACGCTCAAAGAAATGTGTAAGTTATTCTTCAGACCACAAGATAAGTGTCCGGACACCACCAAGGATGCGGGCCTGAGCTGCAACCGCCCAGAAACCCAAGTAAGCAACCCAGAAACTAAACACTTTGTTTATTTTTATAATAACATTATTCTGAAAATCCTCCCTGGCCAGGAGTGGCTCAGCAAGGCGGACAGAATCAGGTGTCCGGCGCCACTTCCCGAAGGCTCGCCTAGTCCCACCATAGCCAAGATGCTTGGTCGTGTGCTAAGTAAGGTGCCCTTCGGGAAAGATGAAGGGAGGAACAGAAAAGCAGAACTTCACACATTGCACATCCAAACTGGGGGAATTGCTACCTCCCCAAAGGAGGATAGTCGGGGAGGGGAATGTCACACCCTGATTTTCATGCCACAACACTTAAGTCAATAAACATGCTAAAATGAGGTTTGACAAAAACTTTTGAGTGTTTCGTCTTTGCTTTGATTGAATGTTTGACTGCTGTTTGCAAGTGCTCTAAAAATCAAATAAATTCTCCAACCCTTATACTCCTTCCCCTTGATCCAAAAACCTTGACCAATGATCATGCTATGTGTATAGGACATAAAAATAATTTCTTACAAAAATAATTTGGCCAAATAGTATTTAAAAAAAAAGTAGTTTTCCAAAAACCCCTGAATTGAGATTTGCACTGCAAGTACTTAATTAAGGGCAGTAAAAATCTTTCAAAAAATATATTTGACTCCTATTAGATATAGGATACCCAGAAACCACAAAAATATAATTTTAAAAGTTATTTTCCTATTTTATTTAAAAGCATTTCTTTAAGGCCAGAAATGGTCTTTAATAGGGAAAAATTATTTTATTGTTTTAAAAATATTTGACAAAAACCTAGGGAAACTCAGTGGACATATATTGTCCATATATAAGAGTTTCAACACATGGTCGTGTTCAAAATATTGGTCAAACCCCTCAAAAACCCTTTCTGGATATTTCAAGCTTTTGAAATATTTACAAGGAAATATTCTCCAAAAATTCCAAGAAAATTCTAGCATGTCCCATATGAAATTTTGGATGATATTGGTAAGTATCATGTCATGGAGAATAGTATAACCCCATGAAATCCCCTCAAAACCATTTCTGTCCATTTTGAAGTTTGAGCAACTTTACATTGCCAAACGAGTCCAAATGCTCTCAAATCTTGTGAACAAGCTCAAATGGTCTAATCACTCATCTAGACCAAATGGCACAAGTTGGAGAACAATTTAACTTGATCAAAGTGCCCCAAAACCCTTCCTGTCCAGAACCAAATTTGAACAACTCTACATTGGAAACTTTCTCCTTTTGATCTCAACTTTTGTGTACATGTTCAGAACCTCAAATGATGACACTACACCAAGTGGTGCATCAAGGAGAATAGGTTTGCATGACTAAATCTTGGGAAGTCCATTTCTGCTGATTTCTAGGGTTTACAAAAGTTGCATTGGCAACTTTTCCCAAATGAACTCAATCTTGGTGGAACCTCTTATTTTCTCATACCATTTGATCCTGTCAAGCCTCATGACAAATGGAGATCATCTACTTGCCCAAACCACCATCAAACACCTTCCGGCAGAAATTAAAAATGTATGTTTTGTCCACTTCCACTAATCTCCATGGCCTCAACTTTTTACCACAGCCCCTCAGAGTCCCCTTGCACCTCCAGTAACTCTTCCCTGGCTTCAACTCAATGATTGAAGGGTGAAACATCCCCATTTACCCTTCTGGACAGCAGCATTCTTCTCCTTTCTCACCTCCCTCCTCACTCCAGTGGATCTCCAGGGCATCCAATGCCCCTCCCCACTTGTTTACTTCTCCCTAGCGCTACCAGACATGAGTTGGCACGCCCCTGCCCCCTAAACAATGCCATGGCAGCCAAAGGCACGCTCTGGAGCGCGCTACAGTGCGCCCCCGCACTGTAGCCGCCCCCTGCCAAGCACCTCCGGCCACCTCGGGCCTCCCCAGCGCGCCTGACGAGGTGCCTTGGCGTCTGCGACACGCCACGCCTCTGTCCCCCTCCTTCTTCGCCCTCCTCTCGCCCCAGCTCGCACGCTCGTCGGCCGCCCGAGAGCTCCAATGAGCAAACTCACACGCGTGGTGTCCCTGGCCCCTCTATTCTCTCCCTTAGCTCTCGACCGAATCCAGGAACGCCCCAGACACACCACGACGAGCTCCCGTGACCCGTGGCGATGGCAACGAGCTCGCCGGCGCATGGCCCCGTGGTGCACCTCGCCCCCTTATATTTAAGGTCAGCCCCGAGCCTCTTCTCCACTCCTTTGGCTGTCTCTCCCTCCCGTGCACCCCTTGGACCAACCCACACCTCCCCTCGTGCCCTCCTGCTCCCTCCATGGCCGGAGTGCCACCGTCGGGCTCCGCCTAAATTCCGGCTATCCCGAGCCTCTCCTATCTCCCTAGCCACTCCAGTGCCCCCTCACCACCACCACCGACCCGCCCCGCAACCTATTACCTCCTCCCCCGCGCCTGCCGTGTGGTGCCAAATCTCGCCGACGGCCTCCTCCGCGGCCACCCAAGCCATCGCCGCTGCAGCCTCCCACGGCATGCGTGCAGCACATGGATGGGTGCGTCGTGGTCCCCTGGGCACGCCGGTAGGCAGAGCATCGCCGGAGACGCCCTGTGGCGCCGGCAAATCACCGCTGACGCCGCCCCTTGCCCCTGCTCTATTCGAGCGGGAGGTTGGGGATGAACCCGACAGGTGGGCCCCGCGTGTCGGCGACCCAGCGGCTAGGCCCCGCCCGTTTAAGTGGAGACGGCTTCGGCCGGATCCGCTTTCCTCGCGCGTTGGCGCACTCCGTGAACCCGCCTCCGACGTCGCCCCCTCTGCCCGTCCAGCCGAGCCACTGGGCCGGCCCACTGCTAAACTGCGCCCAGTGTGCTGGATAAGGGTAAAACCCTTTCCCTTTTTCTTTTTCTGTTTCTGTAAACTTGTAATATCCATAAACAATTCAAATAGTGTCCAAATTTGATGATTCAAATTTCAAGAGACTCCATAAATCAAGTCCTATTTTATAGGCCACAGTGGACATTTTTGTTGTCCTTGGTTTTCACTGAACCTTTTGAAAAGGTCATTTATCCACATAAGTCCACTTCAAAAATCCATATTATATTCATTTCAACTCCAAATCCAGTTAAACAAATTTCTAAATGTTTATAAAATCATGCCTGAATTAATGGGTACTTTTACTCATTTTTATAAAATGGCATTCTGTGTACAACTTGTGGATCCATCAAATCCATTGATTCCATCATATTGAAATGTTTAGAAATATCCATTGATCCACTTCCAATGAAATCACCTTGGTGATTCCTCATATGACCAGAGGTATCCCAGAAGTCCAACTCATATTTTTAGAGCACTTTTATTTTTGCCTTGTTGTGTTGCTTATTATGATTGTTTCCGACGTTAGTTGACGAAGTAGACGGAGTACTTGGAGAAGGACCAGAAGACTTGAAGACTCTGAGGAAACAGGCAAGCAGCCCTTTGACCATGTCTATGAAACCCTTTTTATGCATGTCATATAGCACCATTTTGTTGTTGCAACGGAATCATGATGAGGTGGTAACCACTTTCATGGTTTGCCACCGTACTTCCTTGTTGATACTTGCATTGTGCATGACCCTACCTTCTTATGAGGGTTATGCCGGTGGGAGTAGATATGATGCTAAAGTAGATGCTACGCAAAAGGGACGGGAATATGCATGATGAAGGAGACGAAGTGTTTTCAAAGGACTTTTCGAAAACCCCGTCGGGTGCCACTTATGCCCGAGGGAGATGATGAGATGGGTAACCACTTGATGACGAAGTGGTGTACCGAGGCAAGTGTGTGTTGTTTTCAAAACGGATTGGTTTAAGTAGCGACCGTTATTCCAACCTTACATGCGCAACCACTCTACCCTTACATGGGAAAGGGCATTATTGATTACCTAGACCAAAGTAGCTTGGAGCCCGCATTACTAGTGACGGAGAGTTGTTAGTGCGCTCTCTCGGGACGGGGTCGTGCCAGGTAGGGCGGCCATGACTGTTTTCACAGGGCACCGGACACACCGTTGGTACCCCGTGCTTGTGGTATGTGATGAATATGGGAGCGAGGCTCCATAACTTTATGATGTGAAACGTTGGGCACAGGGGTTACTACCAATCGAGTGGACTCCATGTTAGTGTCGTCTAGGGAAAGGTAGTGATCGGGTGCTTACCCCTGGTACTTGAGGTATCGCGGGTCGTGGATGACAAGGAAGTTCCCCGGATCTTGTGGGTACAGTGTGCAACCTCTGCAGAGTGTAAAACTATTCGAATAGCCATATCCACGGTCAAGGACAGTTGGGTAACCGCTCTTGGGCTACGTCCACATGTTTACAAACCGTGTTTGTGTGTTGATAAAATGACTTGGGTCAAGTCAAGGGACTTGACATGATTGAGTTGGGTTGGTGCCCGCTCTATTTATGTTGATATTTGTAACCTGTCCTCATGTTTACTTGAATTCTCTTGATGCATGTCTTACAAGTTGTTGAACATGTCATTGCACTCAAAACTAGCTTTCTGCAAAAATTTACCTATATCATGCATTGTTACACCTTGAACCAAAACATGGTTGCTTGCGAGTACATTCAAAGTACTCATTGGCTTGCCACTGGTTATTTTATTGGCCAGGCATGAAAGAACAGGATATGATGAAGAATATTTCGGCGATGAACATGCGAGCTAGGACGTTTCCCAGTCAGAATGCCTGTAGGGTTAAGGCAGACGGCATGGGTCCAAGTTGTTGTTGAAGATTTCCGCTGCGATGATACACTCAAGACTCGACCATAATGGTCCTACTTGTGTAATACGGTATGTATGGATGTAAGACTCTTGTTATTCAGCTTCTATGTGTTCAGTGAGCATTGATCTCTGGGATCACTGTACACATGCATTCGGTGATCACGACTTATGAGTCGGGGTCCCCACAGGGAATCTAAGGCCTCCTCCCCTTGCGGGAAGAAGAGAGCCGCCTCCGAAGACTTGGAGATGGAGGTGCCCTGACAAGGGAAGAAATCTTCACCAGGGGGCCCTGCCCCAAAGGGCGTCCTCACCGGGCCATGCCCGCCAACGGGCCAGCCCTCAGCCGAGTTGTAATTTAATCGTAAATACGAAGGTACTGCTTCCTTTTCCAAGAACAATAACTAGGACCCATTCTTTGCAGTCCGGCTAGCAACTCTTCTCGACAGAGTTTGTCTCCGAGGGATCTCCTTCCGGAGATGATGGAGAGTGAGACCGCACCAACCTCTCCGCCTCATGGGGCGGGCGACCCTGAGGTGTCGTCACGGAGAGATTTGCCGAGGCCAGAAGCTAATACTTCGGCCGCCCTGAGCCCGGAGTGTTCGGCTCCCACGGGGGGCGATAAGAAGGGTCCAACACAGTTCGGCGTCCGGCCGGACACACTGACGGGTCTTCTGGAGCGAGCTGGTCTCTCGGAGGAGCACCGTTCATTAATGAGTACGGTGCTTGAGAAGATTTCATCCACCACAAGCGGGTTGAATGAAGCCTTTACGAGCCTGCTCAGAGGCTTTGAGGTATATAATGAAAATACATAATTTTTGAATGTGACGCGCGCGCTAGGTGTGCTCCATATGGATAGTAGCCCCTAAGACTCTAGTTGCCGACCCTAGGAGGCAAACGGAGGATCATATTGTTATGTAATGATCGCGCTGTATTTATACGCAGGTGTCTATGGATCCAGCAACCGACCGGTCCGTTGATGTTGCCGAACTGAGGAGGCAGATTGGAGTTATTGACGTCAATATCACACTTGTGAACGAGCGGCTTAACGAGTCACAAGGTATGTGCTCTACTTTCCTTACTTTTTATAGGAAAAATTGAGAGGAGCATAATGTTAATGCTTGGACTACAGACGGTGCTGCTGCTGTGGAAGCCCTGAGGGCGGAACTTGCCCTAGCCAAGGAAGAAGCCCGGGCTAGCAATGCGGCTGCCCTAAAGGCGGCCGAAGAGTTGAGAGCCGAACATGCTGCTCATCGCCGAAGCAAAGACAAAATAGCCGAGATGGCTGTGGAGCTGAAAAATGCCGCCGACCGGTATGAGCTCCTTGAAAAAGAGAATCGGGCTAATTCAGCTGACCTGAAGAAGGCACTTGATGCGGCCAAGGAGACGCGGTCCGAGATCAGGGATGCCCGGGAGGAGCTTCGCCAGGCTGGAGAAATCGCGGCTGGAAACCCCTATTTATTGCGGATGAAGTTTTTAGATCCGAAGTATGCTCCCCTGGATCGACGCTGGAGCCCTGTAGACGCGTATGTGGATTTGGCGAAGAGTACGGCTGATGCGGCCAAGTTTTTCAAGGATCAAAATGATAAAGAAGTGGAGAAGTTGTTCTGGTCGCAATTCAGTGCTCCCACGCGCCCATTGCCGTTGAGTGAGAGGATGGCTGCTGTGGCTGAGCTTCATAGGCTGTCCGGTCTTGCAATGTGGTCTGTAATAGACCATTTATGGTCGAAGGGGCCTAAGCCGGACAATTATTTTGGTTTACTGCAACAATTCCTTGGTGCCGTATCGTAGATCGATGCCATGATGAGGTCGGCGTGCATAGAGGGTGCACGGATGGCTCTTGCCCGCATTAAAGTATATTGGACATATATGGAGGCCACCATCATTGCGACCCAGAATCCGGTGGGAGGCCAGGATCCGGCCGAGCACTACTTGGAGCAGGTAATAGAAGGTGCTTGCTTAATAGAGGCTCAGTGCTCGAAGAATGTCATGTTCGAGTGACAAATCGTTCCATTGTAAAAACAATGCTATTTTAATTATGAAGGCTATGTTTATACTTTTTGCCCGAAATTGTTACTGTGCCTCCTGTGCGGCCGTTTTATGTATAAATGTAATCTCAAAGTTAGTAGTCGTTGGCTTCAGCCCCCACGCATGCAATGTGGGGGTGTTCGCGAAAGTATGCATAATCACAAATGATTCAACGTCTTGGTCCATTAAGGAGGTGATCGCACGTCGAACTAGGAAACCGGACTATATAGCTTTAACACTTTCACTTAGCCATAGGAGTTTGACGGTGGGGCTACTATGTAGCCCCTGGTACCTTCCCGTGCGTCCGAGTACGAGCGCGTGTGTACATGACCGGGAAATGGTCCTTCGTTAATGCAGAGGAATCCTAAAGATTTCGATAAGTCTTCGAGTGGTTGAACAGTCTCTCTCTATATCATGAAAGTCAGTTTTCGGCTTTCTCTACTGAGGTGCTCATCCGGAATAACCAGGGCACAATCATAGTAGTTCTCCTTTGGCCGCCTTAGCCGATAAGAACGGAACGTAAGGCGGCAAACCCAGGAGCCGGACAAACCCAACATTTGACCAAAGACATGATTCGGAGCTGATGCATATAAGGCCAAACTCGCGACGCCGAACACTCCCGAAGGTATTCGGATTTGTAATATATACTGGGCTGAGTAACGCCCTTCATTATGAACCCTGTATTTCCAGGTACGTGCATTAGACTGTCGTGGCGAAATGCCAATAACGGCAGTATCCTCCATGGGTGTAGTACCCATGGGATGTGTAAACAACGCGAGACAATAAAAAAGGTTTACGCAGGGGCTTAATCTAAAGAGAAACCTTTGAGCGGGGCCCTGCTGCACGTCTGCGCCTTTGTCTCCGTTGTGCCGTGTCTTGGGAGGGTATCGCACGAATGGTGCCTGTAGAAAGAAAGACTCGTGTAGAAGAGTATGATGTAAGCATGCGATGGATAGTAAAAGTGTAAGACATTGGCTTGTTAATAAGGTCAAAACAACAGTGGGGCTTTATTAAATATCTATAGCCCCTGGTGTCCTCTATGTGATTACATGTATGGTGCCCCAGCTCAGGTTTATCTGGGCTGCCGGACTCGTCTAACCGTGTTCGCGGTCTTAACGACCAATCATGCGTTTTGTTATTAGCGGCCGCTTAGAGTCCGGCTGCTAGAGCCATCTCATACTCTTCCGTGCGTAAGGAACGCTCTGTATTTCCGTTGACGGTGATGACGCCACGTCGGCTGGGCATCTTGAGTTTAAGGTAGGCGTAGTGCGGTACTGTGTTGAAGCGGGCGAAGGCCGTTCTCTCGAGCAAGGCATGATAACCACGTTGGAGGGGGGCGAATGTGAAGAGTAGTTCTTCGCTTCTGAAGTTGCCTGGGGAGCCGAATGTCACCTCTAGTATGAGGGAGCCCCTGCAGCGGGCTTCAACGCCTGGTATCACCCCTTGAAAGGTGGTGTTACTTTGGCTGATTCTAGATGGGTCTATCCTCATCCTGCGGATAGTGTCCTGGTATATTAGGTTAAGACTACTGCCACCATCCATGAGCACGCGAGTGAGATGGTATACGTGGATTATTGGGTTGAACACCAAGGCAGCTGATCCTCCGTGCCGCATACTAGTCGGGTGGTCCGTGTGATCGAAGGTGATCGGGCAGGCCGACCAATGGTTAAATTTGGGGGCGCCGGCTCTATAGCGTATGCGTCTCTGAGCGCGCGTTTGCGCCTTCTTGTGGGTATGTGAGTCGGTGGATCATGTTTACTGTTTTTACCTCTGGTGGGAATTTTTTCTATCCCCCAGTGTTCGGCTGGTGAGGCTCATCCTCGTCTTCACTTGGTGTTTCTCTTCCCTTGTGTTCGGCATTTAATTTGCCGACCTGCTTAAAGACCCAGCATTCTCTATGAGTGTGGTTCGCAGGTTTTTCGGGGGTGCCATGAATTTGGCACAGTCTGTCCAGGACTTTGTTTAGGCTGGACGGTCCTTCTTTGCTGCCTTTGAATGGCTTCTTTTGTTGACCGGGTCGAGAGCCCCTGAATCTGGCGTTGATCGTTGTGTTGTCCGGACTTTCTTCCTTGTTTTGACATTTGTTTTTATTGCACCGTGGTTTCCCGTTGCCATCCCTTATTTCGGATGTACTTGGGTCGCTGGTGCCTCTACAGGCCAACCAGTTGTCTTCACCTGTGCAAAAGCGGGTCATAAGGCTTGTTAAGGCTGCCATTGTCGTCGAATTTTCTTGGCCGAGGTGTCTAGCGAGCCACTCATCCCGGATGATGTGCTTGAAGGCCACCAGGGCTTCGGCATCCGGATAATCGACAATTTGATTCTTCTTAGTGAGGAATCTGTTCCAAAGCTTGAGGGCGGACTCTCCGGACTGTTGAATTATGTGACTTAAATCGTCGGCGTCCGGAGGTCGGACATAGGTCCCTTGAAAATTGGCCCTGAAAGCATTCTCGAGTTCCTCCCAACTTCCAATTGAATTTTCGGGGAGGCTTTTTAACCAGTGTCGAGCTGGTCTCTTCAACTTGAGAGGAAGGTATTTGATGGCGTGGAGGTCGTCCCGAAGAGCCATGTGGATATGCAGGATAAAATCCTTAATCCAGACCCCATGGTCTATCGTTCCATCATATGCCTCTATGTTCACGGGTTTGAAACCTTATGGGAATTCGTGGTCGAGCACCTCTTCGGTGAAGCACAGAGGGTGAGCGGCTCCTCTGTATCTGGACATGTTGTGGCATGCTGTCGACTGTTGTTGTGTCCGGTGTTTATTCCGAACTGGTATTCGATTAGTATGATCGTTTTGGTGACCATAATCCTTCCCCGGAGCGTGTCCTCTAGATCCGTAGATGGACCTGGTTGCGCCGGCCTTTTTGTCCAGTAGCTCACGTAAATCATGTGTGGCGTCAGTGGCTGTTTTGTTGCGGTTACGGAGTGGTCTGTCCGGCCGAATGGTCGTATTGTTCTTCGGTGGAACAGCCTCAACGTCGAATTCTGGCAGTAGCTTGTGCTTTGGATAGCTCTTTGTGCAGCAATCGTCGCCGTATTTTTCTTCAGTGTCAAGCACTGTATCCCATCTACGATTGAGCGTTTCATGGGCGACCTTAAGCCTTTGCTTCTGCTTCTTTAGACTTCTCGCAGTGGCCATGAGCTTTCTGTGGAGGTTATCTCGTTCCAATCGTGTTTTCAGGATGATGAATGCATCGTCGTCCGGGCTTTGCTCCTCTCCCGGGGCGGGCTGATGGGTTTGGCCCTCGGGATCGCTGTGATCGGGCGTCTGCTCCGGGCTGTGTTCGGCGTGACCTGGCTCCTCCTGCTCCATCTCTGGGTCCATAAGACTGTTATCACTATTTTTACTGTGGCTGGACATAGAGCGGCGTCTGCGCCGCTGTTTTGGCTTTTGTCCGGGGGTTTTATCCTCCGTTTTATCGCCATCGTCCTCCTTAGGAGTGTCCACCATGTATATATCATATGATGAGGTGGCAGTCTAGCGCCCCGTGGGTGGTGGTTCTGAATCGTCTCCTGCGCCAACATCCACACCGTCGGTGTCATCAGAGTCGAAGTCAAGCATGTCTGTTACGTTGTCGACAGTGGATATGAAGTGGTTGGTGGGTGGGTAACGAATTTCCTTGTCGCCTTCTTCCCCCTTGAGCCGGACATAGTTCGGCCAAGAGTCTCCTGACAAAGAGAGAGACTTTAGTGAGTTTAGCATGTCGCCAAAGGGCGAGTGCTGGAAGATATCCGCAGCGGCAAATTCCGTTACCGGAGCGCAGCCAGAATCAGCGGGCTCGGGGGCGCGCGGTCTGGGACCTACAACCGGACACAAGTCCAGGGGTCCGGAGACACAGGCTTCCTTGGGGATGAAGTTTGTGTTCGGCTCTTTTGCCGATGAGTGTGCGGCCTCCGGGGCGGGGTCCATCCACCCGTCCTCGGACGACGCAATCTGCCCCGGATTTAGGTCCGGGGCTCCTGCGGGCGTGATATCCCGAGTATTGTCCGACAGCAGGTCTAAGCCGTGCTCATCGTGATTGTTCGGTGCTCCTGGCGTAGGCCCAAATCCATCGAAGGTCAAGTCTCCGCGGACATCGGCCATATAGTTCAAGTTTCCGAATCTGACCTGATGGCCAGGGGCGTAGCTGTCGATCTGCTCCAGATGGCCATGTGAATTGTCCCGCAGTGCAAAGCCGCCGAATACGAGGATTTGTCCGAGGAGAAAAGTCACACCCTGGACCTTGTTGTTGTTGATGATTGAAGGAGCCATCAAGCCTTGCAGCGACGACACAGAGGAACTCTCAATAAAAGCACCAATGTCGGTGTCAAAACCGACTGATCTCGGGTAGGGGGTCCCGATCTGTGCGTCTAAGGCTAATGGTAACAGGAGGCAAGGGACACGATGTTTTACCCAGGTTCGGGCCCTCTCGATGGGGGTAAAACCCTACTTCCTTCTTGATTGATATTGATGATATGAGTAATACAAGAGTTGATCTACCACGAGATCATAGAGGCTAAACCCTAGAAGTTAGCCTATGATGATTATGATTGTGTATCTAAGGACTAAACCCTCTGGTTTATATAGACACCGGAGGGGGCTAGGGTTTACACGGAGTCGGTTACAAAGAAGGAAATCTATTATCCAGATCGCCAAGCTTGTCTTCCACGCAAAGGAGAGTCCCATCCGGACACGGGACGAAATCTTGAGTCTTGTATCTTCATGGTCCAACAGTCTGGCCAAAGTATATAGTCCGGCTATCCGGATACCCCCTAATCCAGGACTCCCTCAGTGGTAACATGCAAAACTTCATTTATTAGATTATAGACTTATATTGCATTGGGACATGTGATGCTAGAGTAACTAGCTAAGTTACTGAAACTACCTCTCTCCTCATTAACTCATTCCCACATAACAAATTTGCTAAGTTGGACTCGATGATACTGCTGAAGTTACTCCCACTGTGGCTAGTCTTATCCCACTAAAAATGATATTTTAAACAAGGCTACTCTATCAGTGGCGACTGGCGAGCCATCGCCTCCAGGTCTTTCACCTGTGGTCCCGACCATCAACTCATACAGATCAAATTATCACGCGAGATTACTGTTCCTACAAAGGTGCGCTCCACCACGTACTACCCGGTACCCGCGCATGCAACAATCGTGCACCTAGGGTTTTAGGCTTTATTTGTTTACGGTGCCTTTACGTAACTCTCATGTGTGCAAGACAGCAAGAGATGGACTACGTGTGTGCGCCTCTTCTCTTCGCATATGTACTCCACCGTTTGTCTGGTGTCCAAAAAATTATACAGTAGTAATAATTAGCAATGTGCCAATGTGTTCCCACATGATCAAAGTAGATTAATACATATTCACCGATTTGGTAGAAAAGAGTCTAGTTTTGAAATATGTATATCAGTAAAAAAATGTTATATTTCACTCAAAATATATTCCTTTGGCGGTTTTGATGAGATAAGGGAGGAATGTGGTTGGTTTCAAGATTCGAGAAGTGGTATATCTCTACTCTTATAAAAACAAAGTTGGTGATGATGGTGTGCCTGCCATCCTGCAATATAGGCCGTCCGATTTATATCTGACGGGTAGGAAGGAAACTATGGCAATTTTGCAAAAAGATACCCACACCCCTCTCCACATTTGCAAATAAGGCCTTCGCTCGTTCATCATCATCTCCCACAAGATAAACTACTCATACAAATGCATTTTGATGTTTCGTGCAACGCATGGGCATCTTGCTAGTTGTTGCAAAAAGCACATGTCTGTGTGTGTGGTGTGTGTGTGTGAGAGAGAGGGATAGGAGGAGGAGCACGGAGTGCGTGTGTGACAAAGACACAAAGAGTGTGTGTGCGAGGGGTATCACCATAAAATGAGGTGATAGTGTGTGTGTGCACGATTGAGAGTGTGTGTCTCAAGAAGCGATGAAAAATCTACATAGATACAAGGAGTGCGAGAGAGACATGTACGAGATAGTGGAAGCAAGAGTGTGCGGGTGTATAAACCTATCTAGATGCTAGTCAATCAATGTTTTTGAGAGAAATACGAGTCGGTGTGTGAAAGCGAGAGTTTTGTGTGTCTCTGAGAGAGATGGTAGTCGGGAAGGGGAGTGGAATCAGGAGTTGTGTGTGTGAGAGAGAGAGAGAAAGGGAGGGGGAGTTTGTCTGATCAGTAAACAAATGAATAATTTTAGCTTTATAACTAAGGTGAAGACGGAAAGGAGACCGCAACAAACGTTGTGTGTGCGGGAGAGAGTAATTTTAGTGGTAGGAGTCATATCTAGAGAGATATGGGGTGCTTGAGAGAATCCTGGAGAGAAAGACAAAGTGAAAGACGAGTGAGAGAGTGTGTGTGTGTCTGGCGGTGAAAAAGAAATGTTTGGTACCTAGTGATACAAGAGAACGATAGAAACGTCAGAGATAGTGAAAACTGTGTAATATATAATGATAGGGAGAGTGTGATAGTTCTCAAGGGAGATGTCGAGAGAACATGTTTGCGAAAATATAGGAAAAACATGAAGTGAGCGTGCGGGTGAGCTGGAGAAAAGAGAGTGATAGCTACATGAAGGAGCATGCGAAAGAGATGGGCATGAAAGGATATTCTAATATTTAGTTGTGTGTATAGAAAATGTCAACATAAAAGTGATTCAAATATTTGAATTCGAGATGATGGTACATGTAATTCATACTCAAACCAAAATTGATCTATCAAACATGCATATGCTTATGCATTCACACGCATCTATGTTATTTAAAATGTAGATATTACGGATCCATACATTTTAGTAGAACATAATTTGGTTTAAAAATTTTGAATTCAACCTTATGATTTTGAGATCATTGTATTTGTAGATCATATTATATATACATAAAGGATAAGAATTCTTTGTTGTGCTTTTGAAAGTATATATAAAAAATGATGTATATAGAATTTTATTCCAATCGATAATGGATCCTGCCCGAACAAAAATAGAATATAAAATGGATTGCAATTGAGCTGGCACCATAAACATGCAAGCTTTTTCTCAAACAATTGAATGAAGCGGCCAAGCTCGCAGTAACGCCCAAAACAAAAATATGGGAGATGGAAATTACCGCGTGTCCCTAACACGCAACACATGTCAAACGTGACATAACCGCCTCTCACCCGGATTCATACGCAGTGGCGCCAAAACAAACTCTCCTCGACCAAAATCTCCGGCGGCAAATACTCGGTGTATGCAAGATTACCGTCCTATCCCCAACGGACTATTATTGTTGTGATGTAGGAAATTTTAAACGGAGGCTAAGTTTGTAAATTTCCTTGCATTTGAGACAAGCGCGCCCTGAAGGCATGGTTCCCCCCTTCCACTCTGTCGGATTAAGGGATCCGCAAACCCTTAAGAGTTTCGAACTCTGGGGTGCGTGCGGAGATCTCAACCTACCCAGCCTGCCTACTTGTGATCCTCCTAAGCCTAGCGCATCAAGCTCAAAGAGACATAGAGACACAACAGTTATCCTGGTTCGGGCCACCTTGCGGTGTAATACCCTACTCCAGCGTTGTGGTGGATTGCCTCGGAGGGCTAAGGATGAACTAGTACAATGGATGAACTGGCCTCGGGAGGTGAGGTGTTCTTGAGCCGGTGTGGTGTGAGCTAGTTCGACTTGTCTTCCTATGGTGGTGGATTGTCCTATTTATAGTAGCCTTGGTCCTCCTCCCAAATATTAGTGGGAAGGGATCCCACAATGGCCGTATTTGAAAAGGGACAAGTAGTACAGCTTATCCTGACAAAAGTAGTCTTTGCTTGCGAAAAGCCTCTGGTCGTGACGCTGCGGTGGGCTCGTCGATGACCTCCGTCCTGCCGTCCTAGCAGTCTTGGTCTCGTTGCACCAGAATGGGAACCTTTTGCTGATCCCTCGGGACTCCACACCTGTGGCTTGCCTCCCTTGCACTGAAGAGGAAACCTGCGCTCTGCGCCCGCCTGGCGCCCGCCTGGCCTTGGTCGTCATGGCTCACGTCAGCTGAGCCTCGTGAGGTGAACCTTGCATAGAGCTCGCCGCCCCTCGAGAGCCAGCCTGAGGAGGCCGATCCCCTTGGGGGTCTTGGAGTCGTCCGCCTCGCGAGGCTTGGCCCCTCACGAGGGTCTTGTGTAGTTGATGACAAAGTTGGGCCGTACCAGGCCATCGATGGATCCACGTGGTGGGCCGTAGGCGGGCAGGGTTGGATACCCCCATATCCAGGATGCTGACAGTAGCCCCCGGGCCCAAGGCACGCTCGGACTTGCTTTCCAAGCGAAGCCAAAGGGCAAGTGTAGAGCGCCACTGGCCCTAACCGCCTGTGGCCTAGATGACGCATGGCGATTGATGGGACGCGGGCGACTCCGCTTCCCCACACAGCCTCGGCAACTGTTCGACTTGACAACTACATGCTGTATGCAAAGAGAGTCATCATTACTGGAGATCGTGGGAGGCCAACGATTTACCTTCTCCTGGCTATAAATGTGCGAGCGGGCGGACCTCCTCCCCATCTCCCTTTCGTCTTGCTTCTGCCTGCTTCTCTTTTCTCCATCTTGCCTCCATGGCAATGATTAGAAGGTATTTCGCGGCTGAAAAGGGGAAGGCCCCCAGGGAGGGGCCCGATCCTCTCACACCAAAGAAACGGCTCCGCCTCCCTCACGATGCCGGTGCAGGGCGAGAGGTGACCAGGCCTTGGCAATCGAGGCCTCCGCCTGGCTCCCCCCTCCCATATACACTTGGGCTCAGGACGAAGGAGTGCGCCGTGGACTGGCACCTGACAAAGATGGCAGGGCCGCCATTGCCCTGCCGACCGCACCACGGACCCACGCCGAGGGTAGCTCACGCGAGTTTGTGGTATGGGTGGTGATGCCTCTTGACACCTGGATCCGACTCCCGCGGTTCTTCGCCAGCGAGCTGCCTCCGAGGGGGCCGGCTGAGTTGTGGTTGCAGCATGCCGGGTGTCGCAGCTTGGCCATCGGAGCTGAAGTCGAGGTGGTGCCCCCTGGAGACGTCTTCATTACGCGAGGATGGGGCGAGATCGCTCTAGTGATCCACTTCGAGTATGACGGCGCGGCCAGTCTGTTTTTCAAGGTCTTCAACAAGGAGGGCGAACGGCTGGAGTGCTGCCCCGGAGGAGACGGTGCATGGGATGCCGCACGGGTGCCGAACCTGCTGCTATCCCCTTAGCGCTTTGTCCAGCAGTAGTGGCGACTCCTGGGAATTCAGCGACTCTCCTGAGCCCAGTGATTCTCCGGAGTCGAGCGACGACAGCTACATGCCGCCAAGCTCCCATCAGGGATGGAGTGCGGCTGCGGCTGCCGCCCGGTGTCGCAAGTGATACCGTAGGGCCTAGTAGTTGCTTTCCCTGCGCGGAACGAAGATCAGCCCCCGTGGGGTTTGTAAGGATCAGAATGTACTTAATAGCAATGATGCTTCTTTTGATCGTGCAATGGATGCGCGTATCCCAGTTTGGATTGGTTCCTCCCTTTTTTCCATAGGCAGAATGGCGCTCTATGCTGACTGGACCTAGTCCTTTGGCAGGCTTCAGCCGTCGCTAGTACGCCAGCTCGCGATACCATGGTCAAGGCTAGGAGGTGAGTGGCCCGAGGTCCGGTAAGATCTCATGAGACACGATGCTCACAAGGTCCCCTTTGGCGTGCAAGAAACTGCACAGAGAATCAAAAAGGGGAGTAGAACTGCTAAAATGGAAATGCAAGGTGGGGCGTGCAGGGAGCAAAGCTGGTGCTGCAGCGAGCCGAGACTTATCTTTTGATGTCTTGGCCTATTGGGGAAATGATGCTTCCTCTCGCTCCTATGGTACCGTTGGGCGCAGCTTGCCTTGGCCACCTTCCTGCCTCACTCGCCAAGGTGCTCTATGTCCTCGGGACCTGACCTTCGAGCGAGCTCAGCCGTCGCTGGTATGCCAAGTCGTGATGCCGTGGTCAAGGCCAAGGGGTGAGGGCTGGAGAGCCAGTAGGAGCTCCGGAGAAGCGGTGCTCGGGAGGCCCCCCTTTAACATGCAAGCGACTCACGAGGCCAGATGGTGGTTGTTCGAGCCGACCCGTGGCCCGCTGCTAGGTGAACCTGCAAGTTAGATGACAGGAAAGACCGGGAACCCCTGCGGAGCGGGCCTGCAGCCCAGGGCATAGGACAGAGGCACCGAGGACCTGGCGAGGTGGTGTACATGAAGCGGGCCATGAACCAGAGCTCGATCCCCGGGTTTATCAATGTTACAGGGACGGACCCGAGCACAAACATCATGCCGACATGAGTTATCATGCAGCAATGCGGGAGAGGTGCTAACTAGCGGACACATGGGGGGCTACGAGGCGGCGGTCACAGGGTGACAACCATAGGTAAACTCATAGAAATGGTTAGATAATCCTAGTGAATTGAAAATGATACATGCCGCAGGGCCGGACCCACGCGGTCTGGGAATGATGCAGCCCGAGGGGCACCCACAAAGTGAACGAACTAGAGAGATGTCACATGGTACCGTCGCTGAAGAGGTGTTGAAGTAGCCAAAACACGCGCTGCCGGAGTCGTTCCTCATGAGCCGCTCTGGCCCTGAGCCTCAGGAGGCTCAGAGGGACCGAGAGGCTCCTCAAGGTGCTCCTCCATCTTCGCTAGGATCGCCTAGTGCCTCGCCTCGCAAGCCATGTCAGCGTCCCTCATGCAGCGCTAGAACGCCTCAGCTGTGCCCGGCAGGCCGAAGGGCATGCGGACGTAGCTGTGAGGCGGTCCCTCGCATCGACCCACACGAGACGGCCACATGAGCTACCGAGACGCAGCCCTGTTGAGCCCGGGGATGTTGATGCAGACGTGGAACTCCTTACCCTCGCCAGGGCAGTGAGCTGCGCCGCGCGGTAGGCGACGTTCGCCTTAGAGAACCCTTGCTTCTTGAATCTCCTCGATTTCCTTGCTGATGAACTCCTGAACGCCTGATGCCTCACGCCTGCTGCCTTCTCCTAGGAAGCGTGCTCTGAAGAGCGCCTCCACATGGTGCCAGAGCACCTCCCTCATGACCCTGGCTAGGTCTGTGGCCCTCCAAAGGAGAGCCCCCGATCCCAGCCTGAGAGGGGCGCCGGGCGCGCCTTCCTATGGGATGGGTGAAGGTGCCGCGTCCGGGGACGTAAGGCTCAGCACGGCGGCCCCGAGCGATGTTTCCTCATGAGACCCATGTCCCAGCTGCAGCTTCTTCGTCTTGGGGGCGACCTCAGTAGGGAGGGCGCCATCCTCGTCTTCAGGGTTCTCGACTGATGCAACCTGGAAAGCGCGCTCGAGGGAGCACACTGCATCCTTCTCTTGACACGTGACCATGATGACGCCTCCGCTCCCTCGCATCTTGAGTACGTTGTAGCCGTGGTGCATGGCCGCCATGAACTTGGACAGTGCTGGGTACCCTAGGATGGCGTTGTAGGCAGGCGGATGTCGGCGACGTCGAAGTCGATGAGCTCAGTGTGGTAGTTGTTGCGCTCGCCGAAGGTGACAGGGAGGCGAACCTGCCCTATCAGGTGTGTAGAACCATCGGTCACTCAGGAAAATGGCTTGGTCGAGTAAGCTGGTAGTATGGCACTTGGAGCATGTCGAATGTCTGAACAGACAGAACTTTGAGCCCTGCTACGCCATTGATGAGAGTCTTGGTGACGACCACCTTGCTGATGACGAGGGAGCAGGTGATGGCACACTTGGACCACCTGAGAGGGCGAGTTGCTTCGGGCTTGGGGAGCGCTGCGTTCACCTCGCGTGCGAACTGCTTGAAGATGCAGTGGGAAGCTGGGGCTTGTGAGCCGCCCAAGATGTAGGCAATGGCTCGAGGCTCCTGGAAGCCCCCAGCCCCCTCGTCCTAGTGGTGATCTTCATTCCTTCTCGGTGGTGGAGGCAGAGGAGGCAGAGCTGCATTGCCCTGAGGGCGCTCCTCACGAGGTTGCTCCCTCCAGGCGCTCTAGCAAGGCTGGACCTACCAGCGGTCCTCACGAGGTTGATCGCGCCACTCCTGACGATGGTCGCGTCCGTCCCACCGTCCTTCGCCTTTGCCGCCTCCATGACCGTAGCCTCGATTGTTGCACTCGGGGCATCGACCAAGGCACCCATCACGGAGGACCCTGAGCTCCTGGAAGTCGTTGGTGTTGTGGCTATGAATGTTGTGGAAGACGCAGAATGGTCGGTTGCTCTTGGATGACTCGGGGTGGTCGCAGCCGCACTTCGTCTCTGGCTCGGCCGTGAGTACGGCTAGCCCCTTGCGCTTCACGTCCTTGGTCTTGGTCTTCTTGTCTTCTGGATCAGCATCGGGGAGCTCGAGGAGGGAGAGGCGTCCCTCCTCAGCCCTTGCACACTTGTTCGCCATGTTGAGAATCTCCAGAGCGGTGCAGAGATCCTCGTGGATGGCGAGCTCTTCCTTCATCTTGACATAGCAGAAACCATCAGTGAATGCTGAAATGATGGCCTCATCCGACACCTTGGGGATCTTGAGGCGAACGTTGTTGAAGCGCTGGATATACTTCTGCAGCGTCTCTCTAGGTTGTTTCCTGATGCGATGCAGGTCACCCGCGGCCGGCGGACGGTTGCGAGTGCCCTGGAAGTTGGCGATGAAGCGGTTATGCATATCCTCCCAGGAAGAAACCGACGCCTCGGTCAGGTTTAGGAGCCAAGAACGCGCGACATCCTTGAGGGCCATCGGGAACCAGTTTGCCATGATCTTCTCATCGCCGCTGGCCGCCTCGATGCTCAGCTCATAGAGCTGCAGGAACTCGCCGGGGTCTGTGGTGCCGTCGTAGTGTGGAGGCCGGTCAGGCTTGAACTTGCTTGGCCAGACGACGTTGCGGAGCTCCAGTGTGAACGCGCGGCATCCTGCCGTGGCCACTGGAGGTCGTCGAGGGGGTGGAAACTGGTCTTGGTGCATGCGCACCGCCGCCTCCTGCGGCGGTCCGTGGGTCTGGTGCTGGAAGCACGCGCGCTTCCCCTTGTGGACGCTGCACCACCTCGCAGCTCTCATCATCCCGAGCCGGCGCAGGGCACGGAAGGTTGCACTGTGAAGCCACACACCTTGGCTAGACGATGGCGCCCTGGGCCTGAGGTGGTGGTGGAGACCCATGCGCCACGTCGCCCCCTGCAGGTGGTTGCTGAGGCAGCAAGCGAGCCGGCTCGGCAGAGCCCCCATGCGCGATGCTGACGAGCTTAGCGATCCACTCGAGCCACTCCTCGTAGAGGTCACCAACCGGGCGGTAGAGAAGGAGCTCCCGCGCCATGAGCAGAGCGGCCTGCATGTCCTCATCGCCACGACGCACGTGGGATGACGAAGCTGCTGGGGTCAGTGACGGAGTAGCAGTGCGTGCTACGTCTTGAACTTGCGTTGGTTTTCCTTGAAGAGGAAAGGGTGATGTAGCAATAGTAGCGTAAGTATTTCCCTCAGTTTTTGAGAACCAAGGTATCAATCCAGTAGGAGGCTCCTCAAAAGTCCCATGCACCTACACAAACAAACAAGAACTCACAACCAACGCAATAAAGGGGTTGTCAATCCCTTCACGGCCACTTGCGAAAGTGAGATCTGATAGGGATAATATGATAAGATAAATATATTTTTGGTATTTTAAAATATAGATAGGAAAAGTGAAGATGCAAATAAAAGTAGAGTGAAAGCTTATATGATAAAAGATAGACCGGGGGGCCATAGGTTTCACTAGTGGCTTCTCTCAAGATAGCATAAGTATTACGGTGGGTGAACAAATTACTGCCGAGATGTCCGTGACAAGTAGACCGACTCCTGCCTGCATGTGGGGACCCCGACTCATAAGTCGTGATCACCGAATGCACGTGTACAGTGATCCCAGAGATCAATGCTTACTGAACACACAGAAGCTGAATAACAAGAGTCTTACATCCATACATACCGTCTTACACAAATTATGACCATTATGGTCAAGTCTTACATAGATAAAGCCACAAGGGCTGAATACCAAAATAAACTTAAGCAGCCATGCCATCTGCCTTAACCCTACAGGCATTCTGACTGGGAAGTGTCCTAGTTCGCGTGTTCGTCACCAAAGAACTCTTCCTCGAGCTCCTGCTCTTCCATGCCTGGTCAATTAAATAACCAGTGGCAAGCCAATGAGTACTTTGAATGTACTCGCAAGCAACCCATGTTTTGGTTCAAGGTACAACAATGCATGATATAGGTACATTTTTGCGGAAAGCTAGTTTTGAGGGCAATGACATGTTCAACAACTTGTAAGACATGCATCAGGAGAATTCAAGTAACCATGAGAACAGGTTATAGATATCAACATAAATAGAGTGGACATCAACCTAACTCAATCATGTCAAGTCCTTTGACTTGACCCAAGTAGTTCTTCCCACTTATCCAAACACATACACTGGTTTGTAAACATGTAAACATGTGGACGTAGCCCAAGAGCGGTTACCCAACTGTCCTTCACCGTGGACACGGCTATTCGAATAGTTTTACACTCTGCAGAGGTTGCACACTTTACCCACAAGATCCGGGGAACTTTCATGTCATCCATGACCAGCGGTACCTCAAGTACCCGGGGTAAGTAACCTATCGCTATCTTTCCCTAGACGACACTAACATGGAGTCCACTCGATTGGTAGTAACCCCCGTGCCCAACATTTCACAACTTAAAATCTGTGGAGCCTTGCTCCCATATTCGTCACATACCACTGGCACGGGGTACCAACGGTGTGTCCGGTGGCCCATAAAAATGTTCTTGGCCGCCCTACCTGGCACGACCCCGTCCCGAGAGAGCCCAACAACAACTCTCCCGTCACTAGTAATGCAGGCTCCAAGCTAGTATCGGCCTAGGTAATAAATAATGCCCTTTCCCATATAAGGGTAGAGTGGATGTGCATGTAAGGTTGGAATAACGATCGCAACTTAAACCAATCCATTTTGAAAACAACACACACACTTGCCTCGGTACACCACTTCGTCATCAAGTGGTTACCCAGCTCATTATCTCCCTCGGGCATAAGTGGCACCCGATGGGGTTTTCGAAAAGTTTTTGAAAACAATCTTGCTTCCATCACCAAGCATATACCCAACCCATTTGCGTAGCAGCTACTTAGCATCCTATCTACTCCCATCGACATAACCCTCATAATAAGGTAGGATCATGCACAATGCCAGTATCAACGAGGAAGTAACAGAGGCAACCAACCAACGTGGTTTCCCATCTCATCATGTTTTCGATGCAACAATAATAAAGTGCTATATGACATGCATAAAAAGGGTTTCATGGACATGGTCAAAGGGTTGCTTGCCTTGATTGGCTTGGTCTTCAAAGTCTTCAGGCCCTTCTCCTTCTTCTTCTCCAACTACTTCGTTAAACATGGGATCTAATCGTCGCAAGAAAACAACGGAAAAATAAGACAATAATAAAAACAGAAAAGTCAAAGTGCTCAGAAAAATGTCAACTTACTTTTGTAAAATACTAGGAGGAAAACCAAGAAGGGGAAAATTCTTAGTTTTGGATTTGGAGTCAGGGGAACAAAGTACTGGATTTTTAAACAAGGATTTTATTGTTCAAATTTGAATTTAAATTTGAATAGTGCAGAAAAGTGTAATGGATGTGTGTGAATGTTACATCAATAAATAGGTGGGATTATTCTAAAATTTTAGGAGTTGGATTTATTGCATTTGGATAAATATTTTATCCTGAGGAATTTTTGGAAAAGTGACAGAAAAGAAAAAAGAAAAATGGCACTGTGCCACTGGGCCAGAAAGGCCACAGTGCAGCAAGCCCAGGGGGGAAATCGGCCCGCTCGAGGCCGCCACGTCGAAGGCGTAAAGGCGAAGTACGCCTTCAGCCGACGGGCGAACCGGTGCGCGTGCGTGCGTTTTTAAACCTGACGGGTGGGTCCCACCCGTCAGGGCGTGAGGCTGACGGACAGGGCCCACGGGCGTCCTCGTCTACCTCCGGCCAGAGGCGACGGCGAGCTCACCGACGGCAATATAGGGCACGGGAGAATGCATGGGTGGTACCGTTGGACTTGGGGGGATGTCGCCGTTCGGGTGGTTGTGGAGATGGTCGACGGAGCAGCCTGGTTCGTCGGCGACGAGGTCACACGGTGGTGGTGTTCGGGCATTGATGGTTCCGCCGTTCCCGGCTGCAAAAGGAGTGGGGAAGAGAGGGGAAAGGGTCAGGGATGTCGCGCGGTTCCAGATCGAGAGAGAACGAGGGCGGAGGAGGCCTGTACCGCACAAACACCGATGAGCCGAGGCGGCAGAGCTCGAGCTTAATCTCGAGCTCAGGCAGCTCTGGAGATGAATGGGGGTGCGGGAGGTTGATTAGGAGTGTGGGGGAGCGACAGGGAGAGAGAGAGGGGCTCGGGGTCACCTTATATAGGCTGGCCGAGGTCCACCGTAGGCGTGGCCTACGGGTGCCCGCGAGATCCGCTCGGGTGGCCGTTAGAGAGGGAATGGAGGGCTTAGGGTGTTCGTGGGTGTGGTCTAGGGTGCTAGGGAGAGAGAGGAGGAGCGGGACGAGCTGCGAGCGGGCCATAGGAGCGGCGCGAGCATTGGCCGAGCGGGGCGGCGCTCTGGCGCAAGCTGCAGGAGAGAGAGGAGGGCACGGGAGCAAGTGGGCGGCCTGCTGGCATGGAGCGTACGTCGAGGGGCATCAACTGGCGCGCATGGGAGACTTGAGGTGGTCGGGGGACGCAGCGTCAACGGTCGGGTGCCCTGCCAGGAGCTCCAGAGCGCGACTTTGGCCGGCATCCGTGGCTTTCCCGCGTCCGCATGTGCCCACTTGTGTCTGGAGGCTGCAGGAGGTGTGCACAAAAGTCCTGGGGAGCCTTGGATTCTCTGGAAACCTGAGGGGAGAGAAGGAGACTGAGAGAGAGGGAGGAACCCACTGTCCAGAGAAGAGAAATGGGGTTCCACCCCCCTTGATCATTGCTTCCTCGGGCAGAAAAGCATCCAGGTGATAGAGGGGGACTAGGAGGGGTTGTGGTAGAAAGTAAAACTCATGGAGATTGGTGGAAGAGGACCAAACATGGTTTTTGGTAAAGTGGCAGAAGGTGTTTGATGCTGGTTTGGGCAAGTAGATGATCTCCATTTGTCGTGAGACTCCACAGGGTGAAATGGCACATATAATTAGGGCCTTCCACAAATCTCATTTGGGCAAAGTTGCCAATGCAACTTTTGTAAACCCTAGAAATTAGCAGAAATGAACTTGTGCAGATCCCGTTGAGTAAATCACTTCTCCTTGATGCACCACTTGGTGTGGTGGCCTCATTTGGTCATGTGATCATGCTCACAAAATTTGGGATCAAGGAGAGAAAGTTGGCAGTACAGAGTTGTTCAAATTTGATTCTGGTCAAAATTTGGGATCAAGGAGAGAAAGTTGGCAATACAATACGTGCCTTGCTGCCCCTGCTGTCATTGGGAAAGGTCACCGCAAGATTGAACCCAAAGCTAAGCACTTCTCCCGTTGCAAGAAAGATCAATCTAGTAGGCCAAACCAAACTGATCATAAACCCACAATTCATCAGATCTCGACAAACACACCGCAAAAAGAGTTACATCGAATAGATCTCCAAGAAGATCAAGGAGAACATGGTATTGAGATTCAAAGAGAGAGAAGAAGCCATCTAGCTAATAACTATGGACCCGAAGGTATGTGGTAAACTACTCACAACTCATTGGGGAGGCCTCGGAGATGATGTAGAGGCCCTCCATGGTCGATTCCCCCTCCGGCAGAGCACCGACGAAGGCTCCAAGATGGGATCTCGCGGATACAGAAGGTTACGGCAGTGGAAATAGTTTTTCGTGGTCGCTTCTGATGTTTTCGGGGTACATGGGTATATATAGGAGGAAGAAGTAGGTCGGTGGACTCCCGAGGGGCCCACGAGACAGGGGGCGCGCCCAGTAGGGGGGCGCCCTCCACCCTCGTGGCCACCTCGGTTGTTTCTTGACTTCCACTCCAAGTCCTCTGGATCACGTTCATTCCCAAAATCACGCTCCTGAAAGTTTCATTCTGTTTGGACTCCGTTTGATATTCCTTTTCTTCGAAACACTAAAATAGGCAAAAAAACATCAATACAGGCTGGGCCTCCGGTTAGTAGGTTAGTCCCAAAAATGATATAAATGTGTAAAGTAAAGCCCATAAACATCCAAAACGGGTAATATAATAGCATGGAACAATCAAAATTATAGATACGCTAGAGACGTATCAGTGCGCCCGTCACGGCGCACCGATGGGTGGAGCAATGAAGCTTGCTGCTCGTGGCCGGCAGGGCCCGTGGCAGCGTTGACCACCAGAGATGGTGCGCGGCGGGCACAGCCATCACCCGCCGGAGCCGTATGAGCCATGCGGGCGGCGACTGCGGCCCGACGCTCGGCACGAGCCCGGCACGCATCGGCCAAGGAGGTGTCGGAGTGGTGGTGGATCGATCGATGAAAGAGAAGATCCGACGTACCCTTACCTAGTGCGCCAAATGTCGGATTAAGGGATCCGCAAACTATTGAGAGGTTCGAACTCTGAGGTGCGTGCAGAGATCTCAACCTACCCATCCTGCCTACTCGCGATCCTCCTAAGCCTAGCACTTCTAGCTCAACGAGACAAAGAGGCACAGCAGTTATCCTGGTTCGGGCCACCTTGCGGTGTAATACCCTACTCCAGCGTTGTGGTGGATTGCCTCGGAGGGCTGAGGATGAACTAGTACAATGGATGAACTGGCCTCAGGAGGTGAGGTGTTCTTGAGCCAGCGTGGTGTGAGCTAGTTCGACTTGTCTTCCTATGGTGGTGGTTAGTCCTATTTATAGTGGTCTTTTCCTCCTCCCAAATATTGGTGGGAAGGGATCCTACAACGACCGTATTTGAAAGGGGACAAGTAGTACAGCTTATCCTGACAAAAGTAGTCTTCACCTACGAAAAGCCTCTGGTCGTGATGCTGCGGTGGGCTCATCGATGACCTCCGTCCTGGCGGTATTGGTCTTGTTGCTCCAGAATGGAAACCTTTGGCTGACCCTCGGGAATCCGCACCTATGGCTTGCCTCCCTTGCACCGAAGAGGAAACCTGCACTCTGCGCCCGCCTGGTGCCCGCCTATCCTTGGTCGTCATGGCTCACGTCAGCTAAGCCTCGTGAGGTGAACCTTGCATAGAACTCTCCGCCCCTCGGGAGCCATCCTGAGGAGGCCGATCCCCTTGGGGGTCTTGGCGTCGTCTGCCTTGCGAGGGTCTTGTGTTGTTGATGATGAAGCTGGGTCGTACTAGGCTGTTGATGGAGCCACGTGGTGGGCCGCGGGCAGGCAGGGCTGGATACCCCCATATCCAGGATGTTGACACTCTGTCCCTCCATTTCCCGATTTGTACTCCATGGGTGTCGCGGGAAACCATGACCACCTATGCAACTAGGACGACCCCTTGCTAGTTCGGCACGGGGGAGTCGCGTTGCACAAAGAGCATACCAACGCAAGGCAGCACGGCAGGGATCGCACAGGGAGTTTTACCCAGGTTCAGGCCGCCGTGAGGCGTAAAAGCCTACTCCTGCTTTGGTGGATTGATTGGGAAGAGGTGGTGGTGGTGCGTAGTGCACTTGCCCGGCAAGGGTTGCTTCGGCGCAGCGGTGACTACGCGCGTATGCTGGTGAGTGGTCTAAACTTCTGTCCTCTCGAATAGTTGCCATGGGCCTCTTTTTATAGATCAAGGGGTTACCAAAGTGGCAAATTAGTCATTAGATACTGATATGATAGCAAACAATGCTATCATACCTAACTCTGCAGGCTGACAACGTGCATTTAATGCGCCGCTTAGTGTCACGTAGTTGGTTGCCCGGCAAGGCTTGTCGGGCTAATTCGCCAGCTCCACACCTGCTCGCTTAACACGTCACTGGACGGGTGTCATCTGTGGGTTCACTTGGTAGGAAGTGGCTGCCATGTGGCGAATGGCTGCCACTTAATCATCCTGCGTCTTGACGCCGCACTGATCGACGACGTGGGTCATGGTGGAGTAGTCGGTGAGGTGATCTGGTCTTCATGATCCCCGGCAGGCCCTGCCAGCATGCATGGGTCCTCTTTTTCTGGGGGTGGCCTCGCCCCTTGCCAGGCTCGCCTGCCCGGCAAGGGAGGCTTCTTCCTTGATAACATCTGGCTCCTCTGTCTTGGTCTTGGTTCAGTCTGATCTGTTAGTTGGTTCTTCCAGTCTCTTGGTCTCTTGTTCTGGTGCTTCAATCTTGATCTTGTGCCTATGCACAGTCAGGTCAATAGGCCTCGGGTCTGTTGCATTGACAGAAGCCCCTGGGCCTGCCCCGAGCACGCTTTCGAGCGTCGTCGGGGTTGGGCCTAACAAGTGCACAGGCAACCTTGTCAAAGAGGCTGGTCTCTTGAGATCTTCTTTGCTTCTTCATTAGTCTCTATACCGGGCCAGTTTTCGGTTATTCCGTGCGTCGAGTAAATCCAATGGTCGTGGGGCTGCTCAAGTAATGGTCCGTGAATTTCTTTAACGCATGGGGTAGAAACTGCCAATTCGCTCTTCCCACTATGCCCTTATCCTCAGCCACGTACACCGCAAGCACCGCGCAGGGTAGGTAACAGAGGCGCGTGGCGTGGGAGAGTATGATGGCAAGGGCCCGGCTTCCTTGAACCGGTGGAGGAGGGCGGTGGTCACCTGCCGTGGATTCAGCCCCCAATCCCCCGTCTGCCTATAACAGGAAGAGCGGGGATGGAACGGAGGCATCCAACGGCATCCACTTCTTCTTCTATCTTGCTCCATCTTGAATATGCTGGGAAGAGGAGCCTGGGGCTGGCCTCCAAGCTTTAGCTCCAAGTCCTTTATGGTCGTGAGGATGCTCGGATGGCGCAGTGATAACACGAGGTGGCTACTCCGGTGCATCCGTCATCACGCCGCCCGTAGCCTTGATTTCAGTGGGAAAGGATGCGAACGACATCATGCCGAGGCCCGCGGCGGGTGCGGGGCATGGTAGCCGGTTGCTCCTCATTCTTCGTCCCTACATGATGTGGAGGAGGAGCCTTGGGAGAGGCCTGTTGTCAGTGGGGGCAGCTCCGGCTCCTCCAGGCGTCACCCTCTGTCTATGTAGGAGGGCTTCTCGTCTTTGTACACTTCTTCGGGACGTGCGGTGATTCCCAATACCAGGGCCGCTGGGGACGACCATGCTCTCTGTGCGGGGAGCCAAAGAGCATGGTGCTTGGTGTAGCTAATGATCTGGGGTCTTCGGGTGGTAGTGATGTGGGCGACGGTGGCAACCCATGACGCGTCAAGAATGGGGGTGACCGTTCTGACGAGTCGTGTTTGCCGGTGACTCCGCGCCCTTCCACCCGTGCCTCCGGCAGCGTCACCATCTGCACCCGTCCTCTGGATCCTCCTTCTGCGCTGGAGAATGGCGCCGCCCTGATCCTGGGGAGGCGCCGGACCCCAGACGCGCCCGCTTTCTGCCTCTTCGACCTTGTCCTGTAAGAGATGGACAAGGGCAAAGGCATCACGGGGCACTTATCTTTTTTCAATCTTAAATCTGTAGGCACTTGCCAAGTTTTAATTCAAATAATGTAATCTCTCGTGCCCATGTTTGTGTTCTATAATGCTTGTACTTGTATCAGCATGTTAATGAAAAAGATGAACCTTGCCGAGAACTCGCGCATGTATATGTCCATCAAGAGGTGAGATGCCTCTTTAGTGTACTAAACGAGTTTGCCCCGGCATGCTATCCTGCGAGCCTCTTTTTGTCTGCTGGAGAACCTCATCTGCTGGGTTACAGACAAAAGGCAACTACAACCACCCTGGCTGAAGCAACGTTCGGGCCAGGAATGGGAGCACCTAAGTCTAATGGAGTGCCAAGGTTTTCTAATGCACAAGTTATAGCTTACAGAACATAAATGGACGAGAGGTTGAACTTATCTGTTTGGCTTGTCGGGATTGCAGTGCCGGGCAATCTTCTCACCCCTTTGTCGAAGCCAAGTCCATAGTGAGATCATGTAACTTCATGCAGATGAGAATGAATGCAGGATGCAATCCTATCTATATGCATATGCAGATGCTCATGAAATGCTTATGCAGTAATCTGAAATGCTCATGCATGCATGCAATCTAGGTTGGGGCCCCTCTATAGCACTTCCTAATTTTCTCTTGCACGGGGTCATCGCCCCAGCTTTGTACGAGGGGTTACATGCAACTGAGGCAAGGCCCGTAAAAATGGGTGGCTGCCGGGACGGGTAGAACTTGCGGAGATACTCAATATTCCATGAGTTTTGCAACAGAGTGCCATCTCCGGACTCCAGATGGACTGCACCAGGTCTGGTGACTCGTACTACTCGGTAAGGACCTTCCCACTTTGGTGACACCTTGTGTGTACCCTTGGTGGACTAAACGCTCCTAAGGACAAGGTCACCTTCCTCAAAACACCGGGCATGAACCCTGCAGCTATGATAGCGATGTAGGGCTTGATGATAGTGTGTAACACGCATAGCAGCTCGGAGATGGTTCTCCTTGAGTAGCACAGCATTGTCACGCTGGTGCTGATCTTGCACGATCTCGTCATAAGCATGTACTCGAGGCGACCCGTAGATGAGTTCTGTGGGGATAACTGCTTCTGCCCATAGACCAGGGAGAAGGGATTCTGCCCGGTAGCTCGGTTTGGTGTCATTCTAAGGGACCAGAGAACTACCAGCAGCTCCTCGATCCACCGCCTGTCGTGCTTTTGCAACATATCAAAGGTTCTTGTCTTGAGTCCACGTAGCACTTCAGCGTTCACCTCTCAGCTTGTCCATTGCTCCAGGGGTGTGCCACAGAGGCGAATGAGATCTTGCATCCGAGGGCATGAATATATTGCATGAAGGCATGGCCCGTGAACTGGGTGCAATTCTCGGTGATGATCCTTCCTGGAACTCCAAAATGACACACCAGATCTTTCAAGAACTTGATAGTTGACTGAGCAGTCGCCTTTCTCACAACAGTCACTTCCGGCCACTTTATAAACTTGTCGGTGGCAACGAACAAGAATTCAAAGCCCCCGATTACTTGGGGAAAAGGGCCGAGGATATCGAGCCCCCAGACCGAAAATGGCCATAATAGAGCGATTGTCTGAAGCGCTTGGGTAGGCAGGTGGGTTTTCCTGGAATGGAACTGACAGGCTTCACACTTAGTGACTACCTCGACTGCATCTTGGAGGGTTGTGGGCCAATAGAATCCTTGCCAGAATGCTTTCCCAACTAATGCCCTTGATCCAATGTGGGATCCGCACATTCCTTTGTGAATCTCAGCCGACAGTTCCTTTCCTTCTTCCCGGCAGACACACTTCAATTTCACACCATTGGGCCTCCTTCTGTATAGAGTGTCATCGATAAATTGATACATACAGGCCCTCCGCGCTACTCTTTCAGCTTCGTCTTGATCACCGGGAAGCTCTGCGGTTTGGAGGAAACGGACAATGTGCCTTGCCCAAGTTTGAGCCGGTGGATCAGCAACGAGGACTAGCGGCCTCGTGCGCGGGGTCCATGGACCCGGCAGGAGGGGTGTTCTGGCAGGCTGTGAGGAGTTGTTTCCGGCAGGGTCTCTACCGGGAGTGGACGACTCTACCGGGAGAGGCTTTACGGTGTCCAACTTCCTCCTCTTCCGGGCCATTGTTGCTGGGGATACGGAGGGCTGAGTAAGACAGAGAACAAAAGTCCCTGGTTCCACAGGAACCTTCTGCGCAACACACTTTGATAGATGATCAGCTATGCTATTTTCCGCACGGGGTACGTGCTCTGTTTGCAATCCGTCAAAGTGCTCCTCCAATCTTCTCACTTCCTTGATGTATGCATCCATTAATGGACTTTGATAATCCTTGTTAACTTGCCTCACCACCAACTGTGAGTCTCCTCGAATGATCAGCTTCTTGATTCCTAACTCTGCAGCAATTCTGAGTCCGGCAAGGAGCCCTTCATACTCTGTTGTATTGTTGGTGGCTTATTCCCATGCAAAATGCATCTGGACAACGTACTTCAAGTGCTCCTCGGTGGGGGCAACAAGAAGCACGCCAACGCCCGCACCTTGCAGGGGAAAAGCACCATCAAAATACACAATCCATTCTTGGGGTGATTCCTTGCCGGGGAGAACTGTCTCTATCACTTCCTCATCAGGGGTTGGCATCCATTCAGCAATAAACTCTGCCAATGCTCTACTCTGGACAGTTGTTGTGCTCTAAAACCTCAAGCCAAAGCTGGATAGCTCCAAAGCCCACTCCACTATTCTACTGGTAGCCTCTGGTTTTGGAGTATCCATTGCAACGGGAAACGAGTAACAACAGTGATCTCATGGGCTTGGAAGTAGTGGCACAGTTTCCTTGAGGCCATGATGATGCCAAAGATCAACTTTTGTACACTAGAGTACCTTGACCTAGCCCCCTGTAAAAGGGAGCTGACGAAGTACACGGGGCGCTTCACCACTTTCTTCCTTGCTGCATCCTTGGGGTTGTCATTGTTGCCATGCTTGCTGCTGCTCTGATCCTCGTCTGGCCCTGCCAGCTTTTGCCCACTCTCTTTTTCATTCACTTCTCACTGTGCTACTAAGGCTGCACTGACCACTTGATTTGTTGCCGCCAAGTATAACAATAATGGCTCCTGAGGCTTGGGTGCAACCAGGGTATGCACAGAGGACAGGTACGTCTTTAGCTCTTGTAAGGCTACATCCGCTTCAGGGGTCCACTTCATGGGTCCTGCCATCTTCAAAATCTTGAAGAACGACAGGGCACGCTCGGCAGACTTGGAGATGAATCTGCTTAGCGCGGCAACGCATCCAATCAGGCGCCTCACATCTTTGACTATTTTTGGCGCTTGGATCTGGTCGATGGCCTTGATGTTGTCGGGATTGGCTTTGATCCCCCTGTGGGACACAAAGTATCCAAGCAGCTTGCCGTAGCGGACGCCAAACACACATTTCTCTGGGTTTAGCTTCAAGTTGACCTTGTGCAAATTTGCAACGTCTCCTCCAGAGTTGCTCTGTCTTTGGTTTTGACCACAATATCATCCATATAAGACTCAATGTTTCTGTGTAGCTGAGGTTCAAAATCAATCTGGACTACCCTTGCAAAGGTGGACCCGGCACTCTTTAATCTGAACGGCATGCGGGGAAAGCAATACATACCGCATGGGGTGATGAATGATGTCTTCTCCTCATCCTCCTTTGACATGAAGACCTGGTGGTACCTAGAATAGGCATCCAGAAATGAGAGCAAATCAAAACTTGAGGCAGAATCCACTATCTGATCAATACGCGGCAAGGGGAACGGGTCCTTTGGGCAAGCCTTGTTGAGGTTTGTGAAGTCAATGCACAACCTCCGTTTCCCGTTCGCCTTCCGGACTACTACTAGGTTTGCTAGCCAAGTGGGATGTAGCACTCCTCTGACCAAACCAGTTGCTTCAAGCTTCTTGATCTCTTCTGCAATGAACTGCTGCCTCTCCAAGGCCTGCTTCCGGACTTTCTACTTAACAGGTCTGGCATGTGGGCAGACAGCAAGGTGGTTCTTGGTTACCTCCCTGGGAACATCGGGGATCTCAGATGGCTGCCAGACAAACACATCGATATTCGCCTGCGGGAAGGCAACGAGCGCACTTTCCTATTTGTCATCAAGGGTGGCGCTGATGGTGAAAGTACCACCAATGCCAGCCAGCCCTGTTGGGACCTTTTTCACTTGTGGAGTAGCAACTTTGGATCTCTTGCTGTTGGAACACTCTGGCACGTCATCAATGGGTGTCATGCACTCGGAGGGGGCACGCTTCCCAAACTCTTTGCCAGAGGCCCTACAGTCCTATTTCTTTCCTTTGCTCTCCTTGGCGGGCACCGCTGCCGTTGCTGCCTCTGCTGTGACTGTGTTCCTGTACATCTTGTCCAAACAAATGATGGCATCTTTCTCATCTGATGGGATGGTGAGGACTCCTAGTGGCCCAGGCATCTTCAGGGTATTGTAGGCACAATGGGATGTCGCCATGAATTTAGCCAAGGCCGGGCGCCCAAGGATCCCATTGTATGGCAGGGGGAGGTCAACTACGTCAAACGCAGTCTTCTCAGTCCGGTAGTTAAGTTCTCTCCCAAATGTTACTGGCAACGTAATCTTCCCTTTAGGATGACTCCTACCAGGTTGACTCCTTGAAACATGCCTATAACCTAACCTCTAACTCTTCTTCTGCTATCTGAAGCCAGTTGATAACTGCCGGGGAAATCAGATTGTGTCCGGCCCCACGATCCACCCACATCTTTGTGACCTTGAGGTTGTGAACTGTTGGAGGAACCAACAAAGGAAGGCATCCTACCGCAGTGGTGCGGCTATATGGTCCTCTTCATCGAAGACGATGGGTGTACGGGACCATTTGAGCGGCTTCCCGGCCTCCGGTGTTGGTTCCACGACATTGACTTCCCATGCCCACCGCTTGAGTTGGCGATGGGAGGTGTGCAAAGATGCACCCCCATCAACGCACAAGGCATCTGTGGCCTTCTAAAACTCCTGCTCACTAGTTTCTTCTTCATCCCCCTTATCGCTCTCATTACCACAGATTCTTTCTCCTAGCCCCCGACGGGTTTTCCTTTGTTCCGAAAGGGCTTGCCAGGGCGATTTGCTCCATCATCTCGGCCCTTGCCGCTAGTGACATTCTGACCCTTTTCCTTATCCACTTCTCATATTCTGCTCTCTATCTCTTGACCAACTTCTCAACTTGATAGCACTCCTGAAGGCCATGGCCCTTGGTCCGGTGGATCTTGCAGTACGACCCATTGCCCTTCCCGACTTTCTCGGCTGCTGCGGCTTCCCGGCAATTGGCGCACGCGGCAACCTCCATGCTGGGGCCTCAGTCTTGGCGATCTTGCCGGTACTACAGGTGCCTGACCATTCAACAGTCAATACTAGTTTATCCCTTCGCTTCGTACTGCACTTCTTAGCCTTCTTCCGACTAGTGGATTCATCATCATCCTCTGAGTCAACATCGATCCAATCTTCTTCTCCTGGCAATTTCCTCCCTTCCACATACGGGCACACTTATCCGCTAGGGTGTACAGCTCCTTCACAGTCTTGGGCAACCGCATGTTCATCTTGGCATGAATTCGGCAGTTGCGCATGTTGGACTGGAAGGCAGCTATCCCGGTTGCTGGATGGATATTTGGGATATTCCTATGAACTTTACTGAACCTCTGCAAATACTTACGGAGGGTTTCTCCTTCCTTCTGTTAGAGAAGCTGCAGATCGCCAGGGCGGCCCGGCTCTTGGTGGCCACCGGTGAAAGCGCCGATGAACTCATGGCACAGATCTGCCCACGACGAAATGGAGTTCTCCGGCAGGTGCATCAGCTAGGACCTCACGTTGTATTTGAGTGCCAACAGGAAGTAGTTGGCGAACACATTCTCATCTCTTCCCCCGGCAGCCTGAACAGTGATGGTTTAGATGCTCAGGAACTCTGCCGGGTTCAGTCCTCCGTCATACTTCTTAGGTATATGCGGCTTGAACGTCCAAACGGAAGGCCAACAGACTTGCCGCGGCTCATGGGTGACGGCAGGGCAGCCAACCTTGAAGGGAAGGAGCCCGTTAGCACCACGAGTGGGTTCATCAATGTCGAGGCCACCGCGCCCGTCGGCTTAGAGGAGGCTGCCGCGGTGTTGCTCGATGACACACACGTCCCCTCTTCGCCCGTCTTCCAGGATCCTCCATTGGCTTGGACGTGCCTGTTGATCAGAAGAGGCCATTGAGGCGTCATCGGGGTCTTGATTTTGTCGTGCCCGCGCCGGCCACCGTTGTGGAGATTGCACCATGGGGATGGCTCCCCCGTACGGGTAGTGGCATGGGCCATAGCCGTTGCTTGGGGAGGTCGTGGCGAGGCAGCTCGTCGTGAGCCTTCAGCTTCAGCGAAACCGAGCAGACTTTGGATGGTGGCACGCCATTCGTCCATCTACTCGACCGCTGGTTGAAACCTTAGCAGCAGCTGAGCCCGCACCATGGCCTCCGAGGCTATGCTTGGCATAGATGATGATGAAGTCGATCGCGCCGCCGCTCGGCTCCTGGCGGAGCCAGCGGCAGCTGTACTGCGCCCCCGCTACTGCGGCGCAACCACCTGGGTAGCAGGGTGGTGAGGCGGAGGCGCCCGAGGGGCATCAACTCCGTCGGGCGCACGAGTTCAATTGGCCCGCCCTAGGGAGAGCGCACGCATCGCAGTCATGCCTGCGGCAAGGACTGCTGTTGGGCGGTAGCTCACCTCGGACCGAGCGCCATCACTGTGGTTGCGGCCGTCGGGGCGTTGCTGATGTCGCTCTCCTCCGGCATCTTCTGCTTCCGCGTCAACCGCGAGAGGGATTGTGGCGGTGTCGCCGGCCCCGGCCACATCCCCTGTGATACGTCCATTTTGCATCATGCTTTTATATCAATATTTATTGCATTATGGGCTGTTATTACACATTATATCGCAATACTTATGGCTATTCTCTCTTATTTTACAAGGTTTACCATGAAGAGGGGGGATGCGGGCAGCTGGAATTTTGGCCGGAAAAGGAGCAAACATTGGAAACCTATTTTGCACTGCTCCAAAAATCCTGAAACTCCACGAAACTTATTTTTGGAATTAATAAGAATTATTGAGCAGAAGAAACACCAGAGGGGGCCCACACCCTGGCAAGGAGGGTGGGGGGTGCGCCCACCCCTACTGGGCGCGTCCCTGTCTCCTAGGCCCCCTGGTGGGCCTCTGGTGTCCATCTTCTGCTATATGATGGCTTTTACCCTGGAAAAAATCATGGGCAAGCTTACGGGATGAAACTCCGCCGCCATGAGGCGGAACCAATCTAGAGCTCTGGTAGAGCTGTTCTGCCAGGGACACTTCCCTCCGGGAGGGGAAAATCATCACCATCGTCATCACCAACGATCCTCTCATCGGGAGGGGGTCAATCTCCATCAACATCTTCACCAGCACCATCTCCTCTCAAAACCCTAGTTCATCTCTTGTATCCAATCTTGTATCAAAACCACAAATTGGTACCTGTTGGTTGCTAGTAGTGTTGATTACTCCTTGTAGTTGATGCTAATTGGTTTACTTGGTGGAAGATCATTGTCACACCCTGATTTTCATGCCACTACACTAAAGCTAACAATCATGATAAAATGTGGTTTGACAAAAACTTTTGAGTGTTTTGGACCTTGCCTTGATTGGTTTTTGTCTGCTGTTTGCAAGTGCTCTAAAAATCAAATAAATCCTCCAACTCTTATACTCCTTCTCCTTGATCCAAAACCTTTTCCCGACGATCATGCCATGTGTATAGAGCAATATAGTATTTTCTTACAAAAATAATTTGGCCAAAAAAGTATTTTCAAAAATTAGTTTTCCAAAAACCCCTAAATTGAGGTTTGCACTGCAAGTACTTAATTAAGGGCAGTAAAAATCTTTATAAAAATATATTTGACTCCTATTAAATATAGTATACCCAGAAACCACAAAAATATAATTTTGAATGTTATTTTCCTATTTTATTTAAAAGCTTTTTATTAAGGCCAGAAATGGTCTTTAATAGGCAAAAATTATTTTATTGCTTCAAAAATATTTGACAAAATTTAGGGAAACTCAGTGGACATATATTTTTCCATATATAAGAGTTTCAAGACATGGTCATGTTCAAAATATTGGTCAAATCCCTCAAATACCCTTTCTGGATATTTCAAGCTTTTGAAATATTTACAAAGGAAATATTCTCCAAAAATTCCAAGAAAATTCTATCATGTCACATATGACATGTTTGATGATCTTGACAAGTATCATGTCATGGAGGATAGTATAACTCCATGAAATCCCCTCAAAACCATTTCTGTCCATTTTCAAGTTTGAGCAACTTTACATTGCCAAACATGTCCAAATGTTCTCAAACCTTGTGAACATGCTCAAATGTTCTAATTATTCATCTAGACCAACTGGCACAAGCTGGAGAACAAGTTATATTGATCAAAGTGCCCCAAAACCCTTCCTGTCCAGAACCAAATTTGAACAAGTTTGTACTGCCAACTTTTTCTCCTTGACCCCAACTTTTGTGAGCATGTTCACATGACCAAATGAGGCCACTACATCAAGTGGTGCATCAAGGAGAACATATTTTCATGACTAAATCTTGGAAAACCCATTTCTGTTCATTTCTAGGGTTTGCCAAAGTTACATTGGCTACTTTTCCCAAATGAGCTCAAACTTGGTGGAACACCCTAATTCTATGTGCCATTCCATCCTGTTAATTATCATGGTAAGTGGAATTAATTTTCTTGCCCAAACCAACAACAAACACCTTCTGTCATTTTTCCAAAAACACCATTTTGACCCCTTCCCCTAATCTCCTTGAGCTCAACTTTTTACCACAGCTCCTCCTAGTCTTCTCCTATCTCCAGTAACTCTTCCCTAGCCTCAGCTCAATGATTGAGGGGTGAAACACCCCCATTTACCCCTCTGGATAGCACCTTCCTCTCTCTTTCTCACCTCCCTCCTCACTCCATTGGTTCCACAAGGCATCCAAGGCTTCCCCCTGCTATCCTAATACCTCCTGGCACTACTGGACACAAGTGGCCGCGCCCACTCCCCTTTCTTAATGCCATGGCATGCCATTTGGGCGCTCTAGAGCGCGCTACAGTGCGCTCCCGCACTGTAGCCGCCCCTTGCCAACCGCCTCCGGCCACCTCGGGCCCCCCCGGCGTGTCTCACGTGGCCGCCTAGGCGTCTGGGACACGGCAAGCTGCCGGCCCCCTCCTAAACCTCTCCCCTCTCTCCTCCAAGGAGCCCGCCCGAGTGTGCCGTAGGCCGCGTCCACGGTGCACCACGGCCCCTCTATTTAGAGGCCCTCCCGAGCTCTTCTACGGCTTCTGCCCGCTCTCCCTCTCCCCCAGCAACCCCTCAGACACACTCCCTCTCCCTCTCGTGCCCTCCTGCTCCCTCCATGGCCGAGGTACCGACATTGGTCTCCGCCCAAATTCCCGCAGACCGAAGCCTCCCCTTCCCTCCTTTGGACCCCAATGGATCCACCTCACGCCGACGAGGCTCCTACGCCCATTACCTCCTCCTCTAGCGCCTCGCAACCACAGAACCCCTCTTGCTAGAGGCCGTCGTCCGCCCTCCCGTTGAGCTGCTCGCTCCTGGTCGCCCTCGTGTCCAACGCGGCCACCCCCGAGCGCGGCGTGGAGTGGGGCATCTGCCCAGACCACTACCATGCCGTCCGATGCAGCAGAGCGGCTGGAACCACGGCGACCGATGCCCTCCCCTGTCCCCCTGTCACGAGGAAGAAGGAGGCGGGAGAAGGAGAGAGAGCCCGGTGGGCCCCGGGTGTAAGTGACCCTGAGGGTCAGGCCCACAAGCTAAGTGAACACGGCTTCCTTCGGAACCGTCTCCCCGCGGCGAAAGCGTACCACGCCAAAGCTGCCTTCAACGTGGCCACTGCGCGCGTGTGGCCGAGCCGCTGGGCCGGCCCAGTGATGCCCTTCCGCTAAACCTCGCACAGTGTGCGCTGCCGCCGCCCGAATCCGGCCCATTTCGGTAAAACCTTTGTCTTTTTCTTTTTCAAGGAACTTCAAAAATCCATAGACAATTCAAATTAACTCCAAATTTGATGATTCAAATTTCTAGTAGTTTCTAAATTCGTTTCCTACCACATGGTGCTACTTGCACATTTTTACAGAAATATTTTCTTCACAAATAATTAGAAAATCCTATTTTTCCATTTCTGTGATGAACTTTAGAAAATCACAGAGAGCCCATTTTTGATCCAAATTCCATGATTCAAAATCCTAGATGTCTATAAGTTCAAAACTTAGTTTTTGAAGATTTTTTCTAATACTTTCTATATCACCTCAAATAATGGTCTATTTCTTTATATATATAGCCAACTTTGCAAATTCATAGGAAAATCATCTCAACTCCAAATCCAGTGAAACCAATTCCTAGATGCTTCTAAAATCATCCTTTGTTAAATGGGTGCCTTTGCTCATTTTTCCAAAATATATTTCTGTACACTTCTTGCAATTCCATAAACCCCTTGATTCCATCATATAGAAATGTTCAGAGATGTCCATTGATCAAATCCTAATAAAACAACTTTGGTCATCCCTCGTATGACCAGAGGTATCCCAGAAAAGTCCAACTCATATTTTTAGAGCACTTTTATTTCCTGCCTTGTGTTGCTTATTATGCTTGCTTTCGACGATAGTTGACGAAGTAGATGGGATGCTCGGAGTTGGACCAGAGATATTTGAAGACCTCAAAGACTTTGTTACAACAGGCAAGCAGCCCTTTGACCATATCTATGAAACCCTTTTTATCCATGTCATATAGCTCTTTATTATTGTTGCATCAGAATCATGATGAGATGGTGAACCACGTGGGTTGGTTGCCTCTGTTACTTCCTCGTTGATACTTGCATTGTGCACGACCCTACCTTCTTATGAGGGTTATGCCGGTGGGAGTAGATAGGATGCTAAAGTAGATACTACGCAAAAGGGATGGGTATATGCATGGCGAAGGAGACAAAGTAATTTCAAAAGACTTTTCAAAAACCCCGTCGGGTGCCACTTATGCCCGAGGGAGATGATGAGATGGGTAACCACTTGATGACGAAGTGGTGTACCGAGGCAAGTGTGTGTGTTGTTTTCGAAAACGGATTAGATTTAAGATTTGATGACTGTCCCAACCTTACATGCGCAACCACTCTACCCTTATATGGGTAAGGGCATTATTGATTATCTAGGCCGATACTAGCATGGAGCCCGCATTACTAGTGACGGGAGAGTTGTTGGTGCGCTCTCTCGGGACGGGGTCGTGCCAGGTAGGGCGGCCATGACTGTTTTCACAGGGCACCGGACACACCGTTGGTACCCCGTGCTTGTGGTATGTGATGAATATGGGAGCAAGGCTCCACAACTTTATGATGTGAAATGTTGGGCACGGGGGTTACTACCAATCAAGTGGACTCCATGTTAGTATCGTCTAGGGAAAGGTAGTGATCGGGTGCTTACCCCGGGTACTTGAGGTATCACGGGTCGTGGATGACACAGAAGTTCCCCGGATCTTGTGGGTACAGTGTGCAACCTCTGCAGAGTGTAAAACTATTCGAATAGTCGTGTCCACGGTCAAGGACGGTTGGGCGGTGCTGCTTAAACTATGTCCAGAGTTTTTGCAACCATATGTGTGAGCTGATAAAACTACTTGGGTCAAGTCAAAGGACTTGACATGATTGAGTTGGGTTGGTGCCCACTCTATTTATGTTGATATCTGTAACCTGTCCTCATGGTTACTTGAATTCTCTTGATGCATGCCTTACAAAGTTGATGAACATGTCATTGCACTCAAAACTAGCTTTCTGCAAAAATTTACCTATATCATGCATTGTTGTATCTTGAACCAAAACATGGGTTGCTTGCGAGTACATTCAAAGTACTCATTGGCTTGCCACTGGTTATTTTATTGGCCAGGCATGAAAGAACAGGATGTGATGAAGAACACTTCGGTGACGAACATGCGAGCTAGGACGTTTCCCAGTCAGAATGCCTGTAGGGTTAAGGCAGATGGCATGGGTCCAAGTTATCGACGAAGGTTTCCGCTGTGAAGTTATACTCAAGACTTGACCATAATGGTCGTAATTTATGTAAGACGGTATATATGGATGTAAGACTCTTGTTATTCAGCTTCTGTGTGTTCAGTGAGCATTGGTCTCTGGGATCACTGTACACGTGCAATCGGTGATCACGACTTATGAGTCGGGGTCCCCACAATCATATGTTCAGATCCTTAATGCATATTATTACTCCTCTGATTATGAACATGAATATGCTTTGTGAGTAGTTACGTTTGTTCCTGAGGACATGGGTGAAGTCTTGCTATTAGTAGTCATGTGAATTTGGTATTCGTTCGATATTTTGATGAGATGTATGTTGTCTTTCCTCTAGTGGTGTTATGTGAACATCGACTACATGACACTTAACCATTATTTGGGCCTATAGGAAGGCATTGGGAAGTAATAAGTAGATGATGGGTTGCTAGATTGACAGAACCTTAAACCCTAGTTTATGCATTGCTTCGTAAGGGGCTGATTTGGATCCATATGTCTAATGTTGTGGTTAGGTTTACCTTAATACTTCTTTTGTAGTTCAAGATGCTTGCAATAGGGGTTAATCATAAGTGGGATGCTTTTCCAAGTAAGGGTAGTACCCAAGCACGGGTCCACCCACATATCAAATTATCAAAGTAGCGAACGCGAATCATATGAGCGTGATGAAAACTAGCTTGACGATAATTCCCATGTGTCCTTGGGAGCTCTTTTATCATTATAAGAAATTGTCTAGGCTTGTCCTTTGCTACAAAAAGGATTGGGACACCTTGCTGCACTTTATTTACTTTATTTACTTGTTACTCGTTACAATTTATCTTATCACAAAACTATCTGTTACCTACAATTCCAGTGCTTGCAGAGAAAACCTTACTGACAACTGCTTATCATTTCCTTCTGCTCCTCGTTGGGTTCGACACTCTTAATTATCGAAAGGACTACGATAGATCCCCTACACTTGTGGGTCATCACCCTGCAGCATTCACTCCCTCGTGCGTCTCCGCGCCCCCGCAGTGTTGGAGGCTGCGGGTAACAGAGCCTTTGAGGTGGATGGATGAGCTGAAGGAGCTAATTTCTTCTTGGGCGCCATGGTTGATGGCGCTGTCGATCATGCAGATGGCGATGAAGATGATGTGCTACTTACGTCTTCAAGTTTGCGCAAGCGAGTCCCCCTACCTGGCGCGCCAAAGATCTCACGGGAAACCACGGCCACCTATGGGACCAGGACGACCCCTTGCTAGTTCGGCAGGGGGTAGTCGCGTTGCACAAAGAGCAGGCCAACACAAGGTAGCATGGCAGGGATCGCACGGGCAGTTTTACCCAGGTTCAGGCCGCCGTGAGGCGTAAAACCCTACTCCTGCTTTGGTGGATTGACTAGGAAGAGGTGGTGGTGGTGCGTAGTACACTTGCACGGCAAGGGTTGCTTCGGGGCAGCGGCAACTACGCGCGTATGTGGGTGAGTGGTCTAAACTTCTAACCTCTCGAATATTTGCCATGGGCCTCCTTTTATAGATCAAGGGGTTACCAAGGTGGCAAATTAGTCATTAGACACTGATATGATAGCAAACAGTGCTATCATACCTAGCTCTGCAGGCTGACTGCATGCATTTAATGCGCTGCTTAGTGTCACGTAGTTGGTTGCCTGGCAAGGCTTGCCGGGTTAATTCGCCAGCTCCACGCCTGCTCGCTTGACACGTCACTGTACGAGTGTCATCTGTGGGTTCACTTGGTAGGAAGTGGCCGCCATGTGGCGAATGGCTGCCACTTAATCATCCTGCGTCTGGACACCACACTGAACGACGACGTGGGTCGTGGTGGAGTAGTCGGTGAGGTGATCTAGTATTCGTGAACCCTGATAGGCCCTGCCGGGGCGCATGGGTCCTCTTCTTCTGGGGGTGGCCTCGCCCCTTGCCGGGATCGCATGCCCGACAAGGGAGGCTTCTTCCTTGATAACATCTGGCTCCTCTGTCTTAGTCTTGGTTCCTTCTGATCTGCTAGTTGGTTCTTCGAGTCTGTTGGTCTCTTGTTCTGGTGCTTCGATCTTGATCTTGTGCCAATGCACAGTTAGGTCAACAAGCCCCGGGCCTGTTGCCACGACAATGGGGGCCAAAACACCCTCTCCACCCCAGCTTCCTCCGTCCGCCACCCAATCCACCGCCGTCCTCCTCCACCATGCCGGAGCTGATACCTCGACGCCGTCGTCCATTACAAGAGATCGACCTCTCTCATCCACAGCTTCGGACCAGGATCCTTGATTCATGTCCTCTCGCTTCATTCGCGCCGTCATCTTCCTTGCCGACGCTGCTCGTACGACCGTCTCGTCCACCGTGCAAGGACATCTCCCTCGCTGCCACCGTCTGCCCTCCTAGATCTGCTTCCGCACCGCTGATAGCCATAACTACCGCAACACCCTCAACGCCTCAGTAGATGCTTACACGGCGCAACACCAGAGGCGGTACTCTTTCGTATCTGGTTATTTATGTCAGCAAGAAAATAGATCACCACTGCTTTACTGTGATTTCTTGTCCATCACTTAGAATCTTACTTGTTAGTTGAAAGCAAACATTGGTTGCGAAGTTGCCTTTGTCCGGTTTGCGCCTTCAGATCCGCCATGGCACGCTCAACTCTCACAATGCTTATGGTTTTCCCCTTTTATATTCCACACTAGTTAAATGACAGTAGACTAAATTTCAAAATTGGGTTAGTCGATTTTTGAGAGCTCGCCAGAGTTCGCCGGAGGGAAGGAAGGGGCTCGGGTGGGGACGGTGGTTGTGGGGGGCGGTGGCCTGGCGGTGGTGGGGCCTTGCCAAAGGAAGAAAACTTGACGCGGGTGGGGGCGGGGTGAGGGTGGGTGTGGCGGAGTAACACAGGCTATGGGGCGGTTCAGGGGAGGGCGGGGGGTCGAGGCAGGTGGTTCGGCCGGTGACCCGTGCGGTGTTCTACAGGGGAAGAATCAGAGACGAGGAAGAAGAAGGGTTAGGAGACGTAGGATCTTCATCCAACCGCCTGAAATGGTCGACTGACCCAAATGACGAAAGTCACACGACTTGCATGCAGACATTCCTTTATATTCAGTACCATCATCGTAGCTGCTTAGCACTGCTCCTCAATCCATCAAGCTAAACAACGTGCCACACATAATTCCAAACTTGTTGCTCAAATACGAATCAGATATGATGTTGATATTACTAAAACAGATAATGTTTAATTGGTCAGCTAATGCTCCTACTTTACTTTCAAAAATCACGTGCAACACATATAGAGAGACAGTAGGGAGTTGCATTCTTAATGCCCTCTAGTTCATCATGTGTGGGCACTGCGCAATGAACATTTTATTATCCAAAATATGCTTGCTCTTCTTTAGCATGTTCCTCTTCTGTTCTTCTTTAATAAGTACTCTTTTCGTTCCTAAATACAAGTCTTTGTATAGATTCCACCATAGACTACATATGGAGCAAAATGAGGGAATCAGCACTCTAAAATTTATATTTTGGAATGGAGGGAGTACGATAGTAGTACAATATGTTCCTTGTAGTGAAGAGGAGCAGGGACATTTGCAGTGTAGAGGTCTATTTGGTCGGTTGTGATGGACACTTTCAACTCTTCGGACCTCTTTGATTTGTAGGATTTTGTAAACATAGGAATAGGAATTGTAGTGGCCTGCCTACTTGAATCCTATAAGATTAGCAAGGAAATGCGGGGAGTTGTGTCGCCTTTGAGAGTTACACTGATATTAATAGTACCGCACCTTTAGTTGAAGAGTGCTGGTATCCGAAGCTTTTCTAGCCGTACAGTATATTATGAACCTATCATCTGCCAACTATCCTTACTTCTGGAGCCTATTTTTTGTGTACTTGTGCCAAATTATATTAATGCACGCACCATACTACAGCACACATGGGCTCTCTCATCAGAATCCAGTGATAGCACACGAGGGTTTACAAGGAGCTCCTCTATTAGAATATCCTCTGTGTTACAAAGATAATCTCACTACTATTTATGTTTTCATGCTTCTCAGATATTTTATGTAATCACAATGAATATCTGAATCCATGCATCAGAATAATATTATGGTACACTGCAAGGAATAAAAAAATTGGCACCAAGGCATTGAGTGCCATTCTGGATGCAATGAAACTCATGCGCTCCCTACCTGCAGATTCTTGTTCAGAATATGGTCCTAATGACTATTCTGACCTCGAGGAGTCGAAGGCAGATGGCCTGTCCTATTCACCCATCAAGGTGCTTGTTCTAATTTGGCAAGGTTTTATTGATTGTGCATATCTTGCTTAAGGTGTCTTGCATTTCTTCTACTTAGTTTACTCATCATATATGTCAAGATGCCATGCCCATCCATTATCAATACATATTCCATATGTCATCATACCATTTTTGTTCACTCAAATGATGTTCTTGTGCATCAGACATCAAAAAGGAAGAGGGTGATTGCCGAACCTGAAGGAACACCAGCAAAGTCCTTGAAAAACGTGGTGGTGCCGGAGAAATCAGACAGCACCCCACTTATATTGGCTCTACAACCAGTGACAGAAAATGTAGGACCAACTCCAGCAGACTGTACCCATACTTCATTGGCCACACCACTAGCCCCACCACACCGGACCTGCACTCCCACAAATGGTATGCCGATTTCAGTTGCCATAGCACCAGCTATACCACAGAAAAATCCCACTCCAACAAAAAGTACAGCAAGTCCACTGGCCGAAGACCTATCCCAACTGCAGAGACGGCCAATTCCTGCAGATTGGAACCCCATTCTAGTTATTCCTAGTTTAAAAGACAATGCTTTCAATGTTGTTAGGGACTACGTGCATATATTATCATCATGGGAAGATTATAGTGAAGACAAACACCATTTTCACATCTTCCTGTCCCACTTACATGTAAGTGCTATTATTCATGGTGATTATTTTCCTGTTTTCTGCTGATTGAACACATCAATGATTTAAATTACATTGTTGTAAGTAGGCGAGGGTCAATCTGGATAGTCATGACAAGCAAAGCTTGCTTGCACTTTTCAAGGAAGCATTGCAGCAGTATCGGTGTTACCTGAGGAAATCACACTTTGATGGAAAGTCTATAAACGAATTTCCGGTGAAGTCTCCTGTGCTAAATTTAGAAGACATTGAATGGAAAAACCTAGTTATGCACTGGTGTTGTTCCCAGGATGATGTATTGTCTATGATATCGTATGAAAATTTGAACTTCTACTTTTCCGCATGTGCCTTATGGATCTCTTTTGCAGGAAATCTGCTCGAAGAAGAATTCTGGTTTGAAAAGGACGATAGGATATCGCAAATATGTTGCCTGCTGCTTTACTCTTGTTATGTGACACCCCCGATTCAATCATACACTAATCATACATGCAAATGTGTACGATCAAGATCAGGGACTCACGGGAATATATCACAACACAACTCTAGACACAAATCAAAAATAATACAAGCTTTATATTACAAGCTAGGGGCCTCGAGGGCTCGAATACATAGCTCGATACACAAAAGTCAGCGGAAGCAACAATATCTGAGTACAGACATAAGTTAAACAAAGATGCCTTAAGAAGGCTAGCACAAAAGCAACAACGATCAAAGAGGCAAGACCTCCTGCCTGGGACCTCCTAACTACTCCTGGTAGTCGGCGGCCTTCACGTAGCAGCATCCATCGGCGATGGCATCTGGATCCAGGTATCCACCATCTGGTTGCATCAACCGGAAAGAAGAAGGAAGGAGGAAAAGGGGTAGCAAAGCAACCGTGAGTACTCATCCAAAGTACTCGCAAGCATCAGATCTATACTAAGTATGCACTGGTATCAAATGGAAGGTTTGTATCTGTGGACTGAACTGCAGAATGCCAAGAATAGAGGGGGAAGGCCTAGCCTATCGAAGACTAGCATCTTCACGCAGCTCCGAGCATCTTGCAGCATGTAGAAGAGTAAAGAATAGCAGTTTATATTTAACAAGCATGTTGTAACATTAATGCCCAGAGATCCTTCCTCGACTCCCTGCGAGAAAGCAATCCCGGAGCCACATATCTCAAGTATCCATTTGTAGTTGTATAAGATCAGGATATAAGTCTGAACGTCCGTTACCGTGGACACGGCTATTAATAGATAATCTTCCCTGCAAGGGTGCACCACGTTTTCCAACACGCTCGATCACGTTGGCCGGACACACCTTTCTGGGGACAATGCCCAGCCTCGAAAGATCAACACGTCGCAGCCCTACCTAGGCTCAGCAGAGAGGTCCCCGCCGGTCTACATCCTAAGTGCTCCGGGGTCTGGGCCCATCGCCCGTTGCACTCCGGATCGTTACGTGCAGGGCGGACCTAGGCACCACCACTGGGGTGCCGGCCCAGCCGTGCCCCAATGTTGAACTGGACGTCTGACAAAGCTTCGGCTGATAATGCGACGTCGAGGCCCATAACTATTCTCACGTGGTGGTTGGTGCGTAAAGGCCAGAGGCCAACTCAGAACAAATACCCAAACCATAGTGTATTATTAGCTTGCGGAGACGAGCAGAGACTCACGATCGAAAGTGACCCCGTCGCCCCATCTCGTGGACTTACGACAAGGGCCTAGAATGCCCGGCCGTGCCACGTAACCATCTTGCGGGTGCTCTCCGGGCCCGCCCGACTTCCACCAAGGTCTCAAGTAAAGTCATTGTAACCATGTGTCCAGACATCAAGGGGAAAACCCAAGGAATCACCCCCGGTGGATTCCACTCAATGTAATCATCAAGGTGAATGTAAGAGGGATCACCCTCGAGGTTCACACTTGGGGTGTTGAACAACAGAGCCGTATCGGGAATGGTGAAAGAGGAAATCACCCTCGATGACCATGACCAAATAGCTACAATACAAAATTATCATCAGGAGTGCGTTATGAGGGATCACCCTCGGCACTCGATAGTAGCTCTGCAGAGTCGAGCAACTAAAGGGGCGTGATGTGATGTGACGTGTCGGGCTCTGGTCGTCGATCACGCCGATCGAGGCATCGATGATGAAGCAGGGGCAGCAAGGACAAGTGGGGGGTCACTGATGGATCACTAGCCAACCTATACTAAGCAGTTTAGGATAAGCAGGTAGGTAACAATAGCAGGTACAAAAGCAGGCTATGCATCAGAATAGGAGCAAACAATAACAGTAGCAAAATCTAATGCAAGCATGAGAGTATAGAATGGGCGATATCAGGATGATCAATGGGGGGGCTTGCCTGGTTGCTTAGACAAGGAGGGTCGTCGTCGACGTAGTCGATCACAGTGGCATCAGTAGCGGTCTCGGGGTCTACCGGAGAGAAGAGGGGGAAGAAACAGTAAATACACGCAAACATATGCATAACAAGACAATAAGCGGTGCTAGAGGTGATCTGACGTAGCGTTACACGATACTGGCGAAGGGGGAAAACATCCGAGAAAGTTTTCCCAGTTTCGGACGTTTGTCAGACAGATGAACCGGAGGGGAAAGTTCATCATTTGCTATGCTAGGGACGTGTGGCGGACGAACAAGCCGCGTATTCGGTCTCGTCTCGTCGTTCTGAGCAACTTTCATGTACAAAGTTTTTCGATCCAAGCTACGGATTATTATATATTATTTTCCAAAGTTTTATTAATATTCTAATTTTCAGGAATTTATTTAATTCAAAAAAAATAGGATATACTTATTATACCTACTATGGGGTAGCCATAGTGGATGATAGCTGGGACCAAGGGGGGGTCCAGTTGACTCAGTCAATAGTCAATAGTCAAGTGTTTGACTGTTGACTGGTCAAAACTGCAGCTGGGGCCCAGGTGTCATTTTCACATATTCAACATTTTCTTTTTAAGTGGATATAGACTAGTATTTTAATAGGTTTATTTAACTAGTCAAATTAGCAGTGGGGACCCACAAGTCATCTGGACATAGACTAATCTAGCCACTAATTAATCCTTCGAGCTAAACCTAGTACTAACAAGGGCCGGCCACTACTGGGCAGAACCCAGCCGGCCACACGCACCGACACACACACAACACACAACACAGGGAGAGGTTAAATCTGTTCTCTGTTAGGAGAAGATGGCAATTTGTGATTTTCATATGATTTAAACCATGCATCAAATGGATTTGGTCCAATGAACAAATTTGAGCCTTGTCAAGTGTACTACCATCCCATATTTTTTTAGACATATTAACAACTATTTAACCGCTGATTAGGGGCTGTTTAGGAGCTTAGTCATTGTAGAAATAGAAAAGCTAGCAACATCTACAGTAGCTAGCAACTAGCAGCGGTATAGGCCAAGCATCGGTTGGTACCAACAGCGGCGGCGCCAACACACAGTTGGGACACGCGCGAGAGGCAGCGGCGAAGGGCGCGGGCCGGCACGGCTGGGTGCGTGCGCGGGTGTGCAAGGCAGCGACAGTGAATGGGTAGAGGCGGGCATGCGCATTGCAGGCAACGGCCGGAGCAGGCACACATGCGGCCTCGGGTGAGCTCCGGACGACGGGAGCGCAGCGGCGGGCCTGTGCTGGGCGAGCAGGGGTGCCGTGTACGCAGTAGGGAGCCGCATGGGCGAACTACGCGCGAGGCAGTCGGGGTCGGGCGCGGTCGCGGTGGCGGTGGCCGCGACCACCGGCCGGAACTAGGCGGCACGGGGCGACGACGAAGAACGAACGAAGGAGAAGACTAGCAGGGGGACGGCATGATGCTCACCAGAGGAGCGCAAGAAGGCCCGTCGATAGGCTTAGTAGCAGAAGAGCAGGGGGTCGAAGCGACGAGGTTCCGGCGACCACGGGTGTTGACGGAGACGACGAGGCCGTTGTACTGCTCCCCAAGACGAAGCAGAGTACCAGCTCGACGGAGACGAGGGAGGCGGAGCTCATGGACACGAGCTATGGGTTAGAAAACGCCGGTGGCCGCGGGATCGTGGAGTGCACGGTGACGGCGAGGCGCAGCCGCGATGGATCTGGGGCAGGGGAAGAGGAGAGAAGGGCAAGCGAGCAAGAGAGGAGGGGATATTTTGGGGGCCACGGTGGCCTCCTTATCTCCTCCCGTGGCGCTGTAGCAGCGTGGCCGACGAGGTGGCTCGGCGGCAACGCGCGGCGCGGGTCTCGGTCGGCTGAACAGGGAAGGGGAAGACGACAGCGGAGGAGCTGGGCCAGCTCAGGTGGGCCGGCGCAGGGGGTTAGGCCCCTTTTTTCCATTTTATTCATTTTCTTATTTTGTTTCTCTGCTTTCTTTTATTGCTTTAATTTAGACTTTAGCTTTATAAAATATAGGAATAACACCTAAATTGGTTTTACTAATTATACCACTGCCACATTTAGTGAGGTTCAAATAAAATAGTTTAGTATCTTTATAATTAAAAAAATCATTTATATAATTGTTTTAGCCAGTGTTTTAGTTAGTTTAGGGCATTTAAACACTTTACAAAAGTGTTGGGTCACCACCATAATTAGTTATGAAATATTTGCCACAGTTTGCACATTTTATTTTGCATGTTTGAGAAATTTGAATTTTGGACTTATATTTTAAGTTTGAATTTGGATTGTGATTTTGATCAACCTCGGATTAGTAACAGTAATGTGATGGCATGGCAGCATTAACGAGGGTTTACTGTAGCTTAATTATCCAGGCGTCACATGTTTGTACTTATTGTCCTATATCGTACTTGCATTCATACCTGGTTCATTATATGACAGCGGTATGCTTGATAGCTTGCTTATCAATTGTTCGCTCCAAATTATCTGATCTGTATTAATGGTTACATTAGTGTAGAATATATCCAATGCCAATGAAAAAGTTTAGCTCTGCGTTGTTCTTGTAAGTACATGTTGTCCTTTATCAGTGTACTTATATTGATAGCTAGTTGTTCATGTACCATCACTTTGCAGCTTATTTTTCCTTTGCCCTCCATTTTCTACACATCATATCTATATTTACTCTTACCACAAGGTTGGATAACACTGATGGTACTGAAGAAGTTTAGCTCTGCATTGCACTTGGTTTTACCTTTTTCCTCTATCATGTAGTTACAGTTATAGCTACTTGGTTATGTAGCATCACTCTTCATCTTATTTTAAATATTCTCCATTTTTTCTTATGTTCTCACATCTATATTTACTCTTAACAAAATGTAGAATAAAGACAATGCTTATGAAGAAGATTCTGTGGTAAACTTCTTGAATCCCCCCCCCCCATCAGCATGGACAAGGGCTTCAGTGAGCCGGTCTTCACCACTAATGTAAGATTGTACTTCTCAAGCCTTCAAACTTTGTTGTGCATATTTGGTTAGGCATGGTTGCAACAGCTATTTATTTTTTGTTGTTTGCATCAAATTTCATGTTTAAAGTTTATTATGTAGTTCATCAACAAAAGTTTGTCCTTCTCAATTTAAGTTTTCAATTGTACAACCAAGTTCCTTCTTCATACCATGTAAATCTAACTATACAGTGCAAGTCATCTTCTTTTGCGCTGCATGTATGCTTCTATTCTTGATCCGTAATACAGTGGTGTGGTGAACCTACCCACTACAACACAATGTCATATTCTGCAATGTCTTAACTATGAACAATGTCATATCATTCTACTATTATTTAAACCGTCTCTTTATTTGCCAATCTGAAATGGGATAAATTGATAGCACCCTAACCATTGATACTTATGAGTTCTTGATCTATAATCCAGTGGTGTCGTGAAGCTGCCAACTCCTTCACAATGTCTTCCTGCCATGTCTTAACCTAAACAATACCATATTCTATTAATGCTATTTTAAACCATGTCACTTCATTCGTCAAGAAGAAATGTGATGAATTGTTAGCACTGATACTTATATGTGCAAAAACTGTCATCTGTCTACTTGTTTCTCTTTCAGAGTGACGAGGATATAAGCATCAAACAAGTGTAGTCTCATCAGCTTGCTCAGCTGCTTGCGCTGCAGCTCTCGAGCAGGGCTAACCTTTCTTCAACTCTATTGAAGTGTTGTAGGTTTTGTATATTATTTTGTCGGCATGTTTATTTGCACTGGTGGCGATCTTTGATGCCCAGTGTATGTAATCTGTTGTCTGCTTGTGCTTTATTATCATAGTGGCGAACTTTGATGACCAGTGGATGTAATATGCCGTAATTTCATTATTGTATAGTCTAGGTTTTTTCTTATTCTCGACGCTGCAGTTGTTTTACTGTGTATATATCCTGTCTTTGCTCCAGGAAAAGTGAACCGGCCAAACTGTAGAATTATGGTACATAATCGGGCCGTCATCACTATGTATGGGCCGCATCATGGGCCTAGTTATCTTGGTCCGTTAACAGGCCTAAATGTAAACTGATCCACTAGTAGTTTCGGGCCTTTAATATGCCGAGTAAACCGTCGGCCCTATTTTCGCAAGAAAATTCACTGGGATTTTAGGAGGCTCAAAAGTAGGTTGGGCCTGAAATGTGCCGAATAGCTCATGGGCCGACAACAGGCCGAAATAGACCCCGGCCCATCATTGTGCCAATCACATCACGGGCCGTTAACAAACCAAAATTGTCTCGGTCCTTGTTTGGACCAATTAGATTATCGGCTGTGAGCAGGCCGGATGCAAAGCGGGCCCAACTATATGACGGGCTTTTAACAGGCCAAAATGTTAAACGGGCCTTTAATAGGCCGAAACTAATATTAGGCCGTATGGCTAATTGGGCCTTTTAGCAAACAGAAATTCTAACTGGGCCTCAAGTGGGCCCAAAAGCACAGGGTCCACTTGATGGGCTGAATCTGATATGGGCCATAATTTAGCCCAAAGGCTCTGCAAGGGTCGGATCTTATATGGGTCGTAATATGGCCCAAAACATGGTAAACTATTAACGGGTCGGATCTCATATGGGCCCTTATTAGGCCCAAAACGTGACAGGATGTTAATGGACTGGATCAAATATGGGCTGACATTTGGCCGAAATCATGGCAGCCTGTTAACGGGCCGGCCCACTAGTGTCTTCAAAATCTTGTGGCCCCTTAGCCGGGCCGGCCCATTATGGTCTGCAAAATCTTATGGGCCTTTAGCTGGGCCGGCCCATTATGGTCTGCAAGTCTTGTGGGCCTTTAGCTGGTCCGACCCATAATGGTCTATAAAATTTTGTGGGCCTTTAGCTGGGCGGCCCATTATGGTCTACAAAATTTTGTGGGCCTTTATTTCGGCATCCTAGATATGGGGGTATCCAGCCCTGCCTGCCTGTGGCCAACCACGTGGCTCCATCGAAGGCCTGGTACGGTCTAGCTTCATCATCAACAACACAAGACCCTTGCGAGGGGCCAAGCCTCACGAGGCGGACAACGCCAAGACCCCCAAGGGGATCGGCCTCCTCAGGCTGGCTCCCGAGGGGCGGAGAGTTCTATGCACTCACGAGGCTCAGCTGACGTGAGCCATGACGACCAAGGCCAGGCGGGCGCAGAGCGCAGATTTTCTCTTTGGTGCAAGGGAGGCAAGCCACAGGTGCGAATTCCGGAGGGATCAGCCAAAGGTTTCCATTCTGGTGCAACGAGACCAAGACCACCGGGACGGCAGGATGGAGGTCATCGACGAGCCCACCAGCGTCACGACGAGAGGCTTTTCACAGGCGAAGACTACTTTTGTCAGGATAAGCTGTACTACTTGTCCCCTTTCAAATCCGGCTGTTGTGGGATCCATTCCCGCCAATATTTGGGAGGAGGACCAAGGCCACTATAAATAGGACTAGCCACCACCATAGAAAGGGACAAGTCGAACTAGCTCACACCACACCGGCTCAAGAACACCTCACCTCCTGAGGCTAGTTCATCCATTGTACTAGTTCATCCTCAGCCCTTCGAGGCAATCCACCAAAATGCTGGAGTAGGGTATTACATCACAAGGTGGCCCGAACCAGGATAAACTGATGTGTCTCTTTGTCTCCTTGAGCTTGACGCGCTAGGCTTAGGGGGGTCATGAGTAGGCAGGCTGGGCAGGTTGAGATCTCCGCACGCACCCCAGAGTTCGAACCTCTCAAGGGTTTGTGGATCCCTTAATCTGACATTTGGCATGCCAGGTAGGGGTGCGTCGGATCTTGTCTTCCGTCGATTGATTCACCACCACTCCGACACCTCCATGGCCGACGTGTGTCGGGCTCGTGCCGAGCATAGGGCCGCAGTCGCCGCCCGCATCGCTCAGACGGCTCCGGCGGGTGATGGCTATGCCCGTCACGCTCCGTCTCCGGTGGCCAATGCCGCCATGGGCCCTGCCGGCCAGGAGCAGCAAGCTTCATCGCTGCACTCGTCGGTGCGCCATGACGGACACCGCTACTCCGTCACTGACCCTAGCAGCTTCGTCATCCCACGCACGTCACGGCCAGGAGGACGCGCAGGCCGCTCTGCTCATGGCGCGGGAGCTCCTTTGCTACCGCCCGGTTGGTGGCCTCTACGAGGAGTGGCTCGAGCGGATCGCTGAGCTCGTCAGCATCGCGCACGGGGGCTCTGCCGAGCCGGCTTGCTCGCTGCCTCAGCAACCACCTGCAGCGGGCGACGTGGTGCACGGGGCTTCTCCACCACCTCAGGCACAGGGCGCCATCGTCAAGCCAAGGCATGTGGCTCCACGGCGCGACCCGCCGCGCGCTGCGCCAGCTCGGGATGACGTGAGCTGCCAGGTGGTGCAGCGTCGACAAGGGAAAGCGCGCGTGCTTCTAGCACCCCAGCACAAGGCCCGCGTACCGCCGCAGGAGGCGGCGGTGCGGATGCACCAAGACCAGTTTCCACCCCGTCGACGACCTACAGTGGCCACGGCAGGATGCCGCGCATTCTCAACAGAGCTCTACAACATCGTCTGGCCAAGCAAGTTCAAGCCTGACCTGCCTCCACACTACGACAGCACCGCAGACGCCGCCGAGTTCCTGCAGCTCTATGAGCTGAGCATCAAGGCGGCCAGCAGCGACAAGAAGATCAGGGCAAACTGGTTCCCGATGGCACTTAAGGCGCGCGTTCTTGGCTCCTGAACCTGACCGAGGGGTCGGTTTCTTCCTGGGAGGAGATGCACAGCCGCTTCATCGCCAACTTCCAGGGCTCGCGACCGCCCGCCGGCCGAGGCTGACCTGCGTCGCATCAGGCAGCAACCTGGATAGACCCTGCAGAAGTATATCCAACACTTCAACAACGTTCGCCTCAAGATTCCCAAGGTGTCAGATGAGGCCATCATTTCAGCATTCACTGATGGCGTCCACTCAAGATGAAGGAAGAGCTCACCATCCACGATGATCTTAGCGAACAAGAACGCAAGGGCTGAGGAGGGACGCCTCTCCCTCCTCAAGCTTCCCGACGCTGATCCGGAAGACAAGAAGACCAAGACCAAGGACATGAAGCGCAAGGGGCCAGCCGTACTCGTGGCCGAGCCAGAGATGAAGCGCGGCTACGGTCACCCCGTGTCATCCAAGAGCAACCGGCCATTCTGCGTCTTCCTCAACATTCACAACCACAACACCAATGACTGCAAGGAGCTCAGGGCCCTCCGCGACGGGTGCCTCGGTCGACACCCCGAGCACAATGATCAAGGCTACGGTCGTGGAGGTAGCAGAGGTGGAGGACGCTAGGACGGACGTGACTATCGTCAGGAGTGGCACGACCAGCCCCATGAGGACCGCTGGCAGGGCTAGCCTCGCGAGGGCGCCTGGAGGGAGCAGCCTCGTGAGGAGCATCCTTAGGGCAATGCAGCTCTGCCTCCTCTGCCTCCATCGCTGGGAAGGAATGAAGATCACCACCAAGACAAGGGGGCTGGGTGCTTCCAGGAACCTCATGTAACGCCCCGAGACCAATGCTCCAGTTGCCTTCCATTTTTTTAGTTGTTGTCGTGTGTGTTTTTGTGTTTGTTGCATTATCATAATTGTTTTGCATATTTCATTCCTATATGTTTATGCCATGATCGTGTTGAGTGCTTTGTCATATTTTGCTTCTTGCATCATGTTCTTTATTGATTATGGTATGCCATCCTTGTTGTTGTCATGATCATCTTGCTTTGCTATGCTTTATGATTTGATATGCCTTGTGTCATTTTATTGCATTCTATCATGATCATCATGTGGGTTGCATTCTTCATGTTGATGTATTGTTGGTCTGTTGTCCATCTTGATCTTTTCCATCAACATTTTTCCCCAAGTGCATGTGATGCCCCTGATTCAATCGTACACTAATCATACATGCAAATGTGTACGATCAAGATCAGGGACTCACGGGAAGATATCACAACACAACTCTACACACAAATAAAACAATACAAGCTTTATATTACAAGCCAGGGGCCTCGAGGGCTCGAATACAAAAGCTCAATACACAAGAGTCAGCGGAAGCAACAATATCTGAGTACAGACATAAGTTAAACAAGGATGCCCTAAGAAGGCTAGCACAAAAGCAACAACGATCGAAGAGGCAAGGCCTCCTACCTGGGACCTCCTAACTACTCCTGGTCGTCAGCGGTCTTCATGTAGCAGCATCCATCGGCGATGGCATCTGGCTCCAGGGATCCACCATCTGGTTGCATCAACCGGAAAGAAGAAAGAAGGGGGAAAAGGGGTAGCAAAGCAACCATGAGTACTCATCCAAAGTACTCGCAAGCATCAGATCTATACTAAGTATGCACTGGTGTCAACTGGAAGGTTTGTATATCTAGACTGAACTGCAGAATGCCAGAATAGGGGGGAAGACCTAGCCTATCGAAGACTAGCATCTTCACGCAGCTCCGAGCATCTTGCAGCATGTAGAAGAGTAAAGAATAGCAGTTTATAATTAACAAACATGTTGTAACATTAATGCCCAGAGATCCTTCCTCGACTCCCTGCGAGAAAGCAATCTCGAAGCCACATATCTCAAGTATCCATTTGTAGTTGTATAAGATCATTATATAAGTCTGAACGTCCGTTATCGTGGACATGGCTATTAATAGATAATCTTTCCTGCAGGGGTGCACCACGTTACCCAACACGCTCGATCACTCTGGCCAGACACACCTTTCTTGGGTCAATGCTCACCCTCGGAAGATCAACACGTCACAGCCCTTCCTAGACTCAGCAGAGAGGTCCCCGCCGGTCTACATCCTAAGCACTCCGGGGTCTGGGCCCATCGCCCGGTGCACTCCGGGTCGTTACGTGCAGGGCGATACAGGCCACCTCCACCGGGGCGCCAACCGGGCCGTGCTGCAATGCTGAACTGGACGTCTAACAAAGCTTCGGCTGATACTGCGACGTCGAGGCCCATAACTATTCTCATGTGGTGGTTGGTGCGTAAAGGCCAAAGGCCAACTCAGAACAAATACCCAAACCATAGTGTATTATTAGCTTGCGGAGACGAGCGGAGACTCACGATCGAAAGTGACCCCGTCGCCCCATCTCGTGGACTTACGACAAGGGATTAGAATGCCCGGCCGTGCCACATCATTATCTTGCGGGTGCTCTTCGGGCCCGCCCGACTTTCACCAAGGTCTTAAGTAAAGTCATTGTAACCGTGTGTCCAGACATCAAGGGGAAAACCCAAGGAATCACCACCGGAGGATTCCACTCGATGTAATCATCAAGGTGAACGTAAGAGGGACCACCCTCAAGGTTCACACTTGAGGTGTTGAACGATAGAGCCGTATCGGGAATGGTGAAAGAGGAAATCACCCTCGATGACCACGACCGAATAGCTACTCTAGAGAATTATCATCAGGAGTGCGTTATGAGGGATCACCCTCGGCACTGGACAGTAGCTCTACAGAGTCGAGCAACAAAAGGGGCGTGATGTGATGTGAGGTGTTGGGCTCTGGTCATCGATCACGCTGATCGAGTCATCGATGATGAAGCAGGGGCAACAAGGACAAGGTGGGGGTCACTGATGGATCACTAGCCAACCTATACTAAGCAGTTTAGGATAAGTAGGTAGGTAACAATAGCAGGTACAAAAGCAGGCTATGCATCAGAATAGGAGCAAACAATAATAGTAGCAAAATCTAATGCAAGCATGAGAGTATGGAATGGGCGATATCGGGATGATCAAAGGGGGGGCTTGCCTGGTTGCTCAGACAAGAAGGAGGGTCGTCATCGATGTAGTCGATCACAAGGGCATCAGCAATGGTCTCGGGGTCTACCGGAGAGAAAAGGGGGGGGGGCAGAAATAGTAAATACATAGCAAGCAAAAGTATAATAGGACAGCAGGCAGAGCTAGACGTGTTCTAACGCGGTACTACACGATACCGGCGAAGGGTGATAACATCCGGGAAAGTTTTCCCGAAGTCCGGCATTTCTGGACAGATGAAACGGAGGGGAAAGGTTGCATGTTTGCTATACTAGGGATGTGTGGCGGCCGAACAGACCGCGAATTAGGATTCATCTTGTCGTTCTGAGCAACTTTCATATAGAAAACTTTTTCATCCGAGCTACGGTTTATTTTCTATGATTTTCCAAAGATTCAAACAATATTATGAAAATCCCTGAAATTCTGCAAAGTCTGAGAATTCGTCAGTTTTAAACATCTTTTAGCTGTTTTCAAAAGGCTACAACTATGGATCTGTACCTCCTATGATTTTGTGCCTTATATCAATTTTGAGCATTTTCCTGTGATCTACAAGATAGTAGCACTTTCATCTCTGTTAGAGTTGATTTGCTTGATAATCAACAACACTAAAGTAGCTATGAAAATAAAGCTGTTTTCAGTTTTTCTGTTAACAGAACATTGAACTTTGTGATTTTTGTAGGATTTAATCCATGCATCGAAAGGCTTTGGTCCAGTGGGATAAAATGGAGTTTGTCAAGTATACTACCTACTCATATTATTTTTACTCGTGTTAACTGTCGTTTAGCCACTGTTTAGGGCCTGTCAAGAGGGCTAGTCAATGTAATAGGTGCAAAGCTGGCTACTGCTACAGTAACTGAACATTACTGTAGCAGAGGTGCAGCAGCAGACTGCAGCGGGCAGAGCGGCAGCAGCGGCGAGGCAAGGCTGGAGCTGGGCGCGGCCACACACTCAGCGCACTCACACACTGCACGCACACACACACTACACGCACACACCGCACACACACTACACGCACGCACAATACACATACACACACGCACGGCCGCTCGGCCATGGCCAGCAATAGCAGTAGTAGGCAGGGGCCGACCATGGCGTGGTCAGCAGAGGAGGCATGCGGCAGTGAGCGCGGGGGCTGCGGCGCGCGAGAAGGAGCCGAGGCCAGTGCGGGGTCGGGGCAAGGCCAGGCGTACAGGTGGCTGCAGGGAATGGCCGGAGCAGGCACATGTGCGGCCTCGGGTGCGCTCCGGACGACGGGAGCGCAGAGGCAGGCCTGTGCAGGGCGAGCAGGGGTGCCGTGTACGTAGTAGGGAGCCGCGTGGGCGAAATACGCGCGAGGCAGTTGGGGTCGGGCGCCGTCGCGGTGGTGGTGGCCGCGACCACCGGCCGGAACTAGGCGGCACAGGGCGACGATGGAGAACGAATGAAGGAGAAGACTAGCAGGGGGATGGCATGATGCTCACCAGAGGAGCGCAAGAAGGCCCGTTGATAGGCTTAGTAGCAGCAGAGCAGGGGGTCGAAGCGACGAGGTTCCAGCGACCACGGGTGTTGACGGAGATGACGAGGCCGTTGCACTGCTCCTCGAGATGAAGCAGAGTACCAGCTCGACGGAGACGAGGGAGGCGGAGCTCATGGCCATGAGCTATGGCTGAGAAAATGCCGGTGGCCGCGGGATCGTGGAGTACACGGTGACGGCGGGGCGCGGCCGCGATGGATCTGGGGCAGGGGAAGAGGAGAGAAGGGCAAGCGAGCGAGTAAGAGAGGAGGGGATATTTTGGGGGCCACGGTGGCCTCCTTATCTCCTCCTGCGGTGCTGTAGCAGCATGGCCGACGAGGTGGCTCGGTGGCAATGCGCGGCACGGGTCTCGGTCGGCTGAACATGGAAGGGGAAGACGACAGTGAAGGAGCTGGGCCAGCTCAGGTGGGCCGGCGCAGGGGGTTAGGCCCTCATGGGCTTGAGGCCCTTTTCCATTTTATTCATTTTCTTATTTTGTTTCTCTACTTTCTTTTATTGCTTTAATTTAGACTTTAGCTTTATAAAATATAGGAACAACACCTAAATTGGTTTTACTAATTATACCACTGCCACATTTAGTGAGGTTCAAATAAAATAGTTAGTATCTTTATAATAAAAAACATTTATATAATTGTTTTAGCCAGTGTTTTAGTTATTTTAGGGCCTTTAAACACTTTACAAAAGTGTTGGGTCACCACCATAATTAGTTATGAAATATTTGCCACACTTTGAATGTTTTATTTTGCATGTTTGAGAAATTTGAATTTTGGACTTTTATTTTAAGTTTGAATTTGGATTGTGATTTTGATCAACCACGGATTAGTAATAGTAATGTGATGACATGGCACCATTAATGAGGGTTTACTGTAGCTTAATTATCTGGGCATCACAATTCTCCTCCACTACAAGAAATCTCGTCCCGAGATTTAAGGGGTGGAGTAAGGGGTAAAGACTCGGAAAGGACGATAGGTACCTGGGGCTATCTCGACGGACATGGCATAGAGGCATCTCTCGAGTTAAAATTCAAGAAAGTCATCGAGAGCAAGGTATGGAGGAGCAATAAGAAGCTTCAACCGGGTAGGCAATCGTTCGATGTTTGAGACAGGGGGTGAAAGGGGTTCAAAGCATCGAGAATAAGTATTGTATCTGATACCAGAACAGATCACAAGAAGGTGGCTCGTGAATTACATACAAAACCAAGCGTGAGGAAGACAGAGATGTACAGGAGAGTCAGGTTTCAATCATGTGGAACTGTGGGTTATGGGCCCACCATGTGGATTAAAACAGGAGGGCGCAAACATTTTGCACAGTCAGGGTAGCAAGGCCTGTCAGGGAATAGCATGTCAGATATGTTGGCAACAATCTTGGTACCAAGGGCGAGGGACAAAGAGAACCATTTTCCTGCTCATTAAAACAAGGTGGACCAATAGGTTAAGTTCTCATCCATTGGTGGTTACCGGAATGTCATCAACAATAGTAACAGGGTCTTACTGACAGAGTTTGTACACCGAGGTGTTTGCATAAGCAGGGAATTATCACTTCTCAGATATGTTAGGTTACAAGAAAGGTTAAACAAAACAATGGAAAGGAAACTTTAGACTCGAACCAATTATCGGTGTTCTCGAGTGTCTAACAACTCAGAACCCGTGGAAAATTGGAATCGGCAAGAAATAATAGATGATGAAGAACTCATAAGAAGTTATGTAGTTCCGTGATATTCTCGAGATACCAGAGGGTAATACTAGAAGGTAGAACCAGATAGAGGTTGGACAGATGAAAAGATCTGCAAAAGACAAGTACTTTAACTTGTGCGAAAAATGGAATCAAAGAAGAACTATGTGGTCGGAACCACTGTTGCAAAGGACCAAACATAGATATGAGATTAACTTATCACAAGGGGATAATTAATATTACAAGAAGCTTCCATGATAAGATCTACATCGTTTCCATGGGCATGAACACAAAGTTCAACGTCGACTCCCACTTCTCCAATGCATAACCTTTCATTCACTTCTCGTTTTCGAAGAAGTTGTAATGTTGAAATTTCAATGGCGAAAAGCCAGTAGAGTATAACCCGCATAACTTTCAAGTTCACATGAATTTATGGAAGACATAGATTCAACCTATAGGGGCATCTTAGGAACATATATCACAAACTTCACGAGTAAATAACTCAAGCCCAGAAGCGTAGTATGGTTGACAAGAGCGGGGATACAATTTACCAAATGCATTATGTATCCGAGGAAAAGCTCTCAAGGTTACTAAATATGAAGGATGCTGTCGGATAAAACCCAAAAAAGGATATGGTGGTCCACAAGGGATTTGATGTGAGTATCGGTACTCACCCAGAAGAAGAAAGAATGCAATGATATCAGATTATAAAAACAACTGACTAATTCAAAGCTTAACTGCAAAGTAAATTATGGTTTCCAAGACGGTGGATCAGAAGGAGAGGCTCTGATCAAAGACAAGTAAGTTGAATAGACATAGATCAACAATCAATCAAGGCTTGATTTGTTGAACACCAGCCCATGTCCGGGGTGACGTCTGAGCCGATGGGAAGAATTCTAATTGGGATTGATGATCGCGAGCATTCACAAACATATCGAATCAAATGCTCAAAATTACAATGACAAAGGATGCTAACGAATATTGCTAAGCATATGGAAATAACCATGATGCAAGCAGATAAGGAGGAACAAGAGTAATAGGCTACTGAGTATTTTCAGAAGATCAAAAAGTATTCCAGGGCATCTTGTAATAACAAGTGTAACTGGGGAGAAGGTATGAACGACAAATGTAGGTAGTTACCCATAAGGATTTATCGGTGGTAGGGATCGCAACGACAAAGGGTACAAGGGTTTCGAGAAAGCATCAAAGAGTATCTTCAGAACCTTCTAGTGCACCAAGAAATCACCTGGAGTGAGGGGCTCTCTGGGAGAAAGTATTTACGAGAACCTAGAGTTAGAGTTAACAAAATCAGTGTCCCAGAGTATAGACGAGGAGTAAAAGATCCTAATACCACCCAATGGCGACGTGGGCCCGTAAGCCACACAGCCATGTTAGTAAAACAGTTTTTCAAACACTCGACTCAACTTCAGCCAAGGAGTTGGAAAGGGGGATCCTACAGGCAGTCGGCTCTAATACCAACTTGTGACGCCCCTGATTCAATCGTACACTAATCATACACGCAAATGTGTACGATCAAGATCAGGGACTCACAGGAAGATATCACAACACAACTCTAGACACAAATAAAACAATACAAGCTTTATATTACAAGCCAGGGGCCTCGAGGGCTCGAATAGAAAAGCTCGATACACAAGAGTCAGCGGAAGCAACAATATCTGAGTACAGACATAAGTTAAACAAGGATGCCTTAAGAAGCCTAGCACAAAGGCAACAACGATCGAAGAGGCAAGGCCTCCTGCCTGGGACCTCCTAACTACTCCTGGTCGTCGGCGGTCTTCACGTAGCAGCATCCATCGGCGATGGCATCTGGCTCCAGGGATCCACCATCTGGTTGCATCAACCGGAAAGAAGAAAGAAGGGGGGAAAGAGGTAGCAAAGCAACCGTGAGTACTCATCCAAAGTACTCGCAAGCATCGGATCTATACTAAGTATGCACTGGTATCAACAGGAAGGTTTGTATATGTGGACTGAACTGCAAAATGCCAGAAGAGGGGGGAAGACCTAGCCTATCAAAGACTAGCATCTTCGCGCAGCTCCGAGCATCTTGCAGCATGTAGAAGAGTAAAGAATGGCAGTGCATAATTAACAAACATGTTGTAACATTAATACCCAGAGATCCTTCCTCGACTCCCTGCGAGAAAGCAATCTCGAAGCCACATATCTCAAGTATCCATTTGTAGTTGTATAAGATTAGGATATAAGTCTGAACGTTCGTTACCGTGGACACGACTATTAATAGATAATCTTCCCTTCAGGGGTGCACCACATTACCCAACATGCACGATCACACTGGCGAGACACACCTTTCTGGGGTCAATGCCCACCCTCGGAAGATCAACACGTCGAAGCCATACCTAGACTCAGCAGAGAGGTCCCCGCCGGTCTACATCCTAAGCACTCCGGGGTCTGGGCCCATCGCCCGGTGCACTCCGGGTCGTTATGTGCAGGGCGATACAAGCCACCTCCACCGGGGCGCCAACCGGGCCGTGCCGCAATGCTGAACTGGACGTCTGACAAAGCTTAGGTTGATACTGCAACGTCGAGGCCCATAACTATTCCCACGTGGTGGTTGGTGCGTAAAGGCCAAAGGCCAACTCAGAACAAATACCCAAACCATAGTGTATTATTAGCTTGCGGAGACGAGCAGAGACTCACGATCGAAAGTGACCCCGTCGCCCTGTCTCATGGACTTACGACAAGGGCTCAGAATGCCCGGTCGTGCCATGTCATTATCTTGCGGGTGCTCTACGGGCCCGCCCGACTTTCACCAAGGTCTCAAGTAAAGTCATTGTAACCGTGTGTCCAGACATCAAGGGGAAAACCCGAGGAATCACCCCCGGAGGATTCCACTCGATGTAATCATCAGGTGAACGTAAGAGGGACCACCCTCGAGGTTCACACTTGAGGTGTTGAATGACAGAGTCGTATCGGGAATGGTGAAAGAGGAAATCACCCTTGATGACCACGACCGAATGGCTACACTACAGAATTATCATCAGGAGTGCGTTATGAGGGATCACCCTCGGCACTCGACAGTAGCTCTGCAGAGTCGAGCAACAAAAGGGGCGCGATGTGATGTGAGGTGTCGGGCTCTGGTCGTCGATCACGCTGATCGAGTCATCGATGATAAAGCAGGGGCAACAAGGACAAGGTGGGGGTCACTGATGGATCGCTAGCCAACCTATACTGAGCAGTTTAGGATAAGTAGGTAGGTAACAATAGCAGGTACAAAAGCAGGCTATGCATCAGAATAGGAGCAAACAGTAACAGTAGCAAAATCTAATGCGAGCATGAGAGTATAGAATGGGCAATATCGGGATGATCAAAGAGGGGCTTGCCTGGTTGCTCAGACAAGAAGGAGGGTCGTCGTTGACGTAGTCGATCACAGGGGCATCAGCAGCGGTCTCGGGGTATACCGGAGAGAAGAGGGGGGAAGAAACAGTAAATACATAGCAAGCAAAAGTATAATAGGACAGCAGGCTTAGCTAGACATGTTCTAATGCGGTACTACACGATACCGGCGAAGGGTGATAACATCCGGGAAAGTTTTCCCGAAGTCCGACATTTTTGGACAGATGAAACGGAGGGGAAAGGTTGCATGTTTGCTATACTAGGGATGTGTGGCGGCCGAACAGACCGCTAGTTCAGATTCATCTCGTCGTTCTGAGCAACTTTCATGTAGAAAACCTTTTCATCCGAGCTACGGTTTATTTTCTATGATTTTCCAAAGATTCAAACAATATTATGAAAATCCCTGAAATTCTACTAAGTCTGAGAATTTGTCAGTTTTAAACATCTTTTAGCTGTTTTCAAAAGGCTACAACTATGGATCTGTACCTCCTATTGTCGGCATTCTGCGAACGGGGGTCCCCAGACTTGCCTGCCTGCGACCTGCAGCGTGGCTCAAAGGGGGCCCAGCGCGGCCCATCTTCATCAACACAAGATCAAGACCCTCGCGAGGGGCCAAGCCTCGCGGGGCGGATGACAAGGAGCTTCCTCAGGCACGGCCTCATCAGGCTGGCTCACGAGGAGGCGGAGAGTTCAAGGCGGGGTACCGCATGAGGTGCCCATGACGCAAGCCATGACGACCAAGGGCGCCAGTCGGGTGCCAGCCCGTGCAGTGTCCTCCTTTCCTCTTTGGTTCAAAGGGAGCAAGCGCAGGCGAGAGCATCAAGCAAAGGCATCCATTTCGGTGCAACAAGACCAAGACCAGCCCAACGGCAGGGAGGAAGTCATTGTGGAGCCCAAGCAGGCGTCACCACCAGAGCCTTTGACAGGCGAGGACCAACTTTAGTCAGGATAAGTGTACCCGCTGTTCCCCTTCAAAATGGCCAATTGTTGGCGCCCTTCCCGCTCAATATTTGGGGAGAGGCCAAGGGCCTTTGCCTATAAATAGGACTATCCACCCCCAGGGTAGAGAGGATCGAGTATCAAGGGGCTAGAGAGTACCTGGCATACATCTAGAATCGAGAGAGAGAGAGAGAGAAAGAGATAGAGCGACTGAACTCCTCCTAGCAGTTCATCGCACCAGCCAAGAACAGACCCTCGCGAGGCTGTTCTTCCTTGTATTGTTCATCATCAGCCCAAGAGGCAATCCACCACGCCACACACTAGAGTAGGGTACTACACCACAATGGTGGCCTGAACCAGTATAAACCCCGTGTCTCTTGTGTTGCTTCTTTCGTAGTTCAGATCCTAGCCATTCAGCGAGGAGCAGGTAGATAGAGGGCGAAATCTCCGCGCGCACCCCAGTGTTCGAACCTCAAGGGTCTTCCAGAACCCGAAATCCGACGTTTGGCGCGCTAGGTAGGGGTGTGCCGGAATTCGCCTTCCGTCGTCTTGTTCTTCTCCGACCATCGCATCCATGTCTGACGCACGTCGGGCTCGCGCCGAGCGCCGAGCCGCCCTCGCTTTCCGCGTCGCCCAGACGGCTCCCGTCGGCGGCGACCTCGACGTTCCCTGTCACCTGCCGTCAACGCCGCCACCAGCCCGACGGGGAACGAGCAGCAAGCATCATCCCATCATCCATCCATGAGGCGAGACGGCCGCACTACTACACCCTCGCTCACCCCTGCTGGTTCTTCGTCCCGCGCGCCCCGCGCGGCCATGGAGGCTCGAGCTGCGCTCATCGCGGCAAACGAGCTCATGCGCTACCGCCCAATCGACGACGTCTACAAAGAGTGGCTCGACCGAGTCGCCGAGCTCGTCCGCGCCGCTGGGGGCTCCCCCGCGCCATCCTTCTCGCTGCACCGCGCCCCGCCCTGCGCGGGCAATGAAGCTCCTGGGGCGCCTCAGACACCTCCCCCTCAAGAAGGCGCCCTGGCCCTGACGCGCGCACCCCCTGGGCGGAACCCGCTCCGTCAGGCGCCAGCGCGGCAAGAGCAGAGCTGCCAAGAAGTCCCTCACCCTCGAGAAGCTGCCAGAGGGCTCCCTGCTCCAGCACGTCAAGACCCCGCGCTGCTCCCAGCTGCAGCGCATGGGGACCCACAGGACCAAGCTCTTCGTCGCCCAAGGCCTCCTGTGGCCACAACGGGCTGCCGCGCCTTCACCACCGAGCTGCGCAACGTCGCGTGGCCCGGCAAGTTCAAGCCAGACCTGCCTCCTCGCTACGACGGCACGGCTGACCCTGCAAAGTTCCTCCAGCTCTCGAGCTGGGCATCGAGGCTGCCAACGGAGACGAGAAGGTCATGGCGAACTGGTTTCCCATGGCGCTCAAGGACGGGGCCCGCACCTGGCTCTTGAATCTGGCTCCAGGCACGATCTCCTCCTGGGACGAGATGCGCACCCGCTTCATCGCCAACTTCCAGGGTACTCGCGACCGACCGCCCGCCGTGAGCGACATGCGCCGTATCAAGCAGCAACCAGGGGAAACCCTGCAGAAGTACATCCAGCGCTTGAACAATGTGCGCCTTAAGATCCCCAAGGTAATGGAGGAGGCCATCATCTCAGTCTTCTCCGACGGCATGCGCGACGTCAAGATGAAGGAGGAGCTGGCGATGCATGAAGACCTGTGCACCTCCTTGGAGCTGTTCAACTTGGCGACCAAGTGCGCCAGGGCTGAGGAAGGGCGCCTCTCCCTCCTCGAGCTGCCTTCAGCAGAACCAGAAGAGAAGAAGCCCAAGGCCAAGGACGTGAAGTGCAAGGGGGATGTCATGCTCGCGGCAGAGCCAGACACCAAGCGGGGCAGAGATCAGCCCGAATCCTCCAAGGGCAGTCGGTACTGCGTGTACCACGACCTCCACACCCACAACACCAATGAATGCCAAGAGCTCCGGGCCGTGCGTGAAGGAAGGGTCGGCCGACGTCTCGACCGCAACGACCGGGGCTACGACCGAGGAGGAGGAAGGAACGCAGGGCGCTGGGAAGACCGCGGCCCACACCAAGGGTGGCGCGACCAACCTCGCGAGGATCGCTGGTAGGACTCGCCTTGCGAGGGAGGCTGGAGGGATCAGCCTCGCGAGGATCGCTCGCAAGTAACGCAGGCCTCCCTCCGCTGCCGCCGCAGCCAAGAAGAAATGAGGACCGTCATCAGGACGAGGGGGCTGGGGGCTTCCAGGAACCACGTGCGATCGCCTGCATCCTGGGCGGAGCTCAAGCCCCAGCCTCTCAGCGCATCTTCAAGCAGTTTGCCCGCGAAGTGAATGCAGTCCTTCCCAAGCTCGAGGCCACACGCCCTCTCAGGTGGTCGACGTGTGCCATCACGTTCAGCTCAGTGGATCAGGTCAAGTGCGCGGCCACGGCAGGAGTCCTCCCGATGCTTTGTTCCCCGATCATCAGCAACGTGCTAGTCACCAGGACCCTCATCGATGGCGGGGCGGGGCTCAACGTCCTGTCCGTGGAAATGTTCAAGAATCTCCAAGTGCCCTACAATCAGCTTCAGCCAACCAAGCCTTTCTCCGGAGTCACCGACGGCTCCACGATCCCGATTGGGCAGGTCTGCCTCCCTGTCACCTTCGGGGCACGCGACAACTACCACACCGAGCTCATCGACTTCGACGTCGCCCACATTCGCCTACTGTACAACGCCATCCTCAGGTACCCAACGCTAGCCAAGTTCATGGTCGTAACCCACCACGGCTACAACGTCCTCAAGATGCCAGGAAGTGGCGGAGTCATCACGGTGCCCTGCGAAGAGAGAGACGCAGAGTGCTCCCTGGAGCGAGCCTTTCAGGCCGTGTCACTGGAAGACCCGGATCGCGGAAGCAGGAGGCTTCCCGAGGCCGCCCCCAAGAAGAAGAAGACATCGTCCGGCCTGGCCCCTCAGGAGGCAGCCCCTCAGGGCCCGCGCCTGCTCAGGGGGAACCTCCTTCCATTGCATAGGGAAGCGCGCCCGGCGCCCTCCTCAGGCAGGGCTCGGGGGCTCTCCCCTGGAGGGTCGCCGACCTCGCCAAGGTCACGAGGGAGGCACTTGGGAACCACGTGGAGGCATGTATCAAAGCACGTTTCCCTCAAGAAGGAGCAAGGCAAGGAGGGACAAACCCTCAGGAGTTCGTCAGCAAGGCCATTCAGGAGCTACATGAGTCAGGAGTCATGAGAGGCAGCCGCCACTTACCCGCTGTGGCCCCCCATCCAGGCGAGGATGGTGGGATGCGCGTCTGCATCGACATACCAGGGCTCAACCGAGCCGCGTCTCAGGAGCGCCTTTGGCCCTCGCAAGTGGGACGCTGCGAGGGTCCGCCCCACAGCTATGTTCGCATGCCTTATGGCTTGCCGAACGCGGCTGCCGCATACCAGCGCCTCATGGGGGCCATCCTAGAGGCTCAAGAGGTCAGGCGTTCCGCAGCCCCGGCGGAGATGGAGATGGTCCGCGGGAGAGCCACCAGCACCTCCAGAGCCTCCCGAGGCCCCTGGGCCTGGGGGCTCGTGAGGATCGGCTCCCGCAGCCCACCGAGTCTGCTACACCAACACCCCTTCGTCCCCAACATCATCAGGTGACATCTTTCAAGTTTCATTTCCAGCTGGGAGCGCCCTCAGGGCCGCATTATTCCCAGGCCGCGTGGGTCCGTCCCTGTGGCGTGTATCCCTTTTTATTTCATGTTCTTAGCTTACTTTATTGGGGGCGCCCCTCGGGCTGCATCATCCCCAAGTCGCTCGGGTCTGACCCAACGGCGTGTACCCTTCTTGCGTTTATCTTAGGGCCATGCTTTCGACCCATCATGCTTGTTATTTGGTGCCTGTCCGTGGAACCTTTTCTTCCTAGATCTCGTAAGCTTGCGCATTAAAGGGGGGGATACCTGAGCATCGCGACTCAGGGCTCCTACCGGCTCTCCAGCCCTCACCCTCTAGTCTTGTCCACGGCATCACGACCTGCATACCAGCGACGGCTGAGACCAGCTCGAGGGCCGGGACCCGAGGACGTAGAGTTTCGACATCTAACCCAGCTTGCGCGTTAAAGGGGGGGTACCTGAGCATTGCGACTCAGGGCTCCAACCGGCTCTCTAGCCCTCACCCTCTGGTTTTGTCCACGGCATCGCGACCTGGCATACCATCGACGGCTGAGACCAGCTCGAGGGCCGGGACCCAAGGACGTAGAGCACCGGCATCTAACCAAATTTGCAGGAACACACTCCAAGATAAGGCCCAGTGCCAAGCGCAACCCGCCTTAGGGTTGGGCCCCGTGAGTCTCGCGCTGGCTCACGGGTGCCCCAGTACATGTCGCCAGGCCTTTCGTGCCTCGTCGCCTCTCCAAAGCAACTAACGGCTAACTGTCGATTGTCACGTCGAACTCTCGTTCCTTTTGTGATGAGCCTGCAGGGTCCCTCCAAGGAGCATCGTCAGGCGAGGCACTCATGGTGTCTTCTTCACTCTCGTCCGTGCAAACCGCTTGCATGTTAAAGGGGGGGTACCTGAGCATCGCGACTCAGGGCTCCTACTAGCTCTCCAGCCCTCACCCTCTGGCCTTGTCCATGGCATCACGACCTGGCATACCAGCGACGGCTGAGACTCGCTCGAGGGCCGGTACCCGAGGATGTATGGTAGAAAGGGGAGCGAAGGCGAGGGGGGAGAAGCACGCGAGGACCTCGCCAAACAACCCCTCACCAGCCAAGGCACGGACCTAGCGCCGCACTAGGAAGCGTTTCCCGACCCTCGAGATAAGTCATCCTACGAGAACATTGGCTATCGCAGCACCATCCCCGCACCTAATGCAATCCCGTGTTAGCAACGTTGCTCTCCTTTCTCACCGAATGATGGCTGCTTGAGCGCTAAGGGGGACCTCCTGAGCATCGCAACTCAGGGGCTCTTACCGGACCTCGGGCCGCTCACCTCCTAGCCTTGACCACGGCATCGCGACCTGGCATACCAGCGACGGCTGAAGCCGCCTTGGGACTGGGACCTGTCGGCGCAGAGCACCGAGCCCTCACGAGGTCTGCAAGGAAGAAACTAAGCTAAGACGGAATAAGCATCTCGCACTGCTTCACAATGAGGATCATATTGACGAAAGGAGCTACAAACATCTTACAAGCCCCCACGGGGTATATTCTCAGTTCCTTGCAGGAACAAAAGATGCGAGTCCTAAGGAGTCCTAACTACAGGGGCCATCGTGGTAGACGCCATCATCAACAGTGGGCCGTCCAGCACCGGCACCAACCCCATCCAGATCAGGGGCGGCGACGGCCTGACGAGCCCGCCCTGCTCCGGGAGCGGCGCAGGCTCGGGGGCTCGTAGCTGTCGTCGCTCGTCTCCGGAGTCGCGAAGAGCTCGGCGGAGTCGCTGGATCCTCCAGCGCCTCCATCGCCTGAGGAGCTGCCAAGGAAGCGGTTGGCCGGCCTCTGTCTCGCCGCAGCAGGGTCCCAACCGCCTTTCCCGGGGCAGCACTCCAGCCGGCGACCCTCCGCATCGAAGACCTTGAAGGACATCACCGAAGCACCATCGACCTCCACGATCGCAGGTAATCGTGACCCGCTTTGCATGTAGGGACTTGTCAAATCCGCGCAGTTGCCGAGGCGTCGTGGGGAAGCAAAGGCGCCCACGTCCAATCAACTGCCACGCGGCCCCCAAGGCCGCCGACTGTTAGGGCCCGCGACGCTTCGCACTTGCCCTTTTGCCTCTATGCTCGGCCAAGTCCGGGTGCGCCGTGGGCCCGGGGGCTACTTTCGGCGTTCTGGGAACGGGGGTCCCCAGACTTGCCTGCCTGCGACCTGCGGCATGGCTCAAAGGGGGCCCAGCGTGGCCCATCTTCATCAACACAAGCTCAAGACCCTCGCGAGGGGCCAAGCCTTGCGGGGCGGACGACAAGGAGCTTCCTCAGGCACGGCCTCATCAGGCTGGCTCATGAGGAGGCAGAGAGTTCAAGGCGGGGTACCTCGTGAGGTGCCCATGATGCAAGCCATGACGACCAAGGGTGCCAGTCGGGCGCAAGCCCGCGCAGTGTCCTCCTTTCCTCTTTGGTGCAAAGGGAGCAAGCGCAGGCGAGAGCATCAAGCAAAGGCATCTATTTCGGTGCAACAAGACCAAGACCAGCCCAACGGCAGGGAGGAAGTCATTGTGGAGCCCAAGCAGGCGTCACCACCAGAGCCTTTGACAGGCGAGGACCAACTTTAGTCAGGATAAGTGTACCCGCTGTTCCCCTTCAAAATGGCCAATTGTTGGCGCCCTTCCCGCTCAATATTTGGGGAGAGGCCCGGGGCCTTTTCCTATAAATAGGACTAGCCACCCCCAGGGTAGAGAGGATTGAGTATCAAGGGGCTAGAGAGTACCTGGCATACATCTAGAATCGAGAGAGAGAGAGAAAGAGATAGAGCGACTGAACTCCTCCTAGCAGCTCATCACACCAGCCAAGAACAGACCCTCGCGAGGCTGTTCTTCCTTGTATTGTTCATCATCATCCCAAGAGGCAATCCACCACGCCACACACTGGAGTAGGGTATTACACCACAATGGTGGCCTAAACAAGTATAAACCCCGTGTCTCTTGTGTTGCTTCTTTCGTAGTTTAGATCCTAACGATTTGGCGAGGAGCAGGTAGATAGAGGGCGAAATCTCCATGCGCACCCCAGTGTTCGAACCTCAAGGGTCTGCCGGAACCCAAAATCTGACACCTCTTCTCGCGCTCCTCATCTCGCGCTCCCAGCCCTTTGCCAGGAGATTGGAGGAGATGCTCTGTTTCGCACAATGAGCTGGTGAAGCTCCAAGCGGAGGGATATCTCCCTCAAGCCGGGCTGGCCACCTACCAAGGTGGGAAGCAAGCGGAGGCTACCCCAAGTCCCAACAAAGGGGAGCCGGTATGCTTCGTCTCCTATCTGATAAGGGGACTCGGATTTCCTATACATCCGTTCCTCCGCGGGCTCCTGGAGTTCTACGGACTCCAGCTCCATCACCTTACACCTGCCTCTATCCTACATATCGCGGGTTACGTAGCTCTTTGCAAGCTATTTTTGGGCATCGAGCCCCGTTTTGCACTGTGGAAGAGGTTGTTCTGCCTCGTACCCCGTTCTCATGAGGGGTCCATATATCAAGTGGGCGGCGCCGAAATATGGCGCATTGCCGGGACCGGATATCCATCCGGAACCCCTAAGAAGGCATCCGAAGACTGGCCCTCGGAATGGTTTTACATAGAAGACGCTCCGCTGCCGGACCCTGTTCGGATTGGCCTCCCGGAGTTCAGTACTGCTCCTCTGAAGAAACGCCTTAGTTGGCGCCCGCGGAGCCCCCAACTGGAGGAAGACAAGAGCGTCCATTAGCTGATGGGCCGAATAAGATTACTGGCCCATTCCGGGTTGACCATGATTGGAGTCATGGCAACATGCATTACGCGGGGGGTGCAGCCACTGCAATACAGGGGCCACCCCATGTGGGATTTCAACGGGGAAGACGATGCCACCCGTCATGGCCGCAAAGGACCGGATTCGGCCGAGGATCTGGTGCAGATCCTGTCCGGCCTATACAAGGGGGAGAAGGAGGACTTCCTTCAGACGAACCCATTGAATGGGTTCTCCATGAATAACCCTCGGCCTTGGGTAAGCGAACATTTAAAGGCCCAACCCATGCTTTCAAAGTTTAAGCTTCTTATATTATGTCTTCGACGCAGGAACTGCGTCGGATTGTGGAGGACATGATAAGTCCAGCTCCGCAACCCGAGGATCCAGAGATATCCCAGGATCCGGCCTCCGAAGAGGATCCGGATATTCAGGTGGAGCTAATCGACGGGGTGTTCCACCAGCTCAGCATGGATAATGCTTTAGTCGCCATTACGGCTGACTACCCCGGACTATATCCGGCTTCCCAGGTGATTTTGACGGAAGTCCTGACACCATTATCTCTTCCTTGCTCATTTCTAACCTTCGCGTACGATGGTGTTTTGCAGGAAGCGCCTTCAAGGCGGGAAGCCGAGCCCGCGGCGGCTGACCAACAAAGGCCAGTCCGGACCAATAGGCGGAAGAGGAGCGCGGCGCGGACTGAAACGTCACCGCAAAGGTATAGCTCACAATTCATTATTTGGAGCAACGTTCCTAGGAAGCGTTTGAGTGCTCATGGCTTTTTGTAGGAGAAAAGGCGCCCGCCGGACTGCGGGCGTGGAGGTTGCCAATCCAACCTCTACCAGCCAGGCTCCAGCACCTGGTCTGGAGGGGGAGGCGAGCGCAAGGCGCGAGCCGGACACTCCTCCAACGGAGGATGCCGACAGACTGTCCGCCACCAAGTCTGAGGTGGAGAGCGCCATGAACCGTAGGCACCGCCGGACAGTATTTCGTGACGCGTGCTTCTCCCCTCAGGCGTTGAATGCCTTTAACGTGGGGGACGCGCACCTCCGTGCTGCTCAAGATGGTTTTACCAGAGCCACAGAACAGTATGTAAAAGACATACGGGTAAGAGAATTTAACAGTTATGTATGCCAGTAGCCCCCGAGACTTAAAGTAGTTATGTTAACTGATTTAAGGATCATTTGAAATGCAGGATCTTACCGAGAAGAATACCCAACTGTCTCAGGAGCTGCAAGAGTGCAAGGCCCAACTTGAGGCCGCACTTGCTGCCGCAGGAGGAAACACAGAGGCCCCTCCTAGTAACACATTTAAAAAAAATATAAGCGCTGTGCAGCATGCGCGCAAGTCTAATAATGACATTGCAGGTGCTGCCGGACAAGATCCGGACAGGCAGGAACTACAGCGCCAGCTGAAGGCCGGCGAGAGGGTGCTGAATAGAGTGCAGCAAGAAAGGAACAAGCTCCATGATGCCCACGCCCAGCTTGGAGAAGAGCTGAAAGGCGTTCAGGCCGAGCTGTCCGGCTCCATTAAGGAGAATCAGCGGCTTCGTCGCGGCATCTATAGTAAGTGCTTGAGCGGACTCCTTTGAAAAGAAGAGTTCGGCGAGGAAGTCAATTGACAAAATATGTCTTGTAGGTATACTCACAGGTCGCCCTGCGGAGGAGATGCCCGTATCAACGGGTGATCAACTTCCCGAGCTGTTGTAGCTGCTTGAACGAGTTCGGCAGGCAATGAGCGGTGTCGTCCAGGCTTTATTGCCAGCCCTCTCCCTACCCGAGGGCCTTGGGGAGCTTGCGGAGAAGCTTCCGGGAGTGCGGCGGCGCTTCCGTTTATGGAAGATTTCGGCCTGCCGCCAAGGTGCCAGGGAGGCTTGGGCCATGGTGAAGACGCGGTACAAGAAGGAGGATCCCAACCACATGGCCGAGGTCGGACCTGTGGGGCCCGATGGGAAGGAGATCCCTGTGAGTTTAGTATACGGCCAAGTAGAGTTGGCCGCTAAATTTTCCCAACGGGACTATAAATTAGACAGCCTTTTAGACGGGATTGAGGAGGAATACAGTCAGTAGATTTGACAATGTATTTAAAATGACATGTGAAATGCCTTCTAGCCGGATTGTAGATTGTTTGTCTTTGCCGACCTTTTCGCTTCAACCTCGGGACCCTAGAGTCCGGAGTGTGTCCGAATACCTTCTCGGTTAAGAAACAACCGGGGTATGCATGGAGACCAGGCGTAGGGGTCATTAGTGCTTTATCAGACAAGTGCCCAACTAGTTATGTTATATTACATGGTTAGTAAGAAACATCTTCCAGGGAGAATAGTTCCATTAAGGGTTCCTTTCCCTGGGAGGCATGCCCTAAAGTGCATGTCCGGACTTCGAAAAAGGCAGAAAAACATCTGGGGGCAGATAAATAAGTAGGTAAAAAATCATCTTTCAAGTCACCGACCGAATATTCCCTTAAGAACGCTAGCTTTCGGCTTCACCCAGTCTGAGGTACACATCCGGCTGAACCGGCAGTAACAATCGCAGAGGTGCTCCCTTTACCTCCTAGCCGAACAATCGGGAACGTAGGGGTAAGCACAGGAGCCAGGCAACCCAGCTTGGCCAAAACTTAAGTCATATCGATGCATATAATGGTGAGTAAAAGGTACATGTGGAAGCTTGACACATGTGCTGGGCATGAAGCCCTTATAATTGAGCTTCTGGTAAAGAAGCCCCCAGGTATAATGAGTGCAGATGGCACATCAAGTATGTGCGAACAATGCGCAAGTAGGCCCTTAAGGGCTTTTTAGAAAAAGGGTTAAGAGAAGAAAGAGAAACAAAACACAATTGAAGTGTAAAAAATTTGGACGGTGAAGGGGACGAACTCTTAGTCCAGCGCTAGGCATAGAATCTTCGGAGGCGGGCTGCGTTCCATGGGTTAGGCTCGAGTCGGTTGTCCGACGCATTTCGTAGACGGTACGCTCCTCCGGTCAGGACTTGATCGATAATGAAGGGGGCCCTCCCATTTGGGCTTGAGCTTGTCCTTTTTCTTGTCCGGCAGGCGTAGAACTAGTTCGCCAACATTGTAAGTCTTGGCCCGTACTTCTCTGCTTTGATATCTTCGAGCCTGCTGCTGATAGAATGCGGAACGAGCCTTGGCGACGTCACGTGCTTCCTCCAATGCGTCCAAGATGTCCTGCCGATCCAGCTCGGCTTCTCTTTCTTCATACATGCGCACTCGAGGTGAGTCATGAATGATTACGCAGGGCAAAACTGCCTCTGCGCCGTATACCATAAAAAATGGTGTGAATCCGGTAGTACGGTTGGGCATTGTCCGCAGCCCCTAGAGTACGGAGTCGAGCTCCTCTACCCAATGCGTGTCAGATTTCGTAAGTGACCACACTAGTCTGGGTTTAATGCCGCTCATTATTAGACCATTTGCTCGTTCCACTTGACCGTTGGTTTGAGGATGATAGACTGAAGCATAATCGAGCTTAATGCCCATGTTTTTGCACCATGACTTAACCTCGTCGGCCATGAAGTTCGTGCCGTTATCGGTGATGATGCTGTGGGGGACACCATAACGGTGTACTACCCCGGATATGAAGTCTATCACTGGTCCGGACTCTGCCGTTTTGACTGGTTTGGCCTCTATCCATTTGGTGAATTTGTCCACCATGACTAATAGGTACCTTTGCTTGTGGGTTCCCCCTTTAAGGGGTCCAACCATGTCAAGTCCCCAGACCGCGAACGGCCAGGTAATGGGTATAGTTTTGAGGGCGGTGGGTGGCATATGGCTCTGATTAGCAAAGAGCTGACAACCGACGCATCTTTGGACTAAGTCCTGAGCATCTGCCCGGGCCGTCGGCCAATAAAATCCTGTACGGTATGCCTTTCCTACAAGGGCTCGAGCTGCTGCGTGGTATCCGCCTAGTCCGGCATGAATTTCAGCCAGGAGGTTTCGCCCTTCCTCTTTGGAGATACACCTTTGAAGGACTCCGGTTGTGCTTTTCTTATAAAGTTCTCCCTCATGGACCTTGTAGGCTTTAGATCGCCGGACTATGCAGCGGGCCTCATTTTGGTCTTCGGGAAGTTCCTGCCTAAGCAAGTAGGCTAGGAATGGTTCTGTCCAAGGGGCGATTACTGCCATTATGCCGTGGGCTGAAGGTGTTATGTCATCGGCTGAATCGCCGGTTGGCGCGGTTTTTTCCGGTTTGTCGTTTCCAGACTCCTCTTCCCCTAGTACGGATGGCTTGAAGAGCCATTCCAGGAAGATGTTTGGAGGGACAGCGTCACGTTTTGCGCCGATGCGTACCAGTACGTCGGCTGCTTGGTTATTATCTCGGGCTACGTGATGGAATTCAAGTCCTTCAAACCGAGCTGACATTTTTAGGACAGCGTTGCGATATGCTGCCATTTTCGGATCCTTGGCGTCAAAGTCTCCATTTATCTGGGATATCGCAAGGTTTGAATCCCCGCGCACCTCTAGGCGTTGAATGCCCATGGAGATTGCCATCCGGAGGCCATGTAAAAGGGCCTCGTATTCGGCTGCATTGTTGGAGTCCGTGTACATTATCTGAAGTACGTATTGGACTATGTCCCCGGTTGGGGATGTCAATACGACGCCAGCCCCCAATCCAGCCAACATTTTAGAGCCGTCGAAGTGCATAATCCAATTGGAGTATGCGCCGTAGTCTTTAGGGAGTTCGGCTTCGGTCCATGCAGCGATAAAGTCAGCCAAAACTTGTGACTTTATATCTCGCCGAGGTTTGTAAGTTATATCGAATGGTAAGAGCTCAATGGCCCATTTTGCAATCCTGCCCGTCGCGTCGCGGTTGTTTATAATGTCGTTGAGTGGTACTTCGGAGGCCACCGTTATCGAACACTCTTGAAAGTAGTGTCGGAGCTTCCGGGATGCCATGAACACCGCATACACTATTTTTTGATAGTGCGGGTAACGGGACTTGCAGGGTGTTAACACAGTGGATACGTAGTACACTGGTTTTTGAAGGGGGAATTTATGCCCTTCTGTCTCTCGTTCGACGACAAGTACCACGCTTACAACTTGATGTGTTGCCGTGATGTATAACAACATTGGTTCGCCCAGGTTGGGCACAACCAGGACCGGATTTGTTGCCAATATGGCCTTTATTTCTTCGAGTCCGGCAGTGGCAGCATCCATCCACTCGAAGTGTTCGGTGCGCCTAAGAGGCGATAGAGGGGCAATGCCTTTTCTCCCAAGCGGGAGATAAAGCGGCTTAAAGCTGCCACGCATCCAGTCAATTTTTGTATCTGGGGCCTGAGTGTAATGCACCCTTTTGTTGCGGACTAGGGTTGTATTCGGGGCCGGATTGTCCCAAAACTGGTTTTCGGTTTTCCGGAAACTCTCCATCGCACAGTACTTTCGTACTATGGACGCCAGGTCGGCGAAGCGTGTAATTTCACGACGGCTGATGGCGTTCAATATTCCCTTGTCCGTGCAATTATTGCAAAAAATTGAGATTGCGTTTTCCTCTCGGCAGTCCTTTATCCTGTCCATAACTAGGAGGAATCTAGGCCAGTAGTGATGTACTGTTTCAGCGGGCTCTTGCCGTATTAGAGATAGATCGCATATGTCTGGGCGGGTGGGTGGAATAAAGTCCGGAACTCTACCCATCTCAAGGCTTGAAGGCCGTGAAGTTTCCAAATTTGGAAGCTTGGATTGCTGGACGTTGTCCAACGAGTCCGGTCCGATGCCTGACTTTAAGTTCAGTGCTTGACCGAAGTCCGTCCCTCCGCGGGAATCCGGCATGGAGGGTTCGGGAGCCCGGACATGACTAGTTTTCAATACAGGAGAAGAGTCGCCGCATTGTTCCTCTACCACTGCGACGTGGTGGGTGACCTAGGGAGAGTTAATCTCTCTCAGATCAGTTTTAAGCCCAATCTGATTGTAGTCCGTAGCGACTCCCAGGGCGGCGATGCGATCCAAGAGCTCGTTGACAGACGAAAGCTCTATCGGATCCAGCCGCTCGGCAAATTCTGAGCTGACGTGAAGATTGCTTTTGACGACTTGAGAAGTCATTGTTGAAGCGGTGGCCGGACAGGCGGTCATAAGAAAACCACCTAGCCGGATAGTTTGGCCGGAGGCCAAGGCCCCTTTGGCGAAAATACTGTCCTTGAAGACGGGTGGAGGCATCCTTCCTATCGGCGACGGCACAGAGGAACTCTTAATGAAAGCACCAATGTCGGTGTCAAAACCGGCGGATCTCGGGTAGGGGGTCCCGAACTGTGCGTCTAGGCGGATGGTAACAGGAGACGAGGGACACGATGTTTTACCCAGGTTCGGGCCCTCTTGATGGAGGTAAAACCCTACGTCCTGCTTGATTAATATTGATGATGTGTATTACAAGAGTGGATCTACCACGAGATCAAGGAGGCTAAACCCTAGAAGCTAGCCTATGGTATGATTGTTGTAATGGATGTTGTCCTACGGACTAAAACCCTCCGGTTTATATAGACACCGGAGAGGGCCAGGGTTACACAGAGTCGGTTACAATGGTAGGAGATCTACATATCCGTATCGCCAAGCTTGCCTTCCACGCCAAGAAAAGTCCCATCCGGACACGGGACGGAGTCTTCAATCTTGTATCTTCGTAGTCTTGGAGTCCGGCGGACGATGATAGTCCGGCTGTCCGGACACCCCCTAGTCCAGGACTCCCTCAGTAGCCACTCTGGCTCCGGCGGCCACCCCCCTCCTGGCGCTCATAGCGAGCCGCGTCCAACTCTCCGGCTCCACCTCCGCTTGCTCATCTCCCTCGGTGGCTCCCGGCTCCGCTCGGCCTCCGCTGCCTCGGGCCTCGCCGCCCCCTCTGTGCCTCCATTCCATGGTCGTGGTCCCTCTGCCACCCCCCGCGCCGCTCGCGCCCGTGCCGCCCATGCTTGGCCTGGAGGATGGGGGTGCGCCTTGGCAGCGGGTCCATGGACGGAAGGACCAATGGCCGTCCGCCCGCAAGGGGGTGGTTTTCTGTCGTCTCGGCCCCGGAGCCCGACCCTTCTGGTGGAGCTCCATGGTTGCTACTACAATTGCGACGAAGACGACGGCCACATCTCTCGCAACTGCCCCAACCCAATCAAGTGCGTCCGATGTGGCAGTTTCAACCACATCTCCCGCGGCTGCACGCGTCCCCGCCCTCGGAGCTCGTCGCCGGTGGAGGCCCGCCCGGTGCCTGTCCATATTGTCCCAGCCAACTCATGGACGAGGCGCACTGCGGACACCCTGCTGTTTGGCCTGGGGCTTGTCATCAAGGTTGCCGAGGCCACGGAATCGCGCCGCGACATGGCAGGCTTCAGGGTGTGGCTCCACACCGATGACCCTACATGTATCCCGGATCGGCGAATCCTTGTCGTCGAGGAGCCGGGCCGCAGGAGCGAGCGTTCCCGTCGCTCGGACTCCGAGGTGGATGCTCTCTGGTACCCGGTGGCCATTACGCAAGAGGCAGCTGTTCGTCTCGGGCCTCTGGTGGATGGTCTACCGCCGCCGCCGCCGCCCTCCTCGCCGCCCTCGGAAGATGAACGTGATGATGCTCGTGGTGGCGGTCAGGGTGGTCGTGGTGCACCTGGTGCTGGTGTCGACCATCGCGCTCTGCCGCCCTCGCCTAGGTCACCGGCTGGCTCCTCGGCGGCGTCGGCCCCATCGCCGGCAAACTAGCGGAATGTTCAAACATGTGCCTTGCCCAGTCAATGTGGACCAGTGGAAAGCCTGGGCACGGATACAATCGGATCAGCTGCCGCAGTCTGGCTGTCAGGCTCGGTCGGCTCATTAGAAGCTGACAGCATTGGTGCGGTCCCTGAGGTTGGCACGTAGGAGATTGGCTCCCCCCTCGACATGGGCCCGTGTTCAGTGGAAAGCAGGGTTGGCCCACGCGGCTTGCTGTAGCTCCTACGTTCTGGTCGTGGCTCTGTGATGGAATGTGGGGGGCTGGAACGTTCAGAACCATCCACGAGGCCATCTGCCCTGCTTGGCGTCATTGCGGCCCCATCACCCTTGATCAGAATTGGGGACTGGGCTTTGTTCGTTCCGGCTGGACTGCATGGCTCGGTCCATGAGATTCCCCTGTGTCCCGAGACAGAAAATGACCGTTGGGCAAGTTGCTCATTGGATGGCTTGTCCAATTCAGGGGATACAACCCCTTCGCCGCTGGGACCCCCAAGGCATGCAGATGTGACGCAGCCATGCACGTCCAAGGAGGGCTGGTTTTTGGTCAGTCTGTCCGAGCATGCTGATGCTCTAACTACCCCAGCAGTGCGAGTGCAGGCTCAGCCTTCCTTCCAGGACTAGGTCGACCAGTTTTTCTCTGTGTTGCGGCAAACTCTCAACCCTCTCCTAGCACAGCCACAAGCTAGAGCGGTCCCTAAGCAGCAAAGGAGGCCTAGGCAAAAGCGGCCACAAATCACTACTTCGCGCCGAAGCGTTCGGCTGGCCAAAGCGGAGCGTGGCTCTAGGGCTTCCAAGCAGTAGGCAGTTCTCATCCGGAAGCTCTGCCTCGCAAACGAAGGCAATGTGATTAGTGACGAGGCGCTGGAGGCCTACGTGGACTTGTTTGACAAACCGATGGATTGCCACATCAAGGCGATCCTAGCCTTATTCGGTTGGGATGCCTCGGCCTTGCCATTGTCAGGCGAGGATGAGTTGGTTGTGCAGGGCCAGTAGTGCTGCTCTGCCGTGGTAGTGGTAGGCCTTCACTATGTCGTCACAACCTCTAAAAAATCTGGTGTGGAATGTACGTGGGCTCAACTCACCGGCTGGGCGGAGCTCGGTATACCAAGTGGTGGTTGACTGTAGTGCAAGCATTGTGTGCCTCCAGGAGACGAAAATGGAAGTGATAACGACATATGTTATAAATCAGTGTCTTGGCAATAAATTCAATGGTTTCTTTTATGTTCCCGCGATGGGTACTCGTGGTGGGATTCTCCTAGCTTGGGATAGTACGGTGGTTTCTATCTCCCACCACATCTCCCGCGGCTGCACGCGTCCCCGCCCTCGGAGCTCGTCGCCGGTGGAGGCCCGCCCGGTGCCTGTCCATGTTGTCCCAGCCAACTCGTGGACTAGGCGCACTGTGGACACCCTGCTGTTTGGCCTGGGGCTTGTCATCAAGGTTGCCGAGGCCACGGAATCGCGGCGCGACATGGCAGGCTTCAGGGTGTGGCTCCGCACCGATGACCCTACGTGTATCCCGGATCGGCGAATCCTTGTCGTCGAGGAGCCGGGCCGCAGGAGCGAGCGTTCCCGTCGCTCGGACTTCGAGGTGGATGCTCTCTGGTACCCGGTGGCCATTACGCAAGAGGCAGCTGTTCGTCTCGGGCCTCCGGTGGATGGTCTACCACCGCCGCCGCCGCCCCCCTCGCCGCCCTCGGAAGATGACCATGATGATGCTCGTGGTGGCGGTCAGGGTAGTCGTGGTGCACCTGGTGCTGGTGTCGACCATCGCGCTCTGCCGCCCTCGCCTAGGTCGCCGGCTGGCTCCTCGGCGGCGTCGGCCCCATCGCCGGCAAACTAGCGGAATGTTCAAACATGTGCCTTGCCCAGTCAATGTGGACCAGTGGAAAGCCTGGGCGCGGATACAATCGGATTAGCTGCCGCAGTCTGGCTGTCAGGCTCGGTCGGCTCATCAGAAGATGACAACATTGGTGCGGTTCCTGAGGTTGGCACGCAGGAGATTGGCTCCCCCCTCGACATGGGCCCACGTTCAGTGGAAAGCAGGGTTGGCCCACGCGGCTTGCTATCGCTCCTACGTTCTGGTCGTGGCTTTGTGATGGAATGTGGGGGGCTGGCACGTTCGGAACCATCCACGAGGCCATCTGCCCTGCTTGGCGTCATTGCGGCCCCATCACCCTCGATCAGAATTGGGGACTGGGATTTGTCCGTTCCGGCTGGACTGCATGGCTCGGTCCATGAGATTCCCCTGTGCCCCGAGACAGAAAATGACCGTTGGGCCAGTTGCTCATTGGATGGCTTGTTCGATTCAGGGGATACAACCCCTTCACCGCTGGGACCCGCCAGGCATGCAGATGTGACGCAGCCATGCACGTCCAAGGAGGGCTGGTTTTTGGTCAGTCTGTCCGAGCATGCTGATGCTCTAACTACCCCAGCAGTGCGAGTGCAGGCTCAGCCTTCCTTCCAGGACCAGGTCGACCAATTTTGCTCTGGGTTGCGGCAAACTCTCAACCCTCTCCTAGCACAGCCACAAGCTAGAGTGGTCCCTAAGCAGCAAAGGAGGCCTAGGCAAAAGCGGCCACAAATCACTACTCCGCGCTGAAGCGTTCGGCTGGCCAAAGCGGAGCGTGGCTCTAGGGCTTCCAAGCAGTAGGCAGTTCTCATCCGGAAGCTCTGCCTCGCAAACGAAGGCAATGTGATTAGTGACGAGGCGCTGGAGGCCTACGTGGACTTGTTTGACAAACCGATGGATTGCCACATCAAGGCGATCCTAGCCTTATTCGGTTGGGATGCCTCGGCCTTGCCATTGTCAGGCGAGGATGAGTTGGTTGTGCAGGGCCAGTAGTGCTGCTCTGCCGTGGTAGTGGTAGGCCTTCACTATGTCGTCACAACCTCTAAAAAATCTGGTGTGGAATGTACGTGGGCTCAACTCACCGGCTCGGCGGAGCTCCGTATACCAAGTGGTGGTTGCCTCTAGTGCAAGCATTGTGTGCCTCCAGGAGACGAAAATGGAAGTGATCACGGCAGATGTTATAAATCAGTGTCTTGGCAATAAATTCAATGGTTTCTATTATGTTCCCGTGATGGTTACTTGTGGTGGGATTCTCCTAGCTTGGGATAGTACGGTGGTTTCTATCTCAAATAGGAATGTCACGACCAATACGGTCACTGGCCTTGTCACCCAGGATGGGACGCCCATGTGGTGGCTCACGGGGGTGTATGGACCCCAGGGCGATGCGGACAAAATTGAATTCATCCAAGATTTGAGGGATGTTCGTGATCTGCATGTGGGTGCTTGGACAGTTCTGGGTGATTTCAACTTGCTAGTTAATCCCGAAGACAAGAACAGAGTCACTTTTAACCGCAGGATGATGGCGAGGTTTCGTGCCTTCCTAAACCGGATGGAACTCAAGGAGCTTTATCTTAATGGCAGACACTACACTTGGTCAAACGAGAGACGGAACCCAACCATGGAGAAGATAGACCACATCTTCGTTACCAACTCTTGGGAAGATATTTTCCCTAGGAACTTACTGACTGCCATGAGTACATCAACTTCTGACCACTGCCCTCTACTAGTTGACCTTGATGCTGAATTCCAGATTGGACGGCGGTTTAAGTTCGAGAGCTTTTGGCCAAAAGCTGATGGTTTCATGGACACGGTGCGGGAGGCCTGGCATGTAGTCCCCGCTGATGGAAACCCTTTTGTAGTCCTAGATAACAAGCTTCACGCCACGGCAAAAGCACTTCAAAGCTAGAGCGATAGGTGGATTGGCAATGTTCGCTTGCAGCTCGCGATCGCTATGGAGGTTATTGGTAGGCTAGATGTGGCTGCAGAATCGAGAGCCCTCTCGGATGAGGAACATGCCCTATGTAAGCTTCTCAAGAAAAAGTTGTTGGGATTATGCTCGCTCGAAAGAACTATCGCGAGGCAAAGGTCTCGTCTGCTATATCTCTCCGAAGGCGATGCCAATACGGCATTCTTCCAAAGGCAGGCTAGGCATAGGTAGCGCAAGAACATGATCACTGCTGTGCAACACAACGGGGCAATGTACATTGGGCAGGACAATATCTCAGAGATGGTGGATGGCTACTTCTCTGGTCTGATGAGGAGAGCTCCTAGTAGGGAGGCTGCAATAAACCTGGACTTGTTGATCTTCCCTCCCTGGATCTTGCGAGCCTTGATGAGCTATTCTCGGAGGAGGAAGTGGAGAACACAATCAAGGCGATGCCACTTGACAAGGCCCCTGGTCCGGATGGGTTTACGGGCAGATTCTTTGCAAGCTGTTGGCACATCATCAAGGGCGATTTCACGCGGGCGTTGCACCAGTTTCACTTGGGAGACTCGAGGGGCATGGTTGCATTCAACAAAGCACTCGTTACTCTCCTGCCAAAGGTAGCTGGCACGGTGGATATTAAGGAATTTCGGTCGATCAGTTTGGTTAGTGGCCCAATCAAAATCTTCGACAAGATCCTGGCCTCTAGACATGCGATGGAACTTCCAAAGCTTGTAGGTTGCCACCAAAGCACGTTTGTCAAAGGGCGCTCCCTTCACGATAATTTCATGCTCGTGCAATGCACGGCTTGACGCCTTCATGCTTTGCAGAGTCCTGCAGCACTGCTCAAGCTTGATATCACTAAAGCTTTCGACTCTATCCAATGGCCATTCCTGATCGAGGACCTGTGTCGGATGGGCTTCAGCCACAAGTGGCTGACCTGGATTTGTGGACTGCTCGTTACCTCCTCCACGCGTGTTATGATAAATGGCCGCCCAGGCAAGCCAATCCTGGCATGCCAAGGCTTCAGGCAGGGGGATCCATTGTCGCCGATGCTTTTCATCCTATGTATGGAGCCCCTCTTTGCGCTTTTCCAGTTTGCTGCCGAGCATGGCCTTCTCGCTCCCTTGGCTTGACTGGCATGCAACAGCGCGTTTCCATGTTTTCAGGCGATGTTGTGGCCATCATCAAGCCAACTGAACTTGAGGCTGCAACCTGCAGCGCGATATTGACCCTGTTTGGCCAAGCTTCGGGGTTGTTTGTCAATCTGGCCAAGAGTTCGGTTCTTCCCATTCGATGTTCTCCCGAGGAGATTGAGCTTTTATCTTCCATGCTGGGATGCCCTATCACCGCTTTCCCGTGCAAGTATTTGGGCCTACCTTTGACACTCCGGAAATAGAGCTCGGTGCAACTCCAGCCACTGGTGGATCATGTGGGCGACAGTCTGCCTCTATGGAAGGCTGCATCTATGCCAAAAAGTGGGTGGCTCGTGCAATCCCAGTCCATTCCATGCTTGCGCTTGATCTACCAGCCAAAACACTTGCGGCCCTCAACAAAATTTGCTGAGGGTTTCTGTGGTGCGGGAAGAAAGATGCCCGAGGAGGAAATTGTTCTGTTGCCTGGGAAGCTGTGTGCACGCCCAAGTGGGCGGGTGGCCTTGGGATCCCGAATCTTCAGTGGCTCAACAAGGCGCTGCGAGCCAGGTGGGCTTGGCTTCAATGTGCGGATCGAGCCTGCTCTTGGGCTGGGTTCAACATCCTTGTTCCGGCTGAAGCTCTGGGTTTAGTTCATGCGACGGCTCATACTACAATTGGCGATGGCCAAGCTACCCTCTTCTGGGATGCTAGGTGGCTGGACAGATGGAGAATCGAGGAGATTGCACCCACAGTTTTACAGCTTGATTCCGGACCGGATTAAAAGATCCAAGCTTGTTGCTGATGCTCTACCCAATGATAGATGGGTTCGGGACCTTGGCCCCAACCTCTCGCCCCGAGCTCTGGACGAGTTCTTGCGGTTGTGGACACTATTCTCTGGATGGCAGCTCTCGAATGATGTTGAGGATACACTTGTGTGGTCATGGGATAAGGACGGGTAGTTCTCCGCTAGATCTTCCTATGCCGCTGGATTCATGGGGTGCATTGTCTCCCAGACTGCGGCTTTCACCTGGAAGTCGAAGGCGCCCTTGCAATGCCGCTTTTTCACCTGGCTTGCCCTAAAGAACAGATGTTGGACCTCCGACCGGCTGGCCCACCGTGGCTTACCTCACCAGGATTCCTGCCCACTTTGCAACCAAGATGAAGAAACCATTCAGCACCTCCTTGTGGGCTGCGTGTTTGCCAAACAGGGTGGCACTGGCTGGGTGGCCTCACGAACGGACCTGATCTTGAGCCCTAGGACAGTGAAAGCCTTAGCGACTGATGCCTTCGTCAGGATCATCCATCTACCCATCGTAGATCCACTCGCGCCAAATGCCTCATTGCCATGTGGTGCATCTGGAAGCACCGGAATGACATCGTATTCAACAGAGCTACCCCATCATTCGCTACGGTTTCGCTTAAGATTAAGGAGGAGGATGCTCTGTGGGCTAGGGATGGCCTTATGAAAGGCAACACTATAGGGTTTGAGGTAGAAGAGGGTGGACTGGATCGAGAGTAGTGCCTTGTGTGGTTGGTCGTGTGTATGGTGGTGTTGGTTAGCCCCGGCATGTAAATTTTCGATGTAACCATGGACTCGGGACTCTATCCCGCTTTCTTCTTTAATGAATGATACGCACACTCGTGCGTATTCGAGAAAAAAAGTAACATTCTTTTCCATCAATTTTTGCCTTACTAGGTCAAGCTTGTTCATCTCGGATCAAGTCCAGTTTCCATCACAAACATCTTCTACGGGAGCTGGTCAGCGCGCTCTGTTTTCAACTGTGAGGTGCTGGGTTCTAGGTGCCCCTAATTTTTTGCCCTCTTCTTCTTTCCTCGGCACACACACAGTCACTTGGGCCAGATCTTCCTGGGCCGCTACAGGTTGCTGCAATCCGGCACGTGTTTGTTTTTTTCCATCTCAGATATTTTTCTCTATATTTAGTGCATGCATAATTACAGTAATGCAATCATTTTGATTTGCGAATAACTAATTATCCATGTGTCCAAATAGATCATGTCATATATGTAAAATGCTCAGATTTTCCTATACTTTCATAATCTGCAACTTTCATCCATGTTTAAACTTGATGTTTGCAGTATTTTGCATGATTGACATGTAAAAATGGTTTATTCATAACTTAATAACCGTTGCTCCGAATGAAATAAACTTTATATGTAAATGGGGTAGAACAATGCATAGATTAACTTTCTGCACTTTATTTTGCAGTTTTACAATATTAAAATTGTGTTTAGGGCAGAACAATAGCAAATACAAAATATGCATATGGGGATTTTTCGGAATTGTTGTTTGTTGTTCCAGCCTCATTTAAACTTGCCTAGATATCTAGCTTTATTACGCTTCACCTCTTGCCATGTTTAAAAACATTTAATATTGTTGGGTGCATAAACGAGAGCGAACTAAATATTTGAATGTGGTGTTTCATCAATATGCAACTCGTTGCATATTGAGCTCCACTGAATTTGTAGTATTGTTTGTTGCACTTTGCCATCCATGCTTCATTTAAACCGGACATGCATCATACTTGATTGTGCATCATGCCATGTTTATGTCATGGTTGTTTACTATGTTGTTTGCTTCTTCTGGTTGTGCTTCTTCTCGACAGTTCTTGTTTCGTTGCGACCGTGAGGATTCGTTGACTACGCTTGGTTCGTCTTCTTCACGAACTCGTTCTTCTTTCTAGCGGGATTTTAGGCCAGATGACCGTCACCTTGGATCTCACTACTATCATTGCTATGCTAGTTGTCTCAATGCTATCACTATGCCGCGCTTCCTACCACTTGTTTTATCAAACCTCCTAAATTGCCATGTCAGCCTCTAACCTTTTTCACCCTTCCTAGCAAACCGTTGTCTGGCTATGTTACCGCTTTTGCTCGGCCCCTCTTATAGCGTTGTTAGTTGCAGGTGAAGTTGAAGATTGCTCCATGTTGGAACATGATTATGCTGGGATATCACAATATCTCTTATTTAATTAATGCATCTATATACTTGGTAAAGGGTGGAATGCTCGGCCTTATGCCTGGTGTTTTGTTCCACTCTTGTTGCCCTAGTTTCCGTCATACCGGTGTTATGTTCCTCGATTTTGCATTCCTTACGTGGTCGGGTTTATGGGAACCCCTTGATAGATCGCTTTGAAAAAAACTCTTCCAGCAAGGCCCAACATTGGTTTTACCATTTGCCTATTAACCACTAAAACTTAAATAGGGGATTTTCTCCCGACCCCTAGTATTTTTAATCAATCCCCGGGCAGTGCTCCTTTGACTATTGGTCCAAACTAGAGTCGTGTGCACCTTCGCCCGGGGCAACTTGGGTCTTAGTCGTTGTACACTGTGCTCATCCGTTGTGCCTGAGAACAAGATACGTGCGGCTCCTATCTGGATTTGTCGGCACACCGGGAGGTCTTGCTGGTTTAGTTTTACCATTGTCAAAATGTCTTGTAACCGGGATTTCGAGGCTGATCGGGTCTTCCCGAGAGACGGAATATCCTTCGTTGATCATGAGAGCTTGTGATGGCCTAAGTGTTGGAAATATGCCCTAGAGGCAATAATAAAATGGTTATTATTATATTTCCTTGTTCATGATAATTGTCCATTGTTCATGCTATAATTGTATTAATTGGAAACCGTAATACATGTGTGAATACATAGACCACAACATGTCCCTAGTGAGCCTGTAGTTGACTAGCTCATTGATCAATATATGGTTATGGTTTCCTGACCATGGACATTGGATGTCATTGATAACGGGATCACATTATTAGGAGAATGATGTGATGGACAAAACCCAATCCTAAGCATAGCACAAGATCGTGTAGTTCGTTTGCTAAGAGCTTTTCTAATGTCAAGTATCATTTCTTTAGACCATAAGATTGTGCAACTCCCGGATACTGTAGGAATGCTTTGGGTGTACCAAACGTCACAACGTAACTGGGTGGCTATAAAGGTGCACCACTGGTATCTCCGAAAGTGTCTATTGGGTTGGCACGAATCGAGACTGGGATTTGTCACTCCGTATGACGGAGAGGTATCTCTGGGCCCACTCGGTAATACATCATCATAATGAGCTCAATGTGACTAAGTAGTTAGTCACGGGATCATGCATTACAGAACGAGTAAAGTGACTTGCCAGTAACGATATTGAATGAGGTATTGGGATACCGACGATCGAATCTCGGGCAAGTAACATATCGATGGACAAAGGGAATTGTATATGGGATTGATTGAATCCCAGACATCATGGTTCATCCGATGAGATCATCGTGGAACATGTGGGAGCCAATACGGGTATCCAGATCCCGCTATTGGTTATTGGCCGGAGAGATGTCTCGGTCATGTCTGCATGGTTCCCGAACCCGTAGGGTCTACACACTTAAGTTTCGGTGACGCCAGAGTTGTTATGGGAAATAGTATGTGGTCACCGAAGGTTGCTCAGAGTCCCGGATGAGATCCCGGACATGACGAGGAGCTCCGGAATGGTCCGGAGGTGAAGATCGGTATATTGGACGAAGGGTATTGGAGTCCGAAATTGTTTCGGAGGTACTAGGTGATGACCAGCGTGTCCGAAAGAGGTTTCGGAGGCCCCGGCAAGCGTTGGGGGGCCTTATGGGCCAAGGGGAAGGGGCACATCAGCCCACTAAGGGGCCGAGCGCCCCTCCCACCCCATCTCACATAACCTAGAGAGGTGGGGGCGCCACCCCTAGGGCAGCCGCCCCTCCGGCTTGGGGGGCAAGTTTCCTAGGGGGTGGGGGCACCCAAACCCATCTAGGGTTTCCCCTGGCCGTCGCCCCCTCCTCTAGATCCATCTAGAGGGGCCGGCCCCCTCTCCCCTTCCCCCTACATATAGTGAGGGGGTGGGAGGGCAGCCACACCCTTCCCCTGGCGCAGCCCCTCCCTCCTCCAACACTTCCTCCTCCTCCGTAGTGCTTAGTGAAGCTTTGCCGGAGAACCACGAGCTCCATCACCACCACGCCGTCGTGCTGTCGGAGTTCTCCCTCAACTTCTCCTCTCCCCTTGCTGGATCAAGAAGGAGGAGACGTCCCTGGGCTGTACGTGTGTTGAACGCGGAGGAGCCGTCTGTTCGGCGCTTAGATCGGAATCGAGCGCGATGTGAATCGCTGCATGTACGACTTCACCAACCGCGTTCTAGTAACGCTTCCGCATCGCGATCTTCAATGGTATGAAGATGCACTCCCCTCTATCTCGTTGCTAGTCACTCCATATATTGATCTTGGTGATGCGTAGAAAATTTTGAATTTCTGCTACGTTCCCCAACAGTGGCATCATCAGCTAGGTCTATGCGTAGTTTCTATGCACGAGTAGAACACTAGTTGTTGTGGGCGTCGATTTTTTCAACTTACTTGCCACTACTAGTCTTATCTTGATTCGGCGGCATCGTGGGATGAAGCGGCCCGGACCGACCTTACACGTACGCTTACGTGAGACAGGTTCCACCGACTGACATGCACTGGTTGCATAAGGTGGCTAGCGGGTGTCTGTCTCTCCCACTTTACTCGGATTGGATTCGATGAAAAGGGTCCTTATGAAGGGTAAATAGAAATTGGCATATCACGTTGTGGTTTTGGCATAGGTAAGAAATGTTCTTGCTAGAAACCTATAGCAGCCACGTAAAAAACTTGCAACAACAATTAGAGGACGTCTAACTTGTTTTTGCAGCATATGTCGTGTGATGTGATATGGCCAAAAGGATGTGATGAATGATATATATGTGATGTATGAGATCGATCATGTTCTTGTAATAGGAATCACGACTTGCATGTCGATGAGTATGACAACCGGCTGGAGCCATAGGAGTTGTCTTAATTTATTGTATGACCTGCGTGCCATTGAATAACGCCATGTAATTACTTTACTTTATTGCTAAACTATTAGCCATAGTAGTAGAAGTAATAGTTGGCAAGACAACTTCATGAAGACACGATGATGGAGATCATAATGATGGAGATCATGGTGTCATGCCGGTGACGATGATGATCATGGCGCCCCGAAGATGGAGATCAAAAGGAGCAAAATGATATTGGCCATATCATGTCACTATTTGATTGCATGAGATGTTTATCATGTTTTTGCATCTTATTTGCTTAGAACGACGGTAGCATAAATAAGATGATCCCTCATTAAAATTTCAAGAAAGTGTTCCCCCTAACTGTGCACCATTGCGAAAGTTCGTTGTTTCGAAGCACCACGTGATGATCGGGTGTGATAGATTCTAACATTCACATACAACAGGTGTAAGCTAGATTTACACATGCAAAACACTTAGGTTGACTTGACGAGCCTAGCATGTACAGACATGGCCTCGGAACACAAGAGACCGAAAGGTCGAACATGAGTCGCATAGTAGATACGATCAACATGAAGATGTTCACTGATGATGACTAGTCCGTCTCACGTGATGATCGGACACGGCCTAGTTCACTCGGATCATGTATCACTTAGATTACTAGAGGGATGTCTATCTAAGTGGGAATTCATTAAATAACCAGATGAACTTAATTATCATGAACATAGTCAAAAGGTCTTTGCAAATTATGTCGTATCTTACGCTTTAGTTCTACTGTTTAAGATATGTTCCTAGAGAACAATTTAGTTGAAAGTTGATAGTAGCAATTATGCGGACTGGGTCCGTAAACTGAGGATTGTCCTCATTGCTGCCCAGAAGGCTTATGTCCTTAATGCACCGCTCAGTGTGCTGAACCTCGAATGTTGTCTGTGGATGTGGCGAACATCTGACATACATGTTTTGATGACTACGTGATAGTTCAGTGCTGTAATGTTAAACAGTTTAGAATTGAGGCACCGGAGACATTTTTTTTTGAAACGTCGCAGAACATATGAGATGTTCCAAGAGCTGAAATTAGGATTTCAGGCTCGTGCCCACGTCAAGAGGTATGAGACCTCCGACAAGTTTCTTAACCTGCAAACTAAGGGAGAAAAGCTCAATCATTGAGCATGTGCTCAGATTGTCTGAGTACTACAATCACTTGAATCGAGTGGGAGTTAATCTTCCACATGAGATAGTGATGGTTCTCCATAGTCACTGCCACCAAGCTATTAGAGCTTTGTGATGAACTATAACATATCAGGGATAGACATGATGATCCTTGAGTAATTCGCGATGTTTGACACCAGAATGTAGAAATCGAGTAGGAGCATCAATTGTTGATGGTTAGTAAAACCACTAGTTTGAAGAAGGGCAAGGGCAAGAAGGGATACTTCATGAAACGGCAAATGAGTTGCTGCTGTAGTGAAGAAACCCAAGGTTGAACCCAAACCCGAGACTAAGTGCTTCTGTAATGAGGGAACGATCACTGAAGTAGAACTACCCTAGATACTTGGTAGATGAGAAGGCTGGCAAGGTTGACAGAAGTATATTGGATATACATTATATTAAATGTGTACTTTACTAGTACTCCTAGTAGCACTTTGGTATTAAGATACCGGTTCGGTTGCTAAGTGTTAGTAACTCGAAATAAAATAGCTACGGAATAAACGGAGACTAGCTAAAGGTGAGATGACGATGTGTGTTGGAAGTGTTTCCAAGGTTGATGTGATCAAGCATCGCATGATCCCTCTACCATCGAGATTGGTGTGAAAGCTAAATAATTGTTATTTGGTGTTTGCGTTGAGCATAGACATGATTGGATTATGTTTATCGCAATACGGTTATTCATTTAAGGAGAATAATGGTTACTCTCTTTATTTGAATAATACCTTCAACACTTGCACCTAAAATGAATGGTTTATTGAATCTCGATCGTAGTGATACACATGTTCATACCAAAAGATATAAGATAGTAATGATAGTACCACATACTTGTGGCACTGCCATTTGAGTCATACTGGTATAAAATGCATCAAGAAGCTCCATGTTGATGGATCTTTGGACTCACTCGTTTTGAAAAGATTGAGACATGCGAACCATGTCTATTGGTATATATGCATGAAGAAACTCCATACAGATGGATTGTTTGGACTCACTTGATTTTGAATCACTTGAGACATGCAAATCATACCACATGGGCAAGATGACTGAAAGGCCTCGTTTTTCAGTGAGATGAAACAAGAGAGCAACTTGTTGGAAGTAATACATTTGATGTGTGCAATCCAATGAGTGCGGAGGCACGCAGTGAATATCGTTATGCTCTTACTTCACAGATGATTTGAGTAGATTCTAAGTATATTTACTTGATTAAACACAAGTCTGAATTATTGAAAGGTTCAAGCAATTTCAGAGTGAAGTTGAAGATCATCGTGGCAAGAGGATAAAATGTCTATGATATGATCATACAGATGAATATCTGAGTTACGAGTTTGATACACAATTAAGACCTTGTGGAAATTGTTTCATAACTAAGACTGCCCAGAACACCATAGTGTGATGGTGTGTTCGAACATCATAAATGCACCCTATTGGATATGGTGCATACCATGATGTCTCTTATCGAATTACCACTATCGTTTATGGGTTAGGCATTAGAGACAACCGCATTCACTTTAAATAGGGCACCACGTAATTCCGTTGAGATGATACCGTATGAACTATGGTTTAGAGAAACCTAAGCTGTCATTTCTTAAAAATTTGGGGTTGTGACGCTTATGTGAAAAGTTTTGCCTGATGAGCTCGAACCCAAAGCGGATAAAATGTATCTTCATAGGACACCCAAAAACAGTTGGGTATACCTCCTGATTCAGATCCGGAAGCAAAGGTGATTGTTTCCAGAAACGGGTCCTTTCTCGAGGAAAAGTTTCTCTTGAAAGAATTGAGTGGGAGGATGGTGGAGACTTGATGAGGTTATTGAACCATCACTTCAACTAGTGTGTAGCAGGGCACAGGAAGTTGTTCCTATGGCGCGTACACCAATTGAAGTGGAAGCTGATGATAGCGATCATGAAACTTCAGATCAAGTCACTACCAAATCTCGTAGGTCGATAAGGATGCGTACTACTTTAGAGTGGTACGTAATCCTGTCTTAGAGGTCATGTTGCTAGACAACAATGAACCTTCGAGCTATGGAGAAGCGATGGTGGGCCCGGATTCCGACGAATGGCTCAAGGCCATAAAATCCGAGAGAGGATCCATGTATGAAAACAAAGTATAGACTTTGGAAGAAATACTTGATGGTCATAAGGCTGTTGAGTACAGATGGATTTTAAAAGGAAGACGGACAATGATGGTAAGTGTCACCATTAAGAAAGCTCGACTTGTCGCTAAGATGTTTTCCGACAAGTTCAAGGAGTTGACTACGATGAGACTTTTTCACTCGTAGCGATGCTAAGAGTCTGTTGGAATTATATTAGCAGTTACTGCATTATTTATGAAATCTTGCAGATAGGATTTCAAAACATTGTTTCCTTGACGATTTTCTTGAGGAAAGGTTGTATATGATACAACCGGAAGGTTTTGTCAATCCTATAAGATACTAACAAGTACGCAAAGCTCCAGCAATCCTTCTAAGGACTGGAGTAAGAATCTCAGAGTTGGAACATACACTTTGATGAGATGATCAAAGATTTGGGGTTTATACAAAGTTTATGAGAAACTTGTATTTCCAAAGAAGTGAGTGGGAGCACTATAGAATTTCTGATGAGTATATGTTGTTGACATATTGTTGATCAAAAATGATGTAGAGTTTCTGGAAAGCATATAGGGTTATTTGAAAAGTGTTTTTGAATGGAAAACCTGGATTAAGCTACTTGAACATTGAGCATCAAGATCTATAAGGATAGATCAAAAAACGCTTAATAGTACTTTCAAACGAACACATACCATGACAAGATTTTGAAGGAGTTCAAAATAGATCGGCAAAGAAAGAGTTCTTGGCCGTGTTATAAGGTGTGAGTATTGAGTAAGACTCAAGACCTGACCACGGCAGAATAGAGAGAAAGGACGAAGGTCGTCCGCTATGCTTTAGACGTAGGCTCTATAGTATGCTATGTTGTGTAGCACACCTGAAGTGTGCCTTTCCATGAGTCAGTCAAGGGGTACAAGTGTGATTCAGGAATGGATCACAGGACAATGGTCAAGGTTATCCTTGGTAACTAGTGGACTAAGGAATTTTCTCAGTTATGGAAGTGGTAAAAGAGTTCGTCGTCAGGGTTACGTCGATGCAAACTTTGACACTAATCTGGATGACTCTAAGTAGTAGACCGGATTCATATAGTACCATAGTTATTTGGAATAGTTCCAAATAGCGCGTGGTAGCTGCATCTACAAGATGACATAGAGATTTGTAAAGCACACAGGGATCTGAACGGTTCAGAACCGTTAACTAATAACCTCTCTCACAAAGCAAGATATGATCAAACCCCATGGGTGTTGGATTCATTACACAATCACATAATGATGTGAACTAGATTATTGACTCTAGTGCAAATGGGAGACTGTTGGAAATATGCCCTAGAGGCAATAATAAAATGGTTATTATTATATTTCCTTGTTCATGATAATTGTCTATTGTTCATGCTATAATTGTATTAATTGTAAACCGTAATACATGTGTGAATACATAGACCACAACATGTCCCTAGTGAGCCTCTAGTTGACTAGCTCGTTGATCAATAGATAGTTATGGTTTCCTGACCATGGACATTGGATGTCATTGATAACGGGATCACATCATTAGGAGAATGATGTGATGGACAAGACCCAATCCTAAGCATAGCACAAGATCGTGTAGTTCATTTGCTAAGAGCTTTTCTAATGTCAAGTATCATTTCCTTAGACCATGGAGAAAATTCCTTATTTGACACTGTATTAAAATCTGGTTCCTTATCTGACACTGAAAAAGTTTTTCTTCCCTATTTGGCACCAATCCTAAATTTTATTCCCTATACGACACTTCCGTCCATTTTGAGCCTAAATGACACGTAAAAAGACCATTTTCCCCCTCATGAGGTATGTGTGTGTATGCGCGCGTGTGTGCTGTTGCGTGCGTGGGTGCGCGCGCACATGTGTGCTGCTGCGTGTGTGTGTGTGTGTGTGTGTGTGTGTGCACGCGCGCGTGTGTGTTGCTGCGTGTGTGTTTGCTACTGCGTCAGTACGTGCACGTGTGTGTGTGCTGTTGTGTGCCTATGTGCTGCATGTGTGTGTGTGTGTGTGTGTGTGCGCGCGCTGCATGCATGTGTGCTGCTGCGTATGTGCGTGCGTGCATGTGTGTTGCTGCGTGTGTGCGTGTGTGTGTGTGCGTGTGTGTGTGTGCGCGCGCGCGTGTGTGTTGCTGCGTGTGTGTTATTGCATGTGTATGTGTTGCTGCGTGTGTGCTCCTGCCCTCGCATTGATGCTGCATGTGTGCGCTACTGCCCCGCACACACACATACCACATGAGGGGCAAAAGAGTCTTTTTAGGTGTCATTTAGGCTCAAAATGGACGGAAATGTCATATAGGGAATAAAATTTAGAACTTGTGTCAAATAGGGAAGAAAAACTTTTCCAGTGTCAAATAAGGAAGCAGATTTTAATATAGTGTCAAATAAGGAATTTTCTCTAGACCATGAGATTGTGCAACTCTCGGATACCGTAGGAATGCTTTGGGTGTATCAAACGTCACAATGTAACTGGATGGCTATAAAGGTGCACTACAGGTATGTCCGAAAATGTCTGTTGGGTTGGCACGAATCGAGACTGGGATTTGTCACTCCGTATGACCTAGAGGTATCTCTGGGCCCACTCGGTAATACATCATCATAATGAGCTCAATGTGACTAAGTAGTTAGTCACGGGATCATGCATTACCGAATGAGTAAAGTGACTTGTCGGTAACGAGATTGAACGAGGTATTGGCATACCGACGATCGAATCTCGGGCAAGTAACATACCGATGGACAAAGGGAATTGTATATGGGATTGATTGAATCCCCGACATTGTGGTTCATCCGATGAGATCATTGTGGAACATGTGGGAGCCAATACGGGTATCCAGATCCCGCTATTGGTTATTGGTCGAAGAGGTGTCTCGGTCATGTCAGCATGGTTCCCGAACCCGTAGGGTCTACACACTTAAGGTTCGGTGACGCTAGAGTTGTTATGGGAAATAGTATGTGGTTACCGAAGGTTGTTCAGAGTCCCGGATGAGATCCCAGACATGACGAGGAGCTCCGGAATGGTCCGAGGTGAAGATCGGTATATTGGACGAAGGGTATTGGAGTCCGAAATTGTTCCGGAGGTACCAGGTGATGACCAGCGTGTCCGAAAGAGGTTTTGGAGGCCCCGGCAAGCGTTGGGGGGCCTTATGGGCTAAGGGGAAGGGGCACATCAGCCTACTAAGGGGCTGAGCGCCCCTCCCACCCCATCTCACGTAACCTAGAGAGGTGGGGGCGCCACCCCTAGGGCAGCCGCCCCTCCCGGCTTGGGGGGCAAGTTTCCTGGGGGTGGGGGCGCCCAAACCCATCTAGTGTTTCCCCTGGCCGCCGCCCCCTCCTCTAGATCCATCTAGAGGGCCGGCCCCCTCTCCCCTTCCCCCTATATATAGTGAGGGGGTGGGAGGGCAGCCACACCCTTCCCCTGGCGCAGCCCCTCCCTCCTCCAACACTTCCTCCTCCTCCGTAGTGCTTAGCGAAGCTCTGCCGGAGAACCACGAGCTCCATCACCACCACGCCGTCGTGTTGTCGGAGTTCTCCCTCAACTTCTCCTCTCCCCTTTCTGGATCAAGAAGGAGGAGACATCCCCGGGCTGTACGTGTGTTGAACGCGGAGGCGCCGTCCGTTCGGCGCTTAGATCAGAATCGATCACGATCTGAATCGATGCGTGTACGACTCCACCAACCGCGTTCTAGTAACGCTTCTGCATCGCGATCTTCAAGGGTATGAAGATGCTCTCCCATCTCTCTTGTTGCTAGTCTCTCCATAGATTGATCTTGGTGATGCGTAGAAAATTTTGAATTTCTGCTACATTCCTCAACACTAAGTTGGGACACCCCTACAGGGTTTAAACTTTCGAGAGCCGTGCCCGCAGTTATGTGGCAGATGGGAATTTGTTAATATCTGGTTGTAGAGAACTTGACACTTGACTTAACTAAAATGCATCAACCACGTGTGTGGCCGTGATGGTCTCTTTTCGGCGGAGTCCGGGAAGTGAACACGGTTTGGGTTATGTTTGGACGTAAGTAGTTTCAGGATCACTTCTTGACCATTACTAGTTTGCGACCGTTTGCATTGCTTCTCATCTTATTCTTGTATTCGTAAGTTAGCCACCATACATGCTTAGTCGCTGCTGCAAGCTCACCACTATCCATTCCTTACCCATTAAACTTTGCTAGTCTTGATACCCATGGTAATGGAATTGTTGAGTCCTTGTGGCTCACAGATTACTACAACAACAGTTGCAGGTACAGGTAATGCGATGATCATGATGTGAGAGCGATGTTTGTCTGTTTTGGAGTTCTTCTTCTACTTCTTCTTCGTTCAGGGGATAGGTTCCTGGTCGGCAGCCTGGGCTAGCAGGGTGGATGTCGTTTGAGTTTCTGTTTGTGTTTCATCTATAGTCGGATGTTGCTCTTATGTATGATGTTGTTGTATTCATGTGGCGTTGTATGCCTTTTGTATGTATCCCCAACTATTGTGTAATAGTACGATGCAATGATATCCACCTTGGAAAAGTGTCTCCAATATGCGCTTCTATCCTTGGTGGGACCTTCGAGTTCCTTTAGGATAGAGTCGCATATTGGGCGTGACACCTCGAGCCATTGCCTGCATCTTGGGCGGCTCACAAGCCCCAGCTTCCCACCACATCTTCAAGCAGTTCGCTCGCGAGGTGAACGCAGCGCTCCCCAAGCCCAAAGCAACTCGCCCTCTCAGGTGGTCCAAGTGCACCATCACTTTCGACTCCTCAGACTAGCTCCAGTGTGCGGCCATCGCTGGCGCTCTCCCCATGCTCTGCTCCGCCGTTATCAGCAATGTGGTCGTCACCAAGACTCTCATCGATGGCGGAGCAGGGCTCAACGTTCTGTCTATTCAGACGTTCGACATGCTCCAAGTGCCATACTACCAGCTTCACCCGACCAAGCCATTTTCAGGAGTGACCGACGGTTCTTGTCACACCCTGATTTTCATGCCACAACACTTAAGCTAATAAAATCATGATAAAATGTGGTTTGACAAAAACTTTTGAGTGTTTTGTCTTTGCTTTGATTGAATGTTGTCTGCTGTTTGCAAGTGCTCTAAAAATCAAATAAATCCTCCAACTTCTATACTTCATCTCCTTGATCCAAAACCCTTTTCCCAATGATCATGCCATGTGTATAGAGCAATATAGTATTTTCTTACAAAAATAATTTGGCCAAAAAGTATTTTCTAAAATTAGTTTTCCAAAAACCCCTGAATTGAGGTTTGCACTGCAAATACTTAATTAAGGGTAGTAAAAATCTTTCCAAAAATATATTTGACTCCTATTAGATATAGGATACCCAGAAACCACAAAAATATAATTTTAAAAGTTATTATGCTATTTTATATAAAAGCTTTTTCTTAAGGCCAGAAATGGTCTTTAATAGGGAAAAATTATTTTATTGCTTCAAAAATATTTGACAAAATTTAGGGAAACTCATAGGACATATATTGTCCATATATAAGAGTTTCAACACATGGTCATGTTCAAAATATTGGTCAAATACCTCAAAAACCCTTTCTGGATATTTCAAGCTTTTGAAATATTTACAAAGGAAATGTTCTCCAAAAATTCCAAGAAAATTCTAGCATGTCACTTATGACATGTTTGATGATCTTGACAAGTATCATGTCATGGAGAATAGTATAACCCCATGAAATACCCTCAAAACCATTTCTGTCCATTTTGAAGTTTGAGCAACTTTAGATTGCCAAACATTCCCAAATAATCTCAAACCTTGTGAACATTCTCAAATGTTCTAATTATTCATCTTGACCAAATGGCACAAGTTGGAGAACAAGTTAACTTGATCAAAGTGCCCCAAAACCCTTCCTGTCCAGAACCAAATTTGGACAACTCTACATTGCCAAGTGTGTCCTTTTGATCTGAATTTTTGTGGACATGTTCAATTCCTCAAATGATGACACTACACCAAGTGGTGCATCAAGGAGAATAGATTTGCATGACTAAATCTTGGAAAGTCCATTTCTGCTGATTTCTAGGGTTTACAAAAGTTGCATTGGCAACTTTTCCCAATGGACTCAATCTTGGTGGTACCTCTTATTTTCTCATACCATTTGACCCTGTCAAGCCTCATGACAAATGGAGATCATCTATTTTCCCAAACCAATATCAAACACCTTCTGCCACTTTACCAAAATGCCATTTTTGACCTCTTCCACTAATCTCCAAGAGTTATCCTTTTTACCATCACCCCTCCTAGTCCCCCTCTACCTCTGGTGTACTTGCTTGCCCGAGAGGCAATGATGGAGGGGGGCAGAGACCCATTTTTCTTCTCTGGACAGCCACTTTCCCCTCCCCTTCTCATCTCTCTCTCACTCCTGGCAGGTTCCAGAGCATCCAATTCCACCTTCCCCCTTGTTTATTCCCTCTGCATGCCTTTGACACTAGTGGACACGCGAGTGCGCGCGCAAAAGCCACGCATGCCAGCAAAAGACGCACTCTGGAGCACGCTACCATGCTCCCGACCGTTGACATGGCGCTCCCGTCCACCTCGAGCCTCCCCCTCACGCCAGTCGAGGTGCCTCGGCGTCCGCAACACGCTACGCGGTCGGCCCCCTCCTCTCTCCTCCTCCCCGCGCCTCCGCGCTAGCAAACAGAGGCCGCCCGAGCGCGCCAATGGTGCGGCTCACATGCGCGCGTCTCTGGCCTCTCCCCACTCCCTCTCTCTATCTCTCCCGACATAGTCGACGTCCAGGAACACCCCAGACACGCCCACACGAGCCCCCGTGGCTTGCAGCGATGGCAACAGCCTCGCGGGCGCACGACCCCGCTGTGCACCTCGCCCCCTTCTATTTAAGGCCACCCCGAGCCTCCTCTCTACTCCTTTGCCTCTCTCTCCCTCCCAGCAACCGTCTGGGCCAACCCACTCCCCTCGCGCTCTCCATCCGCCACCATGGCCGGACCTTGCCATTGGCCTCCTCCTAAATTCGCACCCACCACTCCTCCTCCTCCCCTCTAGACCGCACTAGAGAACCTCCACCGTCACCACGAGCCCCCTCCCGTGCTCCCTCCACTCCTCCCCGTTCCTTCCTCGCCTTGCCGAACCCGCCATCAACCCCGGTCCGCCGCACCGAAGCCCTCCTCTTCCCTGGCTCCCCCGCGGGCGTGCAGCACATGGACGGGTGCGCCGCGGCGCGCTGAGTCCTCCGGTGTGCCGGGCGCCGCCGGAGGTGGCCCGTGCCACCCGGGAGAGCGCCGGCGCCGCTCGGCCTCGCCTCCCTTGCCTCTGCTCTGTTCGAGCGGGAGGTAGGAGACGGCCTGAGCCCCGGGCCTCGCTCGTCAGTGACCCGGTGGCGGACCCCACCCGTTTAAGTGGAGACGGTTTCCGGCGTTGCCGTCTCCCTCACGCGAAGGCGTATTTCCAGGAAGCCGCCTCCGACGTGGCCCTAGCGCGCGTGCAGCCGAGCCGCTGGGCCGGCCCGCTGCCTATCTCTCGCCCTGCGTGCATGATAAGGTTAAGCCCTTTATCCTTTTTCTTTTTCCAGTCAACTTCAAAAATCCATAAACAATTCAAATTAACTCCAAATTTGATGATTCAAATTTCTAGTGACTCTATAAATCATGATCTACCTGGTGGTGCAACATGCACATTTTTCCAGAGACCTTTTCTTCACAAATATTTATCAAATCCCCATTTTCCTATTTTTGTGATGAAATTTCGAAAATCACAGAGAGCCCATTTTTGATCCAAATCCCATGATTCAAAATCCTAGATGTCTACAAGTTCATAACTTAGTTTATGAACATTTTTCTTAATACTTTCTGTACCACATAAAATAATGAGCCATTTCTTCATATTTGTCAACTTTGCAAATTCATAAGAAATTCATTTGAACTCCAAATCTAGTGAAACCAAATCCTAGATGCTTCTAAAATCATCCTTTGTTAAATGGGTATCTTTGCTCATTTTCCAAAAATATATTTCTGTACACTTCTTGCAAATCCATAAACCCCTTGATTCCATCATATTGAAATGTTCAGAGATGTCCATTGATCAAATCCTAATGAAACCACTTTGGTCATCCCTCATATGACCAGAGGTATCCCAGAAAATTCCAACTCATATTTTTAGAGCACTTTTATTTCCTGTCTTGTTGTGTTGCTTATTATGGTTGCTTTCGATGATAGTTGACGAAGTAGACGAAATGCTCGGAGTTGGACCAGAGATATTTGAAGACCTCGAAGACTTTGTTGAAACAGGCAAGCAGCCCTTTGACCATTTCTATGAAACCCCTTTTATGCATGTCATATAGCTCTTTATTATTGTTGCATCAGAATCATGATGAGATGGTGAACCACGTGGGTTGGTTGCCTCTGTTACTTCTTCGTTGATACTTGCATTGTGCATGGCCCTACCTTCTTATGAGGGTTATGCCGGTGGGAGTAGATAGGATGCTAAAGTTGATGCTACGCAAAAAGGGATGGGTATATGCATGGTGAAGGAGACAAAGTAATTTCAAAAGACTTTTCGAAAACCCCGTCAGGTGCCACTTATGCCCGAGGGAGATGATGAGATGGGTAACCACTTGATGACGAAGTGGTGTACCGAGGCAAGTGTGTGTGTTGTTTTCGAAAACGGATTAGATTTAAGATTTGATGACTGTCCCAACCTTACATGCGCAACCACTCTAACCTTATATGGGAAAGGGCATTATTGAGTACCTAGACCGATACTAGCTTGGGGCCTGCATTACTAGTGACGGGAGAGTTGTTGGTGCGCTCTCTCGGGACGGGGTCGTGCCAGGTAGGGCGGCCATGACCATTTTTATGGGGCACCGGACACACCGTTGGTACCCCGTGCCAGTGGTATGTGATAAATATGGGAGCAAGGCTCCACGAAAATGTTATGTGAAATGTTGGGCACGGGGGTCACTGCCAATCGAGTGGACTCCATGTTAGTGTCGTCTAGGGAAAGGTAGTGATTGGGTGCTTACCCCGGGTACTTGAGGTACCGCGGGTCGTGGCTGACACGGAAGTTCCCCGGATCTTGTGGGTACAGTGTGCAACCTCTGCAGAGTGTAAAACTATTCGAATAGCCGTGTCCACGGTTAAGGACGGTTGGGAGGTGCTGCTTAAACTATGTCCAGAGTTTACAAACCAGTGTGTGTGTTGGCTAACTACTTGGGTCAAGTCAAAGGACTTGACATGATTAAGATGGGTTGGTGCCCACTCTATTTATGTTGATATCTGTAACCTGTCCTCATGGTTACTTGAATTCTCCTGATGCATGTCTTACAAGTTGTTGAACATGTCATTGCACTCAAAACTAGCTTTCTGCAAAAATTTACCTATATCATGCATTGTTGTATCTTGAACCAAAACATGGGTTGCTTGCGAGTACATTCAAAGTACTCATTGGCTTGCCACTGGTTATTTTATTGGCCAGGCATGAAAGAACAGGATGTGCTGAAGAACACTTCGGTGACGAACATGCGAGCTAGGATGCTTCCCAGTCAGAATGCCTGTAGGGTTAAGGCAGATGGCATGGGTCCAAGTTATTGATGAAGATTTCCGCTGCGATGTTATACTCAAGACTCGACCATAATGGTCCTACTTGTGTAAAATGGTATGTATGGATGTAAGACTCTTGTTATTCAGCTTCTGTGTGTTCAGTGAGCATTGATCTCTGGGATCACTGTACACGTGCACTCAGTGATCACGACTTATGAGTCGGGGCCCCCACAAAGCTGGTATCAGAGCCATCCTGACTGTAGGAAGCCTTAGTTAGCATGGTCGTTAGTTAGGGTAAAACTATTTCCAAAACTACTACTAGTTTTCAAAACTATCTATACTTCTCTTCCCTTCTCAGTTTTTCGAAAACTAAGGTATACTTTCCTTATTGATCTCTTCCCCTTCAAAACCTTTGGTCGCTAGAACCCTTATGCCCCTGACCACTGGATTCCTTGTAATCCTCATGGATAATCTGGAAGGAAGATGCCTTGCCAGACATTCACCCACATCTCCTGAACACAAGATTGGCGACATCACAACAAGACGATACCAATAGAAGATACATCCTCGAGGAATGAGGACCTGAAGACCCAGGAGATGGTGACACCCTTGACACTGCCCCAAGATGATGCAACCTTAGCATACGATGATCAGGGCATAGGATATGCAAGATCATGATATACATCGCTAATAGAGTAACCCTGTCACTACCGTTGTTGTATCGGCAACCACCGATGGATGAGAACCTAGCCATTTGGTCCGCCTCACCATAGTGAGCAGGAAAACGGTTCTCCTCATCCCCCGCTCTTGGTGTCACTGTTGTCATCAACGTAACCGACATGATGGACCTCTATTACGCCTTGATAATGTCATTGCATAAAGGATTACCTACCTGGTACCATCGATGGCTTAGAAGACAAAAAGGGATCGTCGTGATTAAGAAGGCAATAGAAGACCAAGTCAATGCTAGTTACGAGGAGCCACCTTCACCCCATCACTTCAACAGGTGAAAAGTTGTTGAAGAATCTTCAGGCTCAACCCGGATTGTTTCATTGAACAACTACAAGAGACGTAGCAACACCTGAGGAATACTCAGAAGACTGCATGAGGCACAAGGCATGACTACTGAGTCCGAGAACCCCTAGGGTAGGATGAGTCGTGTACCCCCTATGCGCAGTCGAGTCCGTATGATAGTTCGAATAGAACCATGATTGTGTGTTGCTTGTTTTTATTTGTTTGTGTTTTGATATAGGTCGCACTTTTGCCCTAGGTGACAAGCATGCGACTATATCACCTTCCTCACCTTGTTTCTTTTGTTTGGCCCTCTTTGCACCTGTTTGTTTGCACTAGCACTATAGAACCCCCTTTAGGCATTCCCCTCCTCTATGCTACTTTTCCCTCTCATCTCTCTCTCCTCAACTGAAGACCAGCAAGACAAGATGCACCAAGAAATCTGCTTCGGCAACCAACTAGCAATGAAGACTTTTGTTGCAGCCTCCTCGACCAAGTGAAACCCCGTAGAGTTATGTTTAACCCTCCAGACTAGAAACCCATTCCTAGACCCTTCGAGACTTCATGAGATACCCCAGTCCTTAACCATGTGCTTAACCCACAGAATTGCAAGAGAACCAGTTAAGCCTCTGTAAACCTCGCACAACACTGGGTTCACTATGGAACTAGTGGACATAGTGAACAAGCACATTATCATCCTAATATAGCACCAGGACTGACGATGCCATAGGGAAGACCAGTTTGAGGATATAGGAATTGAGGACAAATGACTTGGTGAGTTTATATCAGTGACCTTGAGGAATTATCTGAGACTTTGGTGGATTATGAGGTTTTCATGTTGGTAGATGAACTTGGTGGGATCATGATTATAGAGTAGCACAGCTTTCATTACCCCTGAGTAAATTGGATTTAATGGGACAATTAAGATCGCAAGCTGAATTCTTGAAAGTATGAGGATTTGACTTAGCCAGGGGATATTAATAGGATATAGTTGACATTATGATATGACTTTGGGGAAGCATGTAGGAATTCTCGTTGGACATGAGATTTGGATTTAAGTAGGTGATCCTAGTTGGATATAGATGATAATGTATGTCTACATGGTTCGGAGTAAATTGGATTTAGACTGATGATCTCGATCATGATACCATGTTTCTCGGTGGACGATAAACTAGGAGATTGGATTAATTGTCGGAGTTGATTTAGAGTTCTATATAAGCTTGACCTTGGAGTTTACTTGACCATGATAATGGAAATTGGTGGACTTACTATAGAAGAGACAACCCTTTCAAGCATTTGGGGATTATATGGACTTTAGGAGATCATGTGGAACATCATAAACATTGGACTATGTAGTGATTGATGGGAACTAATGGGCTGTTGGTTGATTCATTGGAAGGAAACAAGATCTTGGAGTGGCTTACGACGTGTTTCCTTAGGATAGAGATGCTTTATCTTAGACCTTGAAAGAATAGGCTGAGCACTTGGATTGTCATGTTTAACTCCATCTTGGGAGCTTGTATACCCATGGATTTTTAGGGGTAGACCTACATATGAGTTTGGGGATTGTAGACATATGTGATTTTGTTAGACCTCCACTCGGGATCCATGAGGATATGAATCACATGAGTGATGATTGCGGTTGACCTATACGAAATGATGCTATCAGTGATATGCTGTGATTTGTTTAAAGGACTAGATACACAATTGGCATCTCAGAAACTGTGCTTAAGGATAAGATGATAAACATTCACCCGCACACTAGAATCCTTAAAACTCTTAAGCCGCACCAAACCACAACATGGTCGATCATGACCACGGGCTTTGGCTCTAGGACGGGAAGACCTTTGCCAATGCTCAATCAAGATCACCACCAATACCCCAGCCCCCTCTGCGTACTCCATAGACTTCATGGAGTGCTTGGACAAGTTGGTTGTCATCTTTCCTTGGTGACCCACTTGTCCACCCGAAGACGGAAGAAGAATCACTGAGCTGGTCAAGGGAACATCTGAAGATCGCCATGTCCAGGAGGGAGGACTACACCAACCACCGTCGTCAAGAAGTAAACCTCCGCGTTGAAGACCGTACGTATCTACAAACCACTCCTCTCTAAGGAACCAAGCATTTCCATGACAAGGGGACCCACACCAAGATTCATCGGCCCCCTTCGAGATCACTCCAAGATGTAAAAACCCCCTCTGAGATCACTACGAGACGAAGAGAAGACAGTTACCAGCTGGAGTTGCCACCTGAGCTACCTGATGTGCACAATGCTTTCCATGCATCACAACCCCGAAAGTGTTTCCAACTTCCTAACTTGCCCGATCTCTACGAGGGCATTAACCACCGAGCCATCGACCCCTAGCCCAATATGACCACCGCAAGAAACCCCTTAGCAACCTGGATCAAGCAGAGCGTCATACACGAAGCCACACCATCAAGTACTTCAAGCTCAATGGAGTACTACACGGAAGCAGAAGCAACATGAGGACTTGAAGACTACCCCGGATCCAGTTTTCATATTCCTTTCCACGCCTAGTTTGGGAATCTCGGGGACGAGATTCTTGTAAGGGGGGTAGGTCTGTCACACCCTGATTTTCATTCCACAACACTTAAGCTAATAAAATCATCATAAAATGTGGTTTGACAAAAACTTTTGAGTGTTTTGTCTTTGCTTTGATTGAATGTTGTCTGCTGTTTGCAAGTGCTCTAAAAATCAAATAAATCCTCCAACTTCTATACTTCATCTCCTTGATCCAAAGCCTTTTTCCCAATGATCATGCCATGTGTATAGAGCAATATAGTATTTTCTTACAAAAATAATTTGGCCAAAAAGTATTTTCTAAAATTAATTTTCCAAAAACCTCTGAATTGAGGTTTGCACTGCAAATACTTAATTAAGGGTAGTAAAAATCTTTCCAAAAATATATTTGACTCCTATTAGATATAGGATACCCAGAAACCACAAAAATATAATTTTAAAAGTTATTTTGCTATTTTATTTAAAAGCTTTTTCTTGAGGCCAGAAATGGTCTTTAATAGGGAAAAATTATTTTATTGCATCAAAAATATTTGACAAAATTTAGGGAAACTCATAGGACATATATTGTCCATATATAAGAGTTTCAACACATGGTCATGTTCAAAATATTGGTCGAATACCTCAAAAACCCTTTCTGGATATTTCAAGCTTTTGAAATATTTACAAAGGAAATATTCTCCAAAAATTCCAAGAAAATTCTAGCATGTCACTTATGACATGTTTGATGATCTTGACAAGTATCATGTCATGGAGAATAGTATAACCCCATGAAATACCCTCAAAACCATTTATGTCCATTTTGAAGTTTGAGCAACTTTACATTGACAAACATTCCCAAATAATCTCAAACCTTGTGAACATTCTAAAATGTTCTAATTATTCATCTAGACCAAATGGCACAAGTTGGAGAACAAGTTAACTTGATCAAAGTGCCCCAAAACCCTTCCTGTCCAGAACCAAATTTGGACAACTCTACATTGCCAAGTGTGTCCTTTTGATCTGAATTTTTGTGGACATGTTCAATTCCTCAAATGATGACACTACACCAAGTGGTGCATCAAGGAGAATAGATTTGCATGACTAAATCTTGGAAAGTCCATTTCTGCTGATTTCTAGGGTTTACAAAAGTTGCATTGGCAACTTTTCCCAAATGGACTCAATCTTGGTGGTACCTCTTACTTTCTCATACCATTTGACCCCGTCAAGCCTCATGACAAATGGAGATCATCTACTTGCCCAAACCAATATCAAACACCTTCTGCCACTTTACCAAAATGCCATTTTTGACCTCTTCCACTAATCTCCAAGAGATATCCTTTTTACCATCACCCCTCCTAGTCCCCCTCTACCTCTGGTGTGCTTGCCTTCCCGAGAGGCAATGATGGAGGGGGGCAGAGACCCATTTTTCTTCTCTGGACAGCCACTTTCCCCTCCCCTTCTCATCTCTCTCTCACTCCTGGCAGGTTCCAGAGCATCCAATGCCACCTTCCCCCTTGTTTATTCCCTCTGCATGCCTTTGACACTAGTGGACACGCGAGTGCGCGCGCAAAAGCCACGCATGCCGGCAAAAGACGCGCTCTAGAGCACGCTACCGTGCTCCCGACCGTTGACACGGCACTCCCGTCCACCTCGAGTCTCCCCCTCGTGCCAGTCGAGGTGCCTCGGCGTTCGCAACATGCTATGCGGTCGGCCCCCTCCTCTCTCCTCCTCCCCGCGCCTCCGCGCTAGCAAACAGAGGCCGCCCGAGCGCGCCAATAGTGCGTCTCACACGCGCGCGTCTCTGGCCTCTCCCCACTCCCTCTCTCTATCTCTCCCGACGTAGTCGACGTCCAGGAACACCCCAGACACGCCCACACGAGCCCCCGTGGCTTGCAGCGATGGCAGCAGCCTCGCTGGCGCACGGCCCCGCTGTGCACCTCACCCCCTTCTATTTAAGGCCACCCCGAGCCTCCTCTCTACTCATTTGCCTCTCTCTCCCTCCCAGCAACCGTCTGGGCCAACCCACTCCCCTCCTTGCGCTCTCCATCCGCCACCATGGCCGGAGCCTTGCCGTCGGCCTCCGCCTAAATTCGCACCCACCACTCCTCCTCCTCCCCTCTAGACCGCACTAGAGAACCTCCACCATCACCACGAGCCCCTCCCGTGCTCCCTCCACTCCTCCCCGTTCCTTCCTCGCCTTGCCGAACCCGCCATCAACCCCGGTCCGCCGCACCGAAGCCCTCCTCTTCTCTGGCTCCCCCGCGGGCGTGCAACACATGGACGGGTGCGCCGCGGCGCGCTGAGTCCTTCGGTGTGCCGGGCGCCGCCGGAGGTGGCCCGTGCCGCCCGGGAGAGCGCCGGCGCCGCTCGGCCTCGTCTCCCCTGCCTCTGCTCTGTTCGAGCGGGAGGTAGGAGACGGCCTGAGCCCCGGGCCCCGCTCGTCAGTGACCTGGTGGCGGACCCCACCCGTTTAAGTGGAGACGGTTTCCGGCGTTGCTGTCTCCCTCACGCGAAGGCGTATTTCCAGGAAGCCGCCTCCGACATGGCCCCTGCGCGCGTGCAGCCGAGCCGCTGGGCCGGCCCGCCACACCGAAGCCCTTTTTCCTTTTTCTTTTTCCAGTCAACTTCAAAAATCCATAAACAATTCAAATTAACTCCAAATTTGATGATTCAAATTTCTAGTGACTCTATAAATCATGATCTACCTGGTGGTGCAACATGCACATTTTTCCAGAGACCTTTTCTTCACAAATATTTATCAAATCCCCATTTTCCTATTTCTGTGATGAAATTTAGAAAATCACAAAGAGCCCATTTTTGATCCAAATCCCATGATTCAAAATCCTAGATGTCTACAAGTTCATAACTTAGTTTATGAACATTTTTCTTAATACTTTCTGTACCACATAAAATAATGAGCCATTTCTTCATATTTGTCAACTTTTCATATTCATAAGAAATTCGTTTGAACTCCAAATCCAGTGAAACCAAATCCTAGATGCTTCTAAAATCATCCTTTGTTAAATGGGTATCTTTGCTCATTTTCCAAAAATATATTTCTGTACACTTCTTGCAAATCCATAAACCCCTTGATTCCATCATATTGAAATGTTGAGAGATGTCCATTGATCAAATCCTAATGAAACCACTTTGGTCATCCCTCATATGACCAGAGGTATCCCAGAAAAGTCCAACTCATATTTTTAGAGCACTTTTATTTCCTGCCTTGTTGTGTTGCTTATTATGGTTGCTTTCGACGATAGTTGACGAAGTAGACGAAATGCTCGGAGTTGGACCAGAGATATTTGAAGACCTCGAAGACTTTTTTGAAACAGGCAAGCAGCCCTTTGACCATGTCTATGAAACCCTTTTTATGCATGTCATATAGCTCTTTATTATTGTTGCATCGGAATCATGATGAGATGGTGAACCACGTGGGTTGGTTGCCTCTATTACTTCTTCGTTGATACTTGCATTGTGCATGGCCCTACCTTCTTATGAGGGTTATGACGGTGGGAGTAGATAGGATGCTAAAGTTGATGCTACGCAAAAAGGGATGGGTATATGCATGGTGAAGGAGACAAAGTAATTTCAATAGACTTTTCGAAAACCCCGTCGGGTGCCACTTATGCCCGAGGGAGATGATGAGATGGGTAACCACTTGATGACGAAGTGGTGTACCGAGGCAAGTGTGTGTGTTGTTTTCGAAAACGGATTAGATTTAAGATTTGATGACTGTCCCAACCTTACATGCACAACCACTCTACCCTTATATGGGAAAGGGCATTATTGAGTACCTAGACCGATACTAGCTTGGGGCCTGCATTACTAGTGATGGGAGAGTTGTTGGTGCGCTCTCTCGGGACGGGGTCGTGCCAGGTAGGGCGTCCATGACCATTTTTATGGGGCACCAGACACACCGTTGGTACCCCGTGCCAGTGGTATGTGATAAATATGGGAGCAAGGCTCCATGAAAATGTTATGTGAAATGTTGGGCACGGGGGTCACTGCCAATCGAGTGGACTCCATGTTAGTGTCATCTAGGGAAAGGTAGTGATCGGGTGCTTACCCCGGGTACTTGAGGTACCGCGGGTCGTGGCTGACACGGAAGTTCCCCGGATCTTGTGGGTACAGTGTGCAACCTCTGCAGAGTGTAAAACTATTCAAATAGCCGTGTCCACGGTCAAGGACGGTTGGGCGGTGCTGCTTAAACTATGTCCAGAGTTTACAAACCAGTGTGTGTGTTGGCTAACTACTTGGGTCAAGTCAAAGGACTTGACATGATTGAGATGGGTTGGTGCCCACTCTATTTATGTTGATATCTGTAACCTGTCCTCATGGTTACTTGAATTCTCCTGATGCATGTCTTACAAGTTGTTGAACATGTCATTGCACTCAAAACTAGCTTTCTACAAAAATTTACCTATATCATGCCTTGTTGTATCTTGAACCAAAACATGGGTTGCTTGCGAGTACATTCAAAGTACTCTTTGGCTTGCCACTGGTTATTTTATTGGCCAGACATGAAGGAACGGGATGTGATGAAGAACACTTCGGTGACGAACATGCGAGCTAGGATGCTTCCCAGTCAGAATGTCTGTAGGGTTAAGGCAGATGGCATGGGTCCAAGTTATTGACGAATATTTCCGCAGCGATGTTATACTCAAGACTCGACCATAATGGTCCTACTTGTGCAAAACGGTATGTATGGATGTAAGACTCTTGTTATTCAGCTTCTGTGTGTTCAGTGAGCATTGATCTCTGGGATCACTGTACACGTGCACTCAGTGATCACGACTTATGAGTCGGGGTCCCCACAGTTCTACACACCCGATAGGGCAGGTTCGCCTCCCTGTCACCTTCAGCGAGCACAACAACTACCACACTGAGCTCATCGACTTCGACGTCGCCAGCATCCGCCTGCCCTACAACACCATCCTAGGGTACCCAGCACTGGCCAAGTTCATGGCGGCCACGCACCACGGCTACAACGTCCTCAAGATGCCAAGGAGCAGCGGCGTGTCTAGAGAAGGATGTGGTGTGCTCCCTTGAGAGCGCCTTCCAGGTTGCAGCAGTCGGGAACCATGAAGACGAGGACGGCGCCCTCCCTCCTGAGGTTGCCCCCAAGACGAAGAAGCTGCAGCTAGGACATGGGTCTCATGAGGAAGCATCGCTCTAGGCCGCTGCGCTGAGCCTCGCGTCCCTAGACGCGGCACCTTCACCCATCGCATAGGAAGGCGCGCCCGGCGCCCCTCTCAGGCTGGGGTTTGGGGCTCTCCTTTGGAGGGCCACAGACCAAGCCAGGGTCACGAGGATGGTGCTCAGGCACCATGTGGAGGCACTCTTCAGAGCTCACTTCCCAGGAGAAGGCAGGAGGTGTGAGGCACTAGGCATTCAGGAGTTCATCAGCAAGGCAATCGAGGGGATTCAAGCAGCAAGGGTTCTGCAAGGCGATCGTCGCCTGCCGCGCGGCGCTGCTCACTGCCTGGCGAGGGTAAGGAGTTCCGCGTCTGCATCGACATCCCCGGGCTCAATAGGGCCGCGTCTCGGCAGCTCATGTGGTCGTATCGTGTCGGCCGATGCAAGGGACTGCCTCACAGCTACGTCTGCATGCCCCTCGACCAGCTGTGCACAGCTAAGGCATTCCAGCGCTGCATGAGGGACGCCCAGACGGCTTGCGAGGCCAGGCACCAGGCGATCCTGGCGAAGATGGAGGAGAACCTTCGTGAGCCTCTCGGTCCCTCTGAGCCTCCCGAGGCTCGGTACTAGAGCGGCTCGTGAGGAACGACTCTGGCAGCACGCATTTTTTGGTTACTTCAACACCTCTTAAGCAAGGGTACCAGGTAACATCTCTCTAGTTCATTCAGTCTAGGGGCGCCCCTCGGGCTGCATCATCCCCAGGCCGTGTGGGTCCGTCTCTATGGCATGTATCCCTTCTGCATCTATCAGAGCCAGTTACAATCCTTTGCAAGCTACTTTTGAGTCACTAACTACCTGACCGGCGCTTCATTGCTAAGAACGTCTCGCGTCCTTGCGAGTCCTCCCGCGACCGCCTCATGATTAAGGACTGGCACGGCGTCTGTGCTCGAGTCCTTCCCTGGAGCGTCGCTAAATCCAAGTGGCTGAGCTCTGGCTCACGGGCCAGTCCCCGTGTACGTCACCTCCCATGGCCCTTGGTGCCTTGTTCTCGCATGAGCTAATCACAGGTGGATGAGTGAGGGCGCGCGACCTGGTGCCCCCGTGGCCACGGGAACACGCGTCGGTTGTTTTTCCTTGAGATCTTTGCATGAGAACACTTGGCACGGCGTCTGTGCTTGGGTCCATCTCTGCAGCGTCGATAAACCCAACAGTTGAGCTTTGTCTGGTGGGCCGGCCCTGTTCACGTCACCTCCTGGGGTCGTTGGTGTTTGACCTTCTCATGCAACAACCTCAGGAGACTCCTTCGGCGAGGTTGCCTAACCATCTCGTAGGATTAACACAAGCATCCTCAATCAAGACCAGGTGCAAGCCGCCTTGAGGTAGGGCCTTGTGAGTCCCGCACTGGCTCAAGGGTGCCCATACACACCTCCTCCAGCCCTGCCGTGCAAACCACGTGTCAGGGCAGGGTTGTACACGCCTCGGGGGCTCTCCTCAGAGGGAGCCCCCTCCCACGCACCAGTGGAAGCACCATGCTCCGCGTTGGCCGTCGACACTGTCGAGGAGCAACTATGCATGTGCAAGAGCGGAAGCGCTATGCTCCGTGCTGGTGATAAACAACTGGGGGTGGCCTCATGGCTGCATTAACCTTAGGGAGCCTCCAGGCTCAGTGACCAGCCTCACCGCACTGCTCTCCCTTGGGAGGGTAGCGCGAGGGGGCTGGGCATGGATGAGGGAGTCTAAGATTAGGGGGTCCTCGGACATCCTGACTATATGCTTATGCCGGACTGTTGGACTATGAAGATACCAGATTGAAGACTTTGTCCCATGTCCGGGTGGGACTCTCCTTTGCATGGAAGGCAAGCTTGGAAATTCGGATATGTATATTTCCTTCTCTGTAACCGACTCTGTGTAACCCTAGCCCCCTCCGGTGTCTATATAAACTAGAGGGTTTAGTCCGTAGGACAACAACAATCATAATCATAGGCTAGTCTCTAGTCATAGGCTCCTGTTACCAGAGGGTTTAGTCCGTATTACCTCCATAGAGAGGGCCCGAACCTTGATAAACATTGTGTCCCCCGCCTCCTGTTACCATTAGCCTTCCCCGCCTCTTGTCACCATTAGCCTTAAACGCACAGTTTGGGACCCCCTACCCGAGATCCGCCGGTTATGACACCGACATTGTTACTTTCATTGAGAGTTCCACTGTGTCGTCACCATAAGGCTTGATGGCTCCTTCAATCATCAACAACGATGCGGTCCAGGGTGAGGTTTTCCTCCCCGGACGGATCTTCGCATCCGGCGGCTTCGCACTGCGGGCCAATTTGCTTGGCCACCTGGAGCAGATCGATAGCTACGCCCTTGGCCATCAGGTCAGGTTTGGAAGCCTGAACTACACAACCGACATCCACAGAGACTTGATCTTTGACGGATTCAAGCCCACGACAGGTGCGCCCTACAGTCGCGATGAGTATGACTTAGATCTGCCATTGGACGTTGTTCAGGAGATCACACCTACAGCTGCCCGGCTCTAAATCCAGAGCAGATCGTGCCATCCGAGGATGGGTGTATGAACCCCGCCATGGAGGCCGCACACTCAGCAGCGATAGAGCCGAACACAGATCGCACTTCCAAGGAGGTTTGTGTCTTTGGACCCTCGGACTCGTCTCCAGTCATAGGCTCCGAACCGCGTGCATCTGTGCCCATCGGACCCGACTGGGCACTGATCTTGGAGTTTAGCTCCGCGGATATCTTTCAGCACTCGCCCTTGGGCGACGTGCTAAACTCATTAAAATCTCTCTCCCTGTCAGGAGACACTTGGCCGAACTATGTCCGGCTTGAGTGGGAAGCTGACGACGAAGGAATTCGTTACCCACCCACCACCCACTTAATAGCCACTGTCGATGACTTAACCGACATGCTTGATTTCGACTCCGACGACATCGACGGTATGGACGACGATGCCGGAGAAGAACAGGAATATATATATGTTGGACACACCCAAAGAAAATGATGGCGAGTGTCGGATGTTGGGTTCCGGCAGACCCTTAAGGTTCGAACACTGGGGTGCGCGCGAATATCTTCCCCATACCTATCCGCGTCTGGTCACCTCACGAGAATCTAAGCTAAAATGATGAACAACACGAGGGACACAAGATTTATACTGGTTCGGACCACCGTTGTGGTGTAATACCCTACTCCAGTGTGTGGTGTGGTGGATTGCCTCAGGGGCTGATGATGAATAGTACAAAGGATGAACAGCCTCGCGAGAGGTGTTCTTGAGCTGGTGCAATGAACTACTTGGCTGAGCTCGATCGCCTGTGGATCTGATGAGGACTCTATCCGATATCCTCTTCTGTGGTGGCTAGCCCTATTTATAGAGGCCGTGGTCCTCTTCCCAAAAATTGAGCGGGAAGGGCGCCAATAACGACCATTTTGAAGGGGAACATCTAGTACAAGTTATCCTGACTAAAGTTGGTCTTCGGCTGCCAAAGGCACTGGCGATGACGCCATCTTGGGCTCCACGGTGACCTCCATCCTGCCGCTCTGCTGGTCTTGGTCTCGTTGCACTGAAATGGCAAACTTTGCCTGATGCCTCGGTACTCCGCGCCTGTGCTTGCCCCCTTTGCACCAAAGAGGAAACAGGGACACTGCGCGGGCCAACGCCCGCCTGGTGCCCGCCTGGTCTCGATCATCACGGCTTGCGTCACGAGCACCTCGCGAGGTACCCCTACCTTGATCTCTCCACCTCCTCGCGAGCATGTCTGGCGAGGCCGCTCTTGAGGAAGCCTCGTGTCGTCCGCCCCGCGAGGCTTGACCCCTCGCGACGGTCTTGAGTCTTGCGTTGATGAAGATGGGCCGTACTGGGCCACCACTCGAGCCACGCCACAGGTCGCAGGCAGGCAAGTCTGGGGACCCCCGTTCCCAGAACACCGAAAGTAGCCCCCGGGCCCAAGGCGTGCTCGGACTTGGCTTAGCAGAGAAGCGAAGGGGCAAGTGCAGAGTGCCGCGGGCCCCATCATCCTGCGGCCTTGGGAGCCATGTGGCAGTTGATTGGACGTGGGCGTCACCGCATCCCCACGCTACCCCATTACGCGCCTGGCTAGGCGGCCACGATGATTGTACACGGTTATTCTCCCTTTGCTACCTGCATGCTCCTTGTTCTCTTTTCCTCCTCGAGCCTCTGCTTCCGCCTCCAATCCATCTTGAGTTCTTCCCCCTTTCCATTGCCATGGCGCCAACGAAAAAGGAGAAGGGTAAGAAACTTGTGCCTTCGTCCAGCGCGCCTCCGGCGGCTACTCCCGCCGTCGACAAGTCACTCATACTCAATCCGGAAGCCTTGGAGAAGGTCTGCTCCACGCTCGCCTCTAGTTTCAATGAGTGCGGGAGGATGATGGTCTGGCCCGTGTCCCATGCCTCCTTCGACAGGATCGTCACGGAGGTCCGATTCTTTGCTGACGCCTTGTGGGTGGGCCTGGTTCCCCCCTTTTTTGATTTCTTCAATGTGGTGTTGTCCCATTACCAGATCCACATGATGCATCTTGGCCCCCAATCTGTTACTCTGCTTGCTGTCTTCGCCTTCGTCTGCGAGGCCATGGTGGGGATTCCTCCTTCCGTTGCCCTTCTGCGCCACTTCTTCTCTTTCCGCCTGTCTGATCCTTCCCAGTGTTCGGGATGCGTCAGCTTCCAGGCCGTGCCAGAGACGGCCGCCTCGAGGATCGACTTTGGCCTCCCATCTTCTGCGTGCGGGTTCCGGGAGCGATGGTTGTCTGTGGACATTGGGGTGCCCAGCCCCCTGCTCGCGCACCCGACATTGCCTGCTATTCCCAATCCTGGTTAGGGTCACGAGGAGCTTACGAGCCCCCAGCTTGCTTTCGCCTGGCATCGCTTCGACAGGCTGAGGAAGCTCGGGGTGACGGCGCCCTAGGTTGTGAAGGAGTTCCTCCAGCGTCGCATCGCTCCTCTCCAGCGCCATTCCTGCCCGATGTGGACCTACTCCGGGCGTCAGGACCATATGAGGCTCCAGGAAGAGGATCTTGCACCTGAGATGCTGAAGAAGGTGCTGAAGGTTCTGACTGGCGACCCCTCTCCTGGCAGCGTCCGTCATGGTGGCGCCCTATTGTATCTTTGCACAAACATGGTCGAGTTCATGAGGCAGATGCCTCGCTTTGAATGGGGGATGTGCCCGGCTGGCCTCGCGGGGCCACGCAAGAACCCGGTTGTTGCGGTCCTTCCCCTAGCGGCCCGCGCCGGCCTTGCCTAAGGAGTCGTTGCAGGGAGGCAAGCATTGGCTGGAGCTGGGGGGGCCTGTTGTCGAGGTGCTGATGTCGTGCGGGGCTCCGGAGGCGTCATCCTCCAGGGCTTACGGAGCCCCTCGCGAGGTGGTGGCTGACGAGTGGGCGCGACTTGCGGCTCCCGAGGCCGAAGCCCCCGAGGCCTCGGTAGGCCACCAAGAGGTGGCACCTGTTCGCTCCTCTCAGGTTGGTGCCCTTGATGTAGGCCGTCCTGGTGCTTTGGCTCCTATGCCGCGCGCCGGCCCTCACGTCGCGAGCTTGGGCCAGTTCCGCATAGATTTTGAGGCCCTTCGCAACAGGAAGGAGGCTTCCAGTGGTGATGATCGCCCGTACCGCCCATTGAAGCACAGGAAGTACTTCGCCGTGGACGAGTAAGTCCCCACTTCTTGTAGTTCCTTGTTTGCCACTCCCTTTGCTGACCGTGGCCTTTCAGGATCCCTCCTGGCGAGCCCGCGGAGCTAGCCGAGGAGCCGCTTCCTCAGGCTTCTCCTCCACCACCGACCTTGATCGCCCCAAGTCCGTGTGCCACCCTCGGCGCGAGCTCGGCTGGAGAGGTAGGCCGGCCTGCGGTGCGCCTTGAACCCGTGGGTGTGCCGCTCCTCCTTCGTGAGCTCTCCCTGGGCACAACCAGCTTGCCCCGGGCTCCTCTGCTGATCATAGGCGGCGGGTGATTGGAGTCAATCTTCGGTTCCTCATCGGGAGGTGGGTCGGCGCCTGGCTGGGTCCCTTGTGGGGCCCACCCAGCGATCATGGGCGCGCTAGCCCCCAGCCCCCTGCCGAGAGGGGGCGAACCACTCCAGGGTCCTCCGCCAGCGTCGATGGTGGATGATGACGTTGACGACGTGCTCCAGCGTGCGCGGGAGCGCAGCGCCGTCCGTCGGGTTCCGGCAGACCCTTAAGGTTCGAACTCTGGGGTGCGCGTGAACGTCTTCCCCCTACCTATCCGCGTCTGATCACCTCGCGAGAATCTAAGCGAAAATGATGAACAACACGAGAGACACAAGATTTATACTGGTTCAGACTACCTTGTGGTGCAATACCCTACTCCGGTGCGTGGTGTGGTGGATTGCCTCAGGGGCTGATTATGAATAGTACAAAGGATGAACAGCCTCGCGAGAGGTGTTCTTGAGCTGGTGCGATGAACTACTTGGCTGAGCTCGATCGCCTGTGGATTTGATGAGGACTCTATCCGATATCCTCTTCTGTGGTGGCTAGTCCTATTTATAGAGGCCCTGGTCCTCTTCCCAAAAATTGAGCGGGAAGGGCGCCAACAATGGCCATTTTGAAGGGGAACATCTAGTACAAGTTATCCTGACTAAAGTTGGTCTTCGGCTACCAAAGGCACTGGCGATGACGCCGTCTTGGGCTCCACGGTGACCTCCATCCTGCCGCTCTGCTGGTCTTGGTCTCGTTGCACTGAAATGGCAACCTTTTCCTGATGCCTCGGTACTCCGTGCCTGTGCTTGCCCCCTTTGCACCAAAGAGGAAACAAGGAGACTGCACGGGTCGGCGCCCGCCTGGTCTCGATCGTCACGGCTTGCATCACGAGCACCTCGCGAGGTACCCCTACCTTGATCTCTGTGCCTCCTCATGAGCCTGTCTGGCGAGGCCGCTCCTGAGGAAGCCTCGTGTCGTCCGCCCCACGAGGCTTGACCCCTCGCGAGGGTCTTGAGTCTTGCGTTGATGAAGATGGGCCGTACTGGGCCACCACTTGAGCCACGCCACAGGCCGTAGGCAGGCAAGTCTAGGGACCCCGTTACCAGAATGCTGACAGCGAGGATCAAAAGGATACAATGGAGGGTGGCCCTCTTGAGAAGCAATCTAAGCATCGACGTCAGCAGCGCCGCTCTAAACCCCGCCATAACAAAAATAGCGATACCGGCACAAGAGACAATAGCACTCCGGATGATGCCGAAGACGAAAACAATCCCGCCCAGCCAAACTTCGAGCAAGCCGTACGGGAGGATGGGCAAGCTTCCCTGATGAACAGGCAATGGATGGAGACACGAAGGATGACAATTACATGCCCCTCTCCGAAGACGAGGTGAGCCTCGGCGATGAAGAATTTATCGTTCCTAAAGATCCCGTCGAGCAGGAGCGCTTCAAGCGTCGGCTTATAGCCACTACAAAGAGCTTGAAGAAAAAATAGCAGCAACTTCAAGCTGATCAAGATCTGCTTACTGACAAATGGACTGAGGTCCTGGCAGCCGAGGAATACGGACTCAAGCGCCCAACCAAAAGTTACCCGAGGCGCAGGTTGTTACCTCAATTCGAGGACGAGTCCCTAGAGCCTATACTACCAGCGCAGGATGCGGCTGACCGGCCACCTCATGGCCGATACAAAGCGGCGTATCAGCCCGAACACCAGCTAGCACCCCGTTGCCACACAAATAAAAACACGAAGGCCCGGGGCTACACGCATGACCTGCGATACGAATTGAAAAACAAAGAAGGACAATCAAGATCGATCTACGGATTGTGGGGGCGTGCCCCAACATGTGACGATGACCGCCACGCTGGATATACTAAATGCAAATCCGTCCGGGCCGAATACAGCAGACCAGACTCATTTGAACGGCGTCACGATGTAGCCCGGCACAGAGGCTCCGCACACCCCCTATGCTTCACTGACGAAGTAATGGAGCATGAGTTCCAAGAAGGGTTTAAACCCATAAACATCGAACCATATGATGGGACAACAGACCCCGTGGTATGGATTGAAGATTTCCTTCTCCACATTCACATGGCCCGCGGTGATGATCTACATGCCATCAAGTACCTGGCTCGACATTGGCTGAATAGTCTGCCGGCAAACTCCATTGGCAGTTGGGAGAACCTGGAAGACGCATTCCTTGACAACTTCTAGGGCACTTATGTGCGACCACCGGATGCCGATGACTTAAGTCACATAACCCAACAGCCCGGAGAGTCAGCCAGGAAATTCTGGACTCGGTTCTTAAATAAAAAGAACCAAATTGTCGACTGTCCAGATGCCGAAGCCCTAGCGGCCTTTAAGTATAACATCCACGATGAGTGGCTCGCCCGACACCTTGGCCAAGAGAAGCCAAAATCCATTGCAGCCCTTATGACACTCATGACCCACTTCTGTGCGGGCGAGGACAACTGGCTAGCTCGTAGCAACATCGTCTCAAGCAAGCCTGGGACTTCTGAACCAAGAGATAACAACGGGAAGCCCCGACGCAGCAAACATAAGTGTCGTAATAATGGAGACAACACCGAAGACACGACCGTGAAAGCCAGATTCAGCGGCTCTAATACCGGTCAAAGGAAGAAACAATTCAAAAGAAACAGCCCGGGCACGTCTAGCCTGGACCGTATACTCGCCGTCCATGCCAAATTCATGGCACCCCAGGAACACCAGCCAATCACACCAACAGAGAATGTTGGGTCTTCAAACAAGCCGGCAGGTCAGGTGCCGATAACAAGGAGAAGGGGTCGCAGAGCGTTGACGACAACGAGGAGCCTCGGCCACCAAACACAGGAGTGCAAAAGAAGTTTCCCCCGCAAATCAAAACGGTGAACATGATAAACGCCACCCATATTCCCAAGAGGGAGTGGAGGTGCACACTTAGGGATGTCGACGCAACAGAGCCAGTCACCCCAAAATATAACCTATGGTCGTCCGGCCTGATCACCTTTGACCGGTCCGGCCAATACCAGTCAGGGAAAATCAGCCGCACTAATCCTTGACCCAATAATTGACAGATTCCACTTCACACGAGTCCTTATGGACGGAGGAAGCAGCCTGAACCTGCTTTATCAGGATACAGTGTGCAAGATGGGTATCGATCCTTCAAAGAGCAAACCCACTAAAACCACCTTTAAAGGTGTTATACCAGGTGTGGAGGCCCATTGTACAGGCTCCAGCACTCTGGCGGTAGTCTTCGGACCACCGGATAATTACTGCAACGAAGAGCTAATCTTTGACACCGTCCCTTTTCGCAGCAGCTATCATGCATTGCACAAACGAACCACGTTTGCTTGATTCAACGCGGTGCCACATTATGCCTACCTTAAGCTTAAGATGCCCGGTCCGTGCGGCGTCATAACAGTTAATGGAAAGGCCGAACACTCCCTCCGCGCCGAAGAGTACACCGCCGCCTTAACAGTAGAAGCACAGAGTGGCATCTTTCGATCGAACCTTCAGTCGACAGCCAAACTTCTGCACACCGTCAAAGGAGTCCGAACTACTCCGCGGCAGGATATCCCAGCTCGTCAAGATCTCAATCAACCAGTCCAGCGGTAGGCGGAGGAAAAGCTAGGTTAGGCCCCAAAATGCGGCTCAACCGCTCCGTGACACACAAAACATTTTTTCGCATTTTCTTTGCAGGTCCACTTTTGCGTAGGTCATCACAGGCAACATGGCGACCAGACCCTTGAGGGGACAAACATATCAAGGAGGGAAACAGCTCGAACGCGTAAGGGAATCCTTAGATATTCCCCTTGATGACCATCTGATTGTTACCCAGATCCGCACACAGCCTCCCTCCCTTGGTCTCAGCAGGTTCTGAAGTCATATTTCTTTTTATCATGTTATTTGTACTCGTACGCATCAACGTGTTATTCAATTACAACATGTGCTTTATATGATGCTTACTTGTTGTTGTTTCTCATTGATACTCTTTGTCAAATGGCATCTGTACACTACGATGTGCCTTAATATGGGAGGGGCCTCGTTGTACCCATAATACGGCAATAAAGTGTCACATCCCTAGTTCTGGTATGCTCAAGGCTAGATAGTCATGTGTGCATCATGTTTAAATCCATTTAAATTTGAAATGGGGATTTGTGAAACCCTCAGAATCATCTCTGGAAATGACCCAAATAAAAAGTACTCCAAAAAGGTCCAAGAAAATGCTCATGTTGCTCTCTGAAAATATTGGACAGAGATAAAAATCAAACCAATATTTTTAGGAGCTCATAGATATTTATTTTGGGCATTTGGATTAATCCAGTAATTATTTTGCCTTGGATATATATACGTTATATATCTAATATATGTCCAAAACTTATGCTAGTTCTTGAGGAGTTCTGGAATAATATAACTAGCTCCTACAAAAATTGGTATAAGAAAATAAAATGATTTAGTATTTTTATTAAATCAAAAAAATAGAAAAGAAAAACAAAACGGGAAAAGAGCTCACCCCAGGCCTGGCACTGTGCAGCCAACCGGCCCAGCGGTGCGGCCCACTGGCCCAACCGGCAACCGTAGTCCTCCTGGCGATAGAAGGACGCGGCCACGCGCTCGCCGCACGCCAGCACGCGCGTGCGCCACCTCCTGGTCGCATGCCTGCTTCCCCCGCCACGTCGACACCGCGGATAGATGCACGGGTGACGTCTGGATCGAGGCCTCCCCTTCTTTCGCTCCCTCTCCCTCTCTGCCGCTCTCTCTCTCTCGTTGGCCGAGCACTGCTCGTCGCCACCGACGCCGTTTACCGTAGCCACCGCCTCCTCTTGAACCTCTCTCCGCGCCCAGAAGCTCCGCCACTTCGTCCTCGACCCCCTCGTTGAGCCAAGCAATGTCGGACACCCTGAAGCCTCGCCAACACCGCCGTTCCCCTCGTCGGTCGCCGTGGATCCTCGCTGTCGATTCAGGAGCTACAGGACCTCCCCAAGCACTCTGAGCTTCTCTGCGAGTCCTCCGTGAGCCCCTCTTTCCCCTACCCCTAACTTCATTGCTTCGCTCGACCTCTAGCTAGCGCTGCCGCCATGGCTGAGCTCCGCTGCCGCCTGCCTTGTCGTGCGCCACCATTGCAGCCCGCGCCCGTCGTTGCAGAACACATCGACGAGCTCGTCGTGCCTCCAGGAGACCGGCTATCCCTTTTGCTAGCTCGCCCGTGCCCCGTAGCACCGCTTCCCGCATGTACCCAAGCGCCACCGCCTCCCACCTCGACGCCGGCGATGCTACAGCCTTCCCTTCCAGCTGCCACTTGCACCACCCGACGCGCCTCTCTGCGGGCTTTCGAAAAAGCCTAGCCGCGCTTCAAAATGATTTGAACTTCTAAAAATCATAGAAATTCAACCGTAGCTCAGATTGAAATAAGTTATATATGAAAAATTATCAGAAAAATGCAATCTATCCATCTGTACCAGTTTCATGCACGAAAAACCAACTTATATCTGCTGTATAGGTGAAAACACATAAATGGCATGTATAAGAGCTTACTTTGGAGATGCATTTGAACTCTTGGTTCAAATGGACTTCATTCAAATAGAATGCTAGATGCATTAGCACAAACCACATCACATTTTCATGCCATGTCCATGCATCATATTGTTGCATATGCTTGTGTATTGATTGTCGACACCATTCCATCTCGATAGGTGCTGCTCCGGAGAGTGCTCAAGAGTACCTGTTTGAGGAGCAGTGCCACCCTGTTGATCTACCAGGCAAGCAAACCCCCTTGTCCATTCTGATACAATCCTACTCTCCCGCTCCTGCTCTCTGTTATTGCATTAGGACAATAACGGTTCAACTGCTACTTTGTGCTGCGGTAGATGAACCCATTCCTCTGCATGACCTGTCATTGCCACAGTAAATAGTTGAAACCCACTAGCAGGTGTAGGAGTTGATTGAAGCCATGCTGTGTTCCTACCATGCCATGCCTGCTATTGCTTAGAGTTGTGTCAGGTCTGATTCATTGGGAATGAATTGGAGTGTTACGATATGTTCTGGTGCTGAGAGTTTAGTGTGTGAACACGATTTGGCAAAGGTAGCGGTGAGAGGCCATGTAGGAGTACATGGTGAAGGAAATATGCCCTAGAGGCAATAATAAAGTTATTATTTGTTTCCTTATATCATGATAAATGTTTATTATTCATGCTAGAATTGTATTAACCGGAAACATAATACATGTGTGAATACATAGACAAACATAGTGTCACTAGTATGCCTCTACTTGACTAGCTCGTTGAATCAAAGATGGTTATGTTTCCTAGCCATAGACATGAGTTGTCATTTGATTAATGGGATCACATCATTAGGAGAATGATGTGATTGACTTGACCCATTCCGTTAGCCTAGCACTTGATCGTTTAGTATGTTGCTATTGCTTTCTTCATGACTTATACATGTTCCTGTAACTATGAGATTATGCAACTCCCGTTTACCGGAGGAACACTTTGGGTGCTACCAAACATCACAACGTAACTGGGTGATTATAAAGGAGTACTACATGTGTCTCCGAAGGTACATGTTGGGTTGGCGTATTTCGAGATTAGGTTTTGTCACTCCGATTGTCGGAGAGGTATCTCTAGGCCCTCTCGGTAATGCACATCACTTAAGCCTTGCAAGCATTGTAACTAATGAGTTAGTTGCGGGATGATGTATTACGGAACGAGTAAAGAGACTTGCCAGTAACGAGATTGCACTAGGTATTGAGATACCGACGATCGAATCTCGGGCAAGTAACATACCGATGACAAAGGGAACAACGTATGTTGTTATGCGGTTTGACCGATAAAGATCTTCGTAGAATATGTGGGAGTCAATATGGGCATCCAGGTCCCGCTATTGGTTATTGACCGGAAACGTGTTTCGGTCATGTCTACATAGTTCTCGAACCCGTAGGGTCCGCACACTTAACGTTACGATGACAATTTCATTATGAGTTTATAAGTTTTGATGTACCGAAGTTTGTTCGGAGTCACGAATGTGATCACGGACATGACGAGGAGTCTCGAAATGGTCGAGACATAAAGATTGATATATTGGAAGCCTATGTTTGGACATCGGAAGTGTTTCGGGTGAAATCGGCATTTTACCGAAGTACCGGGGGGTTACCGGAACCCTCCCGGGGGTTATTGTGCCTTCATGGGCCCTAAGGGAGAAGAGGAGAGGAGGCAAGAGGTGGGCTGCGCCCCCTCCCCTTCCTAGTCCGAATAGGACAAGGAGAGGGGGGCGGCGCCCCCCCTTCCTTCCCCTCTTCCTCCTCCTTCCCCCTTCTCCTACTCCAACTAGGAAAGAAGGGAGTCCTACTCCCGGTGGGAGTAGGACTCCCCCTCGGCGCGCCCTCCTTGGTCGGCTGCCCCCTCCCCCTTGGCTCCTTTATATATGGGGGCAGGGGGTCACCCTAGAACACACAAGTTAATCTACGGATCGTTCCTTAGCCGTGTGCGGTGCCCCCCTCCACCATATTCCACTTCGGTCATATCGTTGCGGTGCTTAGGCGAAGCCCTGCGCCGGTAGAGCATCATCATCGTCACCACGCCATCGTGCTGACGGAACTCATCCCCGACACTTTGCTGGATCGGAGTCCGGGGATTGTCATCGAGCTGAACGTGTGCTGAACTCGGAGGTGCCGTACGTTCGGTACTTGGATCGGTCGGTTCGTGAAGACGTATAACTACATCAACCACGTTGTCATAACGCTTCCGCTTACGGTCTACGAGGGTACGTGGACATACACTCTCCCCTCTCGTTGCTATGCATCACCATGATCTTGCGTGTGCATAGGAAAATTTTGAAATTACTACGTTACCCAATAGTGGCATCCGAGCCAGGTTTTATGCGTAGATGTCATATGCACAAGTAGAACACAAGTGAGTTGTGGGCGATACAAGTCATACTGCTTACCAGCATGTCATACTTTGGCTCAGCGGTATTGTGAGATGAAGCGGCCCGGACCGACATTACGCGTACGCTTACGCGAGACTGGTTTCACCGTTACGAGCACTCGTGCTTAAAGGTGACTGGCGGGTGTCTGTCTCTCTCACTTTAGCTGAATCGAGTGTGGCTACGCCCGGTCCTTGCGAAGGTTAAAACAGCACTATCTTGATGAACTATCGTTGTGGTTTTGATGCGTAGGTAAGAACGGTTCTTGCTAAGCCCATAGCAGCCACGTAAAATTTGCAACAACAAAGTAGAGGACATCTAACTTGTTTTTGCAGGGCATGTTGTGATGTGATATGGTCAAGACGTGATGCTATATTTTATTGTATGAGATGATCATGTTTTGTAGCCGAAGTTATCGGCAACTGGCAGGAGCCATATGGTTGTCGCTTTATTGTATGAAATGCAAACGCCCTGTAATTGCTTTACTTTATCACTAAGCGGTAGCGATAGTCGTAGAAGCAATAGATGGTGTAACGACAACGATGCTAGGATGGAGATCGAGGTGTCGCGCCGGTGACGATGGTGATCACGGTGGTGCTTTGGAGATGGAGATCACAAGCACAAGATGATGATGGCCATATCATATCACTTATATTGATTGCATGTGATGTTTATCCTTTATGCATCTTATCTTGCTTTGATTGATGGTAGCATTTTAAGATGATCTCTCACTAAAATTATCAAGAAGTGTTCTCCCTGAGTATGCACCGTTGCGAAAGTTCTTTGTGCTGAGACACCACGTGATGATCGGGTGTGATAGGCTCTACGTTCAAATACAACGGGTGCAAAAAAGTTGCACACGCGGAATACTCAGGTTAAACTTGACGAGCCTAGCATATAACATATATGGCCTTGGAACACGGAGACCGAAAGGTCAAGCTTGAATCATATAGTAGATATGATCAACATATTGATGTTCACCGTTGAAACTACTCCATCTCACGTGACGATCGAACATGGTGTAGTTGATATGGATCACGTAATCACTTAGAGGATTAGAGGGATGTCTATCTACGTGGGAGTTCTTAAGTAATATGATTAATTGAACTTTAATTTATCATGAACTTAGTCCTAGTAGTATTTTGCAAATTATGTTATAGATCAATAGCTCGCGTTGTTGCTTTCATATGTTTATTTTGATATGTTCCTAGAGAAAACTGTGTTGAAAGATGTTAGTAGCAATGATGTGGATTGATCCGTGATCTGAGGTTTATCCTCATTGCTGCACAGAAGAATTATGTCCTTGATGCACCGCTAGGTGACAAACCACTTGTAGGAGCAGATGCAGACGTTATGAACGTTTGGCTAGCTCAATATGATGACTACTTGATAGTTTTGTGCACCATGCTTAACGGCTTAGAATCGGGACTTCAAAGATGTTTTTGAATGTCATGGACCATATGAGATGTTCCAGGAATTGAAGTTAACTATTTCAAGCAAATACCCGAGTTGAGAGATATGAAGTCTCCAACAAGTTCTATAGCTAAAAGATGGAGGAGAATCGCTCAACTAGTGAGGATGTGCTCAGATTGTCTGGGTACTTCAATCGCTTGAATCAAGTGGGAGTTAATCTTCCAGATAAGATAGTGATTGACAGAATTCTCTAGTCACCGTCACTAAGTTACTAGAACTTCGTGATGAACTATAGTATGCAAGGGATGATGAAAACGATTCTCGAGCTCTTCGGGACGTTGAAATCGACGAAGGTAGAAATCAAGAAAGAGCTTCAAGTATTGATGATTGACAAGACCACTAGTTTCAAGAAAAGGGCAAAGGGAAAGAAAGGGAAACTTCAAGTAGAATGGCAAACAAGTTGTCACTCCCGTGAAGAAGACCAAAGCTGGACCGAAGCCGCGGAAATGCCCTAAATATTTGGTGGATAAGAAGGCTGGCAAAGTGAACAAGGGTATATTTGATATACAGGTGTTTGATGTGTGCCTTACTAGTGTTTATAGTAGCCCCTGAGTATTTGATACTTGTTCGGTTGCTAAGATTAGTAACTCGAAACAGGAGTTACATAATAAACAGAGACTAGTTGAGGGGAAGTGACGATGAGTGTTGGAAATAGTTCCAAGATTGATATGATCATCATCACACACTCCCTATATTTTTGAGATTGGTGTTAAACCTAAATAAATGTTATTTAGTGTTTGTGTTGAGCATGAATATGATTTGATCATGTTTATTGCGATACGGTTATTCATTTGAAGTTAAAGAATAATTGTTATTCTGTTTACATGAATAAGACCTTCGACGGTTATACACCCAATGAAAATAGTTTGTTGGATCTCGATCGTAGTGATACACATATTCATAATATTGATGCCAAAAGATGCAAAGTTAATAATGATAGTGCAACTTATTTGTGGCACTGCCGTTTGGGTCATATCGGTGTAAAGCGCATGAAGAAACTCCATAAAGATGGATTTTCGGAATCACTTGGTTATGAATCATTTGATGCTTGCGAACCGTGCCTTTTGGGCAAGATGACTAAAACTTCGTTCTCCAGAACAATGGAACAAGCTACTAACTTATTGGAAATAATACATACCGATGTATGCAATCCAATGAGTGTTGATGCTCGTGGCAAGTATCATTATTTTCTGACCTTCACAAGATGATTTGAGCAGATATGGGTATATCTACTTGATGAAACATAAGTCTGAAATAGTTGAAAGGTTCAAAGAATTTCAGAGTGAAGTGGAAAAATCATCGTAACAAGAAAATAAAGTTTCTGCGATCTGATCGCGGAGACGAATATTTGAGTTACGAGTTTGGTATTCATTTAAAACAATGTGGAATAGTTTCACAGCTCACGCCACCTAGAACACCACAACGTTATGGTGTGTCCGAACGTCGTAACCGCACTTTATTGCATATGGTGCGATCTATGATGTCTCTTACCGTTATCGTTTTGGGGTTATGCATTAGAGACAGCTGCATTCACGTTAAAAGGGCACCATCTAAATCCATTGAGACAACACCATATGAACTGTGGTTTAGCGAGAAACCCAAGTTGTCGTTTCTTAAAGTTTGAGGCTACGATGCTTATGTGAAAAAGTTTCATCCTGATAAGCTCAAACCCAAATCGGAGAAGTGCGTCTTCATAGAATACCCAAAGGAAACTGTTGGGGTACACCTTCTGAGGGAGTCCTGGACTAGGGGGTGTCCGGACAGTCGGACTATCATCGTCCGCCAGACTCCAAGACTACGAAGATACAAGATTGAAGACTCCGTCCCGTGTCCATATGGGACTTTCCTTGGCGTGGAAGGCAAGCTTGGCGATACGGATATGTAGATCTCCTACCATTGTAACCGACTCTGTGTAACCCTAGCCCTCTCCGGTGTCTATATAAACCGGAGGGTTTTAGTCCGTAGGACACAACATCCATTACAACAATCATACCATAGGCTAGCTTCTAGGGTTTAGCTTCTAGGGTTTACAATATTAATCAAGCAGGACGTAGGGTTTTACCTCCATCAAGAGGGCCCAAACCTGGGTAAAACATCGTGTCCCTTGTCTCCTGTTACCATCCGCCTAGACGCACAGTTCGGGACCCCTTCCCGAGATCCGCCGGTTTTGACACCGACATTGGTGCTTTCATTGAGAGTTCCTCTGTGTCGTCACCGATAGGCTCGATGGCTTCTTCAATCAACAACAACGCCATCCAGGGTGAGACTTTTTCCCCGGACAGATCTTCGTATTCGGCGGCCTCGCACTGCGGGCTAATTCACTTGGCCATCTGGAGCAGATCGAAAGCTACGCCCCTGGCCGTCAGGTCAGGTTCGGAAGCCTAAACTTCACGGCCGACATCTGCGGGGACTTGATCTTCGACGGACTTGAGCCACAGCCGAGCGTGCCGCACCGTCACGATGGGCATGATTTAGCTCTGCCGCCGGACAGTGCCTTGGTGGCCGCACACGAATCTGCTCCGGCCCTCAGTCCGGAGCCGATCGCCCAGATCGAGGACCGGTGGCTGGACACCGCCTCGGGGGCTGCAACTTCAGCGGCGATGGAGCTGAACACTGACCTTGTCCCCTATAAAGCTCGTGACTCAAAGGTGCCGGACTCCCTGCCGGACTCCGAACCTCCTGCGCCCCTGCCAATCGAATCCGATTGGGCGCCAATCATGGAGTTCACCGCTGCGGACATCTTTCAGCACTCGCCCTTTGGCGACATTCTAAATTCGCTAAAACATCTCTCGCTATCCGGAGAGCCCTGGCCGGATTATGGCCAGGATGGTTGGGATGCGGACAACGAGGAAATTCAAAGCCCACCCAACACCCCCCTTTGTAGCCACTGTCGATGATCTAACCGACATGCTAGACTATGACTCCGAAGACATCGACAGTATGGACGACGATGCCGGAGACGATCAAGAACCAGCACTCATAGAGCACTGGAAGGTCACCCCAACCCATGATGTATATATGGTGGATACCCCAAAAGGAAGCGATAACGAGGACCAACGGGGCGCGGCAAAGGATAATCCCGCCGATAAACAACCAAAACGGCGACGCAGACGCTGCCCTAAGTCCCGCCTCGACAACAACAACGCTCCTAATGACCCAGCAATAGAGCAGGGCAAACCAGTGGACGACGAACATGCAGCCAAGCAACCGTCTGAACAGGACGAGTCGGATAATCAATCCATGCCCGGCGAAACCAACAGTCCAGACGACCTCACGCCAGACACACCACCGGAGAATAAGAGCCTTCAGAAAAGACTCGTCGCCACTGCAAGAAGTTTGAAGAAGGAAAAATGGAAGCTCAAAACAGCGGAAGACATACTCAGAATGAGGTGGAGCAAAGTGCTCAAAACCGCAGACAAATACGGCAACGGCCATCAATCAAAGAGCTACCCGAAGCGCAAGCTGCTGCCAGAATTTGACGAGGAAGCCATAGAGCCTCCACAGTCAAAAAACAAAGAGGCCGCCTGGCCGGATAGACGGCCAGAGGATAGGCCAAAATCTACAAGCGGCGCCGCACACAAGCCGACTCATGACCCTGGGAAAACAGATGGCCCAGCCAGGTCCATTTACGGGCCAAAAAAGAGGGCCCCAGGAAGCAACACAACACGCCAAGTGTTCGAAGACAGCGGTACACCCAAATACAGGGGCGCCGCACACCCACTATGTTTCACCAATGAGGTGCTGGATCATGAATTCCCTGCAGGGTTTAAACCCATAAACATAGAGGGTTACGACAGAACAACAGACCTTGGAGTCTGGATAGAGGATTATATACTACTCATACACATGGCTAGAGGAGATGACCTCCACGCCATAAAATACCTACCCCTCAAGCTCAAAGGGCCAGCTCGGCATTGGCTCAAAAGCCTCCCAGAAAATACTGTTGGAAGTTAGGAAGAGCTTGAGGACGCGTTTAGAGCAAATTTTCAAGGGACTTATGTCTGCCCTCCGGATGCAGACGATCTAAGTCATATAACTCAACAACCCGGAGAGTCAGCGCGCAAATTCTGGAATAGGTTCCTTACTAAAAAGAACCAAATAGTCGACTGTCCGGACGCCGAAGCCTTAGCAGCTTTTAAACACAACGTCCGAGACGAATGGCTCGCCAGACACCTCGGCCAAGAGAAGCCGAGGACAATGTCCGTGCTAACAAGCCTCATGACCCGCTTTTGCGCGGGGGAAGATAGCTGGCTAGCAAGATGCAGCACCAGCGACCCGAGTACATCCGAAATCAGAGATGGAAACGGAAAATCACGGCGCAGAAAAGATCAGCGCCGGAATAAAGAGAAAAGCCCAAAGAACACGGCGGTCAACGCCGGATTCAAAAGCTCGCGTCCAAACAACAAAACACTGCCTCTTAAGGATAACAGTGATGAGCTATCCAACTTAAACAAAATTTTGGATCGGATATGTCAAATCCACAGTACCCCCGGAAGGCCTGCAAAGCACACCCACCGAGATTGTTGGGTTTTTAAACAGTCCGGCCGACTCAACGCCGAACACAAGGGGCTTGACGCATCAAGCGAGGATGATGATAAACCCCACCAGCAGAGCACCGGAAAACAAAAGAGTTTCCCACAAGAAGTCGAAGCAGTAAACTCATTTCATGTGATAATACGGAAAAACAATGCGGCACCCGCTAAGATGGGTCTCGCACGGTCCACCCCAGCGGAACCTCGAGATTGGATGTCAAAACCAATCACTTTTGACCACCTGGATTATTCCAGAAGTGTTCGAAATGCAGGATGGACTGCTCTGATATTGGATCCTATAATTGACGGACTACAATTTACACAAGTCCTGATGGACGGAGGCAGCGATTTAAACCTGCTATATCCGAACACAATCCGCAAGTTGGGGATAAACCTTACTACAATTCGACATAGCCGCACTTCCTTTAAAGGAGTGACGCCAGGCCCTTACGCCGAGTGCACAGGCTCCCTATTACTAGAAGTTGTGTTCGGGTCACCGAACAACTTCCGACGCGAAAAACTAATCTTTCACGTCGTCCCATTCAAAAGTAGCTATCAAGCACTATTGGGACGTGAAGCTTTTGTCCGCTTTAACGCAATACCACATTACACGTCTCTTACACTTAAAATGCCCGGTCCACGTGGCATTATTTCATTAAGAGGGTCATCTAAAGACCCCGGACATGGCTAGACGAGTCCGGCATAAATAAGCTAGGGGCTCCCTAGCCGTGCACCCCTTCACAAGGGGCTGTGCGTATAAGCAATAATGAGCTAATATAGACTCCGCTTTATTTATTTATTGATATTTTTCATACACTTTTTCGCACGATTTCCTTTCAAACTAAGTTCCTCTCTTTTTACAGATGAACACCGTGCACACCCCTCCAGGATAACGGCACAACGGAGACATAGGCGCAGACGTGCAGTAGGGACCCGTTGCTAGGATTCTTTTCAGATTAAGACCCTACGTAAACCTTTTTTACTATCTCTTGTTGCTATAAACCCCTGGTTTTTCATGATAACCAGAGAGGATACTGACGTTTTGGCATCGGCCGCGTCAGAGGACCTCACCCGTACCTGGACACAAGGGGCTTAGGGCATTGTTTCGCCCATTATTATAAAAGACCGAACACCTTAGGGAGTGTTCGGCGTCTCGAGTTAGGCCTTATATGCATCAGCTTTGAATCATGTCTTTGGTCAAATGTTGGGTTTGCCTGGCTCCTGAGTTTTGCTGCCTTACGTTCCGTATCATCGGCTAACGTGGCACCAGGAGAACTACTGCGATTGTGCCCCAGTTCGGCTGGGCGAGCACCTCAGTAGAGAAAGCCGAAAACTGACTGTCATGATACAGCGAGAGACTGGTCAACCACTCGATCGACCATCGGAATGTTTAGAATTCCTCCGCTTTGACGAAGGACCGTTTCCCGGTCAGGCACACACGCGCCTTGAATTCGGAGAGCGCGGTGCCCCCAGGGGCTATATCATAGCCCCACCCTCGAACTCCAATGGCTAAGTGAAAGTGATAAAGCATCATAGTCCGGTTGCCTCGTTTACTACGCTACCACCTCCTCAACAGGACCGAGACGTCGGATTAAGTGTGAAAATGCGCTATTTTTGCGAACACCCCCGCACCTTGTGCGTGGGGGCTAAAGCCGAAGACTGCCATCTTTCAGGTTATACACACGTATACATAAACGGCCGCATAGGAGATATTTCAATACTTGGAACGCACAAGTATAAAAAGCGATTACATCATAACCATTGTTTTTCAAAATAAAACGTTCATTTGAACGTGACATTTTTTGAGCACTGCGACTCTATTACACGAGCACCACGCATAACTTCCCCAAAATAGTGCTCGGTGGGTAACCGGCTTTCGTCCGAACCCTGGGTTGCAACAGCGGTGGCATCCATCTCTGTCCAATGTGTCTTCACACGGGCAAGGGCCATCCGCGTACCCTCTATGCAGGCCGACCGCTTCATCTCCTTGATATGCGGCACCACCCCAAGAAACTTCTGCAATAAGCCAAAATAGCTCGTCGGCTTGGGCCTCTCCGGCCAGACATGAGTCACGATATCCGTCATGGCAAGTCCAGACAACCTATTCAGCTCAGCCCATTCGGCCAACCGATCGGTCAGCGGAAGTGAACGATCCGGACTATGGAATTGAGACCAAAATAGCTCTTCCGTCTTGTGATCCTTCTGACTTCGGAAGTGCACAACGGCATCCGCCGCACTCGCCGCTAAGTCCATGTATGGATCCTCCGAACCCCACAGCTGGCCAAGCTGGGCATACTTTGGATCCGTAAACCTGCGGCGTAGCAGAAAAGGCTTGCCAGCCACAATGTCTCCGGCCTGACGCAGCTCCTCCTTCATAGCCCGCATTGCAGAACGGGCATCCTTGGCTTCGGCGGTGGCCTTCCCCAGGTCTTCTCGCTCCGATAGGCGCTCCTTTTCAATAGCCTCATTGCGGTCGGTAGCATCCTTCAATTTAACGGCCAATTCGGCCATCTCTTCCCTGCTTCGGCAGTGTGCAGCCCTTTCGGCTTCTAACTCCTCGGCCGCCCTCGAGGCAGCCGCATCACTCCTTCTGGCTTTCTCCTTGGCTTGAGCAAGTTCTTCCCGAAGGCTCTCCACAGCAACAGCACCATCTGCGTCAAGCATAAATATTGTAAGAGGAGGGCTTTAGCTCCCTTAATAGGTGACTGTGGAGAATCAATTTACCTTGCGACTCGTCAAGTCGCTTGTTGACTAGCGCGATGTCTGCATCCGCCACATCGAGTTGCTGCATTAATTCAGCAACTCCATCAGTCCGGCTAGCCCCCGGACTATCCACCACCTGCATAGGAAAGGCGACACTCAATACCTGCGATTTTGATCCTCGGCACGCTGTCGCTTTCGACAACCTACCGAGTCTCAGGGGCTACTATCTATACAGGGCACACTTTCATGTGCAAAACTGTCAAAAAGGCGCGTCATTTTTACGTACCTCAAAACCCGCCAGCAAACTCCTGACGGCATTATGCAATCCGTTTTCGGCGGACGAAATCCTTCCAATCACCGTACTCATTAATGCACGGTGATCTTCTGAGATGGACGCCCTCTCAAGCAGATCCTTCAGCTCCCCGGCCGAACACTAGTCCGCGCCGAACTCTTCGGCTCTGCCGGACTCGGGGATACCCTCCGTGACGACACTTCAGGCTCGTCCGCCCTATCCGACGGCGCAGCAGACGGAGGTGTCTTGCTCTCCATCTTCTCCGGACGAAGATCCCCCAAAGACGAGCTCATCTGAGAAGGTCGGAGATCCGAGCTACAAGGTAAAAAACTCGGTTATCCTCAGAAGCACAAATAGGGATGTCTCTCGTTACCAAACTCCCTTTTTTCAACTCATGGCTCGCTGGAGGGCTGATGCTTTAGGGGAGATTGTGCGGCCGGGGCCTCCCCGGACGCAGGACCCTCTGGTGAAGACTTCTTCCCCCGCTTAGGGGCTTTGGCCTCTGGATTTTCGGAGGCGGTCCTCTTCTCCCCCTGGAGGGAGGGATTCTCGATCCCCCCTTCTTCAAGCGCCCCCTTGGGCGAAGTGGTAGCTCCTCCATTTTCCCCTTCGCCTTCTTCTGAAGGCACAACCTCCAACATTCTGACCAGCACGGGCTCCGACGCGGTCTCTGGGAGGGGGGCTGGACACCGTATCAGCTTTGCTTGTGCTATCCACTCCTATTGAAGGATAACGGGTTAAAAGGCGAATTGTAGAACGGCAAACAAATGGTACGCCCGAACACTGAGCTACTTACTTGAGTATCCGGGCTATTGCAGCTTAGGCCGGCATCCTCGGTCAATTCCGGACACACCTCCTGTGATCCGAAGAACAACTTGTACATCTCCACGGGTGTCGTACCCATGAAGTGTTGGAGAATCCGTGGTCCCTTCGGATTGTATTCCCATAGCCGGAGAGGACAGCGTTTGCAGGGCAGGAGACGCCTAATTAGCATGACCTGCACCACCACGACCAGATCGATCTCCCTCGCTTGGAGGTCTCGAATCTAGCCCTGCAATAAGGGCACGTCTTTTGACGGCCCCCAATTGAGCCCTTGGTTGACCCACGACATCAACCGTCGTGGAGGTCCCGAGCGGAATGGAGGCGGCGGCTTCTCCTGCCGCCCTTTGGAGCGGTGATATAGAACCACTCCTGCTACCACAAGCCGGGCTCCTCTTGGAAGGAGCCCTCAGGCCACAGGGCATCGGCCCTCCTGCTTACGGCCGCCCCGCCGCACTCTGCTTGACGCCCCCCGATCATCTTCGGCTCCACATTGAAGGTCTTCAGCCACAGGCCAAAGTGGGGGGTGACACGGAGGAAGGCTTCGCAGACGATGATGAATGCGGAGATATGGAGGATGGACTTCGGAGCCAAGTCGTGGAATTCCAACCCATAGTAAAACATGAGCCCTCTCACAAAAGGATCCGTCGGGAAGCCTAAACCCCGACGGAGGTGGGATACAAAGATGACATACTCGCCGGGCTCGGGGGTGGGGATGGCCTGCCCTTCGGCGGGCAACCTGTGCGAAATCTCGTAGGACAGGTACTTGGCTTCTCGCAGCTTTAGCACGTCCTCCTCTGTAACGGAGGAGGGCATCCACCGGCCCTGAAGGTCGGAGCCGGACATTGTTGAAGGTCCGAAGCGCTCGAATCTGGGGCTCTAGGTGTTGGAACTTGGAGCAAGGAGAAGATTCGGTGGAAGATTGAAGAAAAGGAACAAGCCTTGGTCCTATTATAAAGAGGGAGAATACCAAGAGCCGTCTCCGTGACCGTTCGGGACTCGCCTTCGATAGAGGAGGCGTGGCAACGGGCGCGATTGGGTTACCCATGTCCGTATTGATGAGAATCCCGGAATAAGGGGAACACGATCTCTGCTTCAACAAGACGTGCCAAGGAAACCGCCTCGCTAAACACGCTGAGGCGGTATAATAAAAAACGATTCAAGTAAAGGCTTGGTAGTGGTGTGATGTCACGCTGCAGAATACGTCAGCAGATTGAACTTGTGCACATATTATTCTCTCTACGGTGGGATGTGGAACTTATTTTGCAGAGCCGGACACTATCCAGGTGTTCACAATCTTCTATGGATTATTCAAAGGAGGAACCCGCCTTGCAATGCCGAACATTATGCGCGCCGGACTCATCGTCATTGAAGCCAGGTTCAGGGGCTAATGAGGGAGTCCTGGACTAGGGGGTGTCCGGACAGCCGGACTATCATCGTCCGCCGGACTCCAAGACTACGAAGATACAAGATTGAAGACTCCGTCCCGTGTCCGGATGGGACTTTCCATGGCGTGGAAGGCAAGCTTGGCGATACGGATATGTAGATCTCCTACCATTGTAACCGACTCTATGTAACCCTAGCCCTCTCCGGTGTCTATATAAACTGGAGGGTTTTAGTACGTAGGACACAACATCCATTACAACAATCATACCATAGGCTAGCTTCTAGGGTTTAGCCTCCTTGATCTCGTGGTAGATCCACTCTTGTACTACCCATATCATCAATATTAATCAAGCAGGACATAGGGTTTTACCTCCATCAAGAGGGCCCGAACCTGGGTAAAACATCGTGTCCCTTGTCTCCTGTTACCATCCGCCTAGACGCACAGTTCGGACCCCCTACCCGAGATCCGCCGGTTTTGACACCGACACCTTCTATCACAAATCCGAAGGCAAGATATTCGTTGCTAAAATGGATCCTTTCTAGAGAAGGAGTTTCTCTCGAAAGAAGTGAGTGGGAGGAAAGTAGAGCTTGATAAGGTAATTGTACCTTCTCCTGAATTGGAAAATAGTTCATCACTGAAATCAGTTCCAGTGATTCCTACACCAATTAGTGAGGAAGCTAATGATGATGATCATGAAACTTCTGATCAAGTTACTACAGAACCTCGTATGTCTTCCAAAGTATGGTCCGCACCAAAGTGGTACGGTAATCCTATTCTGGAAATCATGTTACTAGACCATGATGAACCTACGAACTATGAGGAAGCTATGATGAGCCCAAATTCCGCAAAATGGCTTGAGGCCATGAAATCTGAGATGGGATCCATGTATGAGAACAAAGTGTGGACTTTGGTGGACTTGCTCGATGATCGGCAAGCCATAGAAAATAAGTGGATCATCAAGAGGAAGACGGACGCTGATAGTAGTGTTACTATCTACAAAGCTAGACTTGTCGAAAAAGGTTTTTTGACAAAGTTCAAGGTGTTGAACACAATGAGATTTTCTCACTCGTATCGATGCTTAAGAGTCTGTCTAAATCATGTTAGCAATTGCCACATTTTATGAAATTTGGCAAATGGATGTCAAAACTACATTCCTTAATGGATTTATTAAAGAAGAGTTGTATATGATACAACTAGAAGGTTTTGTCAATCCTAAAAGTGCTAACAAAATGTGCAATCTCCAGCGATCCATCTATGGACTGGTGCAAGCATCTCAGAGTTGGAATATACGCTTTGATAAGTTGATCAAACCATATAGTATTATACAGACTTGCGGTGAAGCCTGTATTTACAAGAAAGTGAGTGGGAGCTCTGTAGCATTTCTAATACTATAGATGACATATTGTTGATTGGAAATGATATAGAATTTCTGGATAGCATAAAGGGATACTTGAATAAAAGTTTTTCAAAGAAAGACCTCGGCAAAGCTACTTACATATTGAGCACCAAGATCTATTGAGATAGATCAAGACGCTTGATAAGATTTTCAATGAGTACATACCTTGACAAGATTTTGAAGTAGTTCAAAATGGAACAGTCAAAGAAAAAGTTCTTGCGTGTGTTGCAAATGTATGAAATTGAGTAAGACTCAAATCCCGACCACATCAGAAAATAGAAAGAGAATGAAAGTCATTCACTATGGCTCAGTCATAGGTTCTATAAAGTATGCTATGCTATGTACCAGACCTATTGTATACCTTGCTCTGAATTTGGCAAGGGAGTACAATAGTGATCTAGGAGTAGATCACTGGACATTGGTCAAGAATATCCTTAGTAAGGACTAAGGAAATATTTCTCGGTTATGGAGGTGATAAAAGAGCCCATCGTAAAGAGTTACATCGGTGCAAGCTTTTACACCGATCCAGATGACTCTAAGTCTCAATCTGGATACAAATTAAAAGTGGGAGCAATTAGCTAGAGTAGCTCCGTGCAGAACATTGTAGACATAGAATATTTGCAAAATACATACGGCTCTGAATATGACAGACCCGTTGACAAAGCTTCTGTCACGAGCAAAACATGATCACACCTTAGTACGCTTTGGGTGTTTATCACATAACGATGTGAACTAGATTATTGACTCTAGTAAACCCTTTGGGTGTTAGTCACATGACGATGTGAACTATGGGTGTTAATCATATACAGATATGAATATTGGTGTTAAATCACATGGCGATGTGAACTAGATTATTGACTCTAGTGCAAGTGGGAGACTGAAGGAAATATGCCCTAGAGGCAATAATAAAGTTATTATTTATTTCCTTATATCATGATAAATGTTTATTATTCATGCTAGAATTGTATTAACCGGAAACATAATACATGTGTGAATACATAGACAAACATAGTGTCACTAGTATGCCTCTACTTGACTAGCTCGTTGAATCAAAGATGGTTAAGTTTCCTAGCCATAGACATGAGTTGTCATTTGATTAACGGGATCACATCATTAGGAGAATGATGTGATTGACTTGACCCATTCCGTTAGCCTAGCACTTGATCGTTTAGTATGTTGCTATTGCTTTCTTCATGACTTATACATGTTCCTGTAACTATGAGATTATGCAACTCCCGTTTACCGGAGGAACACTTTGGGTGCTACCAAACATCACAACGTAACTGGGTGATTATAAAGGAGTACTACATGTGTCTCCGAAGGTACATGTTGGGTTGGCGTATTTCGAGATTAGGTTTTGTCACTCCGATTGTCGGAGAGGTATCTCTAGGCCCTCTCGGTAATGCACATCACTTAAGCCTTGCAAGCATTGTAACAAATGAGTTAGTTGCGGGATGATGTATTACGGAACGAGTAAAGAGACTTGCCAGTAACGAGATTGCACTAGGTATTGAGATACCGACGATCGAATCTCGGGCAAGTAACATACCGATGACAAAGGGAACAACGTATGTTGTTATGCGGTTTGACCGATAAAGATCTTCGTAGAATATGTGGGAGCCAATATGGGCATCCAGGTCCCGCTATTGGTTATTGACCGGAAACGTGTTTCGGTCATGTCTACATAGTTCTCGAACCCGTAGGGTCCGCACGCTTAATGTTACGATGACAATTTCATTATGAGTTTATAAGTTTTGATGTACCGAAGTTTGTTCGGAGTCCCGAATGTGATCACGGACATGACGAGGAGTCTCGAAATGGTCGAGACATAAAGATTGATATATTGGAAGCCTATATTTGGACATCGGAAGTGTTCCTGGTGAAATCGGCATTTTACCGGAGTACCAGAGGGTTACCGGAACCCTCCCGGGGGTTATTGGGCCTTCATGGGCCCTAAGGGAGAAGAGGAGAGGAGGCAAGAGGTGGGCTGCGCCCCCTCCCCTTCCTAGTCCGAATAGGACAAGGAGAGGGGGGCGGCGCCCCCCCTTCCTTCCCCTCTTCCTCCTCCTTCCCCCTTCTCCTACTCCAACTAGGAAAGAAGGGAGTCCTACTCCCGGTGGGAGTAGGACTCCCCCTCGGCGCGCCCTCCTTGGCCGGCTGCCCCCTCCCCCTTGGCTCCTTTATATACGGGGGCAGGGGGCACCCTAGAACACACAAGTTGATCTATGGATCGTTCCTTAGCCGTGTGCGGTGCCCCCGTCCACCATATTCCACTTCGGTCATATCGTTGCGGTGCTTAGGCGAAGCCCTGCGCCGGTAGAGCATCATCATCGTCGCCATGCCGTCGTGCTGACAAAACTCATCCCCGACACTTTGCTGGAATTGAGTTCGGGGATCGTCATCGAGCTGAACGTGTGCTGAACTCGTAGGTGCCGTACGTTCCATACTTGGATCGGTCGGATCGTGAAGACGTACGACTGCATCAACCGCGTTGTCATAACGCTTCCGCTTACAGTCTACGAGGGTACGTGGACATACACTCTCCCCTCTCGTTGCTATGCATCACCATGATCTTGCGTGTGCATAGGAAAATTTTGAAATTACTACATTACCCAACACATGGTGGGTTGTATCACTGGAACCGTCCTTAAGCACTTAGTTCTGCATATGTTGTCCAATGACTAGCTACTACCATGCATTGGAATGCTTAAGTGCCCCTCTCGACTTATTAACCCACTTGATCTCTGTCCAGGAGTCGCAACTAGTTTCTGGTGTTTGTAGGTAGTGTTATTTTTCTACCAAGTGGCACCCGGCACGGTAGGCATGGGACAGACTAGGCACACGTGGCGTGGTGTACCGAGTGGCACCCAGATGGTGGGCTCGGGAACCCTGCACACATCGTTTGGGGCCGTGATGGAAACCTTGGCCGGACTCCCTCGCGGATGGAACCCGAATAGGCGATAAACCTGGACTAGAGTCTTGTGTGGTTAGTCAGGTCGTGGCCGACACCCTCGCCAGGCTTCTGCTTGAAGGTTGCCGAGATACATGGCGTGTACATGGCGGTAAGTGGCGAGAGCGTGTGTGAAGAAGTACACCCCTGCAGGGTTAACATGATCTATTCGAATAGCCAGGTCTGCGGTTGTGGACTTCTTGGATGCTTACGTGGTACATAGAAAACTTGAAGTGGATACTCTAAAATTCTCAAGACAAGTGTGAGTGCTATGGATGGCCTTATCGTAGGGAGACGGGGATGAATCCATAGTAGTGTATTGTGTGGTGATTAGTGGACTCGTGTGCGCCACCTCACCTCAAAGAAGTTTCTCGTAGTCGTAGAATAGGATAGCCACTGAGTCAAAGCTGGCTTGCTACAACTAAACCCCACATTATCTTCTTGATACAAATGCATGTATGATAGGATCTGATGTAAGTCTTGCTGAGTACCTTTGTACTCATGTTGTTTTATTTATGTTTTTGCAGCGGAGACTTCGATCTTACTAGTGTTCTCGTGGACTTCGACGAGTAGCTTGTACCTCAGCTACTATCTTGATAGGATGTTGTAGATAGTCAGGCTCTTCAGCCTTTTTCATTTGTAGATGTCTGTACCCAGACATGTAATGCTTCCGCTTTTTGCTTGTATGCTCTGAATGCTCGGTCATGTGACCCCTGTTTGCAATAAATGCTATGATGGCTCTTTGAGCCTTATCTATATGAGTTGTTGAGTTATGTTGTGGTGCCATGTTGTATAGCACATACTTGTATGTTATGCGTACGTGTAATGTGTATTGCTATGTGTGGGATCTAACTATCTAGTTGTTTATCCTTAGTAGCCTCTCTTACCAGGAAATGTCTCCTAGTGCTTCCACTGAGCTCTGGTAGCTTGCTACTGCTCCGAAACGCTTAGGCTGGCCGGCATGTGTCCTTCTTCATTCTTTTGTCTGTCCCTTCGGGGTAATGTCATGCGGTGTCTACCGGAGTCCTGTTAGCCTGCTACAGCCTGGATTCTCCGGAGTCCTGCTAGCCCAGCTGCTACAGCCCGGATTCACTCGCTGATGACCGACACGTTCGTTGCTGGGTCATGTCTGCCTGTCCCCGTAAGTTAATGCCACTTTGGATTCACGACTAGCCATGTCAGCCCGGGTTCTCTGTCATATGGATGCTAGCGACACTTATCATATACGTGTGCCAAAAGGCGCAAACAGTCCCGGGCCTGGTAAGGCGACACCCGTGGGAATACCATGCGCGAGGCCGCAAAGTGATATGAAGTGTTACATGCTAGATCGGTGTGACTATGGATCGGGGTCCTGACAGCTTTGGTATCAGAGCCTGACTGCCTGTAGGATTACCAAGCCAAACTGGTTGAAGTTGAGTCTAGAAATTCTTTAGATATATAAGGGAATTGATTGTGGGAAAAACATAAGGCTCTTTTTACTCCATATACCTCATGGCCTTCTGATCTGAGTCATCCCACCTTTCCTACGGGGTTAAAGAACTAGGCTTCTCTTCCGTGTATCAGGATCACGTGTTACTAATCCATAGTCCCATAGGATTGGTTGGTCAGAGTCATACCCAGTTTTCGAGTACTTCCGGTGTAGCTTGTTTAGTACTATCCCAGAACCTTGAGTGGTGATGTTGAGTTGTTGTACTATCCCATTTTGGCAGGATGTCCCATTTTGAGCATTCTACTGCCGTTATGCTGCCGGAATTGCCCTAGGAGTTCCAGAGATACTAATTCCTTATCCTACATTCTACAATCGATAGTTTATGTTGATCCGTCCTTGGTTTCGTTTCTCAGGATGTCATCAGTTAAACGAAGTTCTGTTGCTCGTAGCCAGAACCACGGAGATGGTAGGGATGAGTATCCTCCCGACCAGTCTTCGTTGGCAGAGTTCATGTTAGAGATGGAGAGGAACAAGCATGAGTCTAACCGCTTGTTGGCACGTATCGAGGAGAACACCGCACATCAGTTCAAAGAGTCTGCAACCATTCATGACTTCATTCGCTTGCACCCACCTACCTTTCATCATTCCATTGAGCCACTCGATGCAGATGACTAGATCCGTAGCATCACTCATAAGCTGCATTCCGCAAACGTAGCTGAAGATGACAAGGTCACCTATGCCACATACCATCTGGAAGGTCCTGCTAGTCTTTGGTTGCACAACTATGAGGCTATGCTTCCAGCTGGCCAGATTCCTACCTGGGGGGATTTCATTGAGTCTTTTTGCGAGCATCACATTCTCCAGGCCCTCATTGATCGCAAGAGAGAAGAGTTCTGTAGTTTCACCCAGAGTAAGATGGTTGTTGATGCTTACAGTAGAGAGTTCGAGATCCTCGCCCGCTATGCCACAGAAGAGGTGTCCACGGACGCTAAGAAGCAGGCTAGGTTCTTGAAGGTTCTCAACCCCAAGTTGCGTCGTGATCTCCTACTGCATCATTGTGATACATTCCAAGCTCTTGTGAACAAGGCCATCAATGCAGAGACAGCTTAGCTCACTTACGAGGAGTCTCGTAAGCACACCCGTGATTTGGGATCTTCCTCGGGTTCTGGTTCTCAGAAGCGTCGGATTTAGGTTCCAAACTCTGCTCTTCCTTCTGGATATACACCGAGGCCATACTATGTGGTGCCCCACCCATCTCAGTCATATGCTCCACCCAGGCCTATTGGTAGACCGCTTGTCAGTGCGGGTCCACGTCCAACCTCAGGGACTTGCTTCACATGCGGGAAGCCAGGACACTATGCACGTGACTGCTCTCAGGCTAGTTATGCTCCACCCCGGCTCGAGAAGTCTGTTGGCTGTGTCAAGCCATCAAGTAAGACGATCAGTGCCAAGTCAGCTCGCAGTAAACATGGACGTGTGCATCACGTCCGAGCTAGTAACGCTCATGATGATCCGGATGTCGTTCTTGGTACACTCCTTGTCAACTGTCACCCAGCATCTGTTCTGTTCGATACTGGAGCATCTCACTCCTTCATTTCTAAAAGCTATGCTCGTTTGCACGACATGTCATTTTGTGATATGCAACTCCCTTGAAATCCAAACCCCAGGGTCTAGATGGCAAACTACTAGAATCAGCTATGGTAATGAAATCCTTGTTGATAGATTTGTATTCCTTGCATCACTTGTAGCCCTCAAGTCCTCAGACATTAACATCATCTTGGGTATGGACTGGATGACAGCTCATCATGCCAAGATTGATTGTTACACCAGATCTGTTCAGCTTGCACACCCATCTGGCAAGATAGTCACTGTATCCACTAGAGTTGCAAGGCGTCGGCTCTATTCTCTTAATGCTAACCCTCTTCCAGACCTTGAAGATATCTCGGTAGTCCATGACTTTCCGGATGTCTTTCCAGAGGAACTGCCAAGTGTTCCACCTGACAGAGATGTAGAGTTCGTCATAGATCTTATCCCAGGAACTGCTCCAATCTCTAGGAGACCTTACAAAATGGCACCCTTAGAACTAGCTGAGCTTAAGAAACAACTTGATGAGTCCTTGCAAAAGGGTTTCATCCGTCCTAGTTCTTCTCCTTGGGATTGCCCCGTCCTCTTCGTCAAGAAGAAGGATGGTACGGACCGGATGGTTGTAGATTACTGTCCCGTTAATTTGGTCACGATAAAGAAAAAATATCCGCTCCCCAGGATCAACGATCTGTATGATCAGCTCGCTGGATCCTCAGTCTTCTCCAAGATGGATTTGAGGTTAGGCTACCACCAAATCAAGATCAAAAATGGGGACATCCCCAAGACAGCCTTTGTCACTCGTTATGGCCAGTACGAGTACACCATCATGTCCTTCGGTCTAACCAATGCTCCAGCAACATTCTCTTGCTTGATGAACTCGATCTTCATGGAGTACTTAGATAAATTCGTCGTGGTTTACCTCGATGATATTCTTATTTACTCGAAGAATGAGGAAGAGCATGCCGAACATCTTAGACTTGTGTTAGAAAAACTCAGAGAGCACCGCCTTTATGCCAAGTTCTCCAAGTGTGAATTTTGGTTGCCAGAAGTGACCTACCTAGGCCACGTAATCTCTGGTAAGGGCATTGCTATCAATCCCGAGAGAGTTCAGGCCGTTCTTGATTGGACTCCACCTGAAATGGTTAAACAAGTTAGGAGTTTCCTTGGTCTAGCCAGCTATTGTCGCTGCTTTGTTGAAAACTTCTCCAAAGTAGCCAAACCTCTCACGAAATTTCTCAAGAAAGATAAAAACTTTGAATGCTCCCCACAGTGTGAGTACAGTTTTCAGGAACTGAAAAGACGCCTAACTTCTGCTCCCATACTTGTGCCACCGGATTTCACTAAAGACTGTGTTATCTACTGTGATGCCTCACGATAGGGACTAGGTTGCATTCTTATGGAGGATCGTCATGTGATTGCCTATGCATCTCGATAGTTGCATCCACATGAGGAGAATTATCCTACACATGATCTAGAGCTTGCAGCCATAGTCCATGCAGCCAAGACCTGGCGACATTACCTTCTTGGTAAACGTTGCGAGATCTACACCGATCATCAGAGTCTCAAGTATATCTTCACACAACCTGATCTGAACCTTAGGCAAAGACGTTGGTTGGAAGTGATCTCAGATTATGATCTAGGGATTACTTACACTCCAGGCAAAGCCAATGTCATGGCTGATGCATTAAGTCGTAAATCCTATTGCAACAATCTCATGTTGCGGCAGGGCCAACCACTTCTCCATGAGGAATTCTGTAAGCTTAATCTCCAGATTGCTCCTCGGATTCCTTTCTACCTTGGTGGCGAAACCTACCCTTGAGGATCAGATCATTACTGACCAGAAGTTTGATAGGGGTGTTATCTGCATCAAGAGAAACATTAAGAAGGGAGTTGGTGGATGTTTCTCTATGGATGATCGCGGTGTTGTTTTCTTGGAGAATCGCTTGGTGGTTCCCAAGAATCAACATTCGCGACAATTGATTCTTAAGGAGGCGCATGAATCCCCTCTCACGATTCATCCCCGTAGTACTAAGATGTATCAGGACCTACGCTAGAGGTTCTGGTGGACTAGGATGAAGAGAGAAATCGCTCAGTTTATTGCTAACTGTGATGTTTGTCATCGCGTTAAGGTAGAGCATCAAAGACCTGCTGGCACCCTTCAGCCTTTAGCTATTCCTGAGTGGAAATGGGATAAAGTTGGTATGGACTTCATCACCGGCTTTCCCAGGGCCAAGAGAGGGAATAATGCTATCTTCATAGTCATTGATTGTCTCTCCAAAGTGGTGCACTTCCTACCTGTTCGAGAGAGTATCACCGCTAGTCAGCTCGCTGACTTATATATTTCTCGAATAGTGTCACTTCATGGTGTTCCACTAGAGATCAATTCAGACCATGGTAGTCTTTTCACTTCTCATTTCTGTGAGAGTTTCCAAACTGCCATGGGAACCCATCTTTCCTTCAATACCGCTTTCCATCCTCAGTCGAGTGGTCAGGTGGAAAGGGTCAACCAAATTCTCGAAGACATGCTTAGATCTTGCGTTATCTCATTCGTTATGGATTGGGAGAAATGTCTTCCTTTTGTCGAGTTTGCTTATAATCATAGCTATCAATCCAGTCTCAAGAAAGCTCCTTTTGAGATTCTCTATGGACGAAGATGTCGAACATCCTTGAACTGGTCAGAAACTGGTGAAAGACAATTCTTTGGACCGAACATGATCCAGGGGGCAGAAGAGCAAGTTCGCATCATTCATGAGAATTTGAAAATAGCGCAGTCTCGTCAAAAGAGGCAGTATGATCGTCATCATAAGGATATGTCTTATGAAGTTGGCGACGGTATCAAGGGCAAGTTGGCTCCTAGTTACATTGGTCCTTTTCGCATTCTCTCTAAACGAGGAGAGGTTGCCTACCAGTTGGAACTACCTCCACATCTTTCCAGAGTGCATGATGTCTTCCACGTCTCTCAACCAGGCGTTGCTTCTCGGATCCTATCCGCGGAGTGGACCACGAAACGCTTGATCTCCAAGATAACCTCACATATCGAGAGTACCCAGTTCGCATTCTTGATCAAGCAGAGCGTGTCACTCGACGTCATAACATCAAGTTTCTCAAGGTTTAGTGGTCTCATCATTCCGAGAGAGAAGCTACTTGGGAGCGAGAAGATCGTTTTCGACTGGAGTACCCCGCTTTCTTTCCGTCGACCCCTGAATCTCGGGACGAGATTCTTTCAAGTGGGGGCGAGTTGTCACATCCCTAGTTCTGGTATGCTCAAGGCTAGCTAGTCATGTGTGCATCATGTTTAAATTCCATTTAAATTTGAAATGGGGATTTGTGAAACCCTCAAAATCATCTCTGGAAATGACCCAAATAAAAAGTACTCCAAAAAGGTCCAAGAAAATGCTCATGTTGCTCTATGAAAATATTGGACAGAGATAAAAATCAAACCAATATTTTTAGGAGCTCATAGATATTTATTTTGGGCATTTGGATTAATCCAGTAATTATTTTGCCTTGGATATATATATGTTATATATATATAATATATGTCAAAAAATTATGCTAGTTGTTGAGGAGCTCTGGAATAATATAACTAGCTCCTACAAAAATTGGCATAAGAAAATAAAATGATTTAGTATTTTTATTAAATCAAAACAAGTGTCAGAAAATAGAAAAGAAAAACAAAACAGGAAAACAGCTCACCTGGGGCCTCGCACTGTGCAGCCAACCAGCACAGCGGTGTGGCCCACTGGCCCAACCGGCAACCGTCGTCCTCCTGGCGATAGAAGGACGTGGCCACGCACTCGCTGCACGCCAGCACGCGCGTGCGCCACCTCCTGGTCGCTTGCCTGCTTCCCCCGCCACGTCGACGCTGCGGATAGATGCACAGGTGCTGTCTGGATCGATCCCTCCCCTTCTTTTGGTCCCTCTCCCTCTCTGCCACTCTCTCTCTCGCTGGCCGAGCGCTGCTCGTCGCCACCGACATCATTCACCGTAGCCACCGCCTCCTCCTGAACCTCTCTCCGCGCCCAGAAGCTCCGCCACTTCGTCCTCGACCCCCTCGCTAAGCCAAGCAATGCCGAACGCCCTAAAGCCTCGCCAACACCGCCGTTCTCCTCGTCGGTCACTGCGGATCCTCTCCGTCAATCCAGGAGCTACGGGACCTCCTCGAGCACTCTGAGCTTCTCTGCGAGTCCTCCGTGAGCTCCTCTTTCCCCTACCCCTAACTTCGTTGCTTCGCTCAACCTCTAGCTAGCGCTGCCGCCATGGCCGAGCTCCGCCGCCGCCTGCCTTGTCGTGCGCCACCATTGCAGCCCGCGCCCGTCGTTGCAGAACACGGCAACAAGCTCCTCGTGCCTCCAGGAGGCCGGCTATCCCTTTTGCGAGCTCGCCCGTGCCCCGTAGCACTGCTGCCCGCATGTGCCCGAGTGCCGCCGCCGCCCACCTCGACGCCGGCGACGCTACAGCCCTCCCTTGCAGCTGCCACTTCCACCACCCGACGCGCCTCTCTGCGGGCTTTCAAAAAAGCCTAGCCGCGCTTCAAACGGATGCCGGAATCGGCCGGCCGGAGTACCTCCGCCGTCGGCTGTGGTCGCCGGTGGCTAATCGCCGGCGTCACCGGCCATTAGGGCCTAAGCACCCTGCTAATTACCCCATGCAGTCAATGACAGCCGAGCCCCACCGCATAACTAACCGGCTAAGCAAATAGTTTGAGGGTAATCTAATTACCATGGGGCCACGTGTCAGTTTTGACTACGCTGACATGTTCGTTGACCCGACCCCACCTGTTTGCGTCACTAACCAGCTCTGGGTCACAGACCAATGGGACCCACTGGTCAGTTTGACCTGGGTCGCTCCATTGACCACTAACCTCAGCGTGATGTCATACTGACGCAGTAAATCATTTACTGGATTTTGTTTAATTCCATATAACCAGAAAATCCAGAAAATGATTTGAACTTCTAAAAATCATAGAAATTCAACTGTAGCTCAGATTGAAATAAGTTATATATGAAAAATTATCAGAAAAATGCAATCTATCCATGTGTACTAGTTTCATGCATGACAAACCAACTTATAACTGCTGTATAGGTGAAAACACATAAATGGCATGTATAAGAGCTTACTTTGGAGATGCATTTGAACTCTTGGTTCAAATGGACTTCATTCAAATAGAATGCTAGATGCATTAGCACAAACCACATCACATCTTCATGCCACGTTCATGCATCATATTGTTGGATATGCTTGTGTATTGATTGTCGACACCGTTCCTTCTCGATAGGTCCTGCTCCGGAGAGTTCTCGAGAGTACCTGTTTGAGGAGCAGTGCCACCCTGTTGATCTACCAGGCAAGCAAACCCCCTTGTTCATTCTGATACAATCCTACTCTCCCGCTCCTGCTCTCTGTTATTGCATTAGGACAACAACGATTCAACTGCTACTTTGTGCTGCGGTAGTTGAACCCATTCCTCTGCATGACCTGTCATTGCCACAGTAAATAGTTGAAACCCACTAGCATGTGTAGGAGTTGATTGAAGCCATGTTGTGTTCCTACCATGCCATGCCTGCTATTGCTTAGAGCTGGGTCAGGTCTGATTCATTGGGAATGAATTGGAGTGTTACGATATGTTCTGGTGCTGAGAGTTAAGTGTGTGAACATGATTTGGTAAAGGTAGCAGGAGAGGCCATGTAGGAGTACATGGTGCGTTGTCTCACTGGAACCGTCCTTAAGCACTGAGTTCTGCATACGTTGTCCAATGACTAGATACTACCATGCATTGGAATGCTTAAGTGCCCCTCTCGACTTATTAACCCACTTGATCTCTGTCCAGGAGTCGCAACTAGCTTCTGGTGTTTGTAGGTAGTGTTATTTTTCTACCAAGTGGCACCCGGCAGGGTGGTCATGGGACAGACTAGGCACACGTGGCCTGGTGTACCGAGTGGCACCCGGATGGTGGGCTCGGGAACCCTGCACACATCATTGGGGGCCGTGATGGAAACCTCGGCCAGACTCCCTCGCGGATGGAACCCGAATAGGTGATAAACCTGGACTAGAGTCTTGTGTGGTTAGTCAGGTCGTGGCCGACACCCTCTCCAGGCTTCCGCTTGAAGGTTGCCGAGATACATGACGTGTACATGGCGGTAAGTAGCGAGGGCGTGTGCGAAGAAGTACACCCCCGCAGGGTTAACATGATCTATTCGAATAGCCGGGTCCGCGGTTATGGACTTCTTGGATGCTTACGTGGTACATAGACAACTTGAAGTGGATACTCTAAAATGCTCAAGACAAGTGTGAGTGCTATGGAAGGGAGACGAGGATGAATACATAGTAGTGTATTGTGTGGTGATTAGTGGACTCGTGTGCGCCACCTCACCTCAAAGAAGTTTCTCGTAGTCGTAGAACAGGATAGCCACCGAGTCAAAGCTGGCTTGCTGCAACTAAACCCCACATTACCTTCTTGATAAAAATGGATGTATGATAGGATCTGATGTAAGTCTTGTTGAGTACCTTTGTACTCATGTTGCTTTATTTATGTTTTTGCAGCGGAGACTTCGGTCTTACTAGTGTTCTCGTGGACTTCGACGAGCAGCTTGTACCTCAACTACGATCTTGATAGGATGTTGTAGATAGTCAGGCTCTTCAGCCTTTTTCATTTGTAGATGTCTGTACCCAGACATATAATGCTTCTGCTTGTTGCTTGTATGCTCTGAATGTTGGGTCATGTGACCCCTGTTTGCAATAAATTCTATGATGGCTCTTTGAGCCTTATCTATATGAGTTGTTGAGTTATGCTGTGATGCCATGTTGTACAGCACATACATGCATGTTATGCATACGTGTAATGTGTATTGCTATGTTTGGGATCTGACTATCTAGTTGTTTATCCTTAGTAGCCTCTCTTACCGCAAAACGTCTCCTAGAGCTTCCACTGAGCCCTGGTAGCTTGCTATTGCTCCGGAACACTTAGGCTGGCCGGCATGTGTCCTTCTCCGTTCCTGTGTCTGTCCCTTCGGGGAAATGTCACGTGGTGTCTACTGAAGTCCTGTTAGCCTGCGACAGACCGAATTCTCCTGAGTCCTGCTGGCCCAGATGCTACAGCCCGAATTCACTCGCTGATGACCGACACGTTCGTTGCTGGGTCATGTATGCCTGTCCGGGTAAATTAGTGCCACTTTGGGTTCATGACTAGCCATGTCAGCCCGGGTTCTCTGTCATATGGATGCTAGCGACACTATCATATACGTGTGCCAAAAGGCGCAAACGGTCCCAGGCATGGTAAGGCGACACCCGTGGGAATACCATGCGTGAGGCCGCAAAGTGATATGAAGTGTTACATGCTAGCTCAGTGTGACTTTGGATCGGGGTCCTCACATAAAGTCCGAATACCTTCACGGTCGTTCGGCACCCCGAACTTATAGCATTATATGCATCGGCTCCGAATCATGTCTTGGGTCAATAGTTGGGTTTCCCGGCTCCTGTGCTTGCTACCCTACGTTCTGCTATATCGGCTAGTGTAGGAAGAAAACATCTTCCAGAATTATTTTTTTAAAGGGAGAACTACTGCGATTGCGTCTCGGTTCTTCTGGACAAGCGCCTCAGTAGAGAAAGCCGAAAACTGACGATATGTCTCCAATGTATCTATAATTTTTGACTGTTCCATGCTATTATATTACCCATTTTGGATGTTTATGGGCTTTACTTTGCACTTTTATATCATTTTTGGGACTAACCTATTAACCGGAGGCCCAGCGCAAATTGTTTTTTTCCTATTTCAGTGTTTCGAAGAAAAGGAATATCAAACGGAGTCCAAACAGAATGAAACCTTCGGGAGCGTGATTTTTGGAACGAACGTGATCCAGGAGATGTGGAGCTGAAGTCAGGAAAGCTTCAAGGAGGCCACGAGGCAGGGGGCGCGCCCACCCCCCCTGGGCGTGCCCTCCACCCTCGTGGGCCCCTCGAGGCTCCCCCGACCGACTTCTTTCGCCTATATAAGTCCATATACCCTAAAACCTTCGGGAAACACAATAGATCGGGAGTTCTCGCCGCCGCAAGCCTTTGTAGCCACCAAAAACCTCTCGGGAGCCCGTTCCGGCACCCTGCCGGAGGGGGGATCCCTCACCGGTGGCCATCTTCATCATCTCGGCGCTCTCCATGACGAGGAGGGAGTAGTTCACCCTCGGGGCTGAGGGTATGTATCAGTAGCTATGTGTTTGATCTCTCTCTCTCTCTCTCGTGTTCTTGAGGTGATACGATCTTGATGTATCGCGAGCTTTGCTATTATAGTTGGATCTTATGATGTTTCTCCCCCTCTACTCTCTTGTGATGAATTGAGTTTTCCTCTTGAAGTTATCTTATCGGATTGAGTCTTTAAGGATTTGAGAATACTTTATGTTTGTCTTGTCGTGCTTATCTGTGGTGACAATGGGATATTCACGTGATCTACTTGATGTATGTTTTGGTGATCAACTTGCGGGTTCAATGAATCTATGCATAGGGGTTGGCACACATTTTCATCTTGACTCTCCAGTAGAAACTTTGGGGCACTCTTTGAAGTACTTTGTGTTGGTTGAATAGATGAATCTGAGATTGTGTGATGCATATCGTATAATCATGCCCACGGATACTTGAGGTGACACTGGAGTATCTAGGTGATATTAGGGTTTTGGTTGATTTGTGTCTTAAGGTGTTATTCTAGTACGAACTCTATGATAGATCGAACGGAAAGAATAGCTTCATGTTATTTTACTACGGACTCTTGAATAGATCGAGCAGAAAGGATAACTTTGAGGTGGTTTCGTACCCTACCATAATCTCTTTGTTTGTTCTCCGCTATTAGTGACTTTGGAGTGACTCTTTGTTGCATGTTGAGGGATAGTTATATAATACAAGTATGTTATTATTGTTGAGAGAACTTGCACTAGTGAAAGTATGAACCTTAGGCCTTGTTTCCTACCATTGCAATACCATTTACGCTCACTTTTATCATTCGTTACCTTGCTGTTTTTATATTTTCAGATTACAAATACCCATATCTACCATCCATATTGCACTTGTATTACCATCTCTTCACCGAACTAGTGCACCTATACAATTTACCATTGTATTGGGTGTGTTGGGGACACAAGAGACTCTTTGTTATTTGGTTGCAGGGTTGTTTGAGAGAGACCATCTTCATCCTACGCCTCCCATGGATTGATAAACCTTAGGTCATCCACTTGAGGGAAATTTGCTACTGTCCTACAAACCTCTGCACTTGGAGGCCCAACAACGTCTACAAGAGGAAGGTTGTGTAGTAGACATCAAGCTCTTTTCTGGCGCCGTTGCCGGGGAGGTGAGTGCTTGAAGGTATATCTTTAGATCTTGCAATCGAATCTTTTTATTTCTTGTTTTATCACTAGTTAGTTTATAAAAGAAAACTACAAAAAAAATGGAATTGAGTTTGCCTCATACGCTTCATCTTTTTAATATCTTTCGTGAGAATGATGGTAAGGAAAATTGTGCTCAATTGCTAGAAGAAGAATGCATTAAAATGTTTGGTACTAGATCTTTGTATGATGAGCATGATTGCAATGTTGTTAGTATGAATTCCTTGAATATCCATGATGCTAATGATATGCAAAGCCACAAGCTTGGGGAAGCTATGTTTGATGAAGATGGTATTTTTTGTCCCCCAAATTTTGATGAGCAAATTTATTGTGATGAAAGCATGCCTCCTATTTATGATGATTATTGTGATGATACGTATGCCATAAAAAAGAATTTTGCTTATGTGGAGAGTAATAACAATTCTATGCTTGTAGATCATGAAAAGAATGCTTTAGGTGCTGGTTATATTGTTGAATTTATTCATGATGCTACTGAAAATTATTATGGGGGAGGAACATATTCTTGTAGAAATTTCAATGATATCAAGTTTCCTCTCTATGTGCTTAAAGTTTTAAAGTTATGCTTGTTTTGCCTTCCTATGCTAGTTGATTATTGTTCCCATAAGTTGTTTGCTCACAAAATCCCTATGCATAGGAAGTGGGTTAGACTTAAATGTGTTAGTAATATGCTTCACGATGCTCTCTTTATGTTTCAATTCTTACCTTTATAAGAGGCATTAAAGAAAAGCACTTGTTGGGAGACAATCCAATATTTACCCTTACTTTTTTTGAGTTCACGTGATTATGCTAATGTAGTAATCATGTTTTATAGCTTTTGTTTCAATAAAGTGCCAAGTAAGACCTTTAGGATAGCTTACGGTGATAGTTGTGTTGATCCTACTGAAAATCAGAAACTTTTGCACCCAGTAAATTAGTTTTGATAATTCAAATAAACGTGATTTTGATCTTATTCTTTTTGCTCTGGATTGGTATACAAAGTTCTTAAGACTTCCTAATTTGGTAGGATTTTTCGAGTTCCATAAGTATAAGTTTGATACAGATTACTACAGACTGTTCTGTTTTTGACAGATTCTGTTTTCTATGTGTTGTTTGCTTATTTTGATGCATCTATGGCTAGTATTAAGGGGTATGAACCATAGAGAAGTTGGAATACAGTAGGTTTAACACCAATATAAATAAAGAATGAGTTCATTACAGTACCTTATGTGGTGGTTTTTCTTTCTTGCACTAACGGAGCTTATGAGATTTCCTGTTGAGTTTTGTGTTGTGAAGTTTTATGTTTTAGGTAAAGATTTGATGGACTATGGAATAAGGAGTGGCAAGAGCCTAATCTTGGGGATGACAAGGCACCCCAAGGTAATATTGAAGGATAACCAAAAGCCTAAGCTTGGGGATGCCCTGTATGGCATCCCCTCTTTCGTCTTCGTTCACTGGTAACTTTACTTGGAGCTATATTTTTATTCACCACATGATATGTGTTTTGCTTGGAGCGTCATGTCATTTTCTTTTGTTCTGCTTGCTATTTGAATAAGATACCATGATCTGAAATTCTTAAATGTTAGAGAGTCTTAGCATAATTGCATAATTATTCAACTACTCATTGATCTTCACCTATGTCTTTCGGAGTAGTTTGTCATTTGCTCTAGTACTTCACTTATATCTTTTTAGAGCACGTCGGTGGTTATATTTTTAAGAAATAGATGAACTCTCATGCTTCACTTATATTATTTCGAGAGTCTTTTAGAACAGCATGGTATTTGCTATGGTTATAAAATTGGTCCTAGAATGAGGGGCATCCAAGTTGGGTGTAATAAAAACTATCATAGAAAGTGAATTGGATGCTATGATCAATTCGATACATGATAATTGTTTTGAGACATGGAGGTGGTGATATTAGAGTCATGCTAGTTGTGTGATCATGAATTTAAAGAATACTTGTGTTGAAGTTTGTGATTCCCGTAGTGTAGGACCTTGAAGTATGTCGAGAGGGGGGTGTGATTAGACTACTTGACCAATTAAAAGCTTAACCTTTTCCCAATTTTAGAGTTTGACAGATTTTAGCTATCTTAGGACAGGTCAATCAATCATCACACAATTCAAGCAAGCATGCAAAGAGTATATAGGCAGCGGAAATTAAAGCATGCAACTTGCAAGAAAGTAAAGGGAAGGGTTTGGAGGATTCAAACGCAATTGGAGACACGGATGTTTTTGGTGTGGTTCCGATAGGTGGTGCTATCGTACATCCACGTTGATGGAGACTTCAACCCACTAAGGGTAACGGTTGCGCGAGTCCACGGAGGGCTCCACCCACAAAGGGTCCACAAAGAAGCAACCTTGTCTATCCCACCATGGCCGTCGCCCACGAAGGACTTGCCTCACTAGCGGTAGATCTTCACGAAGTAGGCTATCTCCTTGCCCTTACAAACTCCTTGGTTCAACTCCACAATCTTGTCGGAGGCTACCATGTGACACCTAGCCAATCTAGGAGACACCACTCTCCAAGAAGTAACAAATGGTGAGTTGATGATGAACTCCTTGCTCTTGTGCTTCAAGTGATAGTCTCCCCAACACTCAACTCTCTCTCATAGGTTTTGGATCTGGTGGAAAGAAGATTTGAGTGGAAAGCAACTTGGGGAAGGCTAGAGATCAAGATTCATATGGTAGGAATGGAATATCTTGGCCTCAACACATGATTAGGTGGTTCTCTCTTAGAAATGGTAAGTTGGAAGTGTAGGTTTGTTCTGATGGCTCTATCCACGAATGAAGAGGGGGTGGAGGGGTATATAGCCTCCACACAAAATCTAACCGTTACACACAATTTACCAAACTCGGTGGGACCGATTCAACAGACTCGGTTGGACCGATTTAGTAAACCTATTGACCGTTAGGATTTTCGGTGGGACTGACATGCAACTCGGTGAGACCGATTCGGTTAGGGTTAGGGCATAACATAATCTCGGTAAGACCGATTACACAAACTCAGTGAGACCGATTTTGGTAATAAGCTTTCCAGAGAGTTGGTCAGGTAAACTCAGTGGGACCGATTTGCTCTTTTCGGTGAGACCGAAATGTTACAAAAAGGAAACAGAGAGTTTACATTGCATCCTCGGTGGGACCGACCGCTCACTTCGGTTAGACCGAAACGTTACGAAGGGAAACAGAGAGATTACAATCCCATCTCGGTGAGACCGAGATCCCTATCGGTAAGACCGATTTGCTTAGGGTTTGTGGCAGTGGCTATGACTTTTGGAATCGGTGGCGCCGGATAGGAAGAATCGGTGTGACCGATTTTGGCTTTGAGTTTAGGTCATTTGTGGATGTGAGAAAGTAGCTGAGGGTTTTGGAGCATATCACTAAGCACATGAAGAAAAAGGCTCATTAAGCAACACCTCATCCCTCCTTGATAGTATTGGCTTTTCCTATAGACTCAATGTGATCTTGGATCACTAAAATATAAAATGAAGAGTCTTGAGCTTTTGAGTTTGAGCCAATCCTTTGTCCTTAGTATTTTGAGGGATCCACTTTCATCATCCATGCCATGCCATTCATTGAGCTTTCCTGAAATAATAGTCTTGAATAGCATTAGCTCAATGAGCTATATGTTGTTATGAATTACCAAAACCACCTAGGGATAGTTGCACTTTCAATCTCCCCCTTTTTGGTAATTGATGACAACATATAGATCAAAGCTTCGACAAATGATAATAAGATTGAATAACATCGTCGCTTTGAGAAGTATGTGATAAGCAAGAGCTCCCCCTAAATTTGTGCATGGTTTAAGATTTGCTTTGGACTGCAAATGCACAATGAATTAGGCTCATGGGTTACTCTTCCATGTCACATACACCTTGGTGGAGCGCTCAAAATAATAAAGATTGAATACATGCACTCATCACCAAGCAAAGTGAATGATCATATAGGATAGATAGGATAATATCATCAAACATGCATAAGTGTAGCTTATGATCAAACACATGATCATCAATGTCTCACAAGAATAGCATAGTATCTCAAGCAATCAAAAGCAAACAAGTTTTAACCACCAAATCAAGAGAGAATAAAAGCAACACACGCTCTCTCGAAGCCTATGATCTATACATTTTTCTCCCCCTTTGGCAACAAGTTACCAAAAAGTTCATAGAAAATGCATAGTGCTAGATCGACTCTCAGGCTTGATCTTCAGGTGGTGGTGTCCGGATAACTCCAAGAACAAAGGCTTCAGTTGAAGTAGAGGGTGCTGGAGTTGATGCTGGAGCTGGTTGCACTGGAGCAGTTGGGGCTGTAGCTGGTGCAGAAGATGTGGCTCTAGTGTCTGTCACAGGCACTGCAACTGACCTCTGGGCTCTAGGCACTCTAGCAAACACATTAGTGGTAGTCTTGCCCTGCCTCTCCTGCATGTCATCCTGTAGCTGCTCTACAACTGACTGAATCTCAGTTACTTTGACATCAAGATCATGGAATTTGAGTTCCATGATTCTTTCCAGGCTCTCCTGATTCTGAGTGAGGGTGGCCAATCCCTTCTCAATCCTCAGTGTTGATGCTATTAAGTAACCAAGCTACTCCTCCTTGTTCTTCAAGAAATACTCAGATGCCTCCTCTTGAGTTGGCATCCTGGCAGCCTTCTCCTTCCTTGCCTTCTCCTTCTTCTCTTGAGCATGCACTGATGATGGATCATTCTCATTCATGACAACCTGATTGTCCTCAAAGTATGGATAAAGTGGAAAATGTTCCTTATCCAATTGATATTTCCCTGTCCCCATCTTTGAGTTAATCAACTCCTGAATCTGAGGGGAATATCCACAGCTCCTCTTCTGATCTGCTGCAGTCCTCTTAATGGTTTCAATCATGAGGCTCATGACTTTGAACTTCTGTGGCACATCAAACACATGCAACATGTTGATGGCATGCCATCTGATCATGTTGTGGTCACCTGACTTAGGCAACAGAGTGTGCCTCAGAATCCAGTTGATAGTTGGCAGCCCTGACAGCAGGAAGTGGACTGATCCAAACTTATGTGTCTCAACAGCTTTGTCTGGGATCTCCTTGTACATGTGTGCCATGGAATTGTGGTCCATCTTCTTCTTTGCATAAATATCCAGGTCATCTTCATTTTCCTTTGGGGCATTGATCAGTCTTGCCCATTCTTCAACAGTGGACTGGTACCTTGTACCTTCAGACATCCAAACTATCCTTCCATCTGGATAGAAGTGTGCTGTGGAGTAGAATTGCATGATAAGTTCATCATTCCAGTTGGTGAGATTTTGCCCAACAAAATCAGCAACTCCACAAGCAAAAAAACTGTCTTGCACTCCAGGATAGTGCTCTTCTTTGTCCTTGATGTAGGTCTAGTCGACCCAGCTCATATCACATACTATGGGCTTCTTGTCCAACAAGATTGTCTCATAGAAGTCCTGTTGTTCCTTTGTATGGAACCTGTAATCAACAACAGTTCTTCTCCTTGAGGCATATGGATCTTCCATCCTCCATATCCTCAACCCTGAGTCCTTCCTGATCCTCATGTCCTCAGCCACAGGATGGGCATCATTCTGGTCTGGTATCTTGGGCTTGATCTTCCTTAGGACCTATCCTTCTTCATCTTCCTCATCAGCAACATTAGGCACTGGGGCCTTGTTCTTCTCAGCAGCTGGAATACTCCTGGTATTCCTCTTTGGTGCAAGCTTGGCCTTGGGGGCAACTTTGGGTGCTTCCTTGGGCTTAGATGTTGCAGCCCCTGATCTAATAGCATCACCCATAAGCTTTGGTGCCTTGGGTGCTGGCGCAGCAACGTCTTCTTCCTCTTTAGAATCTCTTCTCATTGAGGGTTTTCCAAGAACCTGGGCAGTTGTGGTTCTTGCTCTCTTCTTCTTCTTATCCTAAGCAGCTTCATCCTCTGATTCAATGGTAAACTTCATTGTTTCTCAAGTGGGAACTTTCTTGGGTTTGGAAGATGTGACTTTCTTTTCAGGTGCCTCTTTGGGTTCTGTCTGTTCTGGCACTTGAGTGGACCTTCTGACCTTGGGCATAGGTGTCCTCTTGGCAGGAACTTTCTTATCCAGTCCAGGCTTTGTATTCTTTGCTGACCCATACTCCTTTTTGAGCACTACTTTCTTGGAAGTAGCCTCATCTTCAGCTGCCACATAGTCCTCATCCTCTAAGTCTGAAGTTCTCTTCCTCCTTTGCCTGATAGCAGCCTTGGGCAGATTGCTAGGAGTGCTTCTGCTGCCTTCATCTGAAGTGCTTGAGGGACTAGTGCCCTCACTCATGTGCATCTGCTCTTCTGACCTGTTCTGGCTGTCACTCTGGTCTGACATGCTGTAAACACTGACTGCTGACCCTGTGAAGAGTTATAGATGAGGTAGAATGGATGAGCATCACAAAATGCAGAGATTTTTGCAAAAGAATGATTCAAAAGTTCAGTTTTAGTTTTCCACAGAAAGCATTTCGGATCAACCGATTTTCAAACTCGGTGATACCGAAAGAGTTTTGGAACCTAAACTGATGAACTCGGTTGGACCGAGTCTCAGTTTGGTGGCACCAAGACTGCTAGGGTTTCACAAAGTCCTAAAATTGGTCTCACCGATTAGTAATTCTCGGTCAGACCGAGAGTTACTAGTGCAATGGCATAAGCCAAATCGGTGGGACCGAGTTTTTCAACTCGGTGAGTCCGAGATGGTTTTGGCGGAAACCTAACCCTAAAATTTTGAATCTCATCTAATCTACGGACTACATTGACTGGATAGGAGTGTTTCAATCATGGCAAGAATCAATAAGAACACAATGTGCTAGGAATCGGACGAGGATAGCACAGTGATCGAGTCCATACCATAGCTTGGCGATGAACTCGCTACGGCGGCAGCGGCGGGGTCGAAATCCGTTGACAGCGGCGAAGACCAGCGACAGGAGGCGGCTGGCAATGAGGAGACGATCCGGAGACCTTGGAGGCAGAGCGAGCTATTGCGCGGGCGAAGGGGTTCGGAGGAATTTCCAAATATTTGCCCATGACTATATATAGCCCGACCCTGTCGGTGTGACTGAGTGGAACAACTCGATGGCACCGAGATGCATAACTATGTACAGTTACAGCAACTCGGTGTGACCGAAAAGTTCAAATTGGTTGCACCGAGATTGAAAACTTAGATCAACTTAATGATCTCGGTAGGACCGAGATGGATGAATTGGTCAGACAGAGAATCACAAAGAAGTTTTGGAAGTTTAAGTCTATGACGAATCGGGGACTCCGAGTGCTCCTCACACAGAGTGGTTCGAATCTGACTTGATAAAATTTTGTGATGTAGCATGAATAGAGTTTGAGACGAGAAAAGCATAGACAGCTAGAGAATGTTCTTAGGCATTCTTGTCCATCCACTTGGCAAAAAGAAAAGAAGCCAATCAATCAAAACAACAAGTGGATGTCCTTGAAGGAGTAAAATATGCACCAACATGCTCACACAATAAGATGGCAAATGAAATATGTGGCAAAGCATGCACAACCAATTCTAGCATCTATCAAACAATTAGCGATGACTAGGTCATCTATATATGAGTATATTGACTTAGGAGTCAAATGAAAACATTTGATCATAGGTCATACTCATCGTTTAAGCTCAAGTGGGGTTACCACTTTTACATAATGCATTGATGTGTTCACACCATTAGAGTTGCTTTGACTCAATTCTTAGAGTTAAGCTCCCCCTAGATATGAGATCCCCTTTTAGAGGGATGAACTAACCTTGGGTTTTGTTGATGATGACTTCATGTAGGTGTTGAAGATGTGGATGCTCAATGTTGAAGTAGATCATTTGGAGCAATCCTTTGGAGTGAGTTGCACTTTCAACTTACCTACATGGGTTAGTCCCACAAGGAACAAACAAGGATATCCATAGACATAGAGTGAAGCACACACAAGATGATGTCCATGAAATCATTAAGTTACCTTGTCCCTTGCCTTACCAACATGAGGGTTTGTGACTCCTTGAACTAGTGCAAGATGTGGAAGTTGATTGCACTTGTTCTTGCCATAATTATATGAGTGTAGAATGTTGGCGGAGTCACCCTCAAGAACTCTCTAGTTCTTCTTCTTTGGGATCCACAACATCTTGATGGGAATCCTTGGAGTTGTAGTTGTACTTTATGAAGTAGAACTTGACGTAGTCTTGGGAACCCACTTGAACGAGGCCTTAGGTGCTTCTTCAAATGCATCAATCTCTTCTTGAAGCTTGTCCTTTCCTTTGTTCTTGTGGTCTTGTGGTGGAATATCATCTTGTGCTTGTGTTCCCTTGAAGGAAGTAGGATCATACTTCTCCTGTTGAGGAACAAACTTTGTCTTGGGGTATTGATCTTCTTCCCACTCAACTCCATTGGCATTGAACTTTCGTTCAAAACCAACACCTTGATTCTTCCGGTGCCTTCCTTGCTTGCGTACAATTTCCTCGAATTGCTTACTACCGGCAAGGCTCTTGTAAACACCTTTCTCTATAATTCCCTTCAATAAGTTATTTTCTTGCTCAAGTGTAACTTGGCTAAGATAATCATTAGTGGAACCAAGAGAACTACTAGAAGCAACAACATTGGATTTGACATTATTATTGTTACTACTAGAGGAAGTATCTTTCTTGTACTTGTTACTAGACTTGACTTGAGGCATGTAAGTAGATAAGAGTAAATGCTTGGCAATGTAAGAAGAACTTTTCTTACGGATATCATCATTGATTGCTTTTAAGAACTCATGCTCTTTCTCAAGATCGAGCTTTTCAAAGCGTAACTTCTCATGAGCCCTTAAAAGTTCTCGATGATATTCGAAGATAGTTTCATGAGCCAACTTAAGAGTGTTTAGTTCTTTAGTTAGAAGCTCAATCTTCTCCTTATCATTGTCATTCGTTTTATCTTGATTAGCATGATTAATTGACGTTTCATCATAGTATTCATCACTAGAGTTGTCAACAAGTAAATCATCATCCACAAGCAAGTCATCTTCATCACTATTGAAATCAACATACTCAGGATGTGTTACCTTTGGACCTTTGGCCATGAAGCATCTTCCAATTCCTTCATTTGGTGAATCAAATATGTCGTAGGAGTTGGTTGACACAAGTGCTAGACCGGCAACACCTTCATCTTGAGTATATTCGGAGTCGGAGTGATAGCTTCTCTAGGAGTGATTGTCGGAGTCGGAGACGGATACCCATTCACCAACATGAGCTTGATGTCTTTGTTTTGTGTAGCTCCTTGATGACTTGTCCTTCCTTTCCATATCCTTGCTTCTCCGTGAGGGTCTTATTTCATAACGATCATATGTACTCCTCCTCTTTCTTGGTGGTGATTCTTCTCTTTTGCTTCTTCTTCTTGGAGAATCTTCTCTTCTTTTGTAGGGTGCCGTACACTCATTGGAATAGTGTCCGGGTCTCCCACAATTGTAGCAATTGCGCTCTCGACTAGAAGATCTTTTGTCATGGTAAGACCTTGACTTGGAGCTTCTTTCTTTGCTTCTACTCTTGTAGAATTTGTTGAAGTTCTTCACCATTAAGCTCAATTATCCATTGAAGGTTTGTTTCTCACACGATGATGTGGGTGATTCACTTGAGGCTTTGTAAGCACCACTTGACTTGTTGTGAAGTTCCTCCTTATCCTTGAGTGACATCTCATGAGCAACAATTCTTCCAATGACTTCCGTTGGCTTGAGATCTTTGTAGTTTGGCATCATTTGGATCAATGTGCACACAGTATCATACTTTCCATCCAACGCTCTTAGGATCTTCTTGATGATGAATTTGTCGGACATCTCTTCACTCCCTAAGCCGGCAATCTCATTTGGGATAAGAGGAAGCCTAGAGTACATTTCAGCGACACCTTCACCATCCTTCATTTTGAACTTGTCAAGCTGACTTTGGAGCACATCCAACTTGGATTCCTTGACGGATTCGGTACCTTCATGCATATCAATCAAAGTATCCCAAATTTCCTTTGCATTCTCAAGACGGCTGATTTTGTTGAATTCTTCGGGGCACAATCCATTGAAGATGATATCACAACCTTGAGCGGTGTATTGCAGCATCTTCAATTCTTCCGCATTAGCTTCACGGTTTGGCTCTCTCCCATCAAAGAATTACCTTGCAAGCCAATACAAATAATTTCCCAAACGACGGGGTTATGTCCGAGAATATGCATTTTCATCTTATGCTTCCAACTAGCAAAATTAGTACCATCAAAGTAAGGGCCTCTACGGTGATAATTTCCCTCGCTAGACGCCATACTCTCCTAGGTTGTGAAACCAAGGCTATGACCACCAAAAGCTATGGAAATCAAAGCAAATGAAGACCAAAGCTCTGATACCACTTGTAGGACCTTGAAGTATGTCTAGAGGGGGGGGGTGATTAGACTACTTGACCAATTAAAAGCTTAACCTTTTCCCAATTTTAGAGTTTGGCAGATTTGAGCTATCTTAGGACAAGTTAAGCAATCATCACACAATTCAAGCAAGCATGTAAAGAGTATATAGGCAGCGGAAATTAAAGCATGCAACTTGCAAGAAAGTAAAGGGAAGGGTTTGGAGGATTCAAACGCAATTGGAGACACGGATTTTTTTGGCATGGTTCTGATAGGTGGTGCTATCGTACATCCACGTTGATGGAGACTTCAACCCACGAAGGGTAACGGTTGCTCGAGTCCACGGAGGGCTCCACCCATGAAGGGTCCACGAAGAAGCAGCCTTGTCTATCCCACCATGGTCGTCACCCACGAAGGACTTGCCTCACTAGCGGTAGATCTTCACGAAGTAGGCGATCTCCTTGCCCTTACAAACTCCTTGGTTCAACTCCACAATCTTGTCGGAGGCTCCCAAGTGACACCTAGCCAATCTAGGAGACACCACTCTCCAAGAAGTAACAAATGGTGCATTGATGATGAACTCCTTGCTCTTGTGCTTCAAGTGATAGTCTCCCCAACACTCAACTCTCTCTCATAGGTTTTGGATCTGGTGGAAAGAATATTTGAGTGGAAAGCAACTTGGGGAAGGCTAGAGATCAAGATTCATATGGTAGGAATGGAATATCTTGGCCTCAACACATGAGTAGGTGGTTCTCTCTTAGAAATGGTAAGTTGGAAGTGTAGGTTTGTTCTGATGTTTCTCTCCACGAATGAAGAGGGGGTGGAAGGGTTAAGGCAGATGGCATGGGTCCAAGTTATCGACGAAGATTTCCGCTGCAATGTTATACTCAAGACTTGGCCATAATGGTCCTACTTGTGTAAGACGGTATGTATGGATGTAAGACTCTTGTTATTCAGCTTCTGTGTGTTCAGTGAGCATTGATCTCTGGGATCACTGTACACGTGCAATCGGTGATCGTGACTTATGAGTCGGGGTCCCCACAGAGCTGGTATCAGAGCCATCCTGACTGTAGGAAGCCTTAGTTAGCATGGTCGTTAGTTAGGGTAAAACTATTTCCAAAACTACTACTAGTTTTCAAAACTATCTGTACTTCTCTTCCCTTCTCAGTTTTTCGAAAACCAAGGTATACTTTCCTTATTGATCTCTTCCCCTTCAAAACCTTTGGTCGCTAGAACCCTTATGCCCCTGACCACTGGATTCCTAATCCTCGTGGATAATCTAGAAGGAAGATGCCTTGCCAGACATTCACCCACATCTCCTGAACACAAGATTGGCGACATCACAACAAGACAATACCAACAGAAGATACATCCTCGAGGAATGAGGACCTGAAGGCCCAGGAGATGGTGACACCCTTGACACTGCCCCAAGATGATGCAACCTTAGCCTATGATGATCAGGGCATAGAATATGCAAGATCATGATATACATCACTAATAGGGTAACTCTGTCACTATCGTTGTTGTATCGGCAACCACCGGTGGATGGGAACCTAGCCATTTGGTCCGCCTCACTATAGTGAGCAGGAAAATGGTTCTCTTCATCCCCCGCTCTTGGTGTCGATGTTGTCACCAACGTAACCGACATGATGGACCTCTATTATGCATTGTTAATGTCATTGCATAAAGGATTATCTACTCAGCGCCTTCGACACCTTAGAAGACAAAAAGGGATCGTCATGATTAAGAAGACAACAGAAGACCAAGTCAATGCCTGCTATGAGAAGCCACCTTCACCCCATCACTTCAACAGGCAAGAAGTTGTTGAAGACTCTTCAAGCTCAACCGAGATCATTTCATCAAACAACTACAAGAGACATAGCAACACCTGAGGAAAACCCGGAAGACTGCACGAGGCACAAGGCACGGCTACTGAGTCCGAGAACCCCTAGGGTAGGATGAGTCGTGTACCCCCTATGCGCAGTCGAGTTCATGTAATTGTTCGAATAGAACCATGATTGTTTGTTGCTTGTTTTTTTGTGTGTTTTGATATAGGTCGCACTTTTTGCCCTATGCGACAAGTATGCGACTATATCACCTTCCTTCCTTGTTTCATTTGTTTGGCTCTCTTTGCACCTGTTTGTTTGCACTAGCACTATAGAACCCCCTTTAGGCATTCCCCATCTATGCCACTTTTCTCTCTCTTCTCTCTCATCAACTGAAAACCGGCAAGACAAGATACACTAGGAATTCCACCTCGGCGACCAACAAGCATTGAAGACTTTTTGCTACAACCTCCTTGACCAAGTGCGGCCCCTTAGAGTTATGGTTGCCCCTCAAGATTAGAAACCCATTCCTAGACCCTTCGAGACTTCACGAGATACCCCAGCTCGAATCCTTAACCATGAGCTTAACCTACGGAATTGCAAGAGAACCTGTTAAGCCTCCGTAACCTTGCTTATCACTTGGTTCATTATGGAACTAGTGGACATAGTGAACGAGCACATTATCATCCTAAGATAGCACCAAACTGACGATGCCATAGGGAAGACCAATTTAAGGATATAGGATCAGAGGACAAATGACTTGGTGAGTTTATATCAATGACTATGAGGAATTATCTGAGACTCTTTGGTGGATTATAAGGCTACCATGTTGGTAGATGAACTTGGTGGGATCATGAGTATAGATTAGCATAACTTTCTTTACCCTTGAGTAAATTGGATTTAGTAGGATAATTGTGTTCGCAAGCTAGAATTCTTGGAAGTATTTGGATTTAACTTAGCCATGGGATATTGTTAGGAGACAGTTGATATTATGTAAATGACTTGAGGGAAACATGTAGGATCCCTCGTTGGACAAGAGATTTGGATTTAAATAGGTGATTCTAGTTGAATATAGATGCTGAGTAAGTCTACATGGTTCGGAGTAAATTGGATTTAGACTGATGATCTCGATCGTGATACCATGTTTCTCGGTGGACAATAAACTAAGAGATTGGATTAAGTGTCGAGGTTGATTTAGGGATCTATATAAGCTTGAGGTTGGAGTTTACATGACCATGATAATGGAAATTGGTGGACTTACTATAGTAGAGACGACCCTTTCAAGTATTTGGGGACTATAGGACATTAGAAGAATCGTGTGAGACACCATAGACATTGGATTTGTAGAATTAATGGATTATGTAGTGATTAATGGAAGTTAATGGGTTGTTGGAGTTGATTCATAGGAAGGAAACAGGATCTTGGAGTGGCTTACGACGTGTTTCCTTAGGATAGAGGTGATTTATCTTAGACCTTGGAAGAATAGGCTGAGCACATGGATTGTCCTGTTTTATTCCAGCTTGGAAGCTTGTATGCTCTACCCATGGATTTTTAGGGGTAGCCACATACATGAGTTTGGGGATCGTAGATATATATGATTTTGTTAGACCTCCTCTTGGGAGTCATGAGGATATGAGTAGCATGAGTGATGATTGGAGTTGACCTATACGAATGATGCTTTCAATAGTATAAGGTGATCTGTTTGGAGGACTAAGTAGAACAATTGGCATCTCAGAAACTGTGCTCAAGGATGGGATGATAAACATTCACTCGCACACTAGAATCCTTGAAACCCTTACGCCCTACCAAGCCACAACATGGTCGGATCCTGACCTTGGGCTTTGGCTCTAGATCGATAAGACCTTGGCCAATGCTCAACTGTGACCATCACCAATGCCCCAGCCTACTTTATGTACCCCATGAACAAAGTCTTCATCGAGTGCTTAGACAAGATAGTTGTCATCATCATTTGGTGACCTACCTGTCCACCCGAAGATGGAAGAAGAACCGTTCAGCTAGATAGAAGACAATTGAAGGCCGCGATGTCAAGAAGGAAGAACTACACCAACCACCATCGTCAAGAAGTAAACCTCCGCCTTGAAGACCAGGTGTACCTGCAAGCCACTCCTCTCTAAGGAACCAAGCATTTCCATGACAAGGAGACCCACAACAAGATTCATCGGCCCCCTCGAGATCACTCCAAGATTTAACAACCCCCTCTGAGATCACTACGAGACGAAGAGAAGATAGTTACTAGCTGGAGTTGCCACCTGAGTTGCCTGATGTGCACAACGCTTTCCATGCATCACAGCCCCGGAAGTGTTTCCAACTTCCTAACTTGCCCGATCTCTACGAGGGCATTGACCACCGAGCCATCGACCCCTAGCCCAATCTAACCTACCGAGAGCTACCCATTAGCAACCGGGATCAAGAAGAGCATCAGACACAGAGCCACACCATCAAGTACTTCAAGATCAATGGAGCCCTACACGGAAGTAGAAGAAGTATGAGGACGTGAAGACTACCCCAGATTCAAGTTTCTGTATCCCTTTCCGCGCCTAGTTTGGGAATCTCGGGGACGAGATTCTTGTAAGGGGGGTAGGTCTGTCACACCCTGATTTGCATGCCACAACACTCAAGTCAATAAATCATGCTAAAATGTGGTTTGACAAAAACTTTTGAGTGTTTTGGACCTTGCCTTGATTGGTCATTGTGTGTTGTTTGCAAGTGCTCTAGAAATCAAATAAATCCTCCAACTTCGATACTTCATTTCCTTGCCCCAAACTTCTGCCCAATGATCATGCAATGTGTATAGAGCAATATAGTATTTTATTACAAAATTAATTTGGCCAAAAAGTATTTTCTAAAATTAGTTTTACAAAAACTCCTGAATTGAGGTTTGCACTGCAAGTACTTAATTAAGGGCAGTAAAAATCTTTCCAAAAATATATTTGACTCCTATTAGATATAGGATACCCAGAAACCACAAAAATATAATTTTAAATGTTATTTTCCTATTTTATTTAAAAGCTTTTTCTTAAGGCCAGAAATGGTCTTTAATAAGGAAAAATTATTTTATTGTTTCAAAAATATTTGACAAAAATTAGGGAAACTCAGTGGACATATATTTTCCATATATAAGAGTTTCAATACATGGTCATGTTCAAAATATTGGTCAAACCCCTCAAAAACCCTTTTTGGATATTTCAAGCTTTTGAAATATTTACAAAGGAAATATTCTCCAAAAATTCCAAGAAAATTCTATCATGTCACATATGACATATTTGGTGATCTTGCCAAGTCTCATGTCTTGGAGAACAAGATAACATCATCAAATCCCCTCAAAACCATTTCTGTCCATTTTGAAGTTTGAGCAACTTTACATTGCCAAACATTCCCAAATAATCTCAAACCTTGTGAACATTCTCAAATGTTCTAATTATTCATCTAGACCAAATGGCACAAGTTGGAGAACAAGTTAACTTGATCAAAGTGCCCCAAAACCCTTCCTGTCCAGAACCAAATTTGGACAACTCTACATTGCCAAGTGTGTCCTTTTGATATGAATTTTTGTGTACATGTTCAAATACTCAAATGATGACACTACACCAAGTGGTGCATCAAGGAGAATAGATTTGCATGACTAAATCTTGGCAAAGCCGTTTCTGCTGATTTCTAGGGTTCACCAAAGTTACATTGGCTACTTTGCCCAAATGAGCTCAAACTTGGTGGAACACCCTAATTCTATGTGCCATTCCATCCTGTTAGTTCTCATGGCAAGTGGAATTAATTTTCTTGCCCAAACCAACAACAAACACCTTCTGCCATTTTTCCAGAATCATCTTTTTGACCACTTCCACTATTCTCCATGAGCTCAACTTTTTACCACAGCCCCTCCTAGTCCCCCTTTACCTCTGGTGTTCTTCCCTGCCCGAGAGGCAATGATGAAGGGGGGCAGAGACCCATTTTTCCTCTCTGGGCAGCCACTTCCCCCTCCCTTTCTCATCTCTCTCTCACTCCTGGCATGTTCCAGGGCATCCAATGCCACTTTCCCATTGTTTACTCCCCCCTGCAGCTTCCAGACACAAGTGGCCGCGCCCATTCCGCAAAAAGGCATGTCATGCCGGCCAAAGACGCGCTCTGGAGCACGTCAGCATGCTCCCGACCGTTGACGCATCGTCCCCCGACCACCTCGAGCCTCCCCCTTGCGCCAGTCGAGGTGCCTCGACGTCCTCAACACGCCACCAGGCTGGCCCCCTCTTTCCCCTCTCTGTCCTGTCCGTGTCGTGCGTACCCAGAGCCGCCCAAGCCCGCCAATGCGTGTGCGAGCTCATGGCTCCACCTGGAGCTCTCCCCGCTCCATCTCTCCCTTCCCGGCGCCCTACACCACCCCCACGAGCACCGCAGGCAACTCCTTGCTCGCTTCCCTTGCCGCCCGATCCGTTTCCACGGCCACCCATGCGCCGCGTCCACAGTGAGCCGTGGCCTCGCCATTTAGGGCCACCCCCGAGCCCCCTCTGTACTCCTTTGCCTCTCTCTCCCTCCCAGAGACCCCCTGGACCAACTCACTCCTCTCCCCGCACCCTCCATGCGCCACCATGGCCGGAGCCTTGCCGTCGGCCTCCGCCTAAATTCGCACCCACCATTCTTCCTCCTCCCCTATAGACCACACTAGAGCACCTCCACCACCACCGCGAGCCTCTCCCGTGCTTCTCCCTCTCCTTCCCATGGCCGTGCTGTCGAGTTCCCTCACCACCACCGGCCTCGCCGCTACGGCCGATGATGTGCTCGCGTCCGGCCACCCCTGCGGTCGTGGCGCACCTCGTCGGATGCGCCGCTCTCCCCTGAACACGCCAGTGTGCTGGGCGTCGCCGGAGGTGACCGGAGCCACCGGAACGGGCGCCGGCAAAGCGCTCGGCCCCGCCTCCTCTGCCTCCTTCGTCGCGCGCGGGAGGAGGGAGACGACCCTGCGGGTGGACCCCGCAGGTCAGTGACCCCGTCAGCGGGCCCCTCCATTTAAGTGGACATGACTTCTGGCTAATCCGCTTGCCCCGCTGGGTAGCGCACTCACAGAATGCGCCTTCTACGTCACCCCCACTCCGCGCACGTGGCCTAGCCGCTGGGCCGGCCCAGTAGCACCGCCGCTATCCCTCGCCCCGTGCGCTCTGCTGCTGCCCAGATTTGGCCCATTTAGGTAAATCCCTCTCCTTTTTCTTTTTCTGTAGACTTGTAAAATCCATAAACAATTCAAATGGACTCCAAATTTGATGATTCAAATTTCTAGTGACTCTATAAATCATGATATACCTGGTAGTGCAACATGCACATTTTTTCAGAGACCTTTTCTTCACAAATATTTATCAGATCCTATCTTTCCTATTTCTGTGATGAACTTTAGAAAATCACAGAGAGCTCAAAATTGATCCAAATGCCATGATTCGAATTCCTAGATGCTTCTAAGTTCATAACTTAGTTTATGAACATTTTTCTTAATACCTTCTGTGCCCCACAAAATAATGAGCCATTTCTTCATGTTTGTCAACTTTGCAAATCCATAGAATATTCATTTGAATTCCAAATCCAGTGAAACCAAATCCTAGATGCTTCTAAAATTATGATTTGTTAAATGGGTGCCTTTGCCCATTTTTCCAAAATATATTTCTGTACACTTCTTACAAATCCATAAACCCCTTGATTCCATCATATTGAAATGTTCAGAGATGTCCATTGATCAAATCCTAATGGAACCACTTTGGTCATCCCTCATATGACCAGAGGTATCCTAGAAAAGTCCAACTCAAACTTTTAGAGCACTTTTATTTCCTGCCTCGTTGTGTTGCTTATTATGGTTGCTTTCGACGATAGTTGACGAAGTAGGCGGAATGCTCGGAGTTGGACCAGAGATATTTGAAGACCTCGAAGACTTTGTTACAACAGGAAAGCAACCCTTTGACCATGTCCATGAAACCCTTTTTATGCATGACACATAACTCTTTATTATTGTTGCATCAGAATCATGATGAGATGGTAGACCATGTTGGTTGGTTGCCTCTGTTTCTTCCTCATTGATACTTGCATTGTGCATGACCCTACCTTCTTATGAGGGTTATGCCGGTGGGAGTAGATAGGATGCTATAGTAGTTGCTACACAAAGTGGGTCAGGGTTATGCATGGAAAGGAACAAGTGTGGTTTGGCATACTTGCAAACAACCCCAGTGGGTGCCACTAATGCCCCTGGGAGATGATGATGAACTAGGTCACTACTTGGTGGAGAAGTAGTGTACCGAGGCTTGATAAAAGTGTTGTTTACAGAGACGGATTAGATTTAAGGTTTGTCGACTGTCCCAACCTTACATGCGCAACCACTCTGCCCTTATATGGGAAAGGGCATTATTGATTACCTAGGCCGATACTAGCTTGGAGCCCACATTACTAGTGACGGGGGAGAGTTGGTGCTCTCTCTCGGGATGGGGTCGTGCCAGGTAGGGCGGCCATGACTGTTTTCACAGGGCACCGGACACACCGTTGGTACCCCGTGCTTGTGGTATGTGATGAATATGGGAGCGAGGCTCCACAACTTTATGATGTGAAATGTTAGGCACGGGGGTTACTACCAATCGAGTGGACTCCATGTTAGTGTCGTCTAGGGAAAGGTAGTGATCGGGTGCTTACCCCGGGTACTTGAGGTACCGCGGGTCGTGGCTGACACGAAAGTTCCACGGATCTTGTGGGTACAGTGTGCAACCTCTGCAGAGTGTAAAACTATTCGAATAGCCGTGTCCACGGTCAAGGACAGTTGGGTGGTGCTGCTTAGACTATGTCCATATGTTTCTGACAAACAACACCGTTTGGTGATATTGATGATGTGACTCGTGAGGAAGTCACGATGAGCTTGAGCATGAGTTGCTCATGACTCTTTCTCGATGTTGATGTCTGTAACCTCCTGATGCTTGTTGCAGACGCATTCCTGTCCTTGATAAATGTTGATCATACTTGCATGAGAAAAACTAGCTTTCCGCAACAATGCCAATTAAGCAGTAGAGTTTTGCATAATTATTTTGTTATCACTCTTGGGTTGCTTGCGAGTACATTCAAAGTACTCATTGGCTTGCCACTGGTTATTTTATTGGCCAGGAATGAAAGAACAGGATATGATGAGGAATACTTCGGTGACGAACATGCGAGCTAGGACGCTTCCCAGTCAGAATGCCTATAGGGTTAAGGCAGATGGCATGGGTCCAAGTTATCGACGAAGATTTCCGCTGTAATGTTATACTCAAGACTTGACCATAATGGTCCTACTTGTGTAAGACGGTATGTATGGATGCAAGACTCTTGTTATTCAGCTTCTATGTCTTCAGTGAGCTTTGATCTCTGGGATCACTGTACACGTGCAATCGGTGATCGTGACTTATGAGTCGGGGTCCCCATAGTGGAGGGGTATATATAGCCTCCACACAAAATCTAACCGTTACACACAATTTACCAAACTCGGTGGGACCGATTCAACAGACTCGGTCGGACCGATTTAGTAAACCTAGTGACCGTTAGGATTTTCGGTGGGACTGACATGCAACTCGGTGAGACCGATTCGGTTAGGGTTAGGGCATAACGTAATCTCGGTAAGACCGATTACACAAACTCGGTGAGACCGTTTTTGGTAATAAGCTTTCCAGAGAGTTGGTCAGATAAACTCAGTGGGACCGATTTTCTCTTTTTGGTGAGACCGAAATGTTACAAAAAGGAAACAGAGAGTTTACATTGCAATCTCAGTGGGACCGATCGCTCACTTCGGTTAGACCGAAATGTTACGAAGGGAAACAGAGAGATTACAATCCCATCTCGGTGAAACCGAGATCCCTATCGGTAAGACCGATTTGCTTAGGGTTTGTGGCAGTGGCTATGACTTTTGGAATCGGTGGCGCCGGATAGGAAGAATCGGTGTGACCGATTTTGGCTTTGGGTTTAGGTCATTTGTGGATGTGAGAAAGTAGCTGAGGGTTTTGGAGCATATCACTAAGAACATGAAGCAAGAGGCTCATTAAGCAACACCTCATCCCTCCTTGATAGTATTGGCTTTTCCTATAGACTCAATGTGATCTTGGATCACTAAAATATAAAATGAAGAGTCTTGAGCTTTTGAGCTTGAGCCAATCCTTTGTCCTTAGTATTTTGAGGGATCCACTTTCATCATCCATGCCATGCCATTCATTGAGCTTTCCTGAAATAATAGTCTTGGAATAGCATTAGCTCAATGAGCTATATTTTGTTATGAATTACCAAAACCACCCAGGGATAGTTGCACTTTCATGTAGCATGCATGTATGGTGAACCGCTTTGTGATGAAGTTGGAGAGCAATTTTATTTATTGATTGTCTTCCTTATGAGTGGCGGTCGGGGACGAGCGATGGTCTTTTCCTACCAATCTATCCCCCTAGGAGCATGCGCGTAGTACTTTGTTTTCAATGGCTTGTAGATTTTTGCAATAAGTATATGAGTTCTTTATGACTAATGTTGAGTCCATGGATTATACGCACTCTCACCTTCCACCATTGCTAGCATCTCTTGTGCCGCGCAACTTTCGCCGGTACCATACACCCACCATATACCTTCCTCAAAATAGCCACCATGCCTACCTATTATGGCATTTCCATAGCCATTCCGAGATATATTGCCATGCAACTTTCCATCGTTCCGTTTATTATGACAAACATCATTATTGTCATATTGCTCTTTGCATGATCATGTAGTTGACATCGTATTTGTGGCAAGGCCACCTTCATAATTTTCATACATGTCACTCTTGATTCATTGCATATCCCGGTACACCGCCGGAGGCATTCATATAGAGTCATATTTTGTTCTAAGTATTGAGTTGTAAATCAGTAAAAGTGTGATGATCTACATTATTAGAGCATTGTCCCAGTGAGGAAAGGATGATGGAGACTATGATTCCCCCACAAGTCAGGATGAGACTTCGGACTTTAAAAAAAAGGCCAAAGAGCCCACCAAATAAAAAAAAAGAAAAGGCCAAATAAAAAAGGAAAGGCCCAAAAGAAGGAAAAAAAGAAAAAAAGAAAAAAAGAGAAAAGAAAAAAATGAAATGAGAGAAAAAGAGAGAAGTGGCAATGTTACTATCCTTTTTACCACACTTGTGCTTCAAAGTAGCACCATGATCTTCATGATAGAGAGTCTCCTATGTTGTCACTTTCATTTACTAGTCGGAATTTTTCATTATAGAGAGTCTCCTATGTATATTCCAATGATGGGCTTCCTCAAAGTGCCCTAGTTCTTCGTGAGCAAGCGTGTTGGATGCACACCCACTTAGTTTCTTTTGTTGAGCTTTCATACATTTATAGCTATAGTGCATCCATTGCATGGCAATCCCTACTCACTCACATTGATATCTATTAATGGGCATCTCCATAGCCCGTTGATACGCCTAGTTGATGTGAGACTATCTTCTCCTTTTTTGTCTTCTCCACAACCAGCATTCTATTCCACAACTAGTGCTATGTCCATGGCTCACGCTCATGTATTGCATGAAACTTGAAAAAGTTTGAGATTAGTAAAGTATGAAACAATTGTTTGGCTTGTCATCGGGGTTGTGCATGATTAAATACTTTGTGTGATGAAGATAGAGCAACATCCAGACTATATGATTTTGTAGGGATAACTTTCTTTAGCCATGATATTTTGAGAAGACATGATTGCTTAGTTAGTATGCTTGAAGTATGAATATTTCTTATGTCAATATGTGTGACAGCCTGGTTTTTGCCATCTCTTCTTTGCTTGATTTTCAGTTGAATTGGTTTTGAATTTGGAGTTTTGAATCATTTCATTTGGACTTAACCACTTGGGTACCCCTTGATTTTCACCCAAGTGTTCCCTCTCCTCCTCTCAACCATCATTTCACCCCTGGTCCAACCCAAAAATATTGTTTGGAATATTTTTTTAAATGAAAAATATCCATTTTGACCTCCAAAACCCTAGCTAACCCTTTGAGCTCCAAAGCAACCCTAATTTTTCTTGCCCCAAAAATCCTGAGAAAAATCCCAATTATTCTTTGGACCCTAGGTCACCTTTCTGAGCAAAAATATTTCACCACTCTTTGGAATATTTTGGCTACAGAAAATAAAGTCATTTCTGGACAGAAATAGTAGTTTCTACAGCAACTACCTTTTTACTAGCTCCATTGTAGCTGGTTTTTCCTGAGCATATTTACCTTAGTAAGTGTTAGTAAAACCCCAAAGCTCAGCCCTTGAATCCCAGTGGTTTGACCTCAGTCACTCCCCAAAGTTACTGTCCAGTAACTTGTCAGCAACACAAATTTATTTCTATTGCACCTAGAACCTAACGAAACCGTGGTAACAACTCAGTTTACTAAGGACTACACGCCAGACATCTTTGTTAGTGCGTAGGGTGGCCTGATGTCACGGTTCATGCGGTGACCGCGTTCGTTCGAGTGTGCTGGCAAGCAATACGCGTGCTCTGCGCGCCGCCAGCGCCTCTGTTGAGCGCATGCTCGCTGCCCAGCCGGCCAGAGCGTGCCACACCTCGCCACCATCCTCGTCTCCACCTCCATAACTCCCCCCTACCGCTCACCGACGCTGGAGCTCGCCGCAGCAAGCACGGGCACGGTCCGGCCAACGGCATAGTGCATGGCGCACTGCGCTCGTCGCTTCCCCCCTCGCTCATGTGCTCGTCCGCGCCCGCGCATAGTTCCTGCGTGACCTCCGTCGTCTTCTCCCTCTCTCTCTGGCGTCGTTCATCACTGGGCGCCATGGACAGGTGTCCTCCGGCGGAGCCCGAGCCCTCCTCGCCGCCCGCCTATAAAAGCAGCCACCAGCAGCCTCTTGGAGCACCCACAGCCACTCCAACTTCCTCCACGAGCTAGTAGAAGCCGCAGCCCGGCCGGACAGGCCGTGGGCTGCCGTCCCGAAGATGAGCTCACCAACGATCTTCTCCGGATCATTCCCGCAGCTCCGGCCCCTCCCAAGCGAAGGCGACCCTGCCAGGGCCTCCGCCTCTCCTCCGTGAAGCCAACTCACCCCTCTGGAGCCCCTGGAGCCACCCCAAGCCGCCGTCGTCTTCATCTCCGGCAACCTCCACCCTCTGCCTCCACTGGAGAGGTCAAATCCGACGCCGTCCGGTCACCGCAAGCTACGCTACGGGTACAGGCAGGTGCGCAAACATCTCCTCCGTCGATCCCTCCCTCTCGTTTGACTCCAAGAAGCCTCACCGCCGGCGTGTGCTCCGGCGAAGCGCCGCCTCCCTCTGTTTCCCTCTCCCCTCCCTCCGGCCTGACTAGCGGGGCCCGCTAGTCAGCCACTCATTACTGGCGTGCAGCGGTATGAGTGGTGGCGCCCCGAGTGTTTACGCTTTCGATGTCACCCCCCTGTTTATTTATTTCAAGTTCATTTAAAATCCAGGAAACTTCAAATGGCCATAACTTTTTATCTATAAGTCCAAATGCATTGATTCTTTTTGCATTGTGTTTTGTGTCCAAAAATCTAACGGCACCCAAAAGATGGGATTTTTCCTTGCTGTCTATATTTTCTCGTAATTTTCAGAAGGTCTCTTGATGTTTTCTTTTTATGGTTTTGATTATTTTCAGAAGAGCCATCTTGTCTTGAGGATCACAAGGAGCTTTGTGAACCTCATCAGCACTAAGGCAAGCCACAGCAACATTTTCATAGTGCCACTTCAATATTTTTGATTTTCCTACTTGAACTTATGAATATTTATGCATTTAAAATTAGTTATATAATGAGTATATTCTATTAGATGCTTGTCATGTTAAACTACTTGAATTACAGAATGTTTGAAGTGAATCTTGTCGGTAAGCTAAGGAGAACTTAGTTGCAAGTAATGAATAAAGGATATGGTCATAGAGTTTAATAATTAGTTTAATTATTATTTTTGCTTGATGATAAAGGATGAGATTACTAGAAATGATTCTGGTTTAATTGAGGTGTGATATTAACCAGATAGTAGCATGAGTTGGTGATGGCTCCGTGGGAGCGTGGTTGATTCAGTTATTTGCATGTGGTGCATGTGTTAAGTGATGCATAGTATGGCATTATGACACTGGTATTTTCACATTAAGTTGAACCTGATTAATAGCTCAACTTGAATATGTTGTTGACTGGGTCATGGTGCCGCTATAACGAGTCTTTCCCAGTGCAACCACATTTGCCGGTATGGGACGACCTTAATGTGTTTCATTATCGTGCCTCTGGTCGGTGCCTCCATTTAGGGAAGGTTATGGGCGTGCCGTACCCTGGACCGGTAGGCAAGCATAACCTTGAGAGCCCGTTGTTAAGTTAAATTTTGGTACCGGGTCCCAGAGTGGACCGTGGCCACGACGGTGGTCGAGGTGTCTGGAGGTAGACACGGGGCCACCCAGGACTAGCCCGATGGGGACTGAGCCGGAATGGCCGGGAGAGTGTCATGACAATGAAATGGTTTCCTCGGAATGCCATTGGTCCACCCGAATGGGAGTGCGAGGCCATGGGTTTCGTGGTGTGGGTACAGTGTACTAACCTCTGCAGAGTGTTTTTAATCTATCGATAGCCGAGTCCGCGGTTACGGACACGCCCGAAAGTAGGGTACACCATGGGTCAACACTTAATAAAATTTGCACACTAAGTTTGTACTGAGGATGGTAGTGAGGCCATCGTCATGAGTTGGACCATGAGATGGTCGGGTGGTGATCGCCGTAAGGATCACGGGCCATGAGTTGGTCAGGTGGTGATCGTTGTAAGGATTACAAATGTGTTATAGAGATTATCATGTTGGTGGTCTGGAAAAGACCACGCATGGTAAGCAAGTCCGTGGAATGAGTACCAGTGAGCATAGTCACAGCATGTTGGATATATGGTTGCATTGTCGATTAAATGGTTAAATATCATGATAGTGTTTGTCATTATGTTTATGCTTGTTATGAGCTTGCAAGTACATTCAATGTACTGACCTGGCGTGTCATGCCAGATTTTAGGAAAGTCTCGTTGGGAAGGAGTGCTGTCTGAGTCTAGACCGTGTCCACATCGGTGTCCCTGTGGTATGGAGTCCCGCTACGACGTTGTTCCGCTGCCAAGTAGTTGTCAGGATCGAGGCCCCTTTATGTTCATTAAATAAAGAACATATTGTTCAGCCGCACCATGTGTGCCGCTTGGCCTCGCTAACTGTTGTAATATAAACTATGCTCTGCTAGCATGAATAAAGTGGTTGTTTTTCTTTACCAAGTTGTTGTGTGTTGCCAGAAGACAAGGTCTCTGGGCTGGCAATGCAAGGTTAACCGGTCGTTCTGAGCCGGGGTGCCCCAACGCATGGCATCAGAGCCGCGCTGACTGTAGGCCACGCTAGACTAATCCGAGTTAACTGGACATTAGATGCGAGTTGTAGTTGAGTGCCGGTAGTAATTGTAGCTGGTTGTTGCATTACATGCACTGATTTTATTTTTATGCTAACTTGCTAATGGTTGTGAGTGTAGATGGCTCCGGTGCTATATCCGTGCCAGTTGCAGCTGATGCCGTACACGTCGACGCATCTCCTTCGTAACATGTGGCGTCAGCTGTACCCTCACGGAGATGATCCAGCCTATCGTGTGTACCGGGAGTGCCTAGCTGACTCAATGTATGAGTATCATGTCGTGGTTACTCTGCGCGCCAGTTCTGATTCCAACTCTTACACTCGTACCTCTCGAAGTGGCTACGCTTCTACCGCTTCTCAGGCTGTCCAGTTTGCTGCATTCGAGGTACTTGTTGAGCTCCGCTACAACGAGGCCCGGATGCAGAACCACCCAGGTTTCCATTACAATCCTTCTCTCCACGATAATGGTCGTGTCCGATTCCCTGTCATTGATCCGGAGTCTGGTAGTGTAGCTAGCCACCTTTCTCGCTACATCACTGCTAGCTATCTTCTGATATATGAGCTGGCTCGTGAGCTGAGTTGTGCCCGTACTGCTTTAGCCTCTACTTTAGTCTCTGCTCGCTCAACCACTACACCACCATCTGTAGGATTTACTCCCTACGTTCCTGCCAGTTCTAGATCCCCTGTTTCTCCGGTTACTCCTCCGAGTAGCTCGGGCACCGCGACTGTGAGTCAACTTAGTGCTCCTGTTGAGTGGGTTTCACTCCTCGCCACTCCTGTAGCCCCGATGATCCACCCTCCACCTGCCCCAGAGGGAGAGCCCTCGAGGCAGCGTCGTCATGTCACTTTTAACCCAGAGGTCTCCGTTAACCACGTCAGTTCTGGATCCGAGACCGCTTCAGGAGAGGACCCCGAAGCACCAGCAGAGCAGTAGAGCTTTCGAGTATTCGCAGTCGTCGGGATGGAGTATGGATGTAGTCGTACGAGTCATGATGTTTCGTTTCATGTATGAGGGTAGTTGGACTTGGCATGTTGTTATCTTTCATGTATGAGTCTATGTATAATTATGTTGGACTTTATTTTATTCGCCGTATTTTCTTTGCCTTTTTGGTTTCACTTGGATTTTGTTGCTGGCTTCTCCCCAGTTTATATTGAATGTTTCTCATCATGGTTGCGTTGACTTGGGAAAAATCATATTAGGATGATGCGGGGAGGCTGCAGTAGCAACGTTTGCAAGGGTTATCCTGTTCGGCGTTCCGCACGACAGGCAGGACAATCACCCGAGCCGTACGTTCCACCACCGCCTCCACCGCCAAATCCGCCCTCCTCCGAGCAAATTATGCGTATGTTCGAGGAACGACGAAATAATGATCTGATGGAAATATTCAGAAGTATTCAAGCAATGGTTGGACAGAATGGAAATCAGCCCGTCCCTCACTCCAAGTTATCTGATTTTCAAAGGACTAAGCCTCCCAGTTTCAGTCAGGCCATTGATCCCTTGGATGCAGATGATTGGTTGAGAACTATGGAAAAGAAGCTTGAGGTTGCTCGAACTGATGAAGAGGAGAAGGTTCCATTTGTAACACATTATCTGGAAGGCGCTGCTGCTATATGGTGGGAAAACGAAAAAGCCATAGGGACTGATAATGAAGCAATTACCTGGTCAAGATTCAAGGAGCAATTCCAGAAATATCACATCCCTGCGGGAATTATGAAGACTAAGCAGCGTGAATTTCTCGCACTCCTCCAAGGAAATCAGACAGTGGGGGAATATTTGCAGAAATTCAATCACCTGTCACGTTACTCTCAATATGATGTGGCCACTGAAGAAAGGAAGATGGACCGATTTCTTGGTGGATTAAGCCCGCAACTTCGCTGTGCTCTCAGTGTGTTCGATTTCCCAGATTTCCAAACCCTGGTGAACAAGGATTTCATTGCTGAGAGGGAACACAAGCTTGTATCAGATAATAAGTCTGCCCATAACGATCACAAGCGCAAGTTTGAGCCCAAAAAGGAAATGCAACCAGTGCAGAAGGTTCGTACCTGGCAGCCAACTCAGGTAGCATACCAGCCTAATTGGCAACAAAATGTTAACCAGGCCACCACCCAAGTCAAGAATGACGTGCTCAACCCAGTTCTGGAAAATCACCTGCGTAACAATTCTTGTTACAGTTGTGGACAAACTGGACATTATGCCAAACAGTATCCCAAGAACAAATGGACCAATGTTACATTCAAGCCACAAGTCCATTATTTGGAGGCAGGTCCAAGTCAGCACGACGTCATGGGATACGTTCATCACATTTCCGCCGACGAAGCCCAAGAAAATCCCGAAGTCATCATTGGTATGTTCCCTGTTAATAACATACCTGCAGTAATTTTATTTGACTATGGGGCTTCCCACTCTTTTATTTTTCGGAGTTTTGTTGCCCAAAACAAATTTCCTTGTTCACTTTTGGGCAAGAATATGCTGGTACAAACCCCGGGATCTCTTATCAGAAGCAATCTAGTCTGCCACAATCTGGAAGTCAGTATCAACGGAATCTGTTTTCCAACGTCTTTGATACTTATTGAGTCTGATAAGTTGGATGTTATCTTGGGTATGAATTGGCTGACACAGTACCAAGTGTGCATAAATTGTGCGACCCGAGAAGTCAACTTGACTGGCCAAGATGGACAAACTACAAAGTTTATTGCTCGTAGGAGCATACCCTCCAAGGAAATGGTTTTTATAGCAATAGCTGAAATGGAATTAATTCCGGTGGTCAGTGAGTTTTCTGATGTATTCCCAGAAGAACTGCCAGGCATGCCACCTGATCGAGAGCTTGAGTTTGCAATAGAACTTGTGCCCGGAACCACACCAATACACAAGAAATATTATCGAATGCCGTCATCCGAATTAGTGGAGCTAAAGAAACAGCTTGATGAAATGCTCCAAAAAGAGTATATCCGCCCCAGTTCCTCACCATGGGGATCGCCTGCTATTTTTGTGGACAAGAAAGATGGTAGCCTCCATATGTGTGTGGACTACCGACAGTTGAATGATGTCACGATCAAAAACAAATACCCTCTGCCAAGAATTGATGATTTGTTTGATCAGCTCAGTGGAGCCAAGGTGTTCTCAAAGATTGATTTGCGAACTGGATACTATCAGCTCAAAATTAAAAAGGAGGATATTCCCAAGACCGCATTCACCACTCGCTACGGTCTCTATGAATATACAGTCATGTCCTTCGGCCTCACCAACGCCCCCGCCTTCTTCATGCACATGATGAATAAAGTATTCATGGATTTCCTCGATACGTTCGTGGTCATCTTCATCGATGATATACTTATTTACTCAAGAAGTGAAGAAGAGCATAAGGACACCTCCGAGCAGTGTTGCAACGACTCTGTGAGCACCAGTTGTACGCCAAATTCAGTAAATGCAAGTTTTGGCTCAAGCAAGTTGGATTCCTCGGGCATGTGCTATCTGCTGAAGGTATAGCCGTGGACCCAAGCAAGGTAAAAGACGTGCTCGACTGGTTGCCACCCGCCATCGTATCTTAGATTCGGAGTTTTCTTGGATTAGCCGGATACTACCGCCATTTCATTGAAGGGTTTTCCAAGATTGCTAAGCCCATGACAGAGCTGCTCAAAAAGGATAAGAAGTTTGAATGGACAATAGACTGTGAGAAAAGTTTCACCGAGTTGAAGAAACGCTTGACAATTGCGCCAGTATTAACACTTCCAGATATCTACCGCAGTTTTAACGTATACTGCCAACAAGGACTAGGATGCGTACTTATGCAAGATGGCAAGGTAGTAGCTTATACCTCACGGCAGCTATGACCCCACGAAGGAAATTACCCCACTCATGATTTGGAAATGGCCGCGGTAGTTTAAAAATTTGGAGACACTACCTCATCGGAAAAAGGTGCCAAATTTTTACCGATCACAAAAGCCTCAAGTATATATTTGCTCAGCCAGATTTAAATCTCCATCAACGAAGATGGCTTGAGTTGGTCAAGGATTATGACCTTGAAATAAATTACCATCCGGGTAAGGCCAACGTGGTTGCCGATGCACTCAGTCGAAAGCCCGTCAGTTTAAACGTCATGTTGGAATCTTTGCCTTCCGAACTTAAAGGGGAGATTGCTCAGCTCAAACTAGTCATAGTTGAGGCTGGCCTTGCCAATATTCTGAAGGTTACCCCTACTCTTGAGGAAGATATCCGCAAAGCCCAGTCAGGCGATGCCGATCTGCAGAAACGTATCAAGTTTTCCGGTTTCTTGAAGGATCAGTGCGGTACCCTCCAATTCAGGGGAAGGATTTGTGTGCCTAATCAAGTGGATTTGAAACAGAAAATTTTGTCAGAAGCCCACGAATCCTCGTATTCAATCCACCCTGGAGGTACGAAAATGTATGAAGACCTTCGACAAATATTCTGGTGGGATGGAATGAAGAAAGACATTGCTTATTTCGTGGCCTGTTGCGACATATGCAACAAAGTAAAGGAAGAACATCAGAAACCAGCCGGACTTCTCCAACCGCTGCCAGTATCACAATGGAAATGGGACGATGTCTGTATGGATTTCATCACAGGACTACCTAAGACCCGATGGGGCAATAATGCGATCTGGGTCATAGTAGACACATTAACCAAGGTGGCCCACTTCCTCCCAATCAAAACCTCATACCGAGCAGATGAGCTTGCACGACTGTATGTATCCAGAATAGTCAGTGTGCATGGAGTTCCCCGAACCATCACTTCTGACCGAGGTTCGCTTTTCACCTCCGCTTTTTGGTCTCATCTCCATCAGGTCCTCGGAACGGAATTGAAATACAGTACCGCTTATCATCCTCAGACGGATTGGCAGACAGAAAGTGTAAATCAGATACTCGAAGATATGCTCCGAGCCTGTGTTTTGGGCCAAGGACCACAATGGGAAGATTTCTTGTCGTACGCTGAGTTCTCGTATAACAATGGGTTCCAGACCACTTTAAAGATGTCACCATATGAAGCTTTGTATGGACATAAGTGCCGCACTCCATTAAATTGGTCTCAAACCAGAGATAGCCATATTTTCGGAATAGATCTCATGTTGGAAGCCGAAAAGCAAGTCAAGGAGATCCGAGACAGATTGCAATTGGCTAAATTGCGATAGAAAAGTTATTACGATGCAAAGCACCGACAGATCAGCTTTGAACCTGGAGAACATGTCTACCTTCGAGTCATGCCTATGAAAGGAATCAAAAGGTTTCAAACCCGTGGAAAATTGGCACCTAGGTTTATTGGTCCATTTCCCTTTATGACACGAGTAGGTGATGTGGCATATCAGTTGGAGTTTCCCCTGAGCTGTCAGACGTGCACAACGTGTTCCACATTTCACAATTGCGATGGTGCATATCACCGCCCAAGAAAAAGACTGATTTGACAGAGATAGAGCTAGCAAAGGACTTGACAAAAGAAGAGAGGCCAGTGAAATTTTTGGATCAAATGGAAAGGGTCACTCGCAGTAAAGCACGAAAGTTTTACAAAGTCCAATGGATGCATCATACCGAGTCAGAATCAACCTAGGAATCAGAAGAATTTCTAAGGGCATGTTACCCAGAATGGTTTTCGCAAGCAACCGAATCTCGAGGACGAGATTCATTGTAAGTGAGGGAGGTTTGTGACAGCCTGGTTTTTGCCCTCTCTTCTTTGCTTGATTTTCAGTTGAATTGGTTTTTAGTTTGGAGTTTTGAATCATTTCATTTGGACTTAACCACTTGGGTGCCCCTTGATTTTTACCCAAGTGTTCCCTCTCCTCCTCTCAACCATCATTTCACCCCTGGTCCAACCCAAAAATATTGTTTGGGATATTTTTTAAGAAAAATATCCATTTTGACCTCCAAAACCCTAGCTAACCCTTTGAGCTCCATAGCAACCCTAATTTTTCTTGCCCCAAAAATCCTGAGAAAAATCCCAATTATTCTTTGGACCCTAGGGCACCTTTCTGAGCAAAAATATTTCACCACTCTTTGGAATATTTTGGCTACAGAAAATAAGGTCATTTCTGGACAAAAATGGTAGTTTCTACAGCAAGTACCTTTTTACTAGCTCCATTGTAGCTAGTTTTTCCTTAGCATATTTACCTTAGTAAGTGTTAGTAAAACCCCAAAGCTCAGCCCTTGAATCCCACTGGTTTGACCTCAATAACACCCCAAAGTTACTGTCCAATAACTTATCAGAAGCACAAATTTATTTCTACTGCACCTGGAACCTAACCAAACCGTGGTAACAACTCAGTTTACTAATGACTACACGCCAGACATCTTTGTTAGTGCGTAGGGTGGCCTGATGTCATGGCTCAGGCGATTACCGCATTCGTCCGAGCATGCTGGCAAGCAATACACGCGCTCTGCGCGCCGCCAGCACCTCTGTTGAGCGCGTGCTTGCTGCCCAGCCGGCCAGAGCATGCCACACCTCTCCACCAGCCTTGTCTCCACCTCCATAACTCCCCCCTGCCGCTCACCGACGCCGGAGCTCGCCGCAGCGAGCAGGGGCATGGTCCGGCCAATGGCACATTGCACGGCGCACTATGCTCGTCGCTTTCCCCCCTCGCTCGTGTGCTCGTCCGCGCCCGCGCACAGTTCCTGCATGACCTCCGTCGTCTTCTCCCTCTCTCTCTGGCATCGTTCGTTGGCGGGTGCCATGGACAGGTGTCCTCCGGCAGAGCCCGAGCCCTCCTCGCCGCCCGCCTATAGAAGCAGCCACCCACAGCCTCTTGGAGCACCCACAGCCACTCCCATTTCCTCCACGAGCCAGTAGAAGCCGCAGCCTGGCCGGGCAGGCCGTGGGCTGCCGCCCCAAAGTCGAGCTCGCCAGCGATCCCCTCCGGACCTTTCCCGTAGCTCCGGCCCCTCCCAAGCCAAGGTGACGCCGCCAAGGCCTCCGCCTCTCCTCCGTGAAGCCAACTCACCCCTCTGAAGCCCCTAGAGCCGCCCCAAGCCGCCGTCGTCTTCATCTCCGGCAACCTCCGCCCTCTGCCTCCACTGGAGAGGTCAAATCTGACACCGTCCGGTCACCGCTAGCTACACTACGGGTATGGGCAGGTGCGCAAACATCTCCTCCGTCGATCCCACCCTCTCGTTTGACTCCGAGAAGTCTCACCGCCGGCGTGTGCTCCGGCGAAGCGCCGCCTCCCTCTGTTTCCCTCTCCCTCCCTCCGGCCTGACTAGCAGGGCCTGCTAGTCAGCCACTCATTACTGGCGTGCAGCGGTATAAGTGGTGGTGCCCCGGGTGTTTATGCTTTCGATGCCACCCCCCTGTTTATTTATTTCAAGTTCATTTAAAATCCAGGAGACTTCAAATGGCCATAACTTTTTATCTATAAGTCCAAATGCATTGATTCTTTTTGCATTGTGTTCTGTGTCCAAAAATCTAACAGCACCCAAAAGATGGGATTTTTCCTTGATGTCTAGATTTTCTGGTAATTTTCAGAAGGTTTCTTGATGTTTTATTTTTATGGTTTTGACTATTTTCAGAAGTGCCAGCTTGTCTTGAGGATCACCAGGAGCTTTGTGAACCTCATCAGCACTAAGGCAAGCCACATCAATATTTTCATAGTGCCACTTCAATATTTGTGATTTTCCTACTTGAACTTATGAATATTTATGCATTTAAAATTAGTTATATAATGAGTATATTCTGTTAGATGCTTGTCATGTTAAAATACTTGAATTACAGAATGTTTGAAGTGAATCTTGTTGGTAAGCTAAGGAGAACTTAGTTGCAAGTAATGAATAAAGGATATGGTCATAGAGTTTAATAATTAGTTTAATTATTATTTTTGCATGATGATAAAGGATGAGATTGCTAGAAATGATTCTGGTTTAAGTGAGGTGTGATCTTAACCAGAGTAGTAGCATGAGTTGGTGATGGCTCCGTGGGAGCGTGGTTGATTCAGTTATTTGCATGTGGTGCATGTGTTAAGTGATGCATAGTATGGCATTATGACATCGGTATTTTCACATTAACTTGAACCTGATTAATAACTCAACTTGAATATGTTGTTGACCGGGTCATGGTGCCGCTGAAACGAGTCTTTCCCAATGTAACCACATTTGCCGGTATGGGACGGCCTTAATGCGTTTGATTGTCGTGCCTCTGGTCGGTGCCTCCATTTAGGGAAGGTTATGGGCGTGCCGTACCCTGGCCCGGTAGGCAAGCATAACCTTGTGAGCCTGTTGTTAAGTTAAATTTTGGTACCGGGTCCCAGAGTGGACCGTGGCCACGACTGTGGTCGAGGTGTCTGGAGGTAGACACGGGGCCACCCAGGACTAGCCCGATGGGGATAGAGTCAGAATGGCCGGGAGAGTGTCATGACAATGAAATGGTTTCGGCAGAATGCTGTTGGTCCACCCAAATGGGACTGCGAGGCCATGGGTTCCGTAGTGTGGTACAGTGTACTAACCTCTGCAGAGTGTTTTTAATCTATCGATAGCTGAGTCCGTGGTTACGGACACGCTCGAAAGTAGGGTACACCATGGGTCAACACTTAATAAAATTTGCACACTAAGTTTGTACTGAGGATGGCAGTGAGGCCATTGTGATGAGTTGGACCATGAGATGGTCGGGTGGTGATCGCCGTAAGGATCACGGGCCATGAGTTGGTCGGGTGGTGATCGTCGTAAGGATCACAAATGTGTTATAGAGATTATCATGTTGGTGGTCTGGAAAAGACCACGCGCGGTAAGCATGTCCGTGGAATGAGTACCAGTGAGCATAGTCATAGCATGTTGGATAGGGTTGCATTGTCAATTAAATGGTTAAATATCATGATATTGTTTGTCATTATGTTTATGCTTGTTGTGAGCTTGCAAGTACATTCAATGCACTGACCTGGCATGTCATGCTAGATTTCAATAAAGTCTCGTTGGGAAGGAGTGCTGTCCGAGTCTAGACCGTGTCCACATCGGTGTCCCTGTGCTATGGAGTCCCGCTACGACGTTGTTCTGCTGCCGAGTAGTTGTCAGGATCGAGTCCCCTTTATGTTCACTAAATAATGTACATATTGTTCAGCCGCACCGTGTGTGCCGCTTGGCCTCGCTAACTGTTGTAATATAAACTATGCTCCGCTAGCATGAATAAAGCGGTTGTTTTTCTTTACCAAGTTGTTGTGTGTTGCCAGAAGACAAAGTCTCTGGGCTGGCAATGCAAGGTAAACCGGTCGCTCTGAGCTGGGGTGCCACAATATGAAATTTTATTTTGAATCATTTGGATCTGAACATTCATGCCACAATAAAGAAATTACATTGAGAATTATGCTAGGTAGCATTCCACATCAAAAATTCTGTTTTATCATTTACCTACTCGAGGACGAGCATGAATTAAGCTTGGGGATGCTTGATACGTCTCCAATGTATATATAATTGTTGATTGTTCCATGCTATTATATTACCCATTTTGGATGTTTATGGGCTTTACTTTACACTTTTATATCATTTTTGGGACTAACCTATTAACCGGAGGCCCATCCCAAATTGCTATATTTTTTTTCCTATTTCAGTGTTTCGAAGAAAAGGAATATCAAACGGAGTCCGAACGGAATGAAACCTTCGGGAGCGTGATTTTTGGAACGAACGTGATCCAGGAGACGTGGAGCTGAAGCCAGGGAAGCTTCAAGGAGGCCACGAGGCAGGGGGGCGCCCACCCCCTGGGCGCGCCCTCCACCCTCGTGGGCCCCTCGAGGCTCCTCCGACCTACTTCTTTCGCCTATATAAGTCCATATACCCTAAAACCTTCAGGAAACACAATAGATCGGGAGTTCCGCCGCCGCAAGCCTCTGTAGCCACCAAAAACCTCTCGGGAGCCCGTTCCGGCACCATGCTGGAGGGGGGATCCCTTACTGGTGGCCATCTTCATCATCCCGGCGCTCTCCATGACGAGGAGGGAGTATTTCACCCTCGGGGCTGAGGGTATGTACCAGTAGCTATGTGTTTGATCTCTCTCTCTCTCTCTCTCTCTCTCTCTCTCTCTCTCTCGTGTTCTTGAGGTGATACGATCTTGATGTATCGCGAGCTTTGCTATTATAGTTGGATCTTATGATGTTTCTCCCCCTCTACTCTCTTGTGATGAATTGAGTTTTCCTCTTGAAGTTATCTTATCGGATTGAGTCTTGAAGGATTTGAGAACACTTGATGTATGTCTTGTCGTGCTTATCTGTGGTGACAATGGGATATTCACGTGATCTACTCGATGTATGTTTTGGTGATCAACTTGCGGGTTCAATGAATCTATGCATAGGGGTTAGCACACGTTTTCGTCTTGACTCTCCGGTTGAATAGATGAATCTGAGATTGTGTGATGCATATCGTATAATCATGCCCATGGATACTTGAGGTGACATTGGAGTATCTAGGTGACATTAGGGTTTTGGTTGATTTGTGTCTTAAGGTGTTATTCTAGTATGAACTCTATGATAGATCGAACGGAAAAAATAGCTTCATGTTATTTTACTACAGACTCTTGAATAGATCGAGCAGAAAGGATAACTTTGAGGTGGTTTCGTACCCTACCATAATCTCTTCGTTTGTTCTCCGCTATTACTGACTTTGGAGTGACTCTTTGTTGCATGTTGTGGGATAGTTATATGATCCAAGTATGTTATTATTGTTGAGAGAACTTGCACTAGTGAAAGTATGAACCTTAGGCCTTGTTTCCTACCATTGCAATACCATTTACGCTCACTTTTATCATTAGTTACCTTGCTGTTTTTATACTTTCAGATTACAAATACCCATATCTACCATCCATATTGCACTCTTATCACCATCTCTTCGCCGAACTAGTGCACCTATACAATTTACCATTGTATTGGGTGTGTTGGGGACACAAGAGACTCTTTGTTATTTGGTTGCAGGGTTGTTTGAGAGAGACCATCTTAATCCTACGCCTCCCATAGATTGATAAACCTTAGGTCATACACTTGAGGGAAATTTGCTACTGTCCTACAAACCTCTGCACTTGGAGGCCCAACAACGTCTACAAGAAGAAGGTTGTGTAGTAGACATCAACTGACTGTCATGATATGGCGAGAGCCGGTCAGCTGTTCAAGAGGTTACCAAATCTTTAAGGATTTGTTCCGCATTATGCGATACCTAATGCAGCGTGCGATGGATCGGTTTTTCTTCTGATCAGGCACTTATAGAGCCCCCAGTGCGGTCTTCCAAAAACCAGGGGCTGTGCCTACCTTTCTTTCGTCAAACTCCTATGGCTAAGTGAGGGTGATAAAGCCTTATAGTCCGATTGCCTGGTTCTTTGCACTAAAGACCTCCTTCAAGGACCCAAAACTGGGGTAAAGAGTGCTTAGGTTTATCCCGAACACCCCCGTACTTTCTACTTGGGGTCAGAAGCTGACGACTAGCCAACTCTTAGGAATAATATATAAAACGGCCGCACAGGAGGTAAAATTTTCACATAACAGGCATTATATCATTTAAATGACCTAGTTCAAACATTATATTGGATAACATGAATGTATTCATGGGAATATAATATCCTTGGCGCATTGCTCCGCTACAAGGCGGGATCCTTTCAGGAAACTATCATAATATAACTCGGGCTTGCGGTGTTCCTTTCCTGCAGGCGGTCCTTCGGTCATCAACTTTTCGGCATCCATCTTCGCCCAGTGCACCTTTGCACGGGCGAAGACCATTCACGCACCTTCCATACAGACCGACCGCTTGATGACTTCAAGTCGAGGGCAGGCACTTAGAAGCCGCTTCACGAGCCCGAAGTAGCTGCTGGGAATCGGCTCGGCAGGCCATAGCCGGATAATTAAATCCTTCATGGCTAGTTCGGCTGCCTTATGCAGTTCGATCAACTGCTTCAGTTGATCGGCAAAGGGCACTGGATACTCTGGCGCCAGATACTACGATCAGAAGAGCTTCTCCGTAGTGCTCCTTTCTTCGGCTTGGTAGAATTGTGCGACATTAGATACGTTGCACGGCAGCTCCGCAAACACCCCTGGAGAAATCCGAATTCAAAATTAGTAATGTGATTTTCTCCCTTCAAATATCCGCTTTGCATAGAAAAAGCCTTAGCCAACGTGATCTTCCTGGCCTCATGGATCTCCTACAGGGCGCCTTGGGCTTCGCCCCAGGCATCTTGTGTGGCTTGATGATCTCCGTTAAACTCTGCTCCAAGGCCTCGCATTTCTTCACGACTTCTTGAAGTTCTTGCTGAACTTGAATAACCCTGGCCTCATGCTTTTCATGAAGAGCCTGCTCTGCAGCTGCCTTCTTCTCAGCTTTGGCCACCCCCTTCTTAAGATCCTCGACTTCGGACATCGCCCCTGGAGCACATCATGAAAAAATTTCATCATACTAAGTTATTCATTCGCGTTGAAGGCAAACAAGGTTTTTGCATACCTTGGTTATCCTCCACCAGCTTCTTCACCTGGACAAGTTCTTCTTCGGCCTGCTCTAGACTCTGGTTCAGTTCGGAGACTTTGCAGTATGAGAGGCACCAGACGCTATAGATACCTGCTTATAACAATTAATAAAAATAGAGGGAGAGGTGCCACAAGGTAAGTCTCGTGTAAACATGTATTTGATCTTCTGTCCGGTTCTTTCTTTCGAACACCGAACAGTGTATCAGGGGCTACTACCTATACTATAACACTCTTTGAAACCTCACAACATACCTCAAAGCCCGTTATAAGGCTGATGCAGGCTTCATTCAACCCGCTCTCAGCGGACTGAATCTTCTCAATCACCGCACCCATAAGGGCACGGTGTTCTTCAACGATGGAGGCACTCTTCAACGCTACCGATAAGGTATCCGACACCTCTGGTTGGGCAGAGATTTCCAATGGAACAGGTGCACCCCCTCTTGTCGAGGGAGGCCGCCTGCCTAATTCCGGAGCCATATCGGTCTCTGGAATTGTGTCCGGCTGGGGGCCGAATTCGAGATAGCCCCCGTCGTCGGTGTCCATGGGAGCCTTTTCTCCCGTGTGTCCGGCCGCCGATGTTTGACCCCCTTATGCTGCCTTGATGGTCTTTTCACCCCCTCCTTGGTCTGGGTCCCCCTGGGACGATGCCTCAGTGTCATTCACGTGTTTTGGGGAGGGGGCCTTCGGGGGTGTCCCGCTGTCCATAGCATCCAAACCCAGTAAATCCTCCAATGAGGATTGTTCGGCGCAGGACCTCGCCGGATTGCAAAAAGTGTGACTCAATAATTAAACGTATACGATAGTCAGTCTAGATGCGCAAACGTGTCCGGATTTTATATACTCACGATTTCACCAAGGGCTGGACCCTGGGATCCCACTCTGGGCTGTTGTCGGTGGCGGTGGCGGATTCATCCGGAAGGGGAGTTTTTCCCTTCTTAGGCGACTCAGCCTCCAAGTGTGTGGAGGCCGTCCTTTTCTTTCTTCCCCTCGCTAGGGGGGGATCAGATCTCCTCCTCTTCTTCGTCCTCTTTGGAGGAAGAGTGGGCCTCGGAGTCTTCGGATACTGTGTCCGAAGTTCCTCGGCGACGACGGCCGCCCCTGGTCTCTTTAACCTGTTTCTCGGTTTTCTTCTTCGGCGCCTTGTAAGGCGCCTGGACCAGCATCTTCATCAGAAGAGGGGCGACTGGTTCTTCTGGCAGCGGGGCCGGGCAGTTGATCCGCCCTGCCTTCTTCGTCCAGCCCTAGGAGAGTTGTGGAAAAATACATTCAGCGTTTCCCTTGGATTATACAGATAAAGCATGTGACTCGCCAACATGCGGAGACTTACCGAACTCGCAGGTCGGGATAGTTGATACCCGCGGTCCTCGGTTGAGTCCGGACACGATTTGTCGGACTTTCCAGATGTCTTCATGCGATGAGCCAAAGAACCCTAGCAGGGTCTGGTGCTTGGCTGGGTCGTATTCCCATAAATTGCAGGCCCTGTGTTGGCAATCGAGAATCCGGCGAACTAACATCACCTGGACTACATTGACAAGTTTGATATTCTTGGCTTCCATACCCTTGATGCGCGTATGGAGCGCCGACAACTCATCGGGTGAAGACCAGTTCAGGCCCTTCTTGGGCTAGGACGTAAGCCGCAAGGGAGCTCTAGATCGGAATTTGGGAGCTATGACCCATTTTGTGACGCGTCGCTCAGTGAAATAGAACCACTATTGTTGCCACCCTTTGACGGAATCATTGAAGGTACCTGATGGCCATGTGACGTTGGCCATCTTGCTCACCATGGCTCCTCTGCACTCAGCGTGCTCGCCGCTCACTACCTTGGGCTTCACATTGAAAATCTTCAGCCATAAGCCAAAGTGTGGCGAGATGCGGAGAAAGGCCTCACACACTGTCGCCGCGCGGGGAGCGAGCACCTATGGGGCAGGGCCCCTTTTTAGTCTGGCAAGGGGGCGGAGGGCGCACAAAGAGCAGACCGAGGCGGAGCGCGCGGGGGATTTTTACCCAGCTTCGGAGCTCTCCGGAGAGATAAAACTCCTACTGCTGCCTTTGTTTGTATATTGTTTTTGCTTGAGAGCGTGGGTGTCCTCTAGTTTCGAATGAGTCGAAACTTTCCTAGTCTCGAGTGAGCCCCAATCCCCCCTACGTTGCACATGGGCCTCCTTTTATATGCTCAAGGGGTTACCCACAGGTGGCAACGAAGGGAAAGGGCAAAAATGGAAGAGTGGTGGTTGGTACAGCTACCTGTACAGTGTTATCATACCTAACCCTGGCGGCAGGGGACAAGGGCATTAATTGCCCGTCTGTGTCGCCTAAACAGTGCCGAAAGGGACCGCTAGGGACGCCACCGTTTGCCACGATGGTTATCTTGCCAGCGCCTGCTTGCCACCTCGCACCCCTAGCTGCACGGCCTCCTGCCACGTGATCTTGGGAAGGTCCCAGAGCGACACGTTGGTAGGTGTGCTGGAGCGCGGGGGCGAAGTGGGGGTTTCCCGCGGCAAGCTCCTTGCCGCGGTCGTCGTCTTGTCGCGTTCGGGAGCTTGTCGCTCACCGGGCCTTGCCGGGGCGCGTGGTGCGTCGCGGCAAGTTTTCTTGGAATGCCTTGAGTGGCCTTCCCGGCAAGCTCCTCTTGCCGGGGTCTTGTCTTCTTCCCGGCAAGCTCCTCTTGCCGGGGCCTTGGTTGGCCTTCCCGGCAAGCTCCTCTTGCCGGGGCCTTAGTTTGAGTACTTTGTTCTTGAATGGCATCAGAGTAGCCATTGAGTATCTTGGCGGACGCCCGGCAAGCCCTGCCGCGGGTCGCTGCGACTACCCGTGCACAAGTTCGGGATACTAAGGTACCCCTACTTTAGTACACCGACAGGAGCCCCCGGGCCTGGGCCATACACGGTGCCGAGCGCTGTTGGGCCAGGCCCAAAACAGTGCACGGGCACGCGCGGCCTAGGTCACTCCGCATATCTCTCCGCTTCCACCGCGCACGCACAGAACGGCACGCGTCAAACGCGGCGTCGTGGGTGATGTGGGCGGCGTGTGCGGGGCTGAGCCTCGTGAGCATGCATCAAGCCATGATGAAGGGGACGGCTCGCGCCCTCCTACATAAACGAGGGTAGGCGTGGGGGCGTGGTGCATTTACTGGACGGGGCCAGTGCGCGGCTTTCGAGGCGTCCACTCCCACGATCACGGGGTGGGGCGAGGCCACCTCACCCGTCCCCTCTGCTCTGCATCCCCGCCACGCGGCTCCCATGCGCTTGGGGTCACGGACGGTGGAAGTGGGAATCCGGGCCGTCGTGAGTAGAGGCAGCGGGTTGGCCCTGACTCCCTGCTTTTCCCGTGCCTTGATTCGCTGAGCGGGTCGGCCGAGCCCCCCCACCGCGCTCCTTTATAAAGAGCGGGAGGGGAGCACAGAAGCCCGCACTCTCTCATCTCCTCCTTTCTTCAGCTTCTGCTCCCCTTTCTCCTATTCGCCATGGAGAAAGGGAACCCTGGCCCTTCATCGGTGGCGGCGAGGGTCGCCGCCAGGCAGCGCACCTCTCCCTCTCTCGCGCCCTTGGAGAGAGAGCCAGCCATAAGGGGAAGAGGGAGGGGGCGAGGTCGCGGACGAGGTCGAGGACGAGGTCGAGGCGCTCGGGGAAGAGGCGGACGGGGCGGTGCACCAGCTTCGCCTCCGCCGGCGGTTCCTCCCCCCACGGCGGTCCACATAGGGGACGATCGTTGCGATTTCTTCGTCAGGCTGCGCCAGGCGCCTCGTCGTCGCCTCCGGCTTCCAACTCCGTTCGCGAGCGCGATGGAATCGGACCCGCCCGAGACGCTGAGACTGCAGATGAGGGGCTGTGGGATCAGCGGCACGCGAGTCCGCGTTGCATTCCCAGCCCCCAATGTGATGTATCTTGATCGAGGGTGGAAGACGTTCGCCCGTATCCACAGCCTGATGGAGGGGTTCACCCTTCATTTTAAGTTGATGGAGGGCGATCTCCTCTCCGTCAAGGTCTTCGGGTGCTTCGGCACTCGGGCGAAGTGCTGCGTGGACAGCTCCTCCGATAGCGAAGGCCCTCCCTCGAGCGAGAGTGACGAGGAGGGGAGCGACAGCGACGACGAGGGTAGCGGGCGGCGGGATGGCGGGTCTGACTAGGTGTCGGGCGCCGCTTTGCGCGGCACCGGCGACCCCATCATCCGTGTCGCCGGCTCCTTGAACTCCCCGGGGTCGTCTCCTTGGGCGGCTGGCGTAGGGAGGCTGCGGAAGGGGAAGAGGGCTGGCGACAAGGCCGTCAGGTCGGAGTACGAGGGTGTGGTGCCCTCGACAGCATGCTGACGTCTTGCCGCCCCGTCTTCGAGCCCCGCTTCTGGCGCCGCCATCACCGTCCAGCCTTCGGACAGCCCCCGGGCTGTTCTCTTGGTGTCTTCTGGCACCCGTACCTCGCCTAGGCGCTCCTTTTGCCCTTTTCACCTCCTTGACCTACCTCCTGAAGAGAGGGACAGGAAAGGCATTACGGGCATCTTATCTTTTTAATTTGTAAGCCTTCGGGCCTTAGCTGCATCTAAAACTTGTAATCCTCTCTTTCATGTTTTTCATCCTTTATGGACTGTACCTGAGTGGGATGTTTTTTAATGAAAAAGGGGTTGCTTGCCGGGTTATTTGTCTCGCGGGTTAAACCCACGCCAAGGAGCAAATCCTTGGTATCCCTCGGACAGACAGTTCGCCTCCCGGCTACAGGCCCTGCTGCCTTCCCACGTCGCTCGACCTTTCTCACGCCTTTGACGGAGGCGTGAACGAGGTGGGCGCGGCCTCCTCGTTTCTTCCCTCTGCTGCCGCGACTACGACCAAACTTGGCCCCGGGAACGGGCTCCAGGGCCTAGAGTTGAGGGAGCACGGCAGTTTTTGGGAAGAAACGTGGTTTCGCATTCCCCAGTCCAGAAGAGGATGCATGAAGAGGGACGAAAGACTTATCTGATATTGCAGCCCCCGGCAACTCTGGCTTGCCGGGGACGAATCTTGGCACTCGCAGACCCCAGCAATTCTGGCTTGCCGGGGCCTAGGTGCCGGCGCGCCCTTCTTCTCCTTTTCGTTCTTAAGCGGTCTGGCCAGGATGTGCGAGCCCTGCGAACGAAGGAAAAGCAAAAGGACGGACTCTCGACCTCTAAGCTAAGGGTTAGCTGCTGTTAGGCACTATCAACCCTAACTAAGGACGAGACTCGACCTAGCATGCATGCTATAACCCCGGGGTATCAGCGCTTCATTTACTTGTGCTCAGGGTCTGCGCCTGGCTCTGTACAAAGGGTTACATGCAACAGCAGCAAGGCTTGTACAGAAAGGTGGTTGCCGGACAGGGTCCGACAACCGCGCCTTACGGATAAAACTTGTGAAGATGCTCTAGGTTCCAGGAGTTGCTCACCGAAAAGCCATCTTCGGTCTCAAGGCGGACAGCGCCGGGCCTAGTGACTCGTTTCACCCGATAAGGGCCTTCCCACTTCGGCGTCAACTTGTTGGAATTCTTGGCGGATTGAACGCGCCGAAGAACAAGGTCGCCTTCCTCGAAACTTCTGGCTTTAACTTTGCGGCTGTGGTAGCGGCGCAAAGCTTGCTGGTAGCGAGCGGCTCGTACAGCAGCCTGAAGACGATCTTCCTCGAGGAGCAGCGCGTCATCTTGGCGCAGCTGCTCTTGCTCAAGCTCATCATAAGCGAGAACTCGAGGCGATCCGTATACGAGTTCCGTGGGGAGAACTGCTTCTGCTCCATATACTAGAGCAAAAGGTGTCTGGCCAGTGGCTCGATTTGGCGTCGTTCTGATCGACCAAAGAACCACCGGCAGCTCCTCGATCCAATTTCTTCCGCACTTGTGCAGCCTGCCAAAAGTTCTGGTCTTGAGCCCGCGCAGCACTTCAGCGTTTGCCCTCTCCGCTTGACCGTTGCTTCTTGGGTGAGCAACAGAAGCGAAGCAGATCTTGGCGCCAAGATCTTGGACGTACTGCATGAAGGTGCGGCTCGTGAATTGTGTGCCATTGTCGGTGATGATCCTGTTAGGGATTCCGAAACGGCAAACAATTGACCGGAAGAACTTGACTGCTAACTGTGCGGTCACCTTCCTCACTGCTTCCACTTCAGGCCACTTTGTGAACTTGTCGATTGCGATGTACAAGTACTCAAAGCCCCCTGGCCAACAAAAGTTTTCAAAAGTTGAAACAAAAATGTTCAGTCGGTGCCGAATATTACAAGGGTAATTATAGTAAAGAAAACATATTTTTAGAAAGTGCCTGAATATTTTAAAATGAATTAAAACAGAAAAGAGAAATAATAAAAGAAACTACAAAACAGAAAACAAAACTAAACTAAAAAGAATAAAAAGGCCCCCTGGCCAACTGGGCTAGACGGCCCAGCTCACCGGCCAGGCCGGCCCACCTGGCCCAGTCGGCCGACCCGCCCCTGCCTTATCCCCACGAGGGGGGGGGGGAACCCTAACCGACACTCCCCCCACTCCCCACTGGCTCTCCCCCACCCCCCGCTGGATCTGGATCGGGAGCCCAATCCCCTTCTCCCTGGCTTGGTGCCCGACGCCGTCGCCCGTCGCCGCCAGTGGACCACGCCGGCGCCCGGAGCTCCCCCGCCGGCCTGCCTCCTCTCCGCCGCTCGTCACCGTCAACCCCCACGACCCCCGCTGCCCAGACCCTACACTGTCGGTGAGGCCCCGGCCTCTCCCCTCTCCGCTGCCTCGCCCCCGCGACGAACGTGCCGCGCGCCTCACCTGACCCTCGGCCGCTGCTCCCCTGTGTTGCTGCCGCTGCTGCATTGCGTCTGGGCTCGCGCCCTTGGCCCGCACCCGCGCAGCGCCATCGGCGTTTGCCCTCCACGCTCACTGCCGTTGTTCCTCCCGGCGCCCGCCCGTGCATCGCCTCGTCTTCACCCATCGCCGGCGTCGACCTCGCCCCGCTCCTGTACCCCCCTGCGCTGCGGCCTCCTCCCCGCTCGGCCGCGGCCGCTCCCTACCGCGCTACGCCGCGGGCCTCCTCGCGCGGTCGTGCCCGCCGCGAGTAGGCCGCCCTAGCCACTGGCCTCGCCTCTCTGCACTCCCTGCGGGCAAGCGCCGCCCAGGCGCACGTCGCCCCTCGCCCGCACCGCCCATTAACCCGCACACCCGCAAAGGCCCCTAGGGCCTATGACATGTGGGGTCCCAACCCCAGAACGTATTAAAAAAAAGAAAGCGATAAAAATAAAAATAAAATTAATTAATTAAAGAAATAATTAACTTAATTAATTTTGATTAACTAAACTAAACAACTAATTAAACTTATTAAACATTAGTTATCTAATTAACCTGGTTAGTCAATTAGCTAATTAATTAATCAATGACAGTGGGCCCCCCTAATTAGTACTAATTAGGTTAATTAATATGTCTAATTAAAATGTGTCACTGACCAGTGGGACCCACTGGTCAGGTTGACCAGTCAACCCAGTTGACTGCTGACGTCAGCATGACATCATGCTGATGTCATAAATACATTTTTGAATTAAATTAAATAATTAATTAAATTCCAGAAATTATTAAAATCTTTAGAAAATCATATCTTTTAATCCGTAACTCGGATTAAATTATTTTCAACATGAAAGTTGCTCAGCACGACAAGATGATTTCGGATACGCAGCCTGTTCGTCCGCCACACATCACTAGCATAGCAAACACGCAACTTCCCCCTCCGATTCATCTGTCTGAAAACGCGAAACACCGGGGATACTTTCCCGGATGTTTCCCCCCTTCGTCGGTATCACCTCCTACCGCGTTAGGGCACACCTAGCACTGCACTTTGTCATGTCATGCTTCGTCACGCATATGTTTGCATTATATTTATTGTTTCTTTCCCCCTTCTCTCGCTAGACACCGAGAGCGACGCCTCTGCTACCTAGTACGACTACGGTGTTGACAACCCCTCCTTCTTGCCAGAGCAACCAGGCAAGCCCCCCCCCCCCCCTTGATCACCAGATATCGCCTATTCTTCTCTATACTGCTTGCATTAGAGTAGTGTAGCATGTTACTGTTCGGTTACTCCTATTCTGTTGCATAGCCTATCATTGTTACTACAGTCGTTGATACCTTACCCGCAATCCTAGATGCTTAGTATAGGATGCTAGTTTATCATCTTTGGCCCTACATTCTTGTCAGTCTGCCTTGCTATACTATCGGGCCGTGATCTCTTGGGAGGTGATCACGGGTATATGCTATACATATATACATACTATACAGATGGTGACTAAAGTCGGGTGGGTAAAAAAGGGGAGTCCTTGTCTCCTTATAAAGGCTACAGCGATCCTGCGCCTCCCCACTTACCCTGGAAACTCGCTTATTCGCCAAGCGCCGTGTTGATGGCGCGGTTGGGTTACGCACACCCGTATTGATGAGAATCCCATAATAAGGGGGACATGATCTTTGCTTCGACAAGACGTGCCAATAAAACTGCCTCGCAAGATGTGCAGTAGCAGGTCGAGAAAACGGTTCGAATAATGACGGGGCCGCGGCGTGATGTCACGCTATGAAAAGTTGTCAGCAGATTAGACTCGTGGAATATTGTGCTCTCTACGGTGGTATGTGGAATTTGTTTTGTAGAGCCGGACACGATTCTTGCGTTCAGGATCTTCTTTGGAGTATTCATAGAAGGAACCCGCCTTGCAATGCCGAACAATCTGCGCGCCGGACTCATCGTCATTGAAGCCTGGTTCAGGGGCTACTGAGGGAGTCCAGGATTAGGGGGACCTTGGACAGCCGGACTATATGCTTATTCCAGACTGTTGGGCTATGAAGATACTAGATTGAAGACTTCATTCCGTGTCCGGGTGGGACTCTCCTTTGCGTGGAAGGCAAGCTTGGAATTTCCGATTTGTAGATTTCCTTCTCTGTAACCGACTGCGTAACACTAGCCCCCTCCGGGGTCTATATAAACCGGAGGGTTTAGTCCATAGTACAACAACAATCATAATCATAGGCTAGCTTCTAGGGTTTAGCCTCTATGATCTCGTGGTAGATCAACTCTTGTAATACTCATATCATCAAGATCAATCAAGCAGGAAGTAGGGTATTACCTCCATAGAGAGGGCCCGAACCTGGGTAAACATTGTGTCCCCCGCCTCCTGTTACCATTAACCTTAGACGCACAGTTCGGGACCCCCTACCCGAGATCCGCCTGTTTTGACACCGACAACGGGGGCTACGCTCAGGTCACGCCTGGCGTACCCCACCTCACCAGGCCTCACGGGCCTGGTCTTCGCGCACCCCTCCCAAGCGAGAGCTCGGCGAGGGAAAGGTATGATGGTCGGTGCGTACGTCAAGGGGACTCTTGATCATCGTGTCCTAGGAGCCTAACTGGCCACATAGCCCCTCACCCCTTGGGCTCGTTCTGGTGATCCGGACGACCAAATGGCGACTGAGGCATGTGCGGGGCCGGGCCCTGCCGACGCAGAACACCAAGGCCTAGCCCTCACCCTTCCTTTTCAAGTCGTTCATATGTCAAGGGGGACTCCTGAGCATCGCATCTCAGGAGCCTAATGGGTCACGTAGCCCCTCACCCCTTGGGCTCGTCCTGGCGATCCAGATGACCCAACAGCGGCTGAGGTATGCGCGGGGCCGGGCCCTGCCGATGCAGAACACCAAGGCTTGCTCCTGTGCCTTTTCCTAAGTTGTTCGCACATCAAGGAGGACTCCTCAGCATCGCGCCTGAGGAGCCTAACTGGTTACGTAGCCCCTCACCCCTTGGGCTCGTCCTGGTGATCTAGACGACCCAACGGCGGCTGAGGTATGTGCGGGGCTGGGCTCTACCGACGCAGAACAACAAAGCGAATGGAAAAGTCGAGGGGACGTCATCTAATTATTACAAGACATATTGTTCCAAGCAAACAGTTTTAAACGCCTCCCCGAGGAATGTTGCATGATACAGGGCAAACAAGGAAAAGCAGAATCACCAAGCCACCCCTTCAGATCAGGGCGTCGCCATCGCCCGCTAGCGGAGCCTCGTCGCAAGGCGCGTCGCCTGTTCCATCAACCTCGGTCGGAGGACCGACGACCAGGAACTTACTCAGCATGGCATCCACGGAGCTCTTCACGGCGGCAGCACCAGCGTCCTGGGAGTCGGAGTCCACCGAAGTGAGGAAGGAGGAAAGGTTGAAGACGGCATCCTGAAGATAGAGATGGCTGAACACGCAAGTAAGAGCAGAGGAAGAAAGTGAGCGCATCTTGCTTTCCACCAGGGAGGCAAACCCGTCGACAACATCTTAAAGCACCGCCAAGACTTCAGGGAGCAGAGCAGTAGGGCTCTCCCTCGGGATCGTGCCTCCACCTTCTTTGAGGAACCGTCCCAAAAAGCGACTTTTGAGCCTTGTGGAAATGTGCCTCGAGGGAGGCAAGGGTGCTGCGCTCCATGGCGGCCACCTTCTTGGCCTCGACAAGGGCCACTTGGGCCGCCTCTGCCTCCTCCTTCAGCTTCGTCAGGCGGTCGCGCTCCACAGCCTGCTCCAAGGCCGCCTTCTTCACCTCGGCATCTCAATCAGTGACGGCAGCCTCCTGAGCCTTCAGCCTCTCCTCATGCTCCTGGAGCTGGCTGGCCTGGGCGACCTGCTGATCCTGAAGAGCCTTTAGTTCAACCTCCACCACGCGGCACCGGTCCTCAGCTTCTGTGGCCTCCTTCCGCGCCAGGTCATGCTCGGTGGCGACCACTCCGAGCACCTTCTAGGCTTCCTCCATAGAGCCCCAAGCCGTGCAGATAGACGCGTCGGCCTGGAGCCAACCAAAAATCAGCCTCAGGCGTACCTGCGCTGAGCGACGATCCTGGCCCCAAAGTTCACCCTGGAGGAGGTCCAGCGCAGCCCTTGCCTCCTCCAAGGCCCCGGAGGTGGCAGGAGCGCCACGGCTCGGCCACATGCTGGGCAGGGGAGGAGACACCCTCGGCGCCAAAACAGAAGAAACCCCAGCCTTAGGAAGGACCGGGGGCTCCGGAGGCTGGTCGACCTCAGCAGCCGCAGCAGAGGTAGGCGCCGGCGGGGTCAGCACCGCCAGAGGCGTTGGCACCTCCTGAGGACGGGATTCCATGCCCTTGGGGGACGGCATCACCACCAGAGTTGTGGGGGTCGCGACATTCTCCTTTGCCAGGGCCATGGCGGCCACTTCAGCACCTGCGGCCATGGCAACCTCCGTGCCCTCCTTCTGCTTCTTCGACGGCTGCTACCTAATGATAGATGAAGGCGCTAAGCATCGCTTCAAGAATCAACAAACAAGGTTAAGGAAAAGACTTACTGGTCGGCAAAGGCATAGCTCCTCTTCATGCTCAGTAGCGGGCGCTGGGGCAGAGCAGCTGGTGCCGAGCCCTTGGGAGCAGGAGAACTCGTGGTTGGTGCCGCTCGAGACGACGTCGGTGAAGACGGAACACTGCCCAGAGGAATCAGCGCGGTCCTGCCCTTCTTCGTGGCCGACTGCTTCGGCTGCTTCAGAGGGAACACCCCAGACCTCGTGGTGACTCCAAAAGGGTGCGACACCTCCACCACCGGAGGCTCATCATCATCATCATCATCATCAGGAAAGTCGCGGAGGATCTCCCTTTGCTGCGGGGCAGAGGATTCTTCCACAACCCCGTCCTCGGTGGCCTTGGAGGGTTGGTCGTCGGAGGACAGGTGCACCAAAGCGGTAGGCGGCGGGGGAAGCCCCGGCCGCACAAGCCCAAACTCGTCGAAGACCGGCATAGCAGCGGCAACCTCCTCACCGTCATCCAGGCAGTACAGCGGGAGCCAATCTTCTGGAGGATCTCTTGGGTCCTTCCCCGTCAGGTAGAGCAGCACCTTGCTCAGCTCCTCCTCAGGAAGGGCGTCCTGGCGTAGGCGGATCTTGTCGTTAATGCTGCCAAGCTTCCACAGGGGGCGGGAGTGGTCTTGGAGCGGCGCTATGCCCTGCCTTAAGAACTCCTTGATGAACATGGCCCCCGTTAGCTTCTCACTCCTCATGTCCTCCTTCTTCACCAACGGTGTCAGGAAAGGGTCGGTGATCTTCTCAGAATATCACCCCTTATCGGAGATGGGGAGCTCGGTCGGCAGCTCTAGCAAGCTCTGGGAGCACTTGGCATCCATCAGAACCCACCTCTTCACGGCATCCTCCACCTTCTTCCCGGCGCGGGAGATTGCATTACCGCCCCGTGCCACAACGAAGATGATGCACCCAATCGGATTTTCGCCGGTCATGCGAAGGAACAAGAAGTGGCGGAGCAGGGCGACGGACGGCATCACCCCCACAAACGCCTCACAGTAGAAGGCAAAGATGGACAGGAGGATGATGGAGTTGGCATGAATATGGAGCGCACGGAGGCCATAGTGGTGAAGAACAGCATAGAAGAAGCGGGACAATGGGGGCACCAGCCTTGAGTATACGTTCTACAAGAAGAAGGGGAAGAAAGTGTTGTTCGTGAGCTCCGGCGCTGCGGTGGCGACCCGGAGCGCCATCTCCTTCCACTCATTGTCTTCGCTCGCCGTCAGGAGGAGTGCGGTCTGGAGCTTCTCCCCCGCCATGCAGGGCGTCAGCAGCACCGGCTCGTACCAGATGGAGCCGGCAGCCGAGGCAGAAGCCGTGGTCTTCTCAGCGGCTATCGAGCAAGAGATTGGGGGGAAAATTGGCAGACCTGGTAAGTTATTCCACTGCTGGGAGAAGGAGATCTTGAGCAAAGCGAAGAAGGGGCAATGAAAACCTGGCGGTGGACGACAACCCTTTTGTTAGATGGAAACAGTTGCCGAGGCAGCATGGGGAAGCGAAGTCGCCCATGTCCCATCAATCGCCACGCGTCACAGGCGGTTAGGGCCCACGACGCTCCGCACTTGCCATTTGGCTTCGCCTGGAAGCCAAGTCCGAGCGTGCCTTGAGCTCGAGGGCTACTGTCGGCATCCTGGATATGGGGGTATCTAGCCCTGCCTGCCTGCGGCCCACCACGTGGCTCCATCGACGGCCTAGTATGGCCCAGCTTCGTCATCAACAACAAAAGACCCTCGCAAGGGGCCAAGCCTCGAGGCGGACGATGCCAAGACCCCCGTGGGGATCGGCCTCCTCAGGCTGGCTCTCGAGGGGCGGAGAGTTCTATGCAAGGTTCACCTCACGAGGCTCAACTGACGTGAGCCATTATGACCAAGGCCAGGTGGGCGCCAGGTGACCGCAGAGCGCAGGTTTCCTCTTCGGTGCAAGGGAGGCAAGCCACAGGTGCGGAGTCCCGAGGGATCAGCCAAAGGTTTCCATTCTGGTGCAACGAGACCAGGACTGCTAGGACGGCAGGACGGAGGTCATCGACGAGCCCACCGCAGCGTGACGACCAGAGGCTTTTCGCAAGCAAAGACTACTTTTGTTAGGATAAACTGTACTACTTGTCCCCTTTCAAATCCGGCCGTTGTGGCATCCCTTCCCGCCAATATTTGGGAGGAGGACCAAGGCTATCAGCGTTCTGGGAACGGGGGTCCCCAGACTTGCCTGCCTGCGGCCTGCAGCGTGGCTCAACCAATGGCCCAGTGCGGCCCGTCTTCATCAACCCAAGCTCAAGACCCTCGCGAGGGGGCAAGCCTCACGGGTCGGACGATGCAAGGCCTCCTCAGGGACGGCCTCGCCAGGCAGACTCACGAGGAGGCAGAGAGATCAAGGCAAGGGGTACCTCGCGAGGTGCTCGTAATGCAAGCCATGACGATCAAGACCAGGCGGGCACCGGGTGGGCGCCAGGTGGGTGTCAGCCTGCGCAGTGTCCTCGTTTCCTCATTGGTGCAAAGGGGGCAAGCGCAGGCGCGGAGTACCGAGTCATCAGGCAAAGGTTTCCTTATCAGTGCAATGAGACCAAGACCAGCTGGACGGCAGGACGGAGTTCACCGTGGAGCTCAAGACGGCGTCATCACCAGCACCTTTGGCAGTCGAAGACCACCTTTAGTCAGGATAGCTTGTACTAGTTGTCTCCTTTCAAAATGGTTGTTGTTGGATTCCTTCTCGCTCAATATTTGGGAAGAGGACCAGGGCCTCTATAAATAGGGCTAGCCACCACAGTAGAAAGATCTCATCTCATATCATCTCATCTAGAGCCAATAGAGACGGATCGACTCCTCTCCAAACACACCACCACAAGAACACCTCTCCTCACAAGATTGTTCTTCCTCTATACTGTTCATCATCAGCCCAAGAGGCAATCCACCACACCACACACTGGATTAGGGTATTACACCACAACGGTGGTCCGAACCAGTATAAACCTCGTGTCTCTTGTGTTGTTGATCGATCTAGCCTGGAATCGCGACGAGGCTGAGGGCGTGTTTTGGTAGGGAGAGATCTTCGTGCGCACCCTAGAGTTCGAACCTTAAGGGTTTTGCCGGAACCCGATATCCGACATTTGGCGCGCCAGGTAGGGGTGTGCCGAAATCTTCGTACCGCTGATCTGCGTCCCATCGCTTCATCGCATCCATTGCAGACGCTCGCCGAGCTCGTGCCGAGCGCCGGGCTGCTCTCGCCGCCCGCATCGCCCAGACGGCTCCCGTCGGTGGGCCTCCTCGTCGTGCTCCGTCGCCTGCCGCCAACGCCGCCACTGGCCTGGCTGGGAACAAGTAGCAAGCATCTTCGTTGCACCCCTCGGTGCGGCGGGAAGGCCGCACCCCACTCCGTTGCTGACTCCAGCTGGTTCATCGTCTCACGCTCATCGCGCCCCCACGGATCCGCAGGCTGCATTGCTCCTGGCATGTGAGCTCCTGCATTACCGCCCAATCGACGAACTCTACGAAGAATGGCTCGCTCGCATCACCGAGCTCGTCAGCGCCGCAGGGGGCTCTCCCGCGCTGTCCCTCTCGTTGCCTCGCCCTTCGTCATGCATGGGCGACATGGCTCGGGGAGCGCCTCCGCCACCTCCGCCCCAAGGCAGCGCCCTGGCTCCAAGGCACGTGGCCCTTGGACGTGACCCACAGCGTCCAGTGCCTGCGCGGCAAGAAAGAAGCTATCAAGAAATCCCTCGACCTCAAGAAGGTGCTGCCATGCTCCCTGCACCAGCACGACAAGACCGTGTCCCTGCACCAGTGCGTCAAGACCCCGTGCTGCCCCTGGCGGTGGTGCGCGAGAACCATCAGGAGCAGGCCCCGTGTCAACAAAGGGCTCCGGTGGCCACCGCAGGTTGCCGATCCTTCACCACCGAGCTGCGCAGCATCGCCTGGCCGGGCAAGTTCAAGCCGGATCTGCCTCCTCGCTACGATGGTACTGCCGACCCCACGGAGTTCCTGCAGCACTACGAGCTGGGCATCCAGGCGGCCAACAGAGAAAAAAAGTGCATGGCGAACTAGTTTCCCATGGCGCTCAAGGACAGTGCCCACACCTGGCTCCTAAATCTACCTCCAGGCTCGATCTCCTCCTGGGATGAGATGCGTAGCCGCTTCATCACCAACTTCCAGGGCACTCGCGACCGCCCCCCGGCCGCGGGTGACCTGCACCGCATCAAGTAGCAGCCTGGAGAGACCCTGCAGAAATACATCCAGCGCTTCAACAGCGCCCGCCTCAAGATCCCTGTCGGTGTCAAAACCGGCGGATCTCGAGTAGGGGGTCCCGAACTGTGCGTCTAGGCGGATGGTAATAGGAGACGAGGGACATGATGTTTTACCCAGGTTCGGGCCCTCTTGATGGAGGTAAAACCCTACGTCCTGCTTGATTAATATTGATGATATGGGTAGTACAAGAGTGGATCTACCACGAGATCAAGGAGGCTAAACCCTAGAAGCTAGCCTATGGTATGATTGTTGTAATGGAGGTTATGTCCTACGGACTAAAGCCCTCCGGTTTATATAGACACCGGAGAGGGCTAGGGTTACACGGAGTCGGTTACAATGGTAGGAGATCTACATATCCGTATCGCCAAGCTTGCCTTCCACGCCAAGGAAAGTCCCATCCGGACACGGGACGGAGTCTTCAATCTTGTATCTTCGTAGTCTTGGAGTCCGGCGGACGATGATAGTCCGGCTGTCCGGACACCCCCTAGTCCAGGACTCCCTCAGTAGCCCCCGAACCAGGCTTCAATGACGATAAGTCCAGCGCTTATATAGTCTTCGACGTTGCAAGGCGGGTTCTCCTTTTAAGTTCCATGAACCTGCCGAACAGTGTCCGGCTTCCTTATAAATGCTGCACTTCTTGGCTTCTATGCCCAATAATGGCCTTCTTCCACATGTCACACGAATGTGAAAAGCTAGGGTATCTTTTATGTTTTACCCCCTAGTCGTGCAAATAATCTGCCTATAAGAGAGGCAAAAATCCAGATCCAAATCACACCATCTTCCTTCCGCGGATACTCATCGGAGCACCTTTGACCTAGAATCCATTCCATCATGGACCATCGACGCGGCTCCTCTTCTCGCGCTCCTAGCCCTCTACCAGGAGATTGGAGGAGATGCTTCTTTCCGCACAACGAGCTGGTGAAGCTCTAAGCGGGGGGATATCTCCCACTGGCCTTCATGGTCCCGGTTCGAGCCGGGCTGGCCACCTATCAAGGTGGGAAGCAAGCGGAGGCTACCCCAAGTCCCAACAAAGGGGAGCGGGTAGGCTTCGTCCCTTATCTGATAAGGGGACTCGGATTTCCTTTACATACGTTCCTCCGCGGGCTCCTGGAGTTCTACGGACTCCAGCTCCATCACCTTACACCCGCCTCTATCCTGCATATTGCGGGTTACGTAGCTCTTTGCGAGCTATTCCTGGGCATCGAGCCCCATTTTGCACTGTGGAAGAGGTTGTTCTGCCTCGTACCCCGTTCTCACGAGATATCTATATACCAAGTGGGCGGCGCCGAAGTATGGCGCATTGCCGGGACCGGATATCCATCCGGAACCCCTAAGAAGGCGTCCGAAGACTAGCCTTCGGAATGGTTTTACATAGAAGACGCTCCGCTGCCGGACCCTGTCCGGGTCAGCCTCCCGGAGTTCAGTACTGCTCCTCTGAAGAAACGCCTCAGTTGGCGCCCGCGGAGCCCCCAACTGGAGCAAGACAAGAGCGTGCATTATCTGATGGGCCGAATAAGATTACTGGCCCATTCCGGGTTGACCATGATTGGAGTCATGGCAACATGAATTATGCGGGGGGTGCAGCCACTGCAATACAGGGGCCACCCCATGTGGGATTTCAACGGGGAAGACGACGCCACCCGTCATGGTCGCAAAGGACCGGATTCGGCCGAGGATCTTGTGACGATCCTGTCCGGCCTGTACAAGGGGGAGAAGGAGGACTTCCTTCAGACGAACCCGTTGAATGGGTTCTCCATGAATAACCCCCGTCGTTGGGTAAGCGAACACTTTAAGGGCCCGACCCATGTTTTCGAAGTTTAAGCTTCTTATATTATGTCTTCAGCGCAAGAACTGCGTCGGATTGTGGAGGACATGATAAGTCCAGCTCCGCAACCCGAGGATCCAGAGAGATCCCAGGATCCGGCCTCCGAAGAGGATCCGGACATTCAGGTGGAGCTAATCGACGGGGTGTTCCACCAGCTAAGCATAGATAATGCTTTAGTCGCCATTACGGCTGACTACCCCGGACTATATCCGGCTTCCCAGGTGATGGTGACGGAAGTGCGGACACCATTATCTCTTCCTTGCCCATTTCTGACCTTCGCGCACGATGGTGTTTTGCAGCAAGCGCCTTCAAGGCGGGAAGCCGAGCCCGCGGCGGCTGACCAACAAAGGCCAGTCCGGACCAATAGGTGGAAGAGGAGCGCAGCGCGGACTGAAACGTCGCCGCAAAGGTATGGCTTCGTAATTAATTATTTGGAGCAATGTTCTTAGGAAACGTTTGAGTGCTCATGATCCTTGTAGGAGGAAAAGCGCCCGCCGGACTGCGGGCGTAGAGGTTGCCAATCCGACCTCTACCAGCCAGGCTCCAGGCCCGGTCTGGAGGGGGAGGCAAGCGCAAGGCGCGGGCCGGATACTCCTCCAACGGAGGATGCCGACAGACTGTCCGCCACCAAGTCTGAGGTGGAGAGCACCATGAACCACAGGCGCCGCCGGACAGTATTTCGTGAAGCGTGCTTCTCCCCTGAGGCGTTGGATGCCTTTAACGCGGGGGACGCGCACCTTCGTGCTGCTCAAGATGGTTTTACCAGAGCCATGGAGCAGTATGTAAAAGACATACGGGTAAGAGATTTTAATAGTTATATATGCCAGTAGCCCCCGAGACTTAAAGTAGTTATGTTAACTGATTTAAGGATCATTGGAAATGCAGGATCTTACCGAGAAGAATACCCGACTGTCTCAGGAGCTGCAAGAGTGCAAGGCCCAACTTGAGGCCGCACTTGCTGCCGCAGGAGGAAACACAGAGGTCCCTCCTGGTAACACATTGGCTTTTAAATATAAGTGTTGTGCGGCGTGCGCTCAAGTCTAATAATGACATTGCAGGTGCTGCCGGACAAGATCCGGACAGGCAGGAACTGCTGCGCCAGCTGAAGGCCGGCAAGAGGGTGCTGAATAGAGTGCAGCAGGAAAGGAACAAGCTCCAAGATGCCCACGCCCAGCTTGGAGAGGAGCTGAAAGGCGTTCGGGTCGAGCTGTTCGGCTCCGTTAAGGAGAATCAGCGGCTTCGTCACGGCATCTATAGTAAGTGCTTGAGCAAACTCCTTTGAAAAGAAGAGTTCGGCGAGGAAGTCAATTGACAAAATATGTCTTGTAGGTATACTCATAGGTCGCCCTGCGGAGGAGATGCCCGTATCAACGGGTGATCAACTTCCTGAGCTGTTGCAACTGCTCGAACGAGTTCGGCAGGCGATGAGCAGCGTCGTCCAGGCTTTATGGCCAGCCCTCTCCCTACCCGAGGGCCTTGGGGAGCTTGCGGAGAAGCTTCAGGGAGTGCGGCAGCGCTTCCGTTTATGGAAGATTTCGGCATGCCGCCAAGGTGCCAGGGAGGCTTGGGCCATGGTGAAGACGCGGTACAAGAAGGCGGATCCCAACCACATGGCCGAGGTCGGACCGGTGGAGCCCGATCCCTGTCAGTTTAGTATACAGCCAAGTAGAGTTGGCTCCTAAATTTTCCCAACGGGACTGTAAGTTAGACAGCCTGTTAGACGGGATTGAGGAGGAATACAGTCAGTAGATTTGACAATGTATTTTAAAATGACATGTGAAATGCCTTCTAGCCGGATTGTAGATCGTTTGTCTTTGCCGACCTTTTCGCTTCAACCTCGGGACCCTAGAGTCCGGAGTGTGTCCGAATACCTTCTTGGTTAAGAAACAACCAGGGTATGCATGGAGACCAGGCGTAGGGGTCATTAGTGCTTTATCAGACAAGTGCCCAACTAGTTATGTTATATTACATGGTTAGTAAGAAACATCTTCCAGGGAGAATAGTTCCGTTAAGGGTTCCTTTCCCTGGGAGGCATGCCCTAAAGTGCATGTCCGGACTGCGAAAAAAGCAGAAAAACATCTGGGGGCAGATAAATAAGTAGGTAAAAAATCATCTTTCAAGTCACCGACCGAATATTCCCTTAAGAATGCTAGCTTTCGGCTTCACTCAGTTTGAGGTACACATCCCGCTGACCCGGCAGTAACAATCGCAGAGGTGCTCCCTTTACCTCCTAGCCGAACAATCGAGAACGTATGGGTAAGCACAGGAGCCAGGCAACCCAGCTTGGCCAAACTTTAAGTCATATCGATGCATATAATGGTGAGTAAAAGGTACATGTGGAAGCTTGACACATGCGCTGGGCATAAAGCCCTTATAATTGAGCTTCTGGAAAGGAAGCCCCCAGGTACAATGAGTGTGGATGGCACATCAAGTATGTGCGAACAATGCGCAAGTAGGCCCTTAAGGGCTTTTTAGGAAAAAGGTTAAGGGAAGAAAGAGAAACAAAAGACAGCTGAAGTGTAAAAATTTGGACGGGGGAAGGGGACGAACTCTTAGTCCAGCGCTAGCCATAGAATCTTCGGAGGTGGGCTGCGTTCCATGGGTTCGGCTCGAGTCGGTTGTCCGATGCATTTCGTAGACGGTATGCTCCGCCGGTCAGGACTTGATCCATGATGAAGGGGCCCTCCCATTTGGGCTTGAGCTTGTCCTTTTTCTTTTCCGGCAGTCGTAGAACTAGTTCGCCAACGTTGTAAGTCTTGGCCCGTACTTCTCTGCTTTGATATCTTCGAGCCTGCTGCTGATAGAATGCGGAACGAGCCTTGGCGACATCGCGTTCTTCCTCCAATGCGTCCAAACTGTCCTGCCGATCCAACTCGGCTTCTCTTTCTTCATACATGCGTACTCGAGGTGAGTCATGAATAATGTCGCAGGGCAGAACTGCCTCTGCGCCGTATACCATAAAAAATGGTGTGAATCCGGTAGTACGGTTAGGCATTGTCCGCAGCCCCCAGAGCACGGAGTCGAGCTCCTCTACCCAGTGCGTGTCGGATTTCGTAAGTGACCGCACTAGTCTGGGTTTAATGCCGCTCATTATTAGACCATTTGCTCGTTCCACTTGACCATTGGTTTGAGGATGATAGACTGAAGCGTAATCGAGCTTAATGCCCATGTTTTTGCACCATGACTTAACCTCGTCGGCCGTGAAGTTCGTGTCGTTATCGGTGATGATGCTGTGGGGGACACCCATAATGGTGTACTACCCCGGATATAAAGTCTATCACTGGTCCGGACTCCGCCGTTTTGACTGGTTTGGCCTCAATCCATTTGGTGAATTTGTCCACCATGACCAATAGGTACCTTTGCTTGTGGGTTCCCCCTTAAAGGGGTCCAACCATGTCAAGCCCCCAGACCGCGAACGGCCACGTAATGGGTATAGTTTTGAGGGCGGTGGGTGGCATATGGCTCTGATTAGCAAAGAGCTGACAACCGATGCATCTTTGGACTAAGTCCTGAGCATCTGCCCGGGCCGTCGGCCAATAAAATCCTGTACGGAATGCCTTTCCTACAAGGGCCCGGGCTACTGTGTGGTGTCCGCCTAGTCCGGCATGAATTTCAGCCAGGAGGTTTCGCCCTTCCTCTTCGGAGATACACCTTTGAAGGACTCCGGTTGTACTTTTCTTATAAAGTTCTCCCTCATGGACCTTGTAGGCTTTCGATCGCCGGACTATGCAGCGGGCCTCATTTTGGTCTTCGGGAAGTTCCTGCCTAAGCAAGTAGGCTAGGAATGGTTCTGTCCACGGGGCGATTACTGCCATTATGTCGTGGGCTGAAGGTGTTATGTCATCGGCTGAATTGCCGGTTGGCGCCGTTTTTTCCGGTTTGTCATTTCTGGACTCCTCTTCCCATAGTACGGATGGCTTGAAGAGCCGTTCCAGGAAGATATTTGGAGGGACAGCATCACGTTTTGCACCGATGCGTGCCAGTACGTCGGCTGCTTGGTTATTATCTCGGGCTACGTGATGGAATTCCAGTCCTTCAAACCGAGCTGACATTTTTAAGACGGCGTTGCGATATGCTGCCATTTTCGGATCTTTGGCGTCAAAGTCTCCATTTATTTGGGATATTGCAAGGTTTGAATCTCCGCGCACCTCTAGGCGTTGAATGCCCATGGAGATTGCCATCCGGAGACCATGTAGAAGGGCCTCATATTCAGCTGCATTGTTGGAGTCCGTGTACATTATTTGAAGTACGTATTGGACTGTGTCCCCGGTCGGGGACGTCAATACGACGCCAGCCCCCATTCCGGCCAACATTTTAGAGCCGTCGAAGTGCATAGTCTAATTGGAGTATGCGCCGTACTCTTTAGGGAGTTCGGCTTCGGTCCATTCAGCGACAAAGTCAGCCAAAACTTGTGACTTTATAGCTCGCCGAGGTTTGTAGGTTATATCGAATGGTAAGAGCTCAATGGCCCATTTTGCAATCCTGCCCGTTGCGTCGCGGTTGTTTATAATGTCATTAAGTGGTACTTCGGAGGCCACTGTTATTGAACACTCTTGAAAGCAGTGTCGGAGCTTCCGGGATGCCATGAATACCGCATACGCTATCTTTTGATAGTGCGGGTAACGGGACTTGCAGGGGGTTAACATAGTGGATACGTAGTACACTGGTTTTTGAAGACGGAATTTATGCCCTTCTGACTCTCGTTCTACGACGAGTACCGCGCTTACAACTTGATGTGTTGCTGCGATGTATAACAACATTGGTTCGCCCATGTTGGGCGCAGCTAGGACCGGATTTGTTGCCAATATGGCCTTTATTTCTTCGAGTCCGGCAGTGGCAGCATCCGTCCAGTCGAAGTGTTCGGTGCGCCTAAGGAGGCGATAGAGGGGCAGTGCCTTTTCTCCCAAGCGGGAGATAAAGCGGCTTAAAGCTGCCACGCATCCAGTCAATTTTTGTATCTATTTGAGGTCTTTTGGAATATCCAACTGTGACAGAGCTCGGATCTTGGCCGGGTTTGCTTCAATTCCTCTACCGGATACAATGAAGCCCAGCAGCTTTTCGGCTGGTACACCAAAAATGCATTTTTCCGGATTCAGCTTGATGTCATATGCTCTGAGGTTGTCGAATGTGAGTCTCAAGTCGTCTACTAAAGTTTCGACGTGTTTGGTTTTGACGACTACGTCGTCTATGTATGCCTCTACTGTTTTGCCGATCTGGGTGGCCAGACATGTTTGGATCATGCGCTGATATGTTGCGCCGGCGTTTTTAAGTCCGAAGGGCATCATGTTGAAGTAGAATGGTCCGTATGGAGTGATGAATGCCGTTGCGGCTTGGTCTGCTTCCGCCATCTTGATTTGATGGTAGCCAGAGTATGCGTCGAGGAAGCACAACGAATCATGCCCTGCAGTAGCATCGATTATTTGGTCGATGCGGGGGAGGGGGAAGGGATCCTTTGGGCAAGCCTTATTGAGGTCTTTAAAATCGACGCATAGGTGCCAGGATTTGTCCTTCTTTTGTACCATTACTAGATTTGCTAGCCAATCCGGATGTTTGATATCTCTGATGAATCCGGCTTCCAATAGTTTGGCTAGATCTTCTCCCATTGCCTGTCTTTTGGGTTCGGAAAATCGTCGAAGAGCCTGTTTGACTGGCTTGAATCCTTTTAGGATGTTTAGGCTGTGTTCTGCCAATCTGTATGGGATTTCCGGGCATATCCGAGGGGTGCCAGGCGAAGATGTCCCAATTTTCCCGAAGGAATTCTCGCAGTGCGGCGTCTACATCAGGGTTCAACTGTGCCCCGATGGAGGCCATCTTTGTTGGGTCCGTTGGGTGGACCTGGAATTTTACTATTTCATCTGCTGGTTTAAAGGAGGTGGACTTGGATCTCTTATCGAGTATCACATCGTCCCTATTCACCGTAGAGCACAGCGCGGTGAGTTCTTCTGCCGCTAGGGCTTCGGATAGTGCCTCCAGGGCTAATGCGGCTGTCTTGTTTTTGGCGCGGAGTGCTATATGCGGATCACTAACGAGAGTGATTATTCCGCCGGGCCCAGGCATTTTGAGCTTCATGTACCCGTAATGGGGTACTGCTTGAAAAATTGTGAATGCCTCTCGTCCTAATATAGTGTAATATCCGCTGTTGAACGGGGCCACTTGGAACGTGTCTTCTTCGGTTCTATAATTGTCCGGCGAGCCGAACACCACATCGAGTGTGATTTTTCCGGTGCAGCGCGCTTCCCGGCTAGGGATTATTCCTCTGAAGGTTGTGCTGCTTCGCTCAATACGGCTCCAGTCTATTTCCATTTTTTGAAGAGTTTCCTCGTAGATGAGATTTAATCCGCTGCCGCCATCCATGAGGACCTTTGTAAGTCGGAAGCCGTCCACTATTGGACTAAGTACTAGTGCGGCTGGTGCTCGGGCTGTTCGAAATTTAGGTTCGTCGCTGGCGTTGAAGGTGATGGCTGTGTCGCTCCATGGATTTGTTGTTGCTACTTGGTAGACTTCGGCGAGGCCGTGGATTGTTCGTTTCCGCATATTATTTGATGCGAAGGTCTCGAAGACTGTTGATACCGTACTGGTATTGTTGGAGTGGTTTTCCGGGGCTAGAAGCTCCTCGCCACTTTTGGCCACCTGCCGTAATATCCAACATGCTCGAAGGCTATGTGTTGGGACGACGCCCTCTGTACTGTGAAGTTTACAGGGTTCGCTGAGCCATCCCTCCAGTACGGTTCCGTGCCCTCTATGGGGTTTTTGCTTTTTGGTTTTTGTATCTGGGGCCTGAGTGTGATGCATCCTTTTGTTGCGGACTAGGGTTGTATTCGGGGCCGGATTGTCCCAAAACTTGTTTTCGGTTTTCCGGAAACTCTCCATCGCACAGTACTTTCATACTATGGACGCCAGATCGGCGAAGCGTGTAATTTCACGACGGCTGATGGCGTTCAATATTCCCTTGTCCGTGCAATTATTGCAAAATATTGAGATTGCGTTTTCTTCTCGGCAGTCCTTTATCCTGTCCATAACCAGGAGGAATCTGGCCCAGTAGTGATGTACTGTTTCAGCGGGCTCTTGCCGTATTAGAGATAGATCGCATATGTCTGGGCGGGTGGGTGGAACAAAATCCGGAACCCTACCCATCTCAGGGTTTGAAGGCCATGAAGTTTCCAAATTTGGAAGCCTGGAATGCTGGACGTTGTCCAACGAGTCCGGTCCGATGCCTGACTTTAAGTTCAGTGCTTGATCGAAGTCCGTCCCTCCGCGGGAATCCGGGATGGAGGGTTCGGGAGCCCGGACATGACTAGTTTTCAATACAGGAGAAGAGTCGCCGCATTGTTCCTCTACCAATGCAACGTGGTGGGTGACCTGGGGAGAGTTAATCTCTCTCAGATCGGTTTTAAGCCCAATCCGATTGTAGTCTGTAGCGACTCCCAGGGCGGCGATGCGATCCAAGAGCTCATTAACAGACGAGAGCTCTATTGGATCCAGCCGCTCGGCAAGTTCCGAGCTGACGTGAAGATTGCTTTTGACGACTTGAGAAGTCATTGTCGAAGCAGTGTCCGGACAGGCGGTCATAAGGAAGCCACCCAGCCGGATAGTTTGGCCGGCGGCCAAGGCCCCTTTGGCGAAAATACCGTCCTTGAAGACGGGTGGAGGCATCCTTCCTATCGGCGACGGCACAGAGGAACTCTCAATTAAAGCACCAATGTCGGTGTCAAAACCGGCGGATCTCGGGTAGGGGGTCCCGAACTGTGCGTCTAGGCGGATGGTAACAGGAGACGAGGGACACGATGTTTTACCCAGGTTCGGGCCCTCTTGATGGAGGTAAAACCCTACGTCCTGCTTGATTAATATTGATGATATGGGTAGTACAAGAGTGGATCTACCACGAGATCAAGGAGGCTAAACCCTAGAAGCTAGCCTATGGTATGATTGTTGTAATGGAGGTTATGTCCTACGGACTAAAGCCCTCCGGTTTATATAGACACCGGAGAGGGCCAGGGTTACACGGAGTCGGTTACAATGGTAGGAGATCTACATATCCGTATCGCCAAGCTTTCCTTCCACGCCAAGGAAAGTCCCATCCGGACACGAGACGGAGTCTTCAATCTTGTATCTTCGTAGTCTTGGAGTCCGGCGGATGATGATAGTCCGGCTGTCCGGACACCCCCTAGTCCAGGACTCCCTCAATCCCCAAGGTGGTGGACGAGGCCATCATCTCAGTGTTCTCTAATGGCGTCCGCGACGTCAAGATGAAGGAGGAGCTCGCCTTCCACGCGGAGTTGTGCACATCCCTGGAGCTGTTCAACCTAGCAACCAAGTGCGCAAGAGCTGAGGAAGGACGCCTCTCCCTCCTCGATCTTCCAGCTGCCGACCCAGAGGAGAAGAAAACCAAGGCTAGGGACGTGAAGCGCAAAGGAGCAGTCGTGCTCGCAGTAGAGCCAGACACGAAGCGCGGCAGGGAACAACCGGAGTCGTCCAAGGGCAGCCGACCATTCTGCGCCTACCACAACCTCCACACCCACAACACCAACGAGTGCCAGGAGCTCAGGGCCATTCGAGAAGGACGCTTCGGTCGACGCCCCAAGCACAATGACTGGGGCTATGGCCGAGGAGGAGGACGAGGTGGAGGACGATGGGACGACCGAGGCCGTCACCAGGAGTGGCGTGACCGACCTCGTGAGGATTGCTGGCAGGACCAGCCAAGCAAGGGAGCCTGGAAGGATCATCCTCGCGAAGATCGCCCATAGGACAACGCAGGCCTTCCGCCTCTACTGCCACCGTCAAGAAGGAACGACGACCACCACCAGGACGAGGGGGCTGCGGGCTTCTAGGAGCCACGTGCTATCACTTTCATCTTGGGCGGTGCCCAGGCCCCAGCCTCTCAGCTCATCTTGAACCAGTTTGCTCGCGAGGTGAATGTAGTCCTCCCCAGGCTTGAGGCCACGCGCTCGCTCGGGTGGTCCAAGTGCGCCATCACTTTCAGCTTGGCAGATCAACTCAAGTGTGCGGCTACTGCTGGCGTCCTCCCGATGCTTTGTTCCCCAGTCATCAGCAACGTGCAAGTCACCAGGACCCTCATCGATGGCGGCGCATGGCTCAACATTCTGTCCATTGAGATGTTCAACAACCTTGAAGTGCCATATGATCAACTTCAGCCTACCAAGCCTTTCTCAGGAGTTACTGATGGCTCCACCACCCCGATAGGGCAGGTCCACCTCCCTGTCACCTTCGGACAGTGCAACAACTACCACACCGAGCTCATCGACTTTGACGTCGCCCACATCCACCTGCCATACAATGCCATCCTCGGGTATCCAGCCCTGGCCAAGTTCATGGCAGTGACCCACCATGGCTACAATGTCCTCAAGATGCTAGGAAGCGACGCAATCATCACAGTCCCCTGCGAAGAAAAGGATGCGGTGTGATCCCTCAAGCGCGCCTTCCAAGCTGCATCAATTGAGGACCCGGACAGCAAGGGCGAGAACCCCCCTGAGGCAGTCCCCAAGAAGAAGAAGACATCGCCTAGCTCAAGGCCTCAGGAGGTTGGCATCTCAGGAGGTGTCGCATCAGGATCCGCGCCCATGCAAGGGGCGCCTCCCTCCATCGCATAGGAAGGCGCGCCCAGCACCCTCCTCGGGCAGGGCTCGGGGGCTCTCTTCTAGAGGGCCTCAGACTTTGCCAAAATCATGAGGGAGGCGCTCGGGCACATTTTGGAGGCGTGCTTCGCAGCACATTTCCCTCAGGAAGGCATGGGGCAAGAAAAGCCCAACCCTCAGGAGTTCATCACCAAGGCCACTCAGGAGCTTCAGGAAGCAAGAGTCATGCGCGACGATCGCCATTTGCCTGGTGTAGCTCCCCATCCAGGCGAGGATGGCGGGCTGCACGTCTGCATCGATGTCCCAGGGCTCAACCGAGCCGCATCTCAGGAGCGCCTCTGGCCTTCGCGCGTGGGACGTTGCACGGGTCCGCCGCACAGCTACGTTCGCATGCCTTTCGGCCTGCTGAATGCAGCTACTACCCACCAGCGCCATCTGCGGAGCATTCTGGCGGCTCAGGATGCCAGGCATCACGCGGTCCTGGCAGAGATGGAGATGGTCCTCGAAGAACCGCCTGGATCCCTAGAGCCTCCCGAGGCTCAGGGCTCCAGTGGCTCGTGAGGGTCAGCCTCTTCACTACGCATCTTCAGCTACATCAACACCCCCTCTACAATGGTACCAGGTGACATCTTCCAAGTTCATTTCAGCTGGGAGCGCCCTCAGGGATGCATCATTCCCAGGCTGCATGGGTCCGTCCCTGCGGCATGTATCCCTTTTGCTTATGTCTTTAGTTTACCTTGCTGCGGGCGCCCCTCGGGCTGCATCATCCCCAAGCCGCTCGGGCCTGACCCAGTGGCATGTATCCCTCTTGCATTTATCTAAGCTGATTTGCCCTTCGTGCTTAACCTGCCTATGATTATCATCTGCCGCCTACCACGGGCCTCCTCTCTCTCATGCAAATCGCTTGCACATTAAAAGGGGGGCTCCTGAGCATCGCGACTCGGGAGCTCTTACTGGCTCTCCAGCCCTCACCCCCTGGCCTTGTCCACGGCATTGTGACCTGGCATACCAGCGGTGGCTGATCTCGCTCGAGGGTCGGGACCTGAGGACGTAGAGAATTTGTATCTAACCATCTCGCAGGAACACACAGCCATCCAAGGCTCAATACCAGGCGCAACCCACCTTGAGGTAGGGCCTCGTGAGTCCCGCGCTGGCTCATGAGTGCCCAGATACACCTCGTCTAGCCCTGCCGTGCAAGCCACCTGTCAGGGCGGGGCTGTACATGCCCTAGGGGCTCCTCCCGGAGGGGGGCCCCCTCCCACGTACCAGTGGAAGCACCATGTCGGCGTTCTAGGAACGGGGGTCCCTAGACTTGCCTGCCTGCGGCGTGGCTCGAGTGGTGGCCCAGTACAGCCCATCTTCATCAGCGCAAGACTTAAGACCCTCGCGAGGGGCCAAGCCTCGCGGGGCGGATGACACATGACTTCCTCAGGAACGGCCTCTCCAGGCAGGCTCGCGAGGAGGCAGAGAGATCAAGGCAGAGTACCTCGTGAGGTGCTCATGACGCAAGCCATGATGATCGAGACCAGGCGGGCACCAGGCGGGCGCAGGCCTGCGCAGTGTCCTTGTTGCTTCTTTGGTGCAAAAGGGGCAAACACAAGCGTGGAGTACCGAGGCATCGGGCAAAGGTTGCCATTTCAATGCAACGAGACCAAGACCAGTAGAGCGGCAGGATGGAGGTCACCATGGAGCCCAAGACGGCGTCATCGCCAGTGCCTTTGGCAGCCGAAGACCAACTTTAGTCAGGATAACTTGTACTAGATGTTCCCCTTCAAAATGGCCGTTGTTGGCGCCCTTCCCGCTCAATATTTGGGAAGAGGACCAGGGCCTCTATAAATAGGACTAGCCACCACAGAGGAAGGGAGGGGAGATCAAGTGTTCATTAGACCGAGAGGCGATCAAACTCACCCAAGTAGTTCATCGCACCAGCTCAAGAACACCTCTCGCGAGGCTGTTCTTCCCTTTGTACTGTTCATCATCAGCCCCTGAGGCAATCCACCACACCACACACTGGAGTAGGGTATTACACCACAATGGTGGCCCGAACCAGTATAAATCTTGTGTCCCTCGTGTTGTTCATCGTTTTAGCTTAGATTCTCGCGAGGCGGTCGGACATGGATCGGTAGGGGGAAGATCTTCGCGCGCACCCCAGAGTTTGAACCTTAAGGGTCTGCCGGAACCCAACATCCGACATTTGGCGTGCCAGGTAGGGGCGCACCGGAGCTCTCCCTACCGTCGACACATTCTCCCTCAGCACCGCGCTTCGCCCTCATGGCAGGCAACGCACCGCCTGCTCCGGCTATCAACGCCTGCGCAGGGACCAGGGGGCTCCGAGCCCTGGCCCTCGCCTTGCGACAGGTGCGGTGGCCGAACAAGTTCAAGCCGGACATGCCGCCGCGCTACGACGGCGCGGCCGATCTGCTGGCCTTCCTGCTAGCGTATGAAGAAGTTGTCCACAAGGCCGGAGGCGACGACAGGGTCATGGCTAACTGGCTGCCCATGGCCCTCACCGGTGTCTCGCGCATGTGGCTGCTCCACCTGTCGGCGGTTTCTGTGGCTTCCTGGGAGGAGTTGCGCAACCTCTTCCTCACCCATCATGCTGCGCCGGCGCCCCCAGTCGTCGCAACCCTCCTGGGCGGATCACAGGCACCACCTTCGAGCCACCACGTCAAGCCATTCGTCCGCCAGATCGGCGCCGTCCTCAAGCGCCGTGAAGCCCCCCAGGGCTGGGTGGCACCCAAGGCTGATTTGACCTTCAGCTCGGACGATCACCCCTCCAACACCGCCTGTTCGGGCGCACTCCCGATGCTATGCACCCCCACTATCTGCCAGGTGGCCATCACCAGGACCCTCATCGACGGTAGTGCCAGCCTCAACATGCTCTCGGTGGAGGCCTTCAGCCTCCTCCACGTGCCGCTAGAGCGGCTCCAACCCAGCAGGCCCTTCTCGGGCGTCGGAGGCAGTTCCACCGGCTCCCTAGGGCAGATCCGCCTCCCGGTGACCTTCGGCACCCACGACAACTTCCGCACGGAGCTGATCGACTTCGACATCGCGCCCATCAGCCTCCCGTACAACGCCATCCTCGGCTACCCAGCCTTGGCCCAGTTCATGGCAGCGACTCACCCAGCTTACAACCTCATGAAGATGCCCAGGAGCAGCGGCGTCCTTACCATGTCTGGAGACACAAGGGATGCGCTCCAGGCGCTCAAGCTCGCTTTCAAGATGGTCGCGGTGGTGCAGCCCACCAGCGCAGATACCCTCGAGCCCAAGGGGTTGCGCCGGTCAAGAAGAAGCAGCTATTCACCCAAGACAAGGCGGAGACCAAGCAAGTACCCATCGACGAGGATGGATCCTCTGGCGCCACCTTCACCATAGGCGCCAACCTCGGTCCTGAGTAGGAGGAGGTCCTGATGAAGTTCCTGCGTGCAAACAAGGAGGTGTTTGCGTGGGAACCTGATCAGCTAGAAGGGGTCCCAAGGGATGTGATTGAACACCATCTCAACGTATGCCCCAACGTGCACCCCATGAAGCTGAAGGCAAGGCGACGGTCCACCGAGAAGCAGGCCTTCATCGTCCAAGAAACCCGCAAGTTAGAGGCAGCAGGCGTCATTCGCGAAGTTCGCTATCCTAAATGGCTGGCCAACCCTGTTGTTGTGCTGAAAAAGGGAGGAAAGGAACGCATGTGTGTCGACTTCACCAACCTCAACAAGGCCTGCCCATAGGATCCATTCTTGCTCCCTCGCATCGACCAGATCATCGATTCTACCGCCGAGTGTGACCTATTGTGCTTCCTGGATGCCTTCTCGGGCTATCACCAGATCAAGATGGCGGTAGAAGACGTGGAGAAAACGGCCTTCCTGACCCCGTGTGGAGTATACTGCTATACCTGCATGCCGTTCCGGTTGCGCAACGCGGGGCAACCTTTCAGCGACTGATGCACATCACCTTGGGCCGGCATCTCGGGAGGAACATCGAGGCCTACGTCGATGACATTGTGGTGAAGTCTCAGGAGGTGAAAACCCTGATACAAGACCTGGAAGAAACCTTTGCGAGCCTCCGTGAAGTGGATCTGCGGCTCAACCCGGAGAAGTGTGTATTCGGAATCCCCTCGGGCAAGCTCTTGGGCTTCCTCGTGTCCCACCGGGGCATCGAGGCTAACCTAGAGAAGGTCAAGGCAGTCGAAGACATGAGTCCGCCGAAGACCCTCAGAGAAATGCAGAAGCTCACCAGGCAAGTAACTGTTGGGGAACGTAGTAATTTCAAAAAAAATCCTGCGCACACGCAGGGATCATGGTGATACATAGAAACAAGAGGGGAGAGTGTTGTCCACGTACCCTCGTACACCAAAAGCGGAAGCGTTAGAACAACGCGGCTGATGTAGTCGTACGTCTTCATGATCTGACCGATCCAAGTACCGAACGTACGGCACCTCCGAGTTCAGCACACGTTTAGCTCGATGACGATCCCTGGACTCCGATCTAGCAGGGTGTCGGGGATGAGTTCCGTCAGCACGACGGCATGGTGACGATGATGATGTTCTACCGACGCAGGGCTTCGCCTAAGCACCGCAACGATATCACGGAGGTGGAATATGGTGGAGGGGAGCACCGCACACGGCTAAGGAACAATCACGAAGATCAACTTGTGTCTATGGGGTGCCCCCCTGCCCCCGTATATAAAGGAGCAAGGGGGGAGGCCGGCCAGACCATGGGGCGCGCCAAGGAGGGGGGAGTCCTCCTCCTAGTAGGAGTAGGACTCCCCTTTCCTAGTCCAACTAGGAAGAGGGAAGGGGAAGGAAAGAGAGGGAGAGGGAGAGGGAAAGAGGGGCCGCGCCCCCCTCCCTTAGTCCAATTCGGACTCCTCATGGGAGGGGGTGCGCCACCTCCTGGGCTGCTGCCCTCTCTCTCCCCTCAGACCCACTAAGGCCCAATACTTCCCCGGGGGGTTCCGGTAACCCCTCCGGCACTCCGGTTTTCTCCGAAATCACCCAGAACACTCCCGGTGTCCGAATATAGTCGTCCAATATATCAATATTTATGTCTCGACCATTTCGAGACTCCTCGTCATGTCCGTGATCACATCCGGGACTCCAAACAAACTTCGGTACATCAAAACTTATAAACTCATAATAAAACTGTCATCGTAACGTTAAGCGTGCGGACCCTACGGGTTCGAGAACTATGTGGACATGACCTAGAACTGTTTCCGGTCAATAACCAATAGCGGAACCTGGATGCTCATATTGGCTCCTACATATTCTACGAAGATCTTTATCGGTCAAACCGCATAACAAGATACGTTGTTCCCTTTGTCATCGGTATGTTACTTGCCCGAGATTCGATCGTCGGTATCTCAATACCTAGTTCAATCTCGTTACCGGCAAGTCTCTTTACTCGTTACGTAATGCATCACTCCGTAACCAACTCATTGGCCACATTGCTTGCAAGGCTTATAGTGATGTGCATTACCGAGAGGGACCAGAGATACCTCTCCGACAATCGGAGTGACAAAACCTAATCTCGAAATACGCCAACTCAACATGTACCATTGGAGACACCTGTAGAGCTCCTTTATAATCACCCAGTTACGTTGTGACGTTTGGTAGAACACAAAGTGTTCCTCCGGTAAACGGGAGTTGCATAATCTCATAGTTGTAGGAACTTTGTATAAGTCATGAAGAAAGCAATAGCAACATACTAAACGATCAAGTGCTAAGCTAACGAAATGGGTCAAGTCAATCACATCATTCTCCTAATGATGTGATCCCGTTAATCAAATGACAACACATGTCTATGGTTAGGAAACACAACCATCTTTGATTAATGAGCTAGTCAAGTAGAGGCATACTAGTGACGTTAAGTTTGTCTATGTATTCACACATGTATTATGTTTCCGGTTAATACAATTCTAGCATGAATAATAAACATTTATCATGATATGAGGAAATAAATAATAACTTTATTATTGCCTCTAGGGCATATTTCCTTCAGTCTCCCACTTGCACTAGAGTCAATAATCTAGATTACACAGTAATGATTCTAACACCCATGGAGTCTTGGTGCTGATCATGTTTTGCTCGTGGAAGAGGCTTAGTCAACGGGTCTGCAACATTTAGATCCGTATGTATCTTGCAAATCTCTATCTCTCCCACCTGGACTTGGTCCCAGATGGAATTGAAGCGTCTCTTGATGTGCTTGGTCCTCTTGTGAAATCTGGATTCCTTTGCCAAGGCAATTGCACCAGTATTGTCACAGAAGATCATCATTGGTCCCGATGCACTAGGTATGATACCTAGATCGGAAATGAACTCCTTCATCCAGACTCCTTCCTTTGCTGCTTCCGAAGCAGCTATGTACTCTGCTTCGCATGTAGATCCCGCCACTACGCTTTATTTAGAACTGCACCAACTTACAGCTCCACTATTTAATAAAAACACGTATCCGATTTGTGATTTAGAATCGTCCGGATCAGTGTCAAAGCTTGCATCAATGTAACCATTTACGACTAGCTCTTTGTCACCTCCATAAACGAGAAACATATCCTTAGTCCTTTTCAGGTATTTTAGGATGTTCTTGACCGCTGTCCAGTGATCCACTCCTGGATTACTTTGGTATCTACCTGCCAAGCTTATTGCTAAGCATACGTCAGGTCTGGTACACAGCATTGCATACATGATAGAGCCTATGGCTGAAGCATAGGGAACATCTTTCATTTTCTCTCTATCTTCTGCTGTGGTCGGGCATTGAGTCTGACTCAACTTCACACCTTGTAATACAGGCAAGAACCCTTTCTTTGCCTAATCCATTTTGAACTTTTTCAAAACTTTATCATGGTATGTGCTTTGTGAAAGTCCAATTAAGCGTCTTGATCTATCTCTATAGATCTTGATGCCCAATATGTAAGCAGCTTCACCGAGGTCTTTCATTGAAAAACTTTTATTGAAGTATCCCTTTATGCTATCCAGAAATTCTATATCATTTCCAATTAACAATATGTCATCTACATATAATATCAGAAATGCTACAAAGCTCCCACTCACTTTCTTGTAAATACAGGCTTCTCCAAAAGTCTGTATGAAACCATATGCTTTGATCACACTATCAAAGCGTTTATTCCAACTCCGAGATGCTTGCACCAGTCCATAAATGGATCGTTGGAGCTTGCACACTTTGTTAGCACCTTTTGGATCGACAAAACCTTCTAGTTGCATCATATACAACTCTTCTTCCAGAAATCCATTCAGGAATGCAGTTTTAACATCCATTTGCCAAATTTCATAATCATAAAATGCGGCAATTGCAAACATGATTCGAACAGACTTAAGCATGGCTACGGGTGAGAAAGTCTCATTGTAGTCAACCCCTTGAACTTGTTGAAAACCTTTCGCAACAAGTCGAGCTTTGTAGACAGTTACATTACCATCAGCGTCAGTCTTCTTCTTGAGGATCCATTTATTCTCGATGGCTTGCCGATCATCGAGCAAGTCAACCAAAGTCCATACTTTGTTCTCATACATGGATCCCATCTTAGATTTCATGGCCTCAAGCCATTTTGCGGAATCTGGGCTCATCATTGCTTCCTCATAGTTCATAGGTTCGCCATGGTCAAGTAACATGACTTCCAGAATAGGATTACCGTACCACTCTGGTGCGGATCTTACTCTGGTAGACCTACGAGGTTCAGTAGTAACTTGATCTGAAGTTTCATGATCAATATCATTAGCTTCCTCACTGATTGGTGTAGTTGTCACAGGACCTGATTCTTGTGATGAACTACTTTCTAACAAGGGAGCAGGTACAGTTACCTCATAAAGTTCTACTTTCCTCCCACTCACTTCTTTCGAGAGAAACTCCTTCTCTAGAAAGGATCCAAATTTAGCAACGAAAATCTTGCCTTCAGATCTGTGATAGAAGGTGTACCCAATAGTATCTTTTGGGTATCCTATGAAGACACATTTTTCCGATTTGGGTTCGAGCTTATCTGGTTGAAGTTTCTTCACATAAGCATCGCAGCCCCAAAGTTTAAGAAACGACAACTTTGGTTTCTTGCCAAACCACAGTTCATAAGGCGTCGTCTCAACGGATTTTGATGGTGCCCTATTTAACGTGAATGCGGCCGTCTCTAAAGCATAACCCAAAACGATAGCGGTAAATCAGTAAGAGACATCATAGATCGCACCATATCTAGTAAAGTACGATTACAACGTTCGGACACACCATTTCGTTGTGGTGTTCCAGGTGGCGTGAGTTGCGAAACTATTTCGCATTGTTTCAAATGTAGACAAAAGTCGTAACTCAAATATTCTCCTCCACGATCAGATCGTAGAAATTTTATTTTCTTGTTACGATGATTTTCCACTTCACTTTGAAATTCTTTGAACTTTTCAAATGTTTCGGACTTGTGTTTCATCAAGTAGATATACCCATATCTGCTCAAATCATCTGTGAAGGTGAGAAAATAACGATACCCGCCGCGAGCTTCAATATTCATTGGACCACATACATCAGTATGTATGATTTCCAATAAATCAGTTGCTCGCTCCATAGTTCCGGAGAACAGCGTTTTAGTCATCTTGCCCATGAGGCACAGTTCGCAAGTACCAAGTGATTCATAATCAAGTGATTCCAAAAGTCCATCAGTATAGAGTTTCTTCATGTGCTTTACACCAATATGACCTAAACGGCAGTGCCACAAATAAGTTGCATTATCATTATCAACTCTACATCTTTTGGCTTCAACATTATGAAGATGTGTATCACTAGCTTCGAGATTCAATAAAAATAGACCACTCTTCAAGGGTGCATGACCATAAAAGATATTATTCATATAAATAGAACAACCATTATTCTCTGATTTAAATGAATAACTGTCTCGCATCAAACAAGATCCAGATATAATGTTCATGCTCAACGCTGGCACCAAATAACAATTATTTAGGTCTAAAACTAATCCTGATGGTAGATGTAGAGGTAGCGTGCCGACCGCGATCACATTAACTTTGGAACCATTTCCCACGCGCATCGTCACCTCGTCCTTAGCCAATCTTCGCTTAATCCGTAGTCCCTGTTTCGAGTTGCAAATATTAGCAACAGAACCAGTATCAAATACCCAGGTGCTACTGCGAGTATTAGTAAGGTACACATCAATAACATGTATATCACATATACCTTTGTTCACTTTGCCATCCTTCTTATCCGCCAAATACTTGGGGCAGTTCCGCTTCCAGTGACCAGTCTGCTTGCAGTAGAAGCACTCAGTCTCAGGCTTAGGTCTAGACTTGGGTTTCTTCTCTTGAGTAGCAACTTGTTTGCTGTTCTTCTTGAAGTTCCCCTTCTTTTTCCCTTTGCCCTTTTTCTTGAAACTGGTGGTCTTATTGACCATCAACACTTGATGCTCCTTCTTGATTTCTACCTCCGCAGCCTTTAGCATTGCAAAGAGCTCGGGAATAGTCTTGTCCATCCCTTGCATATTATAGTTCATCACAAAGCTCTTGTAGCTTGGTGGCAGTGATTGAAGAATTCTGTCAATGACACTATCATAGGAACATTAACTCCCAGTTGAATCAAGTGATTATTATACCCAGACATTTTGAGTATGTGTTCACTGACAGAACTATTCTCCTCCATCTTACAGCTATAGGACTTATTGGAGACTTCATATCTCTCAATCCGGGCATTTGCTTGAAATATTAACTTCAACTCCTGGAACATCTCATATGCTCCATGACGTTCAAAACGTCGTTGAAGACCCGGTTCCAAGCCGTAAAGCATGGCACACTGAACTATCGAGTAGTCATCAGCTTTGCTCTACCAGACGTTCTTAACGTCGCCAGTTGCATCTGCTTCCAGGACATAATTCTTCTGTGTAGAAATGAGGATAATCCTTAGGTTACGGACCCAGTCCATGTAATTGCTACCATCATCTTTCAACTTAGCTTTCTGAAGGAACGCATTAAAATTCAACGGAACAACATCACGAGCCATCTATCTACAACAAACATAGACAAGCAAAATACTATCAGGTACTAAGTTCATGATAAATTTAAGTTCTTCATATTACTTAAGAACTCCAACTTAGACAGACATCTCTCTAGTCATCTAAGTGATCACGTGATCCAAATCAACTAAACCATGTCCGATCATCACGTGAGATGGAGTAGTTTCAATGGTGAACATCACTATGTTGATCATATCTACTATATGATTCACGTTCGACCTTTCGGTCTCCGTGTTCCGAGGCCATATCTGTATATGCTAGGCTCGTCAAGTTTAACATGAGTATTCCGCATGTGCAACTGTTTTGCACTCGTTGTATTTGAATGTAGAGCCTATCACACCCGATCATCACGTGGTGTCTCAGCACGAAGAACTTTCACAACGGTGGATACTCAGGGAGAACACTTCTTGATAATTTAGTGAGAGATCATCTTAAAATGCTACCGTCAATCAAAGCAAGATAAGATGCATAAAGGATAAACATCACATGCAATTAATATAAGTGATATGATATGGCCATCATCATATTGTGCTTGTGATCTCCATCTCTGAAGCACCATCATGATCACCATCGTCACCGGCGTGACACCTTGTTCTCCATCGTAGCATCGTTGTCGTTTACGCCATCTATTGCTTCTACGACTATCGCTACCGTTTAGTGATAAAGTAAAGCAATTACAGGGCATTTGCATTTCATACAATAAAGCGACAACCATATGGCTCCTGCCAGTTGCCGATAACTTCGGTTACAAAACATGATCATCTCATACAATAAAATATAGCATCACGTCTTGACCATATCACAGCACAACATGCTTCATCTCACAATACCGCTGAACTGAAGTATGACATGCTGGTAAGCAGTATGACTTGTATCGCCCATAACTCACTTGTGTTCTACTCGTGCATATGACATCTACGCCTAAAACCTGGCTCTGATACCACTGTTGGGGAACGTAGTAATTTCAAACTCGTACGCACACACAAGGATCATGGTGATACATAGCAACAAGAGGGGAGAGTGTTGTCCACGTACCCTCGTAGACCGAAAGCGGAAGCGTTAGAACAACGCGGTTGATGTAGTCATATGTCTTCACGATCCGACCAATCCAAGTACCGAACGTACAGCACCTCCGAGTTCAGCACACGTTCAGCTCGATGATGATCCCCGGACTCCGATCTAGCAGGGTGTCGGGGATGAGTTCCGTCAGCACGACGGCGTGGTGACGATGATGATGTTCTACCGACGCAGGGCTTCGTCTAAGCACCGCAACGATATGACCGAGGTGGAATATGGTGGAGGGGGGCACCGCACACGGCTAAGGAACGATCATGAAGATCAACTTGTGTCTATGGGGTGCCCCCCTGCCCCCGTATATAAAGGAGCAAGGGGGGAGGCCGGCCGGCCCTTGGGGCGCGCCAAGGAGGGCAGAGTCCTCCTCCTAGTAGGAGTAGGACTCCCCTTTCCTAGTCCAACTAGGAAGAGGGAAGGGGGAAGGAAAGAGAGGGAGAGGGAGAGGGAAAGAGGGGCTGCGCCCCCCTCCCTTGGTCCAATTCAGACTCCTCATGGGAGGTGGCAGGCCACCTCCTGGGCTGCTGCCCTCTCTCTCCCCTCAGGCCCACTAAGGCCCAATACTTCCCCGGGGGTTCCGGTAACCCCTCCGGCACTCCGGTTTTCTCCGAAATCACCCGGAACACTTCCGGTGTCCGAATATAGTCATCCAATATATCAATCTTTATGTCTCGACCATTTCGAGACTCCTCGTCATGTCCGTGATCACATCTGGGACTTCGAACAAACTTCAGTACATCAAAACATATAAACTCATAATAAAACAGTCATCGTAATGTTAAGCATGCGGACCCTATGGGTTTGAGAACTATGTAGACATGACCTAGAACTATTTCCAGTCAATAACCAATAGCGGAACCTGGATGCTCATATCGGCTCCTACATATTCTACGAAGATCTTTATCGGTCAAACCGCATAACAACGTACGTTGTTCCCTTTGTCATCGGTATGTTACTTGCCCGAGATTCGATCGTCGGTATCTCAATACCTAGTTCAATCTCGTTACCGGCAAGTCTCTTTACTCGTTACGTAATGCATCATTCCGTAACCAACTCATTGGCCACATTGCTTGCAAGGCTTATAGTGATGTGCATTACCGAGAGGGCCCAGAGATACCTCTCCGACAATCGGAGTGACAAAACCTAATCTTGAAATACGCCAACTCAACATGTACCATTGGAGACACCTGTAGAGCTCCTTTATAATCACCCAGTTACGTTGTGATGTTTGGTAGCACACAAAGTGTTCCTCCGGTAAATGGGAGTTGCATAATCTCATAGTGGTAGGAACTTTGTATAAGTCATGAAGAAAGCATTAGCAACATACTAAATGATCAAGTGCTAAGCTAACAAAATGGGTCAAGTCAATCACATCATTCTCCTAATGATGTGATCCCGTTAATCAAATGACAACACATGTCTATGGTTAGGAAACACAACCATCTTTTATTAATGAGCTAGTCAAGTAGAGGCATACTAGTGACGTTAAGTTTGTCTATGTATTCACACATGTATTATGTTTCTGGTTAATACAATTCTAGCATGAATAATAAACATTTATCATGATATGAGGAAATAAACAATAACTTTATTATTGCCTCTAGGGCATATTTCCTTCAGTAACCGTGTTGGGACGCTTCATCTCCAAGCTGGGGGAGCGAGCACTGCCCTTTTTCAAGCTGGTGAAGAAGAAGGGCCCGTTCGAATGGACGGAGGAGGCCGACAAGGCATTCCAAGATCTCAAGAAGTACCTTACCAGCCCTCCGGTGATGGTGGCTCCACGCCCTCAGGAGCCCTTGCTGCTCTACCTTGCGGCCACGCCCTACTATGCCAGCGCAGCCCTGGAGGCGGTCAGGGAGGAGCGCCGGGCCAAGGCCGTCCCGGTCGCGGCCCTGGCCGAAGCGGAGCAAAGCCAAGAAAACCTCGCGAAGACCGCGACCGTGGCAAATGGGGATCGGCCTCAGCAGGAGGACGCACCCAGGGCGGAGGAGGCCCCGCCAGGCAACCAGGCGCTGGGGGCTCTGTCGCCTCAGGAGGCGCCACGACCTTCGGAAGACACAGGCCATGCCAGCACCCTCAACCTCGTCGAGCACCCTGTGTACTTCGTTAGCACGGTGCTGCGGGACGCAAGGGCGCGATACCCCCATGCCACAGAAACTCCTCCTTGCGTTGCTAGTGGCCTCGCGCAAGCTGCGGCACTACTTTCAAGGCCATCCCATCAAGGTCGTCTCGGCATATCCCTTGGAAAGGGTACTCAGGAGCCCCAACTTAGCTGGAAGGGTCGCTGAATGGAACATCGAGTTGCAAGCGTTTCAGCTGGAATTCAGCACGACCAGAGTCATCAAGGGAGCCGCACTTGCAGATTTTGTGGCAGAATGGATGGAGGCACCAGGGCTCGAAGCGGGCGAGGATCGGTCGCTTTCCCCAGGAAGTGAAGCACCGGACGGCTGGATCATGTACTTAGATGGGGCATTCTCTCGACATGGCGCGGGGGCTAGCGTAGTGCTCATATCTCCCACTCAGGACAAGCTCTACTATGCCGTGCAGCTCTGCTAAGGAGAGGTCTCCAACAACATAGCAAAATACGAGGGCCTGATAGCAGGCTTGAAAGCTGCAGCCGTCTTGGGGGGAAAGCGCCTCATCATCAAGGGCGACTCACAACTCCTCGTCAACTTCTCCAACAAGGTGTACGAGCCGAAGGACGAACACATGGAAGCATATCTTGCGGAGGTCCGCGGGATGGAGAAACAATTTTGCGGGTTGGAGATGCAGCATGTGCCTCGCGACACCAATCAAGAGGATGATGACATCACCAGGAGGGCGTCCAGGCGGTTGCCTCGAGAACCTGGCGTCTTCGAGGAACGACTCTTCAAACCTTCAGCGGCACCATCACTATCAAGCACAGCGCAGCCTCAGGAGGAGCTCCCTCAACCGCCTGCCTCAGGAGCCTCGGCCTGTGGGCCGACCTCAGGAGCGCGCCTGCTCCTGGCGCTGGAGCCTCAGGAGGGATGTTGGACCGTGGAGTTCAAGGATTACTTGATGCAAGGGATTCTGCCAGAAAAGGAGGAGGACGCGGAACGCGTGGCGCGACAGGCCATGGCCTACTGCATCCAAGATGGAGAGCTCTATCGAAAGCGGCTGAATGACGTTTCCCTGCGTTGCATCTCCAGGGAGCAAGGGAAAGAGTTACTGGCAGACATTCACAGTGGAGACTGTGGGCACCACTCATCCTCACGGACACTCGTCGGCAAGGCATTTCGCAGCGGGTCCTATTGGCCAACAGCACTCAACGACGCGATCGAGCTGGTGAAGGCTTGTGAAGCCTGTCAATTCCACGCCAAGCAGATCCATCAGCCATTTCAGGGCCTTCAGACCATTCCCCTCTCATGGTCGTTCGCTGTTTGGGGACTGGACATCCTTGGCCCGTTTCCTCAGGCGCTAGGGGGCTACCGCTACCTCTACGTCGCCATTGACAAGTTCACAAAGTGGGCAGAGGTGGAAGTTGTCCGCACCATCCCGGCTGGCTTGGCGGTCAATTTCATCAAGGGCCTCGTGAGTCGGTTTGGGGTGCCTAATCGCATCATCACTGACAACAGCTCGCAGTTCACCAACAATCTCTTCAAAACATATTGTGCTGACCTTGGAATGCAGATATGCTATGCCTCGGTGGCACACCCTCGGAGCAACGGCCAAGCAGAACGCGCCAACGCGCAGGTCCCAAAAGGCATCAAAACCCAGACCTTCAAGAAGAAACTGGAGGCCTGCGGCAGGGGCTGGCACGACGAGCTTCAGTCCGTGCTATGGTCTATCCGCACAACCGCTAAGAGTCGACAGGCGAAACCCCGTTCTTCCTCGTCTACGGTGCTGAGGCGGTCCTTCCTCATGAGGTCAGGCATCGCTCCGCGCGGGTCCTGGCTTTCGACAAAGCATAGTAGGACGCCACGTGGGGGTGGACCTCATGCTGGGAGAGGAACGCCGTCGGGAGGCTGCGCTTCGGGCTACAAGATACCAATAGGCGCTGCGGAGGTACCACTGCCGCAGCATTCGCTCCAGGACCCTCGAGGTAGGTGACCTCGTGCTCAGGCGGGTGCTCTCCAGGGAGGGGCTACACAAGCTCTTGCCCATGTGGGAGGGCCCGTTCAAGGTTGTTCATGTCTCCAGGCCTGGCATCGCACGCTTGGAGACTCAGGAGGGGGTGCCCATCCTAAACGCGTGGAAGATCCAGCACCTCCAGAAGTTCTACCCTTGAAGAAAGGCCCAGCGCCTATAAAGAAGGCCCGGCGCCTGTGAAGCTAGACGAACCGAGAAAGGCCCGGCGCCTGTGAAGAAGGCCAATGCCTGTGAAGCTCATCGCCCCGAGAAAGACCCAGAGCCTGTGAAGAAGGCCAATGCCTGTGAAGCTCATCGCCCCGAGAAAGGCCCGGAGCCTGTGAACAAGGCCAATGCCTGTGAAAGCTCATCGCCCCGAGAAAGGCCCGGAGCCTGTGAAGAAGGCCAATGCCTGTGAAGCTCATCGCCCCAAGAAAGGACCGGAGCTTGTGAAGAAGGCCAATGCCTATGAAGCTCATCGCCCCGAGAAAGGCCCGGAGCCTTTGAAGAAGGCCAATGCCTGTGAAGCTCGCCGCCCGTGACACTCTCACGTAATAATGAGTTGGGGCTGTACACGCCCCGGAGTCTCCGGAGAGCCGCCCTCGGGCCTCGGGGGCTCCCGCCCACGCCCAGTGGCAGCACTTAGCTCCGCGTTGGTGAGAAGACGTCGAAGACTAGACTAGGTGCCGGACGCGGCTTTTTCATTTGCTTTCTGCAGTTGGCTTGTTCGTCCCTATTTGAAGTTTTATTGGAAGTTGCTTTTAGCGTTGTTGCCATCCCCGACCTGTGACTCTTTGTCTTTGTCACGTACTTGACTCGTTTTCTCTCTCGCAAGTCTCGCAAGGGGGCTACGCGGGTGCCCTCGCAAGTGTTTCCTGACCCAGTATTGTGAGGCTTTCCTATCCAAGTCCACCACCGGAGAAGTCCTCCTGGTCCATGCCCCACGGGCATCGCGACATGAACACAGGACCTGAGTCGGTTGCCCTCACGACCGAGACCGGAAGTTACCTCTCCTGACTAATTCTTGCAGGCCACAAAGCGCGCGACGAGGCCTCAGCCTCGAGAAGCGAAGACTGCAGCAAGTCCCACCGAGCTAAGTAATTCCTACACGCGAGCACGCGGCACCAAAACACAGCACAGGAATAACGAAAATAGCATAATAGTTAACGGCAACAGTCCAGCACGCCCCTGCGGGGCCCTACACTACTCTCTCTCTCTCTCTTTGCGCAGGGAAGGGAGAAAAACAAAATAGACACGGCTTGCTCGGCACCGACTCGTGGCAAGGGCTCGTATTGCCTCCAAAGCTCAGTTGGACCCCTCCTCACGCTTCACCGAGGCGCGACGGCGGGCTGATCCGCTACCTCCCTCAAGGCGAGCGCGACGGCGTGGAGGCTGGTCGCGGCCACCGCTGGAGGAGCTGCCGTCCGAAGGGGAGCCACCGAAGCCCGGCGAGCTGCGAACGCCGCCGGACACGCGCCCACCTTCATCTTCATCCCGACCATCGCCGAGGTGGGGCACCCGGCCGCCGTCATCGTCCTCGGGGAAGCACCCAATGCGATGGCTGTCTTCTCCGAACACCCACACGTAGAGGGTGGCGTTGCCATCAAACTTGAAATGCAGGGTGCACCGCCGGCTCAGGCCACGCACGCGGGCAAACGTTTGCCAGCCGCGGGTCAGGGACACATTCCCGGCGACGGAGATCTCCAGTGAGGCCGAGGAGGCCCTGCTGCAGCAACTGTCCACTTGAAGCCAGAGGCCGCCAGGAGCGTCGACCGGGAGTTCACCTGCAAAGAAGCGGGGAAGCTGGAGCCAGCTGCCGGTTGGGGTCCACTGACCACACGACGAACTCTGGCAGCACCTCCGCCGAGTGGAATCGCGGCCTGGGAGGCCGCGCAGCCACGGCGCGCCTTTCCTCACCCACCAAGCGCCCATCGCCGCGCGGGAGATCGCAGCCATGACCGCGGGGAGCCGCTGCATGAGACACAGGATGCTTGTGGGGACGACCCCGGCCACGCTTGGGCGGGAGAGAGTCAGGCCCTTCCCGACGGGCCTTTCCCTTCTCCGCGGCCGAGAACCTCTTCGGCAGCGCCATAGAAGACGACAAGCAGCAGAGATGGGGAGAAAGAAGGAAGCGGGGTGGAAGATGTACAGCGGGGGCTAGCGCTCTCTCGCCTTTATAGCCGGAGGAGGCCAACCGTCAGCCTCCATGATCACAGGTAATCATGACCCATTTCTGCATGCAGGGACTTGTCAAGTCGAGCAGTTGCCGAGGCGGCATGGGGAAGCGGAGGCGCCCTAGTCCAATCAACCACCACACGGCGCCCAAGGCCGTGGGATAATGGGGCCCGTGGTGCTCTGCACTTGCCCCTTCACTTCTCCGCTAAGCCAAGTCCGAGCGCGCTTTTGGCCCGGGGGCTACTGTCGGCGTTCTGGGAACGGGGGTCCGCAGACTTGCCTGTCTGCGGCCTATGGCGTGGCTCGAGCGGTGGCCCAGTAGGGCCCATCTTCGTCAGCGCAAGACTTAAGACCCACGTGAGGGGACAAGCCTCGCGGGGTGGACGACACACGACTTCCTCAGGAACGGCCTCGCCAGGCAGGCTCGCGAGGAGGAGGACCAGGGCCTCTATAAATAGGACTAGCCACCACAGAGGAAGGGAGGGGAGATCAAGTGTTCATTAGACCGAGAGGCGATCGAACTCACGCAAGCAGTTCATCGCACCAGCTCAAGAACACCTCTCGCGAGGTTGTTCTTCCCTTTGTATTGTTCATCATCAGCCCCTGAGGCAATCCACCACACCACACACTGGAGTAGGGTATTACACCACAACGGTGGCCCGAACTAGTATAAATCTTGTGTCCCTCATGTTGTTCATCGTTTTAGCTTAGATTCTCGCGAGGCGATCGGACGTGGATCGGTAGGGGGAAGATCTTCGCGTGCACCCCAGAGTTCGAACCTTAAGGGTCTGCCGCAACCCAACATCCGACACACCATGCTCTACGCTGGCTGATGACACTGCCGAGGAGCGGCTATGCCCGTACACATACGGAAGCGCTATGCTTCGCACTGGTGATAAACAACTGAGGGCAGCCCACGGCCGCATCAACCTCAGGGAGCCCAGAGCTCAGTGTCTGGCCTCATCGCAACACCTCCCCTCGAGAGCGTCACGCGAGGGGGCTGGACATGGGGGCTACGCTCGGGTCACGCCCGAGGGCACGCCACCCAGCTAGGTCCCTCGGGCCTGGTCATTGCACGCCTCTCCCCGAGCAGAGCCAAGGTATGAAGATAGTTTGGACGTCAAGGGGGACTCCTGAGCATCGTGACTCAGGAGCCTAACTGGTCACATAGCCCCTCACTCCTTAGTCCCGTCCTACTCGGGGCTAATGGCGGTTGAGGTATGCGTGGGGTCGGGCTCTGCCGACATAGAACGCCAGATCCACCCCTACACTCCCTCCCTATTTGTTGTTTGCGCGTCAAGGGGGGCTCCTGAGCATCGTGACTCAGGAGCCTAACTTGTCACGTAGCCCCTCACTCCTTGGTCCCATCGTGGTGATCCGGTCGGGGCTAACGGTAGTTGAGATATGCGCGGGGCCGGGCTTTGCCGATGTAAAATATAAAGCAAATAGGAAGGAAACCACAAAACCTGGAAGCAAATCCAGAAGCAAATATTACAAACCATAATTGTCTTCACAATACCAAATGCAAGTTTAAACGCCTCCACGAGGTATGGTGCACATTGCAGGAGTTAAAACAGGAAAGAAGCCGCGAGAAGATCACCCTTGGACAACACCGTCACTCGCCAGGGGCTCCGCCTCCGTAACGGTGTTTCCCCCACCAGCTCCACCTCCCGAGGCCGCGGGATCAGCATCACCTGCCGTGGGCGCAGTGGCAAAGGCATGGAACTTTGCCAGCAAGGCTTCCACCTGGCCCTTCACAGCTTCAGTAGCAGCGGTGAAGTGCTCGTTGTCCACGGGCTCCAGCAGCTCGTTGAGATTGGTGCCAGGGTCGCGAAGGTAGACGTGGCTGAAGACGCGCATTAGCGCCGCAGAAGAAAGGACGCGAGCTTCAACCTCGGCCATGGGGCCGACGCCGGTCACAACTTCCTCGAGCGCCTCGACCAAGAAGGGAAGCAGCTGGGCGGGGCCGTCCTTGGTGCTAGCCAGTGGCTTCTCCAAGCCGCTCTCGTAGAGTGTCTTCAATGCCTTGCGAGATCTCTCCTCAAGGCGCGCGAAGGCCACGTGGTCCTCGGCCAGGACCTTCACCTTGGCGTCCAGCTCGGCCCTCTCCGCCTTCAGCTTCTGCTCCAGCGTCTCCAGCCGGCTGCGCTCAGCAACCTGCGACTCCCACAGCCGCGTCAGCTCGTCGTCATGGTCCCTAACAACGTCCTCCCGAGCCTTCATCTCCTCCTCCTTCGCCTGGCGGTTGCGAGTCTCTTTGGCATGCTCGTCGCGCAAGCCCTGCAGCTCGGTCTCCAGTGCCTTGAAAGGTCCTGGGCGACCGTGGCATCCTTCAGTGCCGCATCGCAGGCGGCTGCGGCTTGGGTGGCGGCTTGCTTCTCCTCCTCAGAAGCTGTCGCGGCCCGCCTCAGCGCCGCTCGGACAGAGGCATCAGAGTGAACCCAGCCGGAGACTAGCTCCAGACGCCTGGCTACCAGGTGGGAGTTGGCGCCCTAGAGGTCTTCTTGCAGCTGGACCATCCCAGAGAGGGCACGCCCCAGGACATCGGAGGAGACAGAAGGACCCAGAACCAGCGGCGCAGGAGGAGGAGGCGCCACGGCTCGGGAGACTAGGGGCTTCTGAGCCTTGGCTACCTCAGCAGCAGCATCAGGCACCGGCACCTCCGGAGTCAGCAGGGCCACGGGGGCTGGCACCCTGCCAGAGCGCTCCTCCGGGCCTTGCGAGGATGATCGGGCAGGGGAGGTGCGAACTTCAGTGCCTCCCCTTCCTGCGAACGAAGGAGCGGCCGCGACAGATGAGTCTGCCCCAGACGGAGTCGCCGTTTCCTCCTTCTTCTTCTTCTTCCCTGCAACCAGCATCCTAACCAAGTGGTGGAGAATGTCAAGCCCCAGTAGCAAAAACAAGAACAAGATGAAGTTCGAGTACTTACTGGTCAATCGCGGCGTAGGTCACCGACCTCTTGCCGAGCTTAAAGCCTGAGAGCCTCTTGGTCCGGGGTGTAGCCTCAAGAGGTCCAGGAGCGGAAGAGGGCGCACCAGAAGGGATGGAGGCGGCTTTGGGCGGTGCCTGGGAAGGAGTAGCCCCTCGGGAGATCAGCGCTGACCTGTCCTTCTTAAGGATCATGGGCGGGTCCTCTTCCTCCCGCGCGGCGTCGGCCTCGTTGTCGGCCGGCAAGGTGCGGAGGATGCTGGCCCTACGCTGGGGGGAGGTCTCCCCCGTCCCCTTAGTGGTCACCTCCAAGTCGCGCTCCTCTTCTTCTTCGTCTTCCTCTCCTCCCCCGCGGGAGTCACCTGAAGACACTTCCACTGGCGCCGTCACTCCCTGGGCCACAGGAGGCTCCGTTGGCACCAAGCCACGCCCATCAAAGGTGGGCATGGCATCCACCACCTGTTTCCAATCATCACGGAGGAACAGGGGAGCAGGGGCACCCTCCAGACCTTCCTGGTCATCCCCAACCAAGAGGCGAAGAGTTGCGGCCAGATCCTCGTCGGCCAAGGCCGTCGGGTTCAGACGAATCTTGTCATCTGCGCCCCCAAGCGTCCACAAAGGGCGCGAGTGCGCCTGAAGTGGAGCCACCCGTTGCGTCCGGAACTCCCTTAGGAGTGTGGCCCCTGTCAGCTTCGCCGCCTTCGCGTTTCCTGGCTTCAGGTCGGCGTTCATCTTCTCCAGCACCAACTTCGCGCAGTCATCAGTAAGCTTCGCGCGAGACCACCCTTTGTTAGACTGGGGCGCCTCAGTTGGCAACGCCAACCGGGAGTGGATACATCTGGCGTCCATCATGACCCACTTGCTCCGGTAGTTGTCCGCCCTCTTCCTGATCTTTGAGATCGTGTTGGCCTTGGAGTATGCAACAAAGTTGGCGCACCCCAAGTTGTGCTCGCCGTTGATTCGGAGGGAGAAGAAGTGGCGCAGCAGAGCCACGGACAGCATCACCCCAACATGCGCCTCGCAGTAGTAGGCGAAAATCGACAAAAGGAGAACGGAGTTGGGATGGAGATGAAGGGCCTGCAACCTGTAATGGCGGAGGACGGCATAGAAGAACTCGGAGAAGGGAGGAACCAAGCCGGCGACGACGGCGTTCATGAAGAAGGGGTAGAAGGTGCTCCCCTTAGCCTCCGGCTCGGCGGAGCCAGCACGGAGTTTGGTCTCTCCCATCTCGCTGCCCTCCGCCGCCGTCATTAGGCGCGTAGCGGTGAGATTCTTCTCCGACCTATTGGGGGCGTCCAGGGTCGGTGAATACCAAGCCAGTAGCACGTCGACCTTGGCCTTGCAGGACGGCATTGCTCGCTGAAGGGGAAGGAGTGGAGCGGATCTAAAGATTTCGGAAGCAAGGGGGCAAGGAAGGGGATCTGGAGCAAGGCAAAGGAGAGCAATGAAGGCAAGCCTTACCCAAGCTAGCCTTTTGTCAGTCGGGCAGTTGCCGAGGTAGCATGGTGAAGCGGAGACGCCCACGTCCAATCAATCGCCACGCGGCGACCAAGGCCGCAGCCTGTGGGGGCCCGCGGCGCTCCGCACTTGCCTTTTGGCTTTGCTGCTAAGCCAAGTCCGAGCACACCTTGGGCCCGGGGACTACTGTCGGTGTTCTAGGAACGGGGGTCCCCACACTTGCCTGCCTGCGGCCTGCAGCGTGGCTCAACTAGTGGCCTAGTACGGCCCGTCTTCATCAACCCAAGCTCAAGACCCTCGCGAGGGGCCAAGCCTCGCGGGGCGGACGATGCAAGGCCTCCTCAGGGGCGGCCTCACCAGGCAGGCTCACTAGGAGGCGGAGAGATCAAGGCGAGGGGTACCTCACAAGGTGCTCGTGACGCAAGCCATGACGATCAAGACCAGGCGGGCACCAGGCGGGCGCCAGCCTGCGCAGTGTCCTTGTTTCCTCTTTGGTGCAAAGGGGGCAAGCGCAGGCGTGGAGTACCCAGGCATCAGGCAAAGATTTCCTTATCAGTGCAACGAGACCAAGACCAGCAGGACGGCAGGACGGGAGTCACGCCCAAGACGGTGTCATCACCAGTACTTTTGGCAGTCGAAGACCACCTTTAGTCAGTAGCTTGTACTAGCTGTCCCCTTTCAAAATGGTCGTTGTTGGATTCCTTATCGCTCAATATTTGGGAAGAGGACCAGGGCCTCTATAAATAGGGCTAGCCACCACAGTAGAAAGATCTCATCTCATCTCATCCATCTAGAGCCAATAGAGACGGATCGACTCCTCTCCAAACGCACCACCACAAGAACACCCCTCCTCACGAGGTTGTTCTTCCTTTGTACTGTTCATCATCAGCCCAAGAGGCAATCCACCACACCACACACTAGATTAGGGTATTACACCACAACGGTGGCCTGAACCAGTATAAACCTCATGTCTCTTGTGTTGTTCATCGATCTAGCTTGGAATCGCGACGAGGCTGAGTGCGTGTTTCGGTAGGGAGAGATCTTCGTGCGCACCCCAGAGTTCGAACCTTAAGGGTTTTGCTGGAACCCGATATCCGACAAAGGACACTATAAATAGGACTAGCCACCACCATAGAAAGGGACAAGTCGAACTAGCTCACACCACACCGGCTCAAGAACACCTCACCTCCTGAGGCCAGTTCATCCATTGTACTAGTTCATCCTCAGCCCTCTGAGGCAATCCACCAAGATGCTGGAGTAGGTTATTACATCGCAAGGTGGCCCGAACCAGGATAAATTGTTATGTCTCTTTGTCTCTTTAAGCTTGACGCGCTAGTCTTAGGAGGATCGCGAGTAGGCAGGCTGGGTAGGTTGAGATCTCCGCACGCATCCCAGAGTTCGAACCTCTCAAGGGTTTGCGGATCCCTTAATCCGACACTTTAGTTGGGTTGGCCCATTTAATCTTTATGGGCCATTTTGGGCCGGTCCACATGTCAACATATCATAGGCGAATCTCGCCCATTGGATGAGTGACATTTGTGCCAACGCCGAGCTGACACGTCGTTCTGTCGGCCAATGAGAATTTTACACGTGGAAAATCGACATTGGTCGTAGCTGTTAGCGGGTTATCGGATCCAAAACCGGACCCGATAGCTTAACAGCGACCTATTACGGTGGATGCCACGTGTTGGTCACCCTTGACAAAGCACTTCTATGATGCACGATTTATCGTCATGGAAGTGGACACTTCCGTGATGATAATTTTGGTATTGTCATGGAACACTTCTACGATAGCACAGGTATGACTATCTTGATTCTGTCACAAAATCGTCATGGATGTACATGCATGACAGAAAACGTGACCTACTATGACAAACACGTATAATCATGGAAATGTATTTTTTTGTAGTGTGAGAAGCTATTCGCCAACTACTTTCCTTTGGCTCTCAAATCCAATATGAGGTCTTGGTTGATGCATCTGTCGGAGAACTCCATTTCATCATGGGCTGACCTTTGCCACGAGTTCGTTGGCACTTTCACTGGCGGCCATCAAGAACCAGGTCGACCCAGTGATTTGTGGCTTCTCCAGCAGAAAGAAGGAGAGACACTCCAAAAGTATTTGTAGAGGTTAAATAGAGTCCACAGGAACATCCCAAACATCCATCCGGTAGCTGTAATAGCCGCCTTCTAGTCAAATGTGCACAACCGCAGGATTTGTTCCAAGATGAATGTGTGGTTTCCCAAGACTATGAAGGAGCTTTACATTCTGGTGGATAAGTGTGCTCAGATGGAGGAAGGGAGGAAGTTACCCAAATAGGAGGACTGCATCAATATTGATTCAGAGGATGATGATAAATCCACGTGTCAGAATGTCAGGACCCTGACTCAAAGCCACATCGATCTAGCATGTAACACCTCATATCACTTTGTGGCCTCACGCACGGTATTCCCATGGGTGTCGCCCTACCTTTGCCTGGGACCGTTTGCGCCTTTTGGCACACGTATATGATAGTGTCGCTAGCATCCATATGATAAGGAGCCCGGACTGACATGGCTAGTCGTAAACCCAAAGTGGCACAGACTTACAGGGACAGGCATCCATGACCCAGCATCGAACGTGTCGGTCATCAGCGAGTGAATCCGGGCTGTAGCACTGGGCTAGCAGGACTCCGGTGAACCGTGCTGTAGCGGGCTAACAGGACTCCGGTATTCATCGCGTGACATTTCCCCGAAGGGACAGACACAGGAACGAAGAAGGACACATGCCGGCCAGCCTAAGTGTTCCGGAGCAGTAGCAAGCTACCATGGCTCAGTGGAAGCACTAGGAGACATTTCCCGGTAAGAGAGGCTACTAAGGATAAACAACTAGATAGTCAGATCCCACACATACCAAGCATTTCAATAACATACACACAATATGCTCGATATGTGCAAATACAATGCGGCATCACAACATGACTCTACAATTCAAGTATTTATTCATTAGGCTCCGAGGAGCGAGATATTACAAACATGGGTCTCACAACCCAACATTCAGAGCATACAAGTCAAGCACAAGCGGAAGCTTATCATGTCTGAGTACAGACATCTACAAATGAAAAAGGCTTAGAAGCCTGACTATCTACCAGATCCTGCCGAGGGTACAAGATCGTAGCTGAGGTACCAAGCTAAACGTCAAAGTCCACGCAGAACTACTAACGAGACCGAAGTCTCTCTGCAAAAACATAAAATAGGCAAACGTGAGTACAAATGTACCCAGCAAGACTTACATCAGAACTAACTACATATGCATCATTATCAACAAAGGGGGATGGTGGGGTTTAACTGCAGCAAGCCAGCTTTGACTCAGTGGCTATCCTAAACTACGACTGCAAGTAACTCTTTTGAGGTGGTGCACACGAGTCCACAAATTCACCATATCAATACACCACTATGGATCCGCTCCCGTCTCCCTACGAGAACGCCATCCATAACACTCACACTTATCTTGGGTATATTAGAGTATCCACTTTCACTTGTCTATGAACTGTTATAGGCAACCCAGAAGTCCTTTTCCGCGGACACGGCTATTCGAATAGATGATGTTAACCCTGCAGGGGTGTACTTCTTCACACACGCTCTCACCACTTACCGCCGTTTACACGACATGTACTCGGCAACCTTCAAGCAGAAGCCCAACGAGGGTGTCGGCCACGACCTACCTAAACACCTAAGTCTCTAGTCCAGGTTTATCGCCTATTCAGGTTCCATTCGCAGGGAGTCCGGCCGAGGTTTCCACATACGACCCCGAACGATGTGCACAGGGTTCCGAGACACCTAACGGGTGCCCGGTGTACCCGGCGACGTACCTACCGCATCATAGCCCACCCCATGGTCAGCGCTGTCCACGGCCTCCAGTAGGCTACAAACACCAGAAACTACTTGCAACTCCTGGATAGAGGACTAGGGTGAATAAGAAGCCGAGAGGGTCCATTGGTTTCGGGCCCAATGCATGGTAGTATCTGTTTCATGGATCACAAACACAGAACTCAGTTCCTGAGGACGGTTTCAATGAGACAACCCACCATGTACTCCTACATGGCCTCTCACCGCTGCCTTTACCAAATCGTGTTCATACACGGTAGGACATGTTCACACACCTCTAATTCAACCCGGATGAATCAGACCTGACACAACTCTAAGCAATAGCAGGCATGACAAACAAGCATAAATGAGTAGGCACATCAGGGCTCAAACAACTCCTACTCATGCTAGTGGGTTTCATCTATTTACTGTGGCAATGACAGGTCATGCAGAGGATAAGGGGTTCAACTACCGCAGCAAGTAACAGATGAATCATTGTTGTCCTAATGCAGTAAAAGAGAGCATGAGCGAGAGAGTGGGATTGTATCGGAATTAACAAGGGGGTTTTGCTTGCCTAATGGAGTGATAGTAGGATACTGCCCTTCAGTCAGATAATTGTAGGTATCCTCGGAGGCAGAACCTACCACGAAAGATACGTCGAACACAATCATCACATGACGATATGCAATAATATGATGCATGCTATGACATGGCAATATGAATGTGTTTTGGGCTAATGCAAGCTAGAACAGATTGAGATGAGTCCATTTGAACCAAAGATTCAAATGCAAACCCATTTTATGAAGTCATAAAGGTGCATTAAGTTGTTTCATCTAAACAGCAAGGTTAGGTTGCTCTAACATGCATGAAACCATTACAGATGGATAGATTGGATTTTTCTGATCATCTTTCATATATAAATTATTTCATTCTGAGTTATAGATTATTTTCTATGAATTTTAGAAGTTTAGGCAAATTTCTGGATTTTTTTGAATAAGAATAATTCCAGAAAAGGGCATTATTGCGTCAGCCTGACATCATCATGACGTTAGCAGGTCAACGGGGCACGGTCCGGGTCAAACTGACCAGTGGGTCCCGTCTATCAGTAGTTAGTTAAACTAACTAAATTTAGTTAGCGCTAATCCTGGGTTAGTTAGCTGGGCGGGCCCCACCTGTCATAGACCCATGGGTCAAACTGGGCCCACCGGTCAATGGTCAGCGGGGGTCAAACCCACCGGCGACATGACGCCGGTAAGGCCAGACGCGGTGGAGGGGCTCGGGTTTGCGTCTCCGGCGACCAAACGGGCGGCCGAGACCATCTACGGAGAGCTGGAAGCGAGCCGCGTTGTTTGGGGGTGGAAGTGGAGCTCGGGGAGGCCGGGAATGACACCGGCATCTACGGCTCCTACGCGTTGCGGGGAGTGCGTTGGACACAATCCCAAGACCATATGGTCACGGGAGCATGACCGGCGACGACGCGGGTGGCGGCGCGTGCGGTTGAGCGTCGTGCAGTCGATGCAGGGGACGACAGCAAGAATGGATAGGATGGGAATGTAGCTGAGCTCACAGCGGTTGCGACGAGCTAGACGTCGAGGTCGGGGTCGAACTGAAGCAGTGGTGACGGTGAAAGGGATCTCCGGCGGCGGTCAGCAAAGACGAGGACGAGGCGGTAACTCCAGGGCGAGCGAGTGCTCGGGGCTCGATCTGCTCGACGGAGAGGAGGGCGGCGGAGCTCCTGGACACGGTGGCGTGGCACGGAGACAATGGAGGGCACGGCTATGGCGATGGTGCGACTACGGCAGCGTCGGCCATCGTGGGAGAGAGCGAGGGAGAGAGGCAGGGGGCGAATGAGGTGTCCACGGGGTCGGGGCGGTGCCGCAGAGGCGCTTCGAGGCGTCGCGCTGGCGCGGGCGACGGCAGACAGGCAGGGTGGTGGCGTGGAGAGCGCGGCGGCATCGCGGTGTCCCTCCTCTGCCTACTGGCAGAGGTAGCTGATGACTGGCAGCGGCGCTGGGCTGGGCCAGCCAGGTGGGCTGCCTACTGGGCCGTCCAGGTAAGCCACGTAAGTCTCTCTCTCTCTCTCTTTTGTTTCCTATTTTCTATTTTTTTCTGCAACTTTTTGGCTTTATTAAAAATACAAAAACATTTCCAAAAATCCTGAAAATAGTTGTGGGCTCTGTTAGGATTATTCCTAGCATCCCACACTTAAGTTCAGAATTAATTGAGCACTTAAAATAATATATAGCATTTAAATGCCCAATTGCAAATACTATATGATTAAATTCAGTGACCAAATATGTCATGGAAAAATGTACAGCACCTCTGGTTATGGTTCTAGCATTTTCTAGAAATGATGAACATTTTTTAAAGCCATTTGGAATTCACTGAAAATATTTTAGGTGAACCTAGTGAATTCCTCTAATGCTAGGGTTTGAGCAATCCCCATTTCAAGTTTAAATGAAAATGAAAATGATGCAGGATGCAATGCCACTAATTACAAGAAGATTTCTAGGGCTGTGACAACTCACCCCCACTAAACAAGAATCTCGTCCCGAGATTCAAGACATGAGGTAAGAAGGCAGAGGGGGCACAAGACCAACACAATCTTCACGATCCAGGTTGCACTTCATAAGATCATTGATTCGATCACAATCTTTGTCTCGATGTCATGCTCCGAGAACTACATCCCACATGACAACAAGTAGAAAGGGAGAATTTAGAAGAATCGATCTTCCTATGATTCGAGCAACTTAGGATCATATTAATGATCACAAGATCAATTCACGGAATGAGACATAGAAACATCTCTGGAGCTGAGAGGCAAAACATGCATCAGGAGGGACGGAAGAAGCAATTTGACGAGCGTTTCAAGTAGCGAGGATAAATTGCCATGATTCCATAATGGGGCACCTTAGGGAAGGTGGCTCGTAGAATCATCCCTTAAGTGGCAAAAAGAATTACCTTTGATTCAAAGATCACTGAGGCTCTTTATACCAGCTTAAGGCAAATCATAATCGATCATTTGAAGGAGTCCGGAAGAATGACATACCCGTACTAGTATTGATGATGTGGATTACCTTGTTGAGGAAAGCACAATGGATGATTTTGCTTATCGTCGGAAGTGGATGGGACCCATGGTAGGACCACTTTTGATGATGATCCTAAACAGTAGTTACTGAGGTGCAATCTGGAAACAAAATGCAAATGCTGGGAATGATTCTGGTAACTAGGAATAACTCAACGAGAGTGATTCCACCGTTTGAATGGTTATAGCTTATCGGGGAAACCCAGAGCACAAGAATCCCTAAGGAACAACTTATAGAATAAGCCGCATGAAATCCTCGTGGAGAAAATGGACAAATTGCCCAATCAAGATACTATAGTGATAGATCCTCCGGCTAGGTGCGTCGGCCAGAACATCAACCCTGTCGGGACCTACATCATAGATCCTGGAAAAGTTCCAACCATCATATCTGCCTGAGATTCAGATCTGGTTGGTAACAAAATATTTCAGACATCATGTCTGGGAAAGAAAATTTGCAACACAAACCGACGAGATGACGTTGCGGAATTCTCGGGAAAGGAACTACGATAGCAAGCTCCAAAACATGAGCTGGTTCTGCTACAAACCTGTGAACACGCTGTCCAAGACAAGCATGACCACATAGTAGTCTTATAATAAAACGCTACCGAGTTCAGGTGGGGGACCATCGTCGAGGATAACGAAATCTTGTACAAATCCGTCTGGTACCTTCAGGACTAGTACTTAGAACTTATTATCTTTGAACAAATCAACCAGTGGCTTGGTGTGCTAGGAATACGAATGGAGTGGAGGTAATTAATCTACCAAACCATAGAATACTTCGCACGTATGCATGACTGATTTGGGATGATTCCCGAGGAACAAAAACAATCTTTCTCGAACTCACGACAGCAACTTGCACCAAATGCACAGGAATTCGAGGAGGTCACTCCTTCCATCCAAGCATAGGCTTCATGAACGGAGCACGAAGGCATTGCTTATAAAATTTTCAACACTAGGTTGATGTTCAGCATGGATCATGGGGGAGACAAAATGCTGCTGATGGGTTCAACAACAACTCATCGGAATTTTCCATATCACTGGACTTCCAACATCATGTGAACGCGGTGATAGCATTGGTCAGACCCAAAGATGTAATGATGTATGCTCGAGGGATCAACCACGAGTAAGACAACATTACGAACATCGTTGGTTCTGATTTGACTTGACGATAGCCCATACTCAAATCAAAGTTTTGACAAGGTAATAGATCCAACAACTGATCACGAGGACCAATCGATGAAGATATCATCTTTCTTCAACATAGACTCAAAAGATATCCCTTAAAATGAACTAAGTCGGACAAGATTTTATCTTCCAACTCTCCAAGTTGTTGTTTAGCTTAACCAACTTGCTCAGGGTATCCGACACAGATTCTTGGAGAAAGGGTGGTTTCGAAAACCAACTTGATCACGAACTCAACATAGCGGCCAGGTGACAACCTGGTGATACTTCCGAGAAGAAATTCGGAAAATCACGAACCACCGGTATGTTACTAAGCCCGAGAACAATCTTGCTTCTCAGGCAAGACGATATGATCAAATAAGCAAGAATTGGCACAATCCGGACTCCTTGATCGAAGAGTGCACCAGGAAAAATGTACTAGGTAGCACGATCAATCGCAGGATGGTGATTCAGTAACCAACACACTACGAATGAGATGTTCATGCATCAACCACTAAGCAACATGGTTGTTAGGGGTATTGATTTCACACATCATGATCCACTTGTCGGCATTCCGGTCACGACAACACGGGACCAAGGAATGATCAATGATGGCGAGAAGTATCACTACGTCAAGAATTCATGAGAAATGGTGCAAGTCTCATGACAATCCTGACATAAAGGGGGTAATACTCCGAGGTAGAACAGAATCAAAAGCTGGATTAGCATTTGATTTGCGGATTACAACTGCTTTGACCCAATCCTGGATATGGATGAGGTACTGGAGTTTGTTTCTCCAAGTCATTCTGGATAGAATGGCTTGACGGACCACAAGAGTAATAGGCATCGATAAACAAATGCACGCATACTCTTGACTATCAATTGATAGACGAGGGTCAGAATACAACTAAAGAGAGACAATTCAAAAGAACATCTGATTTTCTGAGTTGTGGTTGCATAGATTAGTATGTCGAGCAAAGCTCAACATTACTTCCAGATAAGCCATGCAAAAAGGTAGAACTGGCAGAGTCACCATATAGCATGGAGAACTCATCGAGAGCACTCCCGTTGTAATCCTTTGATCCAACAAACTTCTGTCATAAGTGGTTCATAGTATTTGGAAGAAGGAAATACCACGGACTTCGAGGACTATCGCAAAGGTTACTAATATCCTAAAGGAACTAGCAAACACTATCAACATGAGGTAAGAAGGGTGAATCTAGGGTTCAAGAACCCAGGAATGGAATACCTACTACTAAATGGCATCACAGGATGCTTTCGTAAATAATGGCCAGAATCATCACACCGGGAACACAAAACATGGCTGGATTACTAGGTGACTCCCTAAAACACCTAGGTTCATAATAATAGCTCCAACATATATGCCGAGGCGGCAGAGTACCTCAACACACTAATTTGTGTGATTAATCTGGCCCAAAAGAACATTAGAAACGAAGAGAAGGGATTTGCAAATGCATCAGATTGTTTAGAAACCTGGGATGACTCGGACAGCATAACGGCTGCAAATGCTCAAAATTATTTGAGACATCCTGCAAAATAGTGGCATGACCACTCAACATCACAATATCACGGTTCTGAGGCCAGCTATGAACATACGGAAGTAGTAAAACTGAACTGAGATTTGAAACTAACAATTCTATAAGTCTATGGATTAGTAACACGTCATCCTGACAGATAGATGAGAAGGCCTAGTTCTTAATCCCCGTAGAAGAGAAGAGGATGACTCAGATCAGAAGGCCGTGAGGTATAAGGAGTAAAAAGAGCCTTACGTTCCATCCCACAATCAATTCCCTTACATAACTAAAGCATTTCTAGACACAACTTCGACCAGTTTGGTTTGGTAATCCTACAGGCAGTCAAGCTCTGATACCAAAGCTGTCAGGACCCCGACTCAAAGCCACATCGATCTAGCATGCAACAACTCATATCACTTTGCGGCCTCACGCACAGTATTCCCACGGGTGTCGCCCTACCTTTTCCCAGGACCGTTTGCGCCTTTTGGCACACGTATATGATAGTGTCGCTAGCATCCATATGATAAGGAGCCCGGGCTGACATGGCTAGTCGTAAACCCAAAGTGGCACAGACTTACAGGGACAGGCATCCATGACCCAGCATCGAACGTGTCGGTCATCAGCGAGTGAATCCGGGTTGTAGCACTGGCTAGCAGGACTCCGGTGAACCTAGCTGTAGCGGGCTAACAGGACTCCGGTATTCATCGCGTGACATTTCCCCGAAGGGACAGACACAGGAACAAAGAAGGACACATGCCGGCCGGCCTAAGTGTTCCGGAGCAGTAGCAAGCTACCATGGCTCAGTGGAAGCACTAGGAGACATTTCCCGGTAAGAGAGGCTACTAACCATAAACAACTAGATAGTCAGATCCCACACATACCAAGCATTTCAATAACATACACACAATATGCTCGATATGTGCAAATACAATGTGGCATCACAACATGACTCTACAACTCAAGTATTTATTCATTAGGCTCCGAGGAGTGAGATATTACAAACATGGGTCTCACAACCCAACATTCAGAGCATACAAGTCAAGCACAAGCGGAAGCTTATAATGTCTGAGTACAGACATCTACAAATGAAAAAGGCTTAGAAGCCTGACTATCTACCAGATCCTGCCGAGGGTACAAGATCGTAGCTGAGGTACCAAGCTAAACGTCGAAGTCCACGCGGAACTACTAACGAGACCGAAGTCTCTCTGCAAAAACATAAAATAGGCAAACGTGAGTACAAATGTACCCAGCAAGACTTACATCAGAACTAACTACATATGCATCATTATCAACAAAGGGGGATGGTGGGGTTTAACTGCAGCAAGCCAGCTTTGACTCAGTGGCTATCCTAAACTACGACTGCAAGTAACTCTTTTGAGGTGGCGCACACGAGTCCACAAATTCACCATATCAATACACCACTATGGATCTGCTCCCGTCTCCCTACGAGAATGCCATCCATAGCACTCACACTTATCTTGCGTATATTAGAGTATCCACTTTCACTTGTCTATGAACTGTTATAGGCAACCCAGAAGTCCTTTTCCGCGGACACGGCTATTCGAATAGATGATGTTAACCCTGCAGGGGTGTACTTCCTCACACACGCTCTCACCACTTACCGTCGTTTACATGACATGTACTCGGCAACCTTCAAGCGGAAGCCCAACGAGGGTGTCGGCCACGACCTACCTAAACACCTAAGTCTCTAGTCCAGGTTTATCGCCTATTCAGGTTCCATCCGCAGGGAGTCCGGCTGAGGTTTCCACATACGGCCCCGAACGATGTGAACAGGGTTCTGAGACACCTAACGGGTGCCCGGTGTACCCGGCCACGTACCTACCGCATCACAGCCCACCCCACGGTCAGCGCTGTACACGGTCTCCAGTAGGCTACAAACACTAGAAACTACTTGCAACTCCTGGACAGAGGACTAGGGTGAATAAGAAGCCGAGAGGGTCCATTGGTTTCGGGCCCAATGCATGGTAGTATCTGTTTCATGGATCACAAACACAGAACTCAGTTCCTGAGGACGGTTTCAATGAGACAACCCACCATGTACTCCTACATGGCCTCTCACCGCTACCTTTACCAAATCGTGTTCACACACTTAGCTCACACACGGTAGGACATGTTCACACACCTCTGATTCAACCCGGATGAATCAGACCTGACACAACTCTAAGCAATAGCAGGCATGACAAACAAGCATAAATGAGTAGGCACATCAGGGCTCAAACAACTCCTACTCATGCTAGTGGGTTTCATCTATTTACTGTGGCAATGACAGGTCATGCAGAGGATAAGGGGTTCAACTACCGCAGCAAGTAACAGATGAATCGTTGTTGTCCTAATGCAGTAAAATAGAGCATGAGCAAGAGAGTGGGATTGTATCGGAATGAACAAGGGGGTTTTGCTTGCCTGATGGAGTGATAGTAGGATACTGCCCTTCAGTCGGATAATCGTAGGTATCTTCGGAGGCAGAACCTACCACGAAAGATACGTCGAACACAATCATCACATGACGATATGCAACAATATGATGCATGCTATGACATGGCAATATGAATGTGTTTTGGGCTAATGCAAGCTAGAACAGATTGAGATGAGTCCATTTGAACCAAAGATTCAAATGCAAACCCATTTTATGAAGTCATAAAGGTACATTAACTTGTTTCATCTAAACAGCAAGGTTAGGTTGCTCTAACATGCATGAAACCATTACAGATGGATAGATTGGATTTTTCTGATCATTTTTCATATATAAATTATTTCATTCTGAGTTATAGATTATTTTCTATGAATTTTAGAAGTTTAGGCAAATTTCTGGATTTTTCTGAATAAGAATAATTCCAGAAAAGGGCATTACTGCGTCAGCCTGACATCATCATGACGTCAGCAGGTCAACGGGGCACGGTCCGGGTCAAACTGACCAGTGGGTCATGTCTGTCAGTAGTTAGTTAAACTAACTAAATTTAATTAGCACTAATCCTGGGTTAGTTAGCAGGGCGGGCCCCACCTGTCATAGACCCAAGGGTCAAACTGGGCCCACCGGTCAATGGTCACCGGGGGTCAAACCCACCGGCGACATGACGCCGGCGAGGCCAGATGCGGTGGAGGGGCTCGGGTTTGCATCTCCGGCGACCAAATGGGCGGCCGAGACCATCTACGGAGAGCTGGAAGCGAGCCGCGTCGTTTGGGGATTGAAGTGGAGCTCGGGGAGGCTGGGAATGACGCCGGCGACGACCTTGGCGGTCGCCGGAGCTCGGGTGAGCTCGGGCTCGTTGCTGCAGTGGCCTAGGCAGGGCGGCGCTAGCATCTACGGCTCCTATGCGTTGCGGGGAGTGCGTTGGACACAATCCCGGGACCATATGGTCACCGGAGCATGACCGGCAACGACGCGGGCGGCGGCGTGTGCGGTTGAGCTTCGTGCAGTCGATGCAGGGGACGACAGCAAGAACGGAGAGGATGGGAATGTAGTTGAGCTCATAGCGGTTGCGACGAGCTAGACGGCGAGGTCGGGGTCGAGCTGAAGCAGTGGTGACGGTGAAAGGGATCTCCGGCGGCGCTCAGCGAAGACGAGGATGAGGCGGTAACTCCAGGGCGAGCGAGCGCTCGGGGCTCAGTCTGCTCGACGGGAGGAGGGCGGCGGAGCTCCTGGACACGGTGGCGTGGCACGGAGACGATGGAGGGCACGGCTATGGCGATGGTGCGACTACGGTAGCGTCGGCCATCGTGGGAGAGAGCGAGGGAGAGAGGCAGGGGGGCGAGTGAGGTGTCCACAGGGTCGGGGCGGTGCCGCAGAGGCGCTTCGAGGCGTCGCGCTGGCGCAGGCGATGGCAGACAGGCAGGGTGGTGGCGTGGCGAGCGCGGCGGCATCGCGGTGTCCCTCCTCTGCCTACTGGCAGAGGTAGGTGATGACTAGCAGCGGCGCTGGGCTGGGCCGGCCAAGTGGGCTGCCTACTGGGTCGTCCAGGTAAGCCAGGTAAGTCTCTCTCTCTCTCTCTCTCTCTCTCTCTCTCTTGTTTCCTGTTTTCTATTTTTTCTGCAACTTTGTGGCTTTATTAGAAATACAAAAACGTTTCCAAAAATCCTAAAAATAGTTGTGGGCTCTGTTAGGATTATTCCTAGCATCCCACACTTAAGTTCAAAATTAATTGAGCACTTAAAATAATATATAGCATTTAAATGCCCAATTGCAAATTCTATATGATTTAATTCAGTGACCAAATATGTCATGGAAAAATGTACAACACCTCTGGTTATGGTTCTAGCATTTTCCAGAAATGATGAACATTTTTGAAAGCCATTTGGAATTCACTGGAAATATTTTAGGTGAACCTAGTGAATTCTTCTAATGCTAGGGTTTGAGCAATCCCCATTTCAAGTTTAAATGAAAATGAAAATGATGCAGGATGCAATGCCACTAATTACAAGAAGATTTCTAGGGCTGTGACACAGAAGAAGAGCAAGAAGCGCAATAAGAGGCGCAAGGATAAGGAAGTGATGACTGTTGAAGGATCAGGTACGCCTAGTACCGGCAAGACAGCCAAGGCTGAAGTTCCCGGCAAGGAAGGTGTTGTGTGCGTTGACTGCAGGGAAGCTGTGACCGCCGAAAAGGCCGGAAAAGGTGATGGGTCGTATTGCAAGATCCATCGGACCAAGGGCCGTGACCTTCAGGAGTGTTATCAGGTTGAGCAGCTTGTCGAGAGGCAAAGAGTTGAGTACAAGAAGCATGACAAGGAAAAGGGTCAGCATGTTGCTGGCGGTAAGGGTCGAGGCAATGAAGTAAATCACCCCGGCAAACCTTTTCGGAACAAAGGAAAACCCGCCAGAGGTTAAGAGAAGGAAGCTTGTGATGACAAGAATGATGGAGGGGATGAGGAGGAAATCAGTGAGCAAGAGTTTCAGAAGCCACTGATGCCCTGTGCATTGATGGGGGTGCTTCCCTGCACACTTCTCACCTCCAACTCAAACGGTGGGAGCATGAGGTCAATGCCGTGGAACCAGCACTAGAGGCCCGAAAACTACTCAAATGGTCACGCACGCCCATCATCTTTGACAAAGAGGATCATCCTGACTGTACCACTGCGGTAGGATGTTTGCCATTTTTGGTCTCTCCAATAATTCGCAACCTCAAGGTCACTAAGATATTGGTGGACGACGGAGCAGGGTTGAATCTAATTTCCCCAAAGGTTATCAGCAGGCTTCAGATAGCAGAAGAGTAGTTAGAGGTCACCGGCACGTTTCAAGGAGTTATTCCCAGCAGGAGTCATCCTAAGGGAAAGATCATGTTGCCTGTGACATTTGGAGGGGAGTTGAACTATCAGACAGAAAATATTGTGTTTGATGTGGTCGACCTCCCCTTGCCGTACAATGTCATCCTTGGACGACCAGCCCTAGCCAAATTCATGGCGGCATCCCACTATTCCTACAATATCTTGAAGATGCCTGGGCCACTTGGAATCATCTCCATCCCATCGGACGAGAAGGACGCAATCATTTGCGTCGACAAGATGTACCGGGACGCAGTCGTGGCAGAGGCAGCGGCAGCAGCAGTTCCTGCCAAGGAAAGTAGAGGAAAGAAGAAGGATAGCAAGGGCGCTGGCAAAGAATCCGGGAAGCATGCCTTTTTGGAGTGTGCCGTGCCTGTTGATGATTTGTAGGAGAGTTCCAACAGCAAAAGGACCAAGGTTACTTCTCCGCAAGTGAAGAAGGTCCTGGCAGGGCTGGCTGGCGTTCATGGCACCTTTACCATCAGTGCCACCCTCGATGCAAATAGGAAAGCGTGCTTGTTGCCTTCCTGCGGGCGAATATCAATGTGTTTGCCTGGAAACCATCTGATATCAGGGAGGTAATCAAGCACCACCTTGCTGTCTGCCAACACGCCAGACCTGTCAAACAGAAAGTCCAGAAGCAGGCCTTGAGAGGCAGCATTTATTACAGAGGAGATCAAGAAGCTTGAGGCAGCTGGTTTGGTAAGAGGAGTGCTACATCCCACTTGGCTAGCGAATCCAGTAGTACTCCGGAAGGCCAACAGGAAATGGCGGCTTTGCATAGACTTCACAGATCTTAAGAAGGCTTGCACGAAGGACCCATTTCCCTTGCCGCACATTGATCAGATTGTGGATTCCACGTCAGGCTGTGATTTGCTTTCCTTCCTGGATGCATATTCTGGATATCACCAGATTTTTATGTCCAAGGAAGACAAAGAGAAGACCTCATTCATCACCTCATGTGGTACATACTGTTTTATCCACATGACATTCGGATTAAAGAGTGTCGGGTCTACTTTTGCAAGGGCAGTCCAGATTGGTTTTGAGCCACAGCTGCACAAAAACATTGATCCAGGCACCAAGAACAGTTAAGGATGTGAGGCGTCTGACAGGGTGCGTTGCCGCACTAAGTAGATTCATTTCCAAGTCTGCCGAGCGCGCCCTGCCGTTCTTCAAAATCTTGAAGAAGGCAGGACCCATGAAGTGGACCCCAGAAGCAGGTACAGCCCTGCAAGAGTTGAAGGCCTACTTATCTCTCTGCCCACCTTGGTTGCTCCCAAACCACAAGAGCCATTACTGGTATACTTAGCGGCAACCAACCAGGTGGTTAGTGCGGCCTTGGTGGCGCAGCGGGAAGTGGACGAGGCAGAGAGTGAGCAAGGACCGGCAGAGTCAGATAACGATTAGGACAGAAGTAAGCACAGCAGCGATGGCAACCCCAAGGACACGGCAAGGAAGGTGGTGCAGCGCCCAGTGTACTTCATCAGTTCCCTATTACGGGGGGCTCAATCGAGGTACTCTGGCGTGCAGAAATTGATCTTTGGTCTCATCATGGCCTCAAGGAAACTGCGCCACTACTTCCAAGCCCTCGAGATTATGGTTGTCACTCGCTTCCCATTGCAAAGGATACTCTGAAACCCTGAGGCTACTGGCAGAATAATGGAGTGGGCTTTGGAGTTGTCTAGTTTTAGTCTGAAGTTTGGGAGCACATCAACAATTCAGAGCAGGGCGTTGGCAGAGTTTATTGCAGAATGGACGCCAACCCTGATGAGGAAGTAATAGAAACAGTTATCCCCGGCAAGGAGGCGCCCCAAGAATGGATTATGTATTTTGATGGTGCCTTTTTCCCTACAAGGTGCAGGAGCTGGCGTGGCTTATTGTCGCACTCAGGGGAGCACTTGAAGTACGTCGTCCAGATGCGTTTTTCCCGGGAAGAGGCAACCAACAATACGAAGGGCTCCTTGTCAGGCTCAGGATTGCCGCAGAATTGGGATTCAAGAAGCTGATTATTCCAGGAGATTCACAGCTTGTGGTGAGACAAGTCAACAAGAATTATCAAAGTCCATTAATGGAGGCATATGTTGAGGAAGTGAGAAGATTGGAGGAGTGCTTTGACGGATTGCAAGCAAAGCACGTACCCCGTGCAGAAAACAGCATAGCTGATCATCTGCCAAAGTGTGCTGCGCAAAAGCTTCCTGTGGAACCAGGAACTTTTGTTCTCCATCTTACTCAGCCCTCTGTATCCCTAGCAACAATGGCCCGGAAGAGGAGAAAGATGCACTCCAGTAAGCCTCTCCTGGTAGAGCCTTGTGCTCCTGGCAGGGACCCTGCCAAAAACTCACAACTTGTCGGCCTGCACCCTCCTGCCGGGACCACAGTCCCCGCAGACGAGGAGTGTGCCCCCACAGTTGAGGAGGTGCCACTAATCCTTGTTGCCGAGCCCTAGGCTCCAACTTGGGCAAGGCACATAGTCCACTTTCTCCAAACCGGAGAACTCCCCGATGACCAAGATGAGGCTGAAAGAGTAGCCCGGAGGGGAAATATGTACCAGTTTGTCGATGACACTCTGTACAGAAAGAGGACCAACGGTGTGAAATTGAAGTGCAAATGTCGGGAAGAAGGAAAGGAACTGCTGGCTGAGATACACAGAGGCATGTGCGGCTCCCACATTGGATCAAGGGCATTAGTTGGGAAAGCATTCTGTCAAGGATTCTATTGGCCCACAGCCCTTCAAGATGCAGTCGAGCTAGTCACGAAATGTGAAGCCTGCCAGTTTCATTCCAAGAATATCCACCTGCCTGCCCAAGGTCTTCAGACAATCCCTTTATCATGGCCATTTTCGGTCTGGGGGCTCGATATCCTCGGCCCTTTCCCCCGAGCAATCGGGGGCTTTGAATTCTTGTTCGTTGCCATTGACAGGTTTACAAAGTGGCCGGAAGTGACTCCCGTGAGAAAGGTGACTGCTCAATCAGCTATCAAGTTCTTGAAAGAACTGGTGTGTCGTTTTGGAGTTCCGGCAAGGTTCATCACCGATAAGGCACCCAGTTCCTGAGCTGCGCCTTCATGCAATATGTTCGCTCCCTCGGAAGCAAAATCTCATTTGCCTCTGTTGCACATCCCAGAAGCAATGGACAAGCTGAGAGGACAAATGTTAAAGTGATGCAAGGCCTCAAAACAAGAACCTTTGATACGCTGCAGAAGCACGGTAGGCGGTGGATCGATGAGCTGCCGGTAGTCCTCTGGTCCCTTAGAATGACACCAAATTGAGCTACTGGGCAGACTCCCTTTTCCCTGGTCTATGGGGCAGAAGCAGTTATCCCCACGGAACTCATTTATGGGTCACCTCGAGTGCTTTCCTATGATGAAGTAGCGCAAGATCAGCACTAGTGTGACGATGCTGTGCTACTCAAGGAGAACTATCTATGGGCTGCTATGTGTGTTGCATGCTATCAGCAAGCCCTGTGTCGCTATCATAGCCGCAGGGTTCATGCCCGGTGTTTTGAGGAAGGCGACCTTGTCCTTAGGCACGTTCAGTCGGCCAAGGGTACTAACAAGTTAATGCCAAAGTGGGAAGGCCCTTAATGGGTAGTACGAGTCACCAGACCTGGCGCAGTCCGTCTGGAGACCGAAGATGGCATTCAATTGCAAAACTCATGGAATATTGAGCATCTCCGCAAGTTCTACCCGTAAGGCGCGGTTGTTGGGCCCTGCACGGTAGCCACCCATTTGTATAGGCCTTGCCTCGGCTGCATGTAACCCCTTGTACAAAGCCAGGGCGATGACCCTCTGCACCAGAGAAATAAACAAAGCGCTGGGGGGGCGACCAAGTTGCATGCATGCATGAGCATTCCAAGAACATTTGCATAAGCATTTCGTGATCATCTGCATATGCATATAGATAAGATCGCATCCTGCATCATTCTCATCTGCATGAAGTTGCAGGTTCCTACCGTGAACTTGGCTTCTACAAGGAGTTGAGAAGATGGACCATCACTGCGAACCCCGACAAGCCAAATAGATAAGTTCTACCTCTTGTCCATAAGTGTTTTGTAGGCTAAAACTTGTGCATGAGAAAACTTCGCCGCTCTTCGAAGCTTAGGTGCTCCCACTTTTGGCTTCGAAGCTTAGTGTCCTCAATCAGCTTGTTCAAACTCCATTTGATATTCCTTTTCTGCAAAACTCAAAAACAAGGAAAAAACAGAAACTGACACTGGGCTCTAGGTTAATAGGTTAGTCAGAAAAATAATATAAAATAGCATATAAATGCATATAAAACATCCAAGATGTCAGTGCAACAGACCCTGGGTATGTTGCCCTGACTGTGCACAGGCACGAGAACAAGATTATGGCACCAGGTCGTACCAGAGTACAAGAGACCAAGATCTTCAAAGGACCAGCATGCAGAACAAGAGGACCAAGATCAAGCCAAAGAAGCAAGATACCACCAGGAGAAAATCCTCCCTTGCCGGGCGAACAGGCTTGGCAAGGGCAGAGCCACCCCCAGAAGAAAGCGATCAAGACGTCCTGGCAGGGCCTGCCGGGACTCATAGAAACAAGAAACACCTCATCACCCAGTCCCTCATGACCCATGTCATCAATCAGTGCAGTTTCAAGCCGCAAGGTGATTAAGTGGCAGCCATTCGCCATGTAGCGGCCTCTTTCTACAGGAAAACCTACAGATGACACCCATCCTGTGATGTGTCGAACAAGCAGGCGTGGAGCTGGCAAAACAAGCCCGGCAAGGCTTGCCGGGCAAGCAACGATGTGACATTGAGCAACACATTTAATGCGCTCTGTCAGCCTGTAGAGTTAGGGATGATAGCACTGTTTGCTATCTTATCAGTGCATAATGACTGATTTGCCATTGTGGCGACCCCTTAACCTATAAAAGGAGGACCATGGCAACCGTAGAAGGGGTTCACGAGGCTGGAAAGTTAGACACCCATATGCGCGCAGCCACTACCGCCCATGTCGGGCAGGTGTACTACGCTCCACCACCATTCTTCCCTAATCAGTCCACCAAAGCAGGAGTAGGGTTTTACGCCTCGCGGCGGCCCGAACCTAGGTAAAATTGCTTGTGTGATCCCTGTCGTGCTGCCCAACACTCCTCTGCTCTTTTTGAAATGCGACACCCCCCTACCGAACCAGCAAGGGGCCCCTTGGTCCCATAGGAGGCCTTGGTTTCCCATGACACAAGATGGATAATATAATAGCATGGAACAGTAAAAAATTATAGATACGTTGGAGATGTATCACATACTTATTGCGAAAGTTTATTAGCCCTCGAAGCAAAGTACTACTATGCTCGCCCCTAGGGGGATAGATTGGTAGGAAAAGACCATCGCTCGTCCCCGACCACCACTCATAAGGAAGAAAATCAATAATAAATCATGCTCCAACTTCTTACCATAACGAGAGACTATATGTGCATTCTTAGGGAATCACAAACCTTAATACCAATATTCTTACTAAACCACGATTATTCACTAGTACAACGCACATATCACCATCTCTATATCTCAAAACCCTTGCAAGGAATCAAACTTATCATATTCGGTTATCTACATGAAAAATTTTATTATGTCCCTCTCGAATACCTATCATGTTAGGACCGATTTCAGAATCCATGCATATTGCCATTACCATTTATTAAACTCTCAAAAAGATATAATTGAAGCATGAGAGTGCAACCTTTTCTTTAAAATATAACCAATGTCATGCTCTAAGAGATATAAGTGAAGCACTAGAACAACTGCCTAGCTCAAAAGATATAAGTGAAGCACATAGAGTATTCTAACAAATCATGAATAAATGTGTGTCCCTCTCAAAAGGTGTGTGAAGAAAACATGATCGTGGCAAACTAAAAAGCAAACAAAGCAAAGACTCATATAATACATGACGCTCAAGGCAAACCTCACATCATGTGATGAATAAAAATATAGCTCCAAGTAATATACCGATGGATTGTAGACAAAAGAGGGGATGCCTTCTGGCGCATCCCCAAGCTTAGATGCTTGGTTGTCCTTGAATATTGACTTGGCCTGCCTTGGGCATCCCCAAGCTTAAGTTCTTGCTGCTCCTTATTCCTTCATCAATCGTGATCTCACACAAAACTTGAAAATTTCAGCGCACAAAACTAACAAAAACCTCATAAGATCCATTAGTATAACAAGCAAATCACAAACTTTAGGTATTGTTGTAAACCCATTCATATTTTATTATTGCATAATACCTACTGTATTATAACTTCTCCTTGACTTATACCCCCCGATACAATCGATAAATTCATTAAAACAAGCAAACTATGCAAGGAAAACAGAATATGCCAAAAACATAACAGTCTGTAATGAACTGAACAAACACAATACTTCTGTAACTCCGAAATTTCTGACAAATTAGGCCAAGGGCAATTTTTATTAAATCATGTGTAAAAAATTCAAAATTTTATCATGTTCCGGTGAATTTATACAATTATGGTAATGGGCGCAAAAGTTTTTGTTTTTTCACAGAATCAAATCAACTATCAACCAAATCATCCCAAAGGAATTACTTGGCACAAACACTAATTACAACACAAAAACACAACCATAATAGTAGCATAATTGTGTGTGCACAAGAAACAAAAACGAAAAAGGAAAAATAAAGATAACTATTGGGTTGCCTCCCAAAAAGCGCTATTGTTTTACGCCACTAGCTAGGCGTAAGGCATAGTTTCAAGTATTGTCATCTTTCAAATTAATTCCATATGTGGCCCTCATAATAGATTCCTATGGTGGCTTAATTATCTTTCTAGGGAAGTGTTCCATTCCTTTCTTTAATGGAAAAGGGGATCTTATATTACCTTCTTTCATGCCAATAATAGCTCCTATGGTGCATATGAAAGGCCTACCGAGTATTATAGGACAAGACAGATTATAATCAATATCAAGCACAATGAAATCAATGGGCACATAGTTTACATTAGCAAGAATAAGCACATCATTTATTCTACTCAATGGTTTCTTAATAATTGAATCCGCTAAGTGCAAATTAAGGTAACATTCATCCAAATCATGAAGGCCTAGCACATCACATAAAGATTTTGGCATAGTGGAAACACTAGCACCTAAATCACATAAAGCATTGCAGTCATAATTTTTATCTGTATTTTAATAATCGGTTTCCATTCATCATATAATTTCCAAGGTATTGAAACCTCCAACTCTAGCTTTTTTCTAAAGCTTTCATCATAGCTTCTACAATATGTTTCATAAAAACTTTATTTTGTTCATAAGCATTGGGTGAAATTATCATGGATTGCAACAAGGAAATACATTCAATTAAAGAACCACTATCATAATTAAAGTCCTTGAAATCCAAAGTAGTGGGCACATCACTAATTTAAAGTTTTGACCTTTCCAAACCCACTTTTATCATTTTTATCATTAAGATTGTCACCCTCCGAATAATTGGGACGCCTTATAAATAAAGTTGACACATTATCAGTCCCTTTTTCATCAAGTTTTATGTTACTAAATAAAGATTATATGGGTGATACACCAATAATTTTAATATCTTCATCATGATTACGGTAAAAATCGGGCGGAATAGCCTTTTCTAGGAATTCTCACTTAGCTCTCAACCTAGAGGTTCTTTATTTACTTTAATTAATGGAGGCATAGATATCTTTAATGAACTCATTAATATCAAGTTTAGGTGGCAAAACTTTATATTTGAGATTTTCCACATCATGAGCAGTTCTATCCATGTTCCTAGTCATATCATCAACTTTATTCAATTTTTCCTCCACCATAGCATTAAAAATCTTTTGAGAATTAATGAATTATTTAATATTACTTTAAGGATCAGTCTGTATTTTATTATAATAATAATAATTTCCATAGGAATTACCATAATTATTGGAGGAATTTCGGGGATACGGCCTAGGATTAAAATTGCTTCTATAAGCATTGTTATTGAAAGTATTTCGAGAGACAAAATTCACATCAATGGAATCATTATTTTGCTCAATCAAAGTTTATAATGGCACATCATTAGGATCAACATGAGCATTCTTACTAGCAAGCAATTTCATGAGAGCATCCATTTATCACTTATAGCAATTTCTTCAACAGAATTTACCCTTCTTACCAGTTGGAGCTCTTTCGGTATGCCACTGAGAGTATTTGGCTGTAATATTATCAAGGAGTTTTGAAGCTTATCCTAATGTAATTTCCATAAAGGTTCCACATGCGATAGAGTCTAGAAGATTTCTAGAAACAAAGTTTAGTCCTGCATAGAAATTTTGTATAATCATCCATAAACATAAACCATGACTGGGAAAATTTCTTATCATTAATTTCATTCTCTCCCAAGATTGTGCAACATGTTCATGCTCAAGTTGCTTAAAATACATAATTTGATTTCTTAGAGAAATAATTTTTGCGGGCAGAAAATACTTGGCAATGAAAACAGCCTTACACTCATCCCAAGAATCAATACTATTTTGAGGCAAGGATGAAAACCAAGTTTTAGCACGATCTTGTAGTGAGAATGAAAACAATTTCAGTTTGACAATATCATTATCTACATCTTTCCTCTTCTGCATATCGCATAACACAACGAAAGTATTAAGATGGCATGCAACATCTTCATTAGTATTACCAGAAAATTGTTCTTTCGTAACAAGATTTCGCAAAGCAGCATTAATATTACATGAATCCACACTAGTGGTGGGAGGAGCAATTGGAATACTAATAAAATCATTATTATTGCTATTTGAAAAATACACAAGTTAGTGTTTTCTTGAGACATGGCGACAAAGCAAGCAAACGAGCGAACAAAAATATTTTTGTGTTTTATAAAAAAATTAGAAGTGGGGAGATGAAAATGAGAGGCAAGGGCAAATAAAAATAAGAGAAAGTACATGATAGTTTATGCGAAGGTATTTGATCGGTTTTGGTGATGTCTCCTTGACAACGAGGCTAGAAATTCTTCCTGGTACTTGCGAGCTGTGTTAGGATTTCCTCGAAGAGGAGAGGATGAAGTAGTACAATGGAGATAAGTATTTCCCTCAGTTAAGAACCAAGGTTATCAATCCAGTAGGAGAACCACACAAAACCTCGTTAGCAGCACCTGCACACACAAAAGCAAATATTTGCACCCAACACAAACAAGGGGGTTGTCAATCCCCTCGGCGGTTATTTGCAAGGATTAAATCTCGTAGTGGTAGGCAAATAGAGAAATTGCAAAATAAAATAAAATAAATAACAGTGCAGCAAGGTATTTTTGGATTTTATATATGATAGAAGTAGACCCCGGGGGGCATAGTTTTCACTAGAGGCTTCTCTCTCGAGCACAAAACGTACGGTGGGTGAACAAATTATTGTTGAGCAATTGGTAGAAAAGAGCATAGTTATGGCGATATTCAAGGTAATGATCATGTATATAGGTATCACATTCGAGACAAGTAGACCGACTCATCCTACATCTACTAATATTACTCCACCCATCGACCGCTATCCAACATGCATCAAGGGTATTAAGTTAATAAAAATAGAGTAACGCCTTAAGCATGATGACATGTTGTAGACAAAGTAAACCCGAGCAATATGAATAAGCCCCATCTTTTTATCCTTAATGGCAACAATACAAATACATGTCATGTCCCGTTCTGTCACTGAGATTGAATACCGCAAGATTGAACCCATCACAAAGCACCTCTCCCATTGCAAGAAAAATCAATCTAGTTGGCCAAACTAAAAAGAAAAATTAGAGAGAAATACAATGCTATAATAATCATGAATAAAAGAATTTGGAGAAGACTCAATTAATATTCATGAATAATCTAATCATAAACCCACAATTCACCGGATCCCAGCAAACACATCGCAAAAGAAGATTACATCGAATAGAACTCCAAGAGCATGAAGGAGAACATTGTATTGAAGATCAAAGAGAAATAAGCTATGGACCCGTAGGTCAGAAGGGTAGCAAGGATTATGAAGAAGCCCTTCGTGATTGATTCCTCCTCTGGCAGGGTGCCGAAAAAGGCCTCCAGATGGGATCGCAAAAGAACAGAAATTTGCAGCGGCGGAAAAAGTGTTTCGGTGGTATTAGGTCAAGAGATGCCACGAGGGGCCCACAAGCCTGGGGTACGCCCTCTGAGTTTGTCGCTACCTCCTGACTCTTCTGGTCCAGAAAAAATTAAGCCAATTTTTTTGTCCATTTGGACTCTATTTGATATTGATTTTCTGAAAAGCCAAAAATAAGCAACAAAACAACAATTGGCACTGGGCACTAGGTTAATAGGTTAGTCCCAAAAAATGATATGAATTTTATATAATTGCATATAAAATATCCAAGATTGATACTGTAAAAGATTATCGATACGTTGTAGACGTATCACCCGTCCTAGAGGAAAAGCGGATGAGAATGAAAATTTAAAAAAAGGATAAGCATGTTGTTCTTGCAAAATGTCAAGACAGACATTCAAAAAAATGGAATTTTCACTTACAATTGTTGCATATTTCACGTGCGACAGGGAAAGTGGCTTCGAATCCTAGTAGTGATGTTGATCTTCTCGGAAAGATGACTTCATCTTGTAAGACTTGTCTATGATGAATCCGGCAAGGCCTGCCATGGAGTCCCTTTCTTCGCTGCATTTGATCAAGATGTGCTCTTGAATATATCGATGTGGTTTGGAATTCTGATGGAATCTTTAAACATCTCTGACATTCTTGACATCCACACTAGCGAAAGTTATACCTCCGTTTTCAAGGAAATCCTTCAGAACAGGGCACTGCTTTCTCGCCTTCAGAAGTGATAGACCAAAACATGCTTGCGCATCGCTAGTTGCATGACATCGACTTTTCTATACCCATAATAATCCTCTCGTGTGTACTCCAGTTCCAAACCAAAAAAACTTGTACATGTCCTGCCACAACCATTGCTCATACATGGCAATTGTCTCCTCCACCTTATAAGACTCGTTGGTGTACCACACATCGAGCTTGGTGTTCCCATCGGCCAGTATATGGAGATACTAGATCGCTTGTATCTGCGTTGGTATTGAGTAGAGGATGATGCAGCACAGCAACGATAAGTATTTCCCTCAGTTATGAAACCAAGGTTATCAATCCAGTAGAAAAACCAAGAAACACTATGTGAACAACACCTACACACAAATAACAAATATTTGCAACCCAACGCATAAGAGGGGTTGTCAATCCCTCCTCGGTATTGAGATAGATAAAATTGTATGAGATTTGATAAATAGATCTGACAAAAGCACAAAATAAAATAAGTAAAGAAAAATTGAAGCAAGGTATTTTCAGGGTTTTAGATAAATGGATCTAAAAATAATATGACAGGAAATAGATTTGGGGGCCGTACATTTCACTAGTGGCTTCTCTTGAGAAAATAGCATATGGTGGTAAACAAATGACTATTAGGAAATTGATAGAAAAGCAAATAATCATGACAATATCCAAGGCAATGATCATGTATATAGCCATCAAGTCCAAGATTAGTAGACCGACTCTTGCCTGCATCTACTACTATTACTCCACACATCGATCGCTATCCAGCATGCATCTAGTGTATTAAGTTCATGGAAAAATGGAGTAATGCAATAAGAACGATGACATGTGTAGGCGTTCTAGGACCAGGGGTGTCTAGACCCGTCTGCCTACGGCCCAGCGCATCGCCCCATCGATGGCCCGGCGCGGCCCAAACCTAAGGCTTCACGAGCAAGACTCTCGCGAGGCGAACGACATCAAGGTCTCCTGAGGGGTGGCCTCTCGAGGAGCGGACATATCTAGGCTTGCACCCACCTCGCGAAGTGCGCGATGACGTGAGCCATGACGACCAAGGCTAGGATAGCGCCAGCAGGTGCAGGAGAGGACAGTTTCCTCTTTGGTGCTAAGGAGGCAAAGATATACACGGGTTCCCAAGGAAACCCCCAAAGGTTTCCATTTCAGTGCAACAAGACCAAGACCGTTGGCTCGGCAGGACAAAGGTCATCGCGCGAGCTCACCACTGCGTCATGATTAGAGGCTTTGCAGGCGAAGACCACCTTTACTCAGGATAGGGTGTACTCCTATCCCCTTAAGAATTGGCCACTATGGAATCCCTTCTCGCCTAGGCTATGAGGGAAGAGGACCAAGACCAATATAAATATAGGTAGTCTCCACTGTAGAGAGGGGGAGGACCTTGGCCATTGAGCTCTCCTGAGGCAGCTCACACTTGTACTAGTTCATACTTATCCTCCTTGCGAGGTATCCACCCCAAAGCAGGAGTAGGGTTTTACACCGCAAGGTGGCCCAAACCTGGGTAAACCACCGTGTCCACCTCTTCTTCCCGTTCTCCCGAACTCGACGAGATGAGGCCATGGGGTGGCGAGCAGTGAGCTATAGCCAAGCAAGATCCTTCATACACGGCCCAGAGTTTGAACCTTGTTTGGGTCCGTGGAGCCCTGATCCCGACATTTGGCGCGCCAGGTAGGGACATGTCGAAGTTCTCCCTTTCGCTTCGCCCTCTCCTCGCTTCGCCACTCCCATGGCCGATGCCCGCCGAGTTCGCATCGAGCGTCGGGTCGCCCATGTTGCCTAGACGGGTGCCGGTGGGCCGTGGCGTCCCCCTCCGCTCTTCCTCTCCCACAGCCAACGCTGCCACCGATCTCACTGCTCATGAGCAGCTAGACTCTTTGCTGCCGCCCTCCGTGTAGTGTAATGGCCGCAGCGGCATGCCTCCCCTTAGTCCTGCCACGACTTCGTCCTCCCACATTCGTTGCGGGCTGGCAAATGCGCAGGCTGCACTTCTCATGGCGCGTGAGCTACTGCACTACCGTCCTGCCAATGAGGACTACGACGCCTGGCTTGGCCGCATCACCAAGCTCGTCAACGCCGCAGGCGAGGCCCCGACACCCTCCCACTCGCTCTATCCCCTGCCATCTCGCGCAGGCGAGGTGGCCCATGGCGCGCCTCTGCCTCCTCCTCTGCGCAGCACTGATGTCGAGCCGAGGCACGATGCGCATCCGTGCGACCCGCCGCATGAGGCACGGACGCCAGCTAGGCATGAGGCCAGCTGCGAGGTGGTCCTATGCAACAGCCATAGTATGATGCGTGTGTGCTCCCCGCACCACCGCGCTAGCATCCAGACCGGGCTGCTTTGGAGGCTGCCACGCATGGGCGTCAGGACCAAGCCCCGCTCATGCAGGCTGCTCCCGTGAGCGCGGCGGGCTGCCGCACCTTCACCCGTGAGTTGCGCCGCGTTGTCTGGCCTGGCAAGTTCAAGCTAGATTTGCATCCGTGCTACGAAGATATCCCTGACCCTACGGAGTTCCTCCAGCTCTACTCGCTGAGCATCGGGGCGGCGAATGGCGATGACAAGGTCATGGCAAACTGGTTCCCATGGCTCTTAAGGACGGGGCGCGCTCCTGGCTCATGCACCTCCTGGAGGGATCGATCTCCTCTTCGGATGAGCTCCGGGAGTGGTTCATCGCCAACTTCCAAGGCACCCGTGACTGCGCCCTCACCATTAATGACATGTGACACGTGAAGCAGCAGCCGGGCGAGACTCTCCACAAGTACATTCAGCGCTTCACCCAGGTCCACCGCAAGATCCTGAAAGCCTCGGACGAAGCCATCATCTGGCATTCACCGAGGGCGTCACGGACATCAAGATGAGCGAGGAACTCGCTGTCGGGGCGTATCTCTCTATGGCCACGTGCACCTATGGGGCACGGGGGGCCCCTTCTAGTCCGGCAAGGGGGGCAGAGGCCGTGCGCAGAGCAGATCGAGGTCGGGCGCGCGCTGGGGAGACGGGGCGATTTTTACCCAGCTTCGGAGCTCTCCAGAGAGATAAAACTCCTACTGCTGCTTTGTGTTCATATTCGATCTTGCTCGAGGGTCCCGAGCATATGGTGGTGTTGCCTGTGTCCCAAAAATGGACCGAACCCCTTCTACGTGCGCATGGGCCTCCCTTTTATAGTCTGAAGGGGGCACCAACAGGTGGATGCGTAAGAAGAGGGGGTAGAAAGGTAAAAACGCAGGTTGGTGTAACAGTGACCAACAGTGTCCCCTACCTAACTCTGACGGCAGGGGGCAAGGGCATTTAATGCCCGTCCGGTCGCCCCAACAGTGCAGAGAAGCGACCGTCAAGTGAGCCACCGGTTGCCACGATGGCGTCTCTGTCAGCTCCGCTTGCCACCTCGCCCCGCATGGCTGCGTAGTGCCTCGCCATGTGCCCTTGGGATAGCCCTGTGATGACACGTCGCCGGATGCGCTGGAGTTTGGGTGGCAGTCTTGCCGCGGCAAGTGCCTTGCCGCAGCCCTTCTCTTGTTGTGCCGGCAAGCTTGCCGGCCGTCGGGCATTGCCGGGACACGCGGGGCGCCACGGCAAGTCTTCTGGAGATGCCTTGGTCAGCCTTCCCGGCAAGCTCCTCTTGCCGGGGCCTTTGTTTTCTTCCCGGCCAGCTTCTCTTGCCGGGACCTTGGTTGGCCTTCCCGGCAAGCTCCTCTTGCCGGGGCCTTGGTTTAAGTACTTTGATCTTGAATGGCATCAAAGTAGCCGTGGAGGATCTTGGCGGGCGTCCGGCAAGCCTTGCCGCGGGGGGGCTACGACTGCCCGTGCACAAGTTCGGGGTAATAAGGTACCCCCCTACTTTAGTACACCGACAGGAGCCCCCGGGCCTGGGCCATACACGGTGCCGAGCGCTGTTGGGCCAGGCCCAAAACAGTGCACGGGCACGCGCGGCCTAGGTCACACCGCATATCTCTCCGCTTCCACCGCGCATGTCCAGAGCGGCACGCGTCAAACGTGGCGTCGTGGGTGACGTGTGTGCGGGGCTGAGCCTTGCGATCATGCATCAAGCCATGATGAAGGGGACGGCACACGCCCTCCTACCTAAACGGAGGTAGGCGTGGGGGCGTGGTGCATTTACTAGATGGGGCCGGTGCGTGGTTTTCGAGGCATCCAACCCCACTATCACGGGGTGGGGCGAGGCCGCCTCACCCGTCACCTCGGCCCTGTATCCCCGCCACGTAGCTCCCATGCATTTGGGGTCACGGACGGTGGGAGTGGGAATCCGGGCTGTCGCGAGCAGAGGCAGCGGGTCGGTCCTGATTCCCTGCCCCTCCCGTACCTCGATTCGCCGAGCGGGGCGGCCGGGCCCCCACCCTGCTCCTTTATAAAGGGCAGGAAGGGGGGCACAGAACCCCGCACTCTCTCATCTCCTCCTTTCTTCAGCTTCTGTTCTCCTCTCTCCCACTCGCCATGGAGAAAGGGAACCCTGGCCCTTCGTCGGTGGCGGCGAGGGTTGCCGCCAGACAGCGCACCTCTCCCTCTCTCGCTCCTGCGGTGGCGGAGCCAGCCGCGAGGGGAAGAGGGAGGGGGCGAGGCCGTGGACGAGGTCGAGGGCGTGGCCGAGGCGCTCGGGGAAGAGGCGGCCGGGGTGGTGCGCCACCCCCGCCTCCGCCGGAGGCTCCTCTCCTCGAGGCGGTCCACATCGGGGAGGACCCCTGGGAGTTCTTCGTCAAGCTACGCCGGGCACCTCGTCGACGCCTCCGGCTTCCGGCTCCGTTTGCGAGCGCGATGGAACCGGACCCGCCCGAGATGCTGGAGTTGCGCATGAGGGGCTGCGGGATCAGCGGCACTCGAGTCAGTGTCTATCCCCAGCCCCCGGCGTGATGTACTTCGATCGAGGGTGGAAGACGTTCGCCCGCATCCACAGCTTGACGGCGGGGTTTACCCTCCATTTTAAGTTAATGGAGGGCGACCTTCTCGCCGTCAAGGTCTTCGGGGACTCCGGCATCTGGGCGAGATGCTGTGTGGACAGCTCCTCCGACAGCGAAGGCCCCTCCTCGAGCGAGAGTGACGAGGAGGGGAGCGATAGCGACGACGAGGACGGCGGGTCCGACTAGGCGTCGGACGCCGCCTCGCGCGCGCCACCGGCGACCCCATCATCCGGGTCGCCGGCCTTCTGAACTCCCCGGGGCCGTCTCCTTGGGCGGCTGGCGTAGGGAGGCTGCGGAAGAGGAAGAGGGGTGGCGGCAAGGCCGTCAAGTCAGAGTACGAGGGCGAGGTGCCCTCGACAGCGTGCTGACGTCCTGCCGCCCCGTCTTCGAGCTCTGCCTCCGGCGCCTCCGTCTCCGCCAAGCTCCTGGCCGGCCCCCGGGAAGTTCTCTTGGTGTCTTCTGGCACCCGTAGCTCACCTAGGCGCCCCTTTTGCCTTCCCCGGCAAGCTTCTCTTGCCGGGGCCTCCTTGACCTACTCCCTGAAGAGAGAAACAAGAGAGGGATTACGGGCATCTTATCTTTTAATTTGTAAGCCTTCGGGCCTTAACTGTATTTAAAATTTGTAATCCTCTCTATCATGTTTTTCATCCTCTATGGACTTGTTGCGGCCGCGGGGAGGCCTATCTCCTTGCCGCGGCTTGGACTTGCCGCGGTGTCCTCCCCGGGCGGGAAGCTTCTTGCCGGATCCTCCGCCACCTCCCCGGGCTCTCTCCTTATCGCGGCGCTCGTACTCGGCTTTCTGTAGCTCCGCCATCTCTTCGACTTTCTTGCAGGTTTGGAGATCGTGGCCCTTGGTGCGGTGGATCTTGCAATACCGCTTGCCGGAGCCATCCAGCTTGTCGGCGGCTACCACAGCCTCGCCGGAGTCATCGGCCTTGGCCTTGTCGGAGCTGCCTCCGTTGCCGGAATGCTCAACAGCTAGCACATCCTTAGTCTTTCTCTTCATGTTGTTCCGTCTCCTGTTCTTCCTTGCCGGGGCGGCATCCTCACTGTCAGATCCTTCTGCTCCTGCAACCTCTCCGGGGATTTTCCTCCCCTCCTCAGCCCGTGCACACTTGTCGGCCAGAGCATAGAGCTCGCTGACGTCTCTGATCTTGCACATCGCCATCTCCTCCCTCATCCTGCGATTACGCACGTTCTGATGAAACGCGCTGATAACTGCGGCAGGGTGGACGTCTGGGATGTTGCGCTGCACCTGGCTGAATCTCTGTATGTACTTGCGTAGGGGCTCCCCCTCCTTCTGGACGAGCAAGTGGAGGTCACTCTCCTGGCCATGAGGCTTGTGGCCACCCGTGAAGGCGCCGACAAACTGATGACACAGGTCCGCCCATGAAGAGATGGATCCGTCCGGCAAGTGCATGAGCCAAGATCTGACATTGGGCTTGAGCACCAGCGGGAAGTAGTTGGCGAGGATCTTCTCATCGCGCCCTCCGGCAGCCTGCACCGTGATGGTGTAGATGCTGAGGAACTCCGATGGATGTATCCTGCCATCGTACTTCTCGGGCACGTCTAGCTTGAAGTTCTTGGTTTTGGGCCACTGGACTTGCCGCAGCTCGCGGGTGAACGCAGGGCAACCTGCCGCGTACGGCAAGTCGCCTAGCTCCCCTAGTGCATGCATGTCGACAGTGGGCCCAGCACGCTGGTCAGATTGACGTCGCGTTTCCCTTCTGCGCTCGATGCGATTTCGAGCGTCTTCGTGCTGCCGTTCTTGGAGAACGTGGCGTTGATCGCGTCGGGTTCGCGGGTCCGACGATGCGGTGGAGTCGCCGTCGGGGTTGGTCCGACGAGCCGGCAATCTTGGCCTTCGGGGCTGGGAGTGCACGGACGCGGCACCCCCAGCGGTCTTGTCGGCGTCGGCTCGCGCCTGGGCGCCTTGCCGGGGCCTCGATACGCTCGGTTGCCGGGGCTTGTCGCCGTTGGCGAAGCTGATGAGGCTGTATATGGTCATCCTCCAGTCGTCAATCTTGTGCGGCGCCGGAGGGTAGTCTAGAAGCAGCTGGGCTCGGGCCAGCGCTTCCTCTGCTATCTTGGGTGGTGGTGGCGAAGGGCGGCGCAAGGAGCGGGATGTGCTCGGACTCCCAACTGGATTGGGAGGGGCAACACCCCGCCCGGGCGACCGTACCTCGCTCGCGCCAGCATGCGGGCGTGCATGCTGACCTCGAGCGTCTCGCGACCCACCAGCTTGGCCTTGTTCCAACGCGAGCACGGTGCTAGGAGCACCGGGGCGTTGTCGACCTTGCACTTCCTGGGAAGGGTGCGGTGTCTGCACGGTCGTCGACGCTTGCGGGGCCTTGTTTTTGGATCTGGTGACGACGTGAGTCCCACCGTCGGCGCCCGCTCCTCCGCCGGCGTCCACTCCACCGCCCGTTTGCTCCGGCGGTGGTGGCGGAATCGATGTAGACGGAGCGGCCACCTCCGAAGGCTTCTTCTTCGGTGGCATGTTGATGAAGGCGTTGATGCAGCGCGCGCAGAGACCGGATCAGATGCTCACGACCTCGACGCACCCCCTACCTGGCGCGCCAAAGATGTCGGGGCGTATCTCTCTGTGGCCACGAGCACCTATGGGGCACGGGGGGCCCCTTCTAGTCCGGCAAGGGGGGCGGAGGCCGCGCGCAGAGCAGATCGAGGTCGGGCGCGCGCTGGGGAGACGAGGCGATTTTTACCCAGCTTCGGAGCTCTCCGGAGAGATAAAACTCCTACTGCTGCTTTGTGTTCATATTCGATCTTGCTCGAGGGTCCCGAGCGTATGGTGGTGTTGCCTGTGTCCCAAAAATGGACCGAACCCCTTCTACGTGCGCATGGGCCTCCCTTTTATAGTCTGAAGGGGGCACCAACAGGTGGCAGCGTAAGCAGAGGGGGTAGAAAGGTAAAAACGCAGGTTGGTGTAACAGTGACCAACAGTGTCCCCTACCTAACTCTGACGGCAGGGGGCAAGGGCATTTAATGCCCGTCCGGTCGCCCCAACAGTGCAGAGAAGCGACCGTCAAGTGAGCCACCGGTTGCCACGATGGCGTCTCTGTCAGCTCCGCTTGCCACCTCGCCCCGCATGGCTGCGTAGTGCCTCGCCACGTGCCCTTGGGATAGCCCTGTGATGACAGGTCGCCGAATGCGCTGGAGTTTGGGTGGCAGTCTTGCCGCGGCAAGTGCCTTGCCGCGGCCCTTCTCTTGTTGTGCCGGCAAGCTTGCCGGCCGTCGGGCCTTGCCAGGACGCGCGGGGCGCCACGGCAAGTCTTCTGGAGATGCCTTGGTCGGCCTTCCCGGCAAGCTCCTCTTGCCGGGGCCTTTGTTTTCTTCCCGGCCAGCTTCTCTTGCCGGGACCTTGGTTGGCCTTCCCGGCAAGCTCCTCTTGCCGGGGCCTTGGTTTGAGTACTTTGATCTTGAATGGCATCAAAGTAGCCGTGGAGGATCTTTGCGGGCGTCCGGCAAGCCTTGCCGCGGGGGGGCTACGACTGCCCGTGCACAAGTTCGGGGTACTAAGGTACCCCCCTACTTTAGTACACCGACACTCGCCATCCACAATGACCTGTGCTGGGTGCTGGAGATGTTCAGCTTGGCAAACAAGTGCACCAGGGCCGAAGAGGGCCGCCTCTCCCTCCTCAAGCACCCATACGTCGACCCTGAAGATAAAAAGGCCAAGTCCAAGGAAGTGAAGCGCAAGGGCCCCACCATGCTGGCAGCAGAGCCCGAGATGAAGCGCGGCCGTGACCGCAACGAGACCGCCAAGGACAGCCGCCCGTTCTACTTCTTCCACAATGTTCACACCCACAACACCGACGACTGTCAGGAGATCAGGGTGCTCCGGAATGAGCGCCTGGGCCACCGCCTCGAGCGCGGTGATCGTGGCTTTGGTTCCAGAGGAGGCCGCGATGGAGGCCGCTGGGACAACCGCAACCCTCGTCAGGGCTGGCGCGACCAGCCTCGTGATGGTGGTTGGAGCGATCGGCCTTGCGACAGCCCTTGGCGTGATCAGCCTCGTGAGGCCCCTCCTCAGGGCAACATCAGCCTCGTGAGGCCCGTCCTCAGGGCAACATCAGCCTCTCTCTGCTGCCACCACCACCGAGGAGGAATGACGACAACCATTAGGATGATGGGGTTGGGGGCTACCAGGATCCTCGCGCGATTGCCTGCATCCTCAGCGGTACCCAGGCACCCGCTCAAACCGTGTCTTCAAGCAGTTCTCTCGTGAGGTTAATGGGACCCTCCTGAGGATCGAAGTCGTGCGGCCCCTCAAGTGGTCACAGTACGCCATCATGTTCGACTCCAAGGACCGCCTCAGGTGCGCAACCACCACCGGTGTGCTCCCCATGTTGTGCATGTCCACCATCAGCAACGTCTCCGTCACCAAGACCCTCATCGATGGTGGCACTGGCCTCAATGTGCTCTCCGTCGAGACCTTCAAGACCCTTCAAGTGTCGTATCATCATCTCATGTCTACTAGGCCATTCTCTCGGGTGACTGGTGGCTCCATCGCCCCCTAGGCCAAGTGCGCCTCCCTGTCACCTTTGGCAAGAACGACAACTACCATACTAAGCTCATTAACTTTGACATGTCCCACATCGGCCTCCCGTACAATGCCATCCTTGTGTACCCTGCCCTCGCCAAGTTCATGGCGGTGACTTACCATGGCTACAACGTCCTCAAGATGCCAAGGTTCAGCGGCATCATCACGGTCGCCTGTGATGAGAAGGATGCAGTTTGCTCCCTTGAGCATGCCTACCGTGCCCCGCGGCGGCCGAAAACCCTAATGCCGAAGGTGGCATTCTGCCTCCCGGGGCCACCCCTGCAAAGAGGAAGCGGCTCCTCCCCAAGAGTCGTCCTAAGGCCAGATGGCACCCGCCAATGACGCCTCGGGCTCTACGCCTGCTGTCGAGGCGCCTCTTCCTTCTGCATAGGAAGGCGTGTCCAATGCCTTCCTCAGGACGGGCTCGGGGGCTTTCGTCTGGAGAGCCTCTGACCTGACCGGCACGACGAGGGAGGTGCTTGGGCACCACTTGGAGGCGTGCCTTGACGCGCGCCCCCACATGCAAGGAGCATGGGTGAGGCACCAGGAGCACAAGAATTCATCACCAAGGCGATCGAGGAACTTCAGGAAGTGCAAGCCATGCATGGCAAGCGGCGCCCCGCATGCCCTACCAGTGCAGCTGCCGCCCTTGACACGGGTGGCGAGCTGCGTGTCTGCGTCAACATCCTGGGCCTTAACAGGGCCACTTCTCAGGACCACTTCTGGTTGTCTCGCGTCGGCCAGAGCGGGGGCTACCCCTGCAACTATGTCTGCATGCTTTTTGGCCTGCTGAACATTGGCGCCTCGCACCAGCTCCTGGCGCAGCATGCTATGGTGTCTCACGAGGCTCGACGATTGGCGGTGGTGGATGCTTGACACTCGGTGGTGGTGTCTCGGGAGGCCGCGGACCCTCGCGAGCCTCCTGAGCCTCCGGAGCTGTCTGACTCGTGAGGAGCAAACCTCCATGGCACGCTTCTTCAGCTTCCTCGACGCTTCTACGACACCGGTGCCAGGTGACTTTTTGGTTTGTATAATTGAGGGCGCCCCTTGGGCTGCATTATCCTCAGGCTGCTAGGCCCATTCCTGCAGTTGTATTGTTTTGCTCATGTGGCAAAGCTGGTTATGCCTTGATAAAAATTTCCTGATAATTGGACCTGTGTGCTTGGTGCTTCGTCGCCATGAATGTTGCCGCACCCTCACAATCGCGCCCTCGGTTGCCTCATGATTAAGGGCTGGCACGACATCTGTTCTTGGGTTCGTCCCTGCAGCCTTGTTAAATCCAAGCTACAGAGGTCTGTCTCGCGGGCCAGCTCTCATGCACGTCACCTCCCGGGGTCCTTGGTGCCTTGTCATCCCATGAGATCATCGAGGGTAGGTGAGTAGGGGTGCGTGGCCCGGTTCATACAACCACAATTTGGTGCTTTGCCGCTTCAGGAGCCGCGCATCGAGTGTTCTTCCTTAGAGTGTTGCATGAGAAGTGTTGGCACGGCGTCTGTGCTCAGGTCCATCCCTGCAGCGTTGACAAACCCAAGTGATCAAGCTCTATCTGGCGGGCCGGCCCCATCCACATCACCTCCTATGGGTCCTTGGTGTTTGGCCTTCTCATGCAATGACCTCCAGATGTTCGCCCGGCGCAGGTCGCCCCCATCACTCAGGTTTCATAAGCACGCTCCACGCCAAAATTTAGGCACAACTGAAAGTGCAACTATCCCTAGGTGGTTTTGGTAATTCCTAACAACATATAGCTCATTGGGCTAAAATCATACCAAGATGAATATTTCAGGAAAAGCTCAATGAATGGCATGGCATGGATGAGAAAAGTGGATCCCTCAAAATGCTAAGGACAAAAGGATTGGCTCAAGCTCAAAAGCTCAAGACTCTACATTTTATATTTTGGTGATCCAAGATCACATTGAGTCTATAGGAAAAGCCAATACTATCAAGGAGGGATGAGGTGTTGCTTAATGAGTTTCTTGCTCCACAGTGCTTAGTGATATGCTCCAAAACCCTCAGCTACTTTCTCACATCCACATATGACCTAAACCAATAGTCAAACTCGTCCCTACCGATTCTTTCTATCCGGCGCCACCGGGTAAAGATGTCATAGCCACTGCCACAAACCCTAGGCAAATCGGTCTCACCGATAGGGATCTCGGTCCCACCGAGATGGGATTGTAATCTCTCTGTTTCCCTTCGTAACGTTGCGGTACCACCCGAGATGAGCGATCGGTCCCACCGAGATTGCAATGTAAACTCCTTGTTTCCTTTTTGTAACATTTCGGTCCTACCGAAATAAGCGAATCGGTCCCACCGAGTTTACCTGACCAACTCTCTAGTTAGCTTATTACCAAAATCGGTCTCACCGAGTTTGTGTAATCGCTCTCACCGAGATTACGTTATGCCCTAACCCTAACCATATCGGTCCTACCGAGTTGCAGGTCGGTCCTACCGAAAATCCTAATGGTCACTAGATTTGTTGAATCGGTCCGACCGAGTTTATCAATTTGGTCCCACCGAGTTTGGCAAGTTATGTGTAACGGTTAGATTTTGTGTGGAGGCTATAAATACCCCTCCACCTCCTCTTCATTTGTGGAGAGAGCCATCAGAACAAACCTACACTTCCAACTTGCTATTTCTGAGAGAGAACCACCTACTCATGTGTTGAGGCCAAGATATTCCATTCCTACCATATGAATCTTGATCTCTAGCCTTCCCCAAGTTGCTTTCCACTCAAATCTTCTTTCCACCAAATCCAAATCCTGTGAGAGAGAGTTGAGTGTTGGGGAGACTATCATTTGAAGCACAAGAGCAAGGATTTCATCATCAACACAACATTTGTTACTTCTTGGAGAGTGGTGTCTCCTAGATTGGCTAGGTGCCACTTGGGAGCCTCTGACAAGATTGTGGAGTTGAACCAAGGAGTTTGTAAGGCCAAGGAGATCGCCTACTTCGTGAATATCTACGCTAGTGAGGCAAGTCCTTCGTGGGCGACGGCCATGGTGGGATAGACAAGGTTGCTTCTTCGTGGACCCTTCGTGGGTGGAGCCCTCCGTGGACTCGCGCAACCGTTACCCTTCGTGGGTTGAAGTCTCCATCAACGTGGATGTATGATAGCACCACCTATCGGAACCACGACAAGAACATCCGTGTCTCCAATTGTGTTTGAATCCTCCAAACCCTTCCCTTTACATTCTTGCAAGTTGCATGCTTTACTTTCCGCTGCTCATATACTCTTTGCATGCTTGCTTGAATTGTGTTAAGATTGCTTAACTTGTGCTAATATAGCTAAAATCTGCCAAAGACTAAAATTGGGAAAAGGACAAGTTTTTATTTGGTCAAGTAGTCTAATCACCCCCCCCCCCTCTAGACATACTTTCGATCATACAAGTGGTATCAGAGCTTTGGTCTCCATTTTCTATGATTTCCATAGCTTTTGGTGGTCATAGCCTTGGTTTCATAACCTAGGAGAGTATGGCGTCTAGCGAGGGAAATTGTCACCATAGAGGTCCTTACTTTGATGGTACTAATTTTGCTAGTTGGAAGCATAAGATGAAAATGCATATTCTTGGACATAACCCCGCCGTTTGGGCTTTTGTGTGTATTGGCTTGCAAGGTGAATTCTTTGATGGGAGAGAACCAAACCGTGAAGCTAGCGCAGAAGAGTTGAAGATGCTGCAATACAACGCTCAAGCTTGTGATATCCTCTTCAACGGATTGTGCCCCGAAGAATTCAACAAAATCAGCCGTCTTGAGAATGCAAGGAAAATTTGGGATACTTTGATTGATATGCATGAAGGTACTGACTCCGTCAAGGAATCCAAGTTGGACGTGCTCCAAAGTCAATTTGACAAATTCAAAATGAAGGATGGTGAAGGTGTCGCTGAAATGTACTCTAGGCTTGTTCTTATCACAAATGAGATTGCCTGCTTAGGAAGTGAAGAGATGACCGGCAAATTCATCATCAAGAAGATCCTAAGAGCTTTGGACGGAAAATATGATACTGTGTGCACATTGATCCAAATGATGCCCAATTACAAAGATCTCAAGCCAATGGAAGTCATTGGAAGAATTGTTGCTCATGAGATGTCACTCGAGGATAAGGAGGAACTTCACAACAAGTCAAGTGGTGCTTACAAAACCTCATGTGAAGCCCCTACATCATCAAGTGAGAAACAAACCTTCAATGAAGAATTGAGCTAAATGGTGAAGAACTTCAACAAGTTCTACAAGAATAGAAGCAAAGAAAGAAGCTCCAAGTCAAGGTCCTACAATGACAAAAGATCTTCTAGTCGAGAGCACAATTGCTACAATTGTGGGTGACCCGGATACTATTCCAATGAGTGTACAACACCCTACAAAAGAAGAGAAGAATAACCCAAGAGGAGAAGTAGAAGAGAAGAATCACCACCAAGAGAGAGGAGGAGTAGGGATGATAGTTAGGAATGAAGAACATCCCGGAGAAGCAAGGATTCAGAAAGGAAGGACAAGTCATCGAGGAGCTAATCAAAATGAAGACATCAACCTCATGTTGGTGAACAGGTATCCGGCTCCGACTCCGACAATCACTCCGAGAGAAGCTATCACTCCGACTCCGAATATACTCAAGATGAAGGTGTTGCTGGTCTAGCACTTGTGTCAACCAACTCCTACGACATATTTGATTCACCAAATGAAGGACTTGGAAGATGCTTCATGGCTAAAGGCCCAAAGGTAACACACCCCGAGTATGTTGATTTCAATAGTGATGAAGATGACTTGTTAGGTGATGATGATTTACTTGCGTACAACTCTAGTGATGAATACTATGATGAAACGTCAATTAATCATGCTAATCAAGATAAAACGAATGACAATGATAAGGAGAAGATTGAGCTTCTAACTAAAGAACTAAACACTCTTAAGTTAGCTCATGAAACTATCTTAGAAGATCATCGAGAACTTTTAAGGACTCATGAGAAGTTACGCTTTGAAAAGCTCAACCTTGAGCAAGAGCATGAGTTCTTAATGGCAATCAATGATGATATCCCTAAGAAAAGTTCTTCTTACATTGCCAAGCATTTACTCTTATCTACTTACATGCCTCAAGTCAAGTCCATTAACAAGAACAAGAAGGATTCTTCCTCTAGTAGTAACAATAATCATGCTAAATCCAATGTTGTGGCTTCTAGTAGTTCTCTTGATTCCACTAATGATTCTCTTAGCCAAGTTACACTTGAGCAAGAAAATAGCTTATTGAAGGGAATTATAGAGAAAGGTGTTTACAAGAGCCTTGCCGGGAGTAAGCAATTTGAGGAAATTGTACGCAAGCAAGGAAGGCACCGGAAGAACCAAGGTGTTGGTTTTGAATTGAAGTTCAATGCCAATGGAGTTGAGCGGGAAGAAGATCAATACCCCAAGACGAAGTTTGTTCCTCAACACGAGAAGTATGATCCTACTTCCTTCAAGGGGACACAAGCTCAAGATGATCTTCCACCACAAGACCACAAGCAAAAAGGCAAGGACAAGCTTCAAGAGGAGATTGATGCATTTGAAGAAGCTCCTAAGGCCTTGGTCAAGTGGGTTCCCAAGACTACATCAAGCTCTACTTCATCAAGTATGACTACAACTCCAAGGATTCCCATCAAGATGATGTGGATCCCGAAGAAGAAGAACTAGAGGATTCTTGAGGGTGACTCCGCCAACATATTTCACTCATATCATTTTGGCAACAACAAGTGAAATCAACTTTCACATCTTGCACTAGTTCAAGGAGTCACAAACCCTCTTGTTGGTAAGACAAGGGACAAGGTAACCTAATGCTTTCATAGAAATCATCTTGTGTGTGCATCACTCTATGTCTATGGACATCCTTGTTTGTTCCTTGTGGGACTAACCCGTGTAGGTATTGAAAGTGTAACTCACTCCAAAGGATTGCTCCAAGTGATCGTCATCAACGTTGAGCATCCACATCTTCAACACCTACATGAAGTCATCATCGACAAAACCCAAGGTTATTTCATCCCTCTAAGGGGGGATCTCACATCTAGGGGGAGCTTAACTCTAAGAATTGAGTCAAAGCAACTGTAATGGTGTGAACACATCAATGCATTATGTAAAAGTGGTAACCCCACTTGAGCTTAAACGATGAGTATGACCTATGATCAAATGTTCTCATTTGACTCCTAAGTCAATATACTCATATATAGATGACCTAGTCATCGCCAATTGTTTGATAGATGCTAGGATTGGTTGTGCATGTTTTGCCTCATATTTCATTTGCCATTTTATTGTGTGAGCATGTTGGTTGCATATTTCACTCATTCGAGGACGTCCACTTGTTGTTTTGATTGATTGGCTTATTTTTCTTTTGCCAAGTGGATGGACAAGAATGCCTAAGAACCTTCTCTAGCTATCTATGCTTTTCTTGTCTCAAACTCTATTCATGCTACATCACAAAATTTGATCAAGTCAGATTCGAACCACTCTGTGTGAGGAGCACTCAGAGTTCCCGATTCGTCATAGACTTAAACTTCCAAAACTTCTGTGTGCGTCTCGGTCTGACCGATTCTTCCATTTTGGTCATACCGAGATCACTAAGTTGATCTAAGTTTTCAATCTCAGTGCAACCGATTTGAACTTTTTGGTCACACCGAGTTGCTGTAACTGTCAACAGTTATGCATCTCGGTGCCACCGAGTTGTTCCACTCGGTCACACCGACAGGGTCAGGCTATATATATACCCACGGGCAAAAATTTGGAAACTTTCTCCGAACTCTTTCGCCCGCGCATAGCTTGCTCTGCCTCCAAGGTCTCCGGATCATCCTCCTCGTCGCCAGCCACCTCCAGTCGCTGGTCTCCGCCGCCATCAACAGAAATCATCCCCGCCGTTGCCGTTGTAGCGAGTTCTTTGCCGAACTAGGGTATGGACTCGATCACTGTGCTATCCCCGTCCGATTCCTAGCACATTGTGTTCATCATGAATCTTGCCACGATTGAAACTATTCTATCCAATCAAAACACTCCATAGATTAGAGGTGAATTGAAAATTTAGGGTTAGGTTTCCGCCGAAACCATCTCGGACCCTCCGAGTTGTACAACTCGGTTCCACCGATTCGGCTAAGGCCATTGCACAAGTGATTCTCGGTCTGACCGAGAATTGCAAATCGGTGTGACCGAGTTCAGGACTTTGTGAAACCCTAGCAGTCTCGGTGCCACCGAACTGTGACTCGGTCTGACCGAGTTCACTAGTTAGGTTCCAAAAGCTGCTTCGGTATCACCGAGTTTGCAAATCGGTTGACCCGAAATGCTTTCTGTGGAAAACTAAAACTAAGTTTTTGACTCATTCTTTTGCAAAAACCTCTGTATTTTGTGATGCTCATCCACTCTATCTAATCTATATCTATTCACAGGGTCTGCAGTTAGTGTTTGCAACATGTCTAATCAAAGTGACAGCCAGAACAAGGAAGAGGAGCAAATTCAGATGAGTGAGGACACTAGTCCCTCTAGCACCTCTGATGATGGTATCAGGAGCACCCCAAGCAACCTGCCCAAAGCTGCCACCAGGGCCAGAAACAAGAAAACCTCAGAATCTGAGGATGAAGACTATGTGGCAGTTGAGGATGAGGCCACTTCCAAGAACAAAGTGCTCAAAAAGGAGTATGTCTCAGCTGCATCCACTAAGCCAGGAGTGCAGAAGAAGGCACCTGCAAGAAGGATTCCCACTTCCATGAAGTTTACTATTGAGTCAGAAGATGAAGCTGCTGGCCAAGACAAAAAGAAAAAGAGAGTCAGAACCAGTACTGCCAAAGTTCTTGGCAATCCCTCTATGAGGAGAGACTCTGAGGAAGAGGAAGAAGAGGTTGCTGCACCAGCACCCAAGGCTCAGAAGCTTATGGGTGATGCTATTAGGTCAGGGGCTGCATCATCAAAGCCCAAAGAAACACCCAAAGCTGCCTCCAAGCCCAAGATTGCACCAAAGAGGAATACCAGAAACATATCTGCTGCTGAGAAGAACAAGGCCCCAGTGCCTGAGACTGTTGCTGAAGAGGAAGATGATGAAGAGCATGTCTTGAGAAAGTTGAAGCCAAATATTCCTAATCATAATGATGCTCATCCTGTAGCTGAGAACATGAAGCTGAGAAAGGATGCAGAACTCAGACAGTGGAGGTTGTCTGATCCTTATGCAATCAGGAGAAGGACTGCTGTTGACTACAGGTTCCATACTAAGGAACAGCGGGATTTCTATGAGACAGTGTTGTTGGACAAGAAGCCTATAGTGTGTGACATGAGGTGGGTGGACTGGACCTACATCAAGGAGAATGAGGAACACTATCCTGGTGTGTATGACAGTTTCAGTTCTTGTGGAGTTGCAGACTTTGTTGGGTAGAAGCTCGCAAAGTGGAATGATGAGCTCATAATGCAATTCTACTCCACAGCACACTTCTATCTAGATGGCAGGATAGTATGGATGTCTGAAGGTACTAGGTACCAATCAACAATTGAAGAATGGGCAAATCTGATCAATGCACCTAAGGAGAAAGAAGATGACTTGGATGTCTATGCCAACAAGAAGATGGATCACAACACTATGGCACATATGTACAAGGAGATCCCAGATGCTGCAGTTGAGACACATAAGTTTGGATCAGTACATTACCTTCTGTCAGGACTGCCAACCATCAACTGGATCCTTAAGCATACTCTCTTGACCAAGTCAGGTGACCACAACATGATCAGAGTCCATGCAATAAACTTGCTACACTTATTTGATGTGCCACAGAAGTTCAAGGTCATGAGCCTCATAGTTGAGACTATCAAGAGGACAGCAGCTGACCAGAAGAGAAGTTGTGGGTATGCCCCACAGATCCAGGAGCTGATTAACTCCAAGATGGACATAGGCACATACTTGTTGGACAAGGATCACATGCCTATCTATCCAGACTTTGAGGACAACCAAGTGGTTATGGATGAAGATGAACCATCTTCTGTGCATGCTCAAGCAAAGAAGGAGAAGGCAAGGACAGAGAAGGCTACCAAGATGCCAACAATGGAAGAGGCATCTCAGTACTTTCTGAAGAGCAAACAAGATCAGCTATGCTACTTGATTTCATCCACTCTGAGGATTGAGAAGGGGCTGGCTACCTTGACTCAAAACCAGGAGAGCCTGGAGAGGATCATGGAGCAGAAGTTCTATGACTTGGATGTGAAGGTAACTGATATCCAGTCTGTTGTTGAGCAGCTTCGGGATGATATGCAGGAGAGGAAGGGCAAGACAACCACTGATGCATTTGCCAAAGTGCCTAGAGCTCAGAGATCAGCTGCAGTGCCAGTGACAGACACCAGAGCCACTTCATCTGTACCAGCTACAGCTCCTATAGCTCCAGTGCAACCAGCTCCAGCACCTACACCTCCAGCTCCATCCACATCTACTGAAGTCTTCGTCCAAGGAGCCATCTCTACACCACCACCTAAAGATCAAGCCTGAGAGTCGATCTAGTGCTATGCATTTTCTATGAACTTTTTGGTAACTTGTTGCAAAGGGGGAGAAAAATGTATAGATCATAGGCTTCAAGAGAGAGTGTTGCTTTTTATTCTCTCTTGCTTTGGTGGTTGAACTTTATTTGCTTGTTTGAGATACTTTATGTCTGTGTGATACTTGGATGACCATATGTTTGATCATATGCTACATTTATGCTTGTTGGATGACATTATCTCATTTATCTCTATATGATCATTCACTTTGCTTCATGATGAGTGCATGTATTCAATCATTATCATTTTGGGCGCTCCACCAAGATGTATGTGACATGGAAGAGTAACCCATGAGCCTAACTCTTTGTGCATTTGCAGTCCAAAGCAAATCTTAAACTATGCACAAATTTAGGGGGAGCTCTTTCTTATCACATACTTCTCAAAGCGACAATGTTTTTCACTCTTATTATCATTTGTCAAAGCTTTGATCTATATGTTGTCATCAATTACCAAAAAGGGGGAGATTGAAAGTGCAACTATCCCTACGTGGTTTTGGTAATTCCTAACAACATATAGCTCATTGAGCTAACATCATTCCAAGATGAATATTTCAGGAAAAGCTCAATGAATGGCATGGCATGGATGAGAAAAGTGGATCCCTCAAAATGCTAAGGACAAAAGTATTGGCTCAAGCTCAAAAGCTCAAGACTCTACATTTTATATTTTAGTGATCCAAGATCACATTGAGTCTATAGGAAAAGCCAATACTATCAAGGAGGGATGAGGTGTTGCTTAATGAGTTTCTTGCTCCATAGTGCTTAGTGATATGCTCCAAAACCCTCAACTACTTTCTCACATCCACGTATGACCTAAACCAATAGTCAAACTCGGCCCTACCGATTCTTTCTATCCGGCGCCACTGAGTTCAGATGTCATAGCCACTGCCACAAACCCTTGGCAAATCGGTCTCACCGATAGGGATCTCGGTCTCACCGAGATGGGATTGTAATCTCTCTGTTTCCCTTCATAACGTTTCGGTACCACCGAGATGAGCGATCGGTCCCACCGAGATTGCAATGTAAACTCCCTGTTTCCTTTTTGTAACATTTCGGTCCCACCGAAATGAGAGAATCGGTCCCATCGAGTTTACCTGACCAACTCTCTAGTTAGCTTATTACCAAAATCGGTCTCACCGAGTTTGTGTAATCGGTCTCACCGAGATTACATTATACCCTAACCCTAACCATATCGGTCCTACCGAGTTGCATGTCAGTCCCACCGAAAATCCTAATGGTCACTAGATTTGCTGAATCAGTCCGACCGAGTTTATCAATTCGGTCCCACCGAGTTTGGCAAGTTGTGTGTAACGGTTAGATTTTGTGTGGAGGCTATAAATACCCCTCCACCTCCTCTTCATTCGTGGAGAGAGCCATCAGAACAAACCTACACTTCCAACTTGCTGTTTCCGAGAGAGAACCACCTACTCATGTGTTGAGGCCAAGATATTCCATTCCTACCATATGAATCTTGATCTCTAGCCTTCCCCAAGTTGCTTTCCACTCAAATCTTCTTTCCACCAAATACAAATCCTGTGAGAGAGAGTTGAGTGTTGGGGAGATTCATTTGAAGCACAAGAGCAAGGAGTTCATCATCAACATACCATTTGTTACTTCTTGGAGAGTGGTGTCTCCTAGATTGGCTAGGTGTCACTTGGGAGCCTCCGACAAGATTGTGGAGTTGAACCAAGGAGTTTGTAAGGGCAAGGGGATCACCTACTTCGTGAATATCTACCGCTAGTGAGGCAAGTCCTTCATGGGCGATGGGCATGGTGGGATAGACAAGGTTGCTTCTTCGTGGACCCTTCGTGGGTGGAGCCCTCCATGGAGTCGTGCAACCGTTACCCTTCGTGGGTTGAAGTCTCCATCAACGTGGATGTACGATAGCACCACCAATCAGAACCATGATAAAAACTTCCTTGTCTCCAATTGCGTTTGAATCCTCCAAACCCTTCCCTTTACATTCTTTCAAGTTGCATGCTTTACTTTCCGCTGCTCATATACTCTTTGCATGCTTGCTTGAATTGTGTTAAGATTGCTTGACTTGTACTAAGATAGCTAAAATCTGCCAAAGACTAAAATTGGGAAAAGGACAAGTTTTTATTTGGTCAAGTAGTCTAATTACCCCCCCCCCCTCTAGACATACTTTCGATCCTACAACAACCCACCTGGAGGTAGGACCTCCTGAGCCCTGCGCTGGCTCATGAGTGTCCAGATACACCTCCTCCAAGTTCTGCTATGCTAGCCACGCATACAAACGAAACAGGGTTGTACACGCCTGGAGACTATAGCACAGAGCTCCCTACCCATGCCCAATGGAAGCCCCATGCTCAGCGCTGCTGGATACGGTCGTACTATGACCATGCCCACGCCCAGTGGAATCTCGATGCTCCGTGCTAGTGGATAAACAATTGAGGGTGCCCTATGGGTAGCATCAACCTCAAGATGGCCTCTTGGCTCTTCTGGCGGCACTGCTCGCGGCCTTCCCGGGCTAGACACGAGAGGGGGGCTGCACACAATGCCTATGCTCAGGCCGAGCCTTGGATCACGGTGAAAGTGCAACTATCCCTAGGTGGTTTTGGTAATTCCTAACAACATATAGCTCATTGAGCTAACATCATTCCAACATGAATATTTTCGGAAAAGCTCAATGAATGGCATGGCATGGATAAGAAAAGTCGATCCCTCAAAATGCTAAGGACAAAAGGATTGGCTCAAGCTCAAAAGCTCAAGACTCTACATTCTATATTTTAGTGATCCAAGATCACATTGAGTCTATAGGAAAAGCCAATACTATAAAGGAGGGATGAGGTGTTGCTTAATGAGTTTCTTGCTCCACGGTGCTTAGTGATATGCTCCAAAACCCTCAACTACTTTCTCACATCCACATATGACCTAAACCAAAAGTCAAACTCGGCCCTACCGATTCTTTCTATCCGGCGCCACCGAGTTCAGATGTCATAGCCACTGCCACAAACCCTAGGCAAATCGGTCTCACCGATAGGGATCTTGGTCTCACCGAGATGGGATTGTAATCTCTCTGTTTCCCTTTGTAACGTTTCGGTACCACCGAGATGAGCGATCGGTCCCACCGAGATTGCAATGTAAACTCCCTGTTTCCTTTTTGTAACATTTCGGTCCCACCGAAATGAGCGAATCGGTCCCACCGAGTTTACCTGACCAACTCTCTGGTTAGCTTATTACCAAAATCGGTCTCACCGAGTTTGTGTAATCGGTCTCACCGAGATTACGTTATGCCCTAACCCTAACCATATCGGTCCTACCGAGTTGCATGTCGGTCCCACCAAAAATCCTACGGTCACTAGATTTGCTGAATCGGTCTGACCGAGTTTATCAATTCGGTCCCATCGAGTTTGGCAAGTCGTGTGTAACAGATAGATTTTGTGTGGAGGCTATATATACCCCTCCACCTCCTCTTCATTCGTGGAGAGAGCCATCAGAACAAACCTACACTTCCAACTTGCTGTTTCTGAGAGAGAACCACCTACTCATGTGTTGAGGCATAGGAATCTTGATCTCTAGCCTTCCCCAAGTTGCTTTCCACTCAAATCTTCTTTCCACCAAATCCAAATCCTATGAGAGAGAGTTGAGTGTTGGGGAGACTATCATTTGAAGCACAAGAGCAAGGAGTTCATCATCAACACACCATTTGTTGCTTCTTGGAGAGTGGTGTCTCCTAGATTGGCTAGGTGTCACTTGGGAGCCTCCGACAAGATTGTGGAGTTGAACCAAGGAGTTTGTAAGGGCAAGGAGATCGCCTCTACCGCTAGTGAGGCAAGTCCTTCGTGGGCGACGGCCATGGTGGGATAGACAAGGTTGCTTCTTCGTGGACCCTTCATGGGTGGAGCCCTCCGTGGACTCGCGCAACCGTTACCCTTCGTGGGTTGAAGTCTCCATCAACGTGGTTGTACGATAGCGCCACCTATCGGAACCACGACAAAAACATCCGTGTCTCCAATTGCGTTTCAATCCTCCAAACCCTTCCCTTTACATTCTTGCAAGTTGCATGCTTTACTTTCCGCTGCTCATATACTCTTTGCATGCTTGCTTGAATTGTGTTAAGATTGCTTGACTTGTGCTAAGATAGCTAAAATCTGCCAAAGACTAAAATTGGGAAAAGGACAAGTTTTTATTTGGTCAAGTAGTCTAGTCACCCCCCTCTAGACATAGTTTCGATCCTACAAGTGGTAACAGAGCTTTGGTCTCCATTTGCTTTGATTTCCATAGCTTTTGGTGGTCATAGCCTTGGTTTCAAAACCTAGGAGAGTATGGCGTCTAGTGAGGGAAATTATCACCGTAGAGGTCCTTACTTTGATGGTACTAATTTTGCTAGTTGGAAGCATAAGATGAAAATGCATATTCTTGGACATAACCCCGCCGTTTCGGCTATTGTGTGTATTGGCTTGCAAGGTGAATTCTTTGATGGGAGAGAACTGAACCGTGAAGCTAGAGCAGAAGAGTTGAAGATGCTGCAATACTACGCTCAAGCTTGTGATATCCTCTTCAACGGATTGTGCCCCGAAGAATTCAACAAAATCAGCTGTCTTGAGAATGCAAAGGAAATTTGGGATACTTTGATTGATATGCATGAAGGTACCGACTCCGTCAAGGAATTCAAGTTGGACGTGCTCCAAAGTCAATTTGACAAGTTCAAAATGAAGGATGGTGAAGGTGTCGCTGAAATGTACTCTAGGCTTGCTCTTATCACAAATGAGATTGCCGGCTTAGGAAGTGAAGAGATGACCGACAAATTCATCATCAAGAAGATCCTAAGAGCTTTGGACGGAAAATATGATACCGTGTGCACATTGATCCAAATGATGCCCAATTACAAAGATCTCAAGCCAACAGAAGTCATTGGAAGAATTGTTGCTCATGAGATGTCACTCAAGGATAAGGAGGAACTTCACAACAAGTCAAGTGGTGCTTACAAAGCCTCATGTGAAGCCCCTACATCATCAAGTGAGAAACAAACCTTCAATGAAGAATTGAGCTTAATGGTGAAGAACTTCAACAAGTTCTACAAGAATAGAAGCAAAGAAAGAAGCTCCAAGTCAAGGTCCTACAATGACAAAAGATCTTCTAGTCGAGAGCGCAGTTGCTACAATTGTGGGAGACCCGGACACTATTCCAATGAGTGTACGGCACCCTACAAAAGAAGAGAAGAATCACCCAAGAGGAGAAGTAGAAGAGAAGAATCACCACCAAGAGAGAGGAGGAGTAGAGATAATCATTATGAACGAAGAACATCCCGGAGAATCAAGGATTCGGAAAGGAAGGACAAGTCATCAAGGAGCTACACAAAACGAAGACATCAAGCTCATGTTGGTGAATGGGTATCCGGCTCCGACTCCGACACTCACTCCGAGAGAAGCTATCACTCTGACTCCGAATATACTCAAGATGAAGGTGTTGCCGGTCTAGCACTTGTGTCAACCAACTCCTATGACATATTTGATTCACCAAATGAAGGACTTGGAAGATGCTTCATGGCTAAAGGCCCAAAGGTAACACACCCCGAGTATGTTGATTTCAATAGTGATGAAGATGACTTGTTAGGTGATGATGATTTACTTGTTGACAACTCTAGTGATGAATACTATGATGAAACGTCAATTAATCATGCTAATCAAGATAAAACAAATGACAATGATAAGGAGAAGATTGAGCTTCTAACTAAAGAACTAAACACTCTTAAGTTAGCTCATGAAACTATCTTAGAAGATCATCGAGAACTTCTAAGGACTCATGAGAAGTTACGCTTTGAAAAGCTCAACCTTGAGCAAGAGCATGAGTTCTTAAAGGCAATCAATGATGATCTCCGTAAGAAAACTTCTTCTTACATTGCCAAGCGTTTACTCTTATCTACTTACATGCCTCAAGTCAAGTCCATTAACAAGAACAAGAAGGATTCTTCCTCTAGTAGTAACAATAATCATGCTAAATCCAATGTTGTTGCTTATAGTAGTTCTCTTGATTCCACTAATGATTCTCTTAGCCAAGTTACACTTGAGCAAGAAAATAGCTTATTGAAGGGAATTATAGAGAAAGGTGTTTACAAGAGCCTTGCCAGGAGTAAGCAATTTGAGGAAATTGTACGCAAGCAAGGAAGGCACCGGAAGAACCAAGGTGTTGGTTTTGAATGAAAGTTCAATGCCAATGGAGTTGAGTGGGAAGAAGATCAATACCCCAAGACGAAATTTGTTCCTCAACAAGAGAAGTATGATCCTACTAACTTCAAGGGGACACAAGCTCAAGATGATCTTCCACCACAAGACCACAAGAAAAAAGGCAAGGACAAGCTTCAAGAGGAGATTGATGCATTTGAAGAAGCTCCTAAGGCCTTGGTCAAGTGGGTTCCCAAGACTACATCAAGCTCTACTTCATCAAGTACGACTACAACTCCAAGGATTCCCATCAAGATTATGTGGATCCCGAAGAAGAAGAACTAGAGAATTCTTGAGGATGACTCCGCCAACATGCTTCACTCATATCATTTTGGCAACAACAAGTGCAATCAACTTTCACATCTTGCACTAGTTCAAAGAGTCACAAACCCTCTTGTTGGTAAGACAAGGGACAAGGTAACCTAATGCTTTCATAGACATCATCTTGTGTGTGCATCACTCTATGTCTATGGACATCCTTGTTTGTTCCTTGTGGGACTAACCCGTGTAGGTATTGAAAGTGCAACTCACTCCAAAGGATTGCTCCAAATGATCTTCATCAACGTTGAGCATCCACATCTTCAACACCTACATGAAGTCATCATCGACAAAACCCAAGGTTAGTTCATCCCTCTAAGGGGGGATGTCACATCTAGGGGAGCTTAACTCTAAGAATTGAGTCAAAGCAACTCCAATGGTGTGAACACATCAATGCATTATGTAAAAGTGGTAACCCCACTTGAGCTTAAACGATGAGTATGACATATGATCAAATGTTCTCATTTGACTCCTAAGTCAATATACTCATATATAGATGACCTAGTCATCACCAATTGTTTGATAGATGCTAGGATTGGTTGTGCATGCTTTGCCACATATTTCATTTGCCATTGTATTGGGTGAGAATGTTGGTTGCCTATTTCACTCATTCGAGGACATCCACTTGTTGTTTTGATTGATTGGTTTCTTTTTCCTTTTGCCAAGTGGATGGACAAGAATGCCTAAGAACCTTCTCTAGCTATCTATGCTTTTCTTGTCTCAAACTCTATTCATGCTACATCACAAAATTTGATCAAGTCAGATTCGAACCACTCTATGTGAGGAGCACTCGGATTCCCCGATTCGTCATAGACTTAAACTTCCAAAACTTCTTTGCGCGTCTCGGTCTGACCGATTCTTCCATTTCGGTCATACCGAGATTACTAAGTCGATCTAGGTTTTCAATCTTGGTGCAACCGATTTGAACTTTTCGGTCACACTGAGTTGCTCTAACTGTCAACAGTTATGCATCTCGGTGCCACCGAGTTGCTCCACTCGGTCACACCGACAGGGTCGGGCTATATATATACCCACGGGCAAAAATTTGGAAACTTTCTCCGAACTCTTTCGCCCGCGCATAGCTTGCTCTGCCTCCAGGGTCTCCGGATCGTCCTCCTCGTCGCCAGCCACCTCCAGTCGCTGGTCTCCGCCGCCATCAACAGAAATCATCCCCGCCGTTGCCGTTGTAGCAAGTTCATTACCGAACTAGGGTATGGACTCGATCATTGTGCTATCCTCGTTCGATTCCTAGCACATTGTGTTCGTCATGAATCTTGCCACGACTGAAACTATTCTATCCAGTCAAAACACTCCATAGATTAGAGGTGAATTGAAAATTTAGGGTTAGGTTTCCACCGAAACCATCTCGAACCCACCGAGTTGTAGAACTCGGTTCCACCGATTCGGCTAAGGCCATTTGCACAAGTGATTCTCGGTCTGACCGAGAATTGCAAATCGGTGTGACCGAGTTCAGGACTTTGTGAAACCCTAGCAGTCTCGGTGCCACAAAACTGTGACTCGGTCTGACCGAGTTCACTAGTTTAGGTTCCAAAAGCTGCTTCGGTATCACCGAGTTTGCAAATCGGTTGATCCGAAATGCTTTCTGTGGAAACTAAAACTAAGTTTTTGACTCATTCTTTTGCAAAACCTATGTATTTTGTGATGCTCATCCACTCTATCTCGTCTATATCTATTCACAGGGTCTGCAGTCAGTCTCTGCAACATGTCTGATCAAAGTGACAGCCAGAACAGGGAAGAGGAGCAAATTCAGATGAGTGAGCGCACTAGTCCCTCTAGCACCTCTGATGATGGTAGCAGGAGCACCCCAAGCAACTTACCCAAAGCTGCCACCAGGGCCAGAAAGAAGAAAACCTCAGAATCTGAGGATGAAGACTATGTGGCAGTTGAGGATGAGGCCACTTCCAAGAAGAAAGTGCTCAAAAAGGAGTATGTCTCAGCTGCATCCACTAAGCCAGGAGTGCAGAATAAGGCACCTGCAAGAAGGATTCTCACTTCCAAACCCAGGAAGGTTGCCACTAGAGAATCCATGAAGTTTACTATTGAGTCAGAAGATGAAGCTGCTGGTCAAGACAAAAAGAAAAAGAGTGTTAGAACCACTACTGCCAAAGTTCTTGGCAATCCCTCTATGAGGAGAGACTCTGAGGAAGAGGAAGAAGAGGTTGCTGCACCAGCACCCAGGGCTCAGAAGCTTATGGGTGATGCTATTAGGTCAGGGGATGCATCATCAAAGCCCAAAGAAACACCCAAAGCGGCCTCCAAGCCCAAGATTGCACCAAAGAGGAATACCAGAAACATATATGTTGCTGAGAAGAACAAGGCCCCAGTGCTTGAGACTGTTGCTGAAGAGGAAGATGATGAAGAGCATGTCTTGAGAAAGTTGAAGCCAAATATTCCAGATCATAATGATGCTCGTCCTGTAGCTGAGAACATGAAGTTGAGAAAGGATGCAGGCCTCAGAAAGTGGAGGTTGTCTGATCCTTATGCAATCAGGAGAAGGACTAATGTTGACTACAGGTTCCATACTAAGGAACAGAGGGATTTCTATGAGACAGTGTTGTTGGACAAGAAGCATATAGTGTGTGACATGAGGTGGGTGGACTGGACCTACATCAAGGAGAATGAGGAACACTATTCTGGTGTGTATGACAGTTTCCAGTGCTTGTGGAGTTGCAGACTTTGTTGGGCAGAAGCTCACAAAGTGGAATGATGAGCTCATAATGCAATTCTACTCCACAGCACACTTCTATCTAGATGGCAGGATAGTATGGATGTCTGAAGGTACTAGGTACCAATCAACAATTGAAGAATGGGAAAATCTGATCAATGCACCTAAGGAGAAAGAAGATGACTTGGATGTCTATGCCAAGAAGAAGATGGATCACAACACTATGGCACATATGTACAAGGAGATCCCAGATGCTGCAGTTGAGACACATAAGTTTGGATCAGTACATTACCTTTTGTCAGGACTGCCAACCATCAACTGGATCCTCAGGCATACTCTCTTGCCCAAGTCAGGTGACCACAACATGATCAGAGGCCATGCAATAAACTTGCTACACTTATTTGATGTGCCACAGAAGTTCAAGGTCATGAGCCTCATAGTTGAGACTATCAAGAGGACATCAGTTGACCAGAAGAGAAGCTGTGGATATGCTCCACAGATACAGGAGCTGCTTAACTCCAAGATGGGCACAGGCACATACTTGTTGGACAAGGATCACATGCCTATCTATCCAGACTTTGAGGACAACCAAGTGGTTATGGATGAAGATGAACCATCTTCTGTGCATGCTCAAGAAAAGAAGGAGAAGGCAAGGACAGAGAAGGCTACCAAGATGCCAACAATGGAAGAGGCATCTTAGTACTTTCTGAAGAGCAAACAAGATCAACTAGGCTACTTGATTGCATCCACTCCTAGGATTGAGAAGGGGCTGGCCACCTTGACTCAAAATGAGGAGAGCCTAGAGAGGATCATGGAGCAGAAGTTCTATGACTTAGATGTGAAGGTAACTGAGATCCATTTTGTTGTTGAGCAGCTTCAGGATGATATGCAGGAGAGGAAGGGCAAGACAACCACTGATGCATTTGCTAGAGTGCCTAGAGCTCAAAGATCAGCTGTAGTGCCAGTGACAGACACCAGAGCCACTTCATCTGCACCAGCTACAGCTCCTACAGCTCCAGTGCAACCAACTCCAACACCTACACCTCCAGCTCCATCCACATCTACTGAAGTCTTCGTCCAAGGAGCCATCTCTACACCACCACCTGAAGATCAAGCCTGAGAGTCGATCTAGTGCTATGCATTTTCTATGAACTTTTTGGTAACTTGTTGCCAAAGGGGGAGAAAAATGTATAGATCATAGGCTTCGAGAGAGAGTGTTGCTTTTTATTCTCTCTTGCTTTGGTGGTTGAACTTTATTTGCTTGTTTGAGATACTTTATGTCTGTGTGATACTTGGATGATCATGTGTTTGATCATACGCTACATTTATGCTTGTTGGATGACATTATCCCATTTATCTCTATATGATCATTCACTTTGCTTGGTGATGAGTGCATGTATTCAATCATTATCATTTTGAGCGCTCCACCAAGATGTATGTGACATGGAAGAGCAAGGAGTTCATCATCAACACACCATTTGTTGCTTCTTGGAGAGTGGTGTCTCCTAGATTGTCTAGGTGTCACTTGGGAGCCTCCGACAAGATTGTGGAGTTGAACCAAGGAGTTTGTAAGGGCAAGGAGATCGCCTCTACCGCTAGTGAGGCAAGTCCTTCGTGGGCGACGGCCATGGTGGGATAGACAAGGTTGCTTCTTCGTGGACCCTTCGTGGGTTGAGCCCTCCGTGGACTCACGCAACCGTTACCCTTCGTGGGTTGAAGTCTCCATCAACTTGGATGTACGATAGCACCACCTATCGAAACCACGACAAAAACATCCGTGTCTCCAATTGCGTTTGAATCCTCCAAACCCTCCCTTTACATTCTTGCAAGTTGCATGCTTTACTTTCCGCTGCTCATATACTCTTTGCATGCTTGCTTGAAGATTTCTTGACTTGTGCTAAGATAGCTAAAATCTGCCAAAGACTAAAATTGGGAAAAGGACAAGTTTTTATTTGGTCAAGTAGTCTAATCACCCCCCCCCCCTCTAGACATACTTTCGATCCTACACACGGGCTTGCCCCCGCGCATGCCACCTCACTAGGTTCCTGGTGTCTGTCTTCTAGCGTCGCCCCCCCCCCCCCCCCGGCGCAGGCTGACGAGAAAAAAGGTATGAATGGCCCTGGGTTAACCTCACAGTTGCCCATGTTTCCTTCATGCGGGCCGCTCGCGCGTCAAGGGGGATCCTGAGCATCGTGACTCGGGGGCCTCACTAGTAACGTAGCCCCTCGCCCCTTGACTTTGTCCAGGCATCACGAACTGACATCCCAATGGCGGCCGAGGTATGCGTGGTGCTGGGCCTTGCCGACGCAGAGTGCAAAGGCAAGCGGGAAGGAAATCAAGCATGAAAAGGAAATTATGGACTTCAAACAGTTATTACAGGCAATAATGCATCACAAATCCAAAAAAATGTCTTACACCTCCACAAGGCACGGTTAAGTCGTTGCAGGATAAACTCTTGGAGGAAGCACCATCGCTGCTACCGGCATCGTAACCGCCGCCCGCTTCAGCCGCAACAGGCCCGTCTTCGACATCATCATTGTTGCCGCTGCTGTTGCTATCGCCTGCCTCAGTGGCGGCTGATCCATCGTCGATGTAGGTGAACTTCCCAAGCAGCATGGTCACGTGGCCCTCCATGGCATCCGTCGTGTCGGTGCGGAACTCGAGAGGGACGGGGCCCATCACGGTGTCAAATTCAAAGCTAGCGTCGCGGAGATAAAGATGGCTGAAGACGCGTGTTGCTGCCACGGAGAAGAGGTTGTGGCACTCCTCTTCAAGAATGGTGTCCACCTTGGCGGCGGCGCCCTCAAGATCCCTGGTGAGCTGGAGGAGAGCCCTGTGTAGTGGCCCTCGAGGGTTGTGAGTGGATTTTTTTATGCTCCTCTGCAGATGGACTGCAGTGCCCTGATGAACCCTGAGCTCGAGGGAAGAGAAGGCATCGCGGTCCACCGCCGCTTTCCTCTCAGCATCGGCGAGGATCTTCTCTCTCGCATCCATCCGGGCCATCGCCTCGGAGACGTTCTAGGTGTGGGATGCTTGGGCTTCGGTCACCCCCTCCTACAGCTTGGTTAGGCGTTCACGCTCCACAGCCTGCTCAACAGTCACCTTCGACAGCACGGAGTCACGGTCCGCAAGCTTCGCCTCGTGAGCCTTGAGGTCGTCCTCCCGCTATTGAAGCTGATGTGTATGCCTGACCTATTCCTCCTGAAGTGCCTTCAGGTTGGCCTCCGCCTTGCAGCAACGCTTGACGGCCGCCGCTGCCTCAGCCAACGCGTCGTCGTGGGCCGCCCTGGCCTCGGTGGCTTCCTTCTTGCTCTCCATAGTAGAGGCCTTGGCCTGGCTCCAGGCCTCTTTGGTCGCCATGTCGACCTAGAGCCATACTGAGGTGAGCCCCATGCGCTCTGTAGCAAAGCGACTGTCAGCATCCCGGAGGTCCGCCTCGAATCAGCCGAGCGTGATGTAAGCATCGGCCAAGGCCCCATCCCTGATCAGGGCACCGCAACTCGCGAGCGCGAGGGCTTGATGGGGAAGTGGCGCTGGCATGTCAACTAACACCGTGGCCAATCAGGTCGTGGAACGATCAACACCAGGTGCCAGAGTCTCAGGGATCTTATCAGCGCCGCCCGGTTCCTATGATACGACAAGAGGAACCGACTCCACGGCCTGTTGAACTACGGGGGGGCGGCTCCTCCTGAGGCTGCGCCACTGCACTCCCTGAGTCGGGTTAGGCCAGAGAAGGATGAGGCGTCACCCCCTCCCCCAGGACTGGGGCTGTCGCGACTGCAGCAAGGAGCGCTGCTTGGTGAGCTCCCGTGTCCTTAATGGCCGGCCCACTGGGCGACGCCGGGAAGCACCAGGACGGGGCGGCATGCCCATATGCCCTAGCGCGTTGCTGCCTGTGAGCCCAAGGGTTGCACCTGGTCGGCGATGCACGCCCCCGCACCCGCAGAGGTCGCAACCAAGCGCCGAGGCCGCTCTCAAGACAATGGGTACCTTCGCATCAGCGGTTAGCTTCTTCTTCTTCCCTATATCGTCACCCCTGTTTGGCATGACAAGGGACAACATGAGCATATGGATTATGAATGCGCGGTCAAAAGGTAAGGATACTCACTCATCTAGTGCAGCCCACTTCCTTTTCCTCTCCTCCTCGGAGGCCGATGCACCCACCTTCTTCGACGTTGCCTCGGTCTTGCCCTGGGGGCTGGTGGAGTGGCTCCCGACGGGCCCCGTTGCGGTGCAGCTGACCGGAGGAGCGTGGGGGATGCCCTGAGGGGTCTTGACCGGTGAAACTATGGCCGCCTCGGCGGAGGCCGTCGTGACCATCGGTTGTGCACCTTGCGGGGATGAGCCTGCCTCCTCGGTCGCCCCGGTAGAGCGCGGAGGGCCGTCCGGAGGAGGCACCGCTGCCCCCTCGCCTGCGGCCGCTCGGCCAAATGCTTGCACGGTCGGGGGCACAGACTCGGCCCTTCTTGGCGCACTGGCGGGATGCTGGGAATCCACGGCTGGGAGCTCGCCAGCATCAACATCGTCGTCCTGGAGGCCGAGGAGGAGCTCCCGCTGCGACATCGGGGACGCCTCCCCCAGATCATCATCTTCAGTCTCCTCCGAGTCCTCGTCGCCGCCGTTGTCACCAGAGGACAACACCACGGGAGAATCAGGGTGGTCAGACGGCTCAAGCCCCAATTCGTTGAAGGCGGGCATGGCCGCGACCAGATCTTCTATGACGTCGCGGTTGTATAATAGGGCATAGGCCTCGGGGATGTTCCCTGCGATATAGCTGAGCAGGGCGACCAAGGCCATGTCCATCTCCTCACATGTCAGGCTGACGGCGTGCAGCCTCATCGCATCCCCATAGCCTTGGTACTCCCACAAGGGCTTCGAGTGTGACTGGAGTGGTGCGAGGCGCTGCGTCAGGAACTCCTTCACAATCATCGCCCCTATCAGCTGCTCCGCCTTCATGTGTGAGTCTACCTTCTCCACGACGGGCCTCGCTCAAGGGTCAATGAGCTTGGCGGAGCCCCACTCAAGGGCGTGCGCAGGCAGTGCCGCCAGAGGCTCCAAGCATGGGTCGGAAATGTGGGCATCCATGAAGACCCAGAGGTGCCGAAAGCCTTCCATCTTATTCCCAACTTTTAGGAGCGAGTTTCCGCTCTGAACTGTGACAGAGACGCATGCGGATCGTTGGGTCCGGATATGGAATTGCAAGTTGAAGTAGTGGTGGAAGAGCATCACCGAGGGTTTTATGCCCATGAAGGCCTCATAGTAGAAGGCGAAGATGGACTAGAGGAGAATGGAGTTAGGCTGGAGATGGAGGGCATGGATCTTATTGTGTCTGAGGATGGCGTAGAAGAACTCTGAGAAGGGCGGGGCGAGCCTTGCGAAGATGTTGTGGAAGAAGAAGGGGAAGGACCACTTCGCCAGGGTGCTTCGCTCCGTGAGCCAGGCTAGGTCAGAGTCTCGTTCCACTCGTTCGTGTCGCCCACCATCAGGGGGAGCACCGGGCCGAGTTCCTCCTCCTTGGCGATGGAGGAGGCTGCGAGCGCCGATGCAAGAGAGAAGGAGCTCGCGATCTAGGCTACGGTCTTCAATTTTCGCCGGGCGCCATCTGAGGAATCACTGGTAGTGGAGGAGTAGAAGGAGGGGCAACACCTTGTCTGGATCTGGAAGAGCTTCTCACAAGGGAAGGGGATCGCGCCAGGATGAGGAGAAGGAGCAATTATGGCCTCGTAGCGTGCGTGCCAGGCTTTTTGTCAGCCTGGGCAGTTGCCGAGGCGACGTGGGGAAGTGGGGGCGTCCGCGTCCCGTTGAATGCCATGCGTCAAGCCTGGACCGCAGGCGGTTATGGCATGCGTCGCTTAGCCCTCCCTTTGTTGCCTTCGCCTTGAAGCCAGGTCGAGCGCGACATGGTCCCAGGGGCTACTGTCGGCATTCTAGGACCAGGGGGTACCCAGACCCGTCTGCCTACGGGCCAACACATGGCCCCATCGATGGCCTGGCGCGGCCCAACCCCAAGGCTTCACGAGAAAGACCCTCGCGAGGGCCCCCCACCTCATGAGGCGAACGACATCAAGGCCTCTCAAGGAGCGGCCTCCCGAGGAGCGGACATCTCTAGGCTTGCACCCACCTTGTGAGGCGCGCAGTGATATGAGCCATGATGACCAAGGCCAGGATGGCGCCAGCGGGCGTAGAAGAGGACATTTTCCTCTTTGGTGCTAAGGATGCAAGGACATACGTGGGTTCCCGAGGAATCCCCCCAAAGGTTTCCATTTTAGTGCAACAAGACCAAGACCGCTGGCTTGGCAGGACGGAGGTCATCACCGAGCCCACCATTGCATCACGATCAGAGGCTTTGTAGGCGAAGACCACCTTTAGTCAGGAGAGGGTGTACTCATGTCCCCTCTTGAATTGGCCGTTGTGGAATCCCTTCCCACCTAAACTATGAGGGAAGAGGACCAAGGCCACTATAAATATAGGCTAGCCTCCATCGTAGAGAGGGGGAGGATCTTAGCCATTGAGCTCTCCCGAGGCAGCTCACACTTGTACTAGTTCATACTCATCCTCCGCACGAGGTAATCCACCCCAAAGCAGCAGGGTTTTACACCGCAAGGTGGCCTGAACCTAGGTAAACCACCGTGTCCACCTCTTCTTCCCGTTCTCCCGAACTCGACAAGACTAGGCCATGGGGCAGTGAGTAGTGAGCTGTAGCCAAGCGAGATCCTTCGTACACACCCCAGAGTTCGAACAATGTTTGGGTCTGTGGAGCCCTGATCCCGACAACATGATGTAGACAAGATCTATTCATGTAGAAATACACCCCATCTTTTTATTCTTAATGGCAACGATACATGTGTGTCATGTCTCCTTCTGTCACTAAGAATAAGCACCGCAAGATCGAACTCATCACAAAGCACCTCTTCCCATTGCAAGAAAAATCAATCTAGTTGGCTAAACAAAACCAAAGTTTCAGAGAAGAAATACGAGGCTATAAAGATCATGCATAAAAGATTTCAGAGAAGACTCAAATAATATTCATAAATAGAACTGATCATAAACTCGCAATTCACTCGGATCCCAACAAACACATCGCAAAAATTTATTACATCAAATAGATCTCCAGGAACATCGAGGAGAACATTGTATTGAAGATCAAAGAGAGAGAGAAGAAGCCATCTAGCTACTGCCTACGGACCCGTAGGTCTGTGGTAAACTACTAACGCATCATCGGAGGAGCACCAATGAGGATGATGAACCCCTCCGTGATCATTTCCCCCTCCGGCAAGGTGCCGGAAAAGGGCTCTAGATTGGATCTCATGGTTCTGGAACTTGCGGCGGCCGGAATTGTTTTTCTCGACTCCCGTAGGGTTTCTGGAATATCAGAGTATTTATAAAGCTGAGAGGCGGTCGAAAAGATCACTGTGGGCCCCACAAGGCACCAGGGCGCGCCTGGAGCCTCTTGTGCGCCCTGGTGTCTTGTGGGCCCCACGGGCCTCCTCTCATACACCTCCTGGGCTCCCTAGGTCTCTTCTAGGCAGAAAAAAATCTCCACAAAGTTTCGTGGCATCTGGACTTCGTTTGATATGGATATTATGCGAGGTAAAAAACATGCAAAAACAGCAACTGGCACTGGCACTATGTCAATAGGTTAGTCCCAAAAAATGATATAAAGTTGCTATTAAATGAATGTAGAACATCCAAGATTGATAATATAATAGCATGGAACAATAAAAAATTATAGATACGTTGGGGATGTATCAATACTCAGTACTGTTCCTCCCGCCGTCCGTGGCAGCGAGGAGGTGGGTGACAATGGAGATTGGCCATGGTTATATGGAGAGACTGGACATGGTGAGGCCGACGGGAATTAGCTATGGTTCCCTCGCAAGAATACGATAAGGTGACCTATAGAAATCGACGAGTATTTAACCTTGACGAAAGACAACTGAGTTACCATGTCCATTAATGTGAATTGGGAACCGTGGATAGACGATTGTGCTTCTATAACTTGTGGAATTGTGCATCTCCTAGAGTCATGACTATGCAAAATGTTAATGGCGTGGAGAAATCGAGGAAGACTAACTTAATTCTATCACGGTAAATGACAAACTGAATAGTCACATCGAACAACTGTCGCATTAGTCATCAGTTCATATTTTGACCGATGACCACCGAGAGAAGAATGCAGGAGGCAAGTGAAGAGCCTATCATCTGTATTAGATCCGACATCGAATACATATATTAAAGCAGCCCACAGAGAGAGGAACATCAAGCATCTGAAACAAAGAGGCACATCTGTGCTTCTGATCCACACTTATACATGCCTCTCATGTATTCACTATTGTGCCTTCCTCGTTGAACGAAAGAATGGATGCAATTAAAGCTAGCAAAGGCACGACTATGTTTTTCAACATTTCCTGTCAGTGCAGCACGTGCGTGAAGCCTATAGAGGCGCGATTCTGCATGTAGAAAAAACACGTTGTGCCTCCGATTTATGCACAACCATGCCTCTCATATCTTCACGTCCATGCCTCCCTGAGTGTGCGTGCCATGGGAAACATTGGGAACACAGAGACACAACTGTTCCAAAAAAACAGGGGAACTCGAAGCATGTGAAACAAAGTGGCATAGCAATGATTCTGTTCCACATCTGAAACAAAGTGGCATGGGCGTGAAGCCTATAGAGGCACGATTCTGCATGCAGCAAGACCGCGAATGCGCCTGTGATTTATGCACAATCGTGCGTCTCTTTTATTCACGACCATGCCTTCCTGAGTGCATGTGTCATGGGAAACATTGGGAACACAGGGACACAACCGTTCCAAAATACATAGGAACTTGAAGCATCTGAAACAAAGCGGCATACCAGTGCTTCTATTCCACACTGATACACGCCCCTCATATCTTTTTTTTTTAAACGGAGGCAAAAGATTTGCCTCATCGATTAATTAAGAAGAAGAGAATTGCCCAGTTAATTAACAGAAAACCGGGCGAAAACCGATACATATAACCACATACGGACTACTCGCTAAGAAAGAAACTCAATGACACCACGATCAACCCGACAAACATACATAACATGCAACCAAAAACCCTCACAGATCGACATCACAATGAAACCATCAACGAAACCACCAAATCCATAGAGGCGAGTCAATTGGAGATGGATGACGAAGAGACTGAGCATCCTCCATTAAGCAGTCGCGGACGCCTTCCTAATGGCGTCACTCTTCTTGCCTATGATCCTGATAGCCTTCTTCACCTTCTTAATTTTGCCTGAAGAAACCTCCTCCGCCAGGAGGCAAGCAATCGTCTTGGCAGACCCAGGACAAGCTGCATCCAAGCCGGTGAGCAAGCGGCCAAGCTTTTTCGCGAAGACCACCTCGTCAATACGTGCCCACATAGCGTCACGGTCAAAGATGGGAGACCGGATGGGCTTCAGCGCCTCAGAAACAGGTGCCAAAGCACCTACCTCATCAACCTCAGCTCCAACAGACGCTACCGGGCCAACAAGCTCGGCTGAGAGAGCAGCAGCAGCAACCAAACCTCCAAGGTCCACAAAGGCGAGCGCCTGACTCGGCTCCAATGAAGACGATGAGGTCGTGGTCGGCATATCCAAGTCCCCTCTAAGAGACCCCATCTCCTCAGGAAGCACCATCAAAATAGGCGAAGTGGTCTCCCCACAGAGCTTCTGAAGCTCAGGCATAATCTGCAACACCAGAGCCACAACCTCGACAATGACTTCACTCCCAGAAGCAACCGGCACGACAGGCAACGACAACTGATAAGCTGTAGCACGAGGGGAGAGATCTCCATACATGCCAGCTTCCCCATCGACAGAGCCAACCTGGATCTCGGGCAGCAGGGACACATCTGGCACAACCCCAATCTGAAGCTCAGGCAACGAAGACACATCCAGCACCACCTCTAGTTTGGCAAGAGCGGCCTCCGCCCTCCCCAAAACATTGCTGACACACGCAAGGCAGTCGTGAAGCTCAGTGCTAAGCATCTTGGTCTCCTCCACCAACCCGACGTGCTCAGCCGAGACAGACCGGAACTGCACATCTATCATCGAGACATCACCGGTGGATGCAAGTGATGGAGCATGACATTCGAGCAGCGAAGCTTGTTGGACAGGCTTCTTAGCACGACAAAAGCGAGCGATGTGTCCAGATCGAAGGCAGAGCACCCCTCATATCTTCACAAATGAATGGAAACATTTCAAACACAAAGGCACATTCGTGCCTCTACTTCATGTAGAACATTGCCTATACTAGCTTCACAACCGTCCCACTCTTTTGTTTACGGCGATTGCACTTCAAAGAAAGGAGGAATAAGTCACTATATTTGCCTCTCCTAACGTAATGATCATGCATCTCCTGGCGTCACGGTCGTGCCTCTCATAAAACCATAGCCATGCCTCTCTTAATGAACGTGTCACTAAAAACAACTGAAACATGGAGGCACATTTGTGCCTCTTCTATACATAGAATCGTGTCTCTTATAGTTTTGTGAGGCACGGGAGGCACCTACACTAGTCCTATGGAGGTAGCTGGACTAGTCAAATGTATCGTGTCCCCATAACCCATCGGAATGCGCGCACCTATACAATTAGCATTCATTCCGTTTCGAGAAAAGAAAAAAAAACAACATTTATTTCATCTCTTGGTCACTCTAGTTTTCTTATATTATACTCCCTCTGCCTCTCTCAATCACTTTGCTCCCTTTCTACCTATGTAGCCATGTGCCTCTAGGGTTGTGGTTCTTGGCGCTCCCGTTTTGATTTCCCCTTTAGTTATTCTTGGGGTTTTACTGGGTTTCTGAGTTAATTTTTAAGCTGTTCTTTAGAGATTGGTCGTCAGTGCTTGGTTAAAGTTCCGCTACTCCATCCCCATTCGTTGCCATCTACTTGATTAATTATATTTATAGAATTCAATTTCCCTTAATTCATTCATCTATGCCAAAACTCCAGTCATTAGTTTATCGTACTATTATGTTGTTATCTTTAATTGTTACTAGATAGTTGGGTGTACATTACACAATTTTTTAAGAAGCTGATGTCCGAAGAGTTTGAATTTGTACTAACAGCTTTTCATTTATAATATTTTCCCAATATGTACCTTGTAATGTTAGAGCTTTTCTTGTTGCGGCGGGCACCTGAGATTTATAAATTGTTGTAAATAATTTATTTGTTTTACCACGAGCATTTTGAATCAATTAACAATTAAATTATTTGAAGGAAGGTTTTATGGAGAGTTAGTTTTTAGTATATGAATAAAATAAGATAGATGTTCATCAAGACGACATATAATGACCGGTGCGAAACAAAAATTTACCAACAGGAGAAAACTAATGTGTCAACCATTGCTTTCTTTCCAAGTGAAACAGCTTACGACGCGTTTGGTTCACCTATGGTAACGTATTCAACTTTGTAATCATACTGCACTGTATTAGATGGTGTATTGAGTGAACACGTGTTCTGTTTGGTTCCACAAAGGTATGCATTCTGAATACAATGCAGCGTTTGGTTGACCCATGTATTGGGATTACACAATATAACAGAAGTAGTATTATCTCATCAAATGAACGACAATGAATGCAAAATAACGCTGATCTGTACATGGCTGATATGTCCATGTCATATATCATAGGTAACAGACTTTTTCTGATGGATCTTAATAGATAAATATATGAAAATTTTCAAGCTAACTCCATAAGAGGGGTCATTAGCTAAAAATGCATTAACACGGGCATAATTAATAGCCAACAAAACAGATCATTTTCTCATTGTTGAAGAGTAGCAATAACATTTTTCATGTGATATCCATCTGGTAACACATCAGCTCATCATCATCACAAGTAGTAGCAGTTCCTTATCTCCAAATTGCATTATCTAGCACACCATCAGCTCCTCATCACCACCAGTAGCAGCAGTTCCTTATCTTCTAATTGTATTATCTAGCACACCATCAGCTCCTCATCACCACCAGTAGCAGCAGTTCCTTATCTTCTAATTGCATCATCTAGCACATCATTGGACCAGCAAAAACTTGTCATTTCTCTAAACAAGACATGTCGTAGTTCTGAAGAATTGCAAATGTAAAAGCTTTGCATATATGATTTTCCATGAAAAATAAAATCTTGAATGTCCCATATCTAAAAAGGAGATTGTAATAGCAAGTTGGATTTCATCTGTTCATGACAACACATAACAAGATAACTGTAAATTATTATCACTTAACATCATAACAAGATAACAATGAAGTATTGCTCAGACTATTCATTTTAAGAGAGAAAGAACAAGATAACTGTAAATAATTGAAGGAAATATGCCCTAGAGGCAATAATAAAGTTATTATTTATTTCCTCATATCATGATAAATGTTTATTATTCATGCTAGAATTGTATTAACCGGAAACATAATACATGTGTGAATACATAGACAAACACAACATCACTAGTATGCCTCTACTTGACTAGCTTATTAATCAAAGATGGTTATGTTTCCTAACCATAGACATGTGTTGTCATTTGATTAATGGGATCACATCATTAGGAGAATGATGTGATTGACATGACCCATTACGTTAGCCTAGCACTTGATCGTTTAGTATATTGCTATTGCTTTCTTCATAACTTATACATGTTCCTGTAACTATGAGATTATGCAACTCCCGTTTACTGGAGGAGCACTTTGGGTACTACCAAACGTCACAACGTAACTGGGTGATTATAAAGGAGTACTACAGGTGTCTCCAAAGGTACATGTTGAGTTGGCGTATTTCGAGATTAGGTTTTGTCACTCCGATTGTCGGAGAGGTATCTCTGGGCCCTCTCGGTAATGCACATCACTATAAGCCTTGCAAGCAATGTAGCTAATGAGTTAGTTACAGAATGATGCATTACATAACGAGTAAAGAGACTTGCTGGTAACGAGATTGAACTAGGTATTGGATACTGACGATCGAATCTCGGGCAAGTAACATATCGATGACAAAGGGAACAACGTATGTTGTTATGCGGTTTGACCGATAAAGATCTTCGTAGAATACGTAGGAACCAATATGGGCATCCAGGTTCCGCTATTGGTTATTGACCAAGAATAGTTCTAGGTCATGTCTACATAGTTCTCAAACCCGTAGGGTCCGCACGCTTAACGTTACGATGACAGTTTTATTATGAGTTTATAAGTTTTGATGTACCGAAGTTTGTTCGGAGTCCCGGATGTGATCACGGACATGACGAGGAGTCTTGAAATGGTCGAGACATAAAGATTGATATATTGGAAGCCTATGTTTGGACATCAAAATAGTTCCGGGTGAAAACGGGATTTTACTGGAACACCGGGGGGTTACCGGAACCCTCCAGGGGTTAATGGACCTTAGTGGGCCATGAGGGAGAAGAGGAGGGCCGGCCAGGGCAGGCCGCGCGCCCCCTCCCCCCTAGTCCGAATAGGACAAGGAAGGGGGGGCGCCCCCCTTTCCTCTTTCCCTCCCCCCAAGTCCTAATCCAACTAGGAAAGGGGGGAGTCCTACTCCCGGTGGGAGTAGGACTCCTCCGGCGCGCCTCCTCCTAGGGCCGGCCGCACCCCCCCCCTTGCTCCTTTATATACGGGGGCAGGGGGGCACCCTAGAACACACAAGTTGATCTACGGATCGTTCCTTAGCCGTGTGCGGTGCCCCCTCCACCATATTCCACCTCAGTCATATCATCGCGGAGTTTAGGCGAAGCCCTGTGCCGGTAGAACATCATCATCATCACCACACCGTCGTGCTGATGGAACTCATCCCCGGCGCTTTGCTGGATCGGAGCCCGGGGATCTTCATCGAGCTGAACGTGTGCTGAACTCGGAGGTACCGTACGTTCGGTACTTGGATCGGTCGAATCGTGAAGACGTACGACTACATCAACCGCGTTGTCATAACGCTTCCGCTTACGGTCTACGAGGGTACGTGGACAATACTCTCCCCTCTCGTTGATATGCCATCACCATGATCTTGCGTGTGCGTAGGAAAATTTTGAAATTACTACGTTCCCCAACAGTGGCATCCGAGCCTGGTTTTATGCGTAGATGTCATATGCATGAGTAGAACACAAGTGAGTTGTGGGCGATACAAGTCATACTGCTTACCAGCATGTCATACTTTGGTTCGGCGGTATTGTGAGATGAAGCGGCCCGGACCGACATTACGCGTACGCTTACGCGAGACTGGTTTCACCGTTATGAGCACTCGTGCTTAAAGGTGACTGGCGGGTGTCTGTCTCTCTCACTTTAGCTGAATCGAGTGTGGCTACGCCCGGTCCTTGCGAAGGTTAAAACAGCACTAACTTGACGAACTATCGTTGTGGTTTTGATGCGTAGGTAAGAACGGTTCTTGCTAAGCCCGTAGCAGCCACGTAAAATTTGCAACAACAAAGTAGAGGACGTCTAACTTGTTTTTGCAGGGCATGTTGTGATGTGATATGGTCAAGACATGATGCTATATTTTATTGTATGAGATGATCATGTTTTGTAACCGAAGTTATCAGCAACTGGCAGGAGCCATATGGTTGTCGCTTTATTGTATGAAATGCAAGCGCCCTGTAATTGCTTTACTTTATCACTAAGCAGTAGCGATAGTCGCAGAAGCAATGGATGGCGTAACGACAACGATGCTACGATGAAGATCAAGGTGTCGCGCCGGTGACGATGGTGATCACGACGGTGCTTCGAAGATGGAGATCGCAAGCACAAGATGATGATGGCCATATCATATCACTTATATTGATTGCATGTGATGTTTATCCTTTATGCATCTTATCTTGCTTTGATTGACGGTAGCATTTTAAGATGATCTCTCACTAAACTATCAAGAAGTGTTCTCCCTGAGTATGCACCGTTGCGAAAGTTCTTCGTGCTGAGACACCACGTGATGATCGGGTGTGATAGGCTCTACGTTCAAATACAACTGGTGCAAAACAGTTGCACATGTGGAATACTCAGGTTAAACTTGACGAGCCTAGCATATACAGATATGGCCTCGGAACACGGAGACCGAAAGGTCGAACGTGAATCATATAGTAGATATGATCAACATAGTGATGTTCACCATTGAAACTACTCCATCTCACGTGATGATCGGACATGGTTTAGTTGATTTGGGTCACGTGATCACTTAGATGACTAGAGAGATGTCTGTCTAAGTGGGAGTTCTTAAGTAATATGATTAATTGAACTTAAATTTATCATGAACTTAGTACCTTATAGTATTTTGCTTGTCTATGTTTGTTGTAGATAGATGGCTCGTGTTCTTGTTCCATTGAATTTTAATGCGTTCCTTGAGAAAGCAAAGTTGAAAGATGATGGTAGCAATTACACAGACTGGGTCCGTAACCTGAGGATTATCCTCATTGCTGCACAGAAGAATTACGTCCTGGAAGCACCGCTGGGTGCCAGGCCTGCTGCTGATGCAACTGACGACGTTAAGAACGTCTGGCAGAGCAAAGCTGATGACTACTCGATAGCTCAGTGTGCCATGCTTTACGGCTTAGAACCGGGTCTTCAACGATGTTTTGAACGTCATGGAGCATATGAGATGTTCCAGGAGTTGAAGTTAATATTTCAAGCAAATGCCCGGATTGAGAGATATGAAGTCTCCAATAAGTTCTATAGCTGCAAGATGGAGGAGAATAGTTCTGTCAGTGAACACATACTCAAAATGTCTGGGTATAATAATCACTTGAGTCAACTGGGATCTTCCTGATGATAGTGTCATTGACAGAATTCTTCAATCACTGCCACCAAGCTACAAGAGCTTCGTGATGAACTATAATATGCAAGGGATGGACAAGACTATTCCCGAGCTCTTCGCAATGCTAAAAGCCGCGGAGGTAGAAATCAAGAAGGAGCATCAAGTGTTGATGGTTAACAAGACCACTAGTTTCAAGAAAAAGGCCAAAGGGAAGAAGAAGGGGAACTTCAAGAAGAACAGCAAACAAGTTGCTGCTCAAGAGAAGAAACCCAAGTCTGGACCTAAGCCTGAAACTGAGTGCTTCTACTGCAAGCAGACTGGACACTGGAAGCGGAACTGCCCCAAGTATTTGGCGGATAAGAAGGATGGCAAAGTGAACAAAGGTATATGTGATATACATGTTATTGATGTGTACCTTACTAATGCTCGCAGTAGTACCTGGGTATTTGATACTGGTTCTTTTGCTAATATTTGCAACTCGAAACAGGGACTACGGATTAAGCGAAGATTGGCTAAGGACGAGGTGATGATGCGCGTGGGAAATGGTTCCAAAGTCGATGTGATCGCGGTCGGCACGCTACCTCTACATCTACCATCGGGATTAGTTTTAGACCTAAATAATTGTTATTTGGTGCCAGCGTTGAGCATGAACATTATATCTGGATCTTGTTTGATGCGAGACGGTTATTCATTTAAATCAGAGAATAATGGTTGTTCTATTTATATGAGTAATATCTTTTATGGTCATGCACCCTTGAAGAGTGGTCTATTTTTATTGAATCTCGATAGTAGTGATACACATATTCATAGTGTTGAAACCAAAAGATGCAGAGTTGATAATGATAGTGCAACTTATTTGTGGCACTGCCGTTTAGGTCATATCGGTGTAAAGCGCATGAAGAAACTCCATACTGATGGGCTTTTGGAATCACTTGATTATGAATCACTTGGTACTTGCGAACCGTGCCTCATGGGCAAGATGACTAAAATGCCGTTCTCCGGAACTATGGAGCGAGCAACTGATTTGTTGGAAATCATACATACTGATGTTTGTGGTCCAATGAATGTTGAGGCTCGTGGCGGGTATCGTTATTTTCTCACCTTCACAGATGATTTGAGAAGATATGGGTATATCTACTTAATGAAACACAAGTATGAAACATTTGAAAACTTCAAGGAATTTCAGAGTGAAGTGGAAAATCATTGTAACAAGAAAATAAAGTTTCTACGATCTGATCGTGGAGGAGAACATTTGAGTTACGAGTTTGGTTTACATTTGAAACAATGCGGAATAGTTTCACAACTCACGCCACCCGGAACACCACAACGAAATGGTGTGTCCGAACGTCGTAATCGTACTTTACTAGATATGGTGCGATCTATGATGTATCTTACTGATTTACCGCTATCGTTCTGGGGTTATGCTTTAGATACGGCCGCATTCACGTTAAATAGGGCACCATCAAAATCCGTTGAGACGACGCCTTATGAACTGTGGTTTGGCAAGAAACCAAAGTTGTCATTTCTTAAAGTTTGGGGCTGCGATGCTTATGTGAAGAAACTTCAACCAGATAAGCTCGAACCTAAATCGGAGAAATGTGTCTTCATAGGATACCCAAAAGAGACTATTGGGTACACCTTCTATCACAGATCTGAGGGCAAGATTTTCGTTGCTAAAATCGGATCCTTTCTAGAGAAGGAGTTTCTCTCGAAAGAAGTGAGTGGGAGGAAAGTAGAAATTGATGAGGTAACTGTACCTGCTCCCTTATTGGAAAGTAGTTCATCACAAGAACCGGTTCCTGTGACAACTACACCAATTAGTGAGGAAGCTAATGATATTGATCATGAAACTTCAGATCAAGTTTCTACTGAACCTCGTAGGTCTACCAGAGTAAGATCCGCACCAGAGTGGTACGGTAATCCTATTCTGGAAGTCATGTTACTTGACCATGATGAACCTACGAACTATGAGGAAGCGATGATGAGCCCAGATTCCGCAAAATGGCTAGAGGCCATGAAATCTGAGATGGGATCCATGTATGAGAACAAAGTATGGACTTTGGTTGACTTGCCCGATGATCGGCAAGCCATTGAGAATAAATGGATCTTTAAGAAGAAGACTGACGTTGATGGTAATGTAACTGTCTATAAAGCTCGACTTGTTGCGAAAGGTTTTCGACAAGTTCAAGGGGTTGACTACGATGAGACTTTCTCACCCGTAGCGATGCTTAAGTCTGTCCGAATCATGTTAGCTATTGCTTCATTTCATGATTATGAAATTTGGCAAATGGATGTCAAAACTGCATTCCTGAATGGATTTCTGGAAGAAGAGTTGTATATGATGCAGCCAGAAGGTTTTGTTGATCCAATAGGTGCTAACAAAGTGTGCAAGCTCCAGCGATCCATTTATGGACTGGTGCAAGCATCTCGGAGTTGGAATAAACGCTTTGATAGTCTGATCAAAGCATATGATTTTATACAGACTTTTGGAGAAGCCTGTATTTACAAGAAAGTGAGTGGGAGCTCTGTAGCATTTCTGATATTATATGTAGATGACATATTATTAATTGGAAATGATATAGAATTTCTAGATAGCATAAAGGGATACTTGAATAAAAGTTTTTTAATGAAAGACCTCGGTGAAGCTGCTTACATATTGGGCATCAAGATTTATAGAGATAGATCAAGACACTTAATAGGACTTTCACAAAGCACATACCTTGATAAAATTTTGAAAAAGTTGAAAATGGATCAGGCAAAGAAAGGGTTCTTGCCCGTGCTACAAGGTGTGAAGTTGAGTCAGACTCAATGCCCGACCACAGCAGAAGATAGAGAGAAAATGAAAGATGTTCCCTATGCTTCCGCCATAGGCTCTATCATGTATGCAATGTTGTGTACCAGACCTGATGTATGCTTAGCAATAAGCTTGGCAGGAAGGTACCAAAGTAATCCAGGAGTGGATCACTGGACAGCGGTCAAGAACATCCTGAAATACCTGAAAAGGACTAAGGATATATTTCTCGTACATGGAGGTGACAAAGAGCTAGTCGTAAATGGTTACGTCGATGCAAGCTTTGACACTGATCCGGACGATTCTAAATCGCAAACCGGATACGTATTTTTATTAAACGGTGGAGCTGTAAGTTGGTGTAGTTCTAAACAAAGCGTCGTGGCGGGATCTACATGTGAAGCGGAGTACATAGCTGCTTCGGAAGCAGCAAATGAAGGAGTCTGGATGAAGGAGTTCATTTCCGATCTAGGTGTCATACCTAGTGCATCGGGACCAATGAAGATCTTCTGTGACAATACTGGTGCAATTGCCTTGGCAAAAAAAATCCAGATTTCACAAGAGGACCAAGCACATCAAGAGACGCTTCAATTCCATCCGGGACCAAGTCCAAGTGGGAGACATAGAGATTTGCAAGATACATACGGATCTGAATGTTGCAGACCCGTTGACTAAGCCTCTCTCACGAGCAAAACATGATCAGCACGAAGACTCCATGGGTGTTAGAATCATTACTATGTAATCTAGATTATTGACTCTAGTGCAAGTGGGAGACTGAAGGAAATATGCCCTAGAGGTAATAATAAAGTTATTATTTATTTCCTCATATCATGATAAATGTTTATTATTCATGCTAGAATTGTATTAACCGGAAACATAATACATGTGTGAATACATAGACAAACACAACGTCACTAGTATGCCTCTACTTGACTAGCTTATTAATCAAAGATGGTTATGTTTCCTAACCATAGACATGTGTTGTCATTTGATTAATGGGATCAAATCATTAGGAGAATGATGTGATTGACATGACCCATTCCGTTAGCCTAGCACTTGATCGTTTAGTATATTGCTATTGCTTTCTTCATAACTTATACATGTTCCTGTAACTATGAGATTATGCAACTCCCGTTTACTGGAGGAACACTTTGGGTACTACCAAACGTCACAACGTAACTGGGTGATTATAAAGGAGTACTACAGGTGTCTCCAAAGGTACATGTTGAGTTGGCGTATTTCGAGATTAGGTTTTGTCACTCCGATTGTCGGAGAGGTGTCTCTGGGCCCTCTAGGTAATGCACATCACTATAAGCCTTGCAAGCAATGTAGCTAATGAGTTAGTTACGGAATGATGCATTACATAACGAGTAAAGAGACTTGCCGGTAACGAGATTGAACTAGGTATTGGATACCGACGATCGAATCTCGGGCAAGTAACATACCGATGACAAAGGGAACAACGTATGTTGTTATGCGGTTTGACCGATAAAGATCTTCGTAGAATATGTAGGAACCAATATGGACATCCAGGTTCCGCTATTGGTTATTGACCGAGAATAGTTCTAGGTCATGTCTACATAGTTCTCGAACCCGTAGGGTCCGCACGCTTAACGTTACGATGATAGTTTTATTATGAGTTTATAAGTTTTGATGTACCGAAGTTTGTTCAGAGTCCCGGATGTGATCACGGACATGACGAGGAGTCTCGAAATGGTCGAGACATAAAGATTGATATATTGGAAGCCTATGTTTGGACATCGAAATAGTTCCGGGTGAAAACGGGATTTTACCGGAACACCCGGGGGTTACCGGAACCCTCCCGGGGGTTAATGGGCCTTAGTGGGCCATGAGGGAGAAGAGGAGGGCCGGCCAGGGCAGGCCGCGCGCCCCCTCCCCCCCTAGTCCGAATAGGACAAGGAAGGGGGGGCGGTGCCCCCCTTTCCTCTTTCCCTCCCCGCAAGTCCTAATCCAACTAGGAAAGGGGGGGAGTCCTACTCCCGGTGGGAGTAGGACTCCTCCGGAGCGCCTCCTCCTAGGGCCGGCCGCACCCCCCCTTGCTCCTTTATATATGGGGGTAGGGGGCACCCTAGAACACACAAGTTGATCTACGGATCGTTCCTTAGCCGTGTGCGGTGCCCCCCTCCACCATATTCCACCTCGGTCATATCGTCGCGGAGTTTAGGCGAAGCCCTGCGCCGGTAAGAACATCATCATCGTCACCACGCCGTCGTGCTGACGGAACTCATCCCCGACGCTTTGCTGGATTGGAGCTCGGGGATCGTTATCGAGCTGAACGTGTGCTGAACTCGGAGGTGCCGTACGTTCGGTACTTGGATCGGTCGGACCGTGAAGACGTATGACTACATCAACCGCGTTGTCATAAAGCTTCCGCTTACGGTCTACGAGGGTACGTGAACAATACTCTCCCCTCTCATTGCTATGCCATCACCATGATCTTGCGTGTGCGTAGGAAAATTTTGAAATTACTACATTCCCCAACAATAATTACTCCCTCCGTCCGGAAATACTTGTCCTAAAAATTGATAAAATAGATGTATCTATAACTAAAATAAGTCTAGATACAACAATTTTGAGGACAAGTATTTCCGGACGGAGGGAGTATCACTTAACATCATAACAAGATAACAATGAAGTATTGCTCAGACTATTCATTTTAAGAGAGAAATAACAAGATAACTGTAAATAATTATCACTTAACATCATAACAAGATAACAGTGCATGAATTTAACTTACCAAGCGTTTTCTTAACATACTCCCTCCTCAGATTCACCGGGAGCAAGCATCATATGCATTTCTTCTAGAGCTTTGGCAAATATGCTAGCGGCATTCACGATTTCAGTCCCAGTGAATCCAAGCCTTGATAATTCATTGATAGATTTCTCTTTAAACTTCTGTCTAGGATCTTCCTCCATTGCTTTCTCTTGGGCAATAGCTTCACGTTCCATTGTTGCTGCCATTTGGCCGACATTCTGAGTGACACTCTTCAGCTGGCTGTTTACATCTCCAAACATGGTGAGAAAAGGATCAGTTGATTCTGACCTACGGGACCCGTTACCTCTCTTTCTCTTCTTAGATTTTGTAGAATCAGCAGTGACATGGCTGTCAATAGACCGTCTAGGTGTCTCTCTTGATGTTCTGTCATCTTCCTCTTCATCATTTATCTCATCCTCGATGACAATCTCATTCTGCAAATTTGTTATAGCTTCACCAAAACCTTCCGCACCCTCCCCAGTAGCAATATCTTTGCTATAAATAGCAGCCAACTTATCAAAATAAGGGAACGGCACACCATACAAGCCCTTGGCCTCATTGTGAAGCTACAAAAGACAATAAGCATGGAAATCATATTTTGGTTAACTCTACTACAACCATAATCAATAGATAAAATATTGTTTAATAAGTTCCATACGTTCTCAGTTTTCTAGGTCATGCGGTGCGACAACTTACAAGGTAAAAAAATCATGCAGTGAACCAGAAAAGCACTTTCTCCAATCTATGTCTATGAAATAATGTGACTGGAAGGGAAAGGAGGTATCCAATAGGAACTCACTTCTAGTAGTAGTAATACAAGAGATATCAACTGGATACTCCATATGGCCATGAGTAGAAAAAGCAATGCAAAAATAATAGGCATCTGAAGTTATATACCTTACAATGTTCCTTGTATGATTGCTTCTCACACTAGATCATTTTCCTATTCTCATCCCAAGAAAACCCACTTCTTTTAAGCATAACTTCGATTGCTCCATATTTGGTCCTAAAGTATCTCACCCTTGACTCAATGTGTGGAGTAGCACTAAGACCACAACCAGGTACCTTTTCAGCCAACCTACTTTCCAGCACTGATGAATACCCATTCTTGAAACCATTATCACCTTTCCACCGTGGATCCAATGACAGCTCATAGAGTGCATTGACTAGTTCATCGTCCTCCATTGTTGTCCACTTTCTTTTGTTTTTCCCCCTGCCACGTGCAACACTTGAGCTATCCATGTTGTCCATACCTACAAAATGCACAAGTTAAATTAGTTCACGAGATATTCAGATTTCTATAATTAAAACAAGCATGTATGTACATCTGCAAACATCCACTGAAACACAAACCTTAGTGACCTCTAGCTCTATAGCTATTATACATCCCTTGAGAAAGAGTATTCCGAAAATTAGTCCACTCATTAGATGTTGATATATGAGTGATAAATTTAGGTTCATCATTCTCTCCCTCCAAGATTTCCATGTTATCTTGCATCATCCCATCCTCACCAGCGAGTGGATCCTCAGCCATATTTTGTAAAATCAGATTGTGTAAAAAAGCACATGCCATTATAATCCGGCAATGAGTTTTGATAGGAAAATATGACGGAGACCTCAAAATTGCCCACTGACCCTTGAGTCTTCCAAAGCATCTCTCAATAATATTTCTAGATCTAGCGTGCAACATATTAAAATATTCCTCTGTGCTGCGCGGTGGGTTTTGTGCAGTCCAACCACCTAGGTGGTACCTTTGACCTCGATAAGGAGCTAAAAATCCATTTGCATTTGTGTAGCCAGCATCAACAAGGTAGTATTGCCCTTGAGGGACTCGAAACCCATCCAACCTCGAAATAGCATCTCTAAGAACTCGACCATCATGCGCAGAACCCTCCCAGCCAGGTAATATATAAATAAACTTCATGTCAAGTGCACATACACCTAGCACATTTGTATCAATATCAGCCAGCCTTGACCTATACCTCCCTCTCAGATTAGCTGGGACGGTAACCTTGACGTGTGTGCCATCTAATGCACCCAAACAATTCTACAATATAGACATCAAGAGTGATATTAGTGTTTTATACTGCTAATCGGATTATATCATGTGACCGACACTAAAATTTTCATGTAGAGATCATTTACCTTGAAATACTTCCAATTATTATCCGTGCAATCTTCGGATATAGGCTCTGGTTTCTTAAGTAGTAGGTTATGCAGCTTCAGAACAGCCAGCAAACATCTATTGAAATTTTTGCTTATCGTCTCATCACTTCGATAAAAGAACTTCTTGATTGTTCTATTTTTTAGATGGTGTGATATTATGTAGAGAAATGTAGCCACTATCTCTTCGAGGGATGTATTCCTTGTGCCCTCTAGACCACCAGTAACTCTAACCATCTCACACAATTTGTGAAATGTCCTCCTGCTCCTGTATGCAAGCTACATCGCTATCGCCAATGAGTTGGTACAAGTGCGCGGCTCTAAGTTCCCTATTTCTAATCCTCTTTTCTATCTTCCACAACCTCCTTTTATAGACTAGTGCAAATAATAACCATACATAATAGTACATAAGCATGATGCTAATCGAAATATTCCTAAATGCTAAATTCCTCTGCCAAGATCTCATGGCCAAAGGAAGACGAGCCATAATGCTGAAAATAAAAATGCAGCACAAAATTATAAATATTGTGTATCTTGAAGTCATATGAGTATATATCAGCATATATGAGTATAGTACAATATATTTCCTAGCTCATGAAATTACTCTCAGCAAAACAACCAGCCTCACCACAGGGCAAGTGTAAAGCAATAGAGATGAAAAGGAAACACAACTCTAAACATGTTTCTTTTGCAACCTAACAAACTAAAACAGGATACATCACACTCTCTCACTGAGGCCACAACAGCGGTACAGTACAACATATGTGATCCACAAGAAACTGTAGAATCGAATTATTCTTTAAATAACAAGCAGCCTCTTCCCTAGCAAGGGCATGCATGACTCATATTATTCATATTATCTCTTCCATAGCTATTCTCTTATAGTATCACCCTCGGCAAAACAAAAGGGCACAAAAAAATCTAGCTAATACAGTAAGCATCAGATTTACAGTGAGATAGTACAGTACAATACAATATGAGCAATCCATGCAATTCTCAAGCATCAAATTCTGATTGAACAATAAGCAGCCTATATAAGCACAATACAATGCAGTGTGATCCAATACAACTACTTTATTTATCTATATCCAACAGAGAAAAGGATCTGACCACCTCATTTGTTTGGGACAACAAATCACAGTATGACGAGGAAGAAAAAATTACTGATTCCACCAAAGAATCCCTCAAAATATTCTAGTCATGCGCACATCCATGAACAGTACCCAAATCTCAACTGGTCGACTAAGTCTGAAGCCCTAACCAGAGTACAGTTCGACCAAAACGCTTGAATCTTCCAGATCGGAGAAAGGAAACGATAAATCCGGGTACTAGAGCACGAGAAGAAGAGGAGCGAGGGAAGAGGGGAGGTGGCGCACCGTGGTTCTTGTCGAAGATGCCGATCCAGGGAAGGTTTGCGTCGAGGAAAGAAAGGGGGGCAGTTGTTCGGGGCGGAGCTTGGAGAGGTCCGGCGCTGGATCTTGCGGCGGAGGAGGGAGAGGCTGGCGACCTACTCCGACGGCGAGGGGAGGCCGTGGCGGCGACGGGGAGAGCTCATGGTGGAGGCGAGGTCGGGACGAGCGGAGGAAGGGAAAGTGGATCTGATCACGGAGACGAGCGTTTTCTGTTTTACTCGGTGTGCCCTGTTTTGGGCTTTCCGAAGCAACGTATCCGATTACAGGGCAATCAAAACCGGCCCAGCCGAACCAAACGCCCGTAACGTTTTCGGGAAGCGATGTAATCGGGAGACAGTGCAAAATTGGCGAACCAAACGCGTCATTAGTTCATTCATCATCAATTTTGTATTTGGCTAACGAAGATACGACACTCCATCCTATATGGATGAACATGATTTTAGCTCACAATTTATACTTCAAGAGGACACATCGTAAAAAGGACGAACAATGGGACTCATGGTAATTAATTCAACTCAGTTGGGAACGCAAACATGTAGATCAAAAGGTCAATGGAATCTGGATTTGATCTGTTTCATCGTCGCCTCTTCATTAAGACAAAGCCCGCTGTTGTTCTCATTGTTAGGTTTCCATTGAATTTGAAGATCCTTGTTACGCACCTCTGATGTCGATGTCAGGCCTTAAAGACCGAACCAATGCAATCAATGGCATAAGCAATGCTCTAGTACTGTATTATGGCATCGTAGTAGGAAACAGATGCTAGTCTACACCAAACGAAAAGAGTAGGGTCAGAGCTCTATTAAAAGTACTTGCACTAAGTAATCCCAATAATTAAAACCCGATAACAAAAGCACAACATAATATTAACTTAAAAGAAAGCAATTATTGGCCATCAATTATGGAGCCAAACAAAGGTAGTATTATTCCAACAATTGTACCAATATGGTGTGGTCTCACGAGGTATTAACCCACGGGTTACCACTATAAAGTTAGTTATGGATTCCACTTTTCATGCTAAATCAGATGAAAGTAAAGGAATACAAACAGATTGCACCAACAATTTTCTCAAACCTGAGAAATATAAATTCTTAACTGGGCTATTGAGAAGGAATCATGCATGCGGAGCGTATGACCAGTTGAAGTAGAAGCTTTTAGTGTCACCAAAATATGTCTAGTTTTCCAAGATCTGACGTGCACAATTAATTGATTAGTCAAATGAAAAGCATGCCCAGAAAAAACATATGACTCCACTCATAATTTGTACTAAACAATCTGTACAATTCAAGTTATAGTAAGAGGATAAGAAAACAATTTTACCTCGTTCTTCAATTTCTTTTCATGGAATTCAGTACTTTCTAATAAATATATTACTTTTGGATGAGGAAGGAGAGCAATGTGTATCTTGATCTTCATTGCCACATTCAGGTATTGTCTGAAACACAACACAGTTAAGAACAGAACGAATACTTCATTTTCTCCTAATAGGTTTTGCCAAATCATCATGCGAAAGAATCAACCAAAAATTGCAAAAAGTAACCGAGAGAATGATGAACTGTTAATACAAACTCAGTGTGATCCGCCACACACCGGCGGTGGTTGATTCCCTGTGCAAACAGGACTGTAATGACCAAGGTTAATTGATGGAGCTTCACTTTTGCAAAAAAAAAAAAGAATAATCAATACATATGGTAACTTGGATAGTTCAGATACCGGGAATACTACCAAATTCAGCATGCACATTTACATGAAAGAAGATTAATAGCAAGCTATCTCCATCCATGTATATCTGCACAATCATAGACAAAGAAATACAAAATCATCATATTTAATTCATGGGATTTGCAGTTGTTCCTAAGGCCACAACGTGAGGCCTTTTGGGCATGATTAGCATCTGTACTAATGCGTACAACAAAAGGATTGACTAACTGAGACATATTCAGCCCAAATCGATCGATCAGATCCTGAGAATTGTTCCTAAAATAATTGGAAGAGCAAGTATCAGCTAGAGAAAATTAATTAAATGATAAATGTACAAACAAAATTCTTACTGATAGAATGCGGCCTCCTTGTCAAGACTCAAGGTTGACTATACTTGCACACTTGGGAAGACTATGTACCAGTAGGAGGCAGGAAACCGAATGCGTCTATGTATGCAGTGAGGGAAGACCAATAAAGATGGCTACTTGGGCGTCGGACGTACAACCTGACAGAGTGTGGGGATGAGTCCCAGCAGCAATATGTCATGGAGAACATGGAGGAGATCGGAGGGAGTTGCTCACCGGCGGTAGTGTGAGTGGTGTGGCCTAGACCCACCCATACAGGAGGATGATGGGATGAAATGAGGTGACGTGAAGCACACTTTAAAGGGCAATCCATCAGTTTCTTTTGAAGATGGCGGGGAAAGGAAGTGGAGCGCCATCATGAACATTATTAGGAGAGGGAGCGCCAAACATCAATTAGGCACCCAGATGCTTTTTGTTTTGAAAAAAAAAAACTGTCTCCCACACTGTTTGCTATAGATCGTCAGTGTAGGGCGGTGGAAGCAATGGACCGCACAGGGACTGAAGGATTAGGCTGTGTAAGGTTGGTCTGACATTTGTCTTAAGAAAAAAAATCATGAAGAACAGAGCACAGACCTTCAAGTTGACAGATACATTGAAGAGCAGAATTTGTGATCGCTGAATCGGCCGCGTCATCACTCGCGGGAGGAGCTGGACTCTGGCTGAGGCCAGCGCCCAGTCGGGGCAGCACCCGCGTCCGTATCATGGGTGAGCACGGCGTCGGCACCTCGCCACCAGAGCATCAAGGCATGGAAGGAAGCCAGCCCCGGAGCAACTCTGGACATGAGTTTCCTTGCCGGTCCAATTCCCGTGGAACCCCATGTTGTTGCCGCTCTTTTTCTCTCACTCGCACAAACAAAGGTGGAAGATGGAGCACACAATATTTCCGGCCCACAAACGCCTCCGCCGCACGAACGGCGCCTCGGCCGCACGAACGGCCTCACTTTACTGGGCACATACCCGGACGCGGCAATACACCGCAGCCTATCCAGAGGAGCTCTCTCACAACCGACCCGGCACATACCACGGTCCCGGCGGAGACTACCTCATCTCTGGCTCCTAGGCTTGGCTCATACCGGCGCACTTCGATCAGTACATGGGAGGGGTATTTATACCCGTGCACACACACCAGGCTAGCTACCACGCACGCACGCACGCACTGACTTGGCTTGCCGCTGCATGCACTCGGCCACACCGCAAGTCACGCACGCACTAGCCTAACAGCCACCACATTAGGCCACTAACCCATGCACTAACTGCTCACTGGAATATCTCCACAATCAACAAGATCCAGCTGTGCAGCTAACAACCATGCATGCATCAGCACAACGGCTCGTCCGCCATGCATGCACCGCTAAGTCAAGATTATAGCTATCAATTCCCCTTCTAATCTTGATATAGCTCACCATCAGCCATCGCCTTGTACTCGTTGCTGGCCATCCATCGCAGCGACGAAGTCGCCACGCCACCCGACCTCCGCACCGTGGCCATCGCGCTTCGTCCCTTGTTGTCGATGTTCCCGGCCACCGCGCCACGGCCGCCGCGGCCTCCATGCGGCCTCCACGCTACCACGCCACCACGCCGTGCTGCGCCGCCGCGCCACCATGCAGCGCCTCGACGGCCTCCGCGATCGCAGCACGTACGACGTCACCGCCCGCCGCCTCCGCCACGCGCCATGACAGCCGCAGCGCCACCCACCTCCATAGGCCGACACACGGCCCGGAGCTCCATCGTGCAGCCGCCGGTGAGCTTCGTCACCACCGCCACGCCTCCGGCACGGCGAACCCCACCCAAGACAACCAAGCTCATGATACCAAATGTTGTTGCCGCTCTCTTTCTCTCACTCGCACAAACGAAGGTGGAAGATGGAGCACACAATATTTCCGGCGCACAAACGCCTCCGCCGCACGAACGGCGCCTCGGCCGCACGAACGGCCTCACTTTACTGGGCACATACCCAGGCGCGGCAACACACCGCAGCCTATCCAGAGGAGCTCTCTGACAACCGACCCGGCACATACCACGGTCCCGGTGGAGACTACCTCATCTCTGGCTCCTAGGCTTGGCTCATACCGACGCACTTCGATCAGTAAATGGGAGGGGTATTTATACCCGTGCACACACACCAGGCTAGCTACCACGCACGCACGCACGCACTGACTTGGCTTGTCGCTGCATGCACTCGGCCACACCGCAAGTCACGCACGCACTAGCCTAACAGCCACCACATTAGGCCACTAACCCATGCACTAACTGCTCACTGGAATATCTCCACGATCAACAAGATCCAGCTGTGCAGCTAACAACCATGCATGCATCAGCACAATGGCTCGTCCGCCACGCACGCACCGCTAAGTCAAGATTATAGCTATCACCCCAGCGACGCTGGAGCCGGGCCGGCGGTCCCGTTGGAGGGGCGTCAGATGGGATCTTGGCCGCCGCGCTGAATGCAAAGGGGAGCCAGGCCAGCGGTTCTGGCTGAGGGGAGTTGGAAGGGAGCCCGGCCGCGGCGGCGTACATTCGCAGCCGCACCTAGCCGGGGCAGCGCGACGGACGTGAGATGGGATTGGTCGCCGCCCCGGACTGCACAAAGGGGAAAGGGGCGATGGGTTCGTCTGAAACATGGAGGGAGACATCCGCAGTTATCCTGGGGTTGGTCCTAATACTGGTAACTGATTGCTAACGTTGCTGCTTTGTACTGTAGTGGGTCCCGCATGTAAGTCAATAATGAAATGATGATGTGGCTGGTTTGCTGATGTGGATAGTTTGCATGTTAAGATAAATCACTTAGGATGAATCTCTTAGGTATATAGGATACATTGATGAGAGGAAGGAGGATATAAGGATATTGCATAACAAGCAGGTTGAGCCATCCTTTCTTACCCATGAAGGCGTGTCTTACAATGCTTTGTTTAAGCACATGCCTAACTACACCAAGTTCTATGGCGATGATTGGTGGAACTTTGCTCATAATTATGATCTTCGTGTTGGAGACCGTATAGAATTTTACTAGCCCCTTCTTCATAACATCAAGAAAGTAAGAGCGTCTTTCGAAGATTGGAAAATCTCCCATACTTGGAGAGAAGCAAACCAACCATTCGATTTGCAATTGACTATGCTTAGTAGTTGACATCTTTGGTCTTCACATTTTCCCTTCCATTTTGTAAAGTTAGTAGAAGAGGATGGATCCGGTAAATTGACGAATGTCAATCTTCATTTTTGTAGATTAATACCTGGTAGGGGTCGATCAGGCAAATACCAAAGTTGACCCCCGAACAGCTGTTGGCTGCTCTACTGATCTTCTCTCTCTTCAGAAAAACGGAACCTTCTCAAAGACTCCCTTTGCACTGAGAACACAATTTAGAACCCTCATTCTCACAGTGCCTGATGGGGGACTGAATCTGGTGATCGAACCTTATTGCGGTGAGAAAAGGTTGCTTCCATTGCCTCATGTTGGTAGGTATTTAATTTTTCAATTAATTTCTTTGCTGCTTTTTTACATACATGCCTGATGTTATATCTTGTTTACCTCACGGTGGATTTTATATCTTGTTCTAACTTGTATGTGTTGTTTTTCTAGCTCTCGATGATCTTTCTTTTGATGATTTTCAGCATGTTTAGTGTTGTGTCTACTCTTGGGATATTGAGCTTACGTACCACCAGACATGCTTCTTTCTGCATCGCCTCTTCAAAGACACATTCATTTGTTGTCGCCCGTTTTTCCATGTGTTGACACCAAGCAACACCAAAGATAATATCATGGTTAGTTATCTCTCTCCTTGTTAAAACACCCAGCATACTTTGTTGTGTATATAAACTCTACTGTATACTTATACAAAAATTATGCATGTTTTACCTTATTGAGTTAATTTTTCTTATATATATTCTTATAAAGAAATTATTGTTTAAAAATCAAATTGTTGAATTTTTTTTGCTTACAGGTTCCTAGTATTTAATGTTAAGCATTCAGTATGAAGTTTCAAGGTTTCTTATTGTCATCACATGATTTTCAGTAATCTCAAAAAGAAATAATTCATCAAACCAGGAATGCTTTGGTATGTCTTATTTTATTTATTTGCTTAATTATGAACTTGAACCTGCTGCCAATCTCATAGTGCAAGTAATGCATTTCTATTGTGAAAACATTGTCCTAACAAAATAGTTCACTATGGTGTTGCTCTCCTTTCTTGTTCTATATATTGATTGTTTTCACTTGCTATTTTGATAAGAAATTATATGTATATTAGTTTCAGTATTATGAAAATTATTGTTTCCGCACTCAACATATTTAGTATTCTTTGAATGTTCAAATGCGATATTAACCTTTTTATATTTATTTTATCCATGTTTCTTTTAGAAAATTCCAAAGAGTGTTGTTTCAACCTTAAAGAGGTGGGTGGATGTGCCTACCAATGCTAGGGTGACCCTTGAAGCTCTTGATGAACATACCCATGTCATCACTCCTTCATTATACTCCATGTGTGAAAAAAGACGACGGGATGGTGATTGAAAAGTCTTCCTTCAAAGAGTTATTGTCACCTGCATTCTTTGTTGAAGAGAATATTGTTCTAATCACCTTCAAAGAGCGTAACAATCATTCTTTGTCCATAGTATTTCAAGCATTGTATAACTGCTATTAGTACAGTAGTTGAAATGGAAGCAACGGTGGCTCTTAAGGACCTATTTGCCTGGTAGTTGAAATGGTCTTCTAGTTGTACAATGATGATCCCGTGTCGATCATCTTCCAGCACATTGCCTATTGCTGCTAGTTTGGTAGTTGAAATGGTACTCATGTAGCTGTTATGGACCGACTGGCTATTTGAACTCTGGGAATAATCTTTTGGATGAAATTAATGCTTTAGCTAGCACAAGCACAAGTCTGTTTTTTCTCTTGTAAGTTTTCTCAATTCTGAATCAAAATTCAACCAAGTGGGCATACATTTTTGGTCCAAAAACTATAATCACGTCTGTTCTTGAAATTCTTCAATCTCTTTCTAAAAAATCCTGTCCTAGATAATCCCCAAACAGGGTCCATGTTTGAATTGTGAGCTCTGTCATCTCAAGGATATCACAGTCTTTGCTGAAATATGTGTCTGCTCCATGATGTAACATGACTTGTCTAGAGTCACGACCGTGCATCTCATTGAGTGAACATGTGACTGGAAATATTCGAAACACAAATGCATGACCTCTGTTCCATATGGAGCCATGCCTCTCCTAGAGTTACAACCATACCTCCCGACAAATATATAGCACTTGAATAAATTTTGAATGACAAAGACACAACCATGCATCTTTTTCATATGCAAGCGCGCCTCTCATAGCTGTAAAGTTATGCCTCTCCGAGTGAATGTGTAACTGCAAAACATTTCAAACACAATAACAACATTTGAAATGCAAAGGCACGACCATGACACTTCTTAACGGTAATTTATTTAGAACAGAGACCCACAATCGTCACTCTCCTGCATGTACAACAATGCCTAGACTAGGTCCACGGACATGCCTATATGAGTAAATGTGTCTCTACTTAATATAATACAGTGGCACGACTAGCTTGACCATCGTGCCTCACTGGCTAAACGTGTTAGCACAAACATTTGGAAAAAAGAGGCACGCCCGTGACACCGTTGCATATACAACCGTGCCTCGAGTAGCTCCACGGTCGTGCCTCTCTCAGTAAACATCTTAGCATAAATATTTTTGAAACATAGACGCACGGTCGTGCCTCTACTTTCGATAAAACCATGCATCTCATAGCGACATTCCCGTGCCTCTCGCCATGTGAACGTGTGATTGGAAACACTACAAACATAAACAAACAACCGTGCCTTTTCTCAATATGGAATCATGCCTCTCCTAAAGTCAAGGGCGTGCCTCCCTAGTAATACATGTGCTTTGGAGACATTTGAAAGACAAAGGCAACGTCCGTGCCTATCTGCGTATGGAAGCGTGCCTCCCATAGCTTTAAGGCTCACTACAAGAAATATGTCAACTTATGACCTTATGTCAGTGACCCTCGAAGAATTGGTCATAAATTTATGACCATTTTAGACCAATTGGTCAAAAGTTGTCTGGGGGGCTCCAAACCCTAAACCATTGCGACCATTTTGGTCAGAAAGGTCATAATTTCCTTACACGAAATGGTCATAAAGCAAACAGCGCTAGTCCGCTGCCTTATTTCTAGTTGTTAACGACCAATATAGATGGTCATAGCCTTGTGTGGTGGGTTGCGATGACTAGGCGCCATCTCATCAGTTTTGCCTATGTGTCATGTCCATGTGGCAGTTTTTGCCCTAGGTTGTGAAGCAACCTATATTTCTGTCATGGCCAAAATTCCCAAACAAATCTCATAAATTCTTTGGGTCATATCTTCGTCAAATATGTAAAAACCTTCCTTGCCTAGTTCAAAAATAATTCAAAAATATTCATTTTCCTATTCTGTTCAGAACAACAGTTTGTGAAGGAAGTACCACTTTGGCATGTCCAAATAGCATCCATTTTCTACAGTGCTTTTCTATGCCCAAATAACCACCCTCCACCAAATTCCAGCTCAATCCATTCATTATTTTGAGCCGAGCTTCAACATTCATAGTTATGTCCAGTGTGGTAGTTTGCAAAGCAAGTACCACCTAGGCTCCTCCTTTTGAGCTGAAAATTTGTGAAAACGGTCTTCTTAGTAACTGATCATCCTCAGCCAAAACTCACGCCCAGTAGCCATGTACATTTCCCGTACCGCTAATCAAACACTTGGCTGCTAATTCATGTTTGAGCATCGATTGGTCTCCTCGTGAGAATCTTATGTTGTAATTTTCTTCCTAGCACCAACCTGGGGAGTGCCCAACCCACTAGACATGCCTAGGCCGCCCAGAACACATGGCAATGCCACGGTCACGCGGTGACCACGCGGCGGGCATGCGAGTTTACGCGCTCTAGAGTTGGGGCCCTCGGCCACCGCCCAAACCTCGACGTATCGCCACCAAACCATGTATTTATGATTAAATCGGTCCTTATGTAACTAGAAATTATTTTTGGAAAAAATAAATAGCAAACTATGAGGCAGCTGCAGTTCAAATTTGACCCGCTTCCAACTGAATCAGCGGGAATTTGTCTTTTTCACCAAAGGTGGATCAAAAATTTTGACACCCAACCATTTTGTCAATTGTGCATTAGATATGGCCTAGTATTTTATAAAAATGATTTGGTCCAATTTTACAACAATTATTTGGTAGTTCCTTCACAAAAAAACCTCCTTTCGGGCACTCGAAACATGTAAAATGGTTTTTTCGTCCAACGAAAATGAAAACTTCCTTAGGCAACATTGTTTTCCATTCCAATATGTACCCTTGTGCACAATATGAGATCATTTGAACAAACTATGCCATGAATGTGGCCATAAGATTGATTATTTGGCTTGAAAGCCATGAATCTTCACACCTGATAGCTCATTTCTGAGAACACTTTTTTAAAATAATTACCGTATTACAATTTTATTATTTTTCCTGGAAACTTGTTCACATATAATGACACAATGCGAAGGTTTTCCAATTTTTTGATTTTTTTGAATTTTTATGCCCGTTTCAAAATGCGGTCAAAACGGCGGGCTTGACCGTTCCTAGCTAGTGGTTGAATATTGGAATTTTTTTGGTGTTTCTATGATTAAATAGATACTTATGTACCTAGAAATGATTTTTGGAAAAAATAAATAGCAAACTATGAGGCAGCTGCAGTTCAAATTTGACCCGCTTCCAACTGAATCGGCGGGAATTTGTCTTTTTCACCAGAGGTGGATCAAAATTTTTGACACCCAACCATTTTGTCAATTGTGCATTAAATATGGCCTAGTATTTTATAAAAATGATTTGGTCCAATTTTGCAACAATTATTTGGTAGTTCCTTCACAACAAAACCTCCTTTCGGGCACTCGAAAAATGGAAAATGGTTTTTTCGTCCAACGAAAATGAAAACTTCCTTAGGCAACATTGTTTTCCATTCCAATATGCACCCTTGTGCACAATATGATATCATTTGAACAAACTATGCCATGAATGTGGCCATAAAATTGATCATTTGGCTTGAAAGCCATGAATCTTCACACTTGATAGCTCATTTCTGAGAACACTTTTTTAAAATAATTACTGTATTACAATTTTATTATTTTTCCTGGAAACTTGTTCACATATAATGACACAATGTGAAGGTTTTCCAATTTTTTGATTTTTTTGAATTTTTTATGCCCATTTCAAAATGCGGTCAAAACGGCGGGATTGACCGTTCCTAGCTAGTCGTTGAATATTGGAATTTTTTTGGTGTTTCTCTGATTAAATAGATACTTATGTACCTAGAAATGATTTTTGGAAAAAATAAATAGCAAACTATGAGGCAGCTGCAGTTCAAATTTGACCCGCTTCCAAGTGAATCGGCGGGAATTTGTCTTTTTCACCAGAGGTGGATCAAAATTTTTGACACCCAACCATTTTGTCAATTGTGCATTAAATATGGCCTAGTATTTTATAAAAATGATTTGGTCCAATTTTGCAACAATTATTTGGTAGTTCCTTCACAAAAAAAAAACTCCTTTCGGGCACTCGACAAATAGAAAATGGTTTTTTCGTCGAACGAAAATGAAAACTTCCTTAGGCAACATTGTTTTCCATTCCAATATGCACCCTTGTGCACAATATGACATCATTTGAACAAACTATGCCATGAATGTGGCCATAAGATTGATCATTTGGCTTGAAAGCCATGAATCTTCACACTTGATGGCTCATTTCTGAGAACACTTTTTAAAAATAATTACCGTATTATAATTTTATTATTTTTCCTAGAAACTTGTTCACATATAATGACACAATGCGAAGGTTTTCCAATTTTTTGATTTTTTTTGAATTTTTTATGCCCGTTTCAAAATGCGGTCAAAACGGCGGGCTTGACCGTTCCTAGCTAGTGGTTGAATATTGGAATTTTTTTGGTGTTTCTCTGATTAAATAGATACTTATGTACCTATAAATGATATTTGGAAAAAATAAATAGCAAACTATGAGGCAGCTGCAGTTCAAATTTGAACCGCTTCCAACTGAATCGGCGGGAATTTGTCTTTTTCACCAGAGGTGGATCAAAATTTTTGACACCCAACCATTTTGTCAATTGTGCATTAAATATGGCCTAGTATTTTATAAAAATGATTTGGTCCAATTTTGCAACAATTATTTGGTAGTTCCTTCACAAAAAACCCTCCTTTCGGGCACTCGAAAAATGGAAAATGGTTTTTTCGTCCAACGAAAATGAAAACTTCCTTAGGCAACATTGTTTTCCATTCCAATATGCACCCTTGTGCACAATATGAGATCATTTGAACAAACTATGCCATGAATGTGGCCATAAGATTGATCATTTGGCTTGAAAGCCATGAATCTTCACACTTGATAGCTCATTTCTGAGAACACTTTTTTAAAATAATTACCGTATTACAATTTTATTATTTTTCCTGTAAACTTGTTCACATATAATGACACAATGCGAAGGTTTTCCAATTTTTTGATTTTTTTGAATTTTTTATGCCCGTTTCATAATGCGGTCAAAACGGCGGGCTTGACCGTTCCTAGCTAGTGGTTGAATATTGGAATTTTTTTGGTGTTTCTCTGATTAAATAGATACTTATGTACCTAGAAATGATTTTTGGAAAAAATAAATAGCAAACTATGAGGCAGCTGCAGTTCAAATTTGAGCCGCTTCCAACTGAATCGGCGGGAATTTGTCTTTTTCACCAGAGGTGGATCAAAATTTTTGACACCCAACCATTTTGTAAATTGTGCATTAAATATGGCCTAGTATTTTCTAAAAATGATTTCGTCCAATTTTGCAACAATTATATGGTAGTTCCTTCACAAAAAAACCTCCTTTCGGGCACTCGAAAAATGGAAAATGGTTTTTTCGTCCAACGAAAATGAAAACTTCCTTAGGCTACATTGTTTGCCATTCCAATATGCACCCTTGTGCACAATATGAGATCATTTGAACAAACTATGCCATGAATGTGGCCATAAGATTGATCATTTGGCTTGAAAGCCATGAATCTTCACACTTGATAGCTCATTTCTGAGAACACTTTTTTAAAATAATTACCGTATTACAATTTTATTATTTTTCCTGGAAACTTGTTCACATATAATGACACAATGCGAAGGTTTTCCAATTTTTTAATTTTTTTGAATTTTTTATGCCCGTTTCAAAATGCGGTCAAAACGGCGGGCTTGACCGTTCCTAGCTAGTGGTTGAATATTGGAATTTTTTTGGTGTTTCTCTGATTAAATAGATATTTATGTACCTAGAAATGATTTTTGGAAAAAATAAATAGCAAACTATGAGGCAGTTGCAGTTCAAATTTGACCCGCTTCCAACTGAATTGGCGGGAATTTGTCTTTTTCACCAGAGGTGGATCAAAAATTTTGACACCCAACCATTTTGTCAATTGTGCATTAAATATGGCCTAGTATTTTATAAAAATGATTTGGTCCAATTTTGCAACAATTATTTGGTAGTTCCTTCACAAAAAAACCTCCTTTCGGGCACTCGAAAAATGGAAAATGGTTTTTTCGTCCAACGAAAATGAAAACTTCCTTAGGCAACATTGTTTGCCATTCCAATATGCACCCTTGTGCACAATATGAGATCATTTGAACAAACTATGCCATGAATGTGGCCATAAGATTGATCATTTGGCTTGAAAGCCATGAATCTTCACACTTGATGGCTCATTTCTAAGAACACTTTTTTAAAATAATTACCATATTATAATTTTATTATTTTTCCAGGAAACTTGTTCACATATAATGACACAATGCGAAGGTTTTCCAATTTTTTGATTTTTTTTGAATTTTTTATGCCCGTTTCAAAATACGGTCAAAACGGCGGGCTTAACCGTTCCTAGCTAGTGGTTGAATATTGGAATTTTTTTGGTGTTTCTCTGATTAAATAGATACTTATGTACCTATAAATGATTTTTGGAAAAAATAAATAGCAAACTATGAGGCAGCTGCAGTTCAAATTTGACCCGCTTCCACCTAAATCGGCGGCAATTTGTCTTTTTCACCAGAGGTGGATCAAAATTTTTGACACCCAACCATTTTGTCAATTGTGCATTAAATATGGCCTAGTATTTTATAAAAATGATTTGGTCCAATTTTGCAACAATTATTTGGTAGTTCCTTCACAAAAAACCTCCTTCGGGCACTCGAAAAATGGAAAATGGTTTTTTCGTCCAACGAAAATGAAAACTTCCTTAGGCAACATTGTTTGCCATTTCAATATGCGCCCTTGTGCACAATATGAGATCATTTGAACGAACTATGCCATGAATGTGGCCATAAGATTGATCATTTGGCTTGAAAGCCATTGATCTCCACACATGATAGCTCGTTTCTGAGAACACTTTTTTAAAATAATTACCGTATTACAATTTTGTTGGTTTTCCTAGGAACTTGGCCACATATGATGAAACAATGCGAAGGTTTCCCAATTTTTTGATTTTTTTTGAATTTTTTATACCCGTTTTAAAATGCGGTCAAAACGGTGGGAATGACCGTTCCTAGCTAGTGGTTGAATCTTGGAATTTTTTTGGTGTTTCTCTGATTAAATAGATACTTATGTACCTAGAAATGATTTTTGAAAAAAATAAATAGCAAACTATGAGGCAGTTGCAGTTCAAATTTGACCCGCTTCCACCTGAATCGGCGGGAATTTGTCTTTTTCACCAGAGGTGGATCAAATTTTTTTACACCCAACCATTTTGTCAATTGTGCATTAAATATGGCCTAGTATTTTATAAAAATGATTCGGTCCAGTTTTGCAACAATTATTTGGTAGTTCCTTCACAAAAAAACCTCCTTTCGGGCACTCAGAAAATGGAAAATGTTTTTTCGTCCAACGAAAATGAAAACTTCCTTAGGCAACATTGTTTGCCATTCTAATATGCACCATTGTGCACAATATGAGATCATTTGAACAAACTATGCCATGAATGTGGCCATAAGATTGATCATTTGGCTTGAAAGCCATTGATCTCCACACATGATAGCTCGTTTCTGAGAACACTTTTTTAAAATAATTGCCGTATTACAAGTTTGTTATTTTTCCTAGGAACTTGGACACATATGATGACACAATGCGAAGGTTTCCCAATTTTTTGATTTTTTTTGAATTTTTTATACCCGTTTCAAAATGCGGTCAAAACGGCGGGAATGACCGTTCCTAGCTAGTGGTTGAATCTTGGAATTTTTTTGGTGTTTCTCTGATTAAATAGATACTTATGTACCTAGAAATGATTTTTGAAAAAAATAAATAGCAAACTATGAGGCAGCTGCAGTTCAAATTTGACCCGCTTCCAACTAAATCGGCGGGAATTTGTCTTTTTCACCCGAGGTGGATCAAATTTTTTTACACCCAACCATTTTGTCAATTGTGCATTAAATATGTCCTAGTATTTTATAAAAATTATTTGGTCCAATTTTGCAACAATTATTTGGTAGGTCCTTCACAAAAAACCTCCTTTCGGGCACTCGAAAAATGGAAAATGGTTTTTTCGTCCAACGAAAATGAAAACTTCCTTAGGCAACATTGTTTGCCATTCTAATATGCACCCTTGTGCATAATATGAGATCATTTGAACAAACTATGCCATGAATGTGGCCATAAGATTGATCATTTGGCTTGAAAGCCATTGATCTCCACACATGATAGCTCGTTTCTGAGAATACTTTTTTAAAATAATTACCGTATTACAAGTTTATTATTTTTCCTGGAAACTTGTTCACAGATAATGACACAATGCGAAGGTTTCCCAATTTTTTGATTTTTTTTAAATTTTTTATACCCGTTTCAAAATGCGGTCAAAACGGCGGGCTTGACCGTTCCTAGCTAGTGGTTGAATATTGGAATTTTTTTGGTGTTTCTCTGATTAAATAGATACTTATGTACCTAGAAATGATTTTTGGAAAAAATAAATAGCAAACTACAAGGCAGCTGCAGTTCAAATTTGACCCGCTTCCAACTGAATCTGTGGGAATTTGTCTTTTTCACTAGAGGTGGATCAAAACTTTTGACACCCAACCATTTTGTCAATTGTGCATTAAATATGTCCTAGTATTTTGTAAAAATGATTTGGTACAATTTTGCAACAAATATATGATAGGTCCTTCACAAAAAAACCTCATTTCGTGCACTCAAAAATGATTAAAAATAGCTAGAAATATGAAAAATGCATACAAATTGGTCCTAATCCATAAAATGTGGTCTTACTCTAGTGAAAGCTTGTGTGGTGCCCTTTTGCATAATATTTTTTATAGCTACTTCATAAAATCCCTCTATTTTTAGTATTTGAAAACTATTTTACATCATTGATTTTCTGAACTAATCGTAACTCTGTCCACGGATCGATGACATGGCGTCCATCCATCCATCCATCCATCTCTCCATCCCACATCCATCCATCCATCTATCTACAGAAAAGAACAAAAAAAGAAAGAACAGGAGATACCCCCCACCCGCAGCCCAAACCCTAGCTCAGATCCCCTCCCCCGTCGCCCCCTTCCTCCCTCGTCCCCATCTCCTCCTCCCTTCCAGATCGCCGCCGCCACCTCCTCCTTTCCAGATCACCGCCTCCACCTCCCTCTGTCCGAGCTCCCCGACGGCCATGGCCTCCCCCACGCCCTGCCCCACGCCCTCCTCCTCTCTCCCATCCCCTTCCCTCACCGCGAGCCCTTCTTCCCCTACCCAGATCCACTAACCTCTCCTCCCTTCCTTCCGCCCGCCCGCCGCCTCCCTCTCTCTCCCCGATCCAGATCGACGCCGCCACCCCTCTCTAACCCTACCATCCCCTCGCCGGCGGCGGCGCCCTCCCTCCCTCGCCATCTCCTCCTCCCCTCCTCACGGCCGCCTCCACCATGCCACAAACCCCGACGACGGCCTCGTGTAGATCCCATCCTGCTCCTGTCCGGATCACGGCGCGGATCCCATCCTCTAATCCCGTAGAAGCTAGTGTAGCCACCCCACCTGCTCTCCTCTACTCCGGGATCCATCCATCCACTAGGTTTCTGCGGCCAGATCCGCCACCCTATCCTTCCCTGCGTCCAAGCCGGTGACGGACGCGGTCGACGAGACCAGCGACCCGCAGCTCTGCGCTCCGTACGCGTCTGACATCTACTCCTACCTCCGATCCATGGAGGTACGCGCCGTTCTTCCTCGGTCACATCGGTTTAATCAATTTCCTCGTTCGTCGCAAGGTTCTGATGAGCTGCGTGACTGCGTTACAGGTCCAGGCGAGACGGCGGCCGGCGGCGGATTACATCGAGAGGGTGCAGGTGGACGTCACCCCCAATATGCGCGGCATCCTCGTCGACTGGCTCGTCGAGGTCGCCGAGGAGTACAAGCTCGTCTCCGACACGCTCTACCTCACTGTCTCCTACATCGACCGCTTCCTCTTGTCCAACTCCCTCAACCGTCAGAAGCTGCAGCTCCTCGGCGTCTCTGCCATGCTCATTGCCTCGTAAGCCCCCGTTTTATCCTCATTTCTGTGCCGAGTGTTCAGTTAAATCAAGATATGAGCCTGACTTCAGATCCGTTGTGTGGATCCAGTAAGTACGAGGAGATCAGCCCCCCAAATGTGGAGGACTTCTGCTACATCACCGACAACACCTACATGAAGCAGGAGGTGTGTGTTCTTCTCTTGCTTGCTTGGTTCATTTGTGAGATCTTGCAATTGGACGACCCTAGCTAGAATGCTGATCTGGGTTCTTGTGTGCATGTGCAGCTATTAAGATGGAGAGGGGTGTACTAAACAATCTCAAGTTTGAGATGGGCAATCCTACCGCTAAGACCTTCCTAAGGTATATCACAAACCAAATTATTCTGAATTGTCATTGCCAACCCTGTTTGTTGCTACGAATGTGTTCCTAACTCTTTGTGTTCTGTTTGCTTCCTTCCCTATTTGCAGGATGTTCATCAAATTTGGCCAAGAAGAGAAGGTAATGGTCCACTACTCTCATACTACCTTTGAGCCACACTGCTGTTAAATTGGTTGATGTTCATCATGTGCATCGTTGTCTCCTCTGCTCCGGGTTTTATTCACTAAATAACTTCCCATGTTAGTAAAATTACATCATAAATAACTTCCCATGTAGTTCTTCTATTTTTAGTTTGGGTTCAAGTGATTGGTAGGCCTAGTGGCTGACGGTTTATGGGACTGACTACAACACAAAGGATGGAACAGGGGTATGTGCAGCAGTTTTCATAACCGACCACACATTATCAGGGGCAGAATGCACTTAATTTTAATCAGTTCCACTGACACCTAGCAATCCCTTAGCAATCCCTTCTTCTTTTCAAGTCTGGAATGCATTTTTTACTTGAATTCAGTAGACCAGATGTGCACACTTTGGCTGGCGTATGTACTACTATCTATCTCATTTGGCTATCAAAATTTGCATGTCTTCATAGAAAAGAGATAATTGTGTACTATGTCTTACTGCAAACTGAGGTTGATATCTCCCATTCGCAAACAAAAGAGAGGTTGATGTTTCCCATTAGTGTTCACTATTGTTTGGTACTACATCTTAAGACGGTTCTCTTATTGCCTTCCTCTAAGCTTAATTTAATTGGAGCTGCGCCAATTTAGAAAGGCTTCCGCATCTCTGTCTACCACATCTGTGAAAGTGTGAATCATGTCTCTATGCAATACCTGATATGATAACATGACCTGAACTAGAACTATTGGCTCCTTTACTTGCTCTGGTTTGGTTAAGACTGATGATACCATGGATGCACATTACTATTAAGTTTAAAAGTTCTGTTGAAACAAGGTGGAAGCATGTTCTTTCTAGCAAATGTTCTAGGCGCTGCCACACTTATATTTTAATTTTCTGTTATTTTCATTGTTGCTGCTCTGTATAACAAATGTACTGCTATCTATCTCATGGTGATCACTAAACTAAGGAGGCTTAACCTGATAATAACTTATTTTATGTTAATAGCCTACAATGTTGTCTTGGAGCTTATTGTCCAAAATAATACCTCTACTTTGTGTCCTTCAGGAATGCGTATCCTTCAGGACAACTCAAGCCCCTCCTCCTCTCCTGTACATGAATGTGAGATGCTGCGCATGCAAGATCTGAGCCAAATGGCATATTGTAATCTTTTTATTGCTGGTTTTTATGTACGATGTCATGAAGATGTACGTTTGAAATGTTGCTTTGGTAGCAAAATTGTATTCCTGTGTACATGCTGCTTTGACAGCAAAATTATGAAAATTTCTCAACAATATATCTGTGTAAAATTGTATTCCTGTGTACTGCGCCTGAAAAGGCTACAGCTAACTGATGATGACAACTGGGACCCATCTGACTAGTGGACCCTTCTTTTGGGAAAAAAAGAAAAACTAAATTCGTTTAGACAAAAAGGCCACAACCCAACAATAAAAAGGCTGCAATATTGGGCTTGGCCCATGTACCCAACCAAAAATTGACAGACAAAAAAAACACAAATAGGCTGAATTGTTGGGCTCGGCCCATGTAGAAAATCGAATTGGACCGGGCTGAATCTTGTGCCACATCAGCTTGCCACACTGGATGCCTACGTGGCCTGGGGGAGGTTGCTAGTGACCAAAACGCCACAGTAGGAATATTTTGGTCGTAAACGTCTTTGACCATTCCAGAAGAAAGGTCGCTATAGTCAGTTTACGACGGCCAGCTTTTGACCTTCTGTTTTTGGTCACAAAAAGGTCATAAATGGAAATTTGTGACCTTTCAGTGACCAATAGTGGTGGTCATAAGTTGACATATTTCTTGTAGTGGCTATGCCTTGCTAAGTGAATGTGTAACCGGAAAACATTTAAAACACAAGGGCACGTGCGTGGATGTGCTCCATGTGCTTATACATTTCAAACACAAATGCACGGTCGTGCCTCCAGTACCTTAACAGTCATGCCTCTCTGAGTGTACATGTCACTGTATACAATTCGAACACAAAAGTACGTCTGTGCCTCTACTCTATGAATAACCGTGCTTCTAGTATCTTCATGACCCTGCTTCTCTGTTGAAACAAACAAACACGACCGTGCCACTGATTTATGCATAATCGTGTCTCCACTAGCTCCACGACTGTGTCTCTCCGAGTGTCCATGTCAGGGGGAATCATGGGCAACACAAAGGCACACACATGCCTCTAATTTATGTATAATTGTGCCTCTCATAGATTGATATTTGTCCCAAAAAATATTTAAAACACAGATGCATAGTAGTGACTCTTCTACATCTGTAGAACAACGATGAATAATTGGGTTCATATTAGTTTTATATATCTGAATAACATTATATTCTACCATATATTTTAAATAACGTTTGGATACCACTATAAGCTACATAATTGTTCCACTTCACAGTCTATAAGTAACATCACTGCGGCAGAAGGCTGAAGATAACAACAAGATTCCAATCACGCTCTTTCAAGGTTATAGGCACCAAGCTATTTCCTTCCATATGCTTGAAGAAAATCACTGAAACCTTCCTTCTTGAACACCATTCTACCACCCAAGCCAATGAAATACGAACAAGGAGTGCTCACATATATATCATCATCGCGATAATCCAAAGTAACTTCAAGAGTTAAAAAGCCAGACCTAGAAACTGACACAAATTTCTTCAAACTCCTCACAACCATGCTCGGAATAACCTAACAAAAACACTAAATTATTAGAATTAACAAAATTAAAAGGCTATAAAAGAGAAAATAATAAATAATAAATAAATCGAAAAATAAAAAAACAAAGGAAAAAAATCTAACCATATGATGACCATTAACATTCATGGAATTAATCCAATGTATGAGAGGATATCAGAGTATATAGTTGTCATCAAAGAGTCGTCACGAAATACGACTGCTAATAATTCAGGTTGACACCACGAGTATAAAAACAAGTGCCAGCATGTTCCCTCTCATATTCACTCAGACCCTCGAGTGCTAAAAAACAAATTTAATAGGTTCAAGGGAACAGCAAAACATGTCAGGAGAAACAAGGTAAAAGTTTCTTTAAAAATAAACCTTACCAACAAAGGGTAAAGGGAACAACAGATCTCCACCTCGATAAAAATCAACACCAATCAACGTTCCATAGTGCTCGAGCATAACAATCATTATGTCATGATGACCGAGACCATAATCAGTCATCAGTCCCTCCCAGGAAGGACCATGGAATTTGCTGCTCATCCGACCATGACTAAACAGAACATCATATAATGCACCCTCACTGGTGTTAAGAGCAAACTCGGTATCTTTGTCACCCCTCCCAATGGCTAAAGCCCTTTACTGCTCAATGTACTGAGCAAGATGAGCTCTAACACTGCAAGGAACATACCACAAAAAGAATCAAAACAACCATCGTATTCAAAAAAACAAGACATAAAAGACCTTCCATTGAAAACAGCACCACCAACACTAAAATAAATAACCATGTGCGCCACCACAATTTTTAACACCAAAAAATGAACAAATAAAAATGTTAATCTTATAACACGCCTCGAACAGCGCCGATCCAGCACCACAGCGAACACATCTGCAGAAGAATCAAAAGAGGAACAATGGCCTCTTGGCATACAGCAAAAAGGGCAAGCCATACATGCAAAGAACAAAATGATTACTAAGAACTCATTGCAGAACCGAGTTGAAAGTTGACATTTGATAGCGTTGGAAGCCTTCGCCCATAATCACCCCATAAATCTCCATTGCCCGGAAATATAATGGAAAAAATAAAGAAAAACAAACAAAAACCAGGGAATCAACGGAGAACACAATTACCGTTGGCAATCAAGGGCCGCCATAGCCAGGTGGTAGCGGCGGGGACGACGACGGGGGCGAGGACAGCGACGGAGGACAAAAAGGAAGTAGAGCAAAAAGGCCAAGGCGTCGGCGTCGGGGATGGCACCACAAGAGAGAAACATATCAAAATTATAATAGAAAACCTTAAATGTTTAAGGACTAACGTGAAAAAAAGGGAAAACCAGGAAACGAAAACCAGAAACCAAAAAACATGAGAAAGCTCCTCCAGACAACAAGTGTCACGCGCGGAGCAAACCGGGAAAGTCTACCGAGCGGCCAGAACGCGATGCTTGTCATGCGTGGAGTACCCCCGACTGATCTTTGCAGGATTACTGCTCAACTATTGATTTCGGTTGTTTTCACTGTGGGTCATGCGAGGTATAGGCGCGCCCACAAAAGAGGTACTTTATTTTTTTCAGTGGAGGCAAAGGATGAAAGGAGGCCTCCGGTGGAAATCCTATAGGACGCACTTTGCGTCAAACTGACGGGGGATCGCACAAACGAGCCGACCTAGCGAGCGACTTGGGCCAGCCCATCGGTACATACAGTTTCCAGTTTCCGGTTTTGGGAACCTTCTAGAGGTTTCCCACCGGTTTTTACCGGTTTTGTGAACCTTCTGGAAGGTTCCTAAACCGATTTTTCAATTTCCCCTTTTCATTTTTTATTTTTTTTCTGCTTTTTCCTTTTCATGTCCTTTTTCTTTTTCCCTTTTCTATCTTTTTTTCTTTATTTCCTTTTCATTTTCTTTCATTTTCCTTTTCAAGTTAATTTCTTTTCTCAACAAATTTTATGCAATTTAAAATGTTTGTATTTCTTAAAATTTGTTTATTTTTCTAGAATTTGTTCCTATTTTCAAATTTTGTTCAGAAATTCCAAAAAATAGTATTTTAAATTTTGTTCAGTTAATTTCCAAAATGTATATAAATTCATAAAATATTACAATTTGTGAAAATGTTCGCATTTCTATTTTTTTTTCAAAATTCAAAAAATGTTTACAAATTTCCGAAATTGTTTCTGTTTTAAAAAATTGTTCACAAATACAAAAAATATTCATGTTTCCAAAATTTGTTCGTAAATTTATAAAATGGCCGTGTTTTGAAGTAATTGTTCATTTTATTAAAAAAATGTTCACTTTTTTACAAAAAATGTTCCTGTTTTCAAAATTTATTCACAAATTCAAAAAGTCCAAGTTTTCGTAATTTGTTCACAAATTGAAAAAATGTCTGCAAGAATTTCATAAAATATTCATAAATTCAAAATGTCAGTGTTTTAGCAATTTTGTTCCTGCTTTTAGAAAAAATGTTCGCATTTTGAAAAAGTTGTTCATAATTTTGAAAAATTGTTCAAACTTCCAAATTTGTTTGGGATTTTTTAAAATTGTTCTCTATTTCAAAATTTGTTCTCAAGATTCAAGAAATGTTCGTGCTTTAAAAAATTGTTCGCGCTTCCAAATTTGTTCGGGATTTTTCAAAATGGTTCTGTATTTCAAAATTTGTTCTCAAGATTCAAGAAATGTTCGTTCTTTAAAAAATTATTCGCGCTTCCAAATTTGTTCTCCATTTCAAAATTTGTTCTCAAGATTCAAAAAATATTTTGTGCTTTAAAAAATTGTTTGTGCTTCCAAATTTGTTCTCCTTTTTAAATTTTTTTCTCCTGATTCAAAACATGTTCGACTTTAAAGAAATGTCACAAATTCAAAAAATGTTTGGGAAGTTCAAAATTTGTTCGTTTGCAGAAATTTTATTTGCGTAATCGTACGTTCAAAATGTTTTGGGAAATTCAAAAATGTTTCGGCTTTCTAAATATATATACTTTTATGAAAAAGAAACCACGTTTGAAATTTCGAAAGAACTTCATTTTCTTTTTTCCGCGTATAGTTTATATTAACTGAGCTAGCATTTTTAGACAAGCAAGTAAATGAACAGAGTGGCTAGAGATGCGGTTCACTAGGTTGAGGTCGTGTGCTCAATCCCCCACACACATGTTTTCTGGAATGTTTTTTTTTTAACCGGGCATTACCCCTTTCCATTACTGCGACATAACGAAAATACATCAAATGTCTAGAGAAAGAGGCGGGAAAGGGGAAAGCGAGTTCAGGCATCGCCGGGAAACCCACTGTAAGCACTTGCCATCGAGATTACCTACTGTGGGGCGAAAACCCAGCGACACCATTACATCACATCATCAAACCAAAAGCTACCAGACAGTTTTAAGTACGCAAGGATAAAGGGCCTAAAACACCCAAACCACACAAAACCAGCCTAAACAGGCACACTCTCAGCGTAACAGCAGCAGGGACCATCACTTTTGCGCTTGGTCTTCTTCATATGTTCTAGCCTCTGCAGGCTCCATCATCCCAATGTGCCACGGCACAGATCTGCATCAGTCTTGAAGCATTGCCCTTCAACATGTTCGCTCCAGTCCTCAAGTCCTCTGCATCCTGTTGTTGTTTCATCAGCCCTGCCCAGTAACAAAGGAGAGCACAAGCAGAGAAAATGCATTCAAATGGGTTTCTGAGAGGTACAAATTCGAACGTAACTCTGTTACGACACGTCCAAATCGCCCAACATATGGCAGCAATGCCCACTGTGTGAAAAATCTCCCCTTCTGGGAAAAATGAGTGGCACCACACATATGCTTGCCATAGATTATTTGGGCATTGATCAGTTCCAAACATACAAGCCACCGCTCTCCAAGTTACCCTGGCCACTGGGCAGGTAAAAAAGAGATGCTGGGATGTCTCTTTTGCTGCACAAAAGGAGCATTTTGGATTTTTCTTCCACCCCCTGTGCTTCATTACATCCCTCGTCAAAATAGCATTTTGCGAAAGTTGCCACATAAAGATTTGGATCTTCAGAGGTATACTTGCCCTCCAGATCCAGTTATAATCACACCCCACAATATGCCTTTCCAAGAAAGTGTAAACAGAGCGGGTGGTGAAGTAAGTTTTAGACCCCAGCCGCCATATGATTTTGTCATCCTTACTGGGGACGCAAGTCTTACTGACTGTATCAACTATCTTCTGCCACTGTTTCCCCATTTCATAGTTTAGCTTTCTTCGAAAGAAAGACATGGGGTCAGCCGTAAGACATGTTTTGGCCACACATTCAGGAAAATTACATATAGAGAACAATCTGGGGAATTGTTCACAAAATGGAACTTGATCCCCAATAGGATCTCTCCAAAGCCTGGCAATATTACCAGATTGTACTACCACATGTCTGCCTGCCATATATAAATCTTTTACTTTCATAATTGCTTTCCAACAAGGGGAGTCACTGGATTTCCCTTTGACCGAGGCAATAGTATCTCTCCGAAGATATCTAGCCTTAATAATATCTTGCCATAAACCTTTTTTAGTCTCCAGTTTCCACCACCATTTGGTGAGCAAACTGAGATTCTGTTTATACAAATCTTTAACTCCTAGCCCCCCTTTATTTTTAGAGCGACAGATCCTGGTCCATTTAACCAAATAATACCTTTTCCTATTTTTAGATACTTGCCAGAAAAATCTCCTTCTATGCTTATCCAGTCTTGCAATCATAGTTTTTGACAGCAGGAACATGGACAGATAGTAAAAGGCAATGCTAGAGATATTAGCATTAAGCAGAGTAAGTCTACCTCCCGAAGAAGCATTACTCCCTAAACCGGACTCACATCTTTTAATATACCTCTCTTCCAAAAATTCCCAATCTACTCCTCTTAAAGTTGAGTAGCTCACTGGCACCCCCAGGTATTTCATGGGAAAGTGCCCAATTTGACAATTAAACATATCAGCATATGTTGTCAGAATATTATCATCTCCACCCACACACAAAATCTCACTCTTCTGAAAGTTGATTTTCAACCCTGACATCAATTCAAACATATAGAGCAGCATTTTCATATTTAAAGGTTTCTCAGGGTCATGCTCGATGCATAACTGTAGGATCGAAAGTATGTCTAGAGGGGGGGTGATTAGACTACTTGACAATATAAAAATTCTGCCTTTTGACAAAGGACCTCTACGAAAATTACCCTCACTAGACGCCATACTCTCCTAGGTTGTGAAACCAAGCTTATGGAGTCCAATGCAATGGAAACCAATACAATGGAGACCAAAGCTCTGATACCACTTGTAGGATCGAAAGTATGTCTAGAGGGGGGGTGATTAGACTACTTGACAATATAAAAATTCTGCCTTTTGACAAAGAACAGTTTTTGGCAGATTCACACTTATGATCAAGTCAAGCATCACCCTACACATGCAATTCTAGAGTATAGGCAGCGGAAAGTAAATTGCACATGTAGTAAAGAGAGGTGGAGAAGAGCAAACGCAATTTTGGAGACGCGGTGATTTTTCTCGTGGTTCCGATAGGTGGTGCTATCGTACTTCCACGTTGATGGAGACTTCAACCCACGGAGGGTAACGGATGCGCGAGTCCACGGAGGGCTCCACCCACGAAGGGTCCACGAAGAAGCAACCTTGTCTATTCCATCATGGCCTACGCCCACGGAGGGCTAGCCTTACTCGGGGTAGATCTTCACGAAGTAGGCGATCTCCTTGCCCTTACAAACTTCTTGGTTCAACTCCACATCTCGATGACGGAGGCTCCCAAGCGACACCTAACCAATCTAGGAGGCACCACCCTCCAAAAGGTAATAGATGTTGTAGATGATGATGAACTCCTTGCTCTTGTGCTTCAAATGATAATCTCCCCAACACTCAACTCTCCTCACTGATTTGGCTGTGGTGGAAGAAAGGATTGAGTGGAAAGCAACTTGGGAAGGCTAGAGATCAAGCTTCATATGGTGGGAGTGGAGCAACTTGATCTCAACACAAGGGTAGGTAGTTCTCTTCTCAGAAATATAAGGTAGGAGTGGTAGTTCTTTCTGATGGCTCTCTCCACGAATGAAGAGGGGGTGGAGGGGTATAAATAGCCTCCACACAAAATCCAACCGTTACACACATTTGAGCAATCTCGGTGGGACCGAAGTGGACAACTCGGTGAGACCGATAGTTCAAATAATGTGAACGTTGGGATTTTCGGTGGGACCGAAAATACAATCTCGGTTAGTCCGATTCGTGCAATGACAAGAGCATGCCAGTTTCGGTGGGCCGACTTCATCATCTCGGTGACACCGATTTGATGACAGAAGGTTACAGAAGCTTGGCAACTCATGTTTCGGTGAGACCGAGTTCAGAATCGGAAAATCCGAGTTTTCTAGGGTTTGGCTTATGGCTGAGGTGGTTCATCTCGGTGTGACTGAGTTTGGAATATCGGTGGGACCGAGACTACTTATGAGTGTATATGGCAGTGAAAATTGCTGATAGTTTAGGAGATGTATCACTAAGCACTTGAGCAACCAGATCATCATCATAACCTCATCCCCTTTTAATAGTATTGGCTTTTCCTATGGACTCAATGTGATCTTGGATCACTAAACCAAAAATGGAGTCTTGAGCTTTTGCCAATGCTTGCCTTAGCATTTTGGGGGGTCCACTTCTTCAGTCCTTTCCATACCCATATCACTGAACTCTCTGAAATGATTCTCAAGTAACTATTAGTTCAATGATATATATGTTGTTATTAATTACCAAAACCACCCGGGGATTAGTTGCACTTTCAATCTCCCCCTTTTTGGTAATTGATGACAACATATAGATCAAAGCTTCGACAAAGGATATAATCAATGAAAATATCGTCGCTTTGAGAAGTATGTGATAAGCAAGAGCTCCCCCTAAATTTGTGCATTATTTAAGATTTGCGTTTGAATGCAAATGCACAATCGATTAGGATCATGGGTCACTCTTCCATGTCACATACATCTTGGTGGAGCGCACAAAATGATAAGAATGAACAGCATGCACCCAATCACCAAGACATGAGTAAATGGTCATACGAGATAGGAATGGCATATGATAAGCATTAAGCACACATTAAAGCATAGTACGACCAAGCACTCATTAAGGTAGAATCAAACGGAGTATCAAACACACTGAATGTCTCGAAAACCAAAAGTATCTCAAAGAAACCGCAAAAGAACGAAAGAGCAAAAGCGCAAAGACAACAGCACTCTCTCTCTCGAAGTCCTATGATCTATACAATTTCTCCCCCTTTGGCAACAAGTTACCAAAAAGTTCGAAAAAGCATAAAGCTAAGCGTCACTGTGGACTCTGCTGGCGGCTCCCGTCTGGGTTGATGTCGGAGTGGATATGACAGCATCGGCGAAGACTTCAGCTGATGTCTGTGCTGGAGGAGTGGTCACTGGAGCTGGAGTTGGAGTAACTGCTGGAACTGTGGGAGGTGCTGAAGCTGTAGTCCTGGTGTCAGTCACTGGAATAGCAGCTGATCGGGGTCCTTTGGGAACCGGAGCAGTCTGTCGATGAGAATCCTGGACTAAGTCATCCTGCAACTCACGCATAAGCTCTTCCTTCTCCTGCTTTGCTTCCTCAATGTCTGCCTCGAGCTTGTTGACGGTCACTTGTACTTCAGTCAGCTTCACGTCCAGAGCGTGGATCTTGTCCTCAACAATCCTCTCTAAGCTCTCCTGAGACTGTACAATGCTGGCCAGGCATTGTTCAATCCTTTGAGTAGCTTCAAGTATTTGCTCTCCGAAACTCTTTGGTTTAGCTGCTGCTGCTGCTGCTTCCTTGTCAGCTTTGGCTTTCTTAGCAGCTTCGATCTTGGCTTGACCTTCAACAGATGTCGGATCCTCCTCATCCATCACAACAACATTGTCTTCATGCTCTGGCTGCAGGAGGCAAGCCACTTGGTGTACTCCTCTCACCATCATCAGATGAGCTACTAGGATCAGGACTAGTGCCTGCCTCTGGAATGTCTGCAATGGGTGTCTCTGACCTGTTCTGACTGTCACTGGCATCTGACATGGCTGACAACCTGTGAATAGATAAGGTGTAGGCAGAGAAGAAGAGTCATCACAAACTGCAGAAGTTTTTGCAAAAAAATGAGTTCAAATTCTAGTATTAGGTTTTCACAGAAGACATTTCGGTCAGACCGAGTTTAAGGTTCGGTGAATCCGAAATGTTAAACCGGGGCTTGGCACACCACTTTCGGTTTGACCGAAGTGGGTTTCGGTCCTGCCGAAAACACTAGGGTTTCACAGAATCTTCATTTCGGTCACACCGATTTTGCACAACTCGGTTGGACCGAAAGGTGCAGTGCAATGGCCATAGGCCAAATCGGTCATACCGAAATTATAAAATCGGTCTCACCGAGATGTGTTCCGCGGAAACCTAACCCTAAAACTTTTACTCGAATCTAGTTCAAACGAACTAATCTGGTGTACAGGAGGATTTCAATCGTGGCAAGATACTAGGCAATCCAAACGTGCATTGAATCGGAGATGGGAGCACGAGTGGGATCAAAACTCACCCTAACTTGGTGGAGTTTTTCTACGGCGGCAACGGCGCGGAGGAGATGTCCGTTGACGGTGACGGAGACCTGCGGCGAGGGCGCACAGGCGACGACGGCGACGATCCGGAGACCAAGGCGACGGCAGCAAGGGGTGTGGGGGCAAAACGTTTGAAGGAGGAATCAACGCGCGCGGCCCTCGGAATATATACCCCTTCGCTGTCGGTGGGACCGAGTTGTAAAACTCGGTGGCACCGAGATGGATAACTGCTAGGCAGTTATGCACTTCGGTCACGCCGAAAATCACAACTCGGTTTCACCGAGATGAAAACCTAGATCAGTCTAAATGCTTTTGGTTCGACCGAGTTTGAGTGAGTTGGTCTGACCGAAATCAATTAGAAGGTTTTGGAAATTAGCCCTTGACGGATCGGTGGCTCCGAGTGCTCCTCACCCGGAGGGTCCGAAAATGACTTGTTCAAAATTTGTGATGTAAGCATGAATAGAATTTGAGACAAGAAAGCATAGATAGCTAGGGGAGGTACTTAGGCATTCTTGTCCATCCATTTGGTCAGAAAAATCAAATCGACCAAAACAACAAATGGATGTCCTCGAATGGATAAAATCATGCATCCAACATGCTCACACAATAAGATAGCAAATGAAATATGTGTCAAACATGCACAACCAAAACTCTAGCAACTAACACACAATTTGTCGATGACTAGGTCATCTTTATATGAGTATATTGACTTAGGAGCCAAATGAGAACATTTGATCATAGGTCATACTCATCGTTTAAGCACAAGTGGGGTTACCACTTTTACATAAAGCATTGATGTGTTCACATCATTTGAAGATGCTTTAGCTCAATTTTTAGAGCAAAGCTCCCCTTAGATGTGAGAACCCCTTTTAAAGGGTCAAACTAACCTTGGGTTGTCGTAGAAGACTTCATGTAGATGTTGAAGATGTAGATGCTCAATGTTGATGGAGATCATCAAGAGTTGGGAGCTATCCTTTGGATTCGGGCACTTTCAATACCTACATGGGTTAGTCCCACAAGGAACAAACAAGGATATCCATGGACATAGATTGAACACAACAGATGATGTCCATGAAAGCAATGATTACCTTGTCCCTTGACAAACCAACAAGAGGGTTTGTGACTCCATGAACTAGTGCACGATGTGGAAGTTGATTGCACAAGTTTTTGCCAGAATGAATGTGAGTGAAGTATGTTGGCGGAGTCACCCTCAAGAACTTTCTAGTTCTTCTTCTTCGGGATCCACATCATCTTGATGGGAATCCTTGGGGTTGTAGTTGAGCTTGACGAAGTAGAACTTGACGTTTCCTTGGGAACCCACTTGACCATGGCTTGAGGTGCTTCAACAAATGCATCAATCTCCTCTTGAAGCTTGTCCTTGCCTTTTAGCTTGTGGTCTTGTGGTGGAAGGTCATCTTGAGCTTGTTCCGCATTGGAAGAAGTAGGATCATACTTCTCCTTTTGAGGAACAAACTGTGGAGTAGGATATTGACCTTCTTCCCACTCAACGCCTTCGGCGTTGAACTTTCGCTCAAAACCAATTCCTTGATTCTTCCGGTGCCTTCCTTGCTTGCGAACAATTTCCTCAAAGTTCTTGCTTCCGGCAAGGCTCTTGTAGACACCTTTCTCTATGATCCCTTTCAATAAACTATTTTCTTGCTCAAGTGTAACTTGGCTTGAAACATTGTTAGTGGAATCAAGAGAACTACTAGAAGTAACAACATTGGATTTAGCATGGTTATTGTTACTGCTAGAGGAAGAATTTTTCTTATGCTTGTCATGCTTAGTCTTAATGGGTGGCAAGAAATTAGACAAGAGAAGTCGTTTGGCAAGATATGAAGAACTCTTCTTTCGAAGATCGTCATTGATTGCTTTTAGAAACTCATGTTCTTGCTCTAGAGTGAGCTTCTCGAAGCGTAGCTTCTCATGAGATCTTAGGAGCTCTCTATGATCTTCTTGAGTTGTTTCATGAGCTAACTTAAGAGTGTTTAGTTCTTTAGTTAGACGCTCAATCTCCTTCATAGCATTGTCATTCGACTCTTCTCGACTATAAAGACTATTAGCATGTTCATCGTTACTAGGCTCACTGGATTTATCAAGCAAGAGCTCATCTTCACCAAGCAAGTCATCCTCATCACTATTGAAGTCAATGAATTCAGGGTGTGATACCTTGGGGCCTTTAGCCATGAAGCATCTTCCAATTCCCTCATTTGGTGAATCAAATAAGTCGTAGGAGTTGGAGTTGGAGGATACGAGAGCAAGACCGGCAACACCTTCATCTTGACTGTAGTCGGAGTCGGAGTGATAGCTTCCTTCGGATTGATTGTCGGAGTCGGAGCCGGAGACCCATTCACCTACATGAGCTTGATGTTTTCTTCTTGTGTAGCTCCTTGATGACTTGTCTTTCCTCTCCGAATCCTTGCTTCTCCGAGAGGGTCTTCGTTCATAACGATCATCTCTGCTCCTTCTCTCTTTCCGAGGTGACTCATCTCTTGAGCTTCTTCTTCTTGGAGATTCTTCTCTTCTCTTGTGGGGAGCCGTACACTCATTTGAGTAGTGTCCGGGTCTTCCACAGTTGTAGCAGTTTCGATCACGACTAGAAGATCTCTTTTCATCATATGATCTAGACTTTGAGCTTCTCTCTTTGCCTCTATTCTTGTAGAATTTGTTGAAGTTCTTGACCATTAGGCTTATCTCTTCATTGGAAACTAACTTGTCACTTGAGGTTGTGGGAGCATAACTTGTAGCTTTGTAAGCACCACTTGACTTGTTGTGAAGCTCTTCCTTATCCTTAAGTGTCATCTCATGAGCAACAATTCTTCCAATGACTTCGGTTGGCTTGAGATTCTTGTAGTTTGGCATCATTTGGATCAAAGTGCACACGGTGTCATACTTTCCATCCAAAGCTCTGAGAATCTTCTTGATGATGAATCGGTCGGTCATTTCTTCGCTTCCTAAGCTGGCAATCTCATTTGTGATGAGAGCAAGCCTAGAGTACATTTCAGCGACTCCTTCACCATCCTTCATCTTGAACTTGTCAAGTTGACCTTGAAGAATATCTAGCTTTGATTCCTTCACGGACTCGGTACCTTCGTGCATTTCAACCAAAGTATCCCAAATCTCTTTTGCATTCTCAAGACGGCTGATTTTGTTGAACTCCTCGGGACACAAGGCATTGAAGAGAATGTCACAAGCTTGAGCATTGTTTTGCAACATCCGCAATTCTTCCGTTGTAGCTTCGCGATCCGGAATTTTTCCTTCCTCGAAGAATTCACCTTGCATACCAACACAAATAATGCCCCATGCGGCTAGATTATGACCAAGAATATGCATTTTCATTTTATGCTTCCAACTAGCAAAATTTGTACCATCAAAGTAAGGACCTCTACGAAAATTACCCTCACTAGACGCCATACTCTCCTAGGTTGTGAAACCAAGCTTATGGAGTCCAATGCAATAGAAACCAATACAATGGAGACCAAAGCTCTGATACCACTTGTAGGATCGAAAGTATGTCTAGAGGAGGGGTGATTAGACTACTTGACAATATAAAAATTCTGCCTTTTGACAAAGAACAGTTTTTGGCAGATTCACACTTATGATCAAGTCAAGCATCACCCTACACATGCAATTCTAGAGTATAGGCAGCGGAAAGTAAATTGCACATGTAGTAAAGAGAGGTGGAGAAGAGCAAACGCAATTTTGGAGACGCGGTGATTTTTCTCGTGGTTCCGATAGGTGGTGCTATCGTACTTCCACGTTGATGGAGACTTCAACCCACGGAGGGTAACGGCTGCGCGAGTCCACGGAGGGCTCCACCCACGAAGGGTCCACGAAGAAGCAACCTTGTCTATTCCATCATGGCCTACGCCCACGGAGGGCTAGCCTTACTCGGGGTAGATCTTCACGAAGTAGGCGATCTCCTTGCCCTTACAAACTTCTTGGTTCAACTCCACATCTCGATGACGGAGGCTCCCAAGCGACACCTAACCAATCTAGGAGGCACCACCCTCCAAAAGGTAATAGATGTTGTAGATGATGATGAACTCCTTGCTCTTGTGCTTCAAATGATAATCTCCCCAACACTCAACTCTCCTCACTGATTTGGCTGTGGTGGAAGAAAGGATTGAGTGGAAAGCAACTTGGGAAGTCTAGAGATCAAGCTTCATATGGTGGGAGTGGAGCAACTTGATCTCAACACAAGGGTAGGTAGTTCTCTTCTCAGAAATATAAGGTAGGAGTGGTAGTTCTTTCTGATGGCTCTCTCCACGAATGAAGAGGGGGTGGAGGGGTATAAATAGCCTCCACACAAAATCCAACCGTTACACACATTTGAGCAATCTCGGTGGGACCGAAGTGGACAACTCGGTGAGACCGATAGTTCAAATAATGTGAACGTTGGGATTTTCGGTGGGACCGAAAATACAATCTCGGTTAGTCCGATTCGTGCAATGACAAGAGCATGCCAGTTTCGGTGGGCCGACTTCATCATCTCGGTGACACCGATTTGATGACAGAAGGTTACAGAAGCTTGGCAACTCATGTTTCGGTGAGACCGAGTTCAGAATCGGAAAATCCGAGTTTTCTAGGGTTTGGCTTATGGCTGAGGTGGTTCATCTCGGTGTGACTGAGTTTGGAATATCGGTGGGACCGAGACTACTTATGAGTGTATATGGCAGTGAAAATTGCTGATAGTTTAGGAGATGTATCACTAAGCACTTGAGCAACCAGATCATCATCATAACCTCATCCCCTTTTAATAGTATTGGCTTTTCCTATGGACTCAATGTGATCTTGGATCACTAAACCAAAAATGGAGTCTTGAGCTTTTGCCAATGCTTGCCTTAGCATTTTGGGGGGTCCACTTCTTCAGTCCTTGCCATACCCATATCACTGAACTCTCTGAAATGATTCTCAAGTAACTATTAGTTCAATGATATATATGTTGTTATTAATTACCAAAACCACCCGGGGATTAGTTGCACTTTCAATAACACTGTATCATCAGCATATTGCAAAATGGCCACACCGTTTTCCACTAATTCAGGGGCAAGCCCAGTAATCAATCCATTATTCTGCGCTTGACGCACCATCTTAGATAAACATTCAGCTGCAATATTGAACAAGAAGGGAGAGATGGAATCTCCTTGTCTAACCCCTTTATAACTTTGGAAATATGGGCCCAAAGTGTTGTTTAATTTGACACTAACCGTGCCATTTTGAATGATCTTCTTCATCCACCCACACCAAGTGGCACCGAAGCCTCTATTTTCTAAACTTTGGAGCAAAAATTCCCAATTCACCTTATCATAGGCTTTCTCGAAATCTAGTTTAATGACTACCCCTACTTTTTTCCTAGTGTGGGTGTAATGCAAGATCTCATGAAGGGACACGATCCCATCCATGATGTGCCTGTTCTTAATGAAGGCATTCTGGTGTTTACTGAACAACACATCAGCAAAGGGAGCTGCTCTATTGTCCAGAACTTTAGTGATCAATTTGTAGGGGCATCTAAGCAAGCATATGGGCCTGAATTGCTGAATCTTATTAGCTCCGTTAACTTTAGGGAGCAGGGTGATAATGCCATAGTTAAGCCTATGTACATCCAACCTCCCCTCATAAAATGCTAAGAAAAGATTCATAATATCTTTTTTAACAATCTCCCAACAATGCTGGTAAAACTCAGCAGGTATGTTGTCAGGCCCTGGGGCCCTATTACTTTTCATTGAGAACAGAGCATCTTTAACTTCTTCCTCAGAAAAAGGTCTAGTCAAGATCAAATTATCAGCCTCATCTAATCTCTCATTATCTCCCCAAATACCAGGGTCAAGTGAAAATATATTCCCAGGGGCTGGTCCAAACAAAGACTTATAAAAGTCAGTGGCATGCCTCAGAATATTATCCGTGCCTTCGATGGTAACATCACCCACATTCAAAGAATGAATGATGTTTTTCCTCTTGTGCCCATTTGCAATTTTTTGATAGTAGGCAGTATTACTATCTCCTTTAAGCAACCATCGTTCTCTAGATTGTTGTAGCAGAAATAGCTCCTCATTAATTAGAATTTCATTTAGCTCGACCAACAACTCAGTTTTCTTACAAAAGGTATCAGGATCAATATTTCCTTTCTCTTCCTCCTCCTCAATCAGTCTCAACTCTTCCCTGATATTCTTTTTTCTGATCCTTTCATGACCAAATTTGTTCGAGCCCCATCCTTTGAAGAATTTTTTGAACCGTTTCAATTTGATGTTTAGAACATCAATGGGGTCAGTAGCTTTCACATATTGATTCCAGATTTTCTCCACTAAGGGAAGAAACTCCTCTGATTTCAGCCAACTTAGTTCAAACCTAAACTCTCTTGTCTGTGGAGATCTAACAACATGGTTGTCAGAGGACAGCAAGAGTGCATTATGATCTGAAACATCTCTGACCAATTTCCTAATGTTAACTTGTGGGAAAATGTCCTCCCAATCATTACTCATAAGGACACGATCTAACTTTTCCAGGGTTGGATGAGATTGACCATTGGTCCATGTGTACATCCCCCCACTCATATAAACCTCACTCAAACACATAGCATTGATCACTGAGTTAAACAAATCAGAGTAAGTGGAATGTTCCCATGGTTTGTTTTTTTGGAATGTTTTACGGGCTGTTCTTTTAGTTTTTGCGTAGCAGTTCCTTCTTTATATATCACGTTGCTAATTTAGCACCAGAGTTAGCCTGGCGCACTGGCTAGATGCGCGGTCGCGTGTTCTGCTGGTTGCGGGTTCTAATCCAACAAAGGACCGTTTTTATTGTTCATTTTTCACGTTGCGTTACCTAAATGGGCCAGCCCAGCTCAGCTACTCCCTTTGCAAAGCATCGACAGTTTGCCGCAGTAAGCGGCACATAGGATGTCCCGCCTCCCCCGGTGGCTCTCTCACTGGGCTGTATCCCTCGGCCCACCTGGCGCAATAGCTCGGATGATCGAAAGATCTCGGCCGTCCAAGCTAGGTATCGCTTATAAACTCCCAACCCTAGCCTAAACCCCCGCTCCCCTCCCGCCGCATCCTCTTCGTCCTCCTCCTCCCCTCCGCCGCAGTGCAGGTTCGTTCCGTTCCCTCTGTCGCTCGCGTCATCTCACCTTCCCCGTCCGGTGGAAATCATCTCCTGTATTCCGGTGAATAGATCTGCCCCGGATTCCATGTCGCTCTGGTTCTTCGCGCGGTAGCAGTAGGTTCCTGATTTCCTCACGGATGCGTAGTGTTAGTTTATGATCCGCCACGCGTTCATGATCTTGCTTGTTAGCGTGCGCACTCATGCCGTGTTGCTCAGTAGTTTGGAGAGGTGACAACTTGTTGGGATTGTTTAGCTCGCGTGCTTACGTTGGTGTGGTGGATCGTGTGCAGGTAAGAAGGGGTCGAAATGGTGAAGCACAACAATGTTATCCCTAACGGCCACTTCAAGAAGCATTGGCAGAACTATGTCAAGACCTGGTTCAACCAGCCTGCCCGCAAGCAGAGGCGCCGCATTGGTGAGCAACCCTGCTCTTACATTGTTGCGTGTTTATCAGTCACTCACTTGTAACTGTACATGTCATGCATCACGCGATGGTAATTGCAGTGATATTAAGTGCTTAAATTCTCGTTAGTTAATTTATTACCCCTGCTAGAGTGATAGACAGAGCTATATGTGGTTGATTTTATCCCATATTGCGTGATCACATTGGCTCTCTGTCCTTCATCACCATCATTTGTATACACATTTAACAGTGCATACTGGCTCGTAATAACGAATGTTGTCCCTGAAAGTTATACCTGTGCTGAGTGTTCTGTTGAAAGCATTCTTGCTTATTTAGGCACCTCAATTATCTCCAGGCAGTATTCCTCGCCAGGTCAATCAATTGTTTCCAGCAAACCTATCTTCACTTCTGTACACAAACGCATGACAACTGTTAGACATGTCTGTTCAATACCATTTCTGGATTGATTTATTTTGAATTTTCGTGTACCTCTGATGCCATGCATGGAGTGATCTGACTCAGCATGTCTTCATATGCACACACTTGATCTTTAACATGTGATGATATGCCTGTAATTCCGTTTCGAAAAAAAAAATGATATGCCTGTGAGGCTGCTCAGCATCACTAGCCAGCTACCAACTTTTTGGGGGCTTGTTTTTGCTGCTTGACTAATTTCGAATAACCATCGTACAATTTGTATTTGTTCAGCTCGTCAAAAGAAGGCTGTGAAGATCTTCCCTCGCCCAACATCTGGTCCTCTTCGTCCCATTGTGCAATGCCAGACTCGGAAGTACAACATGAAGGCAAGGGCTGGGAGAGGCTTTACCCTTGAGGAGCTGAAGGTGACTTGTTTCTTCTATACTGTAAAAATCCTTTAAATCATGTCTCTTTCTCTGGTTTTCCTTTTTTTAATTAAATGTGGGAGAAAACTAATATACCCCTTGTTCAATATGTGTGGTTTCGTTTCCGCATCAGTTGCTGTCATGCATGTTTCTGGTAAATTGTTCTCATATTCGGCATTTGTTTTTTGTTATTAGTGAGTACTGATATTAGCAATAGTTTATTGTTCTTCCCTTCCTATAAGTGATGAACTGATGTTTCGCATGCAGACTCATATGCTAGCTTGGCGTGCCTTTAGTGTATCCTCCTTGCAATCCGATTATTCTATCCAGATGCTGCTGTCATTTCTCATGTATTATGTATCGTACTGTATCTTTCTGCTAATGTTCATTTATGCTGTAACTTGCAGTCAGCGGGCATCCCGAAGAAGCTAGCTCCTACTATTGGCATTTCTGTGGACCACCGCCGTAAAAACCGGTCACTTGAGGGTATGCAGTCTAACACTCAGAGACTCAAGACTTACAAGGCCAAGCTGGTTATCTTCCCAAGGCATGCTCGCAAGGTTAAGGTATGACTGGGGTTTATTGTTTGTGTACACCATTTTATGTTTTGTTATGTATTCTTCTGTTCATGACCATTATGCTCTTGTCTTAGGCTGGTGATTCTACCCCTGAGGAACTTGCCACAGCCACCCAGGTCCAGGGTGACTACATGCCTATTACTCGTGGTGAGAAGCGCTCGGTTGAGCTCATGAAGGTCACCGAGGAGATGAAGGCGTTCAAGGCCTACGGCAAGCTCCGTGTCGAGAGGATGAACCAGCGCCAGCTCGGTGCCCGCACGAAGAAAGCCGCCGAGGCAGAGAAGGAAGAAAAGAAGTGATAAGATATTTTGTTTCATTCTGCAGCTAGTGAATGTTATCATCGGGAACTTGTTCTAAATTTTGTTTTGGGGCTGGAAATAGAGACCAGCGGATGGCTTTGATACCTGGTACTTGTTTGCATGATATGCTGTTCAGTGTTACCCTTGTTGGCATAATTCGTGGAGGTCAACCAGTATTATTCTCTGATTTATACCCAAAATGCACTGGTCAAGCTATGACTGTTGTATTTCGTAAATTTTTGGTGGAAGTATTGACGGTTTGAATTAAGAGCAAGTTGCCCTTTTGACCAGACATGGAGTATCTACACTCAGCTCAAAACTCTCGTGGACAGTAAAATAAAAAAAAATCTAGCAAACTATGCTGAATTATCTTCTTGTGTCCAAAATTTTGCGATGAACGCCTGCGCAAAAATAACAAAATCAACATTTCAGAACTAGTCTTTTTGGAGTATCGGTTATTTTAGCCTAGATCTACATGAATGTGATTTCATCATGACAATTTGCATGCAGAAAACCAGCAGTGTTTGTCATAAAAGAAAAAAAAATCTGGTTTTTTGTCAAAATTTACTCTTAGGGGTGCGTTTGGACCATATATGTCTTTTTTTAGAAGATGCTAGCAGCTGTTTGCACCATTCTTTTCCACTGGAACTTCTTTGACGAAATCCTACAAACCGAATGCAAATTTAAGACACCATGTTTGCCCTCAGAAAATACATATTCCATTGTTGGCTTTATTGCTTGCGAGTGGCTTGTTCAAAGAAGAAAAAGAAAGGAATGGCTAAACGCAGCAAATAAAAAGCTGAAAGGCATGACCATCGATGTGGTTGTAGATGCCCATCATCTTTGTTGAATACAATTCATTTTTTGTTGGCGTCGGATGCTAAAAAAAGAAAACAAATTTCAGTTGCAATAATCTTTCTGGCTGGCATTCTATAACCACCCTTGAGTACTTCCCCATCCGGCCTCCCCCACCCCCCCTCCCTCGTTGCAAGCGACCATGGTAGCCGACGCTCGGTGGGATGGAGGTCCGGATCCTAGGCCTAGTGGTGAGTGTGTGTCTCTCTCCGACAAAAAAAAGTGATGTTGTGTTTTGGATCTTGTCCTAGTGGTTCTTCACCTCTTCCTTGGGGTCACGCTGGTGGCGAAGAGGCAGAGGCTAAGATAACCCCCAACGGTGAATCCTTCGGGGCATTCCTCAGCTGTCTCCATGGTGAAGCTTAGGCCTTTTCGGTTTTGTCCCCGCTTCTCTCTCTTTTTTTGCTGGAATAAATCCCAACCAGATGGTGCACTGGATGAGATGTTTTCTCCTGAAGAGATTGACCAGAAGGAGATGTACATGCGTGCCACTTGCAGGAGGTCTCTCTGCCGCCTACCTTCTCTTGAGGCCTCCAAGGTGGTGGATGAAGAGGAGTGGGGAAGCACCGAGCTCAAGATTAATGATTGAGTTCGAGCTCACCAACAGAGGATTCCATAGTGGAGCGATGTTGTGCTTTCAGCTGCCGGTCTTCATTGAGCCTCTCCTTCTTCTGGCCGAAGGGCGAACATCCCCTTTCCTCCAGGATTTTTAAGATAACTAGTATGAGTTAGTGTTGCAATTAGCATGAAGTAACATTGTGTAATTAGTGCTTAGTGCCAGAATATAGGACTAGAGTCCTCTCTTGATTATCCATAATCTATTCATTTGTAACTGATGTTGTAATTCAAGCTATATAAACAAAGCACTACTGTAACGCCCCGAATCCGATGCGCCAGGTGTCTTTTAGTTATTCTCCATCGTTTCCATGTCATTTGCTTGCGTGTTGCATTTTGCCATGTCATCATCTGCATTTCATCTGCATGTTTTTTAAAACTTGCATCCGTTCAGGTTTCCCCGTTTCGCTCCGTTGTCCGTTCCGAGCACAGACACACTCGCATGCACCCGTCGCCCCTCCCAGACCTTGTTTCGTGAGCCACAGAAAAACGTTCTCGGAATGGGCCGAGATTTGCCGAGTGGCCTTGGTATATCAGCGGTAGACTGCCCGTCAAATTTCGTTCCATTTGGAGGTCGTTTGATGCCCAAACGGTTAACCGAGTTAACCGAAACCCCCTTTTCTTTTGCAGCCCAGCACCCCTTCACACAGCCCACCTAGCCCATCTAAACCCCCTCCATGCTCTCCGCTATTCGGCCACGATCGTGTGGGCGAAAACCGCACCTCATTTGGACTCTCCTAGCTCCCTCTACCTATAAAAACGTCCCCTCCCCCTTCATTTTCGGGCAAAACCCTAGTCTCCACCTACCTCCGCCGCTGGACATGTCCGTTTCCCGCCGGACGAAACCGCGCCGCCGCCCCGATCGCCTCCCCTCGCGCCACGTGGCCCCGGCCACCGCGCGCCGCCGCCGGCCCGCCAGGCCCGGGGCGGGCCCGCCGAGCCCATCGGGGCCCGCCGCCTCGCGCCTCCCGTCGGCGACCTCGCGCCGCCGCGGAATCTGCCCGCGCCTCCTGTTCGCCGCCCCGCCGCCTCGCCTCGCTTCGCCGCCGCCCACCGCTCCGGCTCCGCCGCCGCCGTGCCTCCCACCGATAGCCGCATCGCCGCCCGCTCGTCCGGACTCCACCGCCGGCCTCCTCCTCGCCTCCGGCCACCACACCATCCACCACCGCCGGCCCTCGCCTCCACCGCGCCAGATCTGGCGGGATCCGGCCAGATCCGCCGCCCCCGAGCTCCGGCCGTCTTCCCCGTCAACTCCGGCGAGTTCTCCGACGAACCTTGGGATCCATGCCCGGAAACCCTAGATCTGCGAGGTTGAATTTTCTCCAAGTCTCGAAGTTTTCAACATTTTGTTGCCCTGTTCATCATGCCATATCTCCATGTCCGTGGCTCCGATTTGTGCATATGATATGTCAAAATGTTCATCTCAGAGTGCTCTTCATGATGGAGTAGTTTTCATGCATACTAGGATTCATCTTGATGTCTTAACCTTCGTTGCAAAACTGCTAAATGATATAAACTGCTGTAATCTGCTGGTTGTTAACTTTATGTTTGCATCTTGTGAGTGCCATAACTTTGTCCCTGTTGATGCTATGGTGATGATCTTGATATACACATGTTCTACTCTTCGTTCTCTTCGTGTTGGTGTGCTTTGCATTCATATTAGGGTGCGTCTTGACATATTAATCCCTGTTGCAAAAGTGCATGTTGCTGTTAACTGCTGAAAACTGCTATAACTTGCTGATTTGTCATTTTTGTTGCATTTTGTGTGTGCATCCTATGAGCATGATGTCTACATATTTTAGGAGCATTTGCATGCCATGTTTACAGTGACGCCATCCATGTGTTTTTATATGCCCTTTAGTGAGTGCATCCAGCTTGTGAAGTGGACTACTTGCTGTTAATGTTTTGTCAATGCTGAATCTGTCATATCATGTGGCCATGTTTTCTTGATGCTACCAATTAATCCATACATAATCTTGAGATGCTTATTTAACATGTTTTGATGTATATGTTATTCTATATCATGCCATGCCTTTTGATGCCCTATATATGTCCTGTAGCATATGTTTTCATTGCCATGAACATGCTTATATAATGTTCCAGATTTCTGTTAACTTCATGAAGCCTTGTTGTGAGCTTGTTATTGAGTGATCCATGCCTATTCTGGTGATTCTCCAATTACATATTTTGTAGTATGCTATGAGTCCTATGTTACCATGCCATGGTTGTTAATTGTGGATGTCACATGCCTCTGTTCCATGCTTGCAAATATGCTATTATAATGTTGCTGTTTTACACTTGCTAAAACTGTTTCAACATTCAATCTTGTCTCGTTGGTTCCCACTAATCCATGAGCCATATGTATAAGATGCCATGACGTTATTTGCTCTTTGTTATTTTTACTTTGATTCCATGCCCCTGGTTGCTATATAAACTTGTTGTAGCTTGTCTCTTTCTTGCTCTCAAGTTGCCATCATATTAACTCTGCTCATGCATTTACTCCTGTGTTATAAAGTTGCATTTTGCATTGATCATCTTGGTTTAATCTTGATGCCTATGAACCTGAACCTAATGATATTTGAATTATGTTATCTGTACTTGAAGTGCATGTCAAGTTTGTGCTCATATGATTCCTGTAGCATGTTGTTTTCATGTTTGCAAAGTACCTACTTGCTGTTTTGGGTAGATTGTTGTTATATCTTGAGTGGAGTGTATGTGTTACACCGTTGCTCCGTCTTGAGCATGCTCTATATGAAACTTGCTTAGAATTGCATGTAGTTTCATATTATCATGTTGCATCCTTATTTTGAGGTGTTTGCTTGATGTTTGGATGCATTTTGCATCAATGCCATGGTTGACTTGTTTTGCTCATATCTTCTAGGCCGTAGCTCTGAACTAAATGAACTTTATATGTAACTTGACTAGAATTTCGTGTAGACCATCATGATGCTATTTAACTTGCTGTTTAACAACTTCAACTTAATGTTTGTTCAGATCTGGACCAATTTCGAAATTTGCATATGAGGACTTACCAGATTAGTTATATGTTGTTCCCGACCTCATTTAAACTTGCTTTGGTGTGTTGTTCTTGTATGCATCATCTCTTGCCATGAGTAGCATCATATAGTCTTGTCATGCATCATACTTGGTTGAGCATCATGTCATGCTTATGTGTTGTGTGTTTACCATGTTGTTTGCTTCTTTCCGGTTGTGCTTCTTCTCGATAGTTCCTGTTTCGTTGCGATTGTGAGGATTTGTTCATCTACGCTTGGTTCGTCTTCTCCCGTTCGTCTTCTTCATGGACTCGTTCTTCTTCCTAACGGGATTTCAGGCAAGATGACTGTCACCTTGGATCACACTACTATCATTGCTATGCTAGTTGCTTCATTCTATTGCTATGCTGCACTACCTATCACTTGCTTATCAAGCCTCCCAAATTGCCCTGTCAGCCTCTAACCTTTTCACCCTACCTAGCAAACCGTTGTTTGGCTATGTTACCGCTTTTTCTCAGCCCCTCTTATAGCGTTGTTAGTTGCAGGTGAAGTTGAAGATTGCTCCATGTTGGAATAGGATTATGTTGGGATGTCACAATATCTCTTATTTAATTAATGCATCTATATACTTGGTAAAGGGTGGAAGGCTCGGCCTTATGCCTGGTGTTTTGTTCCACTCTTGCCGCCCTAGTTTTCGTCATACCAGTGTTATGTTCCTTGATTTTGCGTCCCTAACACAGTGAGGGGTATGGGACCCTCTTGACAGTTCGCTTTGAATAAAACTCTTCCAGCAAGGCCCAACATTGGTTTTAACATTTGCCATGATAATACTTAAACTAAATAATAAATTTGCATAGGGCGTCATGAACCCGAGGATTTTCTACATAGCAGGGGGGCCAGCGCTGATGGTGTTGGTCCCAAATGGGCAGGCTGCGGGGCCACCACAGGGTAACCCGAGGATCTGGTTTTACTCGTAGGCTGACATATCCGGACGTGTCCTGAGACTAGATACGCGCGGCTACTATCAGGGTGTCGACACGCCGGGAGGCTTTGCTGGATTAGTTTTACCATTGTCGAAATGTCTTGTGCACCGGGATCCCAAGTCTGATCGAATGTCCCGTGATGGAGGATTGTCTCCGCGGATCGTGAGCTTATAATGGGCTAAGTTGGGACACCCCTGCAGGGTTTAAACTTTCGAAAGCCGTGCCCGCGGTTATGTGGCAGATGGGAATTTTTAATGTCCGGTTGTAGAGAACTTGACACCAGATTCAAATTAAAATACACCAACCGTGTGCGTAGCCGTGATGGTCTCTTTTCGGGTGATTTCGAGAAGAGAACACAGTGGGGTTATGTTTGAACGTAAGTAGTTCAGGATCACTTCTTGATCATTACTAGTTTGCGACCGTTTGCGTAGCTTCTCATCTTATTCTTGTACTCGTAAGATAGCCACCATATCATGCTTCGTCGCTGCGGCAACCTCACCACTATCCATTCCATACCCATTAAGCTTTGCTAGTCTTGATACCCATGGTAATGGGATTGCTGAGTCCTCGTGGCTCACAGATTACTACAACAACAGTTGCAGGTACAGGTACGATGATCATGATGTGAGAGCGATGCTTGCTTGCTTTGAGTTCTTCTTCTGCTTCGTCGTTCAGGGGATAGGTTCCTGGTCGGCAGCCTGGGCTAGCAGGGTGGATGTCGTTTGAGTTTCTGTTTGTGTTTCATCCGTAGTCGGATGTTGCTCTTGTATGATGATGTTGTATTTGTGTGGCATTGTATGCCTCTTGTATGTATCCCCAAATATTATGTAATGGTACGATATTAATGATATCCACCTTGCAAAAGCGTCTCCAATATGCGCTTCTATCCTTGGTGGGACCTTCGAGTTCCTTTAGGATATGGTCGCATATTGGGCGTGACAACTACCTAGTCAGGTTTATCACGGCTTAAATAACAACACTAGAGTTTACATGGTATCAGAGCCATCTGACCAATGTTTACTTCTTCCTCCTCTCTCATGGGTACCGTGCCAGCGACCACCACCGTCGTCACCGTGTGTCTCTCCTGCGACAACCATCTCATGTGGAAGGCACAACTCCTCACCTTTCTGCGCACCTACAATCTCCTCGGCATCGTGTCCGACGGAGAGATGGCCCCTGCTCCAACCATGGAACAGATCATGAGCACATGCAAAGGCCGCACCACCACTCAGGTGGAAAATCCGGAATACAAAATCTGGTACTGCAAGGACCAAATGATCCTCGGCGGCATCCTCTCCACCGTTAGTGAGGACATCTTGCCATACGTCATGGCTGTGACCTCAGCGACCGAGGCGTGGGGCAGCTAGGGCGGATGTTTGCATTGCGCTCCCGTGCTCACCTTGTTTGGATACACGCACAACTGCATGCTTCGAAGAGACGCGACATGATGGGAACAAACTACTTCAAGATGAAGAAGACCTTGGCTGACACACCTGCGCCCATTGGACAAGCCCTTCATGCTGATGAGATAGTTTCTTACATGTTGTCAGGCCTTAGAGCGGAGTACGAGTCCCTCGTGCACTCACTGAATGTGAAGCCTAGTTTGACTCTTGATGATGTCTACGCTACTCTTCTTGGCCATCAGCATCATCATGAGCAGTACAACTTCGACCTCCAGCTTGGCTCAAGCTCCTCGGCTAGCCACGCCGGTGTCGGCTCCAACCACTCCGCCAACTTCTTACTCAAAACCCCGGGATGCAACAATCAAGGTGTACAAGGTCATGGAATTATGGTGGCGGTCAAAGCTGCGACAATGGCAAAAATGGTCATATCGGAGGTCGTGGCTATGGTGGCAACAACGGAAATGGTGGGGGCCAGCGCCCCACATGCTAGCCGTGTGCCATAAAAGGGCATGTTGCCCTGAATTGACGCAAGTGCTTTGGCTCCTCATTCCATGGCGATGAGGAGCAACACTTGGCAAATATCATCGGAACTAGCGTCAGGTACCAGGCTGATCCTAACCATCACTCGAACATAGGCGCAACGAACCATATCACCTGCGACTTGGATCGCCTCTCCTGTCATGAGTGCTACAACGGCAACGACACCGTCCAAGTTGGAAACGGAGTAGGTTTGCACATGGAACATATTGGTCAAAGTTCTATTAATACTTCCATTGCTAAACCTCTTCTTCCATGAAACATACTTCATGTTCCCCATATAAAAAATAATCTCATCTCCATCCGTAAACTTACCAAAGACAATGTGTTCGTTGAATTTCACCCTGATATTTTTCATTAATTATCAAGCATGGAAGACAAGCCTACTCCAAGGCAGATGTAGAGTGGGCCTCTAACCCATTCCGCTATCCACCCTCCACCATGTCAAGGCTGCCGTGCTTGCATCGGTCAATAAAAAGCAATGGTGTCATCGCCTCGGTCACCCATCGTCCCAAGTCGTTCAGCCAATTCTTAGTTTGAATGAACTTTCGTACAATCGGACTCATGATGCATCTGTTTGTGATGCATGCCAACACGCAAAGAGTCACGAACTTCCGTATGGTTCGCCTAGTTGTTCCGCAAAATTTCCTTTGGAACTCATATATTCCGATGTATGGGTCATGATACTATTTCAGTTGGTGGTTATAAATATTATGTCTCTTTTATCGATGCATTTAGCAAATCCACTTGGATCTATTTGTTGTGTGCTAAATCTGATGTTGAGGCAATTTTCAATCGTTTCAAGCCCATGTTGAACGCCTTGTTAACAGAAAAATTCAGTGCATTCAATCTGATTAGGGAGGAGAATATCAATGATGACCACAAGTATAGGGGATCAATTGTAGTCCTTTCGATAAGTAAGAGTGTCGAACCCAACAAGGAGAAGAAAGAAATTACAAGTGGTTTTCAGCAAGGTAATTTCTGCAAGCACTGAAATTGTCGATAACAGGTAGTTTGATAGCAAGATAATTTGTAACAAATTACAAGTAACAATAGTAACAATAAGTGCAGCAAGGTAGCCCAATCCTTTTTATAGCAATGGACAGCCCAGAACGGTCTTTGATAATAAGTAAAACGTTCTCGAGGACACACGGGAATTTCATCTAGTCACTTTCATCATGTTGGTTTGATTTGCATTCGCTACTTTGATAATTTGATATGTGGGTGGACCGGTGCTTGTGTGTTGTTCTTACTTGAACAAGCCTTCCACTTATTATTAATCCCTCTTGCAAGCATCTGTAACTATGAAAGAAGAATTAAGATAAAAATCTAACCATAACATTAAACATATGGATCCAAATCAGCCCCTTACAGAATAGCGCATAAACTAGGGTTTAAGATTTTGTCACTCTAGCAACCCATCATCTAGTAACTACTCCACAATGCATTCCCTTAGGCCAAAATATGGTGAAGTGTCATGTAATCGACATTCACATAACACCACTAAGGGAATCACAACATACACATCAGCAAAAGATCGAACAAATATCAAATTCACACGATTACTTGCAACATGACTTCTCCAGTGTCCTCAAGAACAAAAGTAACTACTCACACAACATATTCATGCTCAATGTAGAGGAGTAATAAATATCATAATGGATCTGAACATATAATCTTCCACCAAAGAAATCGTCTAGCATCAACTACAACATGTAATCAACATTACTAGTCAACCACAGGTACCAATATGAGGTTTTGATACAAAGACTGAACACAAGAGATGAACTAGGGTTTGAGATGAGATGGTGATGTTGAAGATGTTGATGAAGATTGGCCTCCCAAAGATGAGAGGGTTGTTGGTGACGATGATGGCTTCGATTTCCCCCTCCCGGAGGGAAGTTCGCCCGGTAGAATCGCTGTGCTGGAGGGCAAAAGTGCTCCTCCTAAGTTCCGCCTCGAGACGGTGACTCTCCGTCCCGAAAGTATTCTCCCTATTTTTTCTAGGTCAAAAGACCTTATGTATCAGAAGATGGGCACCAGAGATGGGCCAGGGTGCCCACTACCCACCAGGGCGCGCCTGGAGGGGGTGGCGTGTCCTGGTGCCTAGTGGGCACCTGGGTGGCCCCCTTCGATATTTCTTTTCTCTAGTATTTTTTATATATTCCAAAACAATTATCCATAATATTTTAGCTCATTTGGAGGTGTGCAACATATGTATCTCTGACATAGCTTTTTCAAGTCCAGAATTCTAGCTCCCGGCATTCTCCCTTTTTGTGTAACCTTGCATGTTATGAGAGAAAATACATTAGAACTACCCCACACAATATTATATTGCATAAAAACACTATAAATAATAGTAAAACATGATGCAAAATGGACGTATCAACTCCCCCAAGCTTAGACCTCGCTTGTCCTCAAGCGAAAGCCGATATCAAAAATCATGTCCACATGTTTAGAGAGACATGTGTCGATAAAAACAAAATACCGACATAGTAGCATCATGCTTATTATTATAACAACAATAAAATCATAAAATTCTCATGGGCAAATAATAATTCATCACAACACGAAGTATGAAGCACAAACTTTATTGAAAACCAACAAACTATGTTCTGAGTCAACTTTGCAATTGCAATTCATCATATTTTCAGGAAGGGTCTCGTATCAGAGCCTTTTGGCAAATCCACATACTCAACCATTATTTAATCTTCTATGATTACTAACACTCACAACATATATACGGATCAAAAAATTTCAACCGGACACATAGAAAGATAGGGGCTTATAGTTTTGCCTCCCAACTTATTCACCTCAAGGGTGATGTCAACAATAATAACTCATGATCACTCATATCCAACTGGATATATGTGCCTAGATCTTTCCGCACCACATGATGCTTGCAAAAGAGAAAATAAAAAGGAATAGAGTATAACACTTTGACTCTTGCATAAAAAGTAAACACATAAAAGTAAAAGATAGGCCCTTCGTAGAGGGAAGCAGAGATTGTCTTGCGCCTTTTGGTTTTGTATGCACAATTTCCTAATGCAAAATAACGTCACATTATATTGCCACTTATGATAGCAACCTTTATTATGCAGTCTGTCGCTTTATTACTTTGCCATCACAAGTTCGTACAACGCTTATTTTCCCTTACACTAAAAGATCAAACATATTTAGAATCTATTTTTGTTGCCTTATGCACCGATGATAGCTTACTTTAAGGGTCTTACTAAATCCATAGGTACATATGGTGGACTCTCAAAACATGGATTTGGGTTTAAGGGTTTTGGATGCATAAGTAGTATCTCTACTTAGTGCAGATTTTTGGCTAGCAAAGATATTGAGCAAGCACCACATGTTGGAGGATCTATGACAATTTAACTTCTATGTGCATATGAACAATCATAAATCATTATGTTGTCTTCCTTGTCCAACGTCAACAATTTGGCATAAAATATTTAATGGGGGCTCACAATCATAAAAGATGTCCAGGATAGTATATTTGCATGTCAATCTTCTCTTCCCTTATTAATTCTTTCATGAATTGCATCATTGACCAATGCTATGTTTGCTAACTTTCAATAAATACCACTTATACTTTTCCTTATGTGATGTCATGACTTACCATAAGATTAGCATATGATCTTTTCATTATTTCCTTTATTTTGATTGAAACAAGAAAGGTAAAGAAGCAAAGACTCCAACTAAACTTTATTATATAACTCTCACTTGATTACATAGATAGATAGATCATGAAACTACCACTCGAAAATAGATCATACTAAACTTTTATTCAACTAAGTCACGAAATAGCTAAGGATCGAACTAAGATAGGTAAAGGTAATAAAAGTGATGGTGATATGATATCGGGGCATCTCCCCCAAGCTTGGAACAAGCCAAGGGGAGTGCCCATACCCGTGTGCTTAGGTTTCCTTCTTTAGTGATGGTGGTGTTGACGATGTGGTAAGTTTGTCCTCCGGCTTCCATGGCAGGGGTTCACCATCGTAAGAGGATGCACGAGTCTCCTGAGTCCTGAAACTGGCAGCTAAATTCATACCTTTAAATCTTGGTTCATACTCGAAAACTTGATTTTGAAGATCATAGATTTGGCTTTGCAGAAAATTGATTTGCTCGTTGAAGGTGAAGACAATGTCCTTCATAGACCGTCCATCCAACTTGTGATCACGGGTGAATTCCACGATCATGGAGTGATTGGCACCGAGTCCACGCTCCACCATCCCTTGCCACTTGAAGATCTCCTACTCCACCGCCTTTAGCCTGGCCTCCATGCTTCCCGTCTTCTTGGGCCCTTGAACACGCCGAATGTGGAGCACCCCCTCACGCATCTCAATGGCTTGAGGGTGCTTCAACACGTCCGGTAGGTAGGGCTTGATGACGTTCTCGAAGAAATTTTCCTTGGAAGAACTTGGTGCGGCCATGGCGATCTAGATCTGTTAGAAAAACATCCCGAAACAAGAACAGAGGATATTTTCCGTGATACGATGGTCAAATCGTCTGGGGGTATATATAAAGAATTTTTATCTTGGGAAACAAGTATACGATAGGAAAACAGAGTCGGGAAGGTGCCCGAGGGGCCCACTACCAACCAGGGTGTGCCAAGTGGGGGCAGGCGTGCCCTGGTGGGTAGTGGGCCCCTCAGGCACCTTCCCGACTCTATTTTCCTATCATATACTTGTTTCCCAACATAAAAAGGCGCGCCCTGGTGCCTAGTGGGCACCTGGGTTGCATTCTAGGATGTTTCTTATTATTTTTTATTTGTTCTAATATTCCAAAACTGACAAAAAATATTTTTGCAGAATTCTTTTCAGGGTTCTGTAGTGTTCTGGAAGGTCTCTTTTATGTATTCCTCTGGTGTCATGGTTTGAATAATATTAGTTTCAACATTAATAGGTATACCTGAAATAGTGCCTAATAGGTATACGAGAAGTTTTCCCGCAAAAAAATCTAAAACGAGAATTGTACAATAGAACATATTCACCAACTTTGAATTCCCGCTTTTGGATTCTTTTGTCATGCCATCTCTTAACTTTTTCTTTGAATAGTTTGGCATTTTCATAGGCTTGGGTTCTCCATTCATCTAGTGAGCTAATATCAAATAACCTCTTTTCACTGGCAAGTTTGAAGTCATAATTCAGTTCTTTAATTGCCCAATATGCTTTATGTTCTAAATCAAGAGGCAAATGACAAGCTTTTCCATAAACCATTTTGTAGGAAGACATACCCATAGGAATTTTATAAGGTGTTCTATAGGCCCAAAGTGCATCATCAAGTTTCTTAGACCAATTCTTTTGGAATCTATTGACAGTCTTTTGCAATATTAATTTTATTTCTCTATCGCTAAGTTCAACTTGACCACTAGATTGAGGGTGGTAAGAGGATGCAATTCTGTGGTTGGCATCATATTTAGCTAGCAACTTACGGAAAGCACCATGGAGAAAATGTGAACCACCATCAATCGTTAAATATCCAGGGACTCCAAACCTCGGGAAAGTAACTTCTTTAAGCATTTTAATGGATGTGTTATGATCAACACTGCTAGTTGGAATAGCTTCTACCCACTTAGTGACATAATCAACAACAACCAAAATATGTGTATACCCATTAGAGGAAGGAAAAGGACCCATATAATCAAAGCCCCAAACATCAAATGGTCCAATAACAAGTGAATAATTCATAGGCATTTCCTAACGTCTACCAATATTACCAATTCCTTGACATTCATCACAAGATAAGAGAAACTTACGAGCATCATTAAAAAGAGTAGGCCAATAAAAAATAGATTGCCATACCTTATGTGCAGCTCTATGTAACGCCCCGGATACAACGTTCCATCTTCCTAACTCCAACTCTTGCCTTTTCCGGAGATGCGATATGTTATTTTCCTCCGTGGTTGGGTTTTTTTTTTGTTTTTTTTGTTTTTTGTTTTGCATTTTGTTCATGTCATGCATCTCATCTCATCGCATCATTCGCATTGCATCGGCACTCCGTTGCCATCATATTTTAAAACTTGCATTCGTTCGTCGTTGCCGTTTCTCCCTTTGCCTTCACCACCTTCCCTCGGATCGCCTTGCCCGCGCTGACCGTTCCAGACCATCCGGGTTTTTGCTTCCCTCTTGACCGTGACCACCTAACCTCTCTTGACAGCTCGCAGCCCCCTCGCGCGCGCGTCCGAAACTTCCCCGAACCTGAACCAGACTATCATTACCGTTGGGTCCGGATCATCCCCAAACACCTATAAAACATCTCCGTTTTCTTATTTGGACTCCCTAGCTATTTTTTTCGCGACCGTTCGTTTCCGATCCGAGGGACCGAGATAGCCCCTAACCTAATCTGTGAGGTATATATAGTCCACCCTTAGTCATTTTGGTCTAACCCTAAAACCTAGGCTCCTTGTCCCATCGCACCGCCACCCGCTCAATCCCCATCGGGATCACCCACAGCCAACCACCATCCTCCCGTGCCTCCCTCGTTTTCCTCGGCGCCGCCGCCACCCCGATCCTCTTCCTTGGGATCCATCCCCGTCCAACCATCACCCGGCCTCTCTTTGATCCACCCATCTAGCCAGCAGCTCCATCCATCGATCCAGCGCCCGATCTCCCTGCTCCCCTTTCCTCTGTTCCCCACCGAGTCCCCGCCCCGTTTCTGCCGTTTTCTGCCTGCTCCTTGCCGGAGTTCCTTGCAGCGCCACCGCCTTGGACACCTCCTTTGCCAGTGAGATGCCCTACCGCTGCTCCTGCTTTTCCCCTGCACCTTCCCTACCTCACATCTCCCTGTCTTCCTCCCGATGCAGCGCCATGGATGGCTGCAGCCCGAGCCTGCCCTCGTCCAGGAGGTAGGAGCCCGAGCTCCTCGATGCCTCCTCGCCGGTCAAGTCCCTCGCCGGAGCACGCTGCCGCTAGCGTCCTCGACCACCAGGCCGTGCCCTACTCCCTTCCCCGTTCCCTTTGTTGAAGTCCCCTCTCTTCCATCACCTCACATCTCTCTCTGTTTTCTCTTTCTCTGTCGACAGGAGCACCCCGCGTCATGGCCGCCCGATGCTCAAGCCACCATCGGGAACCCCTCCTTCGCCTTGGGTCCTCCCAGATCGGACCGTCCCGGCCTTCCTCGCATCTCCTGACGCCAAGCCGCCGGTGAGCTCCTCCGCCGCGCGCACCCCCTTCTCCTCTCCTTCTATTTCTTTTCCTCCCTCTGTATCTTCTCTGAATTTTCCTCGTCATGGCCTTGCAGTTCCCGCCGCGGCCCTGCTCCCTTTGTCGCTGTCTTCGTTAGATCCGACGAGTCCCTGCGCCCCGGCCTCGTCCCTGCCTCCGGGTCGCTGCTCCGCCGCCGGAGACCAAGCTGCCGCCGCGCCTGGCCCCTGCCTCGACTTGCTGCTGTTTTCGTTCTTCAGGAACGAGCAGCAGCTCGCCCGCTCGTCCCCGTTGACCGTTCACCTCGCGCACTTGGGCTAGATCAGCGCCAAGGCCCAGCCGCGGCCTGCCAGCTCCTCCACCGACCGGCCCATGAGGCCTGGTGAGCAGCCCCGCCCCCTGTGCACTGTTGGGCCAGCCTGCAGTTTCGGCCCGCATGTGTTTTTTTCCTGTTCTGGACGTTTTGCTAATTATCCAGAGAACGCTGTTTTACAGAAAAACCCCTAGTATTCATGCATATAATAACTCATGAATGGTGCATCGGATTAAAATGCTTTAAACATGTAAAATGCTTAGAATTTTGTGTAGATTAATAATATCCCACTTTCATCCATGTTTGAAATGTTTAAAATGCTGTTTGATTAAATTTGCTCAAATGCCATGTTTAAATGATTTATTTCATAACTAAATAACCGTAGCTCTGATTTTAATAAACTTTATATGTAAATGGGGTGGAAAAAATGCCTAGATTAACATGGTGCACTTTATTTTGCTATTTAACAACTTTAAAATATGGTTTAGGGCAGAACAGTACCAAATCTAAAATATGCACATGGGGATTTCCCGGAATTATTGTTTGTTGTTCCGACCTCATTTAAACTTGTCTGGATAGGTAGTTTTTCATATGCTTCACCCCTTGCCATGTTTAATAACATTTAATATTGTTGGGTACATAAACGAGAGAGAACTAAATAATGGATGTGGTGTTTCGTCGATATGCAACTCGTTGCATATTGAGCTCCACTTAACTTGTAGTATTGTTTATTGCACTCTGCCATGCCATGCCATGCCTCATTAAACCGGACATGCATCATACTTGTTTGTGCATCATGCCATGTTTATGCTTGTGCATTTACCATGTTGTTTGTTTCTTTCCGGTGTTGCTTCTTAGTCCCGGTAATGTTGCGATTGTGAGGATTCGTTCGACTACTCCCGTTCGTCTTCTTCATGGACTCGGTCTTCTTCCTAGCGGGATTTCAGGCAAGATGACCATCACCCTGGATCTCACTACTATCATTGCTATGCTAGTTGCTTCGTTCTATCGCTATGCTGCGTTACCTATCATTTGCTCTTCAAGCCTCCCAAATTGCCATGAACCTCTAACCTTTGACACCATTCCTAGCAAACCATTGATTGGCTATGTTACCGCTTTGCTCAGCCCCTCTTATAGCGTTGCTAGTTGCAGGTGAAGTTGAAGATTACTCCATGGTGGACAGGGTTTTTGTTGGGATATCACAATATCTCTTATATTATTAATGCATCTATATATTTGGTAAAGGGTGGAAGGCTCGGCCTTATGCCTGGTGTTTTGTTCCACTCTTGCCGCCCTAGTTTCCGTCATACCGGTGTTATGTTCCCGTATTTTGCATTCCTTACACGGTCGGGTGATTTATGGGACCCCCCTGACAGTTCTCTTTGAATAAAACTCCTCCAGCAAGGCCCAACCTTGGTTTTACCATTTGCCTCACCACCACCTACTTTTCCCTTGGGAGTCGCTCTCTCGAGGGTCATCTTTATTTTAGCCCCCCCGGGCCAATGCTTGTCTAAGTGTTGGTCCAAACCGAGCGATGTCCGGCGCCCCCTGGGCAACCAGGGTCTATGCCAACCCGACGTCTGGCTCATCCGGTGTGCCCTGAGAACGAGATATGTGCAGCTCCTATCGGGATTTGTCGGCACAGCGGGAGGCCTTGCTGGTCTTGTTTTACCATTGTCGAAATGTCTTGTAAACCGGGATTCCGAGACTGATCGGGTCTTCCTGGGAGAAGGTCTATTCCTTCTTTGATCGCGAGAGCTTGTCGTGGGCTAAGTTGGGCACCCCTGCAGGGTTTAAACTTTCAGAGCCGTGCCCGCGGTTATGTGGCAGATGGGAATTTGTTAATGTCCGGTTGTAGATAACTTGACACCAGATCCGATTAAAACACATCAACCGCGTGTGTAGCCGTGATGGTCTCTTCTCGGCGGAGTCCGGAAAGTGAACACGGTTTCTGTGTTATGATTGACGTAAGTAGGAGCTCAGGATCACTTCTTGATCATTACTAGTTGACGACCGTTCCGCTTGTTTCTCTTCTCGCTCTCATTTGCGTATGTTAGCCACCATATCATGCTTAGTCGCTGCTGCAACCTCACCACTTTACCCCCCTTCCTTTCCCTTTAAGCTTTGCTAGTCTTGATACCCAAGGTAATGGGATTGCTGAGTCCTCGTGGCTCACAGATTACTACAACAATAGTTGCAGGTACAGGTTATGCGATGATCATGACGCGAGAGCGATGTTGCTTGTTTTGGAGTTTCTTCTTCTGCTTCTTCGATCAGGGGATAGGTTCCAGGTCGGCAGCCTGGGCTAGCAGGGTGGATATTGTTTGAGTTTCTGTTTATGATTCATCCGTAGTCGGATGTTGTTCTTGTATGTTGTATTGTTGTACTCATGTGACATTGTATGTATCGGATGTATCCCCACTATTATATAATGTTGATGTAATGATATCCACCTTGCAAAAGCGTCTTCAAGATGCGCTTCTATCCTTGGTGGAACCTTCGAGTTCCTTTAGGATAGGGTTGCATCTTGGGCGTGACACTCTATCTCCCGCATGATGCCCTCCATAAGCTTCGGAGTGACATTTTGGTAGGATTTGTTCCTATTCATGCTCAGGTATACAATGCCTAATAATACCATCTACTCCTCCTTTATAAAGATGTGGATCATCCCAAAAGTAATGTCTTAAATAATAGAAGAATTTTTTCTTTTGTTAGTATGTGAAACTAGGTGGTATAAATTTAGCAACAATATAATTAGCATAGTCTGCATACCAAGGAGTGTTATGAGAAGCATTTATGACAGCTAATTGTTCATAAGGGAAGCTATCATCTATAGGTAGTGGGTCATCAAGAATACTTTCTAACCTAGGCAAGTTATCAGCAACGGGATTCTCAGCTCCCTTCCTATCAGTGATGTACAAGTCAAATTCTTGTAGCAAAAGAACCCACCTAATGAGTCTAGGTTTAGCATCTTTCTTTTCCATATGATATTTAATAGCAGCATGATCGGTGTGAACAGTTACTTTAGAATCCACCATGTAAGATCTGAATATATCACAAACAAACACAAATGCTAGAAATTCTTTTTCAGTAGTAGCATAATTTCTTTGGGCACTGTCTAGAGTTTTACTAGCATAATGTATAACATTTAATTTATTATCAACTCTTTGTCCTAGAACAACACCAACAACATAATCACTGGCATCACACATAATTTCGAAAGGCAAGTTCCAATCAAGTGGTGGAACAATAGGTGCAGAAGTTAAGGCTGTCTTAAGTGTTTCAAAGGCTTGTACACAATCATCATCAAAAACAAATGGAACATTCTTTTGCAAGAGAATAGTAATATGCCTAGAGATTTTAAAGAAGTATTTAATCCAAGGAAACTTTGAATACCTTTAATATCTTTAGAAAATGACATTTTCTCAATTGCATCAACTTTAGCTTTATCCACCTCAATACCTCGCTCAGAAATTTTATGCCCCAAGTCAATACCTTCATTCACCATAAAGTGGCACTTCTCCCAATTCAAGACAAGATTACTTTGCTCACATCTCTGCGAAACTCGATCAAGGTTGCTTAAGCAATCATCAAAAGAAGTTCCATAAACAAAAAAGTCATCCATGAAAATCTTAACAATCTTTTCACAAAAGTCAAAGAATATAGCTGTCATACATCTTTGAAAGGTAGCAGGTGCATTACATAAACCAAAAGGCATACGTCTATAAGCATAAGTTCCAAAAGGACAAGTAACGGTGGTTCTCTCTTGACCAGGTTGTGATATAGGTATTTGAGAGAAACCAGAATATCCGTCAAGAAAGCAAAAATGTGTCTGCTTAGATAATCTTTCTAACATTTGATCAATGAAAGACAAAGGGTAATGATCTTATCCAGTGACTTTATTTAATTTTCTGAAATCAATTACCTTTCTATAGCCAGTCCTAATTCTTTGTGGGATAAGTTCATTTTTATCATTAGAAACAACAATAGTACCTCCTTTCTTAGGAACACAATGAACATGACTTACCCATCTACTATCAGCTATAGGATAAATTATACGTGCTTCCAGAAGCTTTAATATTTCAGTTCTTACCACTTCCTTCATCTTAGGATTTAATCATCGTTGATGTTCAACAACGGGTTTAGCACCAGATTCCATATTAATTTTATGCTGACGGAGAGTGGGACTAGTGCCCTTAAGATCATCAAGAGTATATCCAATAGCAGCTTAGTGCTTCTGTAGAGTTTTTAATAATCTTTTCTCTTCATGCTCTGTAAGGTTAGAACTAATAATAATAGGATATATATCTTTTTCTCATCAAGATAAGCATATTTCAAAGTATCAGGTAGTTGTTTCAATTCAAACACAAGGTCACCCTTAGGTGGAGGAGGACCTCCTAGAGTTTCAATAGGCAAATTATGTTTAATAATAGGTTGTTATTCAAAGAACATCCTATCTATTTCATTTCTTTCATGCAAGTGCATATCATTTTCATGGTTGAGCAAATATTTCTCTAGTGGATCAGTAGGAGGTACAACAATAGAAGCAAGACAAATTATTTCATCCTTACTAGGCAATTCTTTATCATGGGGTTGGCTACAAAACTTAGAAAAAATTAAACTCATGAGACACATCACCAAAATTAATACTAATGATTTCTTTCTCACAATCTATCTTAGCATTGACAGTGTTCAGGAAAGGTCTACCAAATATAATGGGACAAAAGTCATCTTTGTGGGGAACCAAGAATTAGAAAATCAGTAGGGTATTTTATTTTTCCACACAAGACTTCAACATCTCTAAAAATCCCAATTGGTGTGATAGTATCTATATTAGCAAGTTTAATAGTAACATCAGCAGGTGCTATATCATTCATAATTTCTTGGTAAAGAGTAAAAGGAATAGCACTAGCACCCAAATCACATAGACCATGATAACAATGATCTCCTATTTTAACTGAGACAACAGGTGTCAGTGCAACAAACCCTGGGACCATTGCCCAGACTGTGCACAGTCCTGAAGACAAGATTATAGCACCATGATCAACCTGAGCATGATGGATCAATTCTCCTAAAGGATCCAAGTGCCAGACAGGAAGACCAAGATGACCAAAGGAGCATGATATCGCTAAGGAAAGAACCTCCCTTGCCGGGCAGGCGAGCCTGGCAAGGATGGGTTTGCCCCGGAAGCAAGCTTCCAGATCATCCCGGTAGGCTTGCCGGGGCCAGCGAAGGCAAGCCACGCCACGGCTCCACCTCACGAGCAACCCAAGTCATCGATTAGTGCGGTGTCAAGCCCCTAAGTGACTATGTGGCAGCTTCTTGCCACATGGAATCCACTTCCTACAACAAACACCTCCATATGCCTCCTATCCTGAGACGTGTCAAGCAAGAAGGTACAAAGATGGCGAAACAGCCCGGCAAGGGTTGTCGGGCATGCTGTGATGTGACACTAGACAGTGCATTTAATGCGCTCTGTCAGCCTGCAGAGTGAGGTGTGATAGCACTGTTTGCTATATAATTAGTGTGTAAAGACTGATTTGCCACTGTGGTGACCCCTTAATCTATAAAAGGAGGCCCATGGCGACCGTAGAAAGGGTTGGCTGATTCAGACCCTCATACGCTCATACGCACGTAGCCACTCTCGCCCTGAGGCAACCTTGCCGGGCAAGTGCGCTACGCCCGCCACCATATTTGCACTATCAATCCACCAAAGCAGGAGTAGGGTTTTATGCCTCACAATGGCCCGAACATGGGTAAAACTTCCCATGTGATCTCTGTCACGCTGTGCTACGCTTCTCTGCTCTTTGTGCAACGTTCCTATCCCCCCGCTGAACCAAAAAGGGGCTCGTGGCCCCATAGGTGGCCGTGGTTTCCCATGACACCTTTGCCGCGCCAGGTTGGGGGAGCACTTGCGCGAACCTGAGAGCGTCAGTAGCGCGTCATCTTCATTGCCATTTTCGTCATCGACTATGGCTCCCAAAAAGAAGCCCAGGGCTGCAAACCACCCATCCACCTTAAAGGCTCCGCCGCCCGCGACCGTCAACGTCGCAGGGAATGCATGGATGCGTGAGGACATGGACGCCACGGGGGACGTGGTCGGTGCAAGCGGCGTTGTTACCACCTCCCCCACGGCCAATGCAGGGCGGGAGGCACCAGGGAAGGACAACATCAACAACATCCCAACGGCCATGCTCCACAAGGTACGGATGGAGGGAGTATTCCATCTGAACCCCTTCTCCTCACCGAAGGGCACAACCGCAGTGGTGGCGCTCGTTCTGGGGCGAATCGCAACCCTCAGACCGGCCCTGCTGTGGGCGCGACCGCAGGGCATGCGCCACCCCCGGAACGGGCCGACCCAGCTACTATGCCCAACGGAGCCACTGGTCCTCAAGCGCCTCCACCGCGTCACCACGCCCTCCAAGCGGCTGCTTCACAACAATGAGGGCACGACGCAGTCGCCACCGACACCATCAGGAGTCGAACGATGCTGCGATCCACATCGTCATCACCCATGCCAAGCACTGCCTCAGAGGCCATGGTGCAAGCCGAATTGCTGTTGAGATTTCTGCCGGCAGCTGATCAGATGGATGAGTGGTGAGCCACCATCCAAAGTCTTATTGGTTTCACCGAGGCGGAAGGATCACATCGAGCTAGCCTGCCGCGGCCTCCTCAGGCAGTGACAACGGCTCGCACGACGGACCATACTGTAGGGGTCACCCCCACGGTACAATCCCCGCCATGGAAAGCAGCACGGGAGCCATGAAACGAAGAGCCCGATGATGTCTCGATGGCCTCTTCTGACCCTCGAGTGCGTTAAGGCCAACGGCGAGCCTCGGGGAACAGGTGGAGGGGAGCCGCGCGCGTCGTCATCGAGCGGTACCGTGACGACCACTGCCGGTCCAATGGGTGTGATGGCCCTGACATCGACGAGCCTGCGCTCGAAGATGGTGGGTACTTGCCTTTCGAGGTTGGGTGCCATGCTTTCACCCGTGAGCTGCGGCAAGTCCGTTGGCCTTCTGCTCGCACATTCAAGCCAGAGATACCCGAGTAGTATGATGGGAAACTGAACCCGGCAGAGTTCTTGAGCATCTACACCATCACTGTTCAAGCTGCCGGGGGAAGAGATGAGATGGTGTTCACTAACTACTTCCCTTTGGCACTCAAGTCAAATGTGAGGTCTTGGCTGATGCACCTACCTGAGAACTCCATTTTAACTTGGGCTGACCTGTGCCATGAGTTCATTGGCGCCTTCACGGGCGGCCACCAAGAACCATGGCAACCCAGCGACTTGCAGCTTCTTCAGCAGCAGGAAGGAGAGACTCTACGGAAGTACTTGTAGAGATTCAGCCGAGTCCACAGAAACATCCCAGATATCCACTCAGCAGCTGTGATATCTGCCTTCTAGTCCAATGTGCACAATGGCAGGATACGTTCCAAGATGAACGTTCGGTTGCCCAAGACTGTGAAGGAGCTTTACACCTCGGCGGATAAGTGTGCTCGGGTGGAGGAGGGGAGGAAACTTCCTAGAGAGGAAGATTGCATTGACATCGACTCAGAAGATGACGACGAGACCACCAGTCAGAAGAAGAAGAACAAGAAGCACAACAAGAAGCGCAAAGATAAGGCAGTGATGACCATTGAGGGATCAGACACTCTAGTACTGACAATAAGGTTAAGGTGGAAGCCCCCGAAAAGGAGGCTACCACGTGCGCTGATTGCCGGGAGGCTGCGGCTGCTGAGAAAGCTGGGAAAAGTGATGGACCTTACTGCAAGATTCATCGGAGCAAAGGCCACGATCTCTAGGAATGTCATCAAGTTGAGCAGCTCGTCAAGAGGCAGAGGGCTAAATATGAGAAGCGTGATAAAGAAAAGGGTCAGGATGGTACTGGCGGGAAGGGCCGGGGCGGTGAAGCAAATCGCCCCAGCAAGGCTCCTCGAAACCAAGGGAAACCCTCCAGGGGCCGAGAGAAAGAGGATTGCAATGATGAAAGTGATGGAGGGAATGAAGAGGAAATCAGCGAGTAGGAATTCCAGAAAGCCACTGATGCCCTATGTATTGACGGGGGTGCATCTTTGCACTCCTCTCATTGCCAACTTAAATAGTGGGCACGTGAGTGCCATGGAGCCAACGGCGGATTCTCGGAAGCCGCTCAAGTGGTCACGGACGCCTATCATATTTGATGAAGAGGATCACTCCGACCGCATCACTACGGTAGGGATTCTTGCCTTTGTTGGTCTCACCAACAATCCGCAACCTCAAGTCACAAAGATGTTGGTTGACGGCGGGGCCAGGTTGAGTCTGATTTCCCCAAAGGTTATCGCAAACTCCAGATAGCAGAGGAAGAGCTTAAGGCCACTGGCATGTTTCAAGGAGTCAATCTCGGTAGGAGTCATCCTAAGTGAAAGATAACATTGTGAGTGACATTCGGAGGAGAGTCGAACTACAGGACTGAGAAGGTTGTGTTTGATGTGGTCGACCTCCCCCTGCCGTACAACGGCATCCTTGGGCGTCTGGCCCTGTCCAAGTTCATGGCGGCATCCCACTATACCTACAACACTCTGAAGATGCCAGGGCTGATGGGCGTCGTTTCCATTCCGTCAGACAAGAAATACGCCATTATTTGCATGGATAAGATGTACCGAGATGCGGTCACAATAGAGGCCGCTGAGGCCATAGTTACTGCCAAAGAAAGTGAAGGAAAGAAGAAGGCTAGTAGGGGCACCGGCAAGGAATCCGGGAAGCGTACCTCTTCGGAGTGCACCACACTTGTTGATGACGTGCCGGAGAGTTCCTACATCAAGAAATCCAAGGCACGTTGTAGGAACTCTCCGGGATGCGTGATAACCCACAAGTGTAGGGGATAATTGTAGCCTCTTTCGATAAGTAAGAGTGTCGAACCCAACGAGGAGCTAAAGGTAGAACAAATACTCTCTCAAGTCCTATCTGCCACCGATACAACTCTACGCACGCTTAGTGTTCGCTTTACCTAGAACAAGTATGAAACTAGAAGTACTTTGTAGGTGTTGTTGGATAGGTTTGCAAGATAATAAAGAGCACGTAAATAAAAACTAGGGGATGTTTAGATAAAGATGCAATAAATTAAATATAGCGAGTGTGGAAAAGTGGTGGTAGGAGTTGTGAAATTGTCCCTAAGCAATTGACTACGTTACTAGACCGGTAATCACTATTGCAATTCTATTTGAGGGAGAGGCGTAAGCTAACATACTTTCTCTTCTTGGATCATATGCACTTATGATTGGAACTCTAGCAAGCATCCGCAACTACTAAAGATCATTAAGGTAAAACCCAACCATAGCATTAAAGTATCAAGTCCCTTTTATCCCATATGCAAACAACCTACTTACTCGGGTCTGTGCTTCTGTCACTCACGCCACCCACCATAAGCAAATCATGAACATATTGCAAACCATACAGCGGGAATCCCTCACGCTTGTGCAACACAAAGGGCACCATAGGACATCACGAATAATAAAATATGCAACTCAAACAAATCATAGCAATTCATCAATCACCGATAGGACAACGAAAATCTACTCAGACATCATAGGATGGCAACACATCATTGGATAATAATATGAAGCATAAATCACCATGTTTAAGTAGAGGGTACAGCGGGTTGCGGGAGAGTGGACCGCTGGATATAGATGGGGGAAGGTGATGGAGATGTTGGTGAAGATGGCGGAGGTGTTGGTGAAGATCACGGTGATGATGATGCCCGCCAACGGCGTTTCGGCGCCACCGGAAGCAAGGGGGAGAGAGCCCCCCTTCTTATTCTTCTTCCTTGACCTTCTCCCAAGATGGGAGAAGGGTTTCCCCTCTGGTCCTTGGCTCCCATGGCGTGGGAGGGGCAAGAGCCCCTCCGAGGTTGGATCTATCTCTCTGTCTCTCTCTGTTTCTGCGTTCTGGGATTCTGCCCTCACACCGTTTCTTTTATATCCGGAGATCTGTAACTCTGATTGGATTGAAACCTTTGCCCAGATCTTTTTCCAAAAATTAGCTTTCTTGCGGCCAAAGAAGGGCATCAACCGCCTTACGAGGGGCCCAGGAGGGTGGGGGGGTGCCCACCTGGAGTGGGCGTGGGCCCCTGTCTCGTGGCCACCTCGGGCACCGTCTCGCGTTGATTTTACTTCCCAAAAATAAAAAATATTCCAAAATAATTCTCCGTCCGTTTTTATCCCGTTTGGACTCCGATTGATATGGGTTTTCTGCGAAACATAAAACATGCAACAGACAGGAACTGGCACTGGGCACTGGATCAATATGTTAGTCCCAAAAAATAGTATAAAAAGTTGCCAAAAGTATATGAAAGTTGTAGAATATTGGCATTGAACAAGCAAAAATTATAGATACGACAGAGATGTATTAGCATCTCCAAGCTTAATTCCTGCTCGTCCTCGAGTAGGTAAATGATAAAAAAGATAATTTTTGATGTGGAATGCTACGTAGCATAATCTTGATCATATATCTAATCATGGCATGAATATTAGACACGAGTGATTCAAAGCAATAGTCTATCATTTGACTTAAAAACGATAATACTTCGAGCGTACTAATAAAGCAATCATGTCTTTTCAAAATAACATGGCTGAAGAAAGTTATCCCTACAAGATCATATAGTCTGGCTGTTGCTCTATCTTCATCACACAAAGTATTTAATCATGCACAACCCCGATGACAAGCCAAGCAATTGTTTCATACTTTAATAATCTCAAACTTTTTCAACTTTCACGCAATACATGAGCGTGAGCCATGAACATAGCACTATATGTGGAATAGAGTGGTGGTTGTGGAGAAGACAAAAAAGGAGAAGAAAGTCTCACATGAACTAGGCGTATCAACGAGCTATGGAGATGCCCATCAATAGATATCATTGTGAGTGAGTAGGGATTGCCATGCAACAGATGCACTAGAGCTATAAGTGTATGAAAGCTCAAACTGAAAACTAAGTGGGTGTGCATCCAACTTGCTTGCTCATGAAGACCTCGGGCATTTTAGGAAGCCCATCATCGGAATATACACGCCAAGTTCTTTAATGAAAATTCCCACTAGTATATGAAAGTGAAAGCATAGGAGACTCTCTCTATGAAGAACATGGTGCTACTCTGAAGCACAAGTGTGGTAAAAGGATAGTAACATTGCCCCTTCTCTCTTTTTCTCTCATTTTTTATTTTAATTTTTTTATTTTTTATTTTATTTTATTGGTGGGCTTCTTTGGCCTCTTTTTTTATTTGGGCTTCTTTGGCCTCTTTATTTTTCATAAAGTCCGGAGTCTCATCCCGACTTGTGGGGGAATCATAGTCTCCATCATCCTTTCCTCACTGGGGCAATGCTCTAATAATGATGATCATCGCACTTTTATTTACTTACAACTCAATGTTACAACTCGATATCTAGAACAAAGATATGACTCTATATGAATGCCTCCGGCGGTGTACCGGGATGTGCAATGATCTAGCATAGCAATGACATCAAAAAATGGACAAGCCATGAAAACATCATGTTAGCTATCTTACGATCATGCAAAGCAATATGACAATGAATGCTCAAGTCATGTATATGATGATGATGGAAGTTACATGGCAATATATCTCGGAATGGCTATGGAAATGCCATGATAGGTAGGTATGGTGGCTGTTTTGAGGAAGATATAAGGAGGTTTATGTGTGATAGAGCGTATCGTATCACGGGGTTTGGATGCACTGGTAAAGTTTGCACCAACTCTCGAGGTGAGAAAGGGCAATGCACGGTACCGAAGAGGCTAGCAATGATGGAAGGGTGAGAGTGCATATAATCCATGGACTCAACATTAGTCATAAAGAACTCATATACTTATTGCAAAAATGTACAAACCATTGAAAACAAAGTACTACGCGCATGCTCCTAGGGGGATATATTGGTAGGAAAAGACCATCGCTCGTCCCTGACCGCCACTCATAAGGAAGACAATCAATAAATAAAATTGTGCTCCAACTTCATCACAAAGCGGTTCACCATACGTGCATGCTACGGGAATCACAAACCTCAACACAAGTATTTCTACTAATTCACAGTCACCCACTAGCATGACTCTAATATCACCACCTTTATATTGCAAAACTATTGCAAGGAATCAAACATATGATATTCAGCGATCTACAAGTTTTATGTAGGATTTTATGACTAACCATGTGAATGACCAATTCATGTCATCTCTCTAAATAGATATAAGTGAAGCAAGAGAGTTTAATTCTTTCTACCAAAGATATGCCACGCTCTAACAAATATAAGTGAAGCAAAATAGCATTCTACAAATGGCGGTTTTCTATGTGAAGATAAACAGGCAATCCAAACTTCAAATGATATAAGTGAAGCATATGACGCATTCTATAAAGCCATACTCAAAAGATTTAAGTGAGGTGCAATGAGAATTCTATAAATCAACCAAGGACTATCTCATACCAGAATGGTGCATAAAAGAAAAGTGAAAACTAAATGCAAAAGACGCTCCAAGAGTTGCACATATCGCATGAACGAAACGAATCCGAAAACATACCGATACTTGTTGAAGAAAGAGGGGATGCCTTCCGGGGCATCCCCAAGCTTAGACGCTTGAGTCTCCTTGAATATTTACTTGGGGTACCTTGGGCATCCCCAAGCTTGAGCTCTTTCCTCTCTTCCTTTTCCTCATATCGAGACCTCCTCGATCAAACACTTCATCCACACAAAACTCCAACAAAAAACTCGGTAAGATCCATTAGTATAATAAAGCAAATAACTAATCTAAGTACTATAGCAAACCAATTCATATTTTGTTTTTGCATTGTGTTTACTGTAATATAACTTTTCCGTGGCTTAATCCACTGATATAAATTGATAGATTCATCAAAAAAAGTAAACTATGCATCAAAAACAGAATCTGTCAAAAACAGAACAGGCTGTAGCAATCTGAACATTCACCATACTTCTGGTACCCCAAAAATTCTACCAAAATTAGGAATAATAATTTTTTTTACATCAATACATTGCAAAAAGAATAAGAACCATTTGATGTTCCAGTTAAAAATGTAAAATCGCGCACTACAGACAAAGTTTATGTCCTGCACCGTACAAACCAACAAGCATTGTAAACATCCTAAAGGCAAACCTTGGCACATTATTTTTATAATACAATGAAATTGTACAAGGGGATAATTGTTTTTGATGAAAAGTTTCTGTAATCAAGATTCAAAAAGTTTCCGTGAGCATGAACAAAGTTCAAGGAGCTCTCCCACTTCAACAATGCTTGTCTCTCTCACTTTCTCTTTCCTTTTTGAAAAGTTTTAGGTTCCCCTATTTATTTTTTTGTTTTTAAACTATATAAAAGAACTCAACAGAAATAAATGACTCTCTAAAACTTCCGGGTTGTCTCCCTGGCAGCACTTTCTTTAAAGCCATTAAGCTAGGCATATAGTGCTCAAGTAATGAATCCACTCGGATCCACAGGTATATCAAAGCCAATTTTAATTAACAATGATTTGTAATTTAGTAGTGAGCACAAAGTAACATATATCATGCAACAACAAACTCTAACTCTCTTCCTATGCATCGACATGTCATAAAAGAACAATTCAGGCACACATAGTAAAGTCCAATGCATAGTATAAGCAGTTTCTTGCAATTTTATCGTATTGGAAACATAGAGAGGTGGAGATATAGTTCCTATCTCATAATTATTGCAAGTAGGAGCAGCAAGCACATGCATATTATATCTATCAAAATTATCATGTGCAACGGTAAGAGGCAACCCATCAATATAATCCTTAATAAGCACAAACTTCTCTGATATAGTGTAGTTTGGAGAATTCAAAAAGATAATAGGACTATCATGCGTGGGTGCAAATAGCAACAATTTCATGTTTAACATAAGGAACTATAGCAAGTTCATCTCCATAAGCATAATTCATATTGGCATCTTGGCCACAAGCATAGCAAGCATCATCAAAAAGGGATATTTCAAGAGAATCAACGGGATCATAACAATCATCATAGCAATCATCCTTCGGTAAGCATGAAGGGAATTAAACAATGTATGAGTTGAAGAGTTACTCTCATTAAAAGGTGGGCACGGGTAGCTAATCCGCTCTTCCTCCTTTTGTTCTTTGCTCTCCTCATCATCTTTTTCATCCAATGAGCTCACAGTTTCATCAATTTCTTCTTCCATAGCTTCCTGCAAAATACTAGTCTCTTCTTGGACAGCGGAGACTTTCTCAATAAATGCATCAATATTGTAATTGTATTCATAATTCTTATAAAAATATTTAAGTATAGCAAAATTTTCAGGTCTATAAACTGAATCATCAAAATCATCAAACTCTTTAAACATAGATTCAATCTCATAAGCACCCATAAATGCAACAAATTCTTCTATTTGTTCCACATCATATTAATCACATACACCATTAGCATAAGAAGCTAAGGTTTTATTATCATTGAATTTGCATGAAAAGGGAAGGTGTGGAGCCTTCATCCTAGAGCAACAAGTATAATCATGTATCAAGCATAGTTGACGAGCATACCAACGTAACATATGAATTTGATCCCATAATAGTTTCCCTTTTTGTGTCAAGCGATAATCCCTAAAGTATTCATGTTGATCAAACGTGTCTCCCATAACAAAATTGAATGGGGTTTTGTCAGGATTATCAAAGTAGTACATAATTTCTGTCACATATCAAGCATCGAGGGTTTTAGGAGGTTCCCCATCTCCATGAGTAGCAAGTACACCTAATTTTTTTGGTATTTCGTGTTCCATATCCATAACTAAAGATAGAGAACAACTTAGAACAGCAAATAAAAATTACTTAGTGATAAAGCAAACAAGCACACACGAGAATATTCACCCCATGCTATGACTCCCCGGCAACGGCGCAAGAAAAAGGTCTTGATAACCCACAAGTGTAGGGGATAATTGTAGCCTCTTTAGATAAGTAAGAGTGTCAAACCCAACGAGGAGCTAAAGGTAGAACAAATACTCTCTCAAGTCCTATCTGCCACCGATACAACTCTACGCACGCTTAGTGTTCGCTTTACCTAGAACAAGTATGAAACTAGAAGTACTTTGTAGGTGTTGTTGGATAGGTTTGCAAGATAATAAAGAGCACGTAAATAAAAACTAGGGGATGTTTAGATAAAGATGCAATAAATTAAATATAGCGAGTGTGGAAAAGTGGTGGTAGGAGTTGTGAAATTGTCCCTAAGCAATTGACTACGTTACTAGACCGGTAATCACTATTGCAATTCTACTTGAGGGAGAGGCATAAGCTAACATACTTTCTCTTCTTGGATCATATGCACTTATGATTGGAACTCTAGCAAGCATCCGCAACTACTAAAGATCATTAAGGTAAAAACCAACCAAAGCATTAAAGTATCAAGTCCCCTTTATCCCATATGCAAACAACCTACTTACTTGGGTCTGTGCTTCTGTCACTCACGCCACCCACCATAAGAAAATCATGAACATATTGCAAATCCTACAGCGGGAATCCCTCACGCTTGCGCGACATGGAGGGCACCATAGGACATCACCAATAATAAAATATGCAACTCAAACCAATCATAGCAATTCATCAATCACCGATAGGACAACAAAAATCTACTCAGACATCATAGGATGGCAACACATCACTGGATAATAATATGAAGTATAAAGCACCATGTTTAAGTAGAGGGTACAACGGGTTGCGGGAGAGTGGACTGCTGGAAATAGATGGGGGAAGGTGATGGAGATGTTGGTGAAGATGGCGGAGGTGTTGGTGAAGATCGCGGTGATGATGATGGCCGCCGGCGGCGTTCCGGCTCCTCCGGAAGGAAGGGGGAGAGAGCCCCCATTCTTCTTCTTCTTCCTTGACCTTCTCCCTAGATGGGAGAAGGGTTTCCCCTCTAGTCCTTGGCTCCCATGGCATGGGAGGGGCGAGAGCCCCTCCGAGATTGGATCTATCTCTCTGTCTCTCTCTATTTCTGCGTTCTGGGATTCTGCCCTGGCATCGTTTCTTTTATATCCGGAGATCCGTAACTCCGATTGGATTGAAACCTTTGCCTAGATCTTTTTCCAAAAATTAGCTTTCTTGCGGCCAAAGAAGGGCATCAACCGCCTTACGAGGGGTCCAGGAGGGTGGGGGGCGCGCCCACCCGAAGTGGGCATGGGCCCCTGTCTCGTGGCCACCTCGGGCACCGTCTCGCGTTGATTTTACTTCCGAAAAATCACAAATATTCCAAAATAATTCTCCATCCGTTTTTATCCCGTTTGGACTCTGTTTGATATGGGGTTTCTGCGAAACATAAAACATGCAACAAATAGGAACTGGCACTGGGCACTGGATCAATATGTCAGTCCCAAAATATAGTATAAAAAGGTGCCAACAGTATATGAAAGTTGTAGAATATTGGCATGGAAAATCAGAAATTATAGATACGACGGAGACGTATCAATGCGCGGCAAGTAACCCAAGTTAAAAAGGTCTCGGTAGGGCTGGCTGGTGCTAATGGTATTTACATTATTAGTGCCACCCTTGATGACAAATAGGAAAGCATGCTCGTTGCCTTCCTACGGGCGAATATCGATGTGTTTGCTTGGCAACCATTTGATATCCCCGATGTTCCCAGGGAGGTAATCGAGCACCACCTTGTTGTCTGCCCACATGCCCGACCCATCAAACAGAAGGTCCGAAAGTAGGCCTTGGAGCGGCAGCAATTCATTGCCGAGGAGATCAAGAAACTTGAGGCAACTGGTTTGGTCAGAGGAGTGTTACATCCAACATGGTTAACGAACCCAGCGGTTGTGCACACGGCTAATGGGAAATGGAGGCTTTGCATAGATTTCACGGATCTGAACAAGGCATGCCCGAAGGACTCATTCCCCTTGCTGCGCATCGATCAGATTGTCGATTCCACTTCCGGGTGTAATTTGCTCTCCGTTCTGGATGCATACTCTGGATACCATCAGATCTTTATGTCCAAGGAAGATGAAGAAAAGACCTCATTCATCACCCCATGCGGTACATATTGCTTTGTGCGCATGCCTTTCGGGTTGAAGAGTGTCGGGTCCACCTTTGCAAGAGCAGTCTAGGTTGGTTTTGAACCACAATTGCACAGGAACATTGAGGCTTATATGGATGATATTGTGGTCAAGACCAAGGATAGATCAACCCTCATCCAGGATTTAGAAGAGACATTTGCTAATCCGCGCACGATCAACTTGAAGCTGAACCCAGAGAGGTGTGTATTTGGCGTTCCCTGTGGCAAGCTACTTGGTTTCTTTGTATCCCACCATGGGATCAAGGCCAACCCATATAAGATCAAGGCCATCGAGAAGATTCAGGCACCTAATACACTCATGGATGTAAGGCATTTGACAGGATGCGTTGCCGCACTTAGCAGGTTCATCTCCAAGTCTGCCGAGTGCCCCTTGCCGTTCTTTATGATTCTGAAGAAGGCCGGACCCATGAAGTGGACCCCGGAAGTAGACGCAGTGCTACAAGATTTGAAGACCTACTTATCCTATGCACCCACATTGGTTGCACCCAAACCACAAGAGTCATTGCTGCTATATCTGGTGGCAACCAATCAAGTGGTTAGCGCAGCTTTAGTGGTGCAGCGGGAACTGGAGGAGACAGCAGCCTCAACAAGTGTTTCGCCCAGAGAAGAGAGAGAGATCAGCCCGATAAGGCCAGATGTGGATCAGTACAAAGGGGAGCACGAAAGCGGAGGCAACCCCAAGGATGCGGCAAGGAAGAAGGTGGTGCAGTGCCTAGTATACTTCTTCAGCTCACTGTTACAGGGGGCTAGATCCAGGTATTCTGGCGTGCAAAAATTGATTTTTTGGCCTTGTCACGGCCTCAAGGAAACTGCACCACTACTTTCGAGCCCATGAGATCACGGTTGTCACCCGCTTCCTGTTGCAAAGGATACTCCGAAACCTAGAGGCTACCGGCAGGATAGTGGAATGGCATTGGAGTTATCTAGCTTTGGCCTGAAGTTTGAAAGCACATACATGATTCAAAGCAGCGCGTTGGCAGAGTTTATTGTAGAATGGACGACAACCCCTGATGAAGAAGTGCGGGAAACAACTATCCCCGGCAAGGAAGCGCCCCAAGAATGGATCATGTATTTCGATGGTGCCTTCTCCCTACAAGGTGCTGGAGCTGGCGTGCTTCTCGTTGCTCCCACTGGAGAGCACTTGAGGTACGTCGTCTAGATGCATTTTCCCCGGGAGGAGGCGACCAACAATACATCAGAGTATGAAGGGCTCCTTCCCGGGCTCAGAATTGCCACAGAACTGGGGATCAAGAAGCTGATCATTCGAGGAGATTCACAACCTACGGTGAGACAAGTCAACAAGGATTACCAAAGTCCACTGATGGAGGCATCGTCGAGGATGTTAGAAGATTGGAGGAGCACTTTGACAGATTGCAAACAGAGCACGTACCCCGTGCGGAAAACAGCATTGCTGATCATCTGTCAAAGTGCGCTGCGCAGAAACTTCCTGTGGAACCAGGAACTTTTGTTCTCCATCTTACTCAGCCGTCCGTATCCCCAACAACAATGGCCGTAAAGAGGAGGAAATTGGACTCCGGTAAGCCTCTCATGGTAGAGCCTCTCGGGTCACCTGGTAGGGACCCTGCCGGAAACAACTCCCCTTTGTTTGCCGGGCTGCACTCTCCTGCCGGGCCTCCAGTCACCGCGGTCGAGGGATGCGCTCCCACGAACGAGGAGGTGTGATACGTCTCCAACGTATCTATAATTTTTGTTTGTTCCATGCTATTATATTACCCGTTTTGGATGTTTATGGGCTTTACTTTACACATTTATACCATTTTTGGGACTAACCTACTAATCGGAGGCCCAGCCTGTATTGCTGTTTTTTTTGCCTATTTCAGTGTTTCGAAGAAAAGGAATATCAAACGGAGTCCAAACGGAATGAAACCTTCAGGAGCGTGATTTTTGGAATGAACGTGATCCAGAGGACTTGGAGTGGAAGTCAAGAAATAAAAGAGGCGCCCACGAGGGTGGAGGGCGCACCCCCCTACTGGGCGCGCCCCCTATCTCATGGGCCTCTCGGGAGTCCACCGACCTACTTCTTCCTCCTATATATACCCATGTACCCCGAAAACATCAGAAGCGACCACGAAAAACTATTTCCACCGCCGTAGCCTTCTGTATCCGCGAGATCCCATCTTGGAGCCTTCGCCAGCGCTTCACTGGAGGGGGAATCGACCACGGAGGGCCTCTACATCATCTCCATGGCCTCTCCGATGACTTGTGAGTAGTTTACCACAGACCTTCGGGTCCATAGTTATTAGCTAGATGGCTTCTTCTCTCTCTTTGAATATCAATACCTGTTCTCCTTGATCTTCTTGGAGATCTATTCGATGTAACTCTTTTTGCGGTGTGTTTGTCGAGATCTGATGAATTGTGGGTTTATGATCAATTTTATCTATGAGAAATATTTGAATCTCCACTGAATTCTTTTATGTGTGATTAAGTTATCTTTGCAAGTATCTTCGAATTATCAGTTTGGTTTGGCCTACTAGATTGATCTTTCTTGCAATGGGAGAAGTACTTAGCTTTGGGTTCAATCTTGCGGTATCCTTTCCCAGTGATAGCAGGGGCAGCAAGGCACGTATTGTATTGTTGCAATCGAGGATAAAAATATGGGGTTTATATCATATTGCATGAGTTTATCCCTCTACATCATGTCATCTTTCTTAATGCGTTACTCTGTTCTTTATGAACTTAATACTCTAGATGCATGCTAGATAGCGGTGGATGTAAGGAGTAATAGTAGTAGACGCAGGCAAGAGTCGGTCTACTTGTCACAGACGTGATGCCTATATACATGATCATGCCTAGATAATCTCATAATTATTCGCTTTTCTATCAATTGCTCGACAGTAATTTGTTCAACCACCGTAATACTTATGCTATCTTGAGAGAAGCCACTAGTGAAACCTATGGCCCCCGGGTCTATCTTTTATCATATAAGCTTTCACTCTACTTTTATTTGCATCTTTACTTTTCCTATCTATATTATAAAATACCAAAAATATATTTATCTTATCATATTATCTCTATCAGATCTCACTTTCGCAAGTGGCCGTGAAGGGGTTGACAACCCCTTTATTGCGTTGGTTGCGAGTTCTTGTCTGTTTGTGTAGGTGCGTGGGACTTCTGAGGAGCCTCCTACTGGATTGATACCTTGGTTCTCAAAAACTGAGGGAAATACTTATGCTACTATTGCTGCATCACCCTTTCCTCTTCAAGGAAAACCAACGCAAGCTCAAGACGTAGAAAGAAGGTTTTTTGGCGCCGTTGCCAGGGAGGTCTTCGCTCAAGTCAAGACATACCAAGTACCCATCACAAACTCATCTCCCTCGCATTTACATTATTTTCCATTTGCCTCTCGTTTTCCTCTCCCCCACTTCACCGTTGCCGTTTTATTCGCCCTTCTTCTATTCGTCTTTTCATTTCCTTTGATATCTTACTTGGCTCGTTTGGTCTTTTAGTTGGAATAGTTGTCTATTTATTGCTAAACAAAGAAGCTAAGATCTATGGATCCTCATCCGCTTGCTAATCTTTTTAAGAGATCCAATTATATTGAACCAATTACTAGTGAGTTTTGTGCACTAGATTATCTTTATGAAGCTTTGCTTAAAATTTGTGAATCTGAAAATTATGATGAAGAAATTTATGAAGAGATTCACAATAACTCTTTGAATAAAAAGCATGATCGCAATGATGTTACTATAAATTCTCTTGATGTCAATTGTGCTAATAATATGCAAAACCCTAAGCTTGGGGATGCTAGTTTTGCTATGCCTATTACTTGTTGCAATGATCATGATTGGGGTGATTCTTCTTATCTTGAAATTTTATTTAAGCCCCATGATGAATATGAGATTGATAATAGTGTTTGCAATAATATTGAAAGTGGGTTTGGAAGAGTGTCAACTTTAGATCCCACGAATTTGGAGTATGCTCAATCTTATAATATTTTTGATAAAAGTGAGTTTGGAGAGGTCATGACTTTAGTTAATGTTAATCCCACTATCTTGGAAGAGTGTCAACTTTGCATGCATGTGGATTGTGTTAAGAATATGTTATGTGATAGCTATCTTGTTGAATTTGCCTATGATCCTATATGTAATTATTATGAGAGAGGAAAATATGGTCGTAGAAATTTTTATCTTACTAATTTACCTCTCGTCATGTTGAGATTGCTATCATCTCTTTCTTATAATATTCCTATGCGTAGGAAGTATGTTAGACTTAGATGTGTTTGTCATGTGTTTCATGATGCTCTCTTTGCGCTTCAATTCTTGTCTTTCATGTGAACATCATTAAAATTATCAATGCCTAGCTAAAAGGCTTTAAAGAAAAGCACTTGTTGGGAGACAACCCAATATTTTTCCTTGCTGTTATTCAATAAATTTTGCATATAACTTCTGTTTAGATGTGTTTTTATGTTTTAATTAGTGTTTGTGCCAAGTAGAACCTATAGGATAACCTATGGTGATAGTTAATTTGATTCTGCTGAAAAACAGAAACTTTGCGCGCATGAAAATAATTTTGGTAATTCACAGAAATGTGATATTGCGTTGATTATTTTTTCTGTAGATCAATAGACAAATGTCCCAGGACTTCCTATTTGGGTAGGATTTTTAGATTTCCAGAAGTATTCGAGAGTTACAGATTGCTACAGACTGTTCTGTTTTTGACAGATTCTGTTTTTGGTGTGTTGTTTGCTTATTTTGATGCATCTATGGCTAGTATGTAAGGGTATGAACCATAGAGAACTTGTAATACATTAGATTTAACACCAATATAAATAAAGAATGAGTTCATTACAGTACCTTATGTGGTGGTTTTTCTTTCTTTCACTAACGGAGCTTATGAGATTTCCTGTTGAGTTTTGTGTTGTGAAGTTTTCAAGTTTTGGGTAAAGATTTGATGGACTATGGAATAAGGAGTGGCAAGAGCCTAAGCTTGGGGATTCCCATGGCACCCCAAGATATTCAAGAATAGCCAAAAGCCTAAGCTTGGGGATGCCCCGGGAAGGCATCCCCTCTTTCGTCTTCGTTCATTGGTAACTTTACTTGGAGCTATATTTTTATTCGCCACATGATATGTGTTTTGCTTGGAGCGTCTTGTATGATATTAGTCTTTGCTTTTTAGTTTACCACAATCATCCTTGCTGTACACACCTTTTGGGAGAAACCCACTTGTTTGGAATTTATTAGAATACTCTATGTGCTTCACTTATATCTTTTGAGCTAGATAGTTTTTGCTCTAGTGCTTCACTTATATCTTGTAAAGCACGGCGGTGGCTTAATTTTGTAGAAATTGTTAGTCTCTCATGCTTCACTTATATTATTTTGAGAGTCTCTTAGAACAGCATGGTACTTGCTATGGTTATAAAATTGGTCCTAGAATGATGAGAATCCAAGTTGGGTATAATGAAAACTATCATAGGAAGTGAATTGGATGCTATGATCAATTTGATACTTGATAATTGTTTTGAGATATGGAGGTAGTGATATTAGAGTCATGCTAGTTGGGTGATTATGAATTTAAAGAATGCTTGTGTTGAAGTTAGCAAGTCCCGTGGCATGCACGTATGGTGAAAATTGTGTAACAAATTTGAAACATGAGGTGTTCTTAGATTGTGCATCCTTATGAGTGGCAGTCGGGGACGAGCGATGGTCTTTTCCTACCAATCTATCCCCCTAGGAGCATGCGCATAGTGCTTGGTTTTTGATGACTTGTAGATTTTTGCAATAAGTATATCAGTTCTTTTTGACTAATGTTGAGTCCATGGATTATACACACTCTCACCTTTCCATCATTGCTAGCCTCTTCGGTACCGTGCATTGCCCTTTATCACCTTGAGAGTTGGTGCAAACTTCGCTGGTGCATCCAAACCCCGTGATACGATACGCTCTATCACACATAAACCTCCTTATATATTCCTCAAAACAGCCACCATACCTACCTATTACGACATTTCCATAGCCATTCCGAGATATATTGCCATGCAACTTTCCACCGTTCCGTTTATCATCATGACACACATCATCATTGTCATACTGCCTTGCATGATCATGTAGTTGACATCGTATTTTTGGCAAAGCCACCATGCATAATTTTTCATACATGTCACTCTTGATTCATTGCCCATCCCAGTACATCGCCGGAGGCATTCATATAGAGTCATATCTTGTTCTAGTTTTGGGTTGTAATTCATGAGTTGTAAATAAATAGAGGTGTGATGATCATTATTATTAGAGCATTGTCCCCAAATAAAAAAAAGAAAGGCCAAAAAAGGGAAGGCCAAATAAAAAAAAGAAAAAAGAAAGGCCAAATAAAAAAAAGGAAGGCCCAAAAAAAGAAAATAAAAAGGGGGCAATGTTACTATCTTTTTTCCACACTTGTGCTTCAAAGTAGCACCATGTTCTTCATATAGACTCGTCTCGTATGTTATCACTCTCATATACTAGTGGGAATTTTTCAATATAGAACTTGGCTTGTATATTCATACGATGGGCTTCCTCAAAATGCCCTAGGTCTTCGTGAGCAAGCAAGTTGGATGCACACCCACTAATTTCTTTTGTTGAGCTTTCATACATTTATAGCTCTAGTGCATCCGTTGCATGGCAATCCCTACTCCACATGTTGACATCAATTGATGGGCATCTCCATAGCCCGTTGATTATCCTCGTCAATGTGAGACTTTCTCCTTTTTTGTCTTCTCCACACAATCCCCATCATCATATTCTATTCCACCCATAGTGCTATATCCATGGCTCACGCTCATGTATTGCGTGAAAATTGAAAAAGTTTGAGATTATTTAAGTATGAAACAATTGCTTGGCTTGTCATCGGGGGTGTACAAGATGGGAGCATTTTTGTGTGACGAAAATGAAGCATGACCTAACTATATGATTTGTAGGGATAAACTTTCTTTAGCCATGTTATTTTGAGAAGACATGATTGCTTTGATAGTATGCTTGAAGTATTACTAATTCTCATGTCAATATGAACTTTTATTTTGAATCATTTGGATCTCAACATTCATGCCACAAAAGAAAATTACATTGAGAATTATGCTAGGTAGCATTCCACATCAAAAATTCTGTTTTTATCATTTACCTACTCGAGGACGAGCAGGAATTAATCTTGGGGATGCTTGATACATCTCCAACATATCTATAATTTTTGATTGTTCCATGCTATTATATTACCCGTTTTGGATGTTTATGGGCTTTACTTTACACAGTTATATCATTTTTGGGACTAACCTACTAACCGGAGGCCCAACCCGTATTGCTGTTTTTTTGCCTATTTCAGTGTTTCGAGGAAAAGGAATGTCAAACGGAGTCCAAACAGAATGAAACCTTCGGGAGCGTGATTTTTGGAATGAACGTGATCTAGAGGACTTGGAGTGGAAGTCAAGAAATAAATGAGGCGGCCACGAGGGTGGAGGGCGCGCCCCCTGATACGTCTCCGTCGTATCTACATTTCCAAACACTTTTGCCATTGTTTTGGACTCTAACTTGTATTATTTGAATGGAACTAACCCGGACTGACGCTGTTTTTAGCAGAATTGCCATGGTGTTGTTTTATGTGCAGAAAATAAAAGTTCTCGGAATGACCTGAAACTCCACGGAACACCTTAGAAAAAACAATAAAAAATCCTCGCCAAAGATGAAGACCAGGGGGCGCACACCCTGCTCACGAGGGTGGGGGAGCCCCCTGGGCGCGCCCCCTACCTCGTGGGCCCCCTGGTGGCCCTCCGACGCCAACTCCAACTCCATATATTGGCTTTGCGGAGAGAAAAATCAGAGAGAAGAAATCATCACGTTTTACGATATGGAGCCGCCGCCAAGCCCTAATCTATCTCGGGAGGGCTGATCTGGAGTCCGTTCGGGGCTCCGGAGAGGGGGATTCGTCGCCGTCGTCATCATCAACCATCCTCCATCACCAATTTCATGATGCTCACCGCTGTGCGTGAGTAATTCCATCGTAGGCTTGCTGGACGGTGATGGGTTGGATGAGATTTATCATGTAATTGAGTTAGTTTTGTTAGGGTTTGATCCCTAGTATCCACTATGTTCTGAGATTGATGTTGCTATGACTTTGCTATGCTTAATGCTTGTCACTAGGGCCCGAGTGCCATGATTTCAAATCTGAACCTATTATGTTTTCATGAATATATGTGTGTTCTTGATCCTATCTTGCAAGTCTATAGTCACCTACTATGTGTTATGATCCGGCAACCCCGAAGTGACAATAATCGGGACCACTCCCGGTGATGACCATAGTTTGAGGAGTTCATGTATTCACTATGTGCTAATGCTTTGTTCCGGTTCTCTATTAAAAGGAGGCCTTAATATCCCTTAGTTTCCAATAGGACCCCGCTGCCACGGGAGGGTAGGACAAAAGATGTCATGCAAGTTCTTTTCCATAAGCACGTATGACTATATACGGAATACATGCCTACATTGCATTGATGAACTGGAGCTAGTTCTGTGTCACCCTATGTTATGACTGTTACATGACGAACCGCATCCGGCATAATTATCCATCACTAATCCGGTGCCTACGAGTTTTCCATATACTGGTTCTTGCTTATTTACTTTTCCATTGCTACTATTACAATCACCACAAAATACCAAAAACATTACTATTGCTGTCTTTACTTTTGTTACCGTTACCACCACTATCATATTACTTTGCTACTAAACACTTTGCTGTGTGGTTGAATTGACAACTCAGCTGCTAATAATTGAGAATATTCTTTGGCTCCCCTTGTGTCGAATCAACAAATTTGGGTTGAATACTCTACCCTCAAAAACTGTTGCGATCCCCTATACTTGTGGGTTATCAAGACCTTTTTCTGGCGCCATTGCCGGGGAGAATAGCTCTATTCTTTGAGTCACTTGGGATTTATATCTGCTGGACACTATGAAGAACTTGAAAGACGATCGAACTACTATTTTTCCCTCAACTACGAGGGGAGGTAAGGAACTGCCATCTAGCTCTGCACTTGATTCACCTTCTGCTATAAGTAAGCTTGCGACACCTAAACCTGCTACTGCTATGAATTCTGATATGTCGCATGTTATTGACGATGCTACTTCTGCTATGCATGATACTTATGATGAAACTAATTCTATGCTTGATAATACTGTGCCCCTTGGTGAATTTCTTGATGAGCAAATTGCTAGGTCTAGAGAAAGAGAAATTATTGAACCTGAATACAATGATGATAGTGATGATGAAAATATGCCTTCTATTCCTGAGGGTTATCTTTTTGATGCGGAATCTTCTACAGCTATTTTTGCTTGCCAGGATAGATATGAACTTAAGAGGCTGCTAGTTAAATGGAGTAAAGAATCTCTTAGAGATAGAATGAGACCCGACCCTGCTTTTGCTACTTCACCTATTTGTGTTCCCGATAAGGATTATTATGATTTTTTTGTTGAACCAGATATAATTACTTTGGTTGAATCTGATCCTTTTTATGGCTATGAATCTGAAACTGTTGTGGCACATCTTACTAAGTTAAATGATATAGCTGCCCTGTTTACTAATAATGAGAGATCGCGCTACCTTTATTTACTCAAAATATTTCCGTTCTCATTAAAGGGTGATGCTAAGATATGGTTTAATTCTCTTGATCCTGGTTGTGTGCAAAGTCCCCAGGATATGATTTATTACTACTCTGCTAAATATTTCCCTGCTCATAAGAAACAAGCTGCTTTGAGGGAAATAGACAACTTTGTGAAAATTGAAGAAGAGAGTCTCCCACAAGCTTGGAGGAGGCTTCTCAAGTTACTTAATGCTTTGCCTGATCATCCTCTTAAGAAACCTGAAATACTTGATATCTTTTATAATGGACTAACTGATGCTTCCAGAGATTACCTGGATAGTTGTGCTGGTTCTCTTTTCAGGGATAGAACACCGGATGAAGCTGAAATTCTATTGAATAATATGTTGACAAATGAAAATAATTGGGCACCTCCTAAGCCAGCTCCAGAGCCAATTACTGAGCCTATTCCTAAACCAACTCCGAAGAAGAGAGGTGTTCTATTTCTCAGTCCCGAAGATATGAAAGAGGCAAAGAAATCTATGAAGGAAAAAGGTATTAAAGCTGAAGATGTTAAGAATTTACCTCCTATTGAAGAAATACATGGTCTTAATTTACCGCCTGTTGAAGAAGTATATGATCTCAATTACTTATTTACTGAAGAACCCCCCGATATCCCGACACAGGTAGTAAAGGTAAATTCTCTCTATAGATATGATAAAGCTGAAGTCCCTCCTACTAAAATTGCTAGTTAGTGCTTGGATGAGTTTGATGACTTTATGTTTAAGCAAGATGACTTTAATGCTTATTTTGGTAGACAATTAAGACAGAATACCTTTATGATTAAACTCTTGGGTGATTATATGGCTGATATTAGAGGTGAACTTAAACTTGTTAGCAAACATGCTTCTATGGTTACCACTCAAGTAGAACAAGTACTTAAAGCTCAGAAAGAAGTGCTTGATGAAATGAATAGCAAGAAAAATGATTATGCTATTAGAGTGGCTACTAGAACTGGTAGAATGACTCAGGAACCTTTGTATCCTGAAGGCCACCCTAAGAGAATCGAGCAAGATTCTTAGAGAAATAATATTGATGTACCTAGTTCTTCTAAAAGGAAGAAAAAGAAAAATGATAGGACCTTGTAAACTTCTAGTGAACCTATTGCTGAACCACTTGAGAATCTGAATGATATCTCTATTTCTGATGCTGAAACACAATCAGGTGATGAACATGAACCTAGTGATAATGTTAATGATAATGTTCATGTTGATGCTCGACCTAGTAATGATAATGATGTAGAAGTTGAACCTGCTGTTGATCTTGATAACCCATAATCAAGGAATCAACGTTATGATAAAAGAGACTTCGTTGCTAGGAAACATGGTAAAGAAAGGGAACCATGGGTTCAGAAACCCATGCCTTTTCCTCTGAAACCATCCAAAAAAAAGGATGATGAGGATTTTGAGCGTTTGCTGAAATGATTAGACCCATATTTTTGCGTATGCGATTAACTGATGTGCTCAAAACAAATCCTTATGCTAAGTATATGAAGGATATCATTATTAATAAAAGAAAGATACCTGAAGCTGAAATTTCCACCATGCTTGCTAACTATACTTTTAAGGGTGGAATACCAAAGAAACTTGGAGATCCGGGAGTGCCTACTATACCATGCTCCATTAAGAGAAATTATGTTAAAACTGCTTTATGTGATCTTGGAGCCGGTGTCAGTGTTATGACTCTCTCTTTATATGGTAGACTTGACTTGAATAAGTTGACACCTACTGAAATATCTTTGCAAATGGCTGATAAATCAACTGCTATACCTATCGGTATTTGTGATGATGTGCCTATTGTAGTTGCAAACGTTACTATTTTAACGGACTTTGTTATTCTTAATATTCCCGAGGATGATAGTATGTCTATTATTCTTGGAAGACCTTTCCTTAATACTGCATGGGCTGTTATTGATTGCAACAAAGGTAATGTCACTTTCCATGTTAATGGCAATGAGCACACGGTGCATTTTCTGAGAAAACAACCTCAAGTTTATAGTATCAACTCTATTGGAAAAATTCCATCGATTATATTTGGAGGTTTTGAATTTCCTCTCCCTACTGTCAAGAAAAAGTATGACATTCTTATTGTTGGGGATTTTCATATCCCCATTGAGGTAACTTAGTGTCATTCGAAATTTCTCCAGTTCCGTGATTATTCGTAATGAGTTTGTTAACAAGACTTGATCAATCTTGTTAGTGGGTTCATTTTGATGATCACGAAATGCATGAAACTAGAAGCACAACCTTCTGTACCCTCTTTATATTTTCTGTTATTTAGTAGAAATAAAGTAAAATAGTATTTTTTCTATTTGTCTCCTGACTTATCCGTGCAATATAAAAATATCCCGAAAATAAAAGTCCTCAGAATGCCATGCCAATTTAATATGATTGTTTCGGGAATATCTGAGGATTTACTGTGCAAAAATTACCGCGGGGGGAGCTGCCACCTGGCCACGAGGGTGGAGGGCGCGCCCTACCCCCTGGGCGCGCCCCCTGCCTCGTGGGCCCACAGTGGCCCTCCTCCACTTATCCCTGCACCCATCTTCTTCCTCTGCCTCACACAAACACGAAAAACCAACTCAAGCACGAGTTCCAGCCCCCGTTGCTGTGATTTTCGATCTCCTTGCTCAAAGCACCTCTCGCAAAACTGCTTGGGGAGATTGTTCCTTGGTATGTGACTCCTCCATTGGTCCAATTAGTTTTTGTTCTAGTGCTTTATTCATTGCAAATTTGTGCTGCATAGGTGACCATGTTCTTGAGCTTTCATGTCAAATTTATATGGTTCCAAGTAGTTCTAATGCTTGATATAGGCCCTAGGCACTCGTGGGAGTTGTTGCTATCAATTTTATTGAAGTTGGTTCACTTTTTTTTTGAAGTTACTAAAAATTTCAGATTGTTTCAGAAAATAATGAAGAGACTTTTGAGGGGCTCATCGAGCCGAAGCTCTAAGGAAAAACAAAAGGAAGAAGAGCAGAAGCCCAAATTTAATTTACCTCGCACCGCGGAGGTCTGGCCGTGTGAATGGCCTTCCGATGACTTTTTGAGGAGAGCCGGGATTTATGAGGATTTCTATTTATTGATTGAGAATGCTGGCCTCACCGACTTCCTCCATGACCAACGTCATCAGTATCTCTTACTCACAAATACATTTGTGCAAAACTTCTACTTTTTCCCTAAGAAATCACCTCCAACAGTAGAGTTTCATTTATATGACGTTGTTAAAGAGATGACATTAGCTAAATTCTGCGAGGTTTGCAGAATACCCTTTGAGATCACCTTAGATGAACCCCACCGTAACGAAGTAGAAGCTTTTATTAACACTATCACTGTGGGAGAAACCAGGAAGGTTTCTGATGCAAGGATCACTAGCATACATTTTCCTGTTTTACGCTACTTTGCCTTATTTGCTAGTCGTTGCTTGATTGGACGGGGGAACTGTGGGAACCTTAGTATTCCTGATATTATTATTTTGTTCCATGGTTTATACCGCAATAACTCTGTTAGTATGGGTGGAATTGTTGCTAGACGGTTAAGTCTGAACCGTACTAAGGGCCCCATCTTTGGAGGCATTTTTGCTTCATGCCTAGCTGAACATTTTGAAATACCTATTAGGCATGAGGAGAAAGAATAAACAGCGCTGCCACGTGCTTATTTAGATTATAAGAGTATGATAGCGCATGACTTTCTTGTTAAGATCGCGAAGGGGAGCTCAAATACAAATTATACTTTGATAAACATCACCCTGAGACTATTACTTTGCTTGCCCCTTCTTTGTTTAACTTATCTGCAGGTCCTCACATCGTTCCGTGGTCGGCTGTTCAAGCCTATCAGAATCCTGGACCAGCCCCGGAACTGGAGCCACAAGATGAGCCTCCACGACTATCTGTTTATTCCTGGGATCCAGAGGAGGTTGCCAGCCAGTGGCAGCCGGAGCCTTCTTCATCACAGTACGACCCCAGCTTCACCTACGGGTATCCGCCAGGCTATCCCTGGCAATAGACCAACTTAGGCCAAAGCCTAAGCTTGGGGGAGTACGTATTTCCCACCGACATTACATTCATGTTCACACACACACTCATTGCTAGATGTCGGTGCTCATACTCTTTCGCTGTAATATCCATGCTAGTTTATTTTCTTTTTCCTGCTTTCTTCTTGTGTGTTAAATAAACCTTAAGAAAAAACCAAAAAATTTAGTAGTTGTTTATTTCTTTGCTGTAGTAATTAAAAAGAAAACCCCAAAAATATTTCCCGTTCTTCTTCTTACTTGTTGGGAGCTTTCCCGTGTAAATAGTTTTATTTCTTTTCCTTTCTTTGGGGGTTGAGAAGACCATATTCAAAATGCTTAGTGGCTCTCATATGCATGATTGTTTATTTAACTTAGAGCCCATATTACTTGTCTTCTCTCTTGAGTTGAATGCTTGCAGATTCCAGCTTAGTCCAATGCACGTGCACTCTTATTATTATACACATCGTTCGGTCATGCAAGTGAAAGGCAATAATGATGATATATGATGGACTTATTGGGATGAGAAAATCTGGTATGAACTCGACCTCTCTTGTTTTTGTAAATATGATGATTCATCGTTTCTGAGTCAGCTATTATGAAGTAAACATATTGGCAATGACATTTAGAGATTATAGTTGCTTGTGCCATGCTTGATTAGCTATGAGTTATAATGGTTTACCTTGCGTGCCAACATGCTATTGGAATGATTATGATGTGGTATGATGGGATGGTATCCTCCTTTAAATGAATTGAGTGACTCGACTTGGCACATGTTCACGCATGTAGTTGAATCAAATCAACATAGCCTTCATGATATTTATGTTCATGGTGGATTATATCCTACTCATGCTTGTATTCGGTGTGAATTAATTTCAATGCATGTTTACGACTGTTGTCGCTCTCTCAGTTGGTCGCTTCCCAGTCTTTTGCTAGCCTTCACCTGTACTGAGCGGGAATACTGCTTGTGCATCCAAACTCCTTAAACCCCAAAGTTGTTCCATATGAGTCCACTATACCTACCTATATGCGGTATTTACCTGCCGTTCCAAGTAAATTTGTATGTGCCAAACTGTAAACCTTCAAATAAACATTCTGTTTTGCATGCTCGAATAGCTCATATGTCAACTAGAGCTGCTCTTATCTTCCGTGTTAGGCGGGTTATTCTCAAGAGGAGTGGACTCCGCTCCTCATTCACGAGAAAATGGCTGGTAACCGGGATGCCCAGTCCCATGCTTTATGCAAACTAAATCAAAATAACTGCAAACAAAACTCCCCCTGGGACCCGTTGAATGTTGGAGGCACTCGTTGTTTCGTGCAAGCCATGGATTGATGCTTGCGGAGGAGGGGGAGTATAAACTTTACCATTCTGTTTGGGAACCGCCTATAATTTGTTTAGCATGGAAGATATCGTCGTCTTTTAGTTGTTATGTTGACAATGAAAGTATGCCGCTCAAAATATAATTTATCTCTGTTTCAAAACCGAGCTCTGGCACCTCTACAAATCCCCGCTTCCCTCTGCGAAGGTCCTATCTATTTACTTTTATGTTGAGTCATCACCCTTCTTATTAAAAGCACCCGCTGGAGAGCACACTGTCGTTTGCATTTATTATAATTGGTTTATGTTGGGTATGACTTGACTGAATCTCTTTTACCATGAAATACAATGTTTAGTCAGTCCTTGATCTTTAAAGGTGCTCTGCATTTATGTTTTGCGGTCTCAGAAAGGGCTAGCGAGATACCATTTTGTTATATCATGTTATGATTATTTTGAGAAGGTGTTGTCATCCGAGTTTTATTATTATGGCTCGCTAGCTGATTATGCTATTGATATGAGTAATTATGAGACCTATGTGTTATTGTGAGTATGGTTAGTTCATAATATTTGCTGAAACTTGAATGCTGGCTTTTCATGTTTACAACAACAAGAGCAAACAGAGTTTGTAAAAGTTTTTCTTTTTCTCTTTCAGTTTGTCAACTGAATTGCTTGAGGACAAGCAAGGGTTTAAGCTTGGGGGAGTTGATACGTCTCCGTCGTATCTACTTTTCCAAACACTTTTGCCCTTGTTTGGACTCTAACTTGTATTATTTGAATGGAGCTAACCCGGACTAATGCTGTTTTCAGCAGAATTGCCATGGTGTTGTTTTATGTGCAAAAAATAAAATTTCTCGGAATGACCTGAAACTCCACGGAACACCTTAGAAAAAACAATAAAAAATCCTCGCCAAAGATGAAGACCAGGGGGCCCACACCCTGCTCACGAGGGTGGGGGCGCGCCCCCTGGGTGCGCCCCCTACCTCGTGGGCCCCCTGGTGGCCCTCCGACGCCAACTCCAACTCCATATATTGGCTTTCGGGGGAAAAAATCAGAGAGAAGAAATCACCGCGTTTTACGATACGGAGCCGCCGCCAAGCCCTAATCTCTCTCGGGAGGGCTGATCTGGAGTCCGTTCGGGGCTCCGGAGAGGGGGATTCGTCGCCGTCGTCATCATCAACCATCCTCCATCACCAATTTCATGATGCTCACCGCCGTGCGTGAGTAATTCCATCGTAGCCTTGCTGGACGGTGATGGGTTGGATGAGATTTATCATGTAATCGAGTTAGTTTTGTTAGGGTTTGATCCCTAGTATCCACTATGTTCTAAGATTGATGTTGCTATGACTTTGCTATGCTTAATGCTTGTCACTAGGGCCCGAGTGCCATGATTTCAGATCTGAACCTATTATGTTTTCATGAATATATGTGTGTTCTTGATCCTATCTTGCAAGTCTATAGTCACCTACTATGTGTTATGATCCGGCAACCCCGAAGTGACAATAATCGGGACCACTCCCGGTGATGACCATAGTTTGAGGAGTTCATGTATTCACTATGTGCTAATGCTTTGTTGCGGTTCTCTATTAAAAGGAGGCCTTAATATCCCTTAGTTTCCAATAGGACCCCGCTGCCACGGGAGGGTAGGACAAAAGATGTCATGCAAGTTCTTTTCTGTAAGCGCGTATGACTATATACGGAATACATGCCTACATTACATTGATGAAGTGGAGTTAGTTCTGTGTCACCCTATGTTATGACTGTTACATGATGAACCGCATCCGGCATAATTATCCATCACTAATCCGGTGCCTACGAGTTTTCCATATACTGGTTCTCGCTTATTTACTTTTCCGTTGCTACTGTTACAATCACCACAAAATACCAAAAATATTACTTTTGTTGTCTTTACTTTTGTTACCGTTACCACCACTATCATATTACTTTGCTACTAAACACTTTGCTGCAGATACTAAGTTTCCAGGTGTGGTTGAATTGACAACTCAACTGCTAATACTTGAGAATATTCTTTGGCTCCCCTTGTGTCGAATCAACAAATTTGGGTTGAATACTCTACCCTCAAAAACTGCTGTGATCCCGTATACTTGTGGGTTATGACCCCCCTACTGGGCGCGCCCCCCTGTCTCGTGGGCCCCTCGGGAGTCCACCGACCTACTTCTTCCTCCTATATATACCCATGTACCCCGGAAACATCAGAAGCGACCACGAAAAACTATTTCCAGCTCCGTAACCTTCTGTATCCGCGAGATCCCATCTTGGAGCCTTCACCGGTGCTCCGTCGGAGGGGGAATCGACCATGGAGGGCCTCTACATCATCTCCAAGGCCTCTCTGATGAGTTGTGAGTAGTTTACCACAGAAATTCGGGTCCATAGTTATTAGCTAGATGGCTTCTTCTCTCTCTTTGAATCTCAATACCATGTTCACCTTGATCTTCTTGGAGATCTATTCGACGTAACTCTTTTTACGGTGTGTTTGTCGAGATGTGATGAATTGTGGGTTTATGATCAAGTTTATCTATGAGAAATATTTGAATCTCCTCTGAATTCTTTTATGTGTGATTAAGTTATCTTTGCAAGTCTCTTCGAATTATCAGTTTGGTTTGGCCTACTAGATTGATCTTTCTTGCAATGGGAGAAGTGCTTAGCTTTGGGTTCAATCTTGCGGTGTCCTTTCCAAGTGACAGCAAGGGCAGCAAGGCACGTATTGTATTGTTGCCATCGAGGATAAAAAGATGGGGTTTATATCATATTGCATGAGTTTATCCCTCTACATCATGTCATCTTTCTTAATGTGTTACTCTGTTCTTTATGAACTTAATACTCTGATGCATGCTGGATAGCGGTCGATGTGTGGAGTAATAGTAGTAGATGCAGGCAGGAGTCGGTCTACTTGTCAGGGACATGATGCCTATATACATGATCATGCCTAGATAATATCATAATTATTCGCTTTTCTATCAATTGCTCGACAATAATTTTTTCACCCACCGTAATACTTATGCTATCTTGAGAGAAGCCACTAGTGAAACCTATGGCCCCCGGGTCTATCTTTTATCATATAAGCTTTCACTCTACTTTTATTTGCATCTTTACTTTTCCTATATATATATATATTATAAAATACCAAAAATATATTTATCTTATCATATTATCTCTATCAGATCTCACTTTCGCAAGTGGTCGTGAAGGGATGGACAACCCCTTTATTGCGTTGGTTACGAGTTCTTGTTTGTTTGTGTAGGTGCGTGGGACTTTTTAGGAGCCTCCTACTGGATTGATACCTTGGTTCTTAAAAACTGAGGGAAATACTTATGCTACTATTGCTGCATCACCCTTTCCTCTTCAAGGAAAACCAATGCAAGCTGAAGACGTAGCAAGGTGCTGCTAGTCCTCGTTGCCGAGCCCCAGGCTCCAACTTGGGCAAGGCACATAGTCCATTTCCTGCAAACCGGAGAACTTCCCGAAGAGAAAGAAGAAGTGGAAAGAGTAGACCGGAGGGCCAATATGTATCATTTTGTCGATGACACACTATACAAAAGAAGGCCCAATGGTGTGAAATTGAAGTGTATTTGCCTGGAAGAAGGAATGGAATTGCTGACAGAAATACACAAAGGCATGTGCGGCTCCCACATTGGATCAAGGGCTTTGGTTGGGAAAGCATTCCGGCAAGGATTCTATTGGCCCACAGCCCTCCACGATGTGGTCGAGCTAGTCACCAAGTGTGAAGCCTACCATTCCCATTCCAAGAATATCCATCTGCCTATCCAAGCTCTTCAGACAATCCGTTTGTCATGTCCGTTTTCGTTCTGGGGGCTCGATATCCTTGGCCCTTTCCCCGGAGCTGCCGGGGGCTTTGAATTCTTGTTCATTGCAATCGACAAGTTTACAAAGTGGCCGGAAGTAGATGCCGTGAGAAGGTGACTGCTCAGTCAGCTATCAAGTTCTTGAAAGGATTGGTGTGCCATTTCGGGGTCCTTGCCTAGATCATCACCGACAACAACACCCAGTTCACAAGCCGCGCCTTCATGCAATATGTTCATGACCTCGGAAGCAAGATCTCATCTGTCTCTGTTGCAGATCCCAGAAGCTGAGAAGGCGAACACTGAAGTACTATGCAAACTCAATACAAGACATTTAATAAGCTACAAAAGTGCGGCAGACGATAGGTCGATGAGCTGCCAGTGGTTCTTTGGTCCCTCAGAATGACACCAAATCGAGCTACCGGGCAGACCCCCTTCTCCCTAGTCTATGGGGCAGAAGCAGTTATCCCCACGGAACTCATTTATGGGTTACCTCGAGTACTTGCCTACGATGAAGTAGCACAGGAACATCACCGGCGTGACGACGCTGTGCTTCTCGAGGAGAACCGTCTTCGGGCTGCTACACGTGCTGCATGCTACCCGCAAGCCCTACGCCGCTATCACAGCCACAGGGTTCATGCCCGGTGTTTTGAGGAAGGCGACCTTGTCCTTAGGCGCGTTCTGTCCGCCAAGGGTACAAAAAAGTTGACGCCGAAGTGGGAAGGCCCTTACCGGGTAGTACGAGTCACCAGACTTGGTCCAGTCCGTTTGGAGACCAGAGATGGCATTCAATTGCAAAACTCATGGAATATTGAGCATCTCCGCAAGTTCTACCCATAAGGTGTGGCTGTCAGGCCCTACCTGGCAGCCACCCTTTTGTACATGCCTTCCTCAGTTGCATGTAACCCCTTGTACAAAGCCAGGCGCAGACTTTGAGCAACAGAGAAATAAATGAAGCGCTGCCCCCCCCCCCCCGACAAGTTGCATGCATGCATAAGCATATCATGAGCATCACATCTTCATGTAGATAAGATCGCATTTGGCATCATTTTCATCTGCATAAACTACATGCTCCTGCCGTGGATTCAGTCCCCAAGAGGAGATGAGAAGACAAGCCAGCACTGCGGTCTCCAGCAAGCCAAATAGATAAGTTCATCCTTTTATCCATACGTGTTCTATAAGTGAAGTCTTGTGCATGAGAAAACCCTACTACCCTTTGAAACTGAGTTGCTCCCACCCTTCGACTCGAATGCTACTTCGGTCAGGGTGGTCGCAGTGGCCTTTGATGGAAAAGGACTGGCGGGGGGCCGGTCCCTCTTCATGATTTGTGCGTGGTAGGCCTAACCCCCCGACAACAAAACAGAGGGTACCGACAGGATAGCCCGTCGGGGGGGGGGGGGGGCTCATTTACTTAAAATATAGAGGCATCCCACCTCTGCATGGACATATACATTCACGAGTTCTGATGTCTACTACACAACCTTCTTGTAGATGTTGTTGGGCCTCCAAGTGCAGAGGTTTGTAGGACAGTAGAAAATTTCCCTCAAGTGGATGACCTAAGGTTTATCAATCTGTGGGAGGCGTAGGATGAAGATGGTCTCTCTCAAACAACCCTGCAACCAAATAACAAAGAGTCTCTTGTGTCCCCAACACACCCAATACAATGGTAAATTGTATAGGTGCACTAGTTCGGCTAAGAGATGCTGATACAAGTGCAATATGGATGGTAGATACAGGTTTTTGTAATCTGAAAATATAAAAACAGCAAGGTAATAAGTGGTAAAAGTGAACGTAAACGGTATTGCAATACTAGGAAACAAGGCCTAAGGTTCATACTTTCACTAGTGCAAGTTCTCTCAACAATAATAACATAATTGGATCATATAACTATCCCTCAACATGCAACAAAGAGTCATTCCAAAGTCACTAATAGCGGAGAGCAAACGAATAGATTATTGTAGGGTACGAAACCACCTCGAGGTTATCCTTTCTGATCGATCTATTCAAGAGTCCGTAGTAAAATAACATGAAGCTATTCTTTCCGTTCGATCTATCATAGAGTTCGTACTAGAATAACACCTTAAGGCACAAATCAACCAAAACCCTAATGTTACCTAGATACTCCAATGTCACCTCAAGTATCCGTGGGCATGAAAATATGATATGCATCACACAATCTCAAATTCATCTATTCAACCAACACAAAGTACTTCAAAAAGTGCCCCAAAGTTTCTACCGGAGAGTCAAGACGAAAACGTGTCCCAACCCCCATGCATAAGTTCACAAGGTCACTGAACCCGCAAGTTGATCACCAAAACATAAATCAAGTAGATCACATGAATATCCCATTGTCACCACAGATAAGCACATGAAAGACATACATCAAGTGTTCTCCAATCCTTAAAGACTCAGTCCATTAAGATAACTTCAAAGGGAAAACTCAATCCATTACAAGAGAGTAGAGGGGGAGAAACATCATAAGATCCAACTATAATAGCAAAGCTCGCGATACACCAAGATCATGCCAAATCAAGAACACGAGAGAGAGATATCAAACACATAGCTACTGCTACATACCCTCAGCCTTGAGGGTGAACTACTCCCTCCTCGTCATGGAGAGCGTCGGGATGATGAATATGGCCACCGGTGAGGGATCCCCCTTTGGTAGGGTGCCGGAACAGGGTCCCGATTGTTTTTTTGGTGGCTACAGAGGCTTGCGGCGGCGGAACTCCCGATCTATTGTGCTCCTCGTCAGTTTTAGGGTATATGGATATATATAGGTGAAAGAAGTCGGTCAGGGGAGCCACGAGGGGCCCACGAGGGTAGGGGGCACGCCCAGGGGGTAGGGCACGCCTCCCTGCCTCGTGGCTTCCTCGTGGCTTCCTTGACATCTACTCCAAGTCTCCTGGATTGCTTTCGTTCGAAAAATAACTCTCCCGAAGGTTTCATTCCGTTTGGACTCCGTTTGATATTCCTTTTTTGCGGAACACTGAAATAGGCAAAAAACAGCAATTTGGGCTGGGCCTCCGGTTAATTGGTTAGTCCCAAAAATAATATAAAAGTGTATAATAAGGCCCATAAACATCCAAAATGGGTAATATAATAGCATGGAACAATCAAAAATTATAGATACGTTGGAGACGTATCAAGAATCCCCAAGCTTAATTCCTGCTCGTCCTCGAGTAGGTAAATGAAAAAACATAATTTTTGATGTGGGATGCTACCTAGCATATTTCTCAATGTAATTTTCTTTATTGTGGCATGAATGTTCAGATCCAAATGATTCAAGATAAAAGTTCATAATAACATAAAAATAGTAATACTTCAAGCATACTAACAAGTAATCATGTCTTATCAAAATAACATAGACAAAGAAAGCTTATCCCTACAAAATCATATAGTTAGGCTATGTTTCATTTTCGTCACACAAAATACTCCCTTCATGCACAACCCCGGTTTAAGCCAAGCAATTGGTTCATACTTTTTAACTCGCTTTAGCTTTTTCAACTCTCACGCAATACATGAGCACAAGCCATGGATATAGCACTATATGTGGAATAGGATGGTGGTTGTGAAGAAGACAAAAAGGGAGAAGATAGTCTCACATCAACTAGTTGTATCAACAAGCTATGGAGATGCCCATTAATACATATCAATGTGAGTGAGTAGGGATTGCCATGCAACGGATGCACTAGAGCTATAGATGTATGAAAGCTCAACAAAAGAAACTAAGTGGGTGTGCATCCAACTTGCTTGCTCACGAAGAGCTAGGGCATTTTGAGGAAGACCATCATTGGAATATACAAGCCAAGTTCTATAATGAAAAATTCCCACTAGTATATGAAAGTGACAACATAGGAGACTCTCTATCATAAAGATCATGGTGCTACTTTGAAGCACAAGTGTGGAAAAAGGATAGTAACATTGTCCCTTCTCTCTTTTCTCTCATTTTTTGGTGCGCTTCTTTGGCCTATTTTTTTATTTGGTCTTCTTTGGCCTCTTTTATTTTTATAAAGTCCGAAGTCTCATCCCGATTTGTCGGGGAATCATAGTCTCCATCATCCTTTCCTCACTTGGGACAATACTCTAATAATGAAGATCATCACACTTTTACTGATTTACAACTCAATACTTAGAACAAAATATGACTCTATGTGAATGCCTCCGGCGGTGTACCGGGATATGCAATGAATCAAGAGTTACATGTATGAAAGAATTATGAAGGTGGCCTTGCCACAAATACGATGTCAGTTACATGATCATGCAAAAGAAATATGACAATGATGGAGCGTGTCATAATAAACGGAATGGTGGAAAGTTGCATGGCAATATATCTCGGAATGGCTATGAAATGCCATAATAGATAGGTATGGTGGCTGTTTTGAGGAAGGTAAATGGTGCGTGTATGTTACCGGCAAAATTTCACGGCATAATAGAGGCTAGCAATGGTGGAAGGGTGAGAGTGCGTATAATCCATGGACTCACATTAGTCATAAAGAACTCATATACTTATTGCAAAAGTTTATTAGCCCTCGATGCAAAGTACTACTACGCATGCTCCTAGGGGAAGGGTTGGTAGGAGTTAACCATCGCGCGATCCCGACCTCCACATATAAGGAAGGCAATCAAAAGAGCACCCCATGCAACAAATTTGTTACACAACTTTTACCATACGTGCATGCTACGGGACTTGCCAACTTTAACACAAGTATTTCTCAGTTTCATAATTACCCAACTAGCATGAATCTATCATTACCACCTTTATATCTCAAAACAATTACCAAGCATCAAATTGATCATAGTATTTAATGCACTCTATATGATAGTTTTTATTATACCCAACTTGGATGCCCATCATTCTAGGACTAATATTATAACCATAGCAAATACCATGCTGTTCTAAGAGACTCTCAAAATAATATAAGTGAAGCATGAGAGATCAATAATTTCTACAAAATAAAGCCACCGCCGTGCTCTAAAAAGATATAAGTGAAGCACTAGAGCAAAACTGTCTAGCTCAAAAGATATAAGTGAAGCACATAGAGTATTCTAATAAATTCCGAATCATGTGTGTCCCTCCCAAAAGGTGTGTACAGCAAGGATGATTGTGGTAAACTAAAAAGCAAAGACTCATATCATACAATACACTCCAAGCAAAACACATATCATGTGGTGAATAAAAATATAGCTCCAAGTAAAGTTACCGATAGACGAAGACGAAAGAGGGGATGCCTTCCGGGGCATCCCCAAGCTTAGGATTTTGGTTGTCATTGAATTATCTTGGGGTGCCATGGGCATCCCCAAGCTTAGGCTCTTGCCACTCCTTATTCCATAGTCCACCGAATCTTTACCCAAAACTTGAAAACTTCACAACACAAAACTCAACAGAAAACTCGTAAGCTCCGTTAGTATAAGAAAATAAATCACCACTTAGGTATTGTTGTGAACTCATTCTAAATTCATATTGGTATAATATATACTGTATTCCAACTTCTCTATGGTTCATACCCTTCGATACTACTCATAGATTCATCAAAATAAGCAAACAACACATAGAAAACAGAATCTGTCAAAAACAGAACAGTCTGTAGTAATCTGTATCAAACATATACTTCTGTAATCCAAAAATTCTGAATAAATTGGTGGACCTGAGTAATTTGTCTATTAATCATCTTCAAAAATAATCAACCTAAAATCGCTCTCCAGTAAAAAATGGCAGCTAATCTCGTGAGCGCTAAAGTTTCTGTTTTTTACAGCAAGATCATAAAGACTTCACCCAAGTCTTCCCAAAGGTTCTACTTGGCACAAACACTAATTAAAACATAAAACCACATCTAAACAGAGTCTAGATGAATTATTTATTACTAAACAGAAGCAAAAGGCAAAGAACAAAAGTAAAATTGGGCTGCCGCCCAACAAGCGCTATCGTTTAACACCCCTAGCTAGGCATGATGATTTCAATGATGTTCACATAAAAGATAAGAATTGAAACATAAAGAGAGCATCATGAAGAATATTACTAGCACATTTAAGCCTAACCCACTTCCTATGCATTGGGATTTTGTAAGCAAACAACTTATCAGAACAATAATCAACTAGCATAGGAAGGCAAAACAAGCATAACTTCAAGATTTTCAACACATAGAGAGGAAACTTGATATTATTGCAATTCCTACAAGCATATGTTACTCCCTCATAATAATTTTCTATAGCATCATGAATGAATTCAACAATATAACCAGCACATAAAGCATTCTTTTCATGATCTACTTGCATAGAAATTTCACTACTCTCCACATAAGCAAATTTATTCTTATCAATAGTAGTGGGAGCAAACTCAACAAAATAACTATCATGTGAAGCATAATCCAATTGAAAATTAAAATCAAGATGACAAGTTTCATGGTTATCTTTATTCTTTATAGCATACGTGTCATTACAATAATCATCATAAATAGGAGGCATGCTATAATCAAAATAAATTTGCTCATCAAAACTTGGGGGACAAAAAAATATCATCTTCAAACATAGCTTCCACGAGCTTGTGGCTTTGCATATCATTAGCATCATGGATATTCAAGGAATTCATACTAACAACATTGCAATCAAGCTCATCATTCAAAGATTTAGTGCCAAACATTTTATAGACTTCTTCTTCTAGCACTTGAGCACAATTTTCCTTTCCATCATTCTCACGAAAGATATTAAAAAGATGAAGCGTATGAGGCAAATCAATTCCATTTTTAGTTTTCTTTTATATACTAAACTAGTGATCAAACAAGAAACAAAAAGATTTAGTTGCAAGTTCTAAAGATATACCTTCAAGTACTAACCTCCCCGGCAATGGCGCCAGAAAAGAGCTTGATGTCTACTACGCAACCTTCTTCTTGTAGACGTTGTTGGGACTCCAAGTGCAGAGGTGTCGGTGTACTAAAGTAGGGGTACCTTAGTACCCCGAACTTGTGCACGGGCGGTCGCAGCGTCCCCGCGGCAAGGCTTGCCGGGCGTCCGCCAAGATCCTCCATCATTCCTATTTGATGCCATTCAAGAACAAAGTGTTTAACTGAGAAGACAAGGCCCCGACAAGAGGAGCTTGCCGGGAAGGCCAACCAAGGCATTCTCAAGAGACTTGCCGCGCGTCCCGGCAAGACCCGGCGAGCGACAAGCTTGCGGGTGCGGCAAGACAACGACCGCGGCAAGGCGCTTGCTGCGGCGAAGCCACAACTCTGCGCCCATACTCCAGCGCATCAGACGACATGTCGCCCCAAGATCGTTCCTGGCGCACGTGTCGAGCGGCTGTGCAGCCAAGCGGTGCGAGGTGGCAAGTGGAGATGACGAGAAGGCCATCGTGGCGATCGGTGGCGCCCCTAACGGTCGTTTCCTGCACTGTTTGGGCGACCGGACGGGCATTAAATGCCCTTGTCCCCTGCCGTCAGAGTTAGGTAGGGGGCACTGTAGATAGCGGTTGTACCAACCCCTGTTTTTACTTTTTTACCCCTCTCTGCGTTGCCACCTGTCGGTGACCCCTTTAACCTATAAAAGGGAGGCCCATGCGCACATAGAGGGGGTTCGACTCATTCGAAACTACAACACACCCACGCTCTCAAGCAAGAACAGAATACCAACACAAAGCAGCAGTAGGAGTTTTATCTCTCGGGAGAGCTCCGAAGCTGGGTAAAATCCCTTGCGTGCTTGGCCTCGATCTGCTCTTCGTGCGCCCTCCGCTCCCTGCCGGACCGAGAAGGGGCCCTGCCCCATAGGTGCTCGTTTCCCACGACATCTTTGGCGCGCCAGGTAGGGGGCGTCGAGGTTGTGCGAACCTGATCCGGTCTTCACGCGCGCTACATCAACATCTTCATCGACATGCCACCGAAGAGGAAGGCTTCGGAGGTGGCCGCTCCGTCCACGTCGATCCCACCGCCGCCGGAGCAAACGGGCGGTGGGGAAGACGCCGACGGAGGAACGGGCGTCGATGGGGGGACTCACATTGTCACCAGATCCAAGGACAAGGCCCCGCAAACTTCGGCGTCCGTACATGCGCCGCGCCCCTCTCAGGAGGCGCGGGATCGGCAATGCCATGGTGCTCCTGGCACCGTGCTCGCGTTGGAACAAGGCCAAGCTGGCGGATCGCGGGATGCTCAAGGCCAACATGCACGTCAACACGTTGGCGCGAGCGCGGCACGGTCGCCTGGACGAGATGTTGCTCCTTCTAACACTGTTAGAAGTTTGAGCATATCCCGCTCCTCGCGTCGTTCGCCCCCACCGCCGAAGACTCCCGAAGAAGCGTTGGCTCGAGCCCAACTGCTACTAGACTACCCTCCAGCACCGGACAAGATTGACGACTGGAGGATCACCATCCAGAGCCTCATCGGCTTCGCCAACGGTGACAAGCCCCGGCAACCAAGCACGTCGATCATCTTTGATGTTGAGGATCACCCTGATCGCATCACTGCGGTCGGGTGCTTGCCGATGTTGGTTTCGCCAACCATCTGCAACCTCAAGGTCACAAAGATGCTGGTTGACAGTGGAGCCGGCTTGAATCTGATCTCTTCCGCGGTGCTCAAGAAGCTCCAGATCCCCGACAGCGAGCTCGAAGAGACTGGTACCTTTCAAGGAATTAACCCGGGAAGGAGCAAGCCCAAGGGGAAGATCACACTGCCAGTGACGTTTGGCAGCGAGCTGAATTTCAGGACAGAGAGAGTGACATTTGACGTTGCTGATTTCCCATTGCCCTACAATGGGATACTTGGCCGTTCAGCGCTTGCCAAGTTCATGGCAGCCTCTCACTATGCCTACAATGTGCTCAAGATGCCCGGTCCAATAAGTGTCATTTCTGTCCCCGGCGACAAGAAAGATGCACTTATCTATACCGACAAGATCTACCGGGAAGCAGCAGCCACAGCAGAACGCAAACCACTTGCCGCTGAAGCTCCCGGGGGGAAGAAGAAGACCAAGTCCGGCAAGAGTAGCTCTGATGCCCACTCCGGCAAGCGCACCTCTTTGGAGTGCTGCGCTACCGTCGAGGACGCACCATCGAGCTCCACCGGCAAGTGCAAGAAGGCGAAGCCAGCATCACCAGAGACCAAGAAAGTGGCCGCCAAGGAGGACGGCACTGGTGGTACCTTCACCATCAGTGCCACGCTTGACCCTAAATAGGAAAGCGCGCTCGTTGCTTTCCTGCGGGCGAATGTCGATGTGTTTGCATGGCAACCATCTGACATCCCCGGTGTTCCCAGGAAAGTAATTGAGCACCACCTTGCCATCTATCCTCACGCGCGACCCGTCAAGCAGAGAGTCAGGAAGCAAGCGGTGGAACGCCAAGAGTTCATTGCAGAAGAGATCAAGAAGTTGGAAGCAGCAGGCCTTGTCTGAGGAGTACTCCATCCAACGTGGCTAGCCAATCCAGTAGTCGTGCGCAAGGTGAACGGGAAGTGGAGGCTTTGTATTGACTTCACTGATGTTTATAAAGCTTGTCCCAAGGATCCATTTCCCTTGCCACGCATTGACCAGATTGTCGACTCCACGGCAGGATGTGATTTGCTTTCGTTTCTTGATGCATACTCAGGATATCATTAGATCTTCATGGCAGAAGAGGATGAAGAGAAAACCGCATTCATTACTCCATGTGGCACGTACTGCTTCGTACGGATGCCTTTCGGACTAAAGAATCCTGGTTCAACATTTGCAAGAGTAGTCAGTCATGCTTTTGAGCCATAGCTGCACAGAAATGTAGAGGCTTACATGGATGACATAGTGGTCAAGAGCAAAGACAGAGCAACTTTGATCCAAGATTTGGATGAGACTTTTGCAAATCTGCGCAAGATCAATCTCAAGTTGAATCCCGAGAAGTGCGTGTTTGGAGTTCCTTCCGGCAAGCTTCTCAGGTTCTTTGTATCCCAAAGGGGGATTGAAGCCAATCCCGACAAGATCAAGGCCATTGAGCAGATCGAAGCACCGAAGCGCGTCAAGGATGTGTGAAGGCTTGCCGGCTGCGTTGCTGCTCTCAGTAGGTTCATCTCTAAGTCTGCTGAGCGCGCCCTGCCATTTTTCAAAATTTTGAAAAAGGCAGGTCCAATGAAATGGACTCCGGGAGCGGAGGCTGCGCTACAGGACTTGAAGAGATACCTGTCCTCCACTCCAGTACTTGTCGCACCTAGGCCACAAGAGAAGTTGCTGCTATATCTAGCGGCAACCAATCAAGTGGTTAGTGCTGCGTTAGTAGGGGAGAGGGAGGCGGATGATGAGCCAGCAGCCACGGCAAGCGAGTCCAGCAACAAGCAGGGGGCTTCCCCGACAAGCTCTAATCCCGACAAGGATGGATCTGTGCAGCCACAAGGAGAGAAACAAAAGAAGATGGTGCAGCACCCAGTTTATTTTGTCAGTTCCCTTCTGCAGGGGGCTAGATCAAGATACTCTGGGGTGCAGAAGTTGCTCTTTGGCCTTCTCATGGCCTCGAGGAAGCTGCGCCATTACTTTCAAGCACATGAGATCACAGTTGTCACTCGCTTTCCATTAAAGAGGATATTGCAGAATCCCGAAGCAACAGGCAGGATCGTCGAGTGGGCACTGGAATTGTCAAGCTTTGGCCTCAAGTTTGAGAGTACCTCAACTATCCAGAGCCGAGCATTGGCAGAATTCATAGCAGAATGGACGCCGACACCTGATGAAGAAACTCCGGAGACGAGCATCCCCGTCAAGGAGGCAAGCAAAGAATGGATCATGTACTTTGACGGTGCCTTCTCGCTGCAAGGCGCCGGTGCGGGTGTGTTACTTGTTGCACCCACCGGAGAGCACCTCAAGTATGTGGTCCAGATGCACATTCCCAAGGAGCAAGCAACAAACAATACTGCAGAATATGAAGGCTTGCTTGCCGGACTCAGAATCGCAGCAGAGCTTGCGATCAAGAAACTCATTGTCAGGGGTGACTCGCAGCTTGTCGTCCATCAAGTAAACAAGGATTATCAGAGTCCGTTGATGGAAGCCTACATTGATGAAGTGAGGAAGCTGGAAGAGCATTTTGACGGCCTGCAGATGGAACATGTTCCGAGAGCTCAGAACGACATTGCAGATGGCCTGTCAAAATGCGCCGCACTCAAGTTGCCTGTGGAACCAGGGATTTTTGTGCTCAAGCTGACTGAACCATCTGTGACACCATCAACTGGACAAAGCAAGAAGAGGAAGTTGGTTACTGGCGACTACTTTCCGGCAGAGCTCCCCGAAGCCGCCGCCAAGAAGGTCCCCAAGATCAACACAAAGAGTGCTGAGGAGCAGTCTGCTCCGACAAGCCCTAGGGTTTGTTTCGTCGAAGCAGACGCTCCCGACAAGTTGTGTCCTGACACGCTTGCCGGGGAGCATCACGCTCCGGCTGAATCCCAGATTCTTGCCGTAGAAGCAGATGTTCCCGCAGCAGCATTTGCGCCTTTAGTCCTTGTCGTCGAGCCACAAGCTCCGGCATGGGCATAGCAGATCATCCATTTCCTTCAAACAGGAGAACTTCCCGAAGAGCAAGAAGAAGCGGAGAAAGTAGCCCGGCAGTCAAGTATGTACCAGTTTGTCGATGACATACTGTACAGAAGAAGATTCAACGGAGTGAAATTGAAGTGCATTTCCCGGGAAGAACGACAGGAGCTGTTGGCGGAGATACATGGAGGCATATGTGGTCATCACATTGGTGCAAGAGCACTTGCCGGTAAAGTCTTCCGGCAAGGCTTCTTTTGGCCGACAGCCCTCCAGGATGCAACTGCACAAGTAACCAAGTGTGAAGCGTGCCAATTCCACTCCAAGCAGATACATCAACCAGCTCAAGCTCTCCAAACAATCCCTTTATCCTGGCCATTTTCGGTCTGGGGGCCGAGGATGCTGTCGGGGGCTTCGAGTACTTGTACGTGGCAATCGACAAGTTCACGAAGTGGCCTGAGGTGGAAGCAGTGAGGAAGGTGACAACACAGTCAGCAGTCAAGTTCTTCAGGTCAATTGTTTGCCGTTTCGGAGTCCCTAACAGGATCATCACCGACAATGGCACACAATTCACGAGCCGCACCTTCATGCAGTACGTCCAAGATCTTGGCGCCAAGATCTACTTCGCTTCTGTTGCTCACCCGAGAAGCAACGGTCAAGCGGAGAGGGCAAACGCTGAAGTGCTGCGCGGGCTCAAGACCAGAACTTTCGACAGGCTGCACAAGTGCGGAAGAAATTGGATCGAGGAGCTGCCGGTGGTTCTTTGGTCGATCAGGACGACGCCAAATCGAGCCACTGGCTAGACACCTTTTTCTCTCGTCTACGGAGCAGAAGCAGTTCTCCCCACGGAACTCATATACAGATCGCCTCGAGTGCTCGCTTATGATGAGCTTGAGCAAGAGCAGTTGCGGCAAGATGACGCGCTGCTCCTCGAGGAGGATCGTCTTCAGGCTGCTGTACGAGCTGCTCGCTACCAGCAAGCTTTGTGCCGCTACCATAGCCGCAAAGTCAATGCCAGAAGCTTCGAGGAAGGCGACCTTGTTCTTCGGTGCGTTCAATCCGCCAAGAATTCCAACAAGTTGACGCCGAAGTGGGAAGGCCCTTATCGGGTGAAGCGAGTCACTAGGCCCGGCGCTGTCCGCCTAGAGACCGAAGATGGCTTTCCGGTGAGCAACTCCTGGAACATAGAGCATCTTCGCAAGTTTTACCCATAAGGCGCGGTTGCCGGGACCCGTTCCGGCAACCACCTTTTGTACAAGCCTTGCCGCTGTTGCATGTAACCCTTTGTACAAAGCCGGGCGCAGATCCCGTGCATAAATAAAGATCATATGCTCTGAAAATGTTGTCAAATTTCATGCTTTCTTTCTTTTTTGCATGCATTATCTGACACTTTGTGCAGCAATTGCCCCCGGTAAGCAATAACGAGCCTTAAGGCTCCATATCTTTATTTTCTCTTCTTTCTTTTGCTCAAAAAGAAGGTTCCTTCGCCCACAAGTTCACCGGGGGGGGGGGGGGAAGGAGAGGATAAAGGTGTGGACCAGGCGTCGTTCAAAAAAGTATAGCCTTGCCGGGACACAGACGACAGAAAAAGCTAAGTTGCCGAAGTTTGAGCACAATCAGTTTTTAAATTTTTAAAGTTATCTTCCTTGAACGACCGTGCTTTGTATGGAAAACCTGTGCGCGGAGGAACCGGCTCGTGGCTAGTTGCGCCCTTACTTCGTTTCGAGTCCGCTCAACGATGAAAGTGTGCTGCGACTAGTCCCGACAAGGTTTCTTGCCGGAGGCAACACCGCCAGGAGAGTGCTGATGTTCTGCACTCAGCGCTCGCGGCAAGTGTGCTTGCACCGGCAAGTTCCCTAAAAGCGTAGGGTAAAAACATACAAGGGATGGAATCAAGTAAAGAAGATAACATAGCAAGCATCACCCAGAATAAAGTTATATTACAAAAGTGACTTGTTGCAGCACTGACTAAATTGTTCTCATAACTTAAATAACAGCGACAAGGAAGGGAGAAGAAGGGTGGCCTAATCCACGTGCTCGCCGTCGATCCTCCTGACTTCATTCACCTTGTCCACAATGGGTGCGACAATGGCTTTGAGCTCTTCAAGATCAGCACCCGCCGGCAGCTTCTTGAGGACGCGGGTCAGGTCGAGGCCCGGATTGCGGAAGAGTATCTTCACCAGCACTTTCTCCAAGACCTTGGCGCAGATTGCGCGCGACTCGTCATCCAACTTCTTTGGGATCCTTTCCCGGAGCTGCTGGAGAGCCGTCGCCACACCCTTGAAGAAAAGAGTAAGCTTGGCGCTGGGCTGGAGGTTCTCGTCGGTGGAGTACCCGAAGCCCGCCAAGTCCAGTTGCGCCAGCTCCTCGTCGATGGTTGCAGCGATGTTGACGAGGCCCTCCGTCCAGAGCTCCACCGTAGCCCTGAAGGTGTTTTGAGTCTCACTGGCCCTCGTTAGCAGCTCCTCGTTGCCCTTGACCTCTTTCTTCAAGTCATCCTCTCGTCTCTTGGCGGCGTCCAGCGTCTCCGTCAATGTGGCCAACTTCAGCTCCAGATCAGCACTTGAGTCCTTGGCGGCATTTAGTTCCCTGACCTTATCGGCGAGCTGAACTTGCAGATTGCCATGGGCGAGGGCATCCTTCTCGCGTTCGCGCTGGAGTGCGGCAACCTCCTCATTCTTCCCTTTCATATCAGCCTCCAGCTGCGTCACCTTCACTTCCAGTTCCTTCTTGGCGGCCTCAGCAGCCGCGGCAGCATCCTTCGCCTCCTTGAGTGCCCCGCCAAGTGATTGTTCCCGTGCGGCGAGCTCCTCCTCGTGGCTGTCCAGATTAACCTTCTTCTGCGTCAGCTCACCTTCCCGCCTGGATAGCTCCTCGGCAGCAAGCCTTTGCTGCTCCTCGGCTTCAGCCTTTTCAAGGATGAATGCATTCTTCACCTCGACAAGTTGCGCCCTCTCCTCCGCAATGGATCGGAGGGCCTCTTGGTTGCGGCTCTGGAGCTCCTCCGCATGCTTCTCTATGTCAACTCCCGCCCGCGCGACAAGCGCTTCCCGGGACTCAAGCTTCGCTTGCCGGGCGCGGTAGAGTGACACCAACTTTCGGAGCAACTGCTCCTCCTCGGACTCGCCGCTGCTGCTGCTTGGCGCGTCAACCACTGCCAGCCCAGCACAGGCGAGTACTTCCCCGTCAAACTCCTCTCCTTCGACCGGAGCCCTGGAGCTCGACGCCCAGGGAAGCTTGATGTATACACCCTCGCCGACCTTCAAGTAGGCGCCTGGCTGGGGTTCCTCGGAGCCCAGCGCTGCATCAGCGGCGGAGGGGTCGGCGGTCGGTGTAGCGCCTTGCGCTCCTGCGCCCTCCGGGTCATCAGTGCGATCGCCGGACCCCTCGCCAGCTCCTGCGCCAGCAGCCCTGGCGGCTTCTTTGTCGGCGGGTTCATCAGCGCCGGCCTCTTCCTCATCAGCGGCGGCGTCTTCAGTGTTGCCGCGTGTGTCTTCCTCGCCGGTGGCCTCAGTCTCCATCGGGTCTGTGAGAAGGGGATCTGAGAACAGGAAGAGGAAGGAAAAGTCAAGCAAAGATCCAAAAAGAAGATCAGAAGAAGAACCAAGGGAAGATTTCCGACAAGAAGGGTTACCTGTTCTGGGCTCTGTGACCATGGGCTCCACCACCGAAGGCTCACTGGTTCCGTCCCTTGCCGGGGACCTCTCCCTTGCCGGGGAGCGCTCCCTTGTCGGGGAATCGCCCCTTGGCGGCGTAGTCGAAGCAGACAGCACCTCCGGGGCGGCTTCTGGTTGCTCCTCATGGGCCTCTTCTACTCCTACACAAATACATCAATAATCAAAATGTCAGCAAAAGAAAAAGCACCCATGCGCACCCCACAACAGGAAGTGAACCAAACTCTTACGCTGGGGGCTGTGCTGGGGGCTGCTGCGAGGAGAAGGAATCGGGTCCGTCAGGGTGGTCTCGGATGTGTCTTCTGCCATCACAGCAGGATCGTCCTCGATGACAACCACGGGGACCTTGGCCCTCTTCGCCGCTCTCTCGGCCAGAGTCCTGAAATGGAACAAGGATTCAGAGGGAAGCAAATCAGATGCAAGACAAGAAACAACAAAGATCGAAGAAATACAAGTACAGCGAGGAGAAAGCCTTACTCCTCCTCCTCTTCTTCCTCCTCGTCGGAGCTCAGCGCAGAGAGGTCGAAGTCTGGTACCCTTTCTGCGCAGTGAGGCGGAGGAGTAGGCTCCCTTGGACGTTTGCCGGGAGCTGCGGCAGGATCAGGCGTGGCGGCCCGGGAAGACCTCGCCTCAGTTGCCGGCATGGCCTGGGATGCTCCCGCGGCAACGGTACTTGCCGCGGTGGAGCGCGTCCCACGGTGCTGCAGCTGCTGGCCTGCCTGCCGCCCTGCTATATCTCCAGTTCGACGGAGGCGCCTTCTTGGTTGAAATTGGGGCTGCGCTGGGGGCTCCGCCCGCGGCAAGCTGCTCGAAGACGGCTGGCCGCTCGCGCCCTCGGCGGGCTCGCTCGCTTCGGCTTCGGGCTCCCCCTCGCCAACGACCCCTCCGGCAAGGTCCTCCCGGTCGGCAAGGCTTGCCGCCTCGGCCGCCTCTGCCTCCTCCAACGTGAAGCCAAATTCGCCCGCGGCGGCGGCTGCTGCCGCCTCTTCGGCCCTGGTGGCGATGTACCGCATCTCGTCGTCGGTGGTGTCGCCGGTGAGGAGCCTCTGCTCGTCGGCGCGGACTGCTACTTCCACCAGGCTGTCGAAGAATTGCCGCACGACGTCGTCAGCGGGCTCCTTCCAAGTCGGGATAACCCCGTGCGAGTCGCACTCCGGCATCATTGCACGGATGCGATCAAGACTGGAGTTGTTGCATAGTGGGATGACGCCCTGTGGCAGCCTGAACCACTCCGGGTGGTGGGCATCATGCTTGAATAGCTCCTTGAGCATCCCGTCAAGCTCGAGAACCGTGAAGTTGAAGTTGAGGCCCGGGCGCAGCCTCATGATATCCGCCGGGCCGCCAAACAGCCAGGCGGGCCTCCCCCTCTCCTGCAGAGGGGCGATGCGACGGCGAAGGAAATCCGCGCCAACGGCCCCTACTGTGAGCCCGGCAAGCCTGAGCCGCAGGATTCGGGTGGTGGCGATCTTCAGCTTGGCATCGTCCGGCGACAGAGCGCTCCAGTCGCCGCCGCGCACTACCCGGGTCTGGCGCAAGTTGGTGAATGGCTGCGGATTGGCGTCAACAATCCAACACCACTCCGTCCTCCACTCGTCCCATTTGCGGCGGAGCTCCCCCTCCAGATACACCTCCTTCATGCTGACTCGTGAGATCCAGGCGATCCCGCCGGCTAAGGGCTCTCCTTTCTCGGCTCGGAGGATGAAATAGTGGCGAAAAAGAGCAACATTTGGGTGGATACCAACGAAGTTCTCGCAGAGATGTGCGAAAACCGCCATTGTCAGAACGGCGTTGGGAGTGAAGTCAAGGAGATGAAACCCGTAGGTATTCATGATATCACAGAAGAAATCAGAAAAAGGTGGGCGGAGCCCACAGTAGAAGAACACTGGAAAGAAATGATACCCTTTTGGGCACCGCTTCGAAGTAGAAGCTTTGGCGGAGAGCACCGGCGTGCGCGGATGCGCCCGCGTCTCCGTCGACCAGAAGAGGTAGAACTCCTCCCGCAGCGCCTTCGGGGTGAGCTCGGGGGGGGGGGGGGGGGGAAGCACTCGCTCCTTGCGCAGCGCCTCAAGCCGCAACGCCTCGGCCGACTTCGTGCTCTTGCCGGTCTTCGGAGCCATGGCGGAAGCGGCGGGGGAGCGCAGAAGCGTTGGGGGCGACGGCGGTGACGGGCGGCGGAGCGCTGCTCTCTTTCGGCTTGGGAAGCGGAGGGGAGCGGCGGAGCTTTCAGAGGAAGGAACTGCAAATGGCGAAGGTGGGGGGAACGGTTCTGTTTCCTCTGCTTATAAACAGGGGAGGCGAACGTTACACCTTTCTTGATTTAAGAATTGCCCACGATCTCTCCCACGACGCCGCGTTTGACGCGTGCCGTTACGGGAGGGCGCGGCGGATACGGAGTCAGATTTGGTATGGACCCAGGCCGCGCGTGCCCGTGCCCTATTTTGGGCCTGGCCCAACAGCGCTCGGCACCGTGTATGGCCCAGGCTCGGGGGCTCCTGTCGGTGTACTAAAGTAGGGGTACCTTAGTACCCCGAACTTGTGCATGGGCGGTCGCAGCGTCCCAGCGGCAAGGCTTGCCGGGCGTCCGCCAAGATCCTCCGTCATTCCTATTTGATGCCATTCAAGAACAAAGTGTTTAACTGAGAAGACAAGGCCCCGACAAGAGGAGCTTGCCGGGAAGGCCAACCAAGGCATTTTCAAGAGACTTGCCGCGACGCGCCGCGCATCCCGGCAAGACCCGGCGAGCGACAAGCTTGCGGGTGCGGCAAGACAACGACCGCGGCAAGGCGCTTGCCGCGGCGAAGCCACAACTCTGCGCCCATACTCCAGCGCATCAGACGACGTGTCGCCCCAAGATCATTCCTGGCGCACTTGTCGAGCGGCTGTGCAGCCAAGCGGTGCGAGGTGGCAAGTGGAGATGACGAGAAGGCCATCGTGGCGATCGGTGGCGCCCCTAACGGTCGTTTCCTGCACTGTTTGGGCGACTGGACGGGCATTAAATGCCCTTGTCCCCTGCCGTCAGAGTTAGGTAGGGGGCACTGTAGATAGCGGTTGTACCAACCCCTGTTTTTACTTTTTTACCCCTCTCTGCGTTGCCACCTGTCGGTGACCCCTTTAACCTATAAAAGGGAGGCCCATGCGCACGTAGAGGGGGTTCGACTCATTCGAAACTACAACACACCCATGATCTCAAGCAAGAACAGAATACCAACACAAAGCAGCAGTAGGAGTTTTATCTCTCGGGAGAGCTCCGAAGCTGGGTAAAATCCCTCGCGTGCTTGGCCTCGATCTGCTCTTCGTGCGCCCTCCGCTCCCTGCCGGACCGAGAAGGGGCCCTGCCTCATAGGTGCTCGTTTCCCACGACAAGAGGTTTGTAGGATAGTAGAAAATTTCCCTCAAGTGGATGACCTAAGGTTTATCAATCCGTGGGAGGCATAGGATGAAGATGGTCTCTCTCAAACAACCCTGCAACCAAATAACAAAGAGTCTCTTGTGTCCCCAGCACACCCAATACAATGGTAAATTGTATAGGTGCACTAGTTCGGCGAAGAGATGGTGATACAAGTGCAATATGGATGGTAGATATAGGTTTTTGTAATATGAAAATATAAACACAACAAGGTAACAAGTGGTAAAAGTGAACGTAAACGGTATTGCAATGCTAGGAAACAAGGCCTAAGGTTCATACTTTAAGTTCTCTCAACAATAATAACATAATTGGATCATATAACTATCCCTCAACATGCAACAAAGAGTCACTCCAAAGTCACTAATAGCGGAGAGAAAACGAAGAGATTATTGTAGGGTACGAAACCACCTCAAAGTTATCCTTTCTGATCGATCTATTCAAGAGTCCGTAGTAAAATAACACGAAGCTATTCTTTCCGTTAGATCTATCATAGAGTTCGTACTAGATTAACACCTTAAGACACAAGTCAACCAAAACCCTATTGTCACCTAGATACTCCAATGTCACCTCAAGTATCCGTGGGCATGATTATACGATATGCATCACACAATCTCAGATTCATCTATTCAACCAACACAAAGTACTTCAAAGAGTGCCCCAAAGTTTCTACCGGAGATTCAAGACGAAAACGTGTCCCAACCCCTATGCATAAGTTCACAAGGTCACTGAACCCGCAAGTTGATCACCAAAACATAGATCAAGTAGATCACGTGAATATCCCATTGTCACCACAAATAAGCACATGCAAGACATACATCAAGTGTTCTCAAATCCTTAAAGACTCAATCCGATAAGATAACTTCAAAGGTAAAACTCAATCCATTACAAGAGAATAGAGGGGGAGAAACATTATAAGATCCAACTATAAGAGCAAAGCTCGCGATACATCAAGATCGTGCCAAATCAAGAACACGAGAGAGAGAGAGAGAGAGAGAGAGAGAGAGAGATCAAACACATAGCTACTGGTACATACCCTCAGCCCCGAGGGTGAACTACTCCCTCCTTGTCATGGAGAGCGCCGGGATGATGAAGATGGCCACCGGTGAGGGACCCCCCTCCGGCAGGGTCCCGGGACAAGGTCCCGATTGGGTTTTTGGTGGCTACAGAGGCTTGCCGCGGCAGAACTCCCAATCTATTGTGCTCCTCGTCATTTTAGGGTATATGGATATATGTAGGTGAAAGAAGTCGGTCAGGGGAGCCACGAGGGGCCCAGGACGGAGGGGGGCGCCTCCCTGCCTCGTGGCTTTGTTGTTGCTTTCCTGATGTCTACTCCAAGTCTCCTAGATTGCTTCCGTTCCATAAATAACTCTCCCGAAGGTTTCATTCCGTTTGGACTCCGTTTGATATTCCTTTTCTGCGAAACACTGAAATAGGCAAAAAACAACAATTTGGGTTGGGCCTCCGGTTAATAGGTTAGTCCTAACAATAATATAAAAGTGTATCATAAGGCCCATAAACATCCAAAACGGGTAATATAATAGCATGGAACAATCAAAAATTATAAATACGTTGGAGACGTATCAAGTCCCTGGCAAGGTTTATCTTTTTCATTAATATGCTGGCCAAACAAGTACAAACCTTGCATAACACAAACATGGATTCAAGAGATTATATTATTTGAACTGAAGTTTGGCAAGTACCTATAGATTTAAGATTGAAAAAAGGTAAGTGCTTGGTAATGCCCTTTCTTGTCCCTCTCCTTTTAGGGACAACAGTCGAAGGCGAGGAGGGCAAAAGAAGTGCCTGGGGAGAAGCCCAGCCTGACCTTGTCGGGCTCCAAGAGAGGTAGCCTGGCGGGGATGGGAGGGCATCGATGAATGCGACGATGGAGAGCATGGTGGAGACGACCCGTCAACCGCCACCACTAGGGCTAGTAGGACGCGACAGGGCAAACAGAGCTGCAGCCCACGAGGAAGCCTGCCGGGGTCCAGCTGAAAGGCTGCTGGAGGAGCCGGGGGTACCATCCCCACCTCTGCATCCAACTCCCCGGAAAATCACCTTGCCGGGAAGGAGATGCAGGTACAGTTGATTGTACCGCCACCTGATGAAGATGGTGCAACCAATGATCAACCGGAGTCAGAGTCGTCGCCCTCCCGGTCAGTGCCGTCATCATCGCCGTCACTGTCCTCCTCGTTGCTATCACTCGAGGAGGAGCTTTCATGGTCGGTCGAGCTTTCTGCACAGCTCCCTAAGCGAGCACCCGAGAGCTCCCAAACACCTTGGCGGAAAGGAAACCATCCTCCATTAACTTAAAATGGAGGACATGCCATTCCGACAAGCTATGGGCATGAGCATAAGTCTTCTAGCCTCAGCGGAAGTACATGACATGAGGGACGGGGAAGTCTACATCCACTCGTATGCTGCCATTCCTGCAGCTCCTGATGAGCAGTCTCAACGCTCGCGGCTGCTCGAGCTCCATCGCCCTTGCAAATGGAGTAGGAAGGCAGAGGCAACTGTGTGGAGGCCTGTACAACCTGATGATGAACTCTAGAGGCTGGTCTCCGGCACTTGAACTTCTAGCGGAGGAGGAGCCTCCGGGCGGGGCATGGTCAGGGCGCCACCCCGTCCTCCTCCTCCCCGAGCACCCTGACGGCCCCGGCCTCGTCCCCTCCCTCCTCTCTCACATCGAGTTCCTGATGTCTACTATACAACCTTCTTCTTGTAGACGTTGTTGGGCCTCCAAGTGCAGAGGTTTCTAGGACAGTAGCAAATTTCCCTCAAGTGGATGACCTCAGGTTTATCAATCCGTGGGAGGCGTAGGATGAAGATAGTCTCTCTCAAGCAACCCCGCAACCAAATAACAAAGAGTCTCTTGTGTCCCCAACACACCCAATACAATGGTAAATTGTATATGTGCACTAGTTCGGCGAAGAGATGGTGATACAAGTGCAATATGGATGGTAGATATAGGTTTTTGTAATCTGAAAATATAAAAACAGCAAGGTAACTAAAGATAAAAGTGAGTGTAAATGGTATTGCAATGGTAGGAAACAAGGCATAGGGTTCATACTTTCACTACTGCAAGTTCTCTCAACAATAATAATATAATTGGTTGATATAACTATCCCTCAACATGCAACAAAGAGTCACTCCCAAGCCACTAATAGCGGAGAACAAACGAAGAGATTATGGTAGGGTATGAAACTACCTCAAAGTTATCCTTTCTACTCGATCTATTCAAGAGTCCGTAGTAAAATAACACGGAGCTATTCTTTCCGTTCAATCTATCATAGAGTTTGTACTAGAATAGCACCTTAAGACACAAATCAACCAAAACCCTAATGTCACCTAGATACTCCATTGTCACCTCAAGTATCCGTGGGCATGATTATACGATATGCATCACACAATCTCAAATTCATCTATTCAACCAACACAAAGTACTTCAAAGAGTGCCCCAGAGTTTCTACCGGAGAGTCAAGACGAAAATGTGTGCCAACCCCTATGCATAGGTTCATGGGCGGAACCCGCAAGTTGATCACCAAAACATACATCAAGTGGATCACGTGTTATCCCATTGTCACCACAGATAAGCACGACAAGACATACATCAAGTGTTCTCAAATCCTTAAAGACTCAATCCAAAAAGATAACTTCAAAGGGAAAACTCAATTCATCACAAGAGAGTAGAGGGGGAGAAACATCATAAGATCCAACTATAATAGCAAAGCTCACGATACATCAAGATCATGCCATAGAGAGAACACGAGAGAGAGAGAGAGAGAGAGAGAGAGAGAGAGATCAAACACATAGCTACTGGTACATACCCTCATCCCTGAGGGTGAACTACTCCCTCCTCGTCATGGAGAGCGCCGGGATGATGAAGATGGCCACCAGTGATGGATCCCCCCTCCGGCAGGGTGTCGGAACGGGCTCCCGAGAGGTTTTTGGTGGCAACAGAGGCTTGCGACGGCGGGACTCCCAATCTATCTTGTTTGCTTCGATGTTTTTTAGGGTATATGGGAATATATAGGCGAAAGAAGTCAGTCGGGGGAGTCTCGAGGGGCCCACGAGACAGGGGGGCGCGCCCAGTAGGGGGAGGGGGCGCCCCCACCCTCGTGTCCACCTCGAAGCTTCCTTGACTTCAACTCCAAGTCTCCTGGATTGCTTCCGTTCCAAAAATAACGCTCCCGTAGGTTTCATTCCGTTTGGACTCCGTTTGATATTCCTTTTCTTCGAAACACTAAAATAGGCAAAAAAACAGCAATATGTGCTGGGCCTCCAGTTAATAGGTTAGTCCCAAAAATAATATAGAAGTGTATAATAAAGCCCATAAACATTCAAAACAGGTAAGATAATAACATGAATCCTTCATTAATTATAGATACATTGGAGACGTATCAACATCCCCAAGCTTAATTCCTGCTCGTCCTCGAGTAGGTAAATGATAAAAGAAAGAATTTATGGAGTGTGAATGCTAGCAGGTGCACAAGTTTGATCAATGATAATTTCAATCACCTTTTCTAGCATGATTATATGTCATAACAGTATTTCATCTCATAAAACTTCTCAAGATCAAGTAACAAGCTATTCACATGTTAAAGCATAGACCATAAACTTTCTTGAAAACTAGCAAACTTCATTCTCAGTCATCAAACAATTACAATTCATCTTTTTTTCAGGAAGGGTCTATGTCAGAGCTTTGATTTAGCAAACTCCACATACTCAACTATCATATCATCTTCTACAATTGCTAACACTCACGCAATACTTATGGTTATGGAGTTTTAATCGGACACTGAGAAAGATAGGGGCTTACAGTGTTGCCTCCCAACGTATTCACCTTTGGGTGATGTCAACAATAATAGTTCATGCTAACTTACATCCAATTGTATATATATATATATCAGGATCTTTCCAACACGAGGTGCTTGCCAAAGGATAAAATGAAAAGGGAAAGGTGAAGATCACCTTGACTCTTGCATAAAGTAAAAGACATAAAGTAAAATATAGGCCCTTCGCAGAGGGAAGCAGAGGTTGTCATGTGCTTTTAGGGTTGGATGCACAAAATCTTAATGCAAAAGAACGTCACTTTATATTGCCACTTGTGATATGAACCTTTATTATGGAGTCCGTAGCTTTTATTACTTCCACATCACACGATCTTATAAAGATTATTTTCTCCGCACTAATAAGTCATACATATTTAGAGAGCAATTTTTATTTCTTGCAACATGACAACTTACTTGAAGAATCTTACTCAATCCATAGGTAGGTATGGTGGACTCTCATGGCAAAACTGGGTTTAAGCATATTTGAAAGCACAAGTAGTATCTCTACTTGGTGCAAGGAATTTTGGCTAGCATGAGGGGGAAAGGCAAGCTCAACATGTTTGAATGATCCATGACAATATACTTTAACTGAGATGTGAGAAAACATAACCCATTACGTTGTCTTCCTTGTCCAACATCAACTCTTTAGCATGTCATACTTAATGAGTGTTCACAATTATAAAAGATGTCTAGGATAGTATATTTATATGTGAAATTTCTCTTCCTTCAATATTCTTTCATGAATTGTTCAAATGACCAATACAATGCTTGCTAACCTTCAATAAATTTACAACCTCTACTTCTTAGATGTGAAGTCATTACTCCCCATGGGATAAGAAAATGAGACATATATAATTTTAGATTTATGACAATCAACTCATTCAACCATTTACTCATAGGATATAAGTGAAGCACACGAGTAAATGACAAACTACTCCAAAAAGATATAAGTGAAGATCAACGAGTAGCTAAATAATTAAGTAGCTATGTGAAGACTCTCTCTCATTTAAGAATTTCAGATCTTAAGTACTTTATTCAAATAGCAAGCAAAGCAAAATAAAATGGCATTGCAAGGATAGCACGACTCATGTGAAGAAGCAACTTAGGCTCAACCGATACTAACCGATAATTGTTGAAGAAGAAAGGTGGGATGCCTACCAGGGCATCCCAAAGGTTAGATGCTTGAGACTTCTTGAAATATTATCTTGGGGTGCCTTGGGCATCCCCAAGCTTGAACTTTTGTGTCTCCTTAATTCCTCTCATATCATGGTTTCTCTTTTTATCAGAAGCTTCATCCACACCAAACTCAACAAGAACTCGTGAGATAGGTTAGTATAAACAATTGCAAAACCTTATCATATTCTACTATAACAAATTACTAAAATTATTATTCAACATTGCATACTAAATGTCTCTGCATATTTAATACTCCTATCCTCAAATAGAATCATTAAACAAGCAAACATATGCAAACAATGCAAACATAACAGCAATCTGCCAAAACAGTATATTCTGTAAAGAATGCAAGATTCATCATACTTCCCTAACTCCAAAAATTATGAGAAAAATACTACACTGTAGAAGATTTATCAGAGCTCATTATGCAAAATGTCTCAACATTATATGATTCTCTTACTTTTCTAGGGAATTTTTGCAACAGCGGTAAACTTTCTGTTTTCAAACAGCAACATGTATACTAGCGAAATAAGCATGGTAAAGGCTATCCTTGACATTTTTATTGAAAATGCAAAACATTATTCTAAATAGCAGCAAGCAAATACTAAAAAAGGAAAATGACGCTCCAAGCAAAACACATATCATGTGGTGAATAAAAATATAGCTCCAAGTAAAGTTACCGATGAACGAAGACGAAAGAGGGGATGCCATCCGGGGCATCCCCAAGCTTAGGCTCTTGGTTGTCCTTGAATATTACCTTGGGGTGCCTTGGGCATCCCCAAGCTTAGGCTCTTTCCACTCCTTATTCCATAGTCCATCGAATCTTTACCCAAAACTTGAAAACTTCACAACACAAAACTCAACAGAAAACTCGTAAGCTCCGTTAGTATAAGAAAATAAAACCACCACTTAGGTACTGTAATGAACTCATTCTAAATTCATATTGGTGTAATATCTACCGTATTCCAACTTATCTATGGTTCATACCCTCCGATACTACTCATAGATTCATCAAAATAAGCAAACAACACATAGAAAACAGAATCTGTCAAAAACAGAACAGTTTGTAGTAATCTGTATCAAACGTATACTTTTGAAACTCCAAAAATCCTACCAAATTAGGAATTCGTAAGCAATTTGTGTACCAATCCAGAGCAAAAAGTGTCAGATAAAAAGAACGTTCCTGTAAATTAACAAAACTAAATTACTGGGTGAAAAAGTTTCCGATTTTCAGCAGGATCAACACAACTATCACCATGTGCTATCCTAACGGTCTTACTTGGCACTTTATTGAAATAAAAGCTATAAAACATGATTACTACAGTAGCATAATCATGTGGACACACAAAAACAGTAGGGGTAAATATTGGGTTATCTCCCAACAAGCAATTTTCTTTAATGCCTTTCTAGCTAGGCATGGTGATGGCAATGATGCTCACATAAAAGATAAGAATTGAAACATAACAGGAGCATCATGAAGCATATGACTAGCACATTTAAGCCTAACCCACTTCCTATGCATAGGGATTTTGTGAGCAAACAACTTATGGGAACAATAATCAACTAGCATAGGAAGGCAAAACAAGCATAAGTTCAAAACTTGCAGCACATAGAGAGGAAACTTGACAATATTGCAATTCCTACAAGCCTATATTCCTCCCTCATAATAATTTTCAGTAGCATCATGAATGAATTCAACAATATAACCAGCACCTAAAGCATTCTTTTCATGATCTACTTGCATAGAAAATTCACTACTCTCCACATAAGCAAAATTCTTCTCATGAATAATAGTGGGAGCAAACTCAACAAAATAATTATCATGTGAGGCATAATCCAATTGAAAACTAAAATCATGATGACAAGTTTCATGATTATCATTATTCTTAATAGTATACAAGTCATCACAATAATCATCATAGATTGAAACTTTGTTCTCATCATAATCGATTGAAACCTCTTCCAAGATAGTGGAATCATCACTAAATAATGTTGACACTCTTCCAAATCCACTTTCATATTCATCACAATAAGATTCAACATCCTCCAAAATAGTGGGATCACTACTTCCTAAAGTTGAAACTCTTCCAAACCCACTTTCTTTAATATAATCATAAGTAAGAGGCATGCTATCATCATAATAAATATTCTCATCAAAACTTGGGGGACAAAAAATATCATCTTCATCAAACATAGCTTCCCCAAGCTTGTGGCTTTGCATATCATTAGCATCATGGATATTCAAAGAATTCATACTAACAACATTGCAATCATGCTCATCATTCAAAGATCTAGTACCAAACATTTTAATGCATTCTACTTCTAGCACTCGAGCACAGTTTTCCTTTTCATCATACTTACGAAAGGTATTAAAAAGATGAAGCGTATGAGGCAAACTCAATTCCATTTTTTATAGTTTTCTTTCATAAACTAAACTAGTGATAAAACAAGAAACAAAAAGATTCCATTGCAAGATCCAAAGATATACCTTCAAGCACTTGATAACCCACAAGTGTAGGGGATCGCAACAGCTTTCGAGGGTAAAGTATTCAACCCAAATTTATTGATTCGACACAAGGGGAGCTGTCGGTGTCAAAACCGGCGGATCTCGGGTAGGGGGTCCCGAACTGTGCGTCTAGGCGGATGGTAACATGAGACAAGGGACACGATGTTTTTACCCAGGTTCGAGCCCTCTCGATGGAGGTAAAACCCTACTCCTGCTTGATTGATATTGATGATATGGGTAGTACAAGAGTGGATCTACCACGAGATCAAGGAGGCTAAACCCTAGAAGCTAGCCTATGGTATGATTGTTCTGTCCTATGGACTAAAACCCTCCGGTTTATATAGACACCAGAGAGGGCTAGGGTTACACAGAGTCGGTTACAATGGTAGGAGATCTACATATCCGTATCGCCAAGCTTGCCTTCCACGCCAAGGAAAGTCCCATCCGGACACGGGACAAAGTCTTCAATCTTGTATCTTCATAGTCTTGGAGTCCGGCCGATGATGATAGTTCGGATATTCGGACACCCCCTAGTCCGGGACTCCCTCAGTAGTCCCCGAACCAGGCTTCAATGACGACGAGTCCGGCGCGTATATTGTCTTCGGCGTTGCAAGGCGGGTTCTCCTCCAAATTCCATGTGCTTGCCGAATAGTGTCCGGCTTCCTTATAAATGTTGCGCTCCTTGGCTTCCACGCCCAATAATGGCCCTCTTCCACGTGTCGTATGAATGCGAAAAGCCAGGGTATCTTTACGTTTTACCCCCAAGCCGCGCGAATAAGCTGCCTATAAGAGAGGCAAGGATCTAGATCCAAATCACACCATCCTCCTTCCGCGAGTACTCATCGGAGCGCCCCAGACAAAAATCCACTCCATCATGGACAGTCGACGCGGCCCCTCCTCTCGCGCTCCTAGCCCTCAGCCAGAAGATTGGAGGAGATGTTCAGTCCCGCACAGCGAGCTGGTGACGCTCCAAGTGGAGGGGTACCTTCCTCCGGCCTTCATGGTCCCGGTTCGAGCCGGACTGGCCACCTACAAAGGTGGAAAGCAGGCGGAGAGCACCCCCAATCCCTCCAAAGGAGAGCGGGTGTGCTTCGTCCCTTATCAAATAAGGGGGCTCGGATTTCCCATACATCCGTTTCTCCGGGGCTCCTGGAGTTCTACGGACTCCAGCTTCATCACCTTACACCCACCTCCATTTTGCATATTGCGGGTTTTGTAGCTCTTTGCGAGCTGTTCTTGGGCATCGAGCCCCATTTTGCGCTGTGGAAGAGATTGTTTTGCCTCGTACCCCGTTCTCACGAGGGGTCGATATATCAAGTGGGCGGAGCCGAAATATGGCGCATCGCCGGGACCGGATATCTATCCGGAACCCCGAAGAAGGCGTCCGAAGACTGGCCTTCGGAATGGTTTTATATGGAAGACGCCCCATTGCCGGACCCAGTTCAGATCGGCCTCCCGGAGTTCAGCAACGCTCCTCTGAAGAAACGCCTGAGTTGGCGCCCGCGGAGCCCTCAACGGGAAGATGATAGGAGCGTCCAATATCTGATGGGCCGAATAAGGTTACTGGCCCATTCCGGATTGACCATGATTGGAGTCATGGCCACCTGCATTATGCGAGGGGTGCAGCCGCTCCAATATAGGGGCCACCCCATGTGGGATTTCAACGGGGAGAATGACGCCACCCGTCATGGCCGCAAGGGGCCGGGATCGGCCGCCGATCTGGTGAAGATCCTGTCTGGCTTGTACAAGGGGGAGAAGGAGGACTTCCTCCACACGAGTCCATTGAATGGATTCTCCATGAATAACCCTCGGAACTGGGTAAGCGGATGTTTATCTATCCGATCCGTACTTTCAAAGTTAAGTGTCTTACTTTATGATTTCGACGCAGGAACTGCGCCGGGATGTGGAGGGCATACACAGCCAGACTCCACAACCCGAGGATCCGGGAAGATCCCTGGGTCCGGCCTCCGGAGAGGATCCGGACATAGAGGTGGAGCTGATTGACGGGGTGTTCCACCAACTTAGCATGGACAATGCTCTAGTCGCCATTACGGCTGACTACCCCGGTTTATCTCCGGCTTCCCAGGTAACTATGACCGGAGTCCGGACACCATTACTTCATCCATGCTTATTTCTGACCATCGTATACCAACGGTGTCTCGCAGGAGGTGCCTTCAAGGCGGGAAGCCGAACCCGCGGCGGCTGACCAACAAGGGTCAGTTCGGCCCAGCAGGCGGAAGAGGGGTACGGTGCGAATCGAAACATCGCCGCAACGGTATGGCACGCCACCGTTTTTAAGGGAAAGATTTCTGGGAGGTATATTAATGCTCATGACTTTTCCAGGAGAAAGAGCGCTCGCCGGACTGTGCCCAGAGAGGTTGCCAACCAAGCCTCCGCCAGCCAGGCTCCAACACCTGGTCCGGAGGGGGAGTCGAGCGCAAGGCGCGAGCCGGATGCTCCTCCAACAGAGGATGCCGACAGGCTGTCCGCCACCAGGTCTGAGGTGGAGAGCGCCATGAATCACAGGCGCCGCCGGACAGTTCTTCGTGACGCGTGTTTCTCCCCGGAGGCGTTGAATGCCTTTAATGCGGGAGACGCGCACCTCCGTGCTGCTCAAGATGGTTTAACCAGAGCCATGGAGCAGTATGTGAAAGACATACGGGTAAGGAATTTTAATAGTTATATATGCCAGTAGCCCCCGAGACTTAAAGTAGTTAGAATAACTGATTTAAGGATCATTTTATATGCACGATCTTACGGAGAAGAATACCCACCTGTCCCAGGAGCTTCAAGAGTGCAAGGCCCAACTTGAGGCCGCACTAGCCGCCGGAGGAGGAGCCACAGAGACCCCCTCTGGTAACACATATTTCAAAAAGATAAGCGGTTTATGAAGTGCGGCGTGCGTATAAGTCTGACAATAATATTGCAGATGTTGCCGGACTTGATCCGGACAAGCAGCAGCTACTGCGCCAGCTGAAGGCCGGCGAGAGGGTGCTTATGAAGGTGCAGCAGGAGAGGAACAAACTCCAAGATGCCCACACCCAGCTGGGCGAAGAGCTAAAAGGTGTTCGGGCCCAGCTGTCTGGCTCCGTGAAGGAGAATCAGCGGCTTCGTCGTGGCATTTATAGTAAGTGCTTGAGCAAACTCTTTTGAAAAGAAGAGTTCGACGAGGGAGTCGATTGACAGAAATATGTCTGTAGGTATGCTCACTTGTCGTCCTGCGGAGGAAATGCCCGGTTCAACGGGTGATCTGCTTCCCGAGCTGCTGCAGCTGCACGAACGTGTTCGGCAGGCGATGAGCGGCGTCGTCCAGGCCTTATGGCCGTCCGTCTCCCTGCCCGAGGGTCTTGGGGGGCTTGCGGAGAAGCTTTAGGGAGCACGGCAGCGCTTCCGTCTATGGAAGATATCGGCCTGCCGTCAAGGCGCTCGGGAGGCCTGGGCCATGGTGAAGACGCGATACACGAAGGCTGATCCGAACCACATGGCCGAGGTCGGACCTTTGGGGCCCGATGGGAAGGAGATTCCTGTGAGCTTAATGTACGGCCAAGTAGAGTTGGCCGCTAAGTATTCCCAACGGGACTGTAAGCTAGACAGCCTGTTAGATGGGATTGAAGAGGAGTACAATCAGTCAATTTGACGATGTAATCTAAAATGACATGTAAAATGCCTTCTAGCCGGATTGTAGATCGTTTGTCTTTGCAGACCTTTTCGCTTCAACCTCGGGACCCTAGAGTCCGGAGTGTGTCCGAATACCCTCACGGTTATGAAAAAACCGGGGCATGCATGGAGACCAGGCGTAGGGGTCATTAGTGCTTTATCAGACAAGTGCCCAACTAGTTATGTTATATTACATGGTTAGTAAGAAACATCTTCCGGGGAGAATAGTTCCGTTAGGGGTTCCTTTCCCTGGGAGGCATGCCCTAAAGTGCATGTCCGGACTGCGAAAAGAGCAGAAAAGCATCTGGGGGCAGATAAATAAATAGATAGGAAATCATCTTTCAAGTCACCGACCGAATATTCCCTTAAGAACGCTAGCTTTCGGATTCACCCAGTCTGAGGTACACATCCGGCTGACCCGGCAGTAACAATCGCAGAGGTGCTCCCTTTACCTCCTAGCCGAACAATCAGGAACGTTGGGGTAAGCACAGGAGCCAGGCAACCTAGCTTGGCCAAAACTTAAGTCATATCGATGCATATAATGGTTAGTAAAAGGTACATGCGGAAGTGTGACGCATGTGTTGGGCATGAAGCCCGTATTAAAAAGCTTCTGTTAAAGAAGCCCCCAGGTATAATGAGTGTGAGCAGCACATCAAGTGTGTGCGAACAATGCACAGGTCAGCCCACAAAGGCTTTACGAAAAGAAGGGGGGAAGCAAGAGAAAAAACAAAAGACAGCAAACGTTTAAAATGTGGACGGAGGAAGGAGACGAACTCTGAGTCCGGCGCTAGGCGTAGAATCTTCGGAGGCGGGCTGCGTTCCATGGGTTCGGCTCGAGTCGATTGTTCGATGCGTTTTGTAGATGGTATGCTCCGCCGGTCAGGACTTGATCGATGATGAAGGGACCTTCCCACTTGGGCTTGAGTTTGTCCTTTTTCTTGTCCGGCAGACGTAGAACTAGTTCGCCAACATTGTAAGTTTTGGCCCGTACTTCTCTACTTTGATATCTTTGAGCCTGCTGCTGATAGAATGCAGAACGAGCCTTTGCCATGTCGCGCTCCTCCTCCAATGCGTCCAAACTGTCCTGCCGATCCAACTCGTCTTCTCTTTCTTCGTACATGTGCACTCGAGGTGAGTCATGAATTATATCGCAGGGCAAAACTGCCTCTGCGCCGTATACCATAAAGAATGGCGTGAATCCGGTAGTACGATTTGGCGTGGTCCACAGCCCCCAGAGTACGGAGTTGAGCTCCTCCACCCAGTGCGTGTTAGATTCCGTGAGGGACCGCACTAACCTAGGTTTAATGCCGCTCATAATTAGACCATTTGCTCGTTCGACTTGACCGTTAGTTTGAGGGTGATAGACTGAAGCGTAGTCGAGCTTGATGCCCATGTTTTTGCACCAGAGTTTAACCTCGTCAGCCGTGAAGTTCGTGCCATTATCAGTGATGATGCTGTGGGGGACGCTGTAGTGGTGTACTACCCCAGATATGAAGTCTATCACAGGTCCGGATTCGTCCGTTTTAACCGGCTTGGCCTCTATCCATTTGGTGAATTTATTCACCATAACCAATAGGTATTTTTGCTTGCGGGTTTCCCCTTTAAGGGGTCCAACCATGTCAAGCCCCCAGACCGCGAACGGCCAGGTGATGGGTATAGTTTTGAGGGCGGTGGGTGGCATGTGGCTTTGATTAGCAAAGAGCTGGCAACCGACGCATCGTTGGACTAAGTCCTGAGCATCTGCCCGGGCAGTCGGCCAATAAAATCCTGTACGGAAGGCCTTGCCCACAAGGGCCCGGGCTGCGACGTGGTGCCCGCCGAGTCCGGCGTGAATTTCAGCCAGGAGATCTCGCTCTTCCTCTTCGGAGATGCACCTTTGAAGGACTCCGGTTGTGCTTTTCTTATAAAGTTCTCCCTCATGGACCTTGTAGGCTTTAGATCGCCGAACTATGCAGCGGGCCTCATTTTGGTCTTCGGGAAGTTCCTGCCTAATTAAGTAGGCTAGGAATGGTTCCGTCCACGGGGCAATTACTGCCATTATTTCGTGGGCTGAAGGTGTTATTTCATTGACTGAGCCACCGATTGTTTCAGAATGTTCCGTGTTGGGTGGTGCGGTTGGTTCCGGGTTGTTATTTCCGGACTCCTCTTCCCATGATACGGATGGCTTAAAGAGCCGCTCCAGGAAGATGTTTGGAGGGATGGTGTCGCATTTTGCACCGATGCGTGCCAACACGTCGACTGCCTGGTTATTATCCTGGGCTACATGGTGGAATTCGAGTCCTTCGAACCGAGCTGACATTTTTAATACGGCGTTACGATAGGCTGCCATTTTCGGATCCTTGGCGTCAAAGTCTCCATTTACTTGGGATATTGCGAGGTTTGAATCCCCGCGCACCTCTAGGTGTTGAATACCCATGGAGATTGCCATCCGGAGTCCATGTAGAAGGGCCTCATATTCGGCTGCATTGTTGGAGTCCGTGTACATTATCTGAAGTACGTATTGGACTGTGTCTCCGGTTGGGGACGTCAATACGACGCCAGCCCCCAAGCCGGACAACATTTTGGAGCCGTCGAAATGCATGATCCAATTGGAGTATGCGCCGTACTCTTTAGGGAGTTCGACTTCGGTCCATTCGGCGATGAAGTCAGCCAAAACTTGCGACTTTATAGCTCGCCGTGGTTTGTAGGTTATGTCAAATGGTAAGAGCTCAATGGCCCATTTTGCAATCCTGCCCGTCGCGTCGCGGTTGTTTATAATGTCGTTGAGAGGTACTTTGGAGGCCACTGTTATCGAACACTCTTGAAAGTAGTGTCGCAGTTTTCGGGATGCCATGAACACCGCGTACGCTATCTTTTGATAGTGTGGATATCGGGACTTGCATGGAGTTAAGACAGTACATATACACTAGTTTTTGAAGAGGGAATTTGTGTCCTTCTGTTTCTCGTTCGACGACGAGTACCGCGCTGACAACTTGATGTGTTGCCGCGATATATAATAACATCAGTTCGCCCAGGTTGGGCGCGGCCAGGACCGGATTTGTTGCCAATATGGCCTTTATTTATTCAAGTTCGTCCGTGGCAGCATCCGTCCATTCGAAGTATTCGGTGCGCCGGAGGAGGCGATAGAGGGGCAATGCCTTTTCTCCCAAATGGGAGATGAAGCGGCTTAGAGCCGCCACACATCCAGTCAGATTTTGTATTTGTTTGAGGTCTTTTGGGATATCCAATTGTGACAGAGCTCGGATCTTGGCTGGGTTTGCTTCAATTCCTCTACCGGATACAATGAAGCCCAAGAGCTTTCTGGCTGGTACGCCGAAAACGCATTTTTCTGGGTTGAGCTTAATGTCATATGCTCGGAGGTTGTTGAATGTGAGCCTCAAATTGTCTACTATAGTTTCGACGTGTTTGGTCTTAATGACCACATCGTCTACGTATGCCTCCACTATTTTGCCGATCTGGGTAGCCAGACATGTCTGAATCATACGCTGATATGTTGCGCCGGCGTTTTTGAGTCCGAAGGGCATTGTGTTGAATCATAATGGTTCGTATGGAGTAATGAATGTCGTTGCGGCCTGGTCTGTTTCCGCCATCTTGATTTGATGGTATCCGGAGTATGCGTCGAGGAAGCACAATGAATCATGCCCTGCGGTAGCATCGATGATTTGGTCGATGCGGGGAAGGGGGAAAGGATCCTTTGGACATGCCTTGTTAAGGTCTTTAAAATCGACACAAAGGCGTCAAGATTTGTCCTTTTTTGGTACCATTACCAGGTTCGCTAGCCAGTCCGGATGTTTTATATCTCTGATGAATCCGGCTTCTAATAGTTTGGCTAGCTCCTCTCCCATTGCCTGTCTTTTGGGTTCGGAAAATCGCCGAAGAGCCTGTTTGACTAGCTTGAATCCTTTTAGGATGTTTAGGCTGTGTTCTGCCAGCCTGCGTGGGATTCCTGGCATATCTGAAGGGTGCCAGGCAAAAATGTCCCAATTTTCCCGAAGGAATTCTCGTAGTGCGACGTCTACATCAGGGTTTAATTGTGCCCCAATGGAGGCCGTCTTTGTGGGGTCCGTTGGATGGACCTGGAATTTGACTATTTCGTCTGCTGGTTTAAAAGAGGTGGACTTAGATCTCTTATCGAGTACCACGTCGTCCCTATTCATCGTGGAGCGCAGCACAGTGAGTTCCTCTGCCGCTAGGGCATCGGATAGTGCCTCTAGGGCTAGTGCGGCTGTCCTATTTTCAGCGCGGAGTGCTATGTCCGGATCACTGACAAGAGTGATGATTCCATTGGGCCCGGGCATTTTAAGCTTCATGTACCCGTAATGGGGTATAGCTTGGAAAATTGTGAATGCCTCTCGCCCTAATAAGACGTGATATCCGCTGCTGAACAGGGCCACTTGGAACGTGACCTCCTCGGACCTGTAATTGTCCGGCGAGCCGAACACCACATCTAGTGTGATTTTTCCTATGCAGCGTGCTTCCCGACTAGGGATTATTCCTCTAAAGGTTGTGCTGCTTCGCTCAATGCGGCTCCAGTCTATTTCCATTTTTTGAAGGGTTTCCTCGTAGATGAGGTTTAATCCGCTGCCGCCATCCATGAGTACCTTGGTAAGATGAAAGCCGTCCACTATTGGACTGAGGACCAATGCGGCTGGTGCTCGGGCTGTTCGGAATTTAGGTTCGTCACTGGCGTTGAAGGTGATAGCCGTGTCACTCCATGGATTTATTGTTGCTACTTGGTAGACTTCGGTAAGGCTGCAGAGTGTTCGTTTCCGCATGTTGTTTGATGCGAAAGTCTCGAAGACTGTTAATACCGTACCGGTACTGTTGGGTTGGTTCTCCGGGGCTAGAAGCTCTTCGCCACTATTGGCCACCTGCCGTAGTATCCAACATGCTCGAAGGCTATGTGTTGGAGTGACGCCCTTTGTACTATGGATTTTACAGGGTCCGCTGAGCCATCCCTCCAATACGGTTCCGTGCCCTTTATGGGGATTTTGCTTTTTGGTTTTTGTCCCGGGTGCCTGAGCATGATGCACCCTTTTGTTTCGGACAAGGGTTGTGTTCGTAGCCGGATTGTCCCAAAACTTAGTTTCGGTTTTCCAGGTACTCTCCATCGCACAGTACTTTCGTACTATGGACGCCAGGTCGGCGAAGCGTGTAATTTCGCGGCGACTTATGGCGTTCGTGATTCCCTTGTCCGTGCAATTGTTGCAGAAAATTGAGATTGCGCTTTCCTCACGGCAGTCCTTTACGCTGTCCATAACCAGGAGGAATCTGGCCCAGTAATGATGTACTGTTTCCGTGGGCTCTTGCTGGATTTGAGATAGATCGCATATGTTTGGGTGGGCGGGTGGTATTAAGTCCGGAACCCTGCCCAACTTGAGGCTCAAGGGCCGAAAAGTTTCCGAATTTGGAAGCTTGGATTGCTGGATGTTGTCCAACAAATCTGGTCCGCTGCCTGACTTTAGGTTCAGTACTTGATTGACGTCCATCCCTCCGCGGGAATCCGGCATGGAGGGATCAGGAGTCCGGACATAACTGGTCTTTAATATAGAAGAAGAGCCGCCGCGTTGTTCCTCTACCACCGCAACGTGGTGGGTAACCTGGGGAGAGTTAATCTCTCTCAGATCGGTTTTAAGCCCAATCTGATCGTAGTCTGTAGCGACTCCCAGGGCGGCGATGCGATCCAAGAACTCGTTTACGGAAGAGAGCTCCATCGGATCCAGCTGCTCGGTGAATTCTGAGTTGACATGGAGATCGCTTTTGATGACCCGAGAGGTCATCGTCGAAGCGGCGGCCGAACAGGCGGTCATAAGAAAACCACCTAGCCGGATAGTTTGGCCGGTGGCCAAAGCTCCTTTGGCAATGGTACCATCTTTAAAGACGGGAAGAGGCATCCTTCCTGATTGTGACGGCACAGATGAACTCTCAATGAAAGCACCAATGTCGCTGTCAAAACCGGCGGATCTCGGGTAGGGGGTCCCGAACTGTGCATCTAGGCGGATGGTAACAGGAGACAAGGGACACGATGTTTTTACCCAGGTTCGGGCCCTCTCGATGGAGGTAAAACCCTACTCCTGCTTGATTGATATTGATGATATGGGTAGTACAAGAGTGGATCTACCACGAGATCAAGGAGGCTAAACCCTAGAAGCTAGCCTATGGTATGATTGTTCTGTCCTATGGACTAAAACCCTCCGGTTTATATAGACACCGGAGAGGGCTAGGGTTACACGTAGTCGGTTACAATGGTAGGAGATCTACATATCCGTACTTCCAAGCTTGCCTTCCATGCCAAGGAAAGTCCCATCCGGACACGGGACAAAGTCTTCAATCTTGTATCTTCATAGTCTTGGAGTCCGGTCGATGATGATAGTTCGGCTATCCGGACACCCCCTAGTCCGGGACTCCCTCAGGAGCCAAAGAATATTCTTGAGTATTAGCAGTTGAGTTGTCAATTCAACCACACCTCGATAACTTAGTATCTGCAGCAAAGTGTTTAGTAGCAAAAGTGGTATGATAATAATAGTAACGGTAGCAAAAGTAAAGATAAATGTTTTTGGGTTTTTGTAGTAGTTGTAACAGTAGTAACGGAAAGTAAATAAGCGAAGAAAAATATATGAAAAGCTCGTAGGCAATGGATCAGTGATGGATAATTATGCCGGATGAGATTCCTCATGTAATAGCTATAACATAGGGTGACACAGAACTAGCTCCAGTTCATCAATGTAATGTAGGCATGTATGCTTATGGAAAAGAACTTGCATGACATCTTTTGTCCTACCCTCCCGTGGCAGCGGGGTCCTAGCGGAAACTAAGGGATATTAAGGCCTCCTTTTAATAGAGAATCGGAACAAAGCATTAGCACATAGTGAATACATGAACTCCTCAAACTACGGTCATCACCGAGAAGTATCCCGATTATTGTCACTTCGGGGTTGTCGGATCATAACACATAATAGGTGACTATAGACTTGCAAGATAGGATCAAGAACACACATATATTCATGAAAAAATAATAGGTTCAGATCTGAAATCATGACACTCGGGCCCTAGTGACAAGCATTAAGCATAGCAAAGTCATAGCAACATCAATCTCATAACATAGTGGATACTAGGGATCAAACCCCAACAAAACTAACTTGATTACATGGTAAACCTCATCCAACCCATCACCGTCCAGCAAGCCTACGATGGAATTACTCACGCACGACGGTGAGCATCATGAAACTGGTGATGGAGGATGGTTGATGATGACGATGGCGACGAATCCCCCTCTCCGGAGCCCCGAACGTACTCCAGATCAGCCCTCCCGAGAGAGATTAGGGCTTGGCGGCGGCTCCGTGTCGTAAAACGCGATGAAACTTTCTCTCTAATTTTTTTCTCCCCGAACATGAATATATGGAGTTGGAGTTGACCTCGGTGGAGGTCCAGGGGGCCCACGAGATAGGAGGCTACGCCCTACAGGGGGGGAGCGCCCCCCTGTCTCGTGGACAGGCCCTGGGCCCCCTGGCATTAATTCTTTCGCCAAAAATTCTTATTAATTCCAAAAAGTGCCTCTGTGGATTTCCAGGACATTCCGAGAACTTTTCTTTTCTACACATAAAACAACATCATGGTAGTTCTCCTGAAAACAGCGTCAGTCCGGGTTAGTTTCATTCAAATCATGCAAGTTAGAGTCCGAAACAAGGGCAAAAGTGTTTGGAAAAGTAGATACGTTGGAGACGTATCAACTCCCCCAAGCTTAAACCTTTGCTTGTCCTCAAGCAATTCAGTTGATAAACTGTAAGTGATAAAGAAAAACTTTTACAAACTCTGTTTGCTCTTGTTGTTGCAAACATGAAAAGCCAACATTCAAGTTTCAGCAAATATTATGAACTAACCATACTCACAATAACACTTAGCTCTCACAATTACTCATATCAATAACATAATCAGCTAGCAAGCCATAATAATAAAACTCGAATGACAACACTTTCTCAAAATAATTATAACATGATATAAGAAAATGGTTTCTTGCTAGCCCTTTCTGAGACTGCAAAACATAAATGCAGAGCACGTTTAAAGATCAAGGACTGACTAAATATTGTAATTCATGGTAAAAGAGATCCAGTCAAGTCATACCCAATATAAACCAATAATAATGAATGCAAATGACAGTGTGCTCTCCAGCGGGTGCTTTTAATAAGAAGGGTGATGACTCAACATAAAAGTAAATAGATAGGCCCTTCGCAGAGGGAAGCAGGGATTTGTAGAGGTGCCAGAGCTCGATTTTAAAATAGAGATTGAATAACATTTTGAGCCTCATACTTTTGCTGTCAACGCAACAACTATGAGATGGCTGTATCTTCCATACTTCATGCATTATAGGCAGTTCCCAAACAGAATGGTAATGGTTTATACTCCCGCAACCACCAACAAGCATCAATCCATGGCTTGCTCGAAACAACGAGTGCCTACAACATTCAACAACCTTGGGGGAGTTTTGTTTAATTATTTTGATTTGCTTTGATCTTTTTGGATCATGGGACTGGGCATCCCGGTTACCGGCCCTTTCTCGTGAATGAGGAGCGGAGTCCACTCCTCTTGAGAATAACCCACCTAGCATGGAAGATATAGGCAGCCCTAGTTGAAACATGAGCTGCTCGAGCATACAAAACAGAATTTCATTTGAAGGTTTGGAGTTTGGCACATACAAATTTACTTGGAACGGCAGGTAAATACCGCATATAGGAAGGTATAGTGGACTCATATGGAACAACTTTGGGGTTTTAAGGAGTTTGGATGCACAAGCAGTATTCCCGCTTAGTACAGGTGAAGGCTAGCAAAAGACTGGGAAGTGACCAACTGAGAGAGCGACAACAGTCATAAACATGCATTAAAATTAATTCACACCGAATACAAGCATGAGTAGGATATAATCTACCATGAACATAAATATCATGAAGGCTATGTTGATTTGATTCAACTACATGCGTGAACATGTGCCAAGTCGAGTCACTCAATTCATTCAAAGGAGGATACCATCCCATCATATCACATCATAATCATTCTCACATCATGTTGGCACGCAAGGTAAACCATTATAACTCATAGCTAATCAAGCATGGCACAAGCAACTATAATCTCTAAATGTCATTGCAAATATGTCTACTTCATAATAGCTGACTCAGGAACGATGAACTCATCATATTTATAAAAACAAGAGAGGTCGACTTCATACCAACTTTTCTCATCCCAATAAGTCCATCATATATCATCATTATTGCCTTTCACTTGCACAACCGAACGATGTGTATAATAATAAGAGTGCATGTGCATTGGACTAAGATGGAATCTGCAAGCATTCAACTAAAGAGAGAAGACAAGTAATATAGGCTCTAAGTTAAATAAACAATCATGCATATAAGAGCCACTAAGCATTTTCAATATGGTCTTCTCGACCCCCAAAGGAAAGAAAAGAAAAGAAAACTATTTACACGGGAAAGCTCCCAACAAGTAAGAAGAAGAACTAGAAATCTTTTTGGGTTTTCATTTTAATTTCTACTACAAGCATGGAAATGAAACTAACTAATTTTTTTGGTTTTTCTCAAGGTTTAACAAACACACAAGAAGAAAACTAGAAAAAGAAATTTAAACTAACATGGATAATACAATGAAAGAGTATGAGCACCGACGACTAGTGTGTGAACATGAATGTAAAGTCGGTGAGAAATAAGTACTCCCCCAAGCTTAGGCTTTTGGCCTAAGTGGGTATAATACCAGTGATCGCCTGGCTGATATCCATAAGTGAAACTGGGGTTGTACTGAGATGCAGAGGCGACCGCCTCCTGAGTAGCAGCGTGTTGGCGAGTTGCTTCCATTCCCCTCTCATATTCAGTTGCTTCCTCCCTGGTGACAACGTATCTTCCTCTTGCCTGATAATGAAAAAGGTAGGGAGCAGGAAGAGTAACAGGGATGGCGTTGCATCTGTCATAGATTAGTCGATAATGGAGGAATTGTTCATTCATCTCAAGAAAATGATGATCAAACATAGCTTCTTTATCCAAATAAACAGGAGGTACAATCATATCCCCCTCTCGTGGAGCTATATTAAGAAAATTAGCCACACCGGTTGCATAAATTCCTCCAAAGAAATCACCCCTTCTACTATTATTCTGCAACCTACGTGCAACTATTGCTGTCGGTGTCAAAACCGGCGGATCTCGGGTAGGGGGTCCCGAACTGTGCGTCTAGGCGGATGGTAACAGGAGACAAGGGACACGATGTTTTACCCAGGTTCGGGCCCTCTTGATGGAGGTAAAACCCTACGTCCTGCTTGATTAATATTGATCATATGGGTAGTACAAGAGTGGATCTACCACGAGATCAAGGAGGCTAAACCCTAAAGCTAGCCTATGGTATGATTGTTGTAATGTATGTTGTGTCCTACGGACTAAAGCCCTCCGGTTTATATAGACACCGGAGAAGGCTAGGGTTACACAGAGTCGGTTACAATGGTAGGAGATCTACATATCCATATCGCCAAGCTTGCCTTCCACGCCAAGGAAAGTCCCATCCCGACACGGGACGGAGTCTTCAATTTGTGTATTCGTAGTATTGGAATCCGGAGGACGATGATAGTCCGGCTGTCCGGACACCCCCTAGTCCAGGACTCCCTCAGTAGCCCCTGACCCAGGCTTCAATGACGATAAGTCCAGCGTGCATAATGTTCGGCATTGCAAGGCGGGTTCCTCCTTTGAATAATCCAGAGAAGATCATAAACACCAGGATAGATTCCGGCTCTGCAAAATAAATTCCACATTCCACCGTAGGCAGAATAAAATGTACACAAGTCCAATCTGCTGACGTATTTTGCGGCAAGACATCACACCGCTACCAAGCCTTTACTTGAATCGTTTTTTTATTATACCACCTCAGCACGTTTAGCGAAGCGGTTTCCTTGGCACGTCCTGTCGAAGCAGAGATCGTGTTCCCCTTATTCCGGGATTCTCATCAATACGGACGTGGGTAACCCAACCGCGCCATTGATGGTGGCACTTGGGAGATAAGCGAGTTTTACCAGGCTGGTGGGGAGCGCATAGTCTTCGCCCGCCTATATATAAGGGATAAGGATTCACCTTTTCACCCACGCCTTCTTCCCACTTTGCTTATCCACCTCCGCGCGCTCAAGCTCCAATGCCCAAGCTTGCGCATCTCGTCTTAACCTTCCCCGACCATGTCCGGAGGGGGAGGCAAATGGTTGGCTTCCACCGTCAAGGAGGAGCACATCACCAAGCTGCCAGTGCCGGATACCTTTCCGGCGATATCGCGCACCGGCCGCCCGATGAGGGGCAGCTCATCCCTACCCCCGGGCCCCATGAGAGGGTCGTTTTCCTTCCCCATTTCCTCCGCGGACTGGGCTTTCCTCTACACCCCTTTGTCCGGGGGCTCATGTTCTACTATGGCCTGGATTTCCACGATCTGGCGCCGAACTTCGTCCTCAACATCTCGGCGTTTATCATCGTGTGCGAGGCCCTCCTCTGCATCCGGCCCCACTTCGTCTCGTGGCTCAAAACCTTCAACGTCAAGCCGAAGGTAGTGAAGGGCATGCAGGCGGAGTGCGGAGGCGCCATGTTGGGCAAGATGCCCAACGTCCTCTGGTTCGAAGGGGCCTTCGTAGACTCCGTCAAGGGGTGGCAATCGGGGTGGTTCTATATCACCGAGCCGCGCGACCCTAAGTGGGCGGCGGCCCCCGAGTTTAGATCTGGTATCCCCACGCAGCTCACCTCCTGGAAGGAGAAGGGTTTGCTGTGGGGCAATCCGAAGGAGCTGACGGGACTCCGAGCCTGCATCCAGAAGCTGGTGAACAAGAAGCTCAGGCTCGTTGACGTGGTCCAAGTCATGCTCGTTCGCCGGATCCTCCCATGCCAAGAACGGGCATTCAATCGGTGGGAGTTCGATCCGGAACAGCACCAGGCGCTAAGCGGGCTCTTCGACACGACGTATGAAGGCGCCTAGAGGGTGCTGTTTAAGGGTGCCGAAGCCCCCGCATCCGCGACGGAAGACCGCGGATTTCGCTCGCAGCATCCGGCTGACGAGGTAAGTGATTCTACCCCTTTACGGGACACTTGTTGTAAATAGATTGATTCTAAGAGGGCTTTAATCTCCCTTTTCCTTTGACAGGAATGGATGAAGAAGGCCGAGCAGCTCGTCTGCCCGGCTCCCATGCCAGAGGACCCAGTAGATGCCCGTCTAACGGGGCTGCTGGTTCTGGCACCGCACGTGGTGCCGGAGAAGAAGGCCAAGAAGGTGGCCACGGGCACTCAAAAGAGTTCCCGTAATCAGGCGTCCAACGACGAGGCGGACTCCTCCCCCGAAGATGAGGAGGAGGAAGAAGACTCTCTCCCGGAGGAGGGAGAGAAGAAGAGGAAGGCTTCCCCAACAGGGGAGGCCGAACGGTCCAAGAGGGGGAGAACAATTCCCCCGGACAGCTCCGCCAACATCGACGTTGGCGAGGAGGAGTGGCCTTCAAGGGCCAGGCCTCCGGCGAGATCGTAAGTATCCGGATCTCTGATATGCAATTTCTTTCGTGTCACATAGTGTCCTACTAATGCCGCATACTGCCCGCAGTCCGGCCGATGATGATCTCCCCGCTTCATCGAGCGGGTCATTGGCCCCGTCGGATGTGGATTCACTTCCGACTGCCTCTACCCCCCGCGCCGATGAGGACGCCGAGGTGGGATCCCAGAAAGGGACCCATCAGGAGGAGGCTCCGGAGGCGCCGCAAGGCAGCCTCCCGGACATTGCGCCGGACTCTACGTCGGAACCTGCAGTGGTTCCAGGGTCCGGCAGGTGGCCCCTTTGAAAGAAGGGCAAGACCGTGACGCCGGCAGCCTCCGTCCAACCGGAGGCGCCGGACAACTTGCTGGAGGCGCTCAAAGGCGCTTCCATCGAGGAAGAACACCGCACTGTTATGAGTGCAGTGATTCAGAAGGTCCAGCTCGCCAAGAGCGGGCTGACCGAAGCCTGCAGTAGCCTTTTAACGGGCTTTGAGGTAAGAAGTTAAAATTGTGTAATGTAATACCACATAGACAGTAGCCCCTGATGCTCGGTTCGGTGTTCGGAAAGAAACGCCGGACTGAGGATCTAAAAAGATATTCGCAGGTTGCTAATAAATTATGTCAATATGGGTTTGCAGGCTGTGTTGCTAACCTCTACCGCACTGACTGCGGAGGTTGGTACATTAAAGCAGGATCTCGAGCGGTCAGAGCGAGAGCTCGGCCATGCCAAGAGGCAGCTCGAGGACAAAGAAGGTGAGTAGCACCACTTTGAATTGTTACCTTACAGAAAAGGATTTTGGTCGCAATAAAATTGACAAGGATAATATGGGTATTGTAGGGGCCACAACCGAGGTGGCAGCCCTGAAGGAGGCTGTGTCCGCGGCCGAACGCAGTGCGGCCGCGGAACGGGGAGAGCGAGAAAAGCAGGAGGCACAGGTGGCAGAAGTGCGGCAAGAGCTCCAGGCTGTCATGGAGAAGCATGAGAGCTTGGAGCGCGACTACAAGACTCGAGAGTGCGAGCTTGCCTCGGCTCTCGAAAGTGCCAAGTCCGCTAAGGTCGAGGCCTGTAAGGCCCTTCAGGAGGTTGAAGATGTGAAGAATATTGCGGCGGGTAAGGCATTTTTCATGCAAAGCAAGCATGTTAATGTAAACTACCTGACACTTACCCGCATTCGGAGCTCTCCAGGGGCGTTTGCAGATCTGCCGTGTAGTGTGTCTGATGCCGCCGCATTCTACCGTGGCGAGGAGGGGAGCTCAACGGAGAAGGTCTTCTGGTCTCAGTACGCTGAGGCCGGCCATCCGGTGCCCCCAAGCGACCAGCTGAAGCAGCTGGTCGAACTCCACAAGGTAGCTGAGGAGGCCATGAAGGGCCTTACAGTCTGGCTGTGGCCTGGACAGGCCATGCCTGGGAGCTACTTCGGCCTCGTGCGGCGGCTGGTGGATGCGTGCCCCTGGGTGGAGGTCATCAAGCGCTCCGCCTGTATTGAAGGTGCTTGTCGGGCCCTTGCCCGCACAAAGGTGCACTGGGGCAGGCTGGATGCGGAGAAGCTTCTTACCGACCCGCCGCCACCGGGCAAGGAGTATCGTATGCCCGAAATGTATTATTAAACTGTCCTGAAGGGAGCCCGCGATATTGCGGATGAATTCCCTAGAGATGTAATTTTTGAGTAAACTCGCTATGTATTATCATGTGCGCTGAAAACTTTGTTCATGTGCGCTTTAAGCAACTCTTTTTTAATTTAAAATATTACCTTTTGTGCGGCCATTTATAAAATCTGAGAGATGGCAAGTCGTTGGCTTCAGCCCCCAAGCCGCAAGTGCTGGGGTGTTCGGGATAACTTGATCACTCTTGTTCCCACTTTCGGGTCCATCTAGGGAGGCGCTCAACACAACGAACATGGCAACCGGACTTATAATGCTTGAACACTCTCACTTAGCCATAGAATTCTATAATTTTAAATTTCGGCGAAGCTCCTAGTATTCGGAAGACCGAATTCGGGGCGCTATCTACGCCTTCGTCGGACATTATCCGGAACTTCGCTCGAAGCGGCATGAGTCTTTAAGGACCCGAAAAGACCTCTCGAACAGCGACCAGTCTCTCGCCTTATCATGCCAGTCAGTTTTAGCTTTCTCCACTGAGGCGCTCGCCCGGCTCAACCGGGGCGCAATCGCAGTGGTTCTCCCAGTGCCACCTTAGCCGACGGAACGGAACGTAAGGCACCAAAACGTGGGAGCCGGGCAAACCCAACTATTGACCCAAGACATGATTCAGAGCCGATTCATATAATGCTATAAGTTCGGGGTTCCGCACTTGTGAAAGTGTTCGGACTTATCACACCATAATGTGGGGAACACAAGCCCCTGGTGTATTAGACCGTACCAAAATATACGGGTGCAAGATGTCATGTAATGAACATATATATGTAATAACAGGCAAAAAAGGTGCTGCATCATTTATTAAAGGAAGTCTGCTATGAGTGCGGACTGATACAAATAGTGCAGTAAGCAAGGGTTTTGGACTAGTTAAACATGTCCCCCTCCAGGGATAGGCTGCGGACTTGGTGTATATAATCAAATTTAATGCTCGTAATTGAGACCACCTGAGTGTTCGTCGCCGCATTCCTTCTTCCCCGGCTGTTGCATCATGAGTTCGGCAGGTTCACCGCCGGACAGGGCCTCTGGCTAACGGAGTCCTGTGTATACAAAAAAGAAAAATAATAATAAGAAAGAGTGACACATTTGCAAGCCCCTGGTGTGGTCGAGCCGCACTCTGGGTCTATTGTGGTCGTGCCCCTTCCCCTACGCCCATGGTATCTCCAAAGCGTAATGGTGTACGCGGAGGGTTGTTCTTGCAATCATGCGAGGGCGGGGGTTAGGGCCGCATTGCTACGCATGCTCGGATCGTGCCAGGTGGTCTTGGTTGGTGTTGCTTCGGGCGCATTTGGCTGTATCCGGCCGTTTAACGGTCGGACTCGAAAATTGCCTTAAAAGGCTGCTCTATACTTCTGCCGCGAGAGCCGCTGTATGTTCCTCCGTTCGGAGGGAGCGGTCCATATTTCCGTTGACCGTGATGACTCCACGAGGGCCTGGCATCTTGAGCTTGAGGTATGCATAATGCGGCACCGTGTTGAACTTTGCAAACGCGGTTCGTCCGAGCAGAGCGTGATAGCCGCTGCGGAATGGGACTATGTCGAAGATTAACTCCTCGCTCCAAAAATTATCCGGGGATCCGAAGACCACTTCCAGTGTGACTGAGCCTGTACAATTGGCCTCCACACCTGGTATGACGCCTTTAAAGGTTGTCTTTGTAGGTTTAATCCTTGAGCGGTCTATGCCCATCTTGCGCACTGTATCCTGATAAAGCAGGTTCAGGCTACTGCCGCCGTCCATCAGGACTCTCGTGAGGTGAAATCCATCGACGATTGGGTCTAAAAGCAATGCGGCGAATCTGCCATGGCGGATGCTGGTCGGATGGTCTCTTCGATCGAAAGTGATCGGACAAGAGGACCACGGATTGAACTTCGGGGCGACTGGCTCCATCGCGTATACGTCCCTTAGTGCATGCTTCCGCTCCCTCTTGGGTATATGGGTTGCGTAAATCATGTTCACCGTCCGCACTTGTGGGGGGAAACCCTTCTGTCCTCTATTGTTCGGCGGTCGGGTCTCTTCCTCGTCGTCTCTGTTTAGCCCCTTGTCATTGTTTTCGGCAATTAACTTGCCTGCCTGCTTAAACACCTAGCAATCTCTGTTGGTGTGATTAGCTGGCTTTTCCGGGGTGCCATGTATCTGGCATAAGCGGTCGAGTATTCGGTCCAAGTTGGACGGACCCGGAGTGGTTCTTTTGAATGGCTTCTTCCGCTGACCGGGTTTAGAGCCTCGGAATCCGGCGTTGACTGCCGTATCCTCCTTGTCATCGCCGTTAATGCGGCGTTTATTTTTGCTTTGACGCGACCTGCCATTGTGGTCCTTAGTGTCCGGACTGCCAGAATTTTTACTGAGGTTGTTGTTGCGGGCTAGACAGCTATCCTCTCCTGCGCAAAAGCGGGTCATTAATGATGTGAGGGCTGCCATGGATTTCGGCTTTTCCTGTCCTAGGTGCCGGGCTAGCCACTTGTCGCGGATGTTATGCTTGAAGGCTGCGAGGGCCTCTGCATCCGGACAGTGGACGATTTGGTTTTTCTTTGTCAAGAACCATGTCCAGAATTGTCTCGCCGATTCGTCTGGCTGCTGAATTATGTGGCTTAGGTCATCGGCGTCTGGTGGCCGCACATACGTGCCCTGGAAGTTATCGAGGAATGCGGCTTCCAGGTCTTCCCAACACCCAATTGACTCTGCGGGCAAGCTGTTAAGCCAATGCCGAGCTGGTCCTTTAAGCTTGAGTGGGAGATACTTGATGGCATGGAGATCGTCGCCGCGGGCCATATGGATGTGAAGGAGATAATCTTCGATCCAAACCGCGGGATCTGTTGTGCCATCGTAGGATTCGATGTTTACAGGTTTGAACCCTTCAGGGATTTGATGATCCATTACTTCGCCAGTGAAGCATAGTGGGTGTGCGGCGCCTCTAGAGAGAGCGTTGTCTGCTGTGTTTGGCCCGGCCGGGGTTATTGTATCCGGCGCGACGGTATTCGTCGTGGGTCGTGGGGCGCCCACGTGATCCATAGATGGATCTGGATTGCCTTGCTTTGTCCTCCAATACGTCTCGCAAGTCCGGCGCGTTCCCCCTTGGCTTCGTACTTTTGGAGCGATGCCAGGGTACGGTCTTGGTGGAGGGTTTGGATGCCTCTCTGTCGCGACCACGGGGTGGTCGGTCGGCCGTATCGTGCGCTGGTGATGAAGGTATGTATGCTTCTTCCTCTAATCGGGGGAGCAACTTGCGTCTTGGGTAGTTTTTGGAGGGGCGTTCGAGTTTATACTCTTCGGCCGCGAGGACCTCGGTCCATCGATCGGCCAGCAGGTCCTGATCAGCTTGAAGCTGCTCCTGCTTTTTCTTTAGGCTATTTGCCGTGGCGATAAGCCTGCGTTTAAAATGCTCTTGTTCGATGGGATCCTCGGGCACGACGAATTCGTCGTCGTTGAGGCTTGCCTCGTCTTCGGAGGGAGGTGTATAGTTATATTCCTCGACCTCTTTGTCTGCCGCCCTCTCATGAGGGCTTGCTTCTGCATCCTCCTGCGCTGAGTCTTGCTGGAGGGGATTGTCTTCGGCACTCTCTGGGGTATTATTATCTCCTGTGCCGGAATCTCCATTCTTGCTGTGGCGGGACTTAGAGCGGCGCCGCTGACGCCGGCGCTTGGGCTGTTTCTGTAAGGAATCTGCCTCCACTTCTTCCTCGCCGTCCCCATCTTTTGGGGTGTCCACCATGTATATGTCGTATGACGAGGTGGTCTTCTAGTGCCCTGTAGGCGCTGGTTCCTGTTCGTCTCCGGCATCGTCGTCCATAGCGTCGATGTCTTCGGAGTCGTAGTCTAGCATGTCGGTTAGATCGTCGACAGTGGCTACAAAGTGGGTGGTGGGTGGGCTCTGAATTTCTTCGTCGTCCGTATCCCAACCATCCTGGCCATAATCCGGCCAGGACTCTCCGGATAGCGAGAGATGCTTTAGCGAATTTAGGATGTCGCCAAAGGGCGAGTGTTGGAAGATGTCCGTGGCAGTGAATTCCATAACCGGCGCCCAATCAGATTTGATTGGCAGGGGCGTGGGAGGTCCGGAGTCCGGCAAGGAGTCCGGCACCTCGGAGTCACGAGCTTGGCGAGGGACAGGGTTAGTGTTCGGCTCCATCGCCGTAGAAGTTGCAGCCCCCGAGGCGGTGCCCAACCATCGGTCCTCGACCTGGGCGATCGGCTCCGGACTAAAGGTCGGAGTGGGTTCTTGTGCGGCCACCAAGGCACTGTTCGGCGGCAGAGCTAGATCATGCCCATCGTAACAGTGCGGCGCGCTTGGCTGTGGCTCGAGCCCGTCGAGGATCAAGTCCCCGCGGATATCGGCCGTGAAGTTTAGGCTTCTGAATCTGACCTGAGGGCCAGGGGCGTAGCTTTCGATCTGCTCCAGATGGCCAAGTGAATTACCCCGCAGTGCGAAGCCGCCGAATACGAAGATCTGTCCGGGGAGAAAAGTCTCACCCTGGACAGTGTTGTTGATTGAAGACGCCATCGAGCCTATCGGTGACGACACAGAGGAACTCTCAATGAAAGCACCAATGTCGGTGTCAAAACCGGCGGATCTCAGGTAGGGGGTCCCAAACTGTGCGTCTAGGCGGATGGTAACAGGAGACAAGGGACACGATGTTTTACCCAGGTTCCGGCCCTCTTGATGGAGGTAAAACCCTATGTCCTGCTTGATTAATATTGATGATATGGGTAGTACAAGAGTGGATCTACCACGAGATCAAGGAGGCTAAACCCTAAAGCTAGCCTATGGTATGATTGTTGTAATGTATGTTGTGTCCTACGGACTAAAGCCCTCCGGTTTATATAGACACCGGAGAAGGCTAGGGTTACACAGAGTCGGTTACAATGGTAGGAGATCTACATATCCGTATCGCAAAGCTTGCCTTCCACGCCAAGGAAAGTCCCATCCGGACACGGGACGGAGTCTTCAATCTTGTATCTTCGTAGTCTTGGAATCTGGTAGACGATGATAGTCCGGCTGTCCGGACACCCCCTAGTCCAGGACTCCCTCAATTGCCCCCAAGTTATAACCTTTATAACCTGACACGTCACTCTTGAGGACACAAAGATCAGGGACACACATGTGACATGCTTCGTCCTTGCCGTTAATGCATCTACCAATAAAGAGAGCAAAATAATGTATAGCAGGAAAATGAATACTCCCTATGGTAGCTTGTGCTATGTCCCTAGATTCTCCCACAGTAATACTAGCAAGAAAATCTCTAAATTCAGATTTGTGAGGATCATTAATATTACCCCACTGCGGGAGTTTGCAAGCAGTTGTGAAATCCTCTAAATCCATGGTATAATATGTATCATAAATATCAAACATGACACTAGGAGAATTACGCGCAGAGATATATTCGAACCTCCGCACAAAGGAATCAGTCAATTGATATTGAGGACACTTATCTTGTAAGAAGTCCTCCAGCTCGGCATTACGCACATACGCGTCAAATTCCTCCTTGAAGCCTGCTTCGACCATAAAATCATCGGATGGCCACTCACAAGCCCGTACATTTGCGTTCCTCGGCAATTTAACATCTTGCTCACGTATAGCAATCCTTGGCCCTTTCTTTGCCGAGGAACCTCCTTGGTACATTCTTCTAAGCATATTTCTTTTTCTGAAAATTTCTGAAATTTTAGTAACTTCAAAATAAAAGTGAATAAAACTAAACAGGATTGATAGCAACTACTCCTACAAGTGCCTAGAGCCTATATCATGCATTGGAATTGCTTGGGACCTCAGAAATTTAACATGCAAGGTCAAGAACATGGTCACCTAAGCAGCAAAAATTTGCAATGAATAAAGCACTAGAACAAAAATGTTTTTGGGTTTTTGTAGTAGTTGTAACAGTAGCAACAGAAAAGTAAATAAGCGAAGAACAATATTTGAAAAGCTCGTAGGCAAGGGATCAGTGATGGATAATTATGCCGGATGTGATTCCTCATGTAATAGATATAACATAGGGTGACAAAGAACTAGCTCCAGTTCATCAATGTAATGTAGGCATGTATTCCGTAAATAGTCATACGTGCTTATGGAAAAGAACTTGCATGACATCTCTTGTCCTACCCTCCCGTGGCAGCGCGGTCCTAGCGGAAACTAAGGGATATTAAGGCCTCCTTTTAATAGAGAACCAGAACGAAGCATTAGCACATAGTGAATACATGAACTCCTCAAACTACGGTCATCACCGAGAAGTATCCCGATTATTGCCACTTCGGGGTTGTCGGATCATAACACATAATAGGTGACTATAGACTTGCAAGATAGGATCAAGAACACACATATATTCATGAAAACATAATAGGTTCAGATCTGAAATCATGGCACTCGGGCCCTAGTGACAAGCATTAAGCATGGCAAAGTCATAGCAACATCAATCTCAGAACATAGTGGATACTAGGGATCAAACCCCAACAAAACTAACTTGATTACATGGTAAATCTCATCCAACCCATCACCGTCGAGCAAGCCTACGATGGAATCACTCACGCACGGCGGTGAGCATCATGAAATTGGTGATGGAGGATGGTTGATGATGACGACGGCGACGAATCCCCCTCTCCGGAGCCCCGAACGGACTCCAGATCATCCCTCCCGAGAGAGATTAGGGCTTGGCGGCGGCTCCGTGTGTAAAACGCGATGAAACTTTCTCTCTAATTTTTTTCTCCCCGAACGTGAATATATGGAGTTGGAGTTGACGTCGGTGGAGGTCCAGGGGGCCCACGAGATAGGAGGCCGTGCCCTATAGGGGGGCGCGCCCCCTGTCTCGTGGACAGGCCCTAGGCCCCATGGCATTAATTCTTTTGCCAAAAATTCTTATTAATTCCAAAAAGTGCCTCCATGGATTTCCAGGACATTCTGAGAACTTTTCTTTTCTACACATAAAACAACATCATGGCAGTTCTGCTGAAAACAGTGTCAGTCCGGGTTAGTTTCATTCAAATCAAGCAAGTTAGAGTCCAAAACAAGGGCAAAAGTGTTTGGAAAAGTAGATACGTTGGAGACGTATCAGCACTCACCTCCCCGGCAGCGGCACCAGAAAAGAGCTTGATGTCTACTACACAACCTTCTTCTTGTAGACGTTGTTGGGCCTCCAAGTGCAGAGGTTTGTAGGACAGTAGCAAATTTCCCTCAAGTGGATGACCTAAGGTTTATCAATCCGTGGGAGGCGTAGGATGAAGATGGTCTCTCTCAAGCAACCCTGCAACCAAATAACAAAGAGTCTCTTGTGTCCCCAACACACCCATTACAATGGTAAATTGTATAGGTGCACTAGTTCAGCGAAGAGATGGTGATACAAGTGCAATATGGATGGTAGATATAGGTTTTTGTAATCTGAAAATATAAAAACAGCAAGGTAACTAAAGATAAAAGTGAGCATAAACGGTATTGCAATGGTAGGAAGTAAGGCATAGGGTTCATACTTTCACTAGTGCAAGTTCTCTCAACAATAATAGCATAATTGGATCATATAACTATCCCTCAACATGCAACAAAGAGTCACTCCAAAGCCACTAATAGCGGAGAACAAACGAAGAGATTATGGTAGGGTATGAAACCACCTCAAAGTTATCCTTTCTGCTCGATCTATTCAAGAGTCCGTAGTAAAATAACACGAAGCTATTCTTTCCGTTCAATCTATCATAGAGTTCGTACTAGAATAACACCTTAAGACACAAATCAACCAAAACCCTAATGTCACCTCGATACTCCATTGTCACCTCAAGTATCCGTGGGCATGACTATACGATATGCATCACATAATCTCAGATTCATATATTCAACCAACACAAAGTACTTCAAAGAGTGCCCCAAAGTTTCTACCGGAGAGTCAAGATGAAAACGTGTGCCAACCCCTATGCATAGGTTCATGGGCGGAACACGCAAGTTGATCACCAAAACATACATCAAGTGGATCACATGATATCCCATTGTCACCACAGATAAGCATGGCAAGACATACATCAAGTGTTCTCAAATCCTTAAAGACTCAATCCGATAAGATAACTTCAAAGGGAAAGCTCAATTCATCACAAGAGAGTAGAGGGGGAGAAACATCATAAGATCCAACTATAATAGCAAAGCTCGCGATACATCAAGATCGTGCCATAGAGAGAACACGAGAGAGAGAGAGAGATCAAATACGTAGCTACTGGTACATACCATCAGCCCCGAGGGTGAACTACTCCCTCCTCGTCATGGAGAGCGCCAGGATGATGAAGATGGCCACCAGTGAGGGATCCCCCCTCCGGCAGGGTGCCGGAACGGGCTCCCGAGAGGTTTTTGGTGGCTACAGAGGCTTGCGGCGGTGGAACTCCCGATCTATCTTGTTCACTTCGATGTTTTTAGGGTATATGGGAATATATAGGTGAAAGAAGTCGGTCGGGGGAGTCTTGAGGGGCCCACGAGATAGGGGGGCACGCCTAGTAGGGGGGCCCCACCCTCGTGGCCACCTCGAAGCTTCCTTGACTTCAACTCCAAGTCTCCTAGATTGCTTTCGTTCCAAAAATAATGCTCCCGAAGGTTTCATTCCGTTTGGAATCCGTTTGATATTCCTTTTCTTCGAAACACTGAAATAGCAAAAAAAAACAGGAATATGGGCAGGGCCTCCGGTTAATAGGTTAGTCCCAAAAATAATATAAAAGTGTATAATAAAGCCCATAAACATTCAAAACAGATAAGATAACAGCATGAATGCTTCATAAATTATAGATATGTTGGAGACGTATCAGTTCCACCCCCACGCTCGCAGGAGGAGGAGAGAGACACTGTCAAGCAGAGGCTCTCGTCGCTGCCATTGGGGTGCCCCCGCGTCTTCTCCCTCTCATCATGACGAGCGAAGAAGAGTTTTAAGGAGGGAGACGGAAAGTGTGTGAGCAAACTCACCACTCCTATCCCCTTTTATAATAGAATGAGGCAGGGGGCTGGCCTCTCATTCAGAAGGCGATCGCCCCGCTCCTCTAATACGGCTTCCCCGTGCCTGCAACGGCCCAGGGAATTGGAGCCGACCCTTTGCGCCCATCAGCGACGCCCGTTTTCTGCCATGGCACCCATTTCTGCGCCCTCCGCATCCACCACCTACCCTACGCAATGCATGCGATACACGTGGAGGGTGCCCCAAGGGAGGGAGGTAAGTGGGGTGACAGTTTCTGCCCCGTGTCCTTCGAACATGGGCGATCTGTGGATCGTGGCTTGGTTTTTCCTGTAACATTTCACACGACATGTGGAAAAACCGGAAACTGACCCATTCTCGGGTTAATGGAGAAGCAAAGAAGATCTCAAAGGACGGAGCTACCTCTACACTCTTGCCTGTGCACTGGTTAGGTCCTACCCCGACGACGCCAATCGGCGTGTTCGTGCCAGGCCCGGGGGCTCTTGTTGGTCCAACAAACCCTGGGTCCATTGCCCGGACTATGCACAGGCCTGAAGACAAGCTCACCATGATCAACCCGAGCATGATGGATCAATTATCTTGAAGGATCCAAGTGCCGGAAGGAAGATCAAGATGACCCAGAGGAGCAAGATATCGCTAAGGAAAGAACCTCCCTTGCCGGGCAGGCAAGCCTGGCAAGGATGGGTTTGCCCCGGAAGCAATCTTCCAGATCACCCGGCAGGCCTGCTGTGGCTAGCGAAGGCAAGCCACGCCACCCCTCCACCTCACGAGCAATCCAAGTCATCGATCAGTGCGGTGTCAAGCCCCTAAGTGACTAAGTGGCCGCTTCTTGCCACATGGCAGCCACTTCCTACAACAAACACCTCCATATGACACCCGTCCGGAGACGTGTCAAGAAAGCAGGTACAAAGCTGGCGAAACAGCCCGGCAAGGGTTGCGAGCACGCTGTGATGTGATACTAGATGGCACATTTAATGCGCTCTGTCAGCCTGCAGAGTTAGGTGTGATAGCACTATTTGCTATCTAATCAGTGCATAAAGACTGATTTGCCACTGTGGTGACCCCTTAATCTATAAAAGGAGGCCCATGGCGACCATAGAAAGGGTTAGCTGATTCAGACCCTCATACACTCATACGTGCATAGACACTCTCGCCCTGGGTGAAACTGCTCATGTGATCTCTGCCGTGCTACGTCCGCCACCATATTTCCACTATCAATCCACCAAAGTAGGAGTAGGGTTTTATGCCTCACGGTGGCCCAAACCTGGGTGAAACTGCTCATGTGATCTCTGCCGCGCTGTGCTACGCTTCTATGCTCTTTGTGCAACGTGCCTATCTCCCTGCCGAACCAAAAAGGGGCTCATGGCCCCATAGGTGGCAGTGGTTTCCCACGACAACTGGCATGCCCACAACGGGCCTATTCTTGTCTTTAGAGTCAGCGTCATCACAGAAGTAAATAACATGCCCATCAAAATTATCGACCAAGAGATCTTTTATCATAGCAATACTAGGTTTTACCTTAATTTGTTCAGAGGTTTTAGATGCTCTAATATTACTTGTGTTAACCATGGTTGAAACCTTAGCATGTTCCTTTATCCTAATAGGGAAAGGTAATTTTTCAATATAAGAAGTAGGAACAACTCGATCAACACTGTAAATGATAGTTTCATCCTTAACTATAGCTAGTTCTTCAATCTCTTCTTTAATAGGGGGATGATATTTAAACCACTTCTCTTTAGGAAGATCAACATGAGTAGCAAATGATTCATAAAAAGAATCCAGTATCTCAGAGTCAAGTATATTTAGTGCTAAACTTGTGAAAAACATTGGTATTCATAAAGATTTAACACAATCAAACTCAAGCTTAACACCTGACTATTAACCTTTGTTGAGTTCCGAATTTCAGAGTTGCGTTTAATTCTTTCCAACAGATCCCACCTAAATTCAATAGTCTTCTTCACAAAAGAACAAATACAAGAAGTATCGAGCGTGGATTGATCATCACGAGAAAGGGAAAATATTGTCTTCAACCGGCTGATTTCCACCGCTCCATCAGCCGCCTTTGGTGTCTGCCACGTGCCCTGGTGGTCCCGTCCCACTCCCCACATCCCAACCTTACCCATCCTCTCCGCCAAGAATTTTCATCCCGATCTCTACCTCTCCTCTCTCTTGTGTACCCGCTGGCCCCGCACTCACCAAAGACCTCGCCCCATCAAACGTCTAACATGGCTACTGATGCTTGCTGCAACTCAGGCCCACGTGCTCCCAGCCTTTCGCTTCTGCATCTATCGTTGCTTCAAGCGCATCTGAGAAGCACAACAGCGGCCCCGCCTCCCGCTCCGCCGTTGTCGCAACATCTGCCAGTGCATTGCAGCTTCGCCAGAGTCGCCGGAGCCGTTCTGAAACTGAGCTATTGTTTCTGAAACAGAGCTATTGTTTCCGAAATAGAGCTATTGTTTTTTCACGCAGGTGTTCATTATTCAGTGTGGAACTGAGCTAGTGTTTCAGAAACAAGAGCTCATGAAGATTGTTGATGGGATTTGCTAGATGGAGCTTCAGGACACAAGAGCATTGTTGCAGGAAATCAGAGAAGACCAGATCTTGCAACAAAAGCATTGTTGCAGGAAATGCTCTTGTTGCGAAACCGTGCAGCGCACAGATCAATCGGTGGCCGGGAGCAAGAGTGCTAATGTTTCTGCAACAGAGCAGTTGTTGCGGGAAATAACTAGTGGGCATGCGGGGCGCAGATCTATCGAGAACCGGGAGCCAGAGTGCTATAATGTTTCTACAACAGAGCGGTTGTTATGGGAAATAACTAGTGGGCATGCTGGGCATGGACAATAGATCAGGTGGCTATCAGGTCGGGCATCCAACGGTCGTCGAGGCGACGGATAAAAAATAATTGGTCGGCATACGCGTAGCGTTCTCATGAGAGCTCATGATTGGGGCATGGATATAACAACGAATTAAGCCTCCCCCAAGCTAGAGCGATACTTTCTCCTTCATGAGGCCAAAAGTTATATATATAATTCCGATCACGATGAACTAGATGCACAGGATAATTTTTTTTGGGTGAAATTCCAATTTCAATCGATTCTAATTCCAGGCTCCAATATCATCACATAGCCTATACCATGTCAATGCTTCCCCCCCCCCCGAAGATAAAGGGAAAATATTCTTCTTAACTTCATCTCCGAGAAAACCTGCAAGCTAAACAATCCACAAATTTCATCCACATGTATCAAATGCATAGCAGGATGCTTCGTTTTGTCTCCTGCATAAGGATTAGCTAGCAGTTGTTCTATCATACCCGGAGGAATTTCATAACCAATATTTTCAGTAGGTGCAGTAGGTTGAGGGGCAACTCTTTGTGTTTCCAGTCGAGGTGAAGATACCCCAAACAAACCCATCAAAGGATTGTTTTCCATAGTAACAAGTGACAGTAAATTTCTGCACATAATATACATTTTTCCTTACCAATTCCACTTACCAAGAGCGCTTCCGACAACGGCGCCAGAAAAGAGTCTTGATGACCCACAAGTATAGGGGATCAATCATAGTCCTTTCGATAAGCAAGAGTGTCGAACCCAACGAGGAGCAGAAGGAAGTGACAAGTGGTTTTCAGCAAGGTAATTTCTGCAAGCACTGAAATTGTCGATAATAGGTAGTTTGATAGCAAGATAATTGGTAGTAGTTACAAGTAACAATAGTAACAATAAGTGCAAGGTAGCCCAATCCTTTTTGTAGCAAAGGACATGTCAGAACGGTCTCCGATAATAAGTAAAATGTTCTCGAGGACACATGTGAATTTCATCTAGTCACTTTCATCATGTTGGTTGGATTTGCGTTCACTACTTTGATAATTGGATATGTGGGTGGACAGGTGCTTGGGTGCTATTCTTACTTGAACAAGCCTCCCACTTATGATTAACCCCTCCCACTAGCATCCGCAACTATGAAAGAAGAATTAAGATAAAATCTAACCATAGCATTAAACATATGTATCCAAATCAGCCCCTTACGGAATAGCGCAAAAACTAGGGTTGAAGCTTCTGTCACTCTAGCAACCCATCATCTAATAACTACTCGACAGTGCATTCCCTTAGGCCCAAAGATGGTGAAGTCTCATGTAGTCGACGTTCACATAACACCACTAAGGGGATCACAACATACATATCAGCAAAAGATCGAACAAATATCAAATTCACATGATTAATTGCAACATGACTTCTCCCATGTCCTCAAGAACAAAAGTAACTACTCAGACAACATATTCATGCTCAAGGTCAGGCGAGTATAAATACCATAATTGATCTGAACATATAATCTTCCACTAAATAAATCGGCTAGCATCAACTACAAGATGTAATCAACACTACTAGTCACCCACAATTACCAATCTGAGGTTTTGACACAAAGATTGAACACAAGAGATGAACTAGGGTTTCGGATGAGGGTGCTGTTGAATACGTTGATGAAGATTGGCCTCCCAAAGATGAGAGGGTTGTTGGTGATGACGATGGCTCCAATTTCCCCCTCCTGGAGGGAAGTTAGCCCGGCGGAGTCGCTCTGCCGGAGGGCAGAGTGCTCCTGCCCAAGTTCCGCCTCGATATGGCGTCTCTCTGTCCCAAAAGTCTTCTCCCTATTTTTTCTAGGTCAAAAGACCTTATGTACCAGAAGATGGGCACCAGAGGTGGGCCAGGGAGCCCACTACCCACTAGGGCACGCCTGGAGGGAGTGGCACGCCCTGTGGCCCCCTACGATATTTATTTTCTCTAGTATTTTTTTAATATATTCCAAAATAATTCTCTGTAAAATTTCAACTCATTTGGAGATGTGCAGAATAGGTATCTCTAACATAGCTTTTTCTGGTCCAGAATTCCAGCTGCCGATATTCTCCCTCTTTGTGTAAACCTTGCATATGATGGGAGAAAAGGCATTAGAATTACTCCTCAAAGTATTATATTGCATAAAAAACACTATAAATAACAGTAGGAAAACATGATGCAAAATGGACGTATCAATCAATGTTTTAATAAATATCTTCAAGCTCAAGGCATTGCACACCATGTTTCATGTCCCTACACCCATCAGCAGAACGGCACAGCTAAACGCAAACACCACATATTGTGGAAACTGGACTCGTTCTTCTTGCCCATGCTACCATCCCCGTTTGGTTTTGGAGTGAGGCGTTCTTCACATCTACCTTTCGTCTTAATCGTCTACTGATACCTCTCCAACGTATCTATAATTTTCGGTTGGTTCATGCTATAATATTAACAATCTTAGATACTTTTTATGCAATTTTGTATTATTTTTGGGAACTAACCTATTAACCCAATGCCTAGTGCCACTTGTTGTTTTCTGGCTGTTTTTGGTTTTCCAGAAAATCTATACTAAACGAAGTCCAAGTGCTAAGAAACTTTTCTTTTTCTGGACATAACAGACCCTAGAAGCTCCAGGAGGAGATCAGACACGAAACGAGGAGATGTCAAGGAAAGAGGGCGCGCCCAGGGGTGTAGGCGCGCCGTGTTACCTAGTGGGCCGACGTGGCTCCGTCTTACCTAATTCCACTACTATAAATTCTCAAATATTGGGAAACCCCCATAGAAGCCACCGAAATAATTCTTTTGCTACCGAAAATCTTTGTTCTTCCGTGTCAAATGCCCGAGGTCTTCATGAGCAAGCAAGTTGGATGCACACCCACTTAGTTTTCTTTTTGAGCTTTCATAGACTTATAGCTCTTAGTGCATCCGTTGCATGGAAATCCCTACTCCTTGCATTGACATCAGTTGATGGGCATCTCCAGAGCCCATTGGTTAGCCTCATCGACATGAGACTTTCTCCTTTTTTGTCTGCTCCATATTAAGCTCTACCACCATACTCTCTTCCACCCATAGTGTTATATCCATGGCTTGCGCTCATGTATTGCGTGGGAGTTGAAAAAGCTGAAGTATGTTAAAAGCTATGAACTCATTTCTCGGCTTGTCATCGGGGTTGTGCATGACTTTGTGTTAAGAAGATGGAGCATGAAAAGGCTATATGATTTTGTAGGGATAGAGTTATTTGGCATTGATATTCTGAAAGGCATGCCTTAGTATTGATGTCTTTATGTCAAATTATGGACTATTGCTTTGAATCATTCAGATCTAAATATTCATTCCATAAAAGAAAGATTACATGACGAGCAGGAATTAAGCTTGGGGATGCTTGATACGTCTCCGATGTATCTATAATTTCTGATTGTTCCATGCTATTCTAGTATCAATTTTGGATGTTTTATATACAATTATATATCATTTTTGGACTAATCTATTAACTTAGTGTGAAGCGCCAATTGCTGTTTTTTTTGCGTATTTTTGGTTTTCCAGGAAATCAGTACCAAACGAAGGTCAAATGCCATGAAACTTTTTGATGATTTTTTCGGACATAAGAGACCCTAGAAGCATCAGGAGGAGATAGACGTGCAACGAGCAAGAGACAAGGCACCTGGGCGGGCCTAAGTGGGGCAGGCATGCCCAAGTGCCTTGTGGGGCCCTCATGGCTCATACTGACCTAATTCCGCCTCTATAAATTCTCTAAAATTGGGAAACCAAAGAGAGGCACCCAAATTACTTTTTTGCCACCGCAAGACTCTGTTCTTGCGAGATCCCATCTGGAGGCCTTTCCCGGTACTCTGCCAGAGGGGGAATCGATCACGGAGGGCTTCTACATCAACCTTGCTGCTCCTTCGATGTTGTGTGAGTTGTTCATGATAGACCTACGGGTCCATAGCTAGTAGCTAGATGGCTTCTTCTCTCTCTCTCTCTAATCTTCAATACAATGTTCTCCTCAGAGATCTATTCGATGCAATCTTCTTTTGTGATGAGTTTGTTGCAATCCGATGAATTATGGGTTTATGATCATATTATTCTTTGAAAGTAATTGAGTCTCTTCTGAACATTATTATGCATGATTGTTATAGTTTTGTATTTCTCTCCGATCTATCCGTTTGGTTTGGCCAACTAGATTGATTTATCTTCATCGGGAGAGGTGCTTTGTAGTGGGTTCAATCTTGCGGTGTCCTCACCCAGTGACAATAGGGGTAGTGGGGCACATATTGTATTGTTGCTACTAAGGGTAAAATGACAGGGTTTAGTCATATAGCTTGGTTTTATTGTATCTACATTATGTCATCTTGTTTAAGGCGTTACTCAGTTTGTTATGAACTTAATATCCTAAATGCATGCTAGATAGCGGTCTACGGGTGGAGTAATAGTAGTAGATGCAGGCAGGGGGCGGTCTATGTGTCACGACCGTAATGCCTATATACATGATCATTGCGATCAATATCATCATAACTATGTGCTTTTCTATCAATTGCCGATCAGTAATTTGTCTACCTACCGTATGCTACTATTATAAGAGAGAAGCCTCTAGTGAAAACTATGGCCACTGGGTCCACTTTAATCATATTACTAAAACCAATATTTCCTTGCTACAATTTTACTTTGCAATTTATCTATCTATCACTATCAGATTTAATCCTTGCAAGTAACGAGTTCAAGTGGATTGACAACCCTCTTGCCCATGTTGGATGCACGTATTTGCTCTTGTGTGTGCAGGTACTGCTTACTAGGAATTTCTGTGGTTCTCCTATTGATTTGATAACCTTGGTTCTCGCTGAGGGAAATACTAGCCGCTACTATATTGCTTCACCCTTCCTCTTCGGGGAAAATCCCAATGCAGCTCACAAGTAGCAGAAAGAATTTCTAGTGCCGTTGCCCGGGAGACATCATCAAATACCTACAAGTTCATTCACACAAATTATCATTTACTTGCTCTAATTTTATTTTCCTTTTTTTGCTTTTATAGTCTCATTATAAAATAAAATAAAAACAATATATATATATATATATTTTATTTTGCTAGTTTGCTTTCTTATTTGCTTTGCCACTATGTCTCAAGAAAATACTAAGGTGTGTGACTTCTCGAATAGTATTAACAATGGTTTTATTAGTAGTCCAATTGCTCCTCCCGCCACCAGTGCGTAGTCATATGATATTAATGTTGCATTGCTAAATCTTATCATGACATAACAATTTGCTGGAACTCCTAATGAAGATGATGCATCCCATCTTAATACCTTCGTTGAATTATGTGATATGCAAAAGAAAAGAAGATGTATATAATGATGTTTTTAAGTTGAAATTATTTCCTTTCTCGCTAGGAGATCGTGCTAAAACTTGGTTTTTATCATTACCTCACAATAGTATTGATTCATGGGATAAATGTAAGGATGATTTTATTGCCAAGTATTTTCCTCCCGCTGAGATTATTTGTCTTAGAAATCAAATCATGAAATTTAAGCAACTTGAGAAAGAACATGTTGCACAATCCAAGGAGAGAATAAAATTAATGATTATTTTTTCCCAACCATGGATTAAGACTATTGATGAGGACATGGCTACCACAATTACACCCATATCCCCTACTGTTTTACCTCTTGGAACAGTTGCTAGAGCTCAGATACGCCAATTAAATTATCAGGTACTTTCATTTCTTGGTAATGTTTCTAATGTTCATGAGAATATGATGCTGCCTAACATAGATACATTTGTGTTGCTTGCAATTGAAGGGCCTAGCATGGACAAAAAGGTTGAACATTGGAGCATGGTCAAGCACGGAGATGAAGGTGCGTGCGAAGAGAACAAGAACGGAGTTTCAAGTGGAGATTTCCGGACTTTGAAGCCACCATGATGACATACAAGATGGTGGACGAAATATACAAAATGGCCTTTCATAAATTTCATCCATAGCTTATTATTGGTGTTGCGCCACCTTATTTTGGGCCAGGCCCAAGTAATATATTTTTAGAGTCCAAATTGTAGGGAAAACGACTTAGGAGGCGTTTTAGTCCCACCTTGCCAAGGGTGGACAAAATCTCCTCTCTTTTCCCTATAAATATAGCCCTTAAGGCATCGTTTAGACTTGGGTTTTATGTAGTTAAAAGTTAGCCATCGCTGCAACTTCGTGTACTTCGTTTGTGTCCAACGACCAGACCAAGACCGCTTATGAAACCCCACTTCTATCAATACTTCATCCATATTCGCAATATTCAGATTGCTTAATCATATTCTTTCTTGTTCTTCGATTGCTTGCAGGAACAAACCCTCGTGGTCAGGTTGATCATGCTCCGGCATGGTCAATAACCTCTCGGAGTTGGTTTAGCGATTGCTAAGGCGCAACGTCGTGCATGTTTGTAGTCGGATCGTCGAAGTCGACTCCACCAAATCGATAGTTATCATCTCATCGAAAGATCAGGACACCTCCGCCTCTATCAAGTGGTATCAGTTTTCAGGTTGCTCGGTGAGATTCTCCAGTTTCTTGTAGTGCAGATTGCATCTGTTCTTCATACCTAGAGTCCAAGAAAAGCCAAAAAAAGTTAGATTAGTTCATCCGTGTCCCAGACAGTCTGAGCGTTTCGCTATTGTCACTTAGTTTTTGCATTGTTGAATTTTTGGTTGCATCGTGTGTCAAGTTGCTAGTTTTAGTGTTAAACTTTTAGAGTTTCAAGTTCTAGTCACGTTTTGTTCACGCTGTTTCCGCACACACCATCGTACACTTCACTGCGATTTTCCGATGCCACTAATTATTTCACCACCATTACCACCATCCATTGTTGTTTCATGGGTCGTTATCATCATATTGTTCTTCTGAAAGCCTAGTTCATCTTGGAGCAATTGAACAAGAAAGAGTACAGATTTGATAGGAGTGAAATCAGAGGCAGCGCAATACAAGAGGAAGTTACAAGATTTTGTTCAGGTCTTTGAAAAAAAAGGAAGTAAAAATACAAACAAAATTATTACTTGGTACTAGCTATTGCTTTGAGCGTGAGGTACTACTTGCAAAATCCATCAGATCTCAAATTCCATGTGTTAAGAGAGAGAGAAAATAGTTTGTTTTTTGGCATCTTGCGGTGGGAAATCAAGAAAAAGGAAAGTGCCAATCGGTTTGGTTGGTGGCTGATTTGGTGTCCTAGAGTGGCACGTTTGATTTTTTTTGAAGAAGGAGTTTCCTTACGGGAGTATTAGAGATCGCAAAAAAAAGGGAAGGAGAATCCATCACAGGAGAAGTGCAAAATCGCAGCAAAGAAAAAAAAGGGAAGGTGCCCATCGGTTGCCTTGTTTGGAACGGCAGATCCGAATTTTTATTGTTTGTTCACTGCCTCGTTGGATTGAAAAACGTGGGATGTACTAGTGGTACTTCGGTTTGGGTTGCCAAGTTTGGATTCCCGAGGAAAAATAAAAGGGAAGCATCTCCTTATTTGGATTGGAAAAGTAAATACCAATAACAAAAAGATTAAGGTGTTGATCGGTTGGGGTTGGTGGCTGATTTTCTTGGGCAGTTGAAAAAGGAAAGAGATCAAATACGAGATTGGTACACATTTGGTTTAACTTGGTGCTACCCTGGTTTTTGGCAGTAAGAGGAAAAAAACAGGAAGAGTGTTGGCTCGAAGAGATAAAAAAAAGTAAGAGAGGGAGAGACAAAAAAGGTGCAAATATGGTTGCCCTTGCATGTGCCTCTAGGGGTTATTCTTTATCCAAGGGGGAGAAGCATTGGAGTTTTGTAACCAGTTTAAAAAAAAGATTCGAGTGCAGACTTCTTTGTTTGCGTGCACATGAAAAGTAAATAGAAACAAATACCATTCCAATCTGGTTGATGTGTTGAAGTTGTGTGCTATTGTGGCATGTTTGCTGTATGAACAACACCCACATTCACTCATTGGTTGTGACTGTGTGAATCCCTTTGTGTCTTAGGCTTGCGTCTCTAGTACGGTCTAGCCTAGGACCAGCACTCGACCACTTTGAGCGAATTTTCAGCTTGCATGAACTAACGTGGTTCTAGCATTTTCTTTCCACATATATATAGCCAACCCAGCTCCACATATTTCTACATCGTGCATACATACATTCACCTGGCAATCGCTTTACCCAACTTTTGGAGTTATTTGACACACTGGTTGCTGGTCACCACCTGCTGCATGGTAAGAACTTGTAAGACTTTGATATTTGCTACACTATGAGCGTTTTACCACCACTTCCTAGTAGTTCATAGGAACATCATTTTCGTATTTTGTTTCTTGTTTCTACTAATCATGATAGGATCCAGAGTCAATTCATGGGCTTTGTCGACCGCGGGAGACGTGCCACCACCTATGCAAATACCACAATCATCACGAGAGGTGCACAAACATCCAAATGCACATGATCAGGTTAATGTTTCTATACCACCATTTAATGGCCGTTTTAGACCTGCTTTATATATTGAATGGGAGTTCGACATAAATCATATATTTGCTTCCCATAATTTTGATGAACGTAAAAAAGTTAAGGTTGCGGTTGGTTCTTTCACTGGTTATGCTTTAGTTTGGTGGAGTGAATATTGTCGGTTACACCCTAATGATATACCTTCTACTTGGGATGATTTGAAACTTGCCATGGGAGATACTTTCATTTCCGCTTATTATACTCGTGACATGATTAAAAAGTTGCAACATTTAAAACAAGGTAGTGACACCGTAACGACATATTATGATACTTTACAAACTACCTTGCTGCATTCCTCTTTAGTAGAAAGTGGAGAAGATTTTATGGATAGATTTTGGGGAGGATTAAATCGTGACATTTAGGAAATACTAATTCATGAAGAGTGTTATCCTATGGACCATTTGTTTCATCTTGCTTGCAAGGCTGAACAGGAAATAAAATGACGTGTTGCCCACAAGGAGAACAAGCGCGAGATGCACATTCCAAGAGTTGATACAATTGTCCCTTCAACTACTAGGCATACTATGACAACCACATCCGTTGTTGTCAGGACTACATCACCTCCACCATGTGACACATCATCATCGATGGTGCCTACATCATCTAAGTTGATCATAAGAGGTAATGACAAAGGTACTAATCTTCCACCTCCACATGAGTATGATGAATGTCTTGTCAATTTAAATGCACCATGCGGTGAGCTACCCACTACTTTGATCACACCAGCTATTTTAGAGGATTATGTTGATGATTTGACTTTGCCATGTGATCAGACAATTTTGAGTGAGCCCATTGAATTAACTATCGATGCAAAAGAATCAAGTGAATCAGGGAATAAATCAGATTTGGATCAAATATGTTTGAAAATAATTGTGCCAATGTTTAATCATTTTGATATGACCTCTAATCTTGGTGATGGTTCATCAATGTTGGGATGGTTTAATCATAAGCATTGTCAATCTTTTGATATGAATAAGAGCTTCACTTATATGTGCAAACTGAGTTGCAATTTTTTCATGCCTTTGACTTCTTGTGATAATATATTGGCTTTATATTTCACGACTTTTGAAGGCTGCTCTTGTATAACTGTGTCACATGTGCCCCAACTGAGATCAGTGAAAATGGATGACATATACATATACAACGTGTACACCTTGTCTCACCGAGCAACCTGAAAACTGATACCACTTGATAGAGGCGGAGGTGTCCCGATCTTTCGATGAGATGATAACTATCGATTTGGTGGAGTCGACTTGGACGATCTGACTACAAACGTGCACGATGTTGCGCCTTAGCAATCGCTAAACCAACTCCGAGTGGTTATTGACCATGCCGGAGCACGATCAACCTGACCACAAAGGTCTGTTCCTGCAAGCAATCAAAGAACAAGCAAGAATATGATTAAGCAATCTGAATATGGCAAATATGGATGAAGTATTGATAGAAGTGGGGTTTCATAAGCGGTCTTGGTCTGTTCGTTGGACACAAATGAAGTACACGAAGTTGCAGCGATGGCTAACTTTTAACTAAATAAAACCCAAGTCTAAACGATGCCTTAAGGGCTATATTTATAGGGAAAAGAGAGGGGATTTTGTCCACCCTTGGCAAGGTGGGACTAAAACACCTCCTAAGTTGTTTTCCCTACAATTTGGACTCTAAAAATATATTACATGGGCCAGCCCCAAAATAAGGTGGCGCAACACAAATAATAAGCTATGGACGAAATTTATGAAAGGCCATCTTGTATATTTCGTCCACCATCTTGTATGTCATCATGGTGGCTTCAAAGTCCGGAAATCTCCACTTGAACCTCCATTCTTGTTCTCTTCGCACGCACCTTCATCTCCGTGCTTGACCATGCTCCAATGTTCAACCTTCTTGTCCGTGCTAGGCCCTTCAATTGAAAGAAACACAAATGTATCTATGTTAGGCAGCATCATATTCTCATGAACATTAGAAACATTACCAAGAAACAAAAGTACCTGATAATTTAATTGTCGTATCTGAGCTCTATCAACTGTTCCAAGAGGTAAAATAGTAGGGGATATGGGTGTAACTGTGGTAGCCATGTCCTCATCAACTATAGATGATAATACAAAATTTTTATGCGGGACTAAATTTTGTGTGGAGAAATCTTCTAGACTCTGCTGTGCATGGTACCTTTATGGGGAATACTTGGGAGAGGCCACGAAGCTTCTCGACAATATGATGACAAATTATTCTCAGTGGCACACTAAACGAGCTCCAACTAGTAAGAAGGTAAAATCTTGTGAAGAAGTTTCTACTTTGAGTGATAAAATGGATGCTCTTATGAATATGCTTACTAGTAAAAATACTCATGTTGATCCAAATGATGTTCCATTATCTACTTTGATTGATCAAAATAATGATGCTATTGATGTGAATTTTGTCGCTAGAAATAATTTCAACAACAATGTTTATGGAGGGAATTTCAATCCTAGACCATATCCTGGTAATCCCTCTAATAATTACGATAATTCCTATAATAATAATAGGACACCTACTTAACTTTAGGACAACATTAAATAATTTATTAGTTCTCAAAATATTTTTAATGCCATGGTGGAAGAAAACATAAAGTTGATGATATGGCTAGAAACATGGATGTAATTAGGGATGAAAACGGCGCGGAAACGGACGAAACTAGGTGCTACCATATTTGTTTTCATATTTTTTGTAGAAGCGGAAACGAATACAGAAACCCCAAAAACGAATACAAAAACAAATACTACCAAAAACAGATATGGAGAGAATACAAAGCGGACACGGAAACAAAACGGTTTGTTGACCAGAACTTAAAACCTCCTTGAATCGTATAGAAATATAAACAAAAAACAAATAAATTTATGGAATTGTTAACATGACTACAAAATAATATGGTTATGTTAGCAACATAGGATAGTATTGTAGTAGTACATGACAATCCCGTATAGGGTCTAGTTGAGTACGTGTGTGGTAGTAAAAGTTGGTCCTCAAATGATCAATTCTGCTCATTCTACCCATTGTGTCATTGTGTGTTCTTTGGTAGTTGGGCTACCTATAGTAGAAACGGAAATTCCATATTTACAGAAACGGAAAGTTCCGTTTCCACGTCTGTTCCACTGGAAAACACCGTTCTATTTTTGTTTCCGTTTCCGCATAAAAAATTCCATTTCTATTTCCATTTTGCAAATTTCCATTTTTGTTTTCATATTTCCTCTCCGTTTCCATTTTGGTCCGGAAAAGCGGAAACTTTCCACTCCATTTTCATCCCTAGATGTAATTGCTCATGATGTGGATACTCTTAAAATTAAAAAAATTCCACCTGATACTACCGAATTTCTAAATTCTATCCAAGTCTCCATGAATGAAAGTAGATAAATAACCGCTAGGACAAGAGCTAGGCGAGAATTTCTAGAAAAAGCAATTCCACCTGGTTTTCATCATAATCATGATGAAGATATTAAAATGATTGGCGTGACACCTATTGAAACTTTGCTTAGTAATATAAAATTTGATGAAAAAGGGATTGCAAATGTGTCAACTGTAGCTAGAAGGCGTCCAATTGTTCGAAGCGCATGATCTTAATGATAAAAACAATAAAGTGGGTTTGAAGAGGTCAAGACTTTAAATAGTGATGTGCCCACTACTTTGGATTACAAGGACTTTAATGACGATAATTTCTCTTTGATTGAATGAATTTCCTTGTTGCAATCCATGATGAACTCACCTAATGATTACGAACAAAATAAAGCTTTCACTAAACATATTGTAGAAGCTATGATTAAAGCTCATGAAGAAAAATAGAATTGGAGGTATCTATACTTAGAAAACTACATGGTGAATGGGAACCTACTATTGAAGTTAAGATTAAATATTATGAATGTAATGCTTTGTGAGATCTAGGTTCTAGCGTCTCTACTATACCAAAATCTTTATGTGACGTGCTAGGTCCCATCGATATGGATGAATTTTCCCTTAATTTGCATTTAGTGGATTCGACTATTAAGAAACCATTGGGTAGTATAAATGATGTTCTTATACTTGCTAATAGAAATTACATGCCCGTGGATTTTATTGTGCTAGATATTTAATGCAATCCGTCTTGTCCTATAATACTTGGTAGGCCTTTCCTACGAACCATAGGTGCCATTAATGGCATGAAAGAATGGATGGAACACTTACCAAGGAATATAATTAAACTACCATATGAATCTGTTATGAGAGACACCTATGGAATTTCTTTAAAAGATGATAATACTTGAAACAATGAATTATGCCTAGCTAGGGGCATCAAACAATAGCGCTTGTTGGAAGGCAACCCAATGGTTATCTTACATTTTTGCTTTTTATCTACATTTTGTGTGATGAAATGATTATTGTTACTGTAATGATTGTGTTTTTATCTTTTATTTAGTGTTTGTGCCAAGTAAAGCCTTTGGGATGATTTGGTTGATAGTTGACTTGATTCTTTGGAAAAACAAAAACTTTTGCGCCTACCAGTGGAATTTTCACGATTTACTGGAACGTGATAAAATTATGATATTCTTACACATGGTTTATATGCAAATTGCCCATGTTTTTCTATTTTTTCAGATTGTTTGGAGTTGCAGAAGTATAGTTTTTTTCCAGATCATTACAGACTATTCTGTTTTAGACAGTTTCTATTTTTATTGCATAGTGTGCTTATTTTAATGATGCAAGAATAATTATGAATGAGTTTACAATAGTACCTAACGTTTACTAATTTTCTATTATACTAACGGATCTCACGAAGTTTCTGTTGAGTTTTGTGTGCTAATGTTTGCAAGTTTTGGGTGAGATCATGATGAAGGAATAAGGAGCGGCAAGACTCAAATCTTGGGGATGCCCAAAACATCCCAAGGTAATATTCAAGGAAGACCCAAGTGTCTAAGCTTGGGGATGCCCCGGATGGCATCCCCTCCTTCATCTACAATTCATCGGTATGTTACTTGGAGCTATATTTTTAGTCATCACATGATATGAGTTTTGCTTGGAGCATCTTGTGCCATAGTTTTATTTTGTTTGCTTATTAGTTTGCCACAATCATTTTTTGCAGGACACACCTTTTGAGAGAGTGATGACTCACAAGTATAGGAGATCAATCATAATCCTTTTGATAAGTAAGAGTGTCAAACCCAACGAGGAGCAGAAGGAAATGACAAGCGGTTTTCGGCAAGTATTTTCTGCAAGCATTGAATTTATCAGTAATAGATTGTTTGATAGCAAAATAATTGGTAACAAGTGACAATTAGAAATAGTCACAAAGGTGTAGCAAGGTAGCCTAATCCTTTTTATAGCAAAGGACAGGCCGAAACTTTCTCTTATAGCAAGCAAAGCGTTCTTGAGGACACATGGGAATTCATCTGGTCACTTTCATCATGTTTGATTCACGTCTGCCACTTTGATAATTTGATATGTGGGTGGACTGGTGGTTGGGTGCGGTTCTTACTTGAACAAGCCTCCCACTTATGATTACCCCCTCTCGCAAGCATACACAACTATGATACAAGAATTAAGATAAATCTAACCATAGCATGAAACATATGGATCCAAATCAGCCCCTTACGGAACATCTCATGAACTAGGGTTTAATCTTCTACCACTCTAGCAACCCATCATATAATTACTACTCCACAATGCCTTCCCTTAGGCCCAAGTATGACCGTCAAGCGCTTTTTGTTTTTGGATGTGCAAGCTCTTTATGTAAAGGAACATCTATTTATATTGCCCCTTGTGATAACAATCTTTATTATGCGGTTTGTTCCTTTTATTTCTTCCCCATCACAAGTTCGTACAAAGCTTATTTTTCCTTACAATAAAAGATCAGACGTATTAAGGAGCAATTTTTATTGCTTTATGCACAGATAACAACTTACTTGAAGGATCTTATTCAATCCATAGGTAGATATGGTGGACTCTCATGACATGAAACTGGATTTAAGGGTTTGGATGCACAAGTAGTATCTCTACTTAGTTTGAATTTTGGCTAGCAAAAGATCGTAGACAAGCACCACATGTTAGAGGATCCATGACAATATAACTTCTGTGTGAATATAAGCAATCATAACTCATTACGTTATCTTGCTTGTCCAAGGTCAACTAATTGATATAGAATATTTGATGGGGGCTCACAATCATAAAAGATGTCCAAGATAGTATATTTATATGTGAGACCTCTCTTCCTTCATTACTTTTTCATGGATTGCATCAATGACCAATGATATGTTTGTCAACTTCCAACTAATTTTATCAACTATACTTCTTTTACGTGAAGTCATTACCCTCATGGGATTAGCATATGATCTATTCATTATTTTATTATTTATTTTTCATTGCTAAGATTTAAACAAGAAAACTCAAAAACTACTCTTTATTATATAACACTCACACGATTACATAAATATATAGATCACGAAATAAGCACTTGAAAATAGATTAAACTAAAACTTTATTTTTTCTAAATCACGAAATAACTAAGGATCGAACTAAGATAGATAATGATGATAAAAGTGATGGTGATACGATACCGGGGCACCTCCCCCAAGCTTGGCACAAGCCAAGGGTGGTGCTCATACCCGTGTAGTCAAGTCTCCTTCTTCAGTGATGGTGGTGATGGTGAAGTGATGGGCTTGTCCTTCATCCTTCGTTTAAGAATACAAATTTCCTCCCTCAACTTGCTGACATCCTGCTCGAGCTCTAATGGCCTTTCACATAACATGTTCCTATTTTGCTGTAGAAGATGAAAAAGGATAAACTGAAACTTAGATTGATTTACTGTCTTTGAGAGGCTCGACTTCTTGAATTCCACATGCATATCTCCTGGTTGAGGCAGAGGGGATTTATTTTGTTTTTAACTCGTGTCTCCCGTTCCCTTCAAATCAACATCTTGCTCTTCCTCCATGGACCAACCATAAGGATCCATATCTCCATAGATCCTTGGGTTTGTAATATAGTAGGAAACATAGCTCTCTTCGTCCGAGTCTTGGGACGACGTATTGTCAGATCTGCTAGAAAAACAACACGAAACAAGAACAGAGGAGAATCTTGCGATACGAGTTTCAAAGCATCAGGAAGCATATATAATGAATTATTTTCATGCAAGATGGAAGAAAAATGGAGTTGCGAAAGTCCATGAGGTTGCCACAAGCCTGGGAGGCGCACCCAGAGGGGTAGGGCGCGCCCCTGGACTTGTCTCCCCCTCGTGCACTTTTCAGACTGTTTATTATTTTCCTAATTTTTAAATATTTCAAAACGAACAAAAAGTACTTTTATGGAACTTTTGGAGTCGGTTTACGTACCGTACCACATACCTACTCCTTTTCAGGATTCTAGAGCGTTCCAGAATGTCTCTCTTATGTGCTCCTTCATTGTAATTAATTCAATAAGATAAGTTTCACCATTAATGGGCGTACCTGAGATATAATGTTTAATTCTTTGCCCATTAACCATCCTTAGATTAGTGCCTTCGACATTGTTTATCTTGATAGCTCCGGAGCGATAAACTTCTTCGATGATATATGGTCCTTCCCATTTGGAGAGAAGCTTTCCTGCAAAGAATCTTAAACGAGAATTGTATAATAAAACTTGATCACCTACTTTCAGTTCCCATTTTTGAATTCTTTTATCATGCCATCTTTTACCTTTTCTTTAAACATCTTGGCATTTTCATAAGCTTGTGCCCTCCATTCATCTAGAGAATTAATATCGAACAACCTCTTTTCACCATGAATAAAATGTGAACCACCATCGGTCATTAAATATCTAGGGACTCCAAACCTCGGGAAAATAACTTCTTTAAGCATTTTAATAGAAGTGTTGTGATCAGCACTACTGGTTGGAATAGCTTCTACCCACTTAATAACATAATCAATAACAACTAAAACATTTGTATACCCATTAGAGGAAGGAAAAGGTCCCATATAATCAAATCCCCAAACATCAAATGGCTCAATAACAAGTGAATAATTCATAGGCATTTCCTGACGTCTACTAGTATTACCAATTCTTTGACATTCATCACAAGAAAGGGCAAACTTATGTGCATCCTTGAAGAGAGTAGGCCAATAAAAACCAGACTGTAATACCTTATGTGCAGTTCTGTCTTCAGCGTGGTATCTTCCATATGCCTCGGAGTTCCACTTCCGTAGGATTGTATGTGTTCATGCTCAGGTACACAATGTGTAATAAAAACAGAAACTTTTGCGCTTAGTAGCAGAATTGTTTAAAATCACTGGCGCGTTCAAAATTCTGCACTTTTTACACATGATTGGTATACAAATTTCCCATGTTGTCCTAATTTTCAGATGTTTTGAGTTATAGAAGTATTGCACTCAGTCAGATCATTACATACTGTTATGTTTTTGACATATTTTGTTTTAGTTGCATTGTTTGCTTGTTTTGATGAATCTACAGATTGTGCGGGGGGGGGGGGGGGGGGGTATAAGCCATGGTTAAGTTAGAATATAGAAGGTAATATGCAATAATAAATTATGAGTGGGTTAACAGTACTTAAAGTTTACAATTGGCTTGTTATACTAAGCGATCTCGCAAATTTTCTGTCGAGTTTTGTGTGCTGAAGTTTTCAAGTTTTGAGTGAAATCGTGATGGATGAAGGAATTGAGAGTGGCAAGAACCTAGGCTTGGGGATGCCCAAGGCACCCCAAGGTAATATTCAAGGATACCCAAGAGTCTAATCTTGGGGATGCCCCTGATGGCATCCCCTCTTTTGTCTACAAACCATCGATAAATTACATCGAACTATATTTTTATTCATCACATGATATGAGTTTTGCTTGGAGCGTTTTGTATTATATGAGTGTTTGCTATTTAGTTTTCCACAATCATCTTGGCCGGACACACCTTTTTGAGTGGGACACACTAATCGTGATTTGTTAGAATACTCTATGTGCTTCACTTGTATCCTTTGAGCTAGGCAGTTGCTCTAGTACTTCAGTTATATCTTTTACAACATGACATTTATATTGTAAAGAAAAAGTTCACTCTCATGCTTTAGCTATATAATTTTGAGAGTTTAATAAATGTAATGGCAATATGCACAAGTTATGAAATTGTTCCTAATATGATAGGTATTCAAGAGGGATATAATAAGAACTTTCATATAGATCACTCAATATGATAAGTTTGATGCCTTGCAATAGTTGTGTGATATAAAGATGGTAATCTGTGGGAGGTACTAGTGAATGATTGTGGTTTAGTAAGAATATTGGTGTTAAGGTTTGTGATTCCCAAAGCATGCATGTATAGTCTCTCGTTATGCTAAGAAGTTGGAGCATGATTTATTATTGATTGTGTTCCTTATGAGTGGAGGCCGGGGACGAGCGATGGTCTGTTCCTACTAATCTATCCCCTTAGGGGCATGCGTAGTAGTACTTTGCTTCGAGGACAAATAAAATTTCACAATAAGTTTGTGAGTTCTTATGACTAATGTGAGTCCATGGATTATACGCATTCTCACCTTTCCGCAATTTGCTAGTCCCTTCGGTACCATGAATTGCCCTTTCTCACCTTGAGATGTGGTGCAAACTTCGCCAGTGCATCCAAACCCCGTGATATGATACACTCTATCACACATAAGCCTCCTTATATCTTCCTCAAAACAGCCACCATACCTACCTATCATGGCATTTCCTTAGCCATTCTAAGATATATTTCCATGCAACTTCCACCATTCATTTTTATTATGACACACACCATCATTGTCATATTGCTTTGCATGATCATATAGCTAACATAGTATTTGGGGATTTCTATTTTTGTGCCCTCGGTTCCTTAGTTGTGCTCAGTTTTGCCCATGCTCGAAACTTTTGCTCACCTTTCCCCACCCCCTTGTCTGAAACCCTCACAAATGCTCAAACTGGACGTTGCTGTCGGGTCAATGTTTGACCATTAACTGCTGACAAGTGTTGGAGTCAGGCTGCGTAGGATAGATGGGTCATGGTTCGATGATTCAGTCTACTATGCATGTGGGAATCTTTGACCTTGACCTACGTGCATGCGCGCCGCCTGGATTTAGTGCGCTGTCCATGGCCCATGGCACCGATGCAGAAAGCTGCTGGCCACATGCCACCGTAGAGAATTTCTGGCCACAGTGCCACCAAAGACACCTGCTGGCCACGTCGTCGTGGATAGCTGCTGGCTATGCCGCTGCCGCGGACAGCTGTTGGCCACGTTGCCACATAACACATCTGCTGGTCACTCGACTCAGCTCTGTCGCATTAACTCAGGGGTGCAGCTCGCTGGCCACGCCCGTGCATACCGGTCAAAGTGCCTCGTTTTGATGCGTGGCCTCTTTTTTAGTGTGAACCCTAAAGCAATGGCATTACTGACGATGCGCCCCCACGCACGCGCATTACATGCAAGTCAAGGGCAAGGGCATGCATGCATGTAGATTAACGCGCCTTGTTTCAGTGTAGCAATACGGCTATTTAAACCATCCCGCCACATGTACCTCTTCTAACACACTCTTCCATCTACGTTGCCCTTCTCTTCTCTTCAGCAAATTAGCCAGAGGAAGATCCAATCGAAGATGCAATACTACGGGCCCACTTTCCTTGTGCCACCCACCACACTGGAGTGGTGTTACCCCGCTGGCGTCATGGTGGAGACCACACTTTGTGTGTGGGCGATCTCGAGGTGGCGGGGTGCTAGGGAGTTAGCCGAGCGGTTCCTCCATCCTGGCTTTGCCCACCTCCCAACGGGCTCACCGATCATGTTCCGCCTCGAGGAGATGCATCCCAATGCTAGCTCACCGCCTACTAAATTCCTCGCACACTTCACTAATCGCTTCGACGCCTACTACCTAATCGGCAAGGTGTTTTGGTGTGGCTGCGAATTCATCGCATTCACGACCTACAACATCTTCATTGACGTCGAGAGCATCTTCCCCGCCGAAGACCGCATGCACACTCTCCCCTATTATCTAGGCGAGGAGGAGCACGAGGAGTGAAGATGCCGGTGGTGAAGGCCCGGGTGAAAGATGACGGTGAAGATGGTGAAGCAGCTGGTGAAGATGCGGATTTCATGTTCTGTTGCCCTAGCTGCCCTAGCTAGCTATGTAATGTTATCTAGCTAGCTAGGGCTTTACTATCCCCCTTATATATTGTTCTTTGTTCTATCATGTGTATCGCGTGAACTTTAATCTAGCTACACTTAATTAATTATATTAATGTTGTGTAAGTGTAATATATAAATATATATATGTCGCATGTTATATATATATATATATATATATATATATATATATATATATATATATATATATATATATATACAGACGGTCTATTCTGCTAATATCAGCAGAATAACTATTCTGCACACCACTTCCGCACTGCACGCTGAACGCAAGTGCACTGCATCTTCTTGACGCCGGGCACTGCAGTGCTTTTACGGGAGAACTGCTTCATTTTCTGGTGTTCCGCCCGCGCTTTTTGTGTGGAATCGGGTGTTGCGGGATGATTCAGTTTGTGTCCGCATGTCATTTTAGCTTTATTCTTTGTATTTTACAGGAAAATCTAGTAAAGTGCTTGCAAATCAAGGGATTTGGCGGACAAGCTTTTCTCTGTTTTGTTCGTGTTCGCGTCAGATGCGTTTTTTTGGTCGGATGTTATTTTTTATTAGGAATTCTTTGGTTGCATTCGTTTTAATCTGTGCGTTCACTCTATAATTTGTTAATTTTTAGGAGTTAGTTTTCAATTCTTTGTTATTTTGATTGTTGCGGCGGGTGAGCTTCGTTTGCTCCTCTGTTCTTGTCGATTTTTTGATTTTGCTCATCCATGTGTTACTGTTGCTATAGGTTTGAATTCATTGTATTTCGGGTATAATTGTCATTTTTTGAATCGCATTCTTGAAATGAAAGCTGGTGCTGTTCGTCCCGTTGCCGTGTCTTCCGTGTAAATTTTTCGGTGGTATTTTTCTATAGTTTAGTGGTTGTATAATTTTTAGGCGTGTTATGGAGTTGCGAGTGAAATTGATACCTCTGTTAGTCTATCACATGTCTGTAGTTTTACTGCTTTAATTTTATTTTTTGTAGTCGTGGCATACGTTGTAGTGCGCTGCATTTTCTTTGGTAGTGTACTTCGTTGTAGCTGCATTACAGTGGTTATTGCTGCTTATGAGATTTCTCCTTTTCTTAAACTGCATTTTGTGTTCTAGATGACTGCATAATATGCATTTCCGTACTGCATTAGCAGTGTTTGTTAATTTTCAATTCTGCTATTAGAGGCGATCGTCCATTACTCACTTTTGTTAGCTGAATAGTTATTATAAGAATTTTTTTGAACTGCATACTATGGGAATTGTTCTTGAACATGATATGTTAACTGCAAAGTTTTGACCATTTTGCATTTCATTGTTAATGTTCAGAGGGCTGCTTTTTTTTATTATTAGTACCACACTACGTGCTTGAGAGAACTGCATTACTGCCAACAACAACTTTGTCTAAAAAGGATGATAAAATGAGGCAGTTGAGGTTGCATACATTAAAAATGCATCGTTCAAATTGTCTGATGGACATAATTTTAAAAGCATACAGCATAACCAAAGCATTAGAAATATTGGTTGCTTCATATTAGACAGCCTAGAGTGCAAATATTGTAAACTTGATGGAGTCTTCTTCTTTGTAGAAAAACACCATGGCCACTTCTCCAGCCTCAAAGCCACTCTGGGAGACAAAATCTTTCCAACCAGTAGTTATGTTGATGCAGTCTTCAGAGTCGATGTGGTAGTCAGCTTGCATGTCTGCATACCCATTCTTGTGTTCTATCTCCAAAGTAAGCTTCCCTGAACTCGGAGCATGAAATTTTATTGTGGATGGTAGTTTCTGCATATTGGAATGGGTGGAAAAAGAATTTTATAAGTAAACAACAAATGTTTTTGTTTTATACTTAGTATGATCTGTTTATGTTTACTTAAATAGTTACATACATATGACTGCTATTTTCTAAAGTAGTTGCAATGTATGAACAAACTTATATACGCAATTGACTCCTAGTTTTACTGGGATATATATTATACTGCAACATGCTTGCACTGCAATGTCAGTAACAGTGTACTTCTCCAGCATGTTAAGATAACTGCAACACTTATCTACTGACCCTTTTTTTGTTCATGCGATGGGATTCTGATCTAACTAGTGTCGATACCTGGTGTGGTAGTTAAGAAAGATAGGTGGAAGCATCTAGTCTTAATAGCTAACAAATCTAAACAACAATACAAATTCTATTTTGTATTTTTGTTGACATTACTGAACAAATTGATTGAACTATATATTCAGATGTGTATTTGCAGGCTAGATTATGTCCAAAATTGTGAGGGGAAAACATACCCAACTTTCCTGGAGATCTGCGGTTGTGAGGCGATGAAGAAATGGTGCACGAAACCCCCTGTTGGGTATCATCAGGCAGCCTAGCATGCCGCGCCACTCGGTGTTGGTGAGCTCTAGACCTTCTGCGTAGACGCATGTGTCCGCTACCGGCGCCATCCTTGCCAAGCACCCGCACTTACAGTCCATGGCGGGTTCAGTGGAATTCCAGAGAAGAGATGTGGATGGGATGAACCCTAGATCTACGATTTGAGGAAAATGAGGAATGGGGGGAGGAGTTGTGTTAGTCTATAGCACAAATGGATAAGTTTTTATGCAACCAATTGAGCAATGGAAATAATAAATGGTGTGGTTGGTGTTAGGTGGTGGATTGGGTCTGATTCAGTGAACACGAATGCATTTAAGAAGCAACAGGACTGCTTACTTGAAAATAGCGAACTGCATTGTCATATCACGACGAACTGCGAACGCGTGGTTGGGCCTGTGTTTGTGTATGGTATGTAGGATTTTTTTTAATTTTCAGTGGCCTCTTTTTTTTGTTGTCCCTGTGTTTGGGTAGTGAAGACGCAGTTGGGCTCAAGTCAGCCTGTGAGCACGGCTGGTTCACGGTGCGCTGTGTGCGGTCTAATGTTTAGTCCCACCTCGCCCGCGGAAGGCGCGCCCGACATGTTTATAAGCGCTGGCGAGGCCGCTGTGTCGAACTCCTCTTGTTATTTATTTGGGCGCTTAAACACGGCGCTCGCAGCTGTATGCTCTCTGACCTGTGGGCCCATGTGTGGCCGGCCCCATGCATTGTGACTTAGAACGACTTGCCTTCTGTGGGCGCAGACCTATTACGAGACTGGCTGGGGCCGGTAGCACCTGGGTGGTCAATTTTTTTTCTTTTTCTTTTTTTGTCATAGGTGTTTTTTTAATGTCGGGGCGTGCACTACATTGATCAGGGTTCTGTATTGCATGTGCACGCGTTTCGTACTGCATGTACAATTGCCATTTTTTTGTTTCCGTGTTTTTGCTATTATGTAATCTTTCTTTCCAATGTATGAGAGTGCACTGCTTAGTAAATCATACGCGTAATGCGTTGATTATGGTTCTGTACTTCACGTTTGTATATTTCTGTACTGCATTGATTATTTACGTGTTTACATTTTTCTTTATCTGTTTTTGCTCTTATGTATTCTTTTTTCAAATTTAGGTTCGTGCACTGCTTTGTTGGTTATGTTAAAACTTCATTCGACAGTAGTCTGTACTGCATTCGTACACATTTTGGACTGCATGCGTCCTGTTTGCACACTGCAACTCATTTTTTGTTTTGTGCACTGCTCGAATCTAATGATACATTAGCAGACAACACAAAACAAATTATCACAGGTATTCTGTACGACAATTTCATCACCAGCAAACTAAGTTGAACAGAAAGCAAACTAACGTAATCAAAGTTCATCATTACAAAGCGATTCTGCATGGCAAGCAAACTAGGTTCAGCACACAAGCAAACTAAATATACATAAGCAAACAACATAAAGCAAATTTGATGATAATTCTAAAAGAGCGCGGGCATTGTTGGCTCCTGGTCGGCACCATCTTCTTCTTCACCAGTTAGGGTCTCCCCATCCCCAGCTGCTCCTAGCACACTTCTTGGGGGGCTCCTCCTTCTCCACCTTTGCACGACGAAGGCCGTCCTGGGTGAGGGTGATGCGGTTCCATATCTCGTACACTGCGTAGGCGTCCTTTGCCGCGTACTCGATGTGCCTCATGGACAAAGGCAGGGTGGCCCTGCGCTGGTGCTCGTCGTCGGTGATCTTCTTCTTCATGTTGTTGTAGTAGTCGTCGATGAGCATGCCGGAGACATCTCCGAGGGAGTCCAACGGCTTGGTTGCCTCGGGCACCCTCCACTCCTTCTGGATGTCGACGAAGTTGGTGACCTCCAGTTTGATGCGCTCCAGCCTGGCTTTGTCGCCGTCGATGGAGAAGCCTGCAAAGGTGTACCTGGGGTCGGCGAGGAAGTTGTCGAAGACGGTGCACCAAACAGAGTCGCTCATTTGTAAGAGCAGCACCGGGTGATTCTTGCCGATGGAGAGCTAGCAGAGGGCGGGTTTCTGTGTCTCTTCAGGGTTGTTGTCGTACTTGAGATCAATGCCGACGATCTTGTGGCGCTGGAGGCTGAAGTGGCGCTCGTACTGCGCGAGGGTGATCGCCATATGCTTCTTGTCGTTGATGTGGATGACGTGCAACTTGGTGTTGCCGTGTGCCTCCACGGCCCTGTCTCCCTTGTACTCGTCAGTGAACATCATTGCCGGTAGCAGGGCTTGGTGCTTTTGCGTTGATATGGGGCGATTTGGTGGGAGCGCAATGGATACTTGTGTTGTTGTGGATGAGAAGGCCTTTGGCAGGGGTCTGAATTTAAGGGGAGGGCGCGGGGTGGGATGGCCTCGTCGGATGAACTGCACGATCACACTGATGATGTGGTTGTGCAGATCGTGGGTTGGTTTTGCATCTGTGATCGTGGGCTTGTGGCGATGGAACTGCTCCGATTGGGTGGTTGTATGCGAACGTGGGTTTTTTAAGGTGGTTTTGTTTTATTTTTGATCAGCAATTTTTTTTAACCACCACTTTTCTGTGCGAACGGGCATTTTTTCATGTTTTATATATGTATACTGCGTGACAACATAACTGCATTGCTTACACTTCCGCACTGCATCGCGTACAAATCAGAATTGCAATTGTGTATACATGTGTGTACTTCATCGTTTTTTGCGTGTCTTTGCTATATGCTTCGACGATCTGCATTGCGCAACGGAATGCACTGCATACTTCTACTTCCATGTACTGCATCTTGTTTTTGCTTGTACTTATTGCAGTCCCTGGTACGGGAGGGGTAGGGAAATGGGAGGGGGGTGCCCCCCCACTTTTTTTTGAACTTATTGTTTTTTCTTAGTCAGTCTTGTTGGGCCTGTGTTCGGGTAGTTTAGAGACGCATGTACGTGGTCAATTTTTGTGTGGCTGGGGCCGGTATCATTTGGGTGGTCAATTTTTTTTCTTTATATTTTTTTTCAATGTCGGGGAGTGCACTTCTTTTTGGTAAATCATCGGTGCACTGCATTGATCAGGGTTATGTACTAGATGTGAACTGCATTCCGTACTGCATGTACAGTTCTCATTTTTGTTCCTGTGTTTTTACTTTTTTGTAATCTTTTTTTCCGAATGTATGGGACTGCACTGCTTAGCATATTACAATTGTACTGCATTGGTTATGATCCTGTACTGCACATTCGTGTACTTCCGCACTGCGTTTACTTTTTCCGTGTTCGCGTTTTTCTTCATCGCTGTGTTCTATGCCGTGTATATATTCATCTACATAATGCGGAACTGGATTGCTATAGCGTACTACATCCCTTAACAAAATGCACTGCATTTTTCTAGTACTGCGTACTGCATTTGTTTTTTTTTTGCCTGCGCTTACTGCACTGTACGGGAGGTTTAGGGGGAGAGGGGAGGGGGACACTTTTTTTTGTGTGGCACTTATTTGAAGGTAGACTTTTTTTCAAATGCGTTTTCTTAACATGCGTGTTGTTTTTAATTTTAACTTTTTTAACGGACTGTATGTATTTTATTTTTGTTTTACCGTTTGAACTTCATGATTCTTCACAGAGAACTGCACCATGTGCATTTTTTGTTTTTTAGTAATATGTGCGTTTTGATGTAGACTGGCTTATTTTGTCCGTGCCGTTTTTGGGCCGCCCCATTTTTTGTGACCCTTTTTGCGACATGCGGGCCTCCTACGTATCCCTTCCAGGCTATTCCACCGTCCCGCTGTCAAAGAGAGAGACCGAGAACAATCCCCTCTCGTCTCTTGCAGTTTCTCCCGAGGCATCTCTCCCTCGAGCAAAACCACTGTCGCGCGCAGCAACCGCCGTCGCCTGGGGAACCGCCGACCTCAAGAGGTCCTTATTCCTGCATTCCACGTCGCTGTCCGCTCCGTGAGCCCTTGCCGCTGCGCTCCCGCAGCCCTTTCCTGTCTGTTCCCGTCGCCGCCCCCCTTCCCCCTTCTCCCCGCCGTCGCCACACACTTTTTTGTTGTACGTTCTGCTTGGCCTCGGTGTTGATCGTCCCCTCGTATTGTTTTTGTGATTCTTGTAGTTGCTGTCGCTCTTTTTGCTTGTGTAATTTTTCCATAGGCAGTCGATTTTATCTCGTTTTGAAGTCGATAGTTGTGTGTAGCAATGTGGATCTAGGGTTTCATGAGATTTTCGCCGATTTTGTTGCTTATGTCTGTCACTTCGTCCTTGTGCTGCAGGGAAACGTTATGTCTTCGCCGAGCAGAGTGGGAGAAGGATTTCAGGGTATGTGGAATGCTTATTTTTAGGCTTTGTTTATTTTGTTTGATGTTTATCTAGTTTCCTAATTCATCCTGCATATTGGTTTATGCTCTGTTAGTTGTCAGCGTTCGTTTGCATTATTTTGTCATGTGATGTTTTTGTAATTTCTGTTTTCTTTTTTTAATCCAATAGGCGATTGCAGTGCTCATAATGATTCACCAATTGACTCTCCTTGTCCTGGTGGTAAGGATCATGGTGTCAAGGGAGGACATCAAGTGAATTCGCCGACTGAATCTTCTCCCATAAGTGTGGCCCCTCCTGGTATGTGATTAATTTGTTTATTTTTGTGTATGCTTTGTTTTATCTAGTCCGACACTTTTGTTGCGAATGACCGTGAATTTAGTATATGCAGCACTGCATTTATTTTTATATGTGAACTCCACTATATATACGTGTGAACTGCATTGCTGTTTTATTCATGTTTTTTATACAATGCATTATTTTTATTTTGAGTTTATGGTTGGAGCACTGCATTTATATGTCTAACTGTACTGCATTTGTTCTTTTTGTGCAATTTTTAACGAGCATAGTCTAACTTTATTTTGACGCAGTGTCTGTTTTCCATGCTGGGGCACCTGGGTTTGAGGAGGTTACTCAATTGATTGACCATTATTTTGCAGAGGGTAATGTTGGTGTGATCTTTGATCAGAGACGTCCTGTCTTGTCTGAAACACAATCGCAGTCTGTTGATGGTACAGAGGAAGTTACACAGGATTGGATGGTCCCGGAACAGCTTCGTCAATATGAGTTGAAGCAAAGCAAGAAGAAGTTGAGGTTTGAAATTGAGTCAAAAGAGTTTGCTGAGAAGGAGAAGCAGAGGAGATCTGCAGATGGCGCCAAGGGTGGTAAATTTGGCAAGGTGAAGAAGAGGTTGACTACTATTGCTGAGGAAGGTGGTACACCTTGACGGAGTCCACGTGTTGCTGGAATGAAGAAGAATCTTGGCAAGAGAACTGCTGAAGCTGGTGGAAGTGATGATCCTCAGCGCAAACGACTACATGTCACTGAAGGTCCCAATTCTGATGACGACGACTTTGTGCTTGCTGATTATGTGAAGGGTGTTCATCCTTCTAGACGCAAAGACTGTGGTTCATCTAAGAGTCTACCCAAGCGTGCCCGTGATGATGTCGACAAAGATGTTGGTGGTGACTCTGGCGAGGAGGTGGATGCTGCTCCAAAGGTTTGTTGAAGTGCACTGCATTTGTTTCCTTCATTTGTTATTCTTTCTGTATTTTCTATGTCTCTTTTTTATGCCTAGTATTCTAATGTGGACTGCATTTCCCTTTACACAGAGGAAGAAGTCTAGTAAGAGCAATGAAACCGAAGATGATGGTGAGGGAGATGATTCTCGATTTAACAAGACCATGCATTTGTCGCTTCCCACTGTTTGCAAGGCTGCTTCTTTGTTGAAGGAGGCGCATTGCAGCCATGTTAGGGATGCTGGATTTGGTGTTGTCTTTGATCTGACAGTAAAGAAAAATGTGTCGCGCCTTCTTATGTGCTATCTGATGGGAGTGATTGACCCTGCCACCATGGTAATGGACTTTGGGAATGGCAGGGTTCTTCGAATCAATCGTGATGCAGTTCATCACATTTTTGATTTACCTATGGGACGTCACACTGCACCCATGCCTACTTCCAGCGGTCATGATGAATCATTGACTGCCCTCAAGGATGAGCTTGGCTTTGACCGTTCAAAATGTATAGGTGTCAAGGACTTGCTTGAGAAGTTGAAGGTGTTGGTGGAGGAAGATGATTATGTGAGTGTTGACCTTGCTGTGAAGGTGTTCTTCCTGATACTTTACCAGAATTTGCTGTGCCTGGGGCCTGCAGTTCGTTTGGGTAGAGTTGCTACGATGGTAGAAAACATGGATTATGCAGCTATGGCTCAGATGGAATTTTGTCAGCTTGTTATTGATGAGTTGCAGGCAGCTGTGGTTAGGTGGCAAACACAAGGCAACAAGCAGAATTGTGCAGAGGGTTGTGCCATTGTCCCCCTGATTATGTATCTTGACTGCTTGAAGCTTCGCAAATTTTCAGTCATGCACACGTTGACGCCACGCGCGTCATACCTGACGACCAAGGACCTGATGAAGTTGTGCAATGAGGATGTGCTTGTGAAGGGAAAGATTTACTTGGAAAGTTACAAATTTGGGAAGCTGCCGGTTAGTGAACCTGATTTTTTAATATCATATTTTTTTAACAAAATGTGCACCCATTATAAATGTGATCTTTTCTAGTACTCACATGTGTACTTCTCATTGCATGTTGTCTTTTTTTTCAGTGGAAGGCGTCAGGTGATATTGTGTACAACCGTCCTGTTGCAGTTGTACACAGCAGCTCTGACGCGGGGCCTAGCACTCATGCTAGGTTTTATGAGCCTATCTGTAGTCAGCTTCCTGCCTGTGATGATGAGGTGCCGCATACTCGTGGTTTCATGCCTCGACAGATGTTTGATAATACAAGCTCTTATAAACAGACATTTGTTGGCGGCAAAAAACATGAGGAGATTGATGAGCTTCTTCTGAAGGTTCTGAAGCTGATTGAAGATTTGCCAACCTCTGGTGACAGGTTGAGGACAGTTGCTGGTTTTTTCCCTGTTGGCCATGGCCCACGAGATGAAGATATTGTTGCTGCTCACAATTTTGATTGTGGTGTGATTGAAAGCCTGAAGATTGTAGTGACAAATGTTCGGTCTTCGTATGCTCAATTGAGACATTCACAGGAAGAAAAATGCGGTCGGTATGAGAAGGATGTTGGGCATATTTTGGACGAAATGACCCGTCAGGACGCTGGCGTTGGCACTGACAATGTATGTTCTAGGTTTTTTGCAGCTTTGAACCTCTTTTTTTGTGTATTATGTTGGCTGCTCCTCACTATTTTTTTTTGTTATAGGCCAGAGTGGAATCTTTTGGTGTCGATGGAACTAGAGACGATGGAGTTGGTCATGTATAAATACTCCTGCCATGTTTGTTCTACCATGCGTCCCTTTTTCTTTGAACTTGCATTTGTTTGCTTCCCTTTTTTTGTTTTTTTGTGTACTTCACTGTTGTGAAGTGTGTACTGCTTGTGCATAGTTGAAGTTTTTTGTTTTTTGGTCGGTACCATCTTATTTCTCGTTTTTGGTTCGTTCTATGCCCGTAGACTGGTGTTGCTGCTCGTGATGTGCACAAAGAGACCTACGATGGCTCTGGGAAGGATGAGGTCTTGGCTGATGCATCGTCCCCTCTGGATGTTGTAGCTCATAAGGTATAGTTGTATTACTTGTTCTGTTAGTGGGTTGTAATCTCATTTTTTGTTGTTTGTTATAAACTTGATGTACGCTGTTATGTTCATCCATATGCATTTTCATTTACATATGTTAGCTGCAATAGTTTTACATGTGTGAGCTTCATTGTTTGGTAGAAGTGAACTGCAGTTCTTTTTTTATGTATATGTGGGTTGCATTTGTAGTTGTGTTTGACACACGTGTGTTGGTGTTGTTTTGCATATGTGAACTGTAGTTGTTATGTGTATGTTGTCAGCAGTATTTTGACATAAGTGTGTTGTGTGTTGTTGTGTTAGTTATCCCCACGCTCATTTTTGTGTTACTGTGTTTTTTTAAACTTTCCACAGGTTGGAGAACAAAACGTGGAAGTTCACGTTGATTTGAATCAGGGTAGTTGTGCTGTTGATGGCCGTGGCAGTGTTGATGCTTCTGTATCGGTTGCCGTTGACTGTGCAGATCCTTCTGTAGCTCAAGGATCCCATGATGTTGTAACCACCAGTCGGCATGAAGATTCTAATGTTGGCATTGAAAAGCCACTGGAGAATGTTGCCCCTGCTGCTAGTGTTGTTGCTTCCCCTGTCTGTCTGGTGTCCAATGATGTTCCGGAAGTATCGAGAGTGGAGCCTCATGTAGTTGAAGTATCTAAGGACGTTGCTATTGACTGGACTGTTGTAAATCCAGAGAATGCTGATGTTGCTGCAGAAGGAAAGTCTAGTGAGGCTGTGGTGGATCCGTCGCAACCTATGCAAGAAAATATTTTGCTCAGCTCTGAAGAACAGCAGCCTGAAGACTTTGACACTGAAGGCAAGAGTTTTTTTTAACAGTGCAGTTTGAAGTTTTTCTCATTCATGTTGTTTAATTACTATGGTATATGTATTAGATGTTTAATGATAAGTGAAACTTTGATCTTTTGTCTATGATTTTCAAAATAGCTAGCATAATTTCCTTATCTTAATATTTAAACTTCATTGTTTGGATAAGTGAACTTCATATTTTTTTTATTAGAGATGATGAACTTCCTGTTGTGACACCATCGAGCATTGATCCAGCTCTTCTGAAAAGATACAATGAGTTGTACGCTGCTGTTATGAGGGCTCGAAAGGACAAGAAGAAGAAATATGGTTTTTTAGAAATTGTTTTGTTCATATGTATTATCTAATTTTTGTATTTACCCCTTTTTCTTTGTTGTTATTTTTTTAGTATCTTATGTTTCAGTTTCTCATGAAAAATTCAGGGACATGATTGCTTTTAAAACAGAGATGGGTGATATTAGCATTGGCGAAGTTGGTCAATCCTTTTGGGATAAAGGGCTGCTCACTACAAGGCTTGTAGATCTTGGGGTTTCTTTGCTGGTAGATAAGTTTGAGGGATCTCCAACAATGGTTGTCCCGTACCATATTTGTGTAAGAATGCAGAAATTTTTGTTTTATTTTCTAATTTTCTTTTCTGATTTCATGCGACGACCTGTTTTGCTTGAGCACTATCTGATTTTTGGTTTTGTTTCGGCAGACAAATATTTGGAATGGTGGTACTGTAGGCAGGAATGTTAAAATGATGCTCTCCTCAAAAGCCGAGGAGCATGTTGATAAAAAGGATATGGTGAGAGACATTTTTATGTGTTGAAAACTATATTTTGTCTGTTTTGTTTTTATAGCGTTCTGTTTTTTCTTCTTATAATAATTTTATTTATTTTTTCATGCTTCCAACAGGTCCTTTTTGCAACTTTTGATCCGCCAGATAAGAGGGATGGTGTTGGTCATTATTGTGTAGTTGCGTTAAATGTGAAAGAAAGGCGGTTTGAATTTCTTGACTCGCTCAACAAACCTGGCAGCTCTGATGCGGTCATGGTTTTTAGGAGGATGGTTAAAAATATCAAGCATGCATGGAAATAAGGGAGCTCAAGTTCTGATGAGCCGCTAAATCCTCGTACACTTGATGGATTTGTGTTGAAACATGTCATTGTCCCAATGCAGGCAAATGGGTGCGTTCTTTACAGCCCTTCTATGTCATACTATTCAAGTTTTTTTCACTTCATTTTTGTGAAACTGATGTTTTTTATTCTTTTTATTGCAGGCATGATTGTGGATTCTATATGTTTCAATTCTTGCAGACATGGGATGGTGTTCGAGTTGCTAAGTTTGGGGTGGAGCACATTGGCTACATCAGAAAGGCCATGCTCTATAGCTAGCTAACATCGAGGAAGTGTTGCCTTGATTTAACATCACTTCTAATTTTTGCAGATAAAGGTTGTTTTATTGTACTTCTTTCTCCTCCCTTTATTTTTTGTCTACTGCTTGGTTCCGCTTCTTTATGGTCAAGTGAGCTGCATTGTTCTTTATATGTGGGCCGCATTGCTGTATACAAGTGTGGGCTGCATTGATGTAGAGAATTGTGCTGCATTGCTGTAGAGAATTGTGCGGCATTGCTGTATACAAGTGTGGGCTGCATTGATGTAGAGAAGTGGGCTGCATTGCTGTAAAGAAGCGTGCTGCATTGCTGTGTACAAGTGTGGGCTGCATTTATGTATACAAATGTGTTGTATTGCTGTAGAGAAGTGGCCTGCATTGCTGTATACAAGTGTGGGCTGCATTGCTGTAGAGAAGTGGGCTGCATTGCTATATACAAGTGTGGGTTGCATTGATGTAGAGAAGTGTGGGCTGCATTGCTGTAGAGAAGTGGGCTGCATTGATGTATACAAGTGTGGGCTGCATTGATGTAGGGAAGTGTGTTGCATTGCTGTAGAGAAGTGGGCTGCATGGATGTATACAAGTGTAGGCTGCACTCTATTTTTCTGTATACATGTTTTTTGGTTTTTGTGTTTTGTGCTGAGTGCTTCCATGTTTTTTCTGCATGTTTTTAGGTTTTGATGGGGGGCTTCATGAATGCTGTACGTCACTGTTTGAGTCATAGGGTTCTGAGGTGGTTATGGAGGATTGTGTCATTGAAATCTCTCTAGATAATTCTGGTTCTTTGGCTAGAGATGGTTTGACACAAATGTGGCGTCTAGACCTGATGGTGGAAGTGTCTCCCGACCTAGCTCTCCACATGATGTATATGATGTTGATGATGATGATTTTGTTATGCCGTGTGCACGTGTCACTAGGACTAGGAGTGCAACAATTAATCGTCCTCCTTTGGATGAGGTTGAAGTATTTTCGAACAAGAGAGCAGGTGAGAGGGCTTTTAAGTTGAGATGCTCTATAGAGAAATTGAAGCCTCCGAGGTTCAGATATATTGATGAGGCGATTAAAATAAAGGATCTTGTTCTCAGCAAAGATTTTGTAACCAAATACCGCGAGTAAGTTTTATGTGATGTGTGTGCCCTTTCATCCTTTTTGTGTGTTTTGATTTTAATTCTAATTTTATTGATCCCATCTGTGTATGTTTACTGTAGGAACACGTTCTTTATGGTGCATGGTCCTTTTGGTGATGTCGATACTTACAATATCGACTATACCTATGATACATTTGGCAAAGGAGCTTTAATGGATTCGTATATCATGGATTTTCTCATGAAGTACTGGAAGCAAGACCCTGAATTGGGTTTAGCTTATCAATCCGGTGAATGTGTGCTACTTTCACCTTTATTTATCACGGTGAACGTTTGCTGTCATTCTTTCTTATTGCACTGGCTTTTTCATGTCCATGCCTACTTGCATTGTTTATACTTTTTTTCATGTCCTTTTTTTTTGTTCTTTTTTGTGTGCAGTACGTTCTTCAAATGGAACCTCTGTGGCGAGAGATAATGACGGAAATCCTGTGTTGCCAGTTGTGCATAGCTCGTTTGTGTTAGAAGATGCAGTTAACCAGTTCAAGTTTTTTGTGAGCGACGACGCAAACCTGTTGGATGCAAAACTGGTAAGTTCATTGTTTTTTGTCATTTATTTTTCCTAGTTTGTTGCATTTCTTTTTACAGTTATTTTTGGAACAGTGGTCCTGGTGCTACGTGTCGAAAGAACTTTTCATTTCATTTTTTATGCGAACAGATTATGATGCCGCGATTCAAGGATGGTCATTATTCCTTATACACGATGAACCAGCATCGCCAGACCCTTGATATCCATGACAGTAGGAAGTACACTGGCCATTCTGATGTCACTACAGGGTGGCGCAGGACTGACTACCACACAGATTGCACTGAAGTGGTATGTTATTTTTTCTTGCCAAGCATAAAGCTTTTTTGTGTTTCTCCTACTGCATTTTTTTCATAAACTGCACATGCAAATTTTAGCACACTTAGAACCACAATTGTTTATGTAGTGCACTGCCACATATGCGCGACAGAACTGCATTTTTCTCACGTGCACTTAGAAGAGGGATTGTCTAGATGTTTGAGAACAACTTATATATATTTTTTGGTTCATTTGAATATCAACTTTGATCCATGATGTGTGTTATTCTTACCTTGTGCTTCCTTTTTTCGCCAGATGAGGAGGATGACTTAGCTGCTGAAGGCAATTTATGGTGAAAAAATGTATAAATCGAAGAACCACCCTGACTGGGTTAAATTGGCAGAGAAGCCATCTTACCCGGTCGTGCCAGCGCAGGGAGCAAATGAGTGCGAAATCTATGTCCTGAGGATTACGCAGTTGTATGACGGCCAACGTCTAGTTGAGAAAATTTTGAAATCCGACGTAACACCTTCTCTGTGTTTCTTTTCACTTTTTTGTTCTTTATGACAACCTTTTTTTAATCACTTATCTGCATTTTTTTCTTTTTCTTTTTTCAGCCTGCTGTTGAAGATTGGAAGGCGGAGTACATGTTCCAGCTGCTGTTCAATCCTTCAAACATGTTGTGTTATGAAAACATGCCGCTTGAGTTACATGAACTGATTGCGGAACTCAGGCTCACTTCCCTGTCGCAATCCCAGACACAGTAGCAGACGAAGTAACAGTCATTTGGGGCACTATTTTCTACTGGGGGCAAAATGTTGTGCGTGGACAATAACTAGGGTTTGATGTTGTGTATGTGTGTGCTGACTAAGGTAGATAATGTATGAAAAAGACTTTTTTTTTCTCTGTCATTGTGTTTTTTCTTGTTCTTTTATGCAGCAGTATATGTGGACGACTTTGTATATGTATGTGTATTTTATATCAATAACTCATACAATATATATAAGTGTATAATTTTATTTTTTGTTGACGACCACGGTCTATGTGAACTGGCATTTGTCACGCTTATATGTATGGTATGTGTTCGATAAACTGCATCGCATTTGATGCCGAACTTCTTTGTCCAACAAAAAGCACTGCATTTTTTTGTCTTCCAAGTTCAGTGCTGCACGTGTGTGCATGCCGAAACTGCATTGCTTTGTGATACCGCACTGCTTTTTCTTCCAAAAAAACGCACTGCTTTTTGCCTTAAGTTGCGTTTTGCAGTTGGTTATTTATTGTTTGTACGGTAAGGTAGATGGGGGGGGGGGTTGACCCCCCCCAATTTTTTAGTTGTCTATATATTTTGTATTGTTCCCGTACGCACTGCGTGCGTTAGCGCGAGGCCGAGCAGGGGTGGGGAGGGGGGGTCGTGACACCCCTCCCATCCCCCTGCAAGGCCGAGCCTGGAACGAGCCGGAACAGGCGGCGACGCGGCTTGCCGCGGCGCCGCATGCGTAGGCGAGTCCGTCATACCCCGTCGCCCCTGTCTATCTTAGGGGTGTGGCTCCGGGGTTGCGCGCATCCCCTTTTGATGGAAAAACAGAATGTCCGTACTGCGCATGTCAACCAAGCGCACTTCGTGCGTTAGGGTGAGGCTGAGCAGGGGGTGGGAAGGGGGGTCGTGACCCCCCTCCCCATGCCCCTGTGAGGCTGAGCCTGGAACGAGCCGTAGCAGGCAGCGACGCGGCTTGCCGCGACGCCGCATCCGTAGGCGAGTCCGTCATACCCCGTCGCCCCTGTCTATCTTAGGGGTGTGGCTCCGGGGTTGCGCACGTCCCCTTTTGATGGAAAAATAGAATGTCCGCACTGCGCCTGTCAACCAAGCGCACTGCGTGCGTTAGCGCGAGGCCGAGCAGGGGTGGGGAGGGGGGTCGCGACCCCCCTCCCAATCCCCCTACGAGGCCGAGCCTGGAACGAGCCGGAGCAGGCGGCGACGCGGCTTGCCACGGCACCGCATGCGTAGACGAGTATGTCATACCCCGTCACCTTCCTGACTATCTTAGGGGTGTGGCTTCGGGGTTGCGCGCGTCTCCTTTTGATGAAAAAACAGAATGTGTGCACTGCGCCTGTCAACCAAGCGCACTGCGTGCGTCAGCGCGAGGCCGAGCCTGGAACGAGCCAGAGCAGGCGGCGACGCGGGCGAGTCCTTCGTACCCCGTCGCCCCTGTCTATCTTAGGGTGTGGCTCCGGGGTTTGCGCGTGTCCCCTTTGATGGAAAAACAGAATGTCTGCACTGCGCCTGTCATCCAAGCGCACTACGTGCATTAGCGCGAGGCCGAGCAAGGGGTGGGGATGGGGGTCGTGACCCCCCTCGCCATCCCCTTGCAAGGCCGAGCCTGGAACGAGCCGAAGCAGGCGGCGACACGGCTTGCCGCGGCGCCACATGCTTAGGAGAGTCCGTCATCCCCCGTCGCCCCTGTCTATCTTAGGGGTGTTGCTCCGGGGTTTGCGCGCGTCCCCTTTGATGGAAAAACAGAATGTCTGCACTGCGCCTGTCAACCAAGCACACTGCATGCGTTAGCGCGAGGCCGAGCAGGGGGTGCAGAGGGGGGGTTGTGACCCCCCTCCCCATCCCCCTGCGAGGCCGAGCCTGGAACGAGCCGGAGCAGGTGGTGACGCGGCCTGCCGCGGCGCCGCATGCATAGGAGAGTCCATCATACCCCGTCGCCCCTGTCTATCTTAGGGGTGTGGCTCCGGGGTTTGCGCGCGTCCCCTTTGATGGAAAAACAGAATGTCCGCATTGCACCTGTCAACCAAGCGCACTGCATGCGTTAGCGCGAGGCCGAGCAGGGGACACCCTCCCTATCCCCCTGCAAGGCCGAGCCTGGAACGAGCCGGAGCAGGCGGTGACGCGGCTTCCGCGGTGTCGCATGTGTAGGCGAGTCCGTCATACCCCGTCGCCCCTGTCTATCTTAGGGGTGTGGCTTCGGGGTTTGCGCACGTCCCATTTGATGAAAAAACAGAATGTCCGCACTGCGTCTGTCAACCAAGCGCACTGCATGCGTTAGCGCGAGGCCGAGCAGGGGGTGGGGAGGGGGGTCGTGAACCCCCTCCCCATCCCCTTGCGAGGCCGAGCCTGGAACGAGCCGGAGCAGGTGGCGACGTGGCTTGCCGCGGCGCCGCATGCGTAGGCGAGTCCGTCATACCCCGTCGCCCTGTCTATCTTAGGGGTGTGGTTCCGGGGTTTGCGCGCATCCTCTTTGATGGAAAAACAGAATGTCCGCACTGCGCCTGTCAACCAAGCGCACTGCGTGCGTTAGCGCGAGGCCGAGCAGGGGGTGGGGAGGGGGGTCGTGACCCCCCTCCACATCCCCCTGTGAGGCCGAGCCTGGAATGTGCCGGAGCAGGCGGCGACACGGATTGCCGCGGCGCCGCATGCGTAGGCGAGTCCGTCATACCCCGTCGCCCCCTGTCTATCTTAGGGGTGTGGCTCCGGGTTTGCGCGCGTCCCCTTTTTATGGAAAAACAGAATGTCCGCACTATGCCTGTCAACCAAGCGCACTGTGTGCGTTAGCGCAAGGCCGAGCAGGGGGCGGGGAGGGGGGTCGTGACCCTCCTCCCCATCCCCCTGCGAGGCCGAGCCTGGAACGAGCCGGAGCAGGCGGCGACGCGGCTTGCCGCGGCACCACATGTGTAGGCGAGTCCGTCAGACCCCGTCGCCCCCTGTCTATCTTAGGGGTGTGACTCCGGGGTTGCGCGCGTCCCCTTTTGATGGAAAAACATAATGTCCGCACTGCACCTGTCAACCAAGCGCACTGCGTGTGTTAGCGCGAGGCCGAGCAGGGGACACCCTCCCCATCCCCCTGCAAGGCCGACCCTGGAACGAGCCGGAGCAGGCGGTGACGCGGCTTCCGCGGCGTCGCGTGCGTAGGCGAGTCCGTCATACCCCGTCGCCCCTGTCTATCTTAGGGGTGTGGCTCCGGGGTTTGCGCACGTCCCATTTGATGGAAAAACAGAATGTCCGCACTGCGTCTATCAACCAAGCGCACTGTGTGCATTAGCGCGAGGCCGAGCAGGGGGTGGGGAGGGGGGTCGTGAACCCCCTTCCCATCCCCCTGTGAGGCCGAGCCTAGAACGAGCCGGAGCAGGCGGCGACGCGGCTTGCCGCGGCGTCGCATGTGTAGGCGAGTCCATCATACCCCGTCGCCCCTGTCTATCCTAGGGGTGTGGCTCCGGGGTTGCCCGCATCCCCTTTTGATGGAAAAATAGAATGTCCGCACTGCGCCTGTCAACCAAGCGCGCTGCGTGCGTTAGCGCGAGGCCGAGCAGGGGGTGGGGAGGGGGGCGTGACCCCCCTCCCCATCCCCCTACGAGGCCGAGCTTGGAACAAGCTGGAGCAGGCGGCGACGTGGCTTGCCGCGGCGCCGCATGCGTAGGTGAGTCTGTCATACCCCTTCGCCCCTTGTCTATCTTAGTGGTGTGGCTCCGGGGTTTGCGCGCGTCCCCTTTGATGGAAAAACAGAATGTCCGCACTGCGCCTGTCAACCAAGCACACTGCGTGCGTTAGCGCGAGGCCGAGCAGGGGGTCCGGAGGAGGGGGGTCGTGACCCCCCTCCCCATCCCCCTGCGAGGCCGAGCCTGGAATGAGCCGGAGCAGGCGGCAACGCGGCTAGCCGCGGCGCCGCATGCGTAGGTGAGTCCGTCATACCCCGTCGCCCTGTCTATCTTAGAGGTGTGGCTCTGGGGTTTGCGCGCCTCCACTTTGATGGAAAAACAGAATGTCCGCACTGCGTCTGTCTACCAAGCGCACTGCGTGCGTTAGCGCGAGGCCAAGCAGGGGGTGGGGAGGGGGGTCGTGACCCCCCTCCCCATCCTCCTGCAAGGCCGAGCCTGGAACGAGCCGGAGCAGGCGACTACGCGGCTTTCGCGGTGCCGCGGCGCCGCATGCGTAGGCGAGTTTGTCATACCCCGTCGCCCCCTTTCTATCTTAGGGGTGTGGCTCCGGGGTTTGCGCGCGTCCCCTTTGATGGAAAAACAGAATGTCCGCGTTGCGTCTGTCAACCAAGCGCACTGCGTGCGTTAGCGCGATGCCGAGCAAGGGGTGGGGAGGGGGGTTGTGACCCCCTCCCCATCCCCCTGCGAGGCCAAGCCTGGAACGAGCCGGAGCAGGCGGCGACGCGGCTTGCCGCGGCGCCGCCTGCGTAGGCGAGTCCGTCATACCCCGTCGCCCCCTGTCTATCTTAGGGGTGTGGCTCCGGGGTTGCACGCGTCCCCTTTGGATGGAAAAACAGAATGTGCGGGGATTGGTTGCAGCTGGGTGATCAATTTTTTCCTTTATTTGAAGCATTTTTTTCTTTTTTTGGATGATATATATTTTCGTTGTAGTGCAAATGATGTCATTTGTACTGCTTGCACCAACATTGAGTACTGCACTTCGTGTAGCAAGTGTGTGTTGGGCACCACACGAAAGTTGCTGCGGCCCTTGTCGTTCTACATTTATGCAGGTACTGCACTTCATATATACACTTGGTGAACTGCCTTATGTTTGTTCTGTGAATTGTATTCACGTTTGTTCAGAATGGTATACGGATTATATTTTTTTAGAAATATTAATATTAATTTTTCTTTTTATATAATTACTTTTTTATGGACTGCATGTTGAGACATGTGTACTCCTTTTTTTACGATCGTGAACTGCATTAATCTTTTCTTTTTTATGTATGAGTTTGTAGTCAGATTACCTAATTTTTTTGTTTAATGTTGGTTTTGAATATGTTTTGTATGTGAATAGTATGTTTTGGTATCACACATTAAATTTTTCAAAGTTGTGTAGATACTTGTTCTAATGCAAACTTATTTCTGCGAAAGCAATTGATCACAAGCAAACTAACATTGTTTTTACAAAAGAAATGTTCGATATGAAGCAATGGACATCATCAAAATCTTGCATACATGAAACAAAGAACAACACAACGCCTAAAGTAAAGTGAAACTAAACACAGCCCTGATTTTTTCTAGTTGCTGTATTGGATTACAGCCTTGTTCTTCTTCTTCTTTGCTTGTTTGTCTCTTTTTGCCCTGTCCAGTCCCATTATGACATCGTAGATGATTCTCCATGACTCATATGTTGCGAATGCATCTATTGCTGCATACTGGATAAGCTTTTCTGGCAGCGGGCAAAATCCCCACAGAGTATGGTCCTCCTTGCGGTTAATTTTTTGCTTCATGTCATGGTTGTGAATGTCTATCATCCTGCCAGGACATCAGCCAAAGAGTCAAACTTCTTTTTATTGTATGGGTCTCTCCATTCCACCTGAATATCAATGTAGTTGTCGGAGTTGATCTCCAAACCAGATACCTTCAGCTTGCTTTTGTCTCCTTCAATAGCGAATCCGACGAAGGTGTACTCATCATTCATCAGGAATTTTTCTAGTTCCATTGGCCTGCAATATATTTGTATAGAGTGAATATAGTTTATTTCTTTAGAACTACCAATGTTTTTTGTGTTTTTCTGAAACTGAACTGCAATATGAATATCTGAATCTGTTGCATTGAGCAGTTGCTAATACTTCGTTCAACATAACTAGTAAATCTGATAATAGATTGCATAAACAATGCATGTTTTGTGTATGCTTGTATTCTTGAACCTAATTTCATACATGTTTTGTATGGTAATGTTGTAGTGAAGAAAATATAATTAAACTGCGTGAATTGCTAGATAATATAATACAAGAATTGAACACATGAGTGACATACATGGAGCCAGATTAAAACTGTCAATAAATTCAAATGCCATGCTTTTCAAAAATGAGAACAAAAGTTTAAATATTATGGCAATAGCAGTGAAGAAAATTTAAAATCAGTATTGACAAGAAATAGTTATTCTTACCTGTATTTAGCTGCATATATGTGGTAGACAAGGCATTCTTTTTCTACGCATAGCTATAGCACTGCTGCCCGCTGTGGCTTCTCGTAGTGTGTGTACTCGACACCAATGCCGACTAGTTTGACGGGCATTCCGCCAAGCTTCCTGCTGTACGTGGACAGCATCTTGCCCACGTCTTTGCCCTTGCTTGTGCAAAGGACGTGGAGCTTCTGATTGCCGTGGAGGTGGACATCGTGGAGCTCCCTGGTGTACTTGCGGCGCTGCTTGTACAGAGGGGCATCCGCCATGATTCTCCTCTGCTCTCTGGTGTTTGTTCTAGAGAGAGAGGTTAGTGAAAGGAAGAGCGGAGAAGAAGATGCAATGGGGTTTTTGGGGGGACGAAGCAGTTGTGTTTTCTCCTCTGCTCTCCTCTGCTCTCCTTGACAGGACGTGGGAGGCTCTGTTTTAAGTTACGTGGCAACTACAGATAGGTTCTGTTATGAGGAGGCTCTATTAGTGCATCGGAAATCCGGAACGTCGTTGCCTCTTTTTTGTGATTAGATCAATGTATTGATGCAACTGTTAGAAAATGTGATGATTGTGTTTTCGGTGAATTGTCCAAGTCAGTGCACTTCTTTTCTATCAGAACCGAACTGCTCAGGTCCACGTAGTGTACTGCAGTAGGATTCACACAGATGTACTTTTTTTCTTCTCTTGATGGAGTTCTTTCTTTTCTTCTGTTGATTTTTGTGGTAATATAGCTTTTGTGTGGATGGAGGGTAGTGCGGGTAGGGGTGTCGGAGTGCTTTGGTTAAGTAACAGGGCTGCATTCTTCATTTCAGCCATACTGCATTGCAGAGTGAAGATAATTGCAATTCAGAAAAAAATACTTCGTGCTTCCACGTGGAGAACTGCATTGTTGTACGTCGCGGACTGCATTTGTATGTTGACATCGGGCATCCTGCGTTTTATTTATTAATAGTTTCTTATAGTGCCGACACACATTTTTTGTTTGTTTTTATTCATTTAAAAAATGTTTCTCATTTTTCTTTTTGATGTTTTATTTTTGAACTTATTGTTTTTCTTAGTGGGCCTTGTTGGCCCTGTGTTCGGGTAGTGAAGACGCAATTGGGCCCAAGTTGGCCTGTGAGCACGGCTGGTTCCCAGTGCGCTGTGTGCGGTCTAATGTTTAGTCCCACCTCGCCCGCGGAAGGCGCGCCCGACATGTTTATAAGCGTTGGCGAGGCATACCGGTCGAACTCCTCTTGTTACTTATTTGGGCGCTTAAACACGATGCTCGCAGCTGTATGCTCTATGACCTATGGGCCCATGTGTGGCCGGCCCCATGCACTGTGACTCAAAACGACTCGCCTTCTGTGGGCGCAGACCTATTACGAGACTGGCTGGGGCCGGTAGCACCTGGGTGGTTAATTTTTTTTCTTTTTATTTTTCTGTCTAAGGTGTTTTTTTCAGTGTCGGGGCGTGCACTGCATTGATCAGGGTTCTGTACTGCATGTGCACGAATTCTGTACTGCATGTGCTGTTCTCATTTTTTTTTCCCGTGTCTTTGCTATTATATAGTCTTTTTTCCCAATGTATGGGAGTGCACTACTTAGTAAATCATACTTGTACTTCATTCATTATGGTTCTGTGCTGCACGTTCGTGTACTTCTGGACTGTATTGAATTATATACGTGTTTGCATTTTTCTTTTTGCGTTTTTGCTCTTATGTATTCTTTTTTTTCAAATTTAGGTTCGTGCACTGCTTTGTAGGGTATGTTAAGACTTCATTCGACAGATTCTGTACTGCATTCGTACACAACTTGCACTACATGCGTCCTATTTGCATTCTGTACGACAATTTCATCACCAGCAAACTAAGTTGAACAGAAAGCAAACTAACATAATCAAAGTTCATCATTACAAGCGATTGTGCATGGCAAGCAAACTAGGTTCAGCACACAAGCAAACTAACGATACATAAGCAAACAACATAAAGCAAATTTGATGATAATTCTAAAAGAACGCTGGTATTGTTGGCTCCTGGCCGGCACCATCTTCTTCTTCACCAGTTAGGCTCTTCCCATCCCCAACTGCTCCTGGCGCACTTCTTGGGGGGCTCCTCCTTCTCCAGCTTTGCACGGCGAAGGCCGTCCTGGGTGAGGGTGACGCGGTTCCATATCTCGTACGCTGCATAGGCGTCCTTTCCCGCGTACTCGATGTGCCTCATGGACAGAGGCAGGGTGGCCCAGCGCTGGTGCTCGTCGTCGGTGATCTTCTTCTTCATGTTGTTGTAGTAGTCGTCGATGAGCATGCCGGAGACGTCTCCGAGGGAGTCCAACGGCTTGGTTGCCTCGGGCACCCTCCACTCCTTCTGGATGTCGACGAAGTTGGCGACCTCCAGTTTGACGTGCTCCAGCCTGGTTTTGTCGCCGTCGATGGAGAATCCTGCAAAGGTGTACCTGGGGTCGGCGAGGAAGTTGTCCAAGACGGTGCACCTTTCAGAGGCGTTCATTTGGAAGAGCAGCACCGGGTGATTCTTGCCGATGGAGAGCTGGCAGAGGGCGGGTTTCTGCGTCGCTTCAGGGTTGTTGTCGTACTCGAGATCAATGCCGACGATCTTGTGGCGCTGGAGGCTGAGGTGGCGCTCGTACTGCGCAAGGGTGATCGCCATCTGCTTCTTGTCAATGGTGTGGATGACGTGCAACTTGGTGTTGCCATGCGCCTCCACAGCCCTGTCGCCCTTGTACTCGTCGGTGAACATCATCGCCGGTAGTAGGGCTTGGTGCTTTTGCGTTGATATTGGTGATTTGGTGGGAGCGCAATGGATACTTGTGTTGTTGTGGATGTGAAGGCCTTTGGCAGGGGTCTGAATTTAAGGGGAGGGCGCGGGGTGGGGTGGCCTTGTCGGATGAACTGCACGATCACGCTGACGATGCGGTTGTGCAGATCGTGGGTTGGTTTTGCATCTGTGATCATGGGCTTGTGGCGATGGAACTGCTCCGATCGGGTGGTTGTATGCGAACGTGGTTTTTTTAAGGTGGTTTTATTTTATTTTTGATCAGTAAATTTTTTTAACCACCACTTTCTGTGCGAACGAGCATTTTATTATGTTTATACATGCATCATGTGTGATAATGAACTGCATTCGTATGTAGTCGTGCACTGCATCTTCTACAATACAGGACTGCACTTTTGTATACATGTGCATACTTCACTGTTTTTTGCGTGTATTTATTCGTGTAGGTAATCGGGAACTAGATTGCCATACCGCACTGCATCGCATAACGTAAGACACTGCTTTGTTTACAGCCAAGTACTGCATCTTGTTTTTGCCTGTACTTACTCCAGTCCCTAGTACGGGAGGGGTAGGGAAAGGGGGGTGGGGGGCCCCCACTTTTTTTTGAACTTATTGTTTTTTCTTAGTCGGCCTTGTTGGGCCTGTGTTCGGGTAGTTTAGAGATGCACTTGGGCCCAAGTCGGCCTGTGAGCACGGCTTGGTTCCCGGTTCGCTGTGTGTGCATCCTAATGTCTAGTCCCACCTCGCCCGCGGAAGGCGCGCCCGACCTATTTATAAGCACTGGCGAGGGATACTGGTCGAACTCCTCCGGATACTTATTTGGGCTCTTATACACAACGCTCGCAGCTATATGCTCTCTGACCTATGGGCCCATGTGCAACCGACCCCATGCATTGTGACTCAGAACGACTCGCCTTCTGTGGGCGCAGACCTACTACGAGACTGGCTGGGGCCGGCTCGCCTGGGTCATCAATTTTTTTCCTTTGTATCTTTTTCAACACTGGGGCGTGCACTACTTTTTAGTAAATCATCCGTGCACTGCATTGATTTAGTTTCAGTACTGCATGTGCACACATTCCGTACTGCACGTGTTCTGCGCTACATTTTTGTGCACTGCATTGGTATCATTTTTCTTTATTGTTTTTCCTCTTACGTATCCTTTTTTCTTAGTGTACGTGTTTGCACTGCTTTTGTGCACCTATGCGCACTGCATTCGTCATAGTTCTATGCTGCAGGTGTACACATTTGGCACTGCGTGCATCCTTCTTTGTGCCAAAAAGTTGTGACTGACTATGCCAATGCCGTGGACTGCATGACTTACATTTAAGGATTACATCAGGTGCTGTAATTTCTGCTTTGTGCACTGCGCGAAAGTGCTTCTCTTTTGCTTTTTTTTGAGCATGTACTGCACTTCATCCACACATATAGTGAACTTCCTGGTACGAATTTGGAGAACGGCACACATAAAATGGTCTGTGGATTATAATTTTTTAGAGTATTATTTTTTAATGATCTGTGGTTTTGTTCGTGGGAATTGCTGCAGTCAAAGTACACCTTCTTTTTTCGTTCCTTTTTCTTTGGTAACATAAGCCTTTATTGATTGTCCTTTATTCTTGGGAACATAATTTCCATTAAGTCCCCTTTAATTTTCAGTTTTGACCTTTTTTCATTCCTCTTATGTAAATGAAGGCTAACTTATACCCTTCCTTTGCATTTCATTTCTCCTCTAGCCGCAAGTTCTCTCCTTTCTCCAGCCTTTTTTTTGCTTTTCTAGGTTTTTGTTGCGATGGCTCCAGGCCCCTGTGCGTATCTCTTCTACTGCGGCCATGGTTGTGGTGTGCCGACGCACTGCGATTGTTCAGCTTGCTCGCAGGCCCGTCATGCTTGTCGTGGTGGGAAGGTGTTGTGCCGAACTGGGCGAGCCGAGCAGCTTGCATATGGTACAGTATTCATGGAAGGATTTGATATGGGCCAGATCAACGTTTCTGCGTTCTATTCTGCCCTGATTCGGCGTGGCCTTGGCTGCACGAGTCCTTTTGTCCATCATCTTACGCCAACAGATGTGGAGACTCACTACAAGATGGTATGTTTCGTTAGATATGATTTTTTTCTTTGTGTTTTTTTGTATAATTCCATTGCATTCTGAACTTGTAGTATTTTAGGAACACACTTTTTTCTTTGTTTTTTGAAGTGTACTGCAATGTGTTCTTATTTCTTGTTTTTATTTCTTTTGCTTGTGTGCATGTAGCTTATGTTTTAGTTTACATGGTTACAACATATGAACTGCTTATATATTAGCTGAGCACTACATATTTCTACATTTTTTCCCAATTTGTATGGTGTGTACTACATGTAGCTAGTCTCTAGTACTGCATGATAGTTCGAAGCGTACTGCATATTTTGCAAGTTCCATACTGCATATTGAAATGCGTTTTATATGTACTACTTGTTGGACTGTTGTGCACTTCATCTATCTCTGTGCACAGTATGAGAATTGTACTGCTAGTATCGTTCTCAAACAGTTTTATTATTTTTTGCAGAAAATTCCTCAACGAGCTGTTAGGTATGTCCGGCTCAAGAAGAAAGGAATTCTTCAAGTTGTTCTTGGTAATGGATACCTTAAACCAGCCAAGTACAGTGTAGGCGTTGACGGGCGGCTGTGTCTGCACAAAGGGTGGAAGGAATTTGTCATTGATATTGGCCTGAAGTCTGAGCAAGTTGTTGTCCTCAACTTCTTTGAACTCGAGGATCGTATGGTTAGAATCACGTTTGACGTGATTGGCTAAGGTTGTGATGTTGATTTGTAATAAGTACTTTTGCGTGTTGAACGCTTCATCTTTTTGATGTGTTTTGTAATAAGCACTTTTGTGATCTGAACCGCTTCTATTATTCAATGGGAAATTTGTGTTTACATGGTTACAATATGTGAACTGCTTATATATTAGCTGAGCACTACATGTTTCCACAGTTTTTCCCAATTTGTATGGTGTGCTCTACATGTAGTTAGTCTCTAGTACTGCATGATAGTTCGAAGCGTACTGCATATTTGCAAGTTCCATACTGCATATTGAAATGCGTTTTATCTGTACTACTTGTTGGACTACAGCGAGATAACATCATTTTTTACATGGTTTTTGAATCAAAATGTGTCAATGTTTTACTCCAGACTGCTATATATATGGTATACTATATATACCATTTTCTCTTTACATGGTTTAGTTGAATAACTCATAGTCAACGGGAAATTTGTGTTTACACAAAATTTAAACTGATACATAAGTCATAGAGATAAGCAAACCGCTATGCATATGATTAATTTATTGTCTGTTCATCTATTTGGTAGTTAACCTGCTGCTTCTACGCGGTGACTGGAGCGTGTCTAATGTCGAACTTTCTTTTGTTTTCCATGGCGGTGTTGCTGGTTCTTGTCTCTTCACCTTTGTGTTTGTAGCCCCTCGCGTGCTGGTTGATGGCTGCTTTCATTTTTCAGCACTGTGAACTGCATCCTTCTTTGCTCCCCGCGTGCTGGTTGATGGGTGCTTTGGTTTTTCAGCGCTGTGGACTGCATCCTTCTTTGCTCCCCGCGTGCTCGTTGTTGGCTGCTTTCGTTTTACAGTGCTGAGAACTGCATCCTTCTTTGATCCCTGCGTGCTGGTTGATGGTGGTTTTCGTTTTCCAGTGCTGTGAACTGCATCCTTCTTTGCTCCTACCTTGTTTTTCGAAAGTGGTGTTGTTCTCGGTTTTTTCTGTACAACAGCATTTCCTTGTGGTGGTCTTGTTGGCATTGTTTCTTCATGTTCTTCGTCCTCTTCACTCTCTTCAATCTCTTCACTCTCTTCTTCCTCTTCATCATCTTCATCATCTGTTTCTTCATAAGCCACTGTTTCTTTAGTTTCTTCACGTTCTTCGTCCTCTTCACTCTCTTCTTCTTCCTCCTCTTCTCCATCTGCTTCTTCATAAGCCATTTCTTCTTCAGTTGTGTCATCATCTTCTTCTTTGATCTCACCTTCTTCGTCTTCCTCATTTTCTGATCTTTTTCTTTTTCTTTTGAGGCAGGTTCTTGAATTGTGTCTCTTCCTCTTTTTGCAGATGCTACAACGTCTCGGTTTCGTCCATTTCTTAGTGTTGTAAGTGGAATTTCTGTTTTGTTGTGCATCTCCATGTCCTCGTTTTTCTTGTTCATTTCTTTTTGTACATGTCCTGGAATTGTGGCCGCTGATTTCATTACATGTTCTGCACATTCTTACTCCAAGTGGGTGACCATCACTGTCCAGCTCAGGCTGTGGCTTACTGTTTTTGTCATCATTTTTCTCCTTGCATGCCACCTTTTTCTAGGTTGCGTCGCCCCCTTTCTTCCTTCCTCTTGTGTTTGAAACAAGAGGTGGAAGAATTGTTTCTTTTTTGATAGCACCAGTTCCGTTGTGTTCAGTATTTTCTACTTCCTCGGCATTATTGTCATGCTGGGATTTCTCTGCTTGCCTTAGTTTTTTTCCTGCTTCTTCTTATTCTTCGTTGAGCATGTCAACTTCCTCGATCAGTGCCCTCATACCAGACAATACTCTGTGGCACCCAGCGTCGGACCTTGTCGCTCTGTTTGCAAGGTCCATTGCTATTTCTGTCAGCAATTTTCTACGGCAAAAAAGCGAGGTTCCATCTGCTGCTGTTTGTTCGTAGTCTCTTCTGTCAAACGTTGCATCTGATCTTGTGTTACAGGTGTAAATTTTCATGATGTACACCTCAGGAATGTTGAGTACTCTCAAATGAGAAAGCATGCATAACATATGGGCGCAAAAGAGCCCTGCAGGAAAACACATGATTTTTTTGTTCTATAAGTGAACTGCATGAAATTAGTAAACACATATTTTTTTTGTTATTTATTCATTTTTAAAGAAGTGAACTTCATTTGGTTTTGTGAATTACTCATGCATGTGGACTTTTAAAGTTCAGTAAGTGAGCTTTTGTGCATGACTATCAGAATCTAGATTTATTTTTGCTAGGAGTCTCACCTGTGTGTGTCCAGAGTTTGCACTCACATTCATAGACACCTTTCTCTTCATCGGCGACCACTTGGAAATTTTGCCTTGCCTAGTCAAATGCATCTGATCTGTTGTAGTGGTGTACGAGATACTTTGTCGGGTTCTCAGGGCACCGTTCTGCTCTGAATGCAGTGCTACGGTAGAGTGTTTCTTTGAAATCTGCAAACACTGCCCTTGTATACACTTTTGATAGCTGAACTTCGAACCCAAACTTTGTTGTTGTTTTTACCACTAACTGCATGATCACAAATGCACTGTTACGAACCAGAGAAATGAAAAAATTGTTTGTTTTTGTAGTCATATTTTTAGCAGTTTTTGATTGACATTTTGTTTACCTCATTTGCTACTGTCTCTGTGTGCTCGACGGCCTTCCTGGTCTGAATGCACTTATCCAACCGCTGAGCAAACAGATGGAGATCATGCTTCTCCCTGACAAAATTTTTCTTCAGTATGCGGTTCATGCTCTCGCTTCTTTGTGTGGAAGTCATCCGAGCACAGAAGATTTCCTTGTAGTAAGCCGAGATCCACTCGTGCCTGTCATCCCACAGCGAATTCATCACTTCGTCGTCTTGAAAGTTGTAAATCTGAATGAGGTTCTTCCATGTTCGTTCAAATTCTGACGGCATTAGTGGGTGGTTCAGCACTGCATTGAGTTTGTCCTTGAGCTTCTCGTGCGCCTTATTCAACAAGGCGAGGTGGTCTTTGTACTTCTTCATGATATGCCACCAACACAGCTTATGCAGATTTTGTGGGAGGATAGTTTTTAATGCTGCCTTCATCGAAGAACACTTGTTTGAGAAGACACAAACAATGTTTTTTTTATTAAGTTTTTTGTGTGTGTGCAAGATAGATGGAAGAAATATAAGTGCACCAAACAAAACGTAAGTATGCAGGTGCTTTTTATTTTTTGTACCTGTGAGCATGCAGATTGGCGGCTTGTTGTTCATACACCTCAGAAAGGTTTTGAAAACCCACTCAAATGATGGTATTGTTTCATCTCGCACGAGTGCAACAGCAAATGTGGTGCTCTGTAGATGATGGTTCACCCCCACAAACACTCCAAGCAGCATGTGGAATTTGTTAGTTTTATACGTCGTGTCAAATGTAACGCAGTCTCCAAAATCTTCATGCGATCCTTTGCAACTTGCGTTCACGCAAAAGACGTTTCTTACACGGTTATCTGCATCAACATCATGATCATAGAAGAACTCTGGGTTTATCTTCTGCATTTTCTCGAAGAAATCCAGAAGTTTCTTGACATCATCTTCAGACTCTTCTCTGGCAAACTTCTGTTTCCTGCATTTTCAGAGACAATGCAAACTTATCTCATCAAACAGGGAATAATTACCGACAGAATGCTCAAGAGATATGCTCTGTTACTTGCTTACTTGTTTACCCAGTCGCGGCTAGTATGTCCCATGTACTGCAGACCACCGGACATACGCGACAACGTCGACATCATCTGAGCATGTGTGTGGTTGTCCAGTTGCATGCCTTTCACTAACAGGTCTATCAAAGGGTCGTCTATTTTGTGCGATCGCATGTGCAAAACCATCCCGGGGCTTTCCAGCATCTTGTGATTGTGGTTGAGTTGAACCATTTCTATCACAAATTTGCCATCCTTCCTTTTTTTACTCTAATCTTTGCCTTGCAGCCAATCCTTTTTGATGTCTTCTTACGTACCCGGTGATAATCTGACATAGTCTGCTTGTGCGTCCCTTCTCTTGAGCAGACAATGTAGGCATTTGTCGTGTGTTTTGCCCTCTTGCGTATGCCAAACCCTGCACATCTTGCATAATTGTTGTAAAAGTCCCATGCCTTGTCGTACGTGGTGAACTTCATTCCAGCAGCAGGTACGAGGTTCAGCGGCATGTTTTTATCCTGCATTAATTGCAATGCTCTATGAGATAATTTGTTCTGTTATGTTTTTTAAATACGAGGAGTGCATACGAGTTTAATAAAGCATTGCAATGTTCCCAGCCAAACCTCATAAGAAATATCAGTGTGCACTGCAATGTTATCTGAATGGATTGCAACTATTTTTTTTCCAGAACATAAACTTACATGTGTGTAGAGTCGTTCGCCCGATGGTGTTTGCAGCTCGCTGGGTTGTATTGGACATGGCGGGTTATAGCAGATCTGTGTAGTTCAGGATCTCGCAGCGGCAATAGTGAGGAGGATTTATACCTGCTGTTTACTTTTGACCGAGGCACCGTTGGTGGTCGCAGCGTCGAAGTTGATGCAGCAGGTCTGCTTGGACCTCTATTTTTTGGTGCAGCAAGTGGATACTGAGCTCTGTTTTGGGGTGCGGCAGGTGGATGTGGTGGTAATCCAGTGTTGTGACGATGTCTCGATGGATTGGTTTGAAAATTTTGGAGCACTGGCACATCATCATAGACATAATCATCATCTGCTGCAACATTGTGTTCAACTGCGTCATCATTGTCTGTTCGGACATGCTGTCCAAACGTAGTGAACTCGTGCTTATACTCTGGGTTGAGAACTGTTATCGGCTCATCTTCATCGTCATCGTCTTCATCATCGCGTTGGTGAGTGCCTTCCCAGACGAATGTGACATCATCGTCATCTTCAACTACATCTTCTTCCTGGAAAAAATCTTCTTCCGGAGAGTACTGCACCCTGTTTGTCGTCGTGAAGAATCCTCGAGGAATCTCAGGGGTAACCCAGCCAGTATCTCTTTCAGAAGAAGATCCACTCTTCTGAAAGTTGTTGTTCTCAGTGCTGTCAATTATGCGCGGCATTTTGTATCTGCTGAATGTCATCTCCTGCACACAAAATGACCGAGCTTCATTGTCAGGTTAAATGAACTGAATCATGCGAACTGCAATGTGTTCAAAATGGTACTGCCAAAGCATTGCATGCTGACTGCATCACCCTGCAAGGTGAACTGAAGCAACCGCACTGCATCGTTACCCGTAATGAACCTATACAAGTGTACTGCATAACCGAGTAAGTGCACTGCATTTTCCCCCACAACAAACTGAAGCAACCGCAATGCATAGGTTTTGTAGGCGCGCCGTACTGCTTGTACTGCTTTGTTTTGTCTAGGATAACTACACTGGGATGGTTGAGGAAGTGTACTGCTTTACCTCGTGTTGCAGTGATTTCTTGCGTTTACAGGAGGAAGTTCCCTTCTCATCTATCTGCACAACTTTCACGTTCGCCCGTGTAGTCCACTCGCCCTTCAGAAGTTCATGGGCGGTCTGGATGTTGCTCAAGCTGAACAGGGAAGGAGGATTTGCTCTGAAGGTCGATGCAGACTTATTCCAAGAACCTACTGTGGATGAAGCAACCTTGCACACACTCCTCCTTGCTCGAATTGGTTTGATGTCCAGGCAGCACCAATCCACATCTAATGAAGTACAACTAATTGCAGGCCCGGAGGAGTTTGTTAAGCTCTTGACGTGGAAGAAGGCCGATAGGCTGGTGTTGCTTGGTGCCTACTGCGGAAGAAGGACGGGAGGCGACGGGCGGCGTCACTGCCTGGCCGCCGCCGCGGAAGAAGGCCGAGAGGGAAGGGGCCGCGTCGCTGCTGGCTGCCACCGCGGAAGAAGGCCGGGAGGGGAGGGCGGCGGCGCTCCCAGGCTGCCACCGCGGGAGAAAGCGGGGAGGGGAGGGGCGACATTGCTCCCAGGCCGCCGCCGCGCAAGAAGGCCGGGAGGGGAGGGGCGGCGGCGCGCCCAGGCCGCTGCTACGGTAGAAGGCCGGGAGAGAAGGGGCGGCGGCGCGCCCAGGCCGCTGCCATGGTAGAAGGCCGGGAGGGGAGGGGCGGCGGCGCGATCTGTTGGTGGTGTGCAGAGTAAGGCTGGTGTTATCAGAATAAGGGTCTGAAGGGGTGTTATCATAATAGACCCACCATATATATATATATATATATATATATATATATATATATATATATATATATATATATATATATATATATATATATATATATATATATATTGTAGCGACCAGACCTCAAACAGTCTGATCTCTGTGCTCTAGTGTCATCCCTGGATCAGTAATCCTGACACGCATAGTACTTGAAGGATTTATAACAGAGTAGCAATCACACACTTATTACATCGAATGTCTCAAAAGAGAGCTTATTACAATAAATATGGCTTAAGGCCATCTAATGACGATAACAGTGGAAGGCTTGGAAGATAAGCGAGGTAACCAACGCCTACGACATCACTGAGTATAAGACCACGACCTAAGGCACCTTACTCGTCGTCTGAAAAGTCTGCAACATGAACGTCACAGCCCGAAAATGGGTCAGCACATGGAATATGCTGGCATGTAAAACATAGAGAGTAATGAAAAGAATAATGCTATACTACATGCATATATGGCTAGTGGAAACCTCAATGGTTACAGTTTTGCATAAAGCCAATATTTCCCTACTGCAAAGGAATAATGTTTTATTTAACTATCATGGTGGTTGTTAAACATTGAGAAGGTTCACCCAACTCAATCCCAATTAAGCATCATCATTAAACCCAACAAGTTAATTAAAGTAACATGATGAGATTCACATGATAATCCAAGTACTAGATTAGTTTGGTTACATGGTGTTTGTACACTTTGCAGAGGTTTGCGCACTTTTCCCCGCAAGACTCAATCTCCTCCGTTGGGATTCTCGCACTACATGGTGTTTGAGAAACGGATGACCGAGACATAGTCTTTCAGAAGCGTTTGCACCATACGATGGGTAGACCGTTACACCTACTTTCCCCTACATCTGCTAGTCTACCACTGTAAGAGTTCACACGACTTAATCAACTATGCTAGAGCCCATAGTACCTTGCGGCTGCACACGGAAGTTTCTAGCATGAACAATCTCATGATCCCTTTGAGCCTGGGTGGCGGTCCATAAAGAAAATAACAGGCAATCACTGGAATCCCAGGTGCCTCAGTCCACCCAGATGTGTATTAAAGTTGCCACCTTAAATAAACCATTAAATTAACAATCTCACATCTATCATGGATACACTCACCCAATCCATGTCTACTAGCATAACATGGCAATATAAGCAAATGTAGAAGTAACTCCCAAAGGTATGAAAATAAACAGGATATAGGTACTACCTCAACTACTTCTCAAAACCCACATATTAATCTGATCCTAATCATGCAATTGTTTGAGGATTGATCTAATGCAATAAAACTGGGTAGTAAAGAGGTATGATCAAAGTGTTACTTGCCTTGCTGATGATCCGTGAAACCTAGAGATTCTAAGTAGCAAGCGGCACACTACGGGTACTCTATCGTAAACAAACAAACATACAATAAGAACTCATCTAATGCACAGGTAAAACACAAATAAGAGATCTAACCAGAAAGTTCAACTTAAGAACTCCGGTTTGCAAAAAGAGTCAAATCAAGCGAAGCAACGAAACTCAAACGACGAAAGAAACAAGCTTCGTTTTACTAATCTGGACCTAAGTCAAATTTTATAGTATCAAAAACTTGTTTGAATAGGTTAAACAGAAAGAGGGTTTCGAGACGAAACTCTAGGCGCTTGAATCGCCTGATTCCGATAAACGAACGAAAAGTTATACTAAAACGAAAATCGGATCAGAAATCACGATCAGAAATAATCGCGGAAAATCCGAGAAAAAGAAAAATGGACGAACAGGCTAACGAACGAACGTTCACTGTCTGCGGCTAAACTATGAAAACCGTTCGTTAAACCGAATGTACGGACGAACGTCCGCTAAATAAACTAAACCGAAAAAAATAAACCGCGGTTCAAAATAAAAAAACAGGCGGTTTCTTGAGGAAAACCGCCGCCGGCGGCGGCAGACTCCGGCGGCTACCTCAACGGCGGCAGTGGCGGATAGCGGCTCCGGCGGCGAGGGGATCCCGCAGCGGGGCGGCGGGAAGGGGCGCCGGCGGCTCCGGCGGCGAGGCGGCGGGACTCGGCGGCGGCGCGGGCGGCGGCTGGCGTCAACGGCGCGGCTGGCGGGGGCGGCGACGGATCGGGGCGGCGGGGCTAGCGTTTCAGGTGGGCTCGGGGTGGCCTCCCGGCGCTTATAAAGGCCGGCCGGGCCAAGTGTCCTAGTCGGACACGGCCCGGTTAGGTCGGTTCGTTTCTTTTAAATTAATAATTACGCGCAGAAAAACAAATAAAAGAAATACTAAATGGACTCCAAAAATCCTGAAATAAATTTTCCTTGACTACTAAAATCAAGCCGGACAAGATGAACATTTATTTGGGGCCTAAATGAAATTTTGAAAAATGCCTATTTTTCCAAATTCAAATAAAATAACGATAAAACTCCAAAATAAAATCTTATTTGATTTTAATATTAGATCCTCAATATTTCTTTATTTTGGGAAAGTCATTTTATTCCCTCTCTCATATTTTTATAATGGAAATAATTGAAGATAAAATAATAAAAATCAAATGATCCAATTTTCAAAATTTGAGAAAAACACAAATATGAAAATAACGAATCCCCAACTCTCTCTGTGAGTCCTTGAGTTGCGTAGAATTTCTAGGATCGAGCCAACATGCAATAAAATATGATATACAATGATGATCTAATGTATAACATTCCAAATTGAAAATTTGGGATGGTACAAACCTACCCCCCTTAAGATGAATCTCGCCCTCGAGATTCGATTTGGCTAGAAAATAGGTGAGGGTGGTCCTTCACTAGATCTTCCTCTCGCTCCCAGGTGGCCTCACCCTCGGTATGATGGCTCCACTGAACTTTGCAAAACTTGATAACCTTGCTGCGTGTGACTCGGCTGGCATATTCGAGAATCTTGACTGACTTCTCCTCATAGGTCAAATCACTATCCAACTGAATCGCTTCCAGCGGCACTGTATCCCTCAGCGGTATATCAGCCATCTCTGCGTGGCACTTCTTCAATTGGGAAACATGAAACACATCGTGAACTCCTGACAATCCTTCGAGCAATTCCAACTTGTAAGCAACTTCTCCCATACGCTCGAAAACTTTGTATGGTCCCACAAAACGTGGCGCTAGCTTTCCCTTAACTCCAAAACGCTTAAATCCTCGAAGTGGGGATACACGAAGATAAACTCTGTCCTCGACTTTGTAAATTGTCTCCTTGCGTTTAAATCTGTGTAGCTCTTCTGCCTAGACTGGGCTACCTTGAGCCTATCACGAATCAACTTCACCTTCTGTTCAGACTCCTTAACCAGATCTGGTCCAAACAACTGACGGTCTCCTACTTCATCCCACAACAACGGTGTCCTGCACTTCCTTCCGTACAGAGCTTCGAAAGGGTCCATCTTCAAACTGGATTGATAACTGTTGTTGTGAGAGAACTCCGCATATGGCAAATTGTCGTCCCAACTAGATCCATAATCTAGCGCACAAGCTCTTAGCATGTCCTCCAGAATCTGGTTGACTCTCTCGGTCCGTCCATCTGTCTGCGGATGAAAAGCTGTACTGAACTCTAGCCTGGTACCCAAAGTTCCGTGTAAATGATTCCAGAACTTTGAGGTAAACTGGGTTCCTCTATCTGATACAATGCTCCTCGAAACTCCATGCAGACATACGATCCTGGTCATGTATATCTTTGCCAACTTAGCACTGGTGTAGGTGATCTTCACTAATGAAATGAGCTACCTTTGTCAAGCGATCGACTACAACCCATATCGAGTCATAGCCTGAACGAGTCCTGGGCAATCACGTGATAAAGTCCATGCCTAGCTTATCCCACTTCCATTCGGGTATCAGCAATGGCTGTAGCAATCCTGTTGGCTTCTGATGCTCTGCCTTCACTCTCTGACATACATCACATACTGCTACATACTCCGCAATATCCTTCTTCATTCCGGTCCACCAGAAAGTGTCTTTCAAATCCAAATACATCTTGGTATTTCCTAGATGAATCGAATACGGCGAATCATGGGCCTCTTGCAGAATCAACTTCCTGATCCCCGGGTCATTAGGCACATAAACACGGTCCTCAAACCATAGGGTATCATGCTCATCCTCACGAAATCCCCTAGCTTTTCCTTTGCTCATTTTCTGCTTTATTACAACAATCTCCTTGTCAGTCTTCTGAGCTTCTCTGATCTTATCCATCAAGGTAGACTGAATCTCCAATGCTCCTACATAGCCTCTCGGAACTATCTCCAAACATAGCTCGCGAAGATCCTTGGCTAACTCCTTTGGTAATTCTCCGATCATGAGTGTGTTGACATGGCTCTTGCGGCTCAACGCATCGGCTACTATGTTGGCCTTTCTGGGGTGATAATGCAATCTCATATCATAATCCTTGATGAGCTCCAACCATCTCCTTTGCCTGAGATTCAACTCCTTCTGTGTGAAAATATACTTCAAACTCTTGTGATCCGTGTACACCTCACAATGGTTTCCGATGAGAAAATGTCTCCATGTCTTCAATGCATGCACTACGGCTGCTAACTCCAAATCATATGTAGCATAATTTAACTCATGAGGTTTAAGCTGTCGTGAGGCATACGAAACAACTCTTACCTCCTGCATAAGCACTGCTCCAAGGCCTCGACGAGAAGCGTCGCAATATACTTCATAATCCTTGCGCTGGTCAGGCAGAATTAAAACTGGTGATGTAACCAAACGTTTCTTCATCTCCTGGAAATTGGCCTCACATTCCTCAGTCCATTTGAACTTGGTGTCCTTCTTCAACAACTCCGTCATGGGCTTTGCAATCTTTGAGAAATTCTCAATGAACCTCCGGTAGTATCCTGTGAGTCCAAGAAAACTCCTGCGAGGGGGTGCACGAGGTGTAAGATATAGAATACTTCACCACCGGGTGCAAGGAAGGCACCCTCCTCAAGCATAGACTCCTCTGTGACGAGCAGGTTACACTTGATAAGCTGTTGATCATAGAGACAAGTACGCCACAGCCGACTCCTCGATGAAGTCAGAGATTCGGGTGGACGCTAAGGTGCTCCCTCCGGCTCCCAGAACGCCGGCTGGTGACACCAGTCGGTGCTCGCAGCAGAACGACAACAAATGCAAGTCCCCAATGCCTGCTTCAACCAGCCGGCAGGTGGCAACCGTTGAAGATCAGCAGCCGGAAGGGAAGCCCATACCCAAGCATCAGAAAGGCGGCAAGCCGACTTGGCAGCCCGCTTTCTCCTATGAGCAAACCCTTGATGCACCCTGCAAGTTCCACAGCGGCGCGAAGTCGTCCAATCACACCACACAAAAGTGCCACTGGCTCACTCGAATCTCCAAGGGCGAGGGGCTGCTGCCTCCTCCGCCCGCTAGCCAGCCGCCTCCGGCTCCTCAGCACCCGGTGGCTCATCCAGCAGTCGGTGCCATCCAAGACGAGTTCCTCGAAGAGCATGCAGCCTACATCGTCTTCACGAGCCAAGCTGATGACAGGCGCAGCCAGCGTCGACAACATCAAGAGGTCAACGCTGTTGCCTCCAAGGTTCCAGAGTTCATGCACTGGTCTGATAAGCCCATCAGCTAGAGCCGAGCTGACCACTCGGAGGTGATGCCTTCTCCGGGTTCCTATGCTATGGTGTTGGAGGCCACCTTTGCAACAGATAGGCAAGCTACTCATTTTTCCTGAGTCCTGATCGATGGCGGTAGCAGCATCAACATCCTTAACCTTGATACCATGGAGAAGCTGAACATCAAGACGAAGCAGCTTCTGCCTAGCCAGACCGTCTTCCATGGCATTGTGTCGGTCCTTTCCTGCTCACCAATCAGGAATATCAAGATAGCTGTCCTCTTCAGAGACAAAGATCACTTCCGCCATGAAGCAGTTTGGTTTGAAGTAGTGGACCTAGAGAGCCCCTATCATGCATTACTTGGCCAACCTACTCTGGCCAAGTTCATGGCTGTGCCCCACTACGCCTACCTCAAGATGAATATGCCAAGCACTAAGGGCATCATCACCATAGTCGGAGACTACAAGAAATCATCCGCATGTGATATAGCAAGCAGCCGGCTGGCCGAGTCCCTTGTGATTGCTGCAGAGAAGAAGATCCTTGACTGGGTTGTGGCCATGGCCGGCGAGCAGACATGCTTGTCGCCAGACCCCAAGGAGATGGAAATCAGGGCTCCTTCCCGCTGGCCAAAGAAACTGAAAGCACAAGTGCTCCCTAGGTGATTTTTGTAATTAATGTCAACATATCTCTTGTTGGACTAGCACTTTTACCTATTATGTTTCAGACAAGTTCAACAATGGAGTGGCATCGACTAAAGGATGTGGAACCCCTTCAAGATGCTAAGGACAAAGGATTGGCTCAATCTTCAAGAACAAGACTCTACATTTTATATTTTAGTGATCCAAGTTCACATTGAGTCTATAAGAAAAGCCAATACTATCAAGAGGGGATGAGGTGTTGCTTAATGGCTTGCTTGCTCAAAGTGCTTAGTGATATGCTCCAAAGCCCCCAACTACTTTCTCACATCCACATATGTCCTAAACCAAAAAGTCAAACTCGGCCCTACCGATTCTTTCTATCTTATGCCACCAAGTTTAGATGTCTTAGCCACTGCCACAAACCCTAGGCAAATCGGTTTCACCGATAGGGATCTCGGTCTCACCGAGATGGGATTGTAATCTCTCTGTGTATGTCCATTACCAAAATCGGTCCCACCGAGTTTGAGCAATCGGTACTACCGAGATTACAATGCAAACTCTCTGGTTAGCCTGTTACCAAAATCGATCCCACCGAGTTTGTGTAATCGGTCAAACCGAGTTTGCCTGACCAACTCTCTGGTTAGCTTATTACCAAAATCGGTCCCACCGAGTTTGTGTAATCGGTCTCAGTGAGATTACGTTATGCCCTAACCCTAACCATATTGGTCCTACCGAGTTGCATGTCGATCCCACCAAAAATCCTAACGGTCACTAGATTTGCTGAATCGGTCCGACCGAGTTTCCCAATTCGGTCCCACCGAGTTTGGCAAGTTGTGTGTAATAGCTAGATTTTGTGTGGAGGCTATATATACCCCTCCACCCACTCTTCATTCGGAGAGCCATCAGAACGAACCTACACTTCCAGCATACATTTTCTGAAAGAGAACCACCTACTCATGTGTTGAGGCCAAGATATTCCATTCCTACCATATGAATCTTGATCTCTAGCCTCCCCCAACTTGCTTTCCACTCAAATCTTCTTTTGACCAAATCCAAATCCTATGAGAGAGAGTTGAGTGTTGGGGAGACTATCATTTGAAGCACAAGAGCAAGGAGTTCATCATCAACACACCATTTGTTACTTCTTGGAGAGTGGTGTCTCCTAGATTGGCTAGGTGTCACTTGGGAGCCTCCGACAAGATTGTGGAATTGAACCAAGGAGTTTGTAAGGACAAGGAGATCGCCTACTTCGTGAAGATCTACTGCTAGTGAGGCAAGTCCTTCGTGGGCGACAGCCATGGTGGGATAGACGAGGTTGCTTCTTCATGGACCCTTCATGGGTGGAGCCCTCCGTGGACTCGCACAACCGTTACCCTTTGTGGGTTGAAGTCTCCATCAACTTGGATGTACGATAGCACCACCTATCGGAACCATGACAAAAACATCCGTGTCTCCAATTGCGTTTTAATCCTCCAATCCCTTCCCTTTACATTCTTGCAAGTTGCATGCTTTAATTTCCGCTGCTCATATACTCTTTGCATGCTTGCTTGTTATGTATTGTGAGTGTTAAACTTGTGCCTAAACTCCACTTAAACTTAAAGAAGTTAAAAACTGCAATGTGTGGTACTTAGTATCTAATCACCCCCCCCTCTAGACACCTCTTCTCGATCCTTTCAATTGGTATCAGAGCTTTGATCTCCATTGCTTTGGTTTAAACACCATTGGAGGAAGATGGATGAGTCTACTATTGGGAGTCTTAGACATAGAGTGCCTATACTTGATGGAGAGTACTTTCATGAGTGGAAAAATGAGATGCTTGTGATTTTCAATCAATATCATTTGAACAAGTACATTGCTAGCCCTTGTGCACCTCAGGTTGATCCTATGCATCCTACTCTTGATGAGCCAATTGACATGATTCGCAATCTTAGAACTTTTGAATTTATCACTAGAGGCTTGCCTAGAAACTTGATTGGATGTTTGCCTACTCTTAAGTGTGCCTACACCATATGGAAATTTCTTGAGGAACACTTTCCAAATTATTCCTTGAAAAATCTAGATGAAATTCTCCATAAGTCTATTGCCTTGAGTAAGATGAATTCTAGTGATCCTATGTTTGGTGATTGTCTATTTGAGCTTACAAACCTTATGCGTGCCAAAGGAGATGTTGGAATTGTTAGGGATATTATTTCCGAAGCTATAAAAATTCATAAACAAGATCATTGTCAATCTCATTCTAACGAATCACCCTCTCTAGGATATGATCCACCACATGACGATGATGAACATGGATACTATGATGAGGATGATGATAGTGACTTTGATCTTGATGATGCAGTGAGACACTTTGGTCTTATGGCAAATCTTCAGGGATATATGGTAGGAGGAAAGGAATGGGTTCTTAATAATGGATGTACCGATCACATGACCGGAGATAAAGATATGTTTTGTGAGCTTGCTGAAAACGATGGTCCTCGAAAGTATGTCACTTTCGGTGACAACTCAAAGGGTAAGGTGTTTGGCCTCGGTAAGGTGGCCATATCACATGATAGCTCCATACAAAATGTCATGCTCGTCGAATCTCTTGGCTACAACTTACTTTCAGTATCTAGACTTGCTGATTTTGGTTTCAATGTCCTATTTACTGAAGTAGATTGCCAAGTGTTTTGTAGAGATAATCATAAAATGATCTTTACCGGTGTACGTAGAGGTCATCTATACATTGTTGATTTCACTAAAAAGGCTCAACCTAGAACTTGCTTTATTGCTAAATCCTCTAAAGTTTGGTTATGGCATAGACAATTAGGTCATGTTGGTATGCGAAACCTTGACAAGCTTATTAAAGGAAATCATATCCTTGGCGTTAATGATGTCATATTTGATAAGGATAGACTTTGCAGCGCTTGTCAAGCAGGTAAACAGGTTGGAGGAAGGCATCCCGTGAAGAACATCATGACCACATGGAGGCCACTCGAGCTACTTCACATGGATCTTTTTGGTCCCAACGCTTACAAAAGTCTCAGTGGAAATTCTTTTGGTCTAGTTATAGTTGATGATTTTTCAAGATTTACGTGGGTGTTCTTTCTCGATGATAAATCACAGGTTCAAAAGATCTTCAAAAACTTCACTAGGAAGGCCCAAAATCAATTTGAAGTGAAGATCAAGAAGGTTCGCAGCGACAACGGAACGGGGTTCAAGAACGCAAATGTGGACACCTTTCTTGACGAAGAAGGGATTTCACATGAGTTCTCGGCTACGTACACACCTCAACAAAATGGAGTTGTTGAGAGGAAGAACCGGACGCTCATCGAAATGGCGAGAACGATGCTTGATGAGTACAAGACGCCAAAGCATTTTTGGGCGGAAGCGGTTGAGACAGCTTGTCATGCAACAAATCGCTTGTATATTCACAAGCTACTCGGCAAGATGGCATACGAGCTTCTCACCAGTAAAAAACCCCAAGTTGGATACTTTCGAGTATTCGGCTCAAAGTGCTACATTCTTGATAAGCATCGTCGTTCTAAATTTGCTCCTAAGTCTCATGAAGGTTGCCTACTTGGTTATGGCTCAAACTCTCACACATACCGTGTATACAACAATTTCACCCGAAAGGTTGAATAAACGGTAGATGTGAAGTTTGATGAATCTAACGGCTCGCAAGTAGAGCAATTGCCAATTGATGTAGGAGACAAAGACCCCTCGGAAGCAATCCAAGAATTGTCTATTGGCAAGATTCGTTCAACGGAGGTGAAGGAGAGTACCTCGTCCGTCCAAGTGGAAGCTTCTACCTCACGACAAGGTGAACCAAGAGTTGATACGGAAGCATCCACGAGTGGGACACACCAAGATGAAGAAAACGAGGAAGTGCACCAAGACGAACGTCAACAAACTCATTCTCCAGCACGACAAGAGAACGACAACGCCAACAATGAAGAAGGCCAAGAAGAAGAACAAGATGAAGAAGATGTTCAACCAAGACCCAAGCAAAAGCTTTCACGAGTTCGAGCAAGAATTGCTAAAGACCATCCCGTCGAGCAAATCAACAAAGATATCCAAATCGGGAGAATCACTCGCTCTAAAACTCGTTTAGCTGACTTTTGTGAACACTATTCATTCATCTATAGCATTGAACCTATGAAGGTTGAAGAAGCATTGGAAGATCCGGATTGGATCAACGCCATGCATGAAGAGCTACACAACTTTGAGAGAAATCAAGTGTGGACATTGGTTGAGAAGCCCGACAATAACCACAACATCATCGGTACCAAATGGGTGTTTCACAACAAGCAAGATGAAGATGGACAAGTAGTTCACAACAAAGCACGTCTCGTCGCCCAAGGCTACACACAAGTCGAAGGTATGGTCTATGGTGAGACTTATGCTCCCGTTGCTAGACTTGAGTCCATTCACATCTTACTTGCCTATGCTAATCACCATGATATCACCTTGTACCAAATGGACATTAAAAGTGCTTTTCTAAATGGTGAAATAGTGGAGGAAGTTTATGTTAAACAACCTCCCGGCTTTGTTAATCCTAAGAAACCCGATCATGTTTACAAACTGCACAAAGCTCTTTATGGTCTTAAACAAGCTCCTAGAGCGTGGTATAAATGCTTAACCAAGTTCCTTATTGAAAAAGGCTTTGAAATTGGAAAAATTGATTCTACACTTTTTACTAAGAGGGTCAATGGAGAACTATTTGTATGCCAAATTTATGTCGATGATACTATATTTGGATCAACTAACCCTCATTTTAGTGAGAAGTTTGGAAAGCTAATGTCGGAGAAGTTTGAGATGTCTATGATGAGTGAACTCAAATTCTTTCTCGGTTTGCAAACAAGCAAACTAAGGAAGGTACCTTTGTCTCTCAAACAAAGTACACCAAGGACTTATTCAGGAAGTTCAATATGCAAGAATGCAAAGGTATGACTACACCCATGCCTACTAGTGGACATCTTGATTTAACCAAAGATGGTGAACCGGTTGATCAAAAGTATTATCGCTCTATGATTGGTTCATTGTTATATCTATGTGCTTCACGTCCCGATATCATGCTAAGTCTGTGCATGTGTGCACAATATCAAGCTGCTCCTAAAGATGTCATCTTAAGGCCGTGAAAAGGATAGTGAGATACTTAATCCATACACCAAATTTTGGCATTTGGTATCCTAAGAGGGCCTCTTTCGATCTTGTTGGCTACTCTGGCTCGGACTATGCCGGTGACAAGGTTGATAGAAAGTCCACTTCGGGTACTTGTCAATTTCTTGGTAGATCTCTTGTGTCTTGGTCTTCCAAGAAACAAAACTTGGTATCCTTGTCCACCGCCGAAGTGGAATACATTGCCGCTGGTTCATGTTGTGCTCAATTACTTTGGATGACCCAAACTCTTAGAGATTATGGGATATATGTGAAACATGTTCCATTACTTTGTGACAATGAGAGTGCTATCAAGATTGCTCACAATCCCGTGCAACACTCTCGAACTAAGCATATTGAAGTTCATCATCATTTTATTCAAGATCATGTTGCTAAGGGTGACATTAATGTTAAGCATGTTCGCACCGAAAAGCAATTAGTGGATATATTCACTAAACCACTTGATGAGAAAGTGTTTTGCAGGTTAAGAGGTGAATTGAACATCATTGATGCTTCAAACTTGGAGTAGGAACTCCATTGGATACATGACATGAGCTTATGACTAATCCTTGATATTTCTCTTATGATTGATAATCTTATGTCTTGGATATATTTGCACCGTGCATGTTATCTAACCCATGTAGGTACTTGGATGAATCTAATTCCATGAGATTGCAACTCACTCACAACTTGAGTAATCTCTACATCACCAAGTCTCTACACAATGGTGGTTGAAGTCAAGGAAGCACAAAACCATTCAAACATATCCTTTGACAAATTCTATGTTGAGTTTCATGATAGTCATTTTGGATACAAAAGTGCTCTTCCTTGCAAGAACTAACCCATGTAGGTAGATGAACTAAAATTCCAAGTAGTGCTCCCAACTCTTGATGAACTACATCAACCTTGAGCAACCCACACAAGTTCAACTACATGATCATGATCAACACCACCACCCAAGGTATGTTATTCCATCTAAGAGAAGCTTTACTCCAAGTCATGAGTCAAAGCAACTCAACAAGATGTGAATACATCAAGATGCTTAAACGAAAAATGGTAACCCCATTTTGAGCTTAAACGATGAGTATGACCTATGATCAAGTGATCTCACTTGACTGCTAAGTCAATATACTCTAACATAGGTGACTTTGTCGCCGACCATCTCTAGATGAAGTTTACTTGTGTTCTTTTCTATTCTCTTGCATTTGTCTCATGCATATTTGTCTTCCCTTTCAAAAAAAACCTCATCTAGATTTATTTTCTTTCCTATTTGTTCTGCATTCCCTGCATCCAATTCATTGCATATCTTTCAGTTAATTCCTTGCAAATCCTTGTGAGATCTTACGTGTCTAGTGAGCTGAGGTGACAAGTGTTTTCTCTGTGATGAACTCGATCACACCGGTTTCTTGTTTTTGGTCTAATCGAAGTGATTCGGTTCAACTGAAGCATCCAACTCGGTGCCACCGATTTCACAACAGGAAAAACATTTTGCCATTCATTCTTGCATTACTTCTAATCCAGCTCCACTCAATGAATCTTGTCCTCTACAAACATCAAATTTTTATCAGTGCTTTGTGCTGCGACTCAAGACCAAACCCATTCACGACAAATTCCAGAAGGCCCCTCTTGGAAATTGATGTCAAAGGGGGAGAGAGAGATCACATGAAAGCTTAATCACATCAACAGGGGGAGAGAGATATCTCTAGGGGGAGAGAATACTCAAGGAGAGAGTAATCTTCAAGGATCCCAGATGCTTGGTGTTCAAGAGGATAGATGCCACATGTCTTCTTGAGGGGAAAGACATGTTCATATGTGCCTATTTGCATTATCTCTGTTCATTTGCTTCTTTGAGCTCTGATTTTGCATTTTGCTCTGATTTTTTGTTCCCTATCTTCTCCCAGTATCCCATGCTAGATTCAGGGGGAGCAAGACATCTAAGGTAAAGAAATTCCTTAAATTCATTGCACATCTTTACCTTTGGGGACATGTATATATTAAATGTGGTACTTAGTACTCACTCTTTACATGTCATCCCAATCTTGGTACTCTTGTGGCTTCCTTCTGTTTGCTCTGGCTAGTAGGTGCATCTGTGTTATCTAACCTTATTTTCACAGGTTCGTTCCATCCTAAGCCAACTCAATACCACAAGGTAAGTATATGCATCACCGTCATGTTTATGAGGATCTCTTGCTGATGTACATACTGTCTGTGAGAAGGACTCATGAGCATGAAGGTACATTTCCCATATTCACATCTTTTGCTCGGATGCATATAGCCAACATACATGTAACACATTGCTTACTCTGACATGTTTATGCATTCACATGCCTCTATATTCCATATTCACATGATTGCATACATGTACGTGGAGCCTATGCTTGTTACATGTCTTTCCAAAGCTTTACTTGCTATTCTCTATATCTTTATCTAGAGCTTTGCTGTATGTTGTCATCAATTACCAAAAAGGGGGAGATTGGAAGCACAAGTGCTCCCTGGGTGACTTTGGTAATTAATGTCAACATATCTCTTGTTGGACTAACACTTTTACCTAGTATGTTTCAGACAAGTTCAACAATGGAGTGGCATGGACTAAAGTATGTGGAACCCCTTCAAGATACTAAGGACAAAGGATTAGCTCAATCTTCAAGAACAAGACTCTACATTTTATATTTTAGTGATCCAAGATCACATTGAGTCTATAGGAAAAGCCAATACTATCAAGAGGGGATGAGGTGTTGCTTAATGGCTTGCTTGCTCAAAGTGCTTAGTGATATGCTCCAAAGCCCTCAACTACTTTCTCACATCCACATATGTCCTAAACCAAAAAGTCAAACTCGGCCCTACCGATTCTTTCTATCTTACGCCACCGAGTTTAGATGTCTTAGCCACTGCCACAAACCCAAGGCAAATCGGTTTCACCAATAGGGATCTCGGTCTCACCGAGATGGGATTGTAATCTCTCTGTGTATGTCCATTACCAAAATCGGTCCCACCGAGTTTGAGCAATCGGTACTACCGAGATTACAATGTAAACTCTCTGGTTAGCCTGTTACCAAAATCGGTCCCACCGAGTTTGTGTAATCGGTCAAACTGAGTTTGCCTGACCAACTCTCTGGTTAGCTTATTACCAAAATAGGTCCCACCGAGTTTGTGTAATCGGTCTCACCGAGATTACGTTATGCCCTAACCCTAACCATGTCGGTCCTACCGAGTTGCATGTCGGTCCCACCGAAAATCCTAACGGTCACTAGATTTGCTGAATCGGTCCGACCGAGTTTCCAAATTCGGTCCCACCGAGTTTGGCAAGTTCTGTGTAACGGTTAGATTTTGTGTGGAGGCTATATATACCCCTCCACCCACTCTTCATTTGGAGAGAGAGCCATCAGAACGAACCTACACTTCCAGCATACATTTTCTGAGAGAGAACCACCTACTCATGTGTTGAGGCCAAGAGATTCCATTCCTACCATATGAATCTTGATCTCTAGCCTTTCCCAACTTGCTTTCCACTCAAATCTTCTTTCCACCAAATCCAAATCCTGTGAGAGAGAGTTGAGTGTTGGGGAGACTATCATTTGAAGCACAAGAGCAAGGAGTTCATCATCAACACACCATTTGTTACTTCTTGGAGAGTGGTGTCTCCTAGATTGGCTAGGTGTCACTTGGGAGCCTCCGACAGGATTGTGGAGTTGAACCAAGGAGTTTGTAAGGGCAAGGAGATTGCCTACTTCGTGAAGATCTACCGCTAGTGAGGCAACTCCTTCGTGGGCGACGGCCATGGTGGGATAGACAAGGTTGCTTCTTCGTGGACCCTTCGTGGGTGGAGCCCTTCGTGGACTCGCGCAACCGTTACCCTTCATGGGTTGAAGTCTCCATCAACGTGGATGTACGATAGCACCACCTATCGGAACCACGACAAAAACATCTGTGTCTCCAATTGCGTTTGAATCCTCCAATCCCTTCCCTTTACATTATTGCAAGTTACATGCTTTACTTTCCGCTGCAAATATACTCTTTGCATGCTTGCTTGTTATGTATTGTGAGTGTTAAACTTGTGCCTAAACTCCACTTAAACTTAAAGCAGTTAAAAACTACAATGTTTGGTACTTAGTGTCTAATCACCCCCACTCTAGACACCTCTTCTCGATCCTTTTGGAAACCAAAAATATACCTTTGCACCCGGACCACTTAGAGAGGTTCGCTCTTGTAGGAACCAACCTTGACAGCATATAGGAAAGCAAGCTCGTCGATTTCCTACATTAGAATCGGGTTATGTTTGCATGGTCCCCGAAGGACATGCCGGGTGTTCCGGTGGATTTCGCTGAGCACAAGTTACATGTCAGGGCAGATGCAAAACCAGTCAAACAACCCCTCCGCCGACTGTCAAAGGAAAAAAGAAGAATTGTTGGAGAAGAGATAGCCCGGCTCCTAGCAGCCGACTTCATTATGGAAGTGTTCTTTTCCATAGTGGCTTGCCAACCCAGTCCTTGTACTGAAGAAGAACAACAAATGGCACATGTGCATTGATTATACAAGCCTCAACAAAGCCTGCCCCAAAGATCCGTTTGCATTGTCTCGGCTTGACCAAGTGCTAGACTCCACAGCCGGATGCGAGCTGTTGAGTTTCCTGGATGCCTACTCAGGGTACCACCAGATCAAGTTGGACCCAGCCGACCGCCTGAAGACCGCCTTCATCACACCATTCGGAGCCTTCTGCTACCTAACTATGACATTCGGCTTGAGAAATGCTGGTGCCACTTTTCAGCATTGCATGCAGAAGTGCCTCCTCAAGCAACTCGGCAGAAATGCCCACGTCTATGTAGACGATATTGTGGTGAAGACGGAGAAGCACAACACCCTACTGGAAGATCTCAAGGAAACATTTGACAACCTGCGCTGCTTTCAGATCAAGCTCAACACTGAGAAATGCGTCTTTGGAGTACCAGCCGGCCAGCTTCTTGGCTTCCTGGTCTCTGAACACGACATTGAGTGCAACCCTGCGAAGATCAAGGCCATCGAGAGGATTGAGATTCCCACCCGGCTATGAGACGTCCAGAAGTTAACTAGGTGCTTGGCTTCCCTTAGCCGCTTCATCAGTCAGTTGGGAGAGAAGGCCCTTCCCTTGTACTAGCTCATGAAAAAAACCACTCACTTCGAGTGGAATGACCAGGCGGGCAAAGCCTTCCACCAGCTGAAGAAATGTTGACCACGCCGCCTGTCCTGGCGGCTCCGACTGACAAAGAGCCCATGCTCCTTTACATTGCCACAACCAGCCTGGTCGGCATCACAATCATCGTGGTTCAGCGCCTAGAGGATGGCAAGGCACAACCGGTCCAGAGTCCTGTGTATTATTTGAGTGAAGTATTGCCAGCCTCAAAGCAGAACTACCCCCACTACCAGAATATGTGCTATGGCGTGTATTTTGCCACCAAGAAGCTCAAGCCCAACTTTCAAGAGAACCCCATCACGGTCGTTTGCACTACCCCGCTTGCCGAGATCATGGGCAGCCGGGATGCATCAGGCCGGGTGGCCAAGTGAGTCATCAAGCTGGCTCCTTACACCATCTTCTACCAGCGTCACACCGCCATCAAGTCCCAAGTGCTAGCCGACTTCCTCGTTGACTGGGCCGAGACCCGGTATTTGCCACCAGCACTGGACTCCACCCATTGGCGGATGCACTTTGACGGATCCAAGATGCGCACCGTCTTGGGACACGACATTGTCCTCACCTCTCCCAAACAGGACAGGCTCAGATACATGTTGCAAATCCACTTCGCCGCCTCCAACAATGTGGCCGAGTATGAGGCACTCATACATGGGTGCCGGCTGGCCAAGGAACTCGGCATCCGCCGGATCCTGTGTTATGGCGACTCAGATTTGGTGGTCCAACAGTCGTCCGACGACTAAGATGCCAAAGATGCAAACATGGCAAGCTACCGCTTCTTCCTCCAGCAACTCAGCAGATATTTTGAAGGGTGCGAGTTCCTTCGCGTGCCACGGGCCGACAACGAGCAAGCAGATGCCCTGGCACGAATCGGCTCCACTCGACAAGCCATACCAGCCGGCGTCTCCCTTCAGCGCCTCCTCAAGCCATCTGTCAAGCCTTCACCAGAATCAGATTCCATCTTTGTGCCGGCCGACCCCGAAGCAGTCGGATCCGACTCGAGGACTTCGACAGGCGGCTCGGGGACTTCGACAGGCGGCCCGGGGACTTCGGAAGGTGGCTCGGGGACTGCAGCAGCCGCACCCGGCCCGGGCACTTCAGAACCCGGCCCGGGGACTACAGCAGTCGGCCCGGGGACTTCAATGACACAATAGGCGGTGGCTGACTCCAACCCACCACCTCCCAGCCCAACCGCCCTAGTTGCAGTGGCCATGCTGACAATAGAAGAAGTTGCAGCTCCATCATGGGAGCAGCCCATCCTCAACTTTCTGGTAAACAGAGAGCTGTCGGCTGATGAGATCTCGGCCTGACAAGTTCAGCATCAGGTAGGAGCCTACAGAATAGTAAACAGAGAGCTCATTAGGCGCAACATGACAGGGGTCTTCCCGCGTTGCGTCGAGCCGGAGAAAGGCATGGTGATCCTCAAAGATATCCATCAAGGCGAATGCGGCCACCACGCGGCCTCAAGATCACTTGTGGCCAAAGCCTTCTACCATGGCTTCTTCTGTTCGACTACTTTGGAAGACGCCAAGGACTTGGTCAAGCACTACAACGGGTGCCAAATGTTCAGCTCCAAGCAACACCTACCAGCTTCCGCACTCAAGACCATCCCCCTCACCTGGCCCTTTGCTGTCGGGGGGCTGGACATGGTGGGGCCATTCAAGACGGCACGCGGCGGCATGACTCATCTGCTTGTCACTGTGGACAAATTCACCAAGTGGATTGAAGCTAAGCCAATCAAGAAGCTGAATGGGCTGACTGCTGTGACCTTCATCGCAGATATCACCGTCTGGTGGCATACCACACAGCATCATCATCGACAATGGCACACATTTTGCCAAAGGAGCATTGGCCCATTTCTGCGCGACGCAGGGCATCCAACTGGACTTAGTGTCCGTTGCCCATCTGCAGTCAAATGGCCAAGGAGCAAGCAAACAGCCTCATCCTCTCCGGCATCAAGCCCTGACTGGTCGAGCCACTAGAGTGCTCGGCCGGCTGCTGGCCCGATGAGCTACCGGCCGTCCTCTGGAGCCTGCGCACTGATGACCCACAAGTGTAGGGGATCTGTCGTAGTCCTTTTGATAAGTAAGAGTGTCGAACCCAACGAGGAGCAGAAGGAAATGATAAGCGGTTTTCAGTAAGGTTTTCTCTGCAAGCACTGAAATTGTAGGTAATAGAAAGTTTTGTGATAAGATAAGTAGTAACAAGCAAAAAGTAAATAAAGTAAATAAAGTACAGCAAGGTGGCCCAATCCTTTATGTAGCAAAGGATAAGTCTGGACAAATTCTAATAAGGAAGAAGGAGCTCCCGAGGACACATTGGGAATTATCGTCAAGCTAGTTTTCATCACGTTCATAAGATTCGCGTTCGGTACTTTGATAATTTGATATGTGGGTGGACCGGTACTTGGGTACTGACCTAACTTCAACAAGCATCCCACTTATGATTAACCCCTGTTGCAAGCATCCGCAACTACAAAAAGGAGTATTAAGGTAAACCTAACCACAACATTAAACATATGGGTCCATATCAACCCCTAATGAAGCAACGCATAAACTAGGGTTTAAGCTTCTGTCACTCTAGCAACCCATCATCTAGTCATTACTTCCCCATGCCTTCCTCTAGGCCCAAATAATGGTGAAGTTTCATGTAGTCGACGTTCACATAACACCACTAGAGGAAAGACAATATACATCTCATCAAAATATCGAACGAATACCAAATTCACATGACTACTAATAGCAAGACTTCACCCAGGTCCTCAGGAACAAATGTAACTACTCACAAAGCATATTCATGTTCATAATCAGAGGGGTAATAATATGCATAAAGGATCTGAACATATGATCTTTCACCAAGTAAACCAATTAGCATCAACTACAAGAAGTAATCAACACTACTAGAAACCCACGGGTACCAATTTGTGGTTTTGATACAAGATTGGATACAAGAGATGAACTAGGGTTTTGGGAGGAGATGGTGCTGGTGAAGATGTTAATGGAGATTGACTCCCTCCCGATGAGAGGATCGTTGGTGATGAGTTCCCCCTCCCGGAGGGAAGTGTCCCCGGCAGAACAGCTCCGCCAGAGCCCTAGATTGATTCCGCCAAGGTTCTGCCTCGTGGCGGCGGAGTTTCGTCCCGAAGCTTGCCCACGATTTTTTCTAGGGTAAAAGTGATGATGTAGCAGAAGATGGACGCCGGAGGCCCACCAGGGGGCCCAGGAGATAGGGGGTCGCGCCCTATAGGGGGGCGCCCCCTGTCTCCTGGACAGGGTGTGGGCCTCCTGGCCTATTTCTTTCGCTCATAAATTCTTATTAAATCCAAAAAGTTGTTTCGTGGAGTTTCAGGACTTTTGGAGTTGTGCAGAATAGGTTTCCAACATTTGCTCCTTTTCCAGCCAGAATTCCAGCTGCCGGCATTCCCCCTCTTCATGGTAAGCCTTGTAAAATAAGAGAGAATAGCCATAACTAGTGAGATATAATGTGTAATAACAGCCCATAATGCAGTAAATATTGATATAAAAGCATGATGCAAAATGGACGTATCAACTGCCCCAAGCTTAGACCTCGCTTGTCCTCAAGCGGAAGCCGAAATCGAAAAATATGTCCACATGTTTAGAGATAGAGGTGTCGATAAAAATAAAATACGGACATGAGGGCATCATGATCATTCTAATAATAGCAACATATATAGATTTTGTCATATGATTTCCTATGCTCAAGTAATAAGCAATTCACAATGTCAAGTATGGTTCAAAAACTTCATTGGGAACTAACAAACTATAATCTCAGTCATTGAAGCAATTGCAATTTATCATAACATCAGAAAGAGTCAATTAATAGAGCTTTTCAGCAAGCTCATATACTCAACTATCTCATAGTCTCCTATAATTGTTAACACTCACGCAATACTTGTGGTTATAGAGTTTCAGCCGGACACTGAGAAAGATAGGGGCTTATTGTGTTGCCTCCCAATGTATTCACCTTTAGGTGATGTCAACAATAATAGCCTATGCCAACTTACATCCAATTGGATATGTATATATATCATGATCTTTGAAACACAAAGAGCTTGCCAAAGGATAAAATGAAAAAGGGAAAGGTGAGGATCACCTTGACTCAAGCATAAAGTAAAACATAAAGTTAAAGATAGGCCCTTCGCAGAGGGAAGCAGAGGTTGTCATGCGCGTTTAGGGTTGATGCATAAAATCTTAGTGCAAAAGAACATCACTTTATATTGCCCCTTGTATGTGGACCTTTATTATGCAGTCCATCGCTTTTATTACTTCCACAACAAGTTCGTACAAATTTTATTTTCTCTGCACTAATAAGTCATACATATTTAGAGAGCAATTTTTATTGCTTGCACCGATGACAACTTACTTGAAGGATCTTACTCAATCCATAGGTAGGTATGGTGGACTCTCATGGCAAAATTGTGTTTAAGGATATTAGGAAGCATAAGTAGTATCTCTACTTGGTGCAAGGAATTTGGCTAGCAAGAGGGGGAAAGGCAAGCTCAACATGTTTGGAAGGTCAATGACAATATACTTTAACTGAGATGTCGGAAAACATAAACCATTACGTTGTCTTCCTTGTCCAACATCAACTCTTTTAGCATGTCATACTTAATGAGTGCTTCACAATCATAAAAGATGTCCAAGATAATATATTTATATGTGAACCCCTCTTTCCTTATCACTTCCTATTAATTGCAACAATGAGCAAGGCTACGTTCATCAACTCTAAACAATTTTTTATGCCTCATACTTTCTATGTGTGAAGTTATCACTATCCATAAGATCAATATGAACTCTTTTGTTCTTTCTACTTTCTCAAGATCATAGCAACATAGCAAAGCCCTTGACTCAACACGAATCTTTATTATACATAGCACACAGACTCGATTACATAAAGAGATCACAATGCAAAACTCAAAACTATTTGATATCAAAACTTCAAACTACTAGATCAAGATACTACTAAAAGGATCGAACTAGATAAAGCGGTAAAAATAGGAGTGTGATGGTGATACGATACCCAGGCACCTCCCCCAAGCTTGGCAGTTGCCAAGGGGAGTGCCCATACCCATGTGATTATTTCCTCGGAGGTCATGGAGGTGGTGATGATGACGGTGGATAATCGCACATCGAGCGTAAAAGCTCCTCCAAATTGCGGGTAATGCCCTTGAGCCCAGCAATATGATCCTTCAACAAAATATTCTCCTGTGTGAGGTACTTGTTCTGTATGCGGGCTAACTCAATCATCTTGAAAGCTTCATTCTCTGTTGGAGTGAAAAGGTTCGGTAAAGGTTGAGGGATGTCTTCTTCTTTCACCACCGGAGCTTGAACCTCCATGGCCTTCTTGATCCCTTCATCCTTGTTGATCTCTTCTGGTTCCTCTCTTTTCAGCTCTATCTTCAATAGCCAAGCTTCCTTGTCTTCGTTGTTGGAGGAGGGAGAAGTCATGGTGCTCTAAATCTGCAACGGAAACATCTCACAACGAAAACAGAGGATATTTGCGTGATACGGTGATCAAAACCTTCGTGAGTATATATAATGAATTTTTACTGACCAAAATACGTAACATACAAGAAAACAGAGTCCAGGAGGCACACGAGGTTCCCACGAGACAGGGGGGCGCGCCCTACAGGGCGGGCGTGGCCTCCTCTCTCGTGGGAGCCTCGTGTCCCTTTCGGACTACTTCTTTCTTCCTAAAATTCTTAAATAATCCAAAACTGATAAAATTGCCATTAGAGTTGTTTTGGAGTCGGTTTACTTACCGTACCACGTACCTATACCTTTTCGTAGTCTAGAACGTTCTATAAAGTGTCCCTTATATATTCCTCGGGGGTTATGGTTTCAATAATATTAGTTTCAACATTGATAGGATTACCTGAAATATAATGTTTAATTCTTTGACCGTTTACCACCCTCGGATTTGTGCCTTCGAAGTTGTTGATTTTTATAGCACCAGAATGATATACCTCCTCAATAACGTAGGGACCTTCCCATTTTGAGAGAAGTTTTCCTGCAAAAAATCTTAAACGAGAGTTGAATAATAGCACATAATCTCCTACGTTAAACTCACGCTTTTGTATCCTCTTATCATGTCAGCGTTTGACTTTTTCTTTGAAAAGCTTGGCATTCTCATATGCTTGGGTTCTCCATTCAGCAAGTGAGCTAATATCAAACAACCTCTTCTCACCGGCAAGTTTGAAATCATAATTGAGCTCCTTAATAGCCCAATATGCTTTATGTTCAAGTTCAAGAGGTAAATGACATGCTTTTCCATAAACCATCTTATATGGAGACATACTTATAGGATTTTTGTATGCAGTTCTATAGGCCCATAATGCATCATCAAGTTTTTTGGACCAATTCTTTCTAGATCTATTCACAGTCTTTTGCAAAATTAATTTGAGATCTCTATTGCTCAACTCTACTTGACCACTAGACTGCGGGTGATAAGGAGATGCGATTCTATGATTGACATCATACTTAGCGAGCATCTTACGGAAAGCACCATGAATAAAGTGTGAACCACCATCAGTCATAAGATATCTAGGGACTCCAAACCTCAGAAAAATAACCTCTTTAAGCATTTTAATAGAAGTATAATGATCAGGACTACTAGTTGGAATAGCTTCTACCCACTTAGTAACGTAATCAACAACAACTAAAATATGTGTATAACCATTGGAGGCAGGAAAAGGTCCCATATAATCAAAGCCCCAAACATCAAATGGTTCAATAACAAGAGAATAATTCATAGGCATTTCTTGACGTCTACTAATGTTACCTATTCTTTGACATTCATCACAAGATAAGACAAACTTACGAGCATCTTTGAAGAGAGTAGGCCAATAAAAACCAGATTGTAGTACCTTGTGTGCAGTTCTATCTCCAGCGTGGTGTCCTCCATAGGATTCAGAGTGACACTTGCGTAGGATCTGTTCCTGTTCATGCTCAGGCACACAACGTCTAATAACACCATCTACTCCTTCTTTATAAAGGTGTGGATCATCCTAGAAGTAATTTCTTAAATCATAAAATAACTTTTCCTTTTGCTGTATGTGACACTAGGCTGTATATATTTAGCAACAATGTAATTAGCATAGTCAGCATACCAAGGAGCACTACGAGAAGCATTGACGACTGCTAATTGTTCATCAGGAAAGCTATCATTAATAGGCAGTGGGTCATCAAGAACATTCTCTAGCCTAGAGAAGTTGTCTACAACGGGGTTCTCAGCTCCCTTTCTATCAATAATATGCAAGTCAAATTCTTGGAGAAAGAGAACCCATCTAATGAGTCTAGGCTTAGCATCTTTCTTTTCCATAAGATATTTAATAGCAGCATGATCAGTGTGAATAGTAACTTTGGAATCAACAATATAAGGTCTAAACTTATCACATGCAAACACAACTGCTAAGAACTCTTTTTCAGTAGTAGCATAATTTCTCTGGGTAGTATCAAGAGTCTTACTAGCATACTGGATAACATTCAATTTCTTATCGACTCTTTGCCCTAAAACAACACCTACAGCATAATAACTAGCATCGCACATAATTTCAAAAGGTAAATTCCAATTAGGTGGCTGAACAATAGGTGCAGTGATCAAAGCTTTGTTAAGTGTTTCAAATGCTTCTACACAATCATCATCAAAGACAAAAGGAATATCTTTTTGCAATAAATTAGTCAGAGGCCTAGAGATTTTAGAAAAGTCCTTAATGAACCTCCTATAAAAGCCGTCATGACCAAGGAAACTTCTTATACCTTTTATGTCCTTGGGACATGACATCTTTTCAATAGCATCAACTTTGGCTTTATCAACTTCAATACCTCTCTCGGAGATCTTGTGCCCCAAGACAATGCCTTCATTAACCATAAAGTGACACTTTTCCCAATTTAGGACGAGACTAGTGTCTTCGCATCTCTGCAAAACTTGATCAAGGTTGCTCAAACAATCATCAAAAGAGGATCCATAGACGGAGAAGTCATCCATGAATACCTCACAAATCTTTTCACAAAAATCAGAAAATATAGCCATCATGCATATTTGAAAGGTAGCAGGTGCATTACATAAACCAAAGGGCATACGTCTATAAGCAAAAGTACCAAAAGGGCAAGTAAAGTAGTTTTAGATTGATCCCCCGCTGAAATAGGTATCTGAGAGAAGCCAGAATAACCATCTAGAAAGCAAAAATGTGTGTGTTTGGATAGCCTTTCTAGCATTTGATCAATAAAAGGTAAAGGGTAATGATATTTCTTAGTAGCTTTATTTAACTTACGAAAATCAATTACCATCCTATAACCTGTAATAATTCTTTGCGGGATCAATTCATCTTTATCATTAGGAACAACGGTAATACCTCCCTTTTTGGGGACACAATGGACAGGGCTTACCCATTCACTATCAGCAACGGGATAAATAATACCTGCCTCAAGGAGCTTTAGAATCTCCTTTCTTACCACTTCCTTCATTTTGGGATTTAATCGTCTTTGAGGATCTCTAATTGGTTTGGCATCTTTCTCCACTGAAATTTTGTGTTGACATAATGTGGGACTAATGCCCTTAAGATCATCCAGAGTATATCCAATAGTAGCTCGGTGCTTCTTCAGAGTTTTCAATAATCTTTCTTCTTCTTTCTCTGAAAGGTTAGCACTAATAATAACACTATATATTTCTTTTTCATCAAGATAAGCATACTTAAGATTATCAGGTAATTGTTTGAGTTCAAACACGGGATCACCCTTGGGTGGAGGGGGATCCCTAAGAATTTCAAGGGGAAGGTTACGTTTCAGCATAGGTTCCAGTTTAAGGAACACTTCATCTATTTCTTCCCTTTCCTTCATAAACATATCGTTTTCATGGTCTAGCAAATATTGTTCTAACGGATCAGTTGGAGGAACAACAATGGAAGCAAGACCAATAATTTCATCCTTACTATATGGTTCCCTTTCACGAGGTTGTCCACTAAACTTGGCAAAATTAAACTCATGAGATATACCATCTATGCCAATAGTAACAATATTCCTTTCACAATTAATCTTAGCACTAGCTGTATTCAAGAAGGGTCTACCAAAAAAAATGGGACAAAAATCATCTTGAGGGGAAGCAAGAACAAGAAAATCGGCAGGGTATTTAACCTTCCCGCACAAAACTTCAACATCTCTAACAATCCTGATAGGTTTAATGGTATCCCTATTAGCAAGCTTAATAGTAACATCATTGCCTTCCAATTCAACAGGTGCAATATCGTGCATAATTTCTTCAAAAAGATCATAAGGTATTGCACTTGCACTAGCACCCATATCACATAAGCCATGATAACAATGATCTCCTATTTTAACAGAAATAACAGGCATGCCTACAACAGGTCTACGTGTCTTAGTATCAGGTCTAGCAATATTAGCAGTCTCACCCAAGAAAGAAATAACATGCCCATCTAAATCCTCGTCCAAAAGATCTTTAACCATAATAATACTAGGTTCAACATTAATTTGTTCAGGAGGTGTATAGGTCCTAGTATTACTCTTACGAACAACAGTCAAAGCTTTAGCGTGATCTTTTATTCTAATAGGAAAAGGAGGTTTTTCAACATAAGCAGTAGGAACAATGGGATCACTATATGTAATAGTCTTTTCTTCGACTGCAATAGGTGCAACTACTTTCACTTCAACAGGAGGATTATCTTTAAACCACTTCTCTTTAGGGAGATCAACGTGAGTAGCAAAAGATTCACAAAAAGTAGCTACTATCTCAGAGTCAAGTCCATACTTAGAGCTAAATCCATGGAAAGCATCGGTATCCATAAAAGATTCAACACAATCGAACTTAGGTGTCATACCTGACTCCTTACCATCGTCGGAACCCCAATCTTCAGAGTTGCATTTAATTCTTTCAATAAGTCCCATTTGAAGTCAATAGTCTTCAACATATAAGAACCAGCACAGGAAGTATCGAGCAGGTTGCGATTATCAAGAGAAAGCCGAGCATAAAAATTCTGAATAATCATTTCCCGCGAGAGCTCATGATTGGGGCATGAATACAACATTGACTTAAGCCTCCCCCAAGCTTGAGCGATGCTTTCTCCTTCGCGAGTCCAGAAATTATATATGTAATTACGATCACGATGAACAAGATGCATAGGATAGAACTTCTGGTTTAATTCCAACTTCAATCGCTTATAATTCCAAGATCTCGTATCATCACATAGCTATACCATGTCATTGCATCTCCCTTCAAAGATAAAGGGAAGACCTTCCTTTTGACAACATCATCGGGAATACTTGAAAGCTTAAATAATCCACAAACTTCATCCACAAAGATAAGGTGTAAGTCAGGATGCAATGTTCCGTCTCCTGCAAAAGGATTAGCTAACAGTTTTTCTACCATACCCGAAGGAATCTCAAAGTGAATATTTTCATAAAGTTCAGTAGGTTGAGGAGCATCTCTTTGCTCTTCTGGTTGGGGTGAAGATACCCCAAACAAGCCCCTCAAAGGATTCGTTTCCATAGTGACAAGTAACAGAAAATTTCAGCACACTATATAAATGTTTCCTTACCAAGTTCCACTCACCAAAAGCGCTACACTCCCCGGAAACAGCGCCAGAAAAGAGTCTTGATGACCCACAAGTGTAGGGGATCTATCGTAGTCCTTTTGATAAGTAAGAGTGTCGAACCCAACGAGGAGCAGAAGGAAATGATAAGCGGTTTTCAGTAAGGTTTTCTCTGCAAGCACTGAAATTGTAGGTAATAGAAAGTTTTGTGATAAGATAAATAGTAACGAGCAAAAAGTAAATAAAGTAAATAAAGTGCAGCAAGGTGGCCCAATCCTTTATGTAGCAAAGGATAAGCCTGGACAAATTCTAATAATGAAGAAGGAGCTCCCGAGGACACATTGGGAATTATTGTCAAGCTAGTTTTCATCACGTTCATAAGATTCGCGTCGGTACTTTGATAATTTGATATGTGGGTGGACCGATACTTGGGTACTGCCATAACTTGTACAAGCATACCACTTATGATTAACCCCTATTGCAAGCATCCGCAACTACAAAAAGGAGTATTAAGGTAAACCTAACCACAACCTTAAACATATGGGTCCATATCAACCCATAACGAAGCAACACATAAACTAGGGTTTAAGCTTCTGTCACTCTTGCAACCCATCATCTACTTACTACTTCCCCATGCCTTCTTCTAGGCCCAATAATGGTGAAGTGTCATGTAGTCGACGTTCACATAACACCACTAAAGGAAAGACAACATACATCTCATCAAAATATCGAACGAATACCAAATTCACATGACTACTAATAGCAAGACTTCACCCATGTCCTCAGGAACAAACGTAACTACTCACAAAGCATATTCATGTTCATAATCAGAGGGGTAATAATATGCATAAAGGATGTGAACATATGATCTTCCACCAAGTAAACCAATTAGCATCAACTACAAGAAGTAATCAACACTACTAGCAACCCATAGGTACCAATTTGTGGTTTTGATACAAGATTGGATACAAGAGATGAACTAGGGTTTTGGGAGGAGATGGTACTGGTGAAGATGTTGATGGAGATTGACCCCCTCCCAATGAGAGGATCGTTGGTGATGACGTTGGTGATGATTTCCCCCTCCCGGAGGGAAGTGTCCCCGGCAGAACAGCTCCGCTAGAGCCCTAGATTGATTCCGCCACGGTTCCGCCTCGTGGCGGTGGAGTTTCGTCCCGTGAGCTTGCCCACAATTTTTTCCAGGGTAAAAGTGATGATATAGCAAAAGATGGACGCCGGAGGCCCACCAGGGGGGCCAGGAGATAAGGGGCCGCGCCATATAGGGGGGCGCGCCCCCTGTCTCCTGGATAGGGTGTGAGCCCCCTGGCCTATTTATTTTGCTCATAAATTCTTTTTAAATCCAAAAAGTTGTTTCGTGGAGTTTTAGGACTTTTGGAGTTGTGAAGAATAGGTTTCCAACGTTTGCTCCTTTTCTAGCCAGAATTCCAGCTACCGGCATTCCCCCTCTTCATGGTAAACCTTGTAAAATAAGAGAGAATAGCCATAAGTAGTGAGATATAATGTGTAATAACAGCTGATAATGCAATAAATATTGATATAAAAGCATGATGCAAAATGGACGTATCACGCACCACTCCAAACAAGTCAACCGGTTTCACTCCCTTCTTCCTTGTGTATGGTGCCGAGGCCGTCATCCCAACCGGCATCAAGTTTGACTCACCTCGCGTCACCATGTACACGGAGGCGGAGGCAAAGGAAGCACGAGAAGACAGTATTGATCTGCTAGAAGAAGGCGGGCTGTTGGCACTCAGCCGGTCCGCCATCTACCAGCAGAGCCTGTGCCACTGCCACAGTCGGAAGGTAAAACCAAGATCCTTCCAAGAGGGAGACCTTGTGCTCTGGCTGATCCAGTGAACAGCCTGTCAACACAAGCTCTCGATCAAGACAAGCAGTGTGTCGGCATCTAAGCCCTCTCTCGATGCAAGCCGTAGCTCATAGAGCAGTTGTCCGGCTGGCAAGAGTCAAAGGCAGGAAACGGTGCCCACATGAAAAATGGCTTAGGACCAACGCACTTACATAACATGATCCGGCTTCCCGCCTCACAGACCGGCTGCTGAGCAGCCGGCCGTCCGGCTTCTCACTTACCTTGCTGCGTCCTAAAAATCCGAAGTACTTGTCCTCCCAAAATGGTAAGCACTTTCCCAGCCACAGTCCGTAGAGCGGCTGTCCGCATGGCAAGGCGACAGCCAAGGGAGCGCGGCAAAGGAAAAAGCCGAAAAGGACCCAAAAGCAAGCAAAGTCAGAATGAAGCACGAGCATAGAACATGCAAAATAATATTTACATAAACCAAGGCTTTCAAAGCCGGAATTCAACATAGTTTGGATACACCCCCAGTGGGTGGAACTGTGCGAATCTAACAAGTGTTGTTCAAAAGACTTCTAGACAAGAAAAATTAAAGATAAGCTTGGCCGCCTAGGCCAAGGGCGCAACAGGCGACTCCGGCAGGTTGGCGGAGTCGGCAGCGCCAGCTAGTGGAGTGGCTGGCTGGCGAGTCTCGGCTTGGTCGTCCCTGGCAGCAGTCGGCGTGCTCGCACGCGGCTCGTTGCAGGAGGCGCGATCGAGTTGAGGCTGGCCGTCCGCTCCATCGTCCGGTGCAGCGTCTTCCCTGTCCCCGTCCTCCTCGTCCTCGCCCTCGTCGCTGGAGTCGATCTCCTCTGCCGAGTCCTCGCCGTCCTCTGGGTTCAGCCCAAATAGGTCGATCGACACCTCAACACCGTCCTCGTTCAGCTCGGGGATGAAGATGCTAGTATCAATGTAGTCCATGATCGACGCGGCGAGATGAATAAGAGCGGGCCTCACCACCACCAACTCCTCGTTGGCCTCCTGCCGGAACATGGCCAACTGGGCTAGATCTAGCCTAGGGTACCATTCCCTGACAAACTCCAAGGCCCACCTGGCGCCTGCCTGGGCTGAAGAGGCCTTCCACGCCTCAAAGCGGCCGACTGCAACTTCCAGCCAGTCGACAGTCCGACTGGGGGTGCGGAGTGCTTGGACGTCGGGCCAGAGGGCGGAAATCACCTGGGCTCCGATACGCTCCAGCCGGCGGAGCATCCGGTGAGCCGGCTGGTGACAAGCCTGGATGGCCAGGAGCTGCTCGTCGAGCGTCCGACGGGCGTTCGGCGCAATCTCCGCACCAGCCTGCCTTCACACTTCGCGGCTGGCGGCAACGACATAGCCAGGGAAGTACTATGCATAGAGAAAGTAAGAAGGAACACGAAGTCAGAAGCCAGACCATATAAAAGGCGATAGAATAAGGAAAGAAGAGGAAAGCAACTCACCATCCACCATGTCTTCAATCCAGCCATAGCCGTCATTCAGCGCCCTCTCTGATTCGGCCCAGTTTGTTGCCTGGGTCTTGTACTCGGCCTGGAGGGCGATCTCGCTGTCCTTCACCACCTGGAGGGCCGCCTTGTGAAGCTCCTCCTGGCCAGCCAGCTTCTTGGCCAGGCAGTCGCGCTCCTGGGCCACCTTGCTGCACTCCTCCTCCTTGGCATGAAGCACGGTCTAGGCCTCACCCAGCTGTTGCTGCAAGGCGGTGTTGGCTTCTGAAAGGAAAACAAATAAGAATGATCAGTAAGCAAGAAAGAAAACAAGAAGTTGCAAGAGCAGTCGGCCCGAATCTCGGGGACTACACCCAGTGGATGCGCTGACGCGCCCCCATGAGAGAAAGAAGGCGGAATAGTTACTCCGGCTTTCGGACAAGTCGGCGGTCCGCAAGCCCAGCTCCCGGACATGGGAGTTGAAGGCGGTCGCGCGGAGATTATGATAATCCAACAATAAGGACAATAGACAAGACAGAGCAAGTCAGCACCTGAGCCTACTTAAAAGTTCTAGGCCGCCTGCTCAGCAGCCGGCCTGGAACTCGGGGACTACACCCAGTGGGTGCGCTGACACGTCCCCACGGGAGAATACAAGAATACTAAACAAGAAGTAAGAATCATACCCGGATGGCCGTTCGCGTCGCGAGGAACTCCTGGTTATTGTTATGGAGGGCGGTGGCCTAGGCCTGGAGCCGAGCCCGAACGTCTTGTGCTGCCGCGTTCAGCACGGCCGTCCCGCCCCCGGCGTCCACTCTGGCGAGCTGATGCTGGCGGCCTCCAGCTCCAGGGCCGATGAACTTGCGCCACTGACCTCCTGCGGCTGTGGCGTCGAGGCCGCCTTCTCCGCGTGCCAGCGTGCCGGAGAGCAGATCGCGGGGTCCGCCTCTGTCGTCGGTCCGCCGCCAGCAGGCGGTGCCGGTGGTGCGTTGAGCTGGCCGCCTTTGTCCTCGATGATCGGCGATGATGGAGGAACGTCCGCCCCCAGGGAGATGCCATCACCCCCTCCCTCTCCATGGCCGGTTGGTCGTCGCCGGCTCCTTCAGGCGGCACCATCGAGTCTTCGGGTGCGGGTGGCACGGTGCTGAGGGGAATGACGAGTCGTGGGGGTTGGCCACGTGCGCCCTCTTCTGCGTGCGCCTTGGCCGCGGCGTCCTCCTGGGCCTTGGTGATGGCGTCGGCTTGTGCCTTCGCAGCCTCGCCCGCCTCCTCCTATGCCGCCTTGGCTGCCGCCGCCTTCTTCCGCTCCGCCTCCTGCTCCTCGCGCGCCTCCTGCGCGTTCCTCTCCGTCGCCGCCAGGAGCTCGGTGCGGGTCCACGCGGCGGGTGTTGGCGGAGCCCTTAGCCATCCCAACCACGGAGGAGGCGCCCGACCGCTCAAGAGAGAGCGGGGCCCTGATCAAGCATGCAGAAGAAAATTCAGAAGGGCGTTTGTAGGAAAGCAGAAGAAAAGTTGCGATAAGGAATAAACACTTACACAGACACCGCTGGGGGCTCCTTCACGACCTTCTGAAAGCGGTTCGCCTTTGTGGTTGCCTCCTCCCGCTTGGTCGCCGTTGCCGAGCCCCTGGGCTTCTTCGCCCGGCTTCCATACCTCGATAGCGTGGCCCAGTGTTTCTGTGCGCCGCCTGGGGCAACATGCGTGGCTGATGAGCTCACGCCTACTCTGTTGGTGGCCGGATGACGGCGCGGTGCGTTCTCTTCATCGCTGTCATCCGGCCAGTCATCGAGGCCGCCTCCACCTCCGGAGCCGCCTGCTCCACCGCCACCGCCCGTGGCGTCGTCGTCTTCCAGGGCGGCCGCACCCAAGTCGGGGTCGTCCACATCACTCTCCGCTCAGTCGGGGAGATACTCGTGGGCCTGCCCCACGGCACCGGCTGCCGAATGGATGGTGGATTACTGCTTCATGGCCGACTGGTCAGATGGCAGATGAGAACCCAACAACTAAAGAGAAAAGAGAAGGAATGAAGACTTACCGCAGGCAGCGGATGCGCGCGTGAGTACTGTTCCTTGCCGAACTGCCAGTCCTCCGCCGGGAGCTGGCAGTTCGAAATGTGGTTCACCAGGTGATCCACCTCCGCGTGTGGCATCTCCTTGGTGCTCATTCGGAACGGGTCTCGGTTCCCGCTCATCTGGCAAATCATGTGCGGCTGGCCTTGAAGGGGGAGCACCCGGCGCGCCATGAAAGCGGTCAGCAGGTCCACCCCCTGTGAGGCCTTCCATCCTCGTCATCACCTTGAGCCGCTCGACGGCCGTGATGGAGACGGCTCACAGCGTCTTGGGCCGGTACGACCAGTTGGCGCGAGATCCAGTCGGCGGGCCGGCAGGCTGACGAAGTCAGCCTCCGGGTGGATGTTCTTGACGTAGAAGTACGACCGTTGCCATAGTTTTACCGACTGTGTCAACGTGATGACCAGGAAGGGGTTGTCGGCTGCTGGCCTGCGCACCATGACGAAGGTGCTGCACTACGCTGCTACCCCCTTGGTGACGGTGATGAGCTTCGTGTAGAAGAACTCGACCCAGAGCTCAAGGGTAGGGAGGATGTTGAGGAAGCCTTCACAGAGGGTGATGAAGGCGGACAGTAGCACCACGGTGATTGGCGTGAGGTTGTGCGGCTGGAGGCCATAGAACTGGAGGAAGGAGCGCAGAAAGCCGCTTGCCGAGAGGCCGAAGCCGCGCAAGCATCGCGACATGAAGATGACGCGCTTGCCTTCCTCCAGCGTCGGTGAGATCTCCCTTTTGGGCGCCAGGCAAACCTTCACGTAATGCGCGCCAGGCAATCGTCGTGTCCGGCGGAGGAAGTTGATATGGTCCTCATGGACATTGGAGCCGTCCCACGCTCTGGAGCACGCCATGAGCGCGTGAAGCTAGACGGAGGGGCAGTGCGACAACGAGTGCGCGGACCTGCGGTAGAGCAGCAACGCAGCGGGGTGGCCGGACGCACGGTGCTGTGGCCAATAGTAGCAGTAGAGGGGGAAAGGAGGAAGAAGAGAATGGCGACGGAGGAGGTGGGCGCGCGTGTGTTTGCCGCTCCCCTTCTCCCCCTACTTATAGCCCTGGGTGGTGAAGCCGAGGGGGCGGGGCATGGGGGTCGTGGGATTAAGTGCGCCCACTCTCCCATGACCTCGCGTTTATCGTGCCATAACGGTGTGCATTAAATCGTGCGCGGAACGCCAACCGTCCGCCTCGGCCATAGTGGATCTATGAATGGGCCGAGGCACGGTAGTGGCGGGCCCCAGCCTGCGGTGATGTCCCGTCATGCGCGTGGGCTGGCAGGCTGGTCTAGCCGGCTGCCGCGTGGCACGCGGGCAACAGGAGGCCGGCTCGACGCCCAGCACACGCGCCACCTAGCTCCTGCCTTCATGTTTCGAAATCATCAAGATGGCATGTCTGGTCGTGGCCGACTCCTAGCTGTCGGCTCTTTAGATAGGAAGCTGTCGATGCCTCTCTCCTTTTCAGCCACGATGCCCCGCTAGCTTCGGGGACTACTATCGGAGTAAATGACCACGGGTAGCCTTATCTGCTCCCCATGGCATTTCAAAACATCGGGGCCGGCTGTGCCCCTCAAACATCCAAGACAAAAGGCCGCCTTCTCATGGCCGGCCGGTCCAAGCAGCCGGCTGCAAGAAGGTGGCTAGGCCAAATGAGCGGTCCCAAAGTGGGCCGACTCCTAGAACGCGACCACCAAAGTGGCCGACTCCTAGCAGGCGGCCCACCCATACACCTTCAAAGTTTGCACCCACATAACCGTGACGGGACGGGGCGTGGCTACAGTGCAGCCTGCTGACACGTCTCCAACGTATCTATAATTTTTTATTGTTCCATGCTATTAAATTACCCGTTTTGGATGTTTATGGGCTTTACCTTACACTTTATATCATTTTTGGAACTAACCTACTAACCGGAGGCCCAACCCGAATTGCTGTTTTTTTGCCTATTTCAGTGTTTCGAAGAAAAGGAATATCAAACGGAGTTCGAACAGAATGAAACCTTCCGGAGAGATCTTTTTGGAACAAATGCCAACTAGGAGACTTGGAGTGGACGTCAAGCAACAAACGAGGCGGCCACGAGGGTGCCCGGCGCGCCCCCTGGGGGTGGGCGCACCCCCCACCCTTGTGGGCCCCTCGTTGCTCCACCGACATACTTCCATCACCTATATATACTCTCGTACCCTGAAAACATCCAGGAGCACCACAAAAACCTAATTCCACCGCCGCAACCTTCTGTATCCGCGAGATCCCACCTTGGAGCCTTCGCCGGCGCTCTGTCGGAGGGGCAATCGACCATAGAGGGCCTCTACATCATCTTCAAGGCCTCTCTGATGAGTTGTGAGTAGTTTACCACAGAACTTCGGGTCCATAGTTATTATCTAGATGGCTTCTTCTCTCTCTTTGAGTCTCAATACAAAGTTCTCCTTGATCTTCTTGGAGATATATTCGATGTAACTCTTTTTGTGGTGTGTTTGTCGAGATCCGATGAATTGTGGGTTTATGATCAAGTTTATCTATGAGAAATGTTTGAATCTCCTCTGAATTCTTTTATGTATGATTGTTTATCTTTGCAAGTCTCTTCGAATTATCAGTTTGGTTTGGCCTACTACATTGATCTTTCTTGCAATGGGAGAAGTGCTTAGCTTTGGGTTCAATCTTGCGGTGTCCGTTCCCAGTGACAGCAGGGGTAGCAAGGCACGTATTGTATTGCTGTCATCGAGGATAAAAAAGATGGGGTTTATATCATATTGCTTGAGTTTATCCCTCTACATCATGTCATCTTTCTTAATGCGTTACTCTATTCTTCATGAACTTAATACTCTAGATGCAGGCAGGAGTCGGTCGATGTGTGGAGTAATAGTAGTAGTTGCAGGCAGGAGTCGGTCTACTTGTCACGGACGTGATGCCTATATACATGATCATGCCTAGATATTCTCATAACTATGCACTTTTCTATCAATAGCTCGAGAGTAATTTGTTCACCCACGGTAATACTTATGCTATCTTGAGAGAAGCCACTAGTGAACCCATTTCACCCTGGTCTATCTTTTATTATATAAGGTTTCCATCTACTTTTATTTGCATCTTTTGCTTCCCAATCTATATCATAAAAATACCAAAAATATTTATCTTAGCTTATTATCTCTATCAGATCTCACTTTTGCAAGTTACCTTGAAGGGATTGACAACCCCTTTATCGTGTTGGTTGCGAGATTCTAGTTTGTTTGTGTAGGTGCGTGGGACTTTTGTGGAGCCTCCTACTGGATTGATACCTTGGTTCTCAAAAACTGAGGGAAATACTTACGCTACTTTACTGCATCACCCTTTTCTATTCAAGGGAAAAGCAACGCAGTGCTCAAGAGGTAGCAAGAAGGATTTCTGGCGCTGTTTCCGGGGAGGTCTTCGCTCAAGTCAAGAGTTAACAAGTACCCATCACAAACTCATCTCACTCGCATTACAGTATTTGCCATTTGCCTCTCGTTTTCCTCCCCCACTTCACCCTTGACGTTTTATTCGCCCTCTCTTTCCCAATCTCCTCTCTCTTTCGCTTGCCTCTTTGTTTGCTTGTGTGTTGGATTGTTTGTCACGATGGTGCAAGATAATACCAAATTATGTGACTTTTCCAATACAAATAATAATGATTTCCTTAGCACTCCGATTGCTCCTCTTAATGATGTTGAATCTTGTGAAATCAATGATGCTTTGTTGAATCTTGTTATGAAAGATCAATTCTCTGGCCTTCCTAGTGAAGGTGCCGCTACTCATCTAACCAACTTTGTTGATTTGTGTGATATGCAAAAGAAGAAAGATACGGATAATGATATTGTTAAATTGAAGTTATTTTCGTTTTCACTTAGAGATCGCGCTAAAACTTGGTTTTCGTATTTGCCTAAGAATAGTATTGATTCATGGAATAAGTGCAAAGATGCTTTTATCTCTAAATATTTTCCACCCGCTAAGATCATCTCTCTTAGGAACGATATTATGAATTTTAAACAACTTGATCATGAGCATGTTGCCCAATCTTTGGAAAGAATGAAATTAATGATTCGCAATTTCCCTATTCATGGTTTGAACTTATGGACGATCATACAAATTTTTTATGCCGGATTGAATTTTGCTTGTAGAAATCTTTTAGATTCGGTCGCGGGAGGCACTTTTATGGAAATCACCTTAGGAGAAGCTACTAAACTCCTTGATAACATTATGGCTAATTATTCTCAGTGGCACACTGAAAGATCTACTAGTAAAAAGGTGCATGCTATAGAAGAAATTAATGTTTTGAGTGGAAAGATGGATGAACCTATGAAATTGTTTGCTACTAAGAGTGCTCCTATTGATCCTAATGATATGACTTTGTCCACTTTGATTGAGAATAATAACGAATCTATGGATGTGAATTTTGTTGGTAGGAATAATTTTGGTAACAATGCTTATAGAGGAAACTTTAATCCTAGACCGTTTGCTAGTAATTCCTCTAATAATTATGGTAATTCCTACAACAACTCTTTTGGAAATTTTAATAAGATGCCCTCTGATTTTGAGAATAGCGTTAAAGAATTTATGATCTCTCAAAAGAATTTTAATGCTTTGCTTGAAAAAAAATTGCTTAAAGTTGATGAATTGGCTAGGAACGTTGATAGACTTTTGCTTGATGTTGATTCTTTGAAACTTAGATCTATTCCACCTAAGCATGATAACAATGAGTCTCTCAAAGCCATGAGAATTTCCATTGATGAGTGCAAAGAAAGAACCGCTAGGTTGCGTGCTAAGAAAGATTGCTTTGTAAAAGCGTGTTCTTATAGTCTCCATGAAAATAATGATGAAGATCTAAAAGTTATTGATGTGTCCCCTATTAAATCTTTGTTTTGCAATATGAATCTTGATAATGATGGGACTGGAGATGAATCAACTTTAGTTAAAAGGCGTCCCAATAATTCGGAGTTTTTAGATCTTGATGCTAAATTTGGTAAAAGTGGGATTGGAGAGGTCAAGACTTTACATAGTATTGAACCCACTATTATGGATTTCAAGGAATTTAATTATGATAGTTGTTCTTTAATAGATTGTATTTCCTAGTTGCAATCCGTGTTGAATTCTCCTCATTCTTATAGTCAAAATAAATCTTTTACCAAACATATTGTTGATGCCTTGATGCAATGTTATGAGGAAAAACTTGAGTTGGAAGTTTTTATACCTAGAAAACTTTATGATGAGTGGGAACCTACTATAAAGATTAAAATTAAAGATCATGAGTGCTATGCTTTGTGTGATTTGGGTGCTAGTTTTTCCACGATTCCGAAAACTTTATGTGATGTGCTAGGTTTCCATGATTTTGATGATTGCTCTTTAAAGTTTCACCTTGCGGATTCCACCATTAAGAAACCTATGGGAAGGATCAATGATATTCTTATTTTTTCAAATAGGAATTATGTGCCCGTAGATTTTATCGTTCTTGATATAGATTGCAATCTTTCATGTCCTATTATTCTTGGTAGACCTTTCCTTAGAACAATTGGTGCAATTATTGATATGAAGGAAGGGAATATTAGATTCCAATTTCCATTGAGGAAAGGCATGGAAAACTTTCCAAAAAGAAAGTTAAATTACCTTATGAATCTATCATGAGAGCTACTTCTGAATGGAATGCCAAAGATGCCACTACTTAGATCTATTCTCGCTTTTATGCCTAGCTAGGGGCGTTAAACCATAGCGCTAGTTGGGAGGCAACCCAATTTTATTTTTATTTCTTGCTTTTTGCTTATGTTTATTAATAAATATTTCACCTAGATTCTGCTTAGCTGTGTTTTCATGTTTTAATTAGTGTTTTTTGCCAAGTAGAACCTATAGGATAACCTACAGTGATAGTTAATTTGATTCTGCTGAAAAACAGAAACTTTTGCACGCACAAAAATAATTTTAGTAAATCACAGAAACGTGCTTTTGCGTTTATTCTTTTTGATTTAGATAAATAAACAAATTGCCCAGGACTTACTATTTTGTTAGGATTTTTAGAGTTGCAGAAGTATTCGTAAGTTACAGATTGCTACAGACTGTTCTGTTTTTGACAGATTCTGTTTTTCGTGTGTTGTTTGCTTATTTTCGTGCATCTATGGCTAGTATCGGGGGGTATGAACCATAGAGAAGTTGGAATACAGTAGGTTTAACACCAATATAAATAAATAATGAGTTCATTACAGTACCTTATGTGGTGGCTTTTCTTTCTTGCACTCACGGAGCTTATAAGATTTCCTGTTGAGTTTTGTGTTGTGAAGTTTTCAAGATTTGGGAAAAGATTTGATGGACTATGGAATAAGGAGTGGAAAGAGCCTAAGCTTGGGGATGCCCATGGAACCCCAAGATATTCAAGGATAACCAAAAGCCTAAGCTTGGGGATGCCCCGGAAGGCATCCCCTCTTTCGTCTTCGTCTATTGGTAACTCTACTTGGAGCTATACTTTTATTCGCCACATGATATGTGTTTTGCTTGGAGCATCTTGTATGATATGAGTCTTTGCTTTTTAGATTACCACAATCATCCTTGATGTACACACCTTTTGGGAGAAACCCACATGATTTGGAATTTATTAGAATACTCTATGTGCTTCACTTATATCTTTTGAGCTAGATAATATTTGCTCTAGTACTTCACTTATATCTTTTAGAGCACGGCGGTGGCTTTATTTTGTAGAAATTATTGATCTCTCATACTTCACTTATATTATTTTGAGAGTCTTTTAGAACAGCTTGGTATTTTCTATGGTTATAAAATTGGTCCTAGAATGATGGGCATCCAAGTTGGGTATAATAAAAACTATCATAGGAAGTGAATTGGATGCTATGATCAATTTGATGCTTTATAATTCTTTTGAGATATAGAGGTGGTGATATTAGAGTCATGCTAGTTGGGTAATTATGAATTTAAAGAATACTTGTGTTGAAGTTGGCAAGTCCCGTAGTATGCACGTATGGTAACCGTTGTGTAACAATTTTTAAACATGAGGTGTTTTTAGATTGTCATATGATTGTATATTTTTGTCCTTTTGGTCTCCAATTTGATTTGTTGTAGCAGATGCAAATGCGCTGGCCTTCATAATTCCAGGACATGGAAATATACAAGTCAATGGGTGGTGGTTTATCACTAATTCAAGTGATGGTGGGCATTTGATGCTCATTCGCACGTACCAAATTGATCAAACCATTTCATCAAACCACATGCAGTACAATGCTTGGGCCGTTCACGATTGTGATTTCATGGCTGCTTCGTGTTCGAGAAAGATCCTAGCTCCGTTGGACCAGGCGTATTCAACTGGAGGTGGGTATACAACTTCGACAACCACTCCATATTCCTCGGGATCAGTTATCCGATCATCCTACCAATCATCAAACATATCATCGGTGATGATTACCGTGCTATGCAACTTCCATTCACCAGTGGGAATAGTGTTTACACATTGTACCATGGGTTTCATGAATCACCATATACAGAGATTCGTCGACATAACTTGTTGCCAGATGATCTTAAGTGTGTGAAAGGCATCAAGCTTACAAGTGATGAATGGCATTTGCAAACCTAACATGCGGCAATGTGCTTCATGCCAACAACAAATATGCACAACTTGATTCGTAGTGATATCTAGACTGAGCCATGTATCCTGCTGCTGTAGCATGACCCTCTTTTGTTGGATATTATGTACTATAGTTAGTTTGAAGGATAGATATCTTTCTGGGATCAAGTGCATCCTAACTCACCTGCGTAGTACTGTTAATGATGATGGAGATGATGTGCAGAAGCCATATCTATCAGTTAGGCTTCAAGTTCATACTTGTTGGTGAAAGTGTTCTCCAATGGGAATTATATTTTGTATTACTCATGTAGCCTACAAAGTCTGTCGCACATCCTTGTAACTTTGTACTCCATTTCTAAATTTGTAGTACTAGTAGTCCTCCATACCGTATATTCCGCTACTCGTACTACTACCTCCCTCCTGGTTTATTGGTCCACTTCATAATTTGTGTCAAATTTTGACCATAAATTTAACTAACTAAATATTAATGCGTGTAAAAAAAAATTATATCATTGGATTCGTATTTGAACATACTTTCCAATGGTATAAATTTTGGTGACATGCATTGACATTCTGTTAGTTAATCCTATGGTTAAAATGTGACACTAACTACGACTAGTAGGTAGTACAGTAGTACTAGTATACGTCGGTCAAATTATTCATCATGTCCTCACATTGAATTGACGTGACAACACGTTGCGTGTGAGGTGACATAAGAGTCCCGGCGGCGTGTTAGGTTCACCAAACTGAGCCTCACCCCTCTCGTATTACAACAACACTCTCCCATTCTCTACAAAATCACTCTCCCATCTCACTCGGTCTCCCCGCCTCCTAGCGGCCACCTTTCTCTGATCTAGTTGGTATGATGAGCGATGAGCTACTGGAGCTTCTATACTTCATTGCAAGTAGTTAAAAGTAAGACGCTGAAATTTTTTATCTCAACAAGGATGTTCTTCAAGCTAGCCAGATGAAGAAAAGGAACCAGTGAGGCCGCTCCTGTGAGTATTCGTCTCATCGCGCTGTATGATGATTTTGATCTTTATGGGGGTTTTCAAGTCTTTAGAGTATGCATGTAGTAATGAAGCCGAGACCCCAGTTTGTTCGGGTATTGTGGACTTCAGATTAGGAGTAGCACTTATCTATTGAAATCTTTCATCATTTACTTAAACAGTTGATTGATCATACATTGAGTACCATTTAACTGGAATTAACCGATGCAAATCCAAGAAGGATTGGTCGGTGCTACCCGCTAGCGTCAAATTCGATCCCATAGATCAGGAGTTGATCGAGCACCTTGAGGCCAAGTGAGTGCTGATAGCGCGAGATCTCACCCTCTCATCGATTTGTTCATATCGACCATCGACAACGAGCATGGCATATGCTACACCCATCCTGAGAAACTTCCAAGTGAAACACCGATCGGCCGTCTACTTGCACAAATATATTCATTTGTTTATACCTCTATTTTTCTTTTTTGACGCAGACCTAGTGAAGCAATTACAATTTGACAGTTAATAAAAAGTAAAGCAAGTGACTGCAACATGCCAAAGATGTTATGAAAATGCCAACTACGTAACCTAAAACTTGTATTCGTGAATACTGCAGGTATCGCACTGAGTGGCCTACTCAAGCAATTCTTCCAGCGCAACTCCAGAGCGTTCAAAAGGGGCACACGGACGCGTCGCAAGATACAGTCGGAGTGCGACATGCACGCGATGTGGCACAAGACCGGCAATACCTTGCCAGTGATGGTCAACGGCCGGCAGATGGGCAGAAAAAAGGTTCTGGTGTTGCACAGCAATAAGATCTTCGACTAGAAGATGAACAACTAGGTGATGCACCAGTACCACCTCGGGGACCTAGAGTAAGAGAAGGAGCGGGAGCTGGTCGTCTACAAGATTTTCTACCAGATGAACACCAGGGCCAGGACTAAAAAGATTATAAATTAGTTCTATATTGGTACTTGTTCTACCTAGTCGTCTGCAAGTTGGTATTGTTGTTAAGTATCTTTCGGTAAGAACTTGGCATTTGCTTCCAACCATCATGTCGAGGGTTGACGTGGATATAAAGCTGAATCATTTGTTTACAAATGAATTTTCAGGTACCTGATTTTTTTGGTGGGTAGCATAAGCACCTGTCGTTCAAATTCCCAGTTCTCCAATTTTTTTACATCTTCGAGTATGCACGGGATCCATCCAGTCTCACATGCTGATAGTTGGATGCATCACATCGGGACTGTGCTACGACAGAGAGAGGAGCGATGGATTTGGGCCTTGCAGAATAGTTAAGTGTCATGACATCGATCGCGTGAAGCGCCTCCCATGGACTCAAAAAAGGCCTAGTCGATCATTACTAGTTGAAATATGTAAAATATTCCATAATAAAAATAAATATGTAAAATGCAATGAATTTGGTCCGCTTTCACTGGAAATCATCCGATTTGCATGAAATTTGTCCGTGCAACCACAAGACGGTTGTCCATATAGAGCCTAACTGTATAGAAACAGCAGGCCCATGGCCGTACGCAAGAAAGTGCATGCATTTATTATCACGATGGAAAAATAATGCTGACGTCTGAGATGGTGAAACCAATGAAATTTTCAACGTACTCAATAAACGAGAGAATTCCACAAGTACAAATTGATAACTGGGATCCAGCAGGTATATTGTCGTGGTATTCTCACGGGGGGTGTTTCAAGATGACATATGCCAGAAGGGCTTAGTGTGAGGGTAAGACTGCTGCTGATAGGACCGGTAGCGGGTATGCAAGTAGCACGCGGTGGTTTACCCAGCTTTGGAGCTCTTCGGAGAGATAATACTCCTACTGCTGCATGTCTGAGTGTATCTGATATATTTAGTACAGAGTTGCTCCTGGAGCTGTATCTGGAAATAGTGCCAGAGGCATCTGGTTTCGTATATGCATGTATGTGGTATGGTGGCCGTTGCTCTTGGCCGAATGGGTGTGCCTGGGCATGTATGCATGCGTGTGAGCATGTGTCTCCCTGGATGGATGGAGGCTTGCTAGCTAGCTTATATAGTGTGGAGTGGGCATGGGACATGGCGTTGGTTGTAAGCTACCTTGGGTAGCTTACAAGCCAAGCCATGTATGGGGCATGGTGCCTGTCATGCTTGTCCCCCGGGCACTTTATAGAATAGTGCCAAGGGGACAGGTACACTGTAGATGATGGCATCGAGGTACAACCGTCTCATCCACGGTATGGCCGCCACGTCGGGGTCTTGTCGGCGTCGCTTCGGGCTGCAGTCGGCAGCCGGCTGATTGGAGCAGTCGGCAGCCGGCAGCCGGCCGGACAGAGAAGTCGGACGGGGAGCCGACAGGAGCAGCCAGGCAGTCGGACTGAGGGGCTTTGCTAGCCCCGATGTCTTGAAATATCGTCTTGCCATCTTCGGGGTACCCATGGTCAATTACTCCGACATATATTGTTTTTTTAGGTCGAGCAACTATCAACTGGGTTGTAGACTACCCAGTCTTGGTTTTGTTTTAACAGGCCTAGCCCATGACAACAATGGGGCACAAAGATCTACCATGTATCAACTGGCCTCTGGGCCGCCAGCCTTAGTTATATTTTCTCTTAGAACATCCGCAGGCAGTTTTATTACTGAAGAAAACAAACAACCCAGTTCTATTTTCCTCTAAAAACGCCATGTCCTACTTCCATTTTCTGATCTCTACCTATAGCTTGTCTAGCTCATATACATATATTACTATATTGAAAATACGGAAAGTTCCCTTTTCATCTTTACATCCTTATTTTTGTTGTTGTTTTCCCTCCCAGCGCTGTTTTTTACCACTAGTTTTCCCTAAAACCAACTCAATTACCAACTTCTTATTAGCTTACAAAAATAAAACAATATTTTATTTGGCAGATCAATAAGTTCTTAAAAAATTATCATTTTTGGAGTAAAACAGTTCAGATTCCACCGAAATATGCAAAATTAGGGTGATCTTTGAGACCGTGGTCCTCGCCAAAAAATTGGTTGTAACAAATTCCTTAAGAATTAGCAAATGGGTTGTAAATTATTAAAAAAATAGCACATGGGCTCTATGTTGTCTGCCACAGATTTGGAGGCCGACTTGTGGGCCTACTAACTTGACGCAGACACAGGGCTTTGTCAACGTAGTCAATATAAACAATTCTACCTATAGTGACCGTACGATGTTAATCCAACAGCTGTATTGCTTATTCAACCTCTTGTCTTTTTGCTCTAGCCGCCCAAACCATCGCCAGCCGTACTGCCTGCTCATGCCTCCCATGGCCGGCTGTGCTGCCGCGCAGGCCTAACCGCCCCACACTACTCCCATCACTGGCCTGGCCATCCCTCTACACCCACAGTTCCTGTTATTCTCCGGTGACGACAACCGAACTAGTAAACCCTCGTACTCCCCTCCGTGTGGGAAACAACTGTCATGTCTTCTTCGGCACTGGGTCGTTCCCTTTCTAGGCCTCGCCGTTGTCCATCGCCCTGGTGCTCTGGCGCGATGTGGTCAACATGGTCAATGAATGACATCCATCGGAAGAGGAATGTACGTGAAGAGGCTGACAGCTGGTTCCACGGCCACACGCAAGGAAGTGCCTCGTTATTACACACAAAATAATGATTCCTCCACCAGACAGCGGGGACCCACCGGAAGGGCCTCTGTATTTCGTGAAAAAAGTTCCTCCCGCTGACAGCTCAGACCCACTAGCAATATCTTTGCGTGCAAGTGCCTCCTTATTACGCACAAAAAATGAATACTCCCCTGCTAGCTGGGACCCACCAAATTTGGAGGCTGACTTGTGGTCCTGTGATGTCTACTACACAACCTTCTTCTTGTAGAAGTTGTTGGGCCTCCAAGTGCAGAGGTTTGTAGGACAGTAGCAAATTTCCCTCAGGTGGATGACCTAAGGTTTATCAATCCGTGGGAGGTGTAGGATGAAGATGGTCTCTCTCAAACAACCCTGCAACCAAATAACAAAGAGTCTCTTATGTCCCCAACACACCCAATACAATGGTAAATTGTATAGGTGCACTAGTTCGGTGAAGATATGGTGATACAAGTGCAATATGGATGGTAGATATAGGTTTTTGTAATCTGAAAAATATAAAAACAGCAAGGTAACTAATGATAAAAGTGAGCACAAACGGTATTGCAATGCTAGGAAACAAGGCCTAGGGTTCATACTTTCACTAGTGCAAGTTCTCTCAACAACGATAACATAATTAGATCATATAACAATCCCTCAACATGCAACAAAGAGTCACTCCAAAGTCACTAATAACAGAGAACAAATGAAGAGATTGTTGTAGGGTATGAAACCACCACAAAGTTATCCTTTCTAATCGATCTATTCAAGAGTCCGTAGTAAAATAACACAAAGCTATTCTTTCCGTTCGATCTATCCTATAGTTCGTACTAGAGTAACACTTTAAGACAGAAATCAACCAAAACCCTAATGTCACCTAGAACTCCAATGTCACCTCAAGTATCCGTGGGCATGATTATAGATATGCATCACACAATCTCAGATTCATCTATTCAACCAACACAAAGAACTTCAAAGAGTGCCCCAAAGTTTCTACCAGAGAGTCAAGAAAAAAATGTGTGCCAATCCCTATGCATAAGTGCACAAGGTCACTGAACCCGCAAGTTGATCACTAAAACATACATCAAGTAGATCACGTGAATATCCCATTGTCACCACAGATAAGCACATGCAAGACATACATCAAGTGTTCTCAAATCCTTAAAGACTCAATCCGATAAGAGAACTTCAAAGGGAAAATTCTATCCATTACAAGAGAGTAGAGGGGGAGAAACATCATAAGGTCCAACTATAATAGCAAAGCTTGCGATACATCAAGATCGTGCCATATCAAAAACACGAGAGACAGAGAGAGAGATAGAGATCAAACACATAGCTACTGGTACATACCCTCAGCCCCGAGGGTGAACTACTCCCTCCTCGTCATGGAGAGCGCCGGGATGATGAAGATGGCCACCGGTGATGGATCCCTCCTCCGGTAGGGTCCCGGAATAGGGTCCCGATTGGTTTTTGGTGGCTACAGAGGCTTGCAGCGGCGGAACTCCCGATCCAGATTATGTTCTAGAGGTTTCTGTATTTATATGAATTTGTCGGTCTCACGTCAGGGGGGTCTCCGAGTCGTCCACGAGATAGGGGGACGCGCCTAGGGGGGGTGGGCACGTCCTGCACCCTCGTGGACGGCTCGGGACTCTTCTGGTCCAAATCTTTTACTCCGGGGGCTTCTTTTGGTCCATAAAAATTATCAAAAATTGGCACGTCAATTGGCCTCCGTTTGGTATTCCTTTTCTATAAAACTGAAAACATGGAAAAAACAGAAACTGGCACTGGGCTCTGGGTTAATAGGTTAGTCCCAAAAATCATATAAAACAACATATAAATGCATAAAATATCTAAGATGGATAATATAATAGCATGAATACTTCATAATTAAAGATACATTGGAGACGTATCAGCATCCCCAAGCTTAATTCCTGCTCGTCCTCGAGAAGGTAAATGATAAAAGAAATAACTTATGAAGTGTGAATGCTAGCAGGTGCACAAGTTTGATCAATGATAATTTCAGTCACCTTTTCTAGCATCATTATATGTTATAATAGTAGCTCATCTCATAAAACTTCTCATGATCAAGTAACAAGCTATTCAAATGTTAAAGCATAGACCATAAAATTTCTTGAAAACAAGCAAACTATGTTCTCAGTTATCAAACGATTGCAATTCATCTTATTTTCAGGAAGGGTCTATGTAAGAGCTTTGATTTAGCAAATCCCACATACTCAACTATCATATAGTCTTCCATGATTGCTACCACTCAAAGCATATTTTTAGAACAAATAGCATCCATCGAACACAGAGAAAGATGGGGGCTTAATGTTTCGCCTCCCAACTTATTTATCATATAGATAATTGTCAACAATAATAATTCATGATCAAATATATCTGAATGGCCATATATGCTTGGATCTTCCATCACATGATGGTTGACAACTAAAGAGTAGGTTGGAATGAGAAGGAATACTACTGACTCTTGCATAAAAGTAAAAGATAGGCCATTCGCAGGGGGAGCAGGGATTTGCAGAGGTGCCAGAGCTTGAAGCTTTAAAACGGAGATGAAAATAATTTGGAGAGGTATGCTTTCATTGTCAACATAACAACCAAGAGTTCCCAATATCTTCCATACTAGATACATTATAGGCAGTTCCCAAACAGAAATGTAAAGATTTTACTCCCCCTCCACCAACAATCACACTCCACGGCTTGTCCGAAACAATAGGTGCCGTCCAACTGTCAACAATCCTGGGGGAGTTTTGTTTAAATTATTTGCGATTTTTTTTGATCTTTTGATCATAGGACTGGGCATCCAAGTTACCAGCCATTTTATCGTGAATGATAAGCGGAGTCCACTCATTGTGAGAATAACCCACCTAGCATGGAAGATACTGACAGCCCCTAGTCGCTACATGAGCGATTCGGGCATACAAAACAGATTATTATTTGAAGGTTTAGAGTTTGGCACATGCAAATTTACTTGGAACTGCAGGTAAATACCGCATATAGCTGGTGGACACTCATGGAAGAAACTTCGTTCAAGGAATTTGCATGCACAAGCAGTATTCCCGCTTAGTACAAATATTTTGGCTAGCAAAGGATTCTAAATAGCAAGCACCACATGTTAGAGGATCCATAACGATATAACTTCTATACAAATATACCCAAGCATAACTCATTATGTTGTCTTCCTGGTCCAACTTCAACTAATTTTCTCAGGTTTGAAAATAATTAATGAGGCTCACAATCATAGAAGATGTCCAAGATAGTATATTTATATGTGAAATCTCTCTTCCTTCTATGTTCTTTCATGAATTGTTCAAGTGACCAATACTATGTTTGCCAACTTTCAATGAATTTACCACCTCTACTTCTTATATGTGAAGTCATTACTCCCCATGGGATAAGCATATGAAACATATATAACTTCAGATTTATGATATTCAAATCATTCAACCATTTACTCATAGGATATAAGTGAAGCACACAAGTAAATGACAAAACTACTCCAAAAAGATATAAGTGAAGATCAATGAGTAGTTAAATAATTATGTAGCTATGTGAAGACTCTCTAACATTTAAGAATTTCAGATCTTGGTATTTTATTCAAACAACAAGCAAAATAAAATAAAACAAAATGACGCTCCAAGCAAAACACATATCATGTGGTGAATAAAAATATAGCTCCAAGTAAAGTTACTGATGAATGAAGACGAAAGAGGGGATGCCATCCGGGGCATCCCCAAGCATAGGCTCTTGGTTGTCCTTGAATATTTCCTTGGGGTGCCTTGGGCATCCCCAAGCTTAGGATCTTGCCACTCCTTATTCCACAGTCCATCGAATCTTTACCCAAAACTTGAAAACTTCACAACACAAAACTCGACAGAAAACTCATAAGCTCCGTTAGTATAAGAAAATAAATCACCACTTTTGGTACTGTTGTGAACTCATTCTTAATTAATATTTGTGCAATATCTACTGTATTCCAACTTCTTTATGGTTCATACCCTCTGATACTACTCATAGATTCATCGAAATAAGCAAACAACACACAGAAAATAGAATTTGTCAAAAACAGAATGGTCTGTAGTAATCTGTAACTCTCGAATACTTCGGTAACTCCAAAAATAATACCAAATTAAGAAAAGCTGAGCAATTTGCGTACACATCCATAGCAAAAAGAATCAGATCAAAACCACGTTTCTGTGAATTATCAAAACTAATTTACTGGGCGCAAAAGTTTCTGATTTTCAGCAGGATCAACACAACTATCACCGTAAGCTTCCTAAAGGTCTTACTTGGCACTTTATTAAAACAAAAGCTATAAAACATGATTACGACAGTAGCAAAATCATGTGAACACACAAAAACAGTAAAGGTAAATATTGGGTTGTCTCCCAACAAGCACTTTTCTTTAATGCCTTTTAGCTAGGCATGATGATTTCAATGATGCTCGCATAAAAGATAAAAATTGAAACATAGCGGGAGCATCATAAAGAATATGACTATCACATTTAAGTCTAACCCACTTCCTATGCATAGGGATTTTGTGAGCAAACAACTTATGGGAACAATAATCAACTAGCATAGGAAGGCAAAACAAGCTTAACTTTAAAACATTAAGCACATAGAGAGGAAACTTGAAATTATTGCAATTCCTACAAGCATATATTCCTCCCTCATAATAATTTTCAGTAGCATCATGAATGAATTCAACAATATAACTATCACATAAAGCATTCTTTTCATGATGTACAAGCATAGAAATTTTATTACTCTCCACATAAGCAAAATTCTTCTCATGAATAGTAGTGGGAGCAAACTCAACAAAATAACTATGTTGTGAAGCGTAATCCAATTGAAGATTAAAATCAAGATGACAAGTTTCATGGTTATCATTATTCTTTATAGCATACATGTCATCACAATAATCGTCATAGATAGGAACTTCATTCTCATAATCAATTGGAACCTCTTCCGAAATAGTGGATTCATCATTAAATAAAGTCATGACCTCTCCAAATCCACTTTCATCAATATAATCAACATAAATAGGAAGCATGATTTCATCATAATAAATATTCTCATCAAAACTTGGGGGACTAAAAATATTCATCTTCATGAAACATAGCATCCCCAAGCTTGTGGCTTTGCATATCATTAGCATCATGGATATTCAAGGAATTCATACTAACAACATTCCAATCATGCTCATCATTCAAACATTTAGTGCAAAACATTGTAATGCATTCTTCCTCTAGCAATTGAGCACAATTATCGGAATCCTTATTTTCATGAAATACATTAAAAAGATGAAGCATATGAGGCACCCACAATTCCATTTTTTGGTAGTTTTCTTTTATAGACTAAACTAGTGATAAAACAAGAAACTAAAAGATTCGATTGCAAGATCTAAAGATATACCTTCAAGCACTAACCTCCCCGGCAACGGCGCCATAAAAGAGCTTGATGTCTACTACACAACCTTCTTCTTGTAGACGTTGTTGGGCCTCAAAGTGCAGAGGTTTGTAGGGCAGTAGCAAATTTCCCTCAAGTGGATGACCTAAGGTTTAGCAATCCATGGGAGGTGTAGGATGAAGATGGTCTCTCTCAAACAACCCTGCAATCAAATAACAAAGAGTCTCTTGTGTCCCCAACACACCCAATACAGTGGTAAATTGTATAGGTGCACTAGTTCGGCGAAGAGATGGTGATACAAGTGCAACATGGATGGTAGATATAGGTTTTTGTAATCTGAAAATATAAAAACAGCAAGGTAACTCATGATAAAAGTGAGCACAAACAGTATTGCAATGCTAGGAAACAAGGCCTAGGGTTCATACTTTCACTAGTGCAAGTTCTCTCAACAATGATAACATAATTAGATCATATAACAATCCCTCAACATGCAACAAAGAGTCACTCCAAAGTCACTAATAGCGGAGAAGAAACGAAGATATTGTTGTAGGGTACAAAACCAGCTCAAAGTTATCCTTTTTGATCGATCTATTGAAGAGTCTGTAGTAAAATAACACGAAGCTATTCTTTCCGTTCGATCTATCCTAGAGTTCGTACTAGAATAACACCTTAAGACACAAATCAACCAAAACCCTAATGTCACCTAGATACTCTAATGTCACCTCAAGTATCTGTGGCATGATTATACGATATGCATCACACAATCTCAGATTCATCTATTCAACCAACACAAAGAACTTCAAAGAGTTCCCCAAAGTATCTACTAGAGAGTAAAGACGAATACGTGTGCCAACCCCTATGCATAACTTAACAAGGTCACTGAACCCGCAAGTTGATCACCAAAACATACATAAAGTAGATCACGTGAATATCCCATTGTCACCACATATAAGCACATGCAAGACATACATCAAATGTTCTCAAATCCTTAAAGACTCGATTGGATAAGATAACTTCAAAGGGAAAACTCAATTCGTTACAAGAGAGTAGAGGGGGAGAAACCTCATAAGATCCAACTATAATAGCAAAGATTGCGATAGATCAAGATCGTGCCATATCAAGAACACGAGAGAGAGAGAGAGAGAGAGATCAAACACATAGCTACTGGTACATACCCTCAGCCCCGAGGGTGAACTACTCCCTCCTCGTCATGGAGAGCGCCGGGATGATGAAGATGGCCACCGGTGATTGATCCCCCCTCCGGAAGGGTGCCGGGACATGGTCCCGAATTGGTTTTGGTGGCTACAGAGGCTTGCAGCGGGGAACTCCTGATCTAGGTTACGTTCTGGAGGTTTCTGTATTTATAGGATTTTTTGGCGTCGGTCTCATGTCAGGGGGGGTCTCCGAGTCATCCACGAGATATGGGGACATGCCCAGGAGGGGTGGGCGCGCCCTCCACCCTCGTGGACGGCTCGGGACTCTTCTGGCCCAACTCTTTTACTCTGGGGGCTTCTTTTGGCCGATAAAAAATCATCAAAAATTGGCACATCAATTGGACTCTGTTTGGTATTCGTTTTCTGTAGAACTCAAAAACAAGGAAAAAACAGAAACTGGCACTGGGCTCTGGGTTAATAGGTTAGTCCCAAAAATCATATAAAACATTATATAAATGCATATAAAACATCTAAGATGGATAATATAATAGCATGAATACTTCGTAAATTATAGATACGTTGGAGAAGTATCAGCCTACTAAGTTTAAGTGGATGCAGGATTTGTCAACTTAGTCAATATAAACGATTCTAGCTGTAGTGACCATACATGTCCATCCAACGGTCGTCCTGCTTCTTCAACCTCTGGTCTTCTTGCTCCAGCCGCCCAAACCATCGCTGGCGGTGCCACCTGCTCCTGCGTCCCGTGGCCGGCTGTGCTACCGCGTAGGCCTCACCACCCCATCCAACTCCCATTGCTGGCTTGGGCATCCCTATACTCACCTAGACCTCCTGTTATTCTCTGACAATAGCAGCCTCACACTGCACCCAAACAAGTAACCCCTCATACTCCCCTCCATTTGGGAAACAACTACCGAGTCTTCCCCGGCTCCGGGTCATTCCCTTCCAAGGCCTCGCCGTCGTCCACCGCCTTGGTGCTCTCGGTGCAGTGTGGTCAACATGTTCAAGGAACGACTTCCATCGGAAGAGGACTGTACGTGGAGAGGCTGACAACCGGGTCCACAGCCGTAACAAGGAAGTGCTTTCTTATTATGCGCAAAATAATGATTCCTCCACATGACAGTAGGGACCCACCGAAAGGGCCACCATATTTTGTGAAAAAATGTTCCCCTGACAGCTAGGACCCACAAGCTACATCTTTGCACACAAGGAAGTGCATCCGTATTACGAGCAAAAACATGATTGTTCCCCCTGACAGCTAGGACCCAACAGTTATATCTTCGCACACAAGAAAGTACCCCCTTATCCTCCCTGACAGTTGGGACCCACCAGGTCGAACCATACATAGGGTTATCTGTTTGGTCGCGAATATGTACGTACATACTGGTCGATTGGTCTCTCTACAGTGATGAACCGTGGTCGAGTAAGGAGAGGCATGTGTTGTAGTTGAGGTGCAAATGTAGTATGTTTTGCAGTCCCATCTATATGTATCGTGTTCACGTATGTACAACCACGCTACAAGAAATTAAATACGGCTATGTACGTACATACGGGCAGGGTCCTGAATGCATACTCGCGCATACGTACGTTCAGAGCTCATGTACATGGAGAGGGAACGAACGGGAGCAACGGCATCCTGTTCATCGGTAGCCAACTGGCTGGGTCAGATTGGAGGAAACAACGTCGTGTTCATCGGCAGGCAACCGACTGGGTCGGAATGCGTGATGTTCATCAGGAGCAAATTGGCTTGGACGGAACGGCCAAAACAAGGTCTGGTATATTGCAGTGTTGCGGGAAACCACGGCCACCTAGGGGACCAGGGGCCCCTTGCTGGTTCCGCAGGGGGGATGGCACGTTATGCATAGAGCAGAGGAGCGTGGGGCAGCACTGCAGGGATCACACGAGCAATTTTACCTAGGTTCGGGCCGCCCCGAGGCTTAAAACCCTACTCCTGCTTTGGTGGATTCATGGTGGGAGAATGGTGGTTGAGCGTAGTACACTTGCCCGGCAGGGGCGGCTGTGGCTACGTGCGTATGGGTGTCTAACTTTCCAGCCTCACAAACCCTTTCTATGGTTTCCATGGGCCTCCTTTTATAGGTTAAGGGGTTACCACAATGGCAAATCAGTCATTATGCACTGATAAGATAAAAAAAGTGCTATCATACCTAACTCTGTGGGCTGACAGAGCACATTAAATGTGCCACTCAATGTCACATCATTGCTCGCCCGGCAAGCCTTGTCGGGCTTGTTTTGCCAGCTACACGCTTGCTTCTTCGACATGTCGCCGGACGGGTGTCATCTGTAGGTTTTCCTGTAGAAAGAGGCTGCCATGTGGCGAGTGGCTGCCACTTAATCACTTTGCGGCTTGGCACCGCACTAATTGACGACGTGGGTCGTGGGGGACTGGTTGATGAGGTGTTTCTCGCCTCCGTGAGTCCCAGCAGGCCATGCCGGGACGTCTTGGATTCTCTCTTTCGGCGGTGGCTCTGCCCTTGCGAAGCCCGTTTGTTCGGAAAGGGAAGCTTTTCTCTTGATGGTATCTTGCTTCTCTGACTTGATCTTGGTCCTCTTGTTCGGCATGCTGGTCTTTCGAAGATCTTGATCTCTTATACTCTGGCATGGCCTGATACCATAAGCTTGTTCCCGTGCCTGTGCATAGTCAGGGCAACATACCCTGGGTCTGTTGCACTGATAGAAGCCCCCGAGCCTGCCCTGATCGCGCTGCCGGGCGTCGTCAGGGTAGGCCCTAATAAGTGCACAGGTAGGGGCGCCGAAGAGGCTGGCCTCTCGGGGTCTTCTTTGCTGCTTCATTAATCTTGAGTCTGGGCCAGTTTTTGGTTTTCTCGCGCGTCATGTAAAGCCAATAGTTGTGGGGCCGCCCTTGTAATGGACCGTGAATGACTTTAACGCACGGGGTAGAAACCACCAATTCACTCTTCCCACTACGCCCTTATCCTTAGCCACGTATTCTACATGCCTCACGCGGGGTAGGTAACGGAGGCCCGTGGTGCGAGAGAGCATTATGGCAAGGGCCCAATCTTCTTGAATTGGTGGAGGAGGACGATGGTTACCCATCGTAGAATCATCCCCTGGTAATCTGCTCGCCTATAAAAGGAGGAGCGGGGGAGGAGTGGAGGCGTTCCTCCATATCCTTTTCCTCCTCCGTCTTGCTTCGTCTTGAGTATGCTGGAAGGGAGAGCCCAAGATCGGGCCTCAGGCCTGGGCTTGGTGCTGATGATGCCAAGCAATGGTGTTGGCGCTCGTTGAGTGGTTATGATGAAGAGAAAACGAGGGAGGGCAGAGATAGTGGATGGTGGAGGGCCAGGTTGGAGTACGATAGCATGGATGCCTTCGCCTCTGACCGGCAACCTGCCGCCTCATCTTCCCGTCCTTCCCTTCCCTCCCCGGCACCGTTATCACCGGCCTCTTTGGGCGAGAGTCAGGGAGGGATGTCCTCTTGGTGCCTCTGCCCCTTTTCCAGTGATCTTCCGGCTGAGCCTCGGTGGATGACCTCGCCAGGGCTCAAGCTGGGGCTTCTAGCTGGCCCTGGAGGTGGTGACTAGGGGAACACTACTCTGCTCCCGCTCTCCTCCTTCGCAGCCTCGCCACTCCCGGTATTGCAAGGCCGCTCCAGGCAGGTCGTGATGGGACCAGGAAGGGCTCCTACTTGGGTGCTTTTCTCATCTTTTCCTCCTTCTTCCGTACTTCCTGTTGTTTGGCTTGCCGGGGATCGCAGTGCTGGTCCATCTTCTCAACTCCTTGTAGAAGCCAAGTTCATGGTAGGAACCTGTAACTTTATGCACATGAGAATGATGGAAGATGAGATCCTATCTATATGCATATGCAGATGCTCATGAAATGCTTATGCAAATGCTCTTGGAATGCTTATGCATGCATGCAACTTCGTCGGCCCCCCCCCCCAGCGCTTCGATAATTTCTCTAGTGCACAGGGTCATTGCCCTGGCTTTGTACAAGAAGTTACATGTAGCTGAGGCAAAGGCATGTACAAATGTGTGGCTGCCGGGCATGGCCCAACAGCCACACCTTACGGGTAGAACTTGCGGAGATGCTCAATATTCCATGAGTTTTGCAATTGAAAGCCATCTCCGGTCTCTAGACGGACTGCGCCATGTCTGGTGACTCGAACTACCCGGTAAGGGCCTTCCCAATTCGGTGTCAACTTGTTGTACCCTTGGCCGACTAAACGCGCCTAAGGACAAGGCCGCCATCCTCAAAACACAGGGCATGAACCCTGTGGCTATGGTAGCAATGCGGGGCTTGCTAATAGCATGCAACACGCGTAGCAGCCCGAAGACGGTTCTCCTCAAGTAGCACAGCGTCGTCATGCAAGTGCTGATTTTGCGCTACTTCATCATAGGCAAGCACCCGAGGAAACCCATAAATGAGTTCCGTGGGGATAATTGCTTCCGCCCCATAAATCAGGGAAAAGGGAGTGTGCCCGATAGCTCGATTTGGTGTCGTTTTGAGGGACCATAGGACTACTAGCAGCTTATCGATCCACCGCCTGCCGTGCTTCCGCGATATATCAAAGGTTCTTGTTTTGACACCCCGCAGCACTTCAGCGTCCGTCCTCTTAGTCCATTGCTTCTGGGGTGTGCGGCAGAGGCAAATGAGATTTTGCTTCCGAGGGTGTGAACATATTGCTTGAAGGTGCGGCTTGTGAACTGTGTGCTGTTGTCGGTAATGATCCTTGTCGGAACTCCAAAATGACACACCAGTTCTTTCAAGAACTTGATAGCTAACTGAGAAGTCACCTTTCTCACGGGAGTCACTTCCAGCCACTTTGAAAACTTGTCGATGGCAACGAACAAGAATTCAAAGCCCCTGATTGCTCGGGGGAAAGGTCGGAGGATATGGAGCCCCCAAACCGAAAATGGCCATGATAAAGGGATTTCCTGAAGAGCTTGGGCAGGCAGGTGGATGTTCTTGGAATGGAACTGGCAGGCTTCACATTTCGTGACTAGCTCGACCACATGTCGGGGGCTGTGGGCCAATAGAATCCTTGATGGAATGCTTTCCCAACTAATGCCCTTGATCTTTCCGTGAAAAGGTGAAGTCACACGAGGACCCGGTGAGGTGACGTGCGTGGGGCAGGACGCGAGCCAGAGCTCGGTCTCTTAGATTTATCAGCACTGCAGGGACGGACCCAAGCACATGCACCGCCCCAGCAGCCCCAGTTGCGGGATGAGCGTGAGGTGGGTTGGCGACATGCGGAGGCCGCGCGGGGTGACTCCATAAATGATGGGATAGTAGGGATAATGTAGATAATCACGATAAGGCGAGACCAGTCCTGATAGATGTGCAAAACTGTACATGTTGCAAGGCGGACCTGTACAACTTGAGGATAATGCAGCCCAAAGGGCGCCCTCAACTGAACAAACCAAAAAAGTCACCTAGCACCATTGGGTTAGAAGTGTTGAAGTAGCTAGAGCTGCGCACCATAGAAGTCGTTCCTCATGAGACAGCGGGCTCCTGAGTCTCGGGGGGCTCCGGAGGCTCCGGCTCCTCCGTCAGGATAGCCTGGCGCCTGGCCTCGTGAGCCATCAGAACGCCCCGCATGTAGCGCTGGTGCGAGGCAGTCATGTCCGGCAGGCCGAAGGGCATGCATTCGTAGCTGTGGGGGTGGCCTCCACACCAGCCAATGCGGGACGGCCAGAAGAGCTCATGAGAAGCATCCCTATTGAGGCCCATGATGTTGACGCAGACGGCAGCTTGCCGCTCATGTTCTAGGCGGCAACTTCACTGAGCGACGTGGGTCAGCGCTTACTATGCTTGGGCCGCACCTCCTGAAGCTCTCCGATCGCCTTGGCGATGAACTCCTGAGTGCTTGGTGCTTCGCATGCTGCGCCCTGCTCTTGGAAGCGTGTGTTGAAGCACGCCTCCACATGGTCCCCGAATGTCTCCCTCATGATGCTGGCCAGGTCAAAAGCCCTCCAGAGGAGAGCCCCCGAGCCCATCCTAAGAGGGGCAGGTGCTCCTTCCTATGCGAGAGGGAAAGGCGGCCCAGCAGACGGCACGGGGCTTGAAGCGCGATCATCAGGCGCCCTGGTCTCCTGAGGACCCTTGAGGAGGAGCTGCTTCTTATTCTTGGGGACGACCTCAGGAGGATTGGTGGCACCCTCGCCGTCTAGGTTCTCAACCACCGCGGCCTAGTAGGCACGCTCGAGGGAGCACACCGCATCCTTCTCATCGCAGGCGACCGTTATGATGTTGCCGCTTGCTAGCATCCTGAGGACATTGTAGCCGTGGTGAGTCGCTGCCATGAACTTGGCCAGGGCCGGGTACCCGAGGATGACGTTGTTTGGAAGGTGAATGTGAGCAACGTCAAAGTCGATGAGCTCGGTGCGGTAGTTGTCGCGCTTGCCGATGGTGACAGGGAGGCGGATCTGCCCTATGGTGGAGCCATCGGTCACTCCTGAGAATGGCTTGGTGGGCAGAAGCTGGTCATGTGGCACCTAGAGCCTGTCGAATGTCTCGACGGAGAGGACATTGAGTCCCGCGCCACCATCATAGAGTGTCTTGGTGACGAGGACGCTGCTGATGGTTGGTGAACAGAGCATCGGGAGCGTGCCTGCAATGGCCGCACACTTGAGCTGGTCCTAGGAGTCGAAGGTGATGGAGTACTTGGTCCACCTGAGGGGACGCGATGCCTCGAGCTTGGGAGGGCCGCGTTCACCTCACGAGCGAACTGCTTGAAGACGCGATGGAAGGTGTGGGCTTGAGCACCACCCAGGATGCATGCGATAGCACGAGGCTCTTGGAAACCTTCGACCCCATCATCCTGGCAGTGGTCATCGTTCATTCTTGGTGGCGGTGGCAGGCCAGCGTTGCCCTGAGGGAGTGATACGTCCATTTTGCATCATGCTTTTATGTCAATATTTATTGCATTATGGGCTGTTATTACACATTATATCTTAATACTTATGGCTATTCTCCCTTATTTTACAAGGTTGAAGAGGGGGAACGCCAGCAGCTGGAATTCTGGCTGGAAAAGGAGCAAACATTGGAAACCTATTCTGCACAACTCCAAAAGACCTAAGACTCCACGAAACAACTTTTCAGATTTAATAAGAATTTTTGGGCAAAAGAAATAGGCCAGGGGGCCCACACTCTGTCCAGGAGACAGGGCCCCCCCTATAGGGCGCGCCCCTATCTCCTGGGCTCCTTGGTGGGCCTCCGACGTCCATCTTCTGCTATATGAAGGGTTTTCACGTGGAAAAAATCGTGGGCAAGCTTACGGGATGAAACTCCGCCGCCACGAGGCGGAACCTTGGCGGAATCAATCTAGGGCTCTAGCGCTGTTCTGCCGGGGACACTTCCCTCCGGGAGGGGGAAATTATCACCAACGATCCTCTCATCGGGAGGGGGTCAATCTCCATCAACATCTTCACCAGCACCATCTGATCTGAAAACCCTAGTTCATCTCTTGTATCCAATCTTGTATCAAAACCACAAATTGGTACCTGTGGGTTGCTAGTAGTGTTGATTACTCCTTGTAGTTGATGCTATTTGGTTTACTTGGTGGAGGATCATATGTTTAGATCCTTTACGCATATTATTACCCCTCTAATTATGAACATGAATATGCTTTGTGAGTAGTTACGTTTGTTCCTGAGGACATGGGTGAAGTCTTGCTATTAGTAGTCATGTGAATTTGGTATTCGTTCGATATTTTGATGAGATGTATGTTGTCTCTCCTCTAGTGGTGTTATGTGAACGTCGGCTACATTACACTTCACCATTATTTGGGCCTAGAGGAAGGCATAGGGAAGTAATAAGTAGATGATGGGTTGCTAGAGTGACAGAAGCTTAAACCCTAGTTCATGCGTTGCTTCGTTAGGGGTTGATATGGACCCATATGTTTAATGTTGTGGTTAGGTTTACCTTAATACTCCTTTTTGTAGTTGCGGATGCTTGCAATAGGAGTTAATCATAAGTGGGATGCTTGTCCATGTTTGGGCAGTACCCAAGTGTCGGTCCACCCACATATCAAATTGTCAAAGTGCCGAACGCGAATCTTATGAACATGATGAAAACTAGCTTGACGATAATTCCCAATGTGTCCTCGGGAGCTCCTTCTTCATTATTAGAATTTGTCCAGGATTATCCTTTGCTACATAAAGGATTGGGCCACCTTGCTGCACTTTATTAACTTTGTTTACTTTTTGCTCGTTACTATTTATCTTATCACCTATTATTTCAGTGCTTGCAGAGAAAACCTTACTGAAAACTGCTTATCGTTTCCTTCTGCTCCTCGTTGGGTTCGACACTCTTACTTATCGAAAGGACTACGATAGATCCCCTATACTTATGAAAATATTCACTTTGAGATTCCTTCGGGTATGATAGAGAAACTGCTAGCTAATCCTTTTGCAGGAGACGGAACATTGCATCCAGACTTACACCTCATCATTGTGGATGAAGTTTGTGGATTATTTAAGCTTGCAGGTATTCCCGATGATGTTGTCAAAAGGAAGGTCTTCCCTTTATCTTTGAAGGGAGATGCAATAACATGGTATAGGCTATGTGATGATACGAGATATTGGAATTATAAGCGATTGAAGTTGGAATTTCACCAGAAGTTCTATCCTATGCATCTTGTTCATCATGATCGTAATTACATATATAATTTCTGGCCTTGCGAAGGAGAAAGCATTGCTCAAGCTTGGGGAGGCTTAAGTTAATGTTGTATTCATGCCCCAATCATGAGCTCTCTCGGGAAATGGTTATTCAGAATTTTTATGCTCGGCTTTCTCTTGATAATCGCAACCTACTTGATACTTACTGTGCTGGTTCCTATATGCTGAAGACTATTGATTTCAAATGGGACTTATTGGAAAGAATTAAACACAACTCTGAAGATTGGGGTTCCGACGATAGTAAGGAGTCAGGTATGACACCTAAGTTTGATTGTGTTAAATCTTTTATGGATACCGATGCTTTCCGTGGATTTAGCTCTAAGTATGGACTTGACTCTGAGATAGTAGCTACCTTTTGTGAAACTTCTGCTACTCACGTTGATCTCCCTAAAGAGAAGTGATTTAAATATAATCCTCCCGTTGAAGTGAAAGTAATTACACCTATTACAGTCGAAGAGAAGACTATTACTGTAACGCCCCGGATCCGATGCGCCAGGTGTCCGCCAGTTATTCGCCGTCGTTGCAATGTCATTTGCTTGCGTGTTGCATTTTGCCATGTCATCATGTGCATTTCATATTCCATACGTGTTCATTTCATGCATCCGAGCATTTTCCCCGTTGTCCGTTTCGCGATCCGGCACTCCTATGTCCTCCGGCGTCCCCCTTTTGCCTCTTCTCTTGTGCGGGTGTTAAACGTTCTCGGAATGGACCGAGGTTTGCCAAGCGGCCTTGGTATAGCACCGGTAGACCGCATGTCAAGTTTCGTGCCATTTGGAGGTCGTTTGATACTCCAACGGTTAACCGGGTAACCGTAAAAGCCTCTTTTGTTGCAGCCCAACACCCCTTCCAAAGTGGCCCAAAACCCATCTAACTCCCCTCCATGATCTCGGTTGTTCGATCACGATCGTGTGGGCGAAAACCACTCCTCATTTGGACTCTCCTAGCTCCCTCTACCTATAAAACTAGCCCCTCCCCCGAAATTCGCGGATGATTTCGCAGACGAAACCCTAAAATCGCCCTCCGCCACCACTGGACGCGTCGGCGACGGCCGGACATGTCCGCCGCCGCCGTGCCCCGCCAACCCCGCGCTGCCACGTGGCGCCGCCATCTCTCTCCTCCGCCGCGGCCCGCGGGGCCCATCGCGGGCCCGCGCAGGCCAGCCGCGCCCCCGGCTCGCCCGCCGCCGTCGGGAGCCCGCCGCCGCCGAGCGCTGCTCGCCGCGCCCCGCCGCCTTGCGCCGCCGCCGGGATCCGCCTGCCGCCGCCCGCGCCGGCGACCTGCGCCCGCCGCCGCCCGCGCTGATGCGCCGCCGCCGTGCCCGTTCGTCGCCGGGGTGCGCCGTGCCGTCACCCCGACCCCGCGCCCACCAGAGCTCCACCGGGGCCACGCCGCCCCTCGACCTCCGCCGCACCCGGCCGGCCCCGCCCCGCCGCCGGGAGCCGCCACCTCCGCGCACCGCCCTCCCCGAGCCTCCTCGTCGCCGGCCGCGACCCCGATCGCCGCTGCCCGTGCCTTCCCGCGCCGCCGCGCGTCTCCGCCTCTCCGGCGCCGTCCCCGCCGTCTCCGGCGAGCCACTCCGGCGAGGTCCGTGGATCGGGATCAGATCCACCACCTCGCCCATCCAAACGCCTTCCCCACGCCCGGATCCCTCCGTCCCGGGTCGAACCCGTCCCGCATTGACTTTCGCGGAGGTAAAATCCACTAAGTCCCTGAATCCCTGACATAAACATGTCATGTTCATCGCATCACATCTCTGCATCCGTAGCTCCGTTTTGTGCATGTAATATGTCAAATTGTTCGTCTCGGCGAGTACTTCATTTCATTCCATTGCATCATTTTCATTGGAGCTCATCTTGATGCCCGAAATTCTGTTGGAAGTGTGCATATTGATGTTAATCTGCTGAAACTGTTATAACTTGCTCATTTGTCATTTTTGCCATGATTGATGTGTGCATCCTATGAGGTTGATGTCTACATGTGTTTTGATCTATGCTATGCCATCTTTCCAGGGGTGCCAACCATGTATTTTTGCGAGTTGTGTGCTGAGTGTATCAAGCTTGCTAAGTAGGGTAGTTGTTGTTGTTGTTTTCCTGACAGATTCTGTTATATTTTGTTGCTATGTTAACATGCTTCTACAAATAATTCTATGCATAATCTGGAGATGTTCTATAAACATGTTTTGATCTACATGTCTTGCTCTAACCATTCATGCTCTTGGTTGAAATTATAGCCTGCTGGAACATGTTGTTTGCTTGCTCTAAAGTTGCTTCATAATGTTGCTGTCAGCCTGTTAATATTAAGTTCACTAGTTCCCATGTGTTTTGCTAGTGTTCCATTCATCCTATGACCTTGATCTTGCCATGCTTAGCTTCACAAACATGCCTTCTTACTGTTGGTTGCCTTGCCAGGCCATGTATTGCTCTGTCGTAAGTGATTCAAGCTCACGAACATGCCTACTTATTGTTGTTCCTGCCATGCTTGAATCTGTAATATAACTTGCCATGTTTACATGGGTGCCATCATATTTTACGTGCCTTTTTGGCTTATGGTCAGTAAGGGTCTTTTGATATATGCTATTAGCAGATTCATGCCATGTCTTTGTTTGCCATGATAAGTTCCTGTAACATGTTGTTTGCTTGCTCTAAACATTGCAACCTGATGTTATTTCCTGATAAGTCTGAAACTGTTATTATTTGCAATCTTCCCATGTCTTTTTGAGCATGTTCTAGTTGTTTCTGAAGATAGCTCAGTGTTCATGTTTTTTTATGATTTACCTGTACTTCATGCCCATGCCTTTTGTTATTATGTTGGGGTGATGTAGCATATTGTTTTGATGCTTGTAAGATGCCTAGTTGCTGTTTTGGACAGATTGTTATGACTTGTATAGAGTGAATGTGTTGAACCGTTGCTCCGTTTTGAGTGTGCTTTATATGAAACTTGCTTGATTTTGCATGTAGCTTCATATTAACTTGTTGCATCCTTCTTTTGGTGTGTTTGCTTGATGTTTGGGTGCATTTTGCATCAATGCCATGCTTAACTTGTTTTGCTCATATCTTCTAGGCCGTAGCTCCAAATCTAATGAACTTTATATGTAACTTGACTAGAATTTCGTGTAGTTCATCGTGGTGCACCTTAACTTGCTGTTTAACAACTTGAACATAATGTTTATTCAGTTCTGGACCAATTTCGAAATTTGCATATGAGGGCTTACCGGAATTGTTATATGTTGTTTCCGACCTCATTTAAACTTGCCTTGATGTGTTGTTCTTGTTTGCATCATCTCTTGCCATGAGTAGCTTCATGTAGCTTGGTCATGCATCATGTTTGTTGTGCATCATGCCTTGTTCATGTGTGGTGTGTTTACCATGTTGTGCGCTTCTTCTCGATAGTTCCCGTTTCGTTGCGATCGTGAGGATTCGTTCGTCTACGTGTGGTTCGTCTTCGTGGCTTCATCTTCTTCATGGACTCGTTCTTCTTCCTTGCGGGATTTCAGGCAAGATGACCGCTACCCTGGATCTCACTACTATCATTGCTATGCTAGTTGCTTCGTTCTATCGCTATGCTGCGTTACCTATCATTTGCTCTTCAAGCCTCCCATATTGCCATGAACCCCTAACCTTTGACACCTTTCCTATGCAAACCATTGCTTGGCTATGTTACCGCTTTGCTCAGCCCCTCTTATAGCGTTGCTAGTTGCAGGTGAAGTTGAAGATTTTCTCCATGGTGGACAGGGTTTATGTTGGGATATCACAATATCTCTTATATTATTAATGCATCTATATACTTGGAAAAGGGTGGAAGGCTCGGCCTTATGCCTGGTGTTTTGTTCCACTCTTGCTGCCCTAGTTTCCGTCATACCGGTGTTATGTTCCCGGATTTTGCATTCCTAACGCGGTCGGGTGATTTATGGGACCCCCCTGACAGTTCGCTTTGAATAAAACTTGTCCAGCAAGGCCCAACCTTGGTTTTACCATTTGCCTCACCACCACCTATCCCTTTCCCTTGGGTCGGCCAACCCGAGGGTCATCTTTATTTTAGCCCCCCCGGGCCAGTGCTTGTCTAAGTGCTGGTCCGAACTAGAGTCCTTTGCAGCGCCCCCTCAAGCAAACTTGAGGTCTGGTTTTAGTTGTACGGAGTGCTCATCCGGTGTTGCCCTGAGAACGAGATATGTGCAGCTCCTATCGGGATTGTCGGCGCATCGGGCGGCTTTGCTGGTCTTGTTTTACCATTGTCGAAATGTCTTGTAAACCAGGATTCCGAGACTGATCGGGTCTTCCTGGGAGAAGGTCTATTCCTTCGTTGATCGCGAGAGCTTATCATGGGCTAAGTTGGGACACCCCTGCAGGGTTTAAACTTTCGAGAGCCGTGCCCGCGGTTATGTGGCAGATGGGAATTTGTTAATGTCCGGTTGTAGATAACTTGACACCAGATCCGAATTAAAACGCATCAACCGCGTGTGTAGCCATGATGGTCTCTTCTCGGCGGAGTCCGGGAAGTGAACACGGTTTCTGTGTTATGTTTGATGTAAGTAGGTGTTCAGGATCACCTCTTGATCATTGCTAGTTGACGACCGTTCCTTTGTTCCTCTTCTCGCTCTCATTTGCGTATGTCAGCCACCATATCATGCCTAGTCGCTGCTGCAACCTCACCACTTTACCCCTTCCTTACCCTTTAAGCTTTGCTAGTATTGATACCCTTGGTAATGGGATTGCTGAGTCCTCGTGGCTCACAGATTAATACAACAACAGTTGCAGGTACAGGTTTTGCGATGATCATGACGCGAGAGCGATGTTTGTTTGTTTTGGAGTTCTTCTTCTTCTTCTTCGTCGATCAGGGGATAGGTTCCAGGTCGGCAGCCTGGGCTAGCAGGGTGGATATTGTTTGAGTTTCTGTTTATGATTCATCCGTAGTTGGATGTTGTTCTTGTATGTGATGATGTTGTATTCGTGTGGCATTGTGTGCCTTTTGCATGTATCCCCATCTATTATGTAATGTTGATGTAATGATATCCACCTTGCAAAAGCGTTCCAATATGCGGGTCTATCCTTGGTGGGACCTTCGACTTCCTTTTGGATAGGGTCGCATATTGGGCGTGACAAGTTGGTATCAGAGCCTCGACCAACCTTAGGAGCCCCTTGATTGATCATGTTGTTTGGCCGTTGTTGAGTCTAGAAGAAAACTGTTTTCTGAGTCTAGTTATATCGGAGAGTAGGAATTCTTTTTACTCCTATGCCCCTTCGTCGCTCTGGTGAGGAATCTTGACGTAGGTGTTTTGAACTACTCCTCTTCCTCTTCAAATTTTCTTTAGGTTCACGCAGTTGGTTTTTTTCGATCGTTGTTCCTCAGCTCTTTTCATCTGGTGCATTTCTCGTCAAGTTGACTCGAGCCTCCTCATCTTTGCTAAGTTCAATCCTCAGTTGTTTTTCTTTTCCCACCCGCCCTCCCTTCTTCTTCTCGAATCCGGAGTCCATAATCGAGTATCCATCCTACTCGTGCAAAGTCTTTGCTTTCTTTCCTCGATGATTTTAACCGGTGTTTCCTCTTGAAGTTATTCGTTGATTTTTTTCCCTTCCAAGTTGTCTTTGTTTTCCCGCCCTCCCACCCTCTTCTTCCCGGAGTCTGACTCTCTCTCGACCATCTATTTCATTCGTACGGAGTCTCTTCAGTCTTCCCTCAATTATTTCTACTGGTGAATTCTCATCTCGTTCGTCATTCTTCATCTCTTTTTTTTCCGGTGGACTCAATTCAAGTTTTTTTTCGGGTTGATCATATTCTTTCCCTTCGATCAAGTGTTTTCCCCTTGCTCGTTCGCCTCTCGCTAGTTTATCCTTCCAGAGTGTTCAATACATCTCAGGAGATTCGTCTGTGTTCGAATTAATTCGTGGTTGTCTCCTCTTTCAAATATTTCAATTGTTCCGGTGCATCATCTATCTCTTCAACAATCCTTTCCAACGGTGTTTTATTCAGTGGGCCCTAACCCACAGGTCTTTTCCCAGGATCTTACCTGACTCTTCTAATTTTCCCGGAGTTATCTTCAATTCTTTTCAAGTGTGACGTAAGAATGGTTCCCATCAGCCACATGCCTTCTCCAAGATCGATTTCAAATCATTTCATTGTTGGCTCAACCTCTTCGCTTTTCATTCTCCTGGAGTATCTTAGTAATTTTGGTTTTGTTTTCCGTCGCCATTTGAAGACCGAAGAAGAGTTTTTCCTCTAAATCTTGTCCGTTCCCCGGAGATTCGCGGTGCTAGCTCGATGTTATCCTATCAAATTGTTTCAGGTCATGCAACTTCTTTTCATCCATCCGGAGCATTTCAGGAGTTGCTTTCTCTCTCGATCATCCGGAGGCCATCTTTTTGGAAGATTTCTTCGTTCTAAGTTTTCAGATTCGTTCTCCAATTATTCTATATCTGTGCCCTTTTCGTTCGTCTCAATGTTCTTCTGGTGCTTCGTTCAAGTATTCTTCAATCAGTTCGCGATCTCTACGTTCTCGTCTCTCTAAATTCCCTCAAGTGCCTTTGTGCTTTTCTAATTCTTCATGGTGATTCATTCTCCTTCGTCATTCAATTTTGTAATTCTTACGGTGGATCGTTCAAGATTCTTTTCCTTGTTTATCATATTAATTCATTCGTTCTTTCAATCCTACCGGTGGTTCATGAAGACCTTCTCAAGTTTGCGTTATGCCACTTCTCAATTCTTTTGCAAGAAGAATAAGTAGTATGCAAAAATCCATTGCTTATCATCAATTAATTTGATGAAGGATAAGCATGCAAGAAATCTTATTCTTATTTTCCTCAAAGCGATTAACCCCTTCCTTCAGAGTTTGTTCTTGATGAATAAATTCTAGTACCAAGTGTTTTCATCTTTTCTTTTCTGGAGATCAAATTTCCTCGGCCATCTCGTCGGAACCTCCATCTATATCACCGTAAGCTTTAATCTTATTCTTTCATCCTTCATTTGGAACCTCCATCTATATCACCATAAGCTTTAATCTTATTCTTTCATCCTTCATTTCTATCTTATCATCCTTTTGTCACCGGAGTTCTTCATGGTGGTTCTTCATGAGATAATTCTTTCTGCAAGAATTCATCAAGTATCATTACATCCTCTCAAGCTCGTGTTCTATTCCCCCATGTTTCAGCCGGAGTGCTGCCTAAATCCTTTCAGTCTTATCCGTTTCTTTTCTCATTCTAACCACTCCGGTTAGAACGAATGATTTCATAGTCTATCTGTTTCCGTCAGCTTTCGATTCTCGTCATCCTCGTCGTTCCTCTCTTCTTCTCAAGTGCTCTCGATTCTTTACTTCTTCTCTTGAGTTCTTGTTTCACCTCATCCCTTTTCCCTTCCGTCTCGGTCCTAAGATCTCGGGACGAGATCTCTTGTTAGTGGAGGAGTGTTGTAATGCCCCGGATCCGATGCACCAGGTGTTCGCCAGTTATTCGCCGTCGTTGCCATGTCATTTGCTTGCGTGTTGCATTTTGCCATGTCATCATGTACATTTCATCTTCCATACATGTTCATTTCATGCATCCGAGCATTTTCCCCGTTGTCCGTTTCGCGATCCGGCAGTCCTATGTCCTCCGGCGTCCCCCTTTTGCCTGTTCTCTTGTGCGGGTGTTAAACGTTCTCGGAATGGACCGAGGTTTGCCAAGCGGCCTTGGTATAGCACCGGTAGACCGCCTGTCAAGTTTCGTGCCATGTGGAGGTCGTTTGATACTCCAACGGTTAACCGGGTAACCGTAAAAGCCTCTTTTGTTGCAGCCCAACACCCCTTCCAAAGTGGCCCAAAACCCATCTAACTACCCTCCATGCTCTCGGTCGTTCGATCACGATCGTGAGGGCGAAAACCGCTCCTCATTTGGACTCTCCTAGCTCCCTCTACCTATAAAACTAGCCCCTCCTCCGAAATTCGCGGATGATTTCGCAAACGAAACCCTAAAATCGCCCTCCGCCGCCACCGGAGGCGTCCGCGACGGCCGGACATGTCTGCCGCCGCCGCGCCCCGCCAACCCCACGCTGCCACGTGGCGCCGCCGTCTCTCTCCTCCGCCGCGGCCCGCGGGGCCCATCGCGGGCCCGCGCAGGCCCGCCCCGCCGCCGGCTCGCCCGCCGTCGTCGGGAGCCCGCCGCCGCCGAGCGCTGCTCGCCGCGCCCCGCCGCCTTGCGCCGCCGCCGGGATCCGCCTGCCGCCGCCCGCGCCGGCGACCTGCGCCCGCCGCCGCCCGCGCTGATGCGCCACCGCCGCGCCCGTTCGTCGCCGGGGTGCGCCGCGCCGTCACCCCGACCCCGCGCCCACCGGAGCTCCACCGGGGCCACGCCGCCCCTCGACCTCCGCAGCACCCGGCCGGCCCCGCTCCGCCGGCCGCGCCCCGCCCCGCCGCCGGGAGCCGCTGCCTCCGCGCGCCGCCCTCCCCGAGCATCCTCGTCGCCGGCCGCGACCCCGACCGCCGCCGCCCGCGCCTCCCCGCGCCGCCGCGCGTCTCGGCCTCTCCGGCGCCGTCCCCGCCGTCTCCGGCGAGCCACTCCGGCGAGGTCCGTGGATCGGGATCAGATCCACCACCTCGCCCATCCAAACGCCTTCCCCACGCCCGGATCCCTCCGTCCCGGGTCGAACCCGTCCCGCGTTGACTTTCGCGGAGGTAAAATCCACTAAGTCCCCGAATCCTTGACATAAACATGCCATGTTCATCACATCACATCTCTGCGTCCGTAGCTCCGTTTTGTGCGTGTAATATGTCAAATTGTTCGTCTCGGCGAGTACTTCATTTCATTCCATTGAATCATTTTCATTTGAGCTCATCTTGATGCCCGAAATGCTGTTGGAAGAGTGCATGTTGATGTTAATCTGCTGAAACTATTATAACTTGCTCATTTGTCATTTTTGCCATGATTGATGTGTGCATCCTATGAGGTTGATGTCTACATGTGTTTTGATCTATGCTATGCCATCTTTCCAGGGGTGCCAACCATGTATTTTTGTGAGTTGTGTGCTGAGTGTATCAAGCTTGCTAAGTAGGGTAGTTGCTGTTGCTGTTTTCCTGACAGATTCTGTTATATTTTGTTGCTTTGTTAACATGCTTCTACAAATCAATCTATGCATAATCTGGAGATGTTCTATAAACATGTTTTGATCTACATGTCTTTATCTAACCATTCATGCTCTTGGTTGCAACTATAGCCAGCTAGAACATGTTGTTATCTTGTTCTAAAGTTGCTTCATAATGTTGTTGTCAGCCTGTTAACATTAAGTTCACTAGTTCCCATGTATTTTGCTAGTGTTCCATGCATCCTATGACCTTGCTCTTGCCATGCTTAGCTTCACAAACATGCCTTCTTACTGTTGGTTGCCTTGCCATGCCATGTATTGCTCTGTGGTGAGTGATTCAAGCTCACGAACATGCCTACTTATTGTTGTTCCTGCCATGCTTGAATCTGTAATATAATTTGCCATGTTTACATGGGTGCCATCATATTTTCCGTGCCTTTTTGGCTTATGGTCAGTACGAGTCTTTTGATCTATGCTATGAGTAGATTCATGCCATGTCTTTTTTTGCCATGATAAGTTCCTGTAATATGTTGTTTGCTTGCTCTAAACATTGCAACCTGATGTTATTTCCTGATAAGTCTGAAACTGTTATTATTTGCAATTTTCCCATGTCTTTTTGAGCATGTTCTAGTTGTTTCTGGAGATAGCTCAGTGTTCACGTTTTGTTATACTTTACCTGTACTTCATGCCCATGGCTTTTGTTATTATGTTGGGGTGCTGTAGCATATTGTTTTGATGCTTGCAAGATGCCTAGTTGCTGTTTTGGACAGATTGTTGTTATGACTTGTATAGAGTGCATGTGTTGAACCGTTGCTCTGTTTTGATTGTGCTTTATATGAAACTTGCTTGATTTGCATGTAGCTTCATATTACCTTGTTGCATCCTTGTTTTGGTGTGTTTGCTTGATGTTTGGGTGCATTTTGCATCAATGCCATGCTTAACTTGTTTTGCTCATATCTTCTAGGCCGTAGCTCCAAATCTAATGAACTTTATATGTAACTTGACTAGAATTTCGTGTAGTTCATCGTGGTGCACCTTAACTTGCTGTTTAACAACTTGAACATAATGTTTATTCAGTTCTGGACCAATTTCGAAATTTGCATATGAGGGCTTACCGGAATTGTTATATGTTGTTTCCGGCCTCATTTAAACTTGCCTTGGTGTGTTGTTCTTGTTTGCATCATCTCTTGCCATGAGTAGCTTCATGTAGCTTGGTAATGCATCATGTTTGTTGTGCATCATGCCTTGTTCATGTGTGGTGTGTTTACCATGTTGTGTGCTTCTTCTCGATAGTTCCCGTTTCGTTGCGATCGTGAGGATTCGTTCGTCTACGTGTGGTTCGTCTTCGTGGCTTCATCTTCTTCATGGACTCGTTCTTCTTCCTTGCGGGATTTCAGGCAAGATGACCGCTACCCTGGATCTCACTACTATCATTGCTATGCTAGTTGCTTCATTCTATCGCTATGCTGCGTTACCTATCATTTGCTCTTTAAGCCTCCCATATTGCCATGAACCCCTAACCTTTGACACCTTTCCTATGCAAACCGTTGCTTGGCTATGTTACCGCTTTGCTCAGCCCCTCTTATAGCGTTGCTAGTTGCAGGTGAAGTTGAAGATTTTCTCCATGGTGGACAGGGTTTATGTTGGGATATCACAATATCTCTTATATTATTAATGCATCTATATACTTGGTAAAGGGTGGAAGGCTCGGCCTTATGCCTGGTGTTTTGTTACACTCTTGCCGCCCTAGTTTCCGTCATACCGGTGTTATGTTCCCGGATTTTGCGTTCCTAACGCGGTCGGGTGATTTATGGGACCCCCCTGACAGTTCGCTTTGAATAAAACTTGTCCAGCAAGGCCCAACCTTGGTTTTACCATTTGCCTCACCACCACCTATCCCTTTCCCTTGGGTCGGCCAACCCGAGGGTCATCTTTATTTTAGCCCCCCCCCCCAGGCCAGTGCTTGTCTAAGTGCTGGTCTGAACTAGAGTCCTTTGCAGCGCCCCCTCAAGGAAACTTGAGGTCTGGTTTTAGTTGTACGGAGTGCTCATCCGGTGTTGCCCTGAGAACGAGATATGTGCAGCTCCTATCGGGATTGTCGGCGCATCGGGCGGCTTTGCTGGTCTTGTTTTACCATTGTCGAAATGTCTTGTAAACCGGGATTCCGAGACTGATCGGGTCTTCCTGGGAGAAGGTCTATTCCTTTGTTGATCGCGAGAGCTTGTCATGGGCTAAGTTGGGACACCCCTGCAGGGTTTAAACTTTCGAGAGCCGTGCCCGCGGTTATGTGGCAGATGGGAATTTGTTAATGTCCGGTTGTAGATAACTTGACACCAGATCCAAAATTAAAAGCATCAACCGCGTGTGTAGCCATGATGGTCTCTTCTCGGCGGAGTCCGGGAAGTGAACACGGTTTCTGTGTTATGTTTGACGTAAGTAGGTGTTCAGGATCACCTCTTGATCATTGCTAGTTGACGACCGTTCCTTTGTTCCTCTTCTCGCTCTCATTTGCGTATGTTAGCCACCATATCATGCTTAGTCACTGCTGCAACCTCACCACTTTACCCCTTCCTTACCCTTTAAGCTTTGCTAGTCTTGATACCCATGGTAATGGGATTGCTGAGTCCTCGTGGCTCACAGATTACTACAACAACAGTTGCAGGTACAGGTTTTGCGATGATCATGACGCGAGAGCGATGCTTGTTTGTTTTGGAGTTCTTCTTCTGCTTCTTCGTCGATCAGGGGATAGGTTCCAGGTCGGCAGCCTGGGCTAGCAGGGTGGATATTGTTTGAGTTTCTGTTTATGATTCATCCGTAGTTGGATGTTGTTCTTGTATGTGATGATGTTGTATTCGTGTGGCATTGTGTGCCTTTTGCATGTATCCCCATCTATTATGTAATGTTGATGTAATGATATCCACCTTGCAAAAGCATTCCAATATGCGGGTCTATCCTTGGTGGGACCTTCGAGTTCCTTTTGGATAGGGTCGCATATTGGGCGTGACAATTACGTATAGTGATCCTATTATTCCTACTGCTTATGTCCAAAAACTTCCTTTTCCTGTTAGGATAAAAGATCATGCTAAAGCTTCGACTATTGTTCGTAAGAGCAATGTTAGAACTTATACACCCCCTGAGCAAATCAAAGTTGAACCTAATGTTGCTATTGTTAAAGATCTCTTGTCTGATAATATTGATGGGCATGTTATTTATTTCTGTGATGAAACTGCTAGAATTGCCAAACCTTGTGCTAAAGATAAACATAGACCTGTGGTACGCATGCCTGTTATTTCTGTTAAAATAGGAGATCATTGTTATCATGGCTTATGTGATATGGGTGCTAGTGCTAGTGCAATACCTATTGAATTATACAACAAAATGTAGCACGATATTGCACCTACTGAGTTAGAAGATATTGATGTCACAATTAAACTTGCCAATAGAGATACTATTTCACCAATGGGAATTGTTAGAGATGTTGAAGTCTTGTGTGGGAAAACTATATATCCTGCTGATTTTCTTGTTCTTGGCTCCCCACAAGATAGCTTTTGTCCCATTATATTTGGTAGACCGTTCTTGAACACCGTTAATGCTAGGATAGATTGTGAAAAGGATGTAGTTACTATTGGTCTAGGTGATATGTCTCATGAGTTCAACTTTTCTAAAATTCGTAGACAACACCGTGAAGAAGAACCATCTAGTAAGGATGAAATTATTGGTCTTGCTTCCATTGCTGTTCCTCCAACTGATCCGTTAGAACAATATTTGCTAGACCAGGAAAATGATATGTTTATGAAGGAAAGGGAAGAAATAGATGAAGTGTTCCTTAAACAAGAACCTATGCTGAAACATAATCTTCCCAAGGGTGATCCCGTGTTTGAACTCAAACCATTACCTGATAATCTTAAGTATGCTTATCTGGATGAAAAAGAAATATATCCTGTTATTATTAGTGCTAACCTTTCAGAGAAAGAAGAAAAAAGATTATTGAAAACTCTGAAGAAGCACCGAGCTACTATTGGATATACTCTGGATGATCTTAAGGGCATTAGTCCCACATTATGTCAACATAAAATTTTAGTGGAGAAAGATGCCAAACCAGTTAGAGATCCTCAAAGACGATTAAATCCCAAAATGAAGGAAGTGGTAAGAAAGGAGATACTAAAACTCCTTGAGGCAAGTATTATTTATCCCATTGTTGATAGTGAATGGGTAAGCCCTGTCCATTGTGTCCCCAAAAAGGGAGGTATCACCGTTGTTCCTAACGATAAAGATGAATTGATCCCGCAAAGAATTATTATAGGTTATAGGATGGTAATTGATTTCCGTAAGTTAAATAAAGCCACTAAGAAAGATCATTACCCTTTACCTTTTATTGATCAAATGCTAGAAAGGCTATCCAAACACACACAATTTTGCTTTCTAGATGGTTATTCTGGCTTCTCTCAGATACCTGTTTCAGCGGGGGATCAATCTAAAAATACTTTTACTTGCCCTTTTGGTACTTTTGCTTATAGACGTATGCCTTTTGGTTTATGTAATGCACCTGCTACCTTTCAAATAATCATGATGGCTATATTTTCTGATTTTTGTGAAAAGATTTGTGAGGTATTCGTGGATGACTTCTCCATCTATGGATCCTCTTTTGATGATTGTTTGAGCAACCTTGATCGAGTTTTGCAGAGATGTGAAGACACTAGTCTCATTCTGAATTGGGAAAAGTGTCACTTTATGGTTAATGAAGGCATTGTCTTGGGGCACAAGATCTCCGAGATAGGTATTGAAGTTGATAAAGCCAAAGTTGATGCTATTGAAAAGATGCCATGTCCCAAGGACATAAAAGGTATAAGAAGCTTCCCGGGTCACGCCGGTTTTTATAGGAGGTTCATTAAGGACTTTTCTAAAATCTCTAGGCCTCTAACCAATTTATTGCAAAAAGATATTCCTTTTGTCTTTGATGATGATTGTGTAGAAGCATTTGAAACACTTAAGAAGGCTTTGATCACTGCACCTATTGTTCAGCCACCTGATTGGAATTTACCTTTTGAAATTATGTGCGATGCTAGTGATTATGCCGTAGGGGCTGTCTTAGGGCAAAGAGTCGATAAGAAATTGAATGCTATTCATTATGCTAGCAAGACTCTTGATACTGCCCAGAGAAATTATGCTACCACTAAAAAAGAATTCTTAGCAGTTGTGTTTGCATGTGATAAGTTTAGACCTTATATTGTTGTTTCCAAAGTTACTATTCACACTGATCATGCTGCTATTAAATATCTTATGGAAAAGAAAGATGCTAAGCCTAGACTCTTTAGATGGGTTCTCTTGCTCCAAGAATTTGACTTGCATATTATTGATAAAAAGGGAGCCGAGAACCCCGTTGCAGACAACTTGTCTAGGCTAGAGAATGTTCTTGATGACCCACTGCCTATTAATGATAGTTTTCCTGATGAACAACTAGCGGTTGTCAATGCTTCTCGTACTGCTCCTTGGTATGATGATTATGCTGATTACATTGTTGCTAAATATATACCTCCTAGTTTCACATACCGGCAAAAGAAAAAGTTCTTTTATGATTTAAGACATTACTTCTGGGATGATCCACACCTTTATAAAGGAGTAGATGGTATTATTAGACGTTGTGTGCCTGACCATGAACAGGAACAAATGCTATGCAAGTGTCACTCCGAATCCTATGGAGGACACCACGCTGGAGACAGAACTGCACACAAGGTACTACAATCTGGTTTTTATTGGCCTACTCTTCTCAAAGATGCTCGTAAGTTTGTCTTATCTTGTGATGAATGTCAAAGAATAGGTAACATTAGTAGACGTCAAGAAATGCCTATGAATTATTCTCTTGTTATTGAACCGTTTGATGTATGGGGCTTTGATTATATGGGACCTTTTCCTGCCTCCAATGGTTATACACATATTTTAGTTGTTGTTGATTACGTTACTAAGTGGGAAGAAGCTATTCCAACTAGTAGTGCTGATCATAACACTTCTATTAAAATGCTTAAAGAAGTTATTTTTCCGAGGTTTGGAGTCCCTAGATATCTTATGACTGATGGTAGTTCACACTTTATTCATGGTGCTTTCCGTAAGATGCTTGCTAAGTATGACGTCAATCATAGAATCACATCTCCTTATCACCCGCAGTCTAGTGGTCAAGTAGAGTTGAGCAATAGAGAGATCAAATTAATTTTGCAAAAGACTGTGAATAGATCTAGAAAGAATTGGTCCAAAAAATTGATGATGCATTATGGGCCTATAGAACTACATACAAAAATCTTATGGGTATGTCTCCGTATAAGATGGTTTATGGAAAAGCATGTCATTTACCTCTTGAACTTGAACATAAAGCATATTGGGCTATTAAAGAGCTCAATTATGACTTCAAACTTGCCGGTGAGAAGAGGTTGTTTGATATTAGCTCACTTGATGAATGGAGAACCCAAGCATATGAGAATGCTAAGCTTTTCAAAGAAAAAGTCAAACGCTGGCATGATAAGAGGATACAAAAGCGTGAGTTTAACGTAGGAGATTATGTGTTATTGTTCAACTCTCATTTAAGATTTTTGTAGGAAAACTTATCTCAAAATGGGAAGGTCCCTACGTTATTGAGGAGGTCTATCGTTCCGGTGCTATAAAAACCCACAACTTCGAAGGCACAAACCCGAGGGTGGTAAACGGTCAAAGAATTAAACATTATATTTCAAGTAATCCTATCAATGTTGAAACTAATATTATTGAAACCATAACCCCTGAGGAATACATAAGAGACACTTTCCAGAATGTTTTAGACTCTGAAAAGGCATAGGTACGTGGTACGGTAAGTAAACCGACTCCAAAACAACTCTCATGGCAATTTTTATCAGTTTTGGATTATTTAAGGATTTTAGGAAGAAAGAAGTAGTCCGAAAGGGGCACGAGGCTCCCACGAGAGAGGAGGGCGCGCCCCCCCTGTAGGGCGCGCCCCTCTGTCTCGTGGGCACCTCGTGTGCCTCCCGGACTCCGTTTTCTTGTATGTTACATATTTTGGTCGGTAAAAATTCATTATATATACTCCCGAAGGTTTTGACCACCGTATCACGCAAATATCCTCTGTTTTTGTTTCGAGCTGTTCCTGTTGCAGATTTGGAACAAGATGTCGTCCCAAGATTCGGAGGGAGAGAGCTACATGGCTGACTATATTGCAAACCCAGAAGTATTTGGGGTGTGGAACATTATGGCTGGACCATAGAGGAAGAAGAAGACTATTATCCAAAGAGGAAGGAGGAGACAAGCTCTGATGAAGAGGACGATCCACTGCCTCAACCTGGTGATATGCATGTGGAGTTCAAGAAGTCAAGCCTCCCTAAGGTCCAATCTATCCCACCATGTTTTTTCAGGACAGCAAGGCAACACTATGCAAAAAGATAATGAAACTTGAGCTCGAGAATGAGGATCTGAGGGAGGAAAATTTTAGCCTCAGACGTAAGCTAGAGAAGAAAAGTGCAACAACTCCTACTCCATCACCCCCGAAGAAATAATCACATTGGTATGGGCACTCCCCTTGGCAACTGCCAAGCTTAGGGGAGGTGCCCCGGTATCGTATCACCATCACACTCCTATTTTTACCGCTTTATTTAGTTCGATCCTTTTAGTAGTATCTTGATCTATTAGTAGTTGAAGTTTTGATATCAAATAGTTTTGAGTTTTGCTTTGTGATCCCTTTTTGTAATCGAGTCCGTGTGCTATCTATAATAAAGATTAGAGTTGAGTCAAGGGCTTTGGTATGTTGCTATGATCTTGAAAAAGTAGAAAGAACAAAAGAGTTCATATTGATCTTATGGATAGTGATAACTTCACACATAAAAAGTATGAGGCATAAAAATTGTCGAGAGTTGATGAACGTAGCCTTGGTCATTGTTGCAATTAATAGGAAGTGATAAGGAAAGAGGGGTTCACATATAAATATATTATCTTGGACATCTTTTATGATTGTGAAGCACTCAGTAAGTATGACATGCTAAAAGAGTTGACGTTGGACAAGGAAGACAACGTAATGGTTTATGTTTTCCGACATCTCAGTTAAAGTATATTGTCATTGACCTTCCAAACATGTTGAGCTTGCCTTTCCCCCTCATGCTAGCCAAATTCCTTGCACCAAGTAGAGGTACTACTTGTGCTTCCAAATACCCTTAGACCCAGTTTTGCCATGAGAGTCCACCATACCTACCTATGGATTGAGTAAGATCCTTCAAGTAAGTTGTCATCGGTGCAAGCAATAAAAATTGCTCTCTAAATATGTAGTACTTATTAGTGCAGAGAAAATAAGCTTTGTACGAACTTTTTGTGGAAGTAATAAAAGTGACGGATTGCATAATAAAGGTCCACATACAAGGGGCAATATAAAGTGACGTTCTTTTGCATTAAGATTTCATGCATCAACCCTAAACGCACATGACAACCTCTACTTCCCTCTACGAAGGGCCTATCTTTTACTTTATGTTTCACTTTATGCTTGAGTCAAGGTGATCTTCACCTTTCCATTTTTCATTTTATCCTTTGGCAAGCTCCTCGTGTTCGAAAGATCATGATGCATATATCCAATTGGATGTAAGTTGGCATAGGCTATTATTGTTGACATCACCTAAAGGTGAGTATGTTGGGAGGCAACACAATAAGCCCCTATCTTTCTCAGTGTCTAGCTGAAACTCTATAACCACAAGTATTGCGTGAGTGTTAACAATTATAGGAGACTACGAGATAGTTGAGTATGTGAGCTTGCTGAAAAGCTCTATTATTGACTCTTTCTGATGTTACGATAAATTGCAATTGCTTTAATGACTGAGATTATAGTTTGTTAGTTCCCAATGAAGTTTGTGAACCATACTTGACATTGTGAATTGCTTATTACTTGAACATAGGAAATCATATGACAAAATCCATATATGTTGCTCTTATTAGAATGATCATGATGCCCTCATGTCCGTATTTTATTTTTATCGACACCTCTATCTCCAAACATGTGAACATATTTTTTGATTTCGGCTTTCGCTTGAGGACAAGCGAGGTCTAAGCTTGGGGGAGTTGATACGTCCATTTTGCATCATGATTTTATGTCAATATTTATTGCATTATGGGCTGTTATTACACATTATATCTCAATACTTATGGCTATTCTCCCTTATTTTACAAGGTTTACCATGAAGAGGGGGAATGCCGACAGCTGGAATTCTGGCTGGAAAAGGAGCAAACGTTGGAAACCTATTCTGCACAACTCCAAAAGACCTGAGACTCCACGAAACAACTTTTCAGATTTAATAAGAATTTTTGGCCACAAGAAATAGGCCAGGGGGCCCACACTCTGTCCAGGAGACAGGGGCGCCACCCTGTAGAGCGCGCCCCCTATCTCCTGGGCTCCCTGGTGGGCCTCCGACGTCCCTCTTCTGCTATATGAAGGGTTTTCACCTGGAAAATATCGTGGGCAAGCTTACGGGACGAAACTCCGCCGCCACGAGCCAAAACCTTGGCGGAATCAATCTAGGGCTCTGGCGGAGCTGTTCTGCCAGGGACACTTCCCTCCATGAGGGGGAAATCATCACCAACGTCATCACCAACGTTCCTCTCATCGGGAGGGGGTCAATCTCCATCAACATCTTCACCAGCACCATCTCATCTCAAAAATCTAGTTCATCTCTTGTATCCAATATTGTATCAAAACCACAAATTGGTACCTGTGGGTTGCTAGTAGTGTTGATTACTCCTTGTAGTTGATGCTATTTGGTTTACTTGGTGGAAGATCATATGTTCAGATCCTTTATGCATATTATTACCCCTCTGATTATGAACATGAATATGCTTTGTGAGTAGTTACGTTTGTTCCTGAGGACATGGGTGAAGTCTTGCTATTAGTAGTCATGTGAATTTGGTATTCGTTCGATATTTTGATGAGATGTATGTTGTCTCTCCTCTAGTGGTGTTATGTGAACATCGACTACATGACACTTCACCATTATTTGGGCCTAGAGGAAGGCATAGGGAAGTAATAAGTAGATGATGGGTTGCTAGAGTGACAGAAGCTTAAACCCTAGTTTATGTGTTGCTTCGTTAGGGGTTGATATGGACCCATATGTTTAATGTTGTGGTTAGGTTTACCTTAATACTCCTTTTTGTAGTTGCGGATGCTTGCAATAGGGGTTAATCATAAGTGGGATGCTTGTCCATGTTAGGGCAGTACCCAAGTGTCGGTCCACCCACATATCAAATTATCAAAGTACCGAACGTGAATCTTTTGAACGTGATGAAAACTTGCTTGACGATAATTCCCAATGTGTCCTCGGGAGCTCCTTCTTCATTATTAGAATTTGTCCAGGTTTATCCTTTGCTACATAAAGGATTGGGCCACCTTGCTGCACTTTATTTACTTTATTTACTTTTTGCTTGTTACTATTTATCTTATCACAAAACTATCTATCACCTACTATTTCAGTGCTTGTAGAGAAAACCTTACTGAAAACCGCTTATCATTTCCTTCTGCTCCTCGTTGGGTTTGCACTCTTACTTATCGAAAGGACTACGATAGATCCCCTATACTTGTGGGTCATCAGGGCGGTCTTCATTAGGCTAATCCCGCCATGGACCATCGCGAGGCTGGCCCTGCCAGCGGTCCTCACGAGGCTGATCGCGCCAGTCCTGACGGGGGTCGTGGTTGTCCCAGCGGCCTCCTCTACGGTCGTAGCCACGGTCATTGCGCTCAGGGCAGCGGCCAAGGCCTCCATCCTGAATGGCCCTGAGGTCTTGGCCGTCGTTGGTGTTGTGGCTGTGCACATTGTGGAAGACGCAGAACGGGTAGTTGCCTTTGGAAGACTTAGGGTGATCACAGCCACGCTTCATCTCGGGCTCGGGCGCGAGCACCGCTGGTCCCTTGCACTTCACGTCCTTTGCATTGGCCTTCTTGTCTTCCGGGTCGGCCTCTGGGAGCTCGAGGAGTGAGATACACCCTTCTTCCGCCTTGGCGCACCTGGTCGCTATATTGAACATCTCCAGAGCCAAGCACAGTTCCTCGTGTATGGAAATCTCCTCCATCTTGACGTCCCGGATTCCATCAGTGAACGTTGAGATGATGGCCTCGTCCGACACCTTGGGGATCTTGAGGCGAACGTTGGTGAAGCGCTGGATGTATTTGTGCAAAGTCTCCCTGGGTGCTGCTTGATGCACCGCAGGTCGCCCGCAGTAGGAGCGCGGTCATAGGTGCCTTGGAAGTTGGTGATGAAACGCTCCTGCAGCTCGTCCCAGGAGGAGATCGACCCCACCGAGAGGTTCAGGATCCACGAGTGAGGGAGTCGTGGATTAAGGGGTCGTCAGACGGCCGGACTATGTGACATGGGCCGGAGTGTTGGGCTATGAAGATACAAGACAGAAGACTTCTTCCCATGCCCGGATGGGACTCTCCTTTGCATGGATGGCAAGCTTGGCGTTCGTATATGTAGATTCCTTTCTCTGTAACCGACTTTGTACAACCCTAGTCCCCTCCAGTGTCTATATAAACCAGAGGGTTTAGTCCGTAGAGGCAATCACAGTCATAATCATATAGCCTAGACTTCTAGGGTTTTAGCTCAGGGCCATCAACAATGGCCAAGAGCACAGGGATCAGGCACAACAGTATTTAGCCTAGACTTATAAGTTATCTAGGTGTGGTTGAATTGACAAATCAACTGCTAATACTTAAGAATATTCTTTTGCTCCCCTTATGTCAAATCAATAAATTTGGGTTGAATACTCTACCCTCCAAAGCTGTTGCGATCCCCTACACTTGTGGGTTATCAAGACTAATTTATGGCGCCATTGCCAGGGAGCATAGCTCTATTCTTTAAGTCACTTGGGATTTATATCTGTTGATCACTATGAGGAACTTCAAAGACGAAAGAACTAAGATTTTTCCCTCAACTACGAGGGGAGGTAAGGAACTGCCATCTAGCTCTACACTAGATTCTCCTTCCGTTAGTAGTAAGCTTGCGACACCTAAACCTGCTACTGCTATGAATTCTGATATGTCGCATGTTATTGATGATTCCACTTCTGTTATGCATGATACTTATGATGAAACTACTTCTGTGCGTGATACTACTATGCCATTAGGTGAATTTCTTGATGAACAACTTGCTAGGGTTAGAGAGAATGAAATTATTCAAGATTCTATTATTGATGATAATGATGATGAAAGTTCTCCCCCTGATTATGAATTACCTGTTGTTCCTGAGGGTTATGTTATGAACGAGGAAGCTGCTAGAGCTATCTTTGCTTGCAAAGATAGATATGATCTTAAGAAGTTATTAGCTAAATGGAAGCAGCAATCTCTTAATGCTAGAGTGAAACCTGACCCTGCTTTTGCTACTTCACCTATCTGTGTTACTGATAAGGATTATGAATTCTCTGTTGATCCTGAAAGAATTACTTTGGTTGAATCTGATCCTTTTGATGGCCTTGAATCTGAAACTGTTGTGGCACATCTTACCAAGTTGAATGATATGGACACCCTGTTTACTAATGATGAGAAGTCTCGCTATTATTATATCCTTAAGATATTTCCGTTCTCATTAAATGGTGATGCTAAGACTTGGTTTAATTCTCTTGATCCTAGTTGTGTGCGTAGTCCCCAGGATATGATTTATTACTTCTCTACTAAATATTTTCCTGCTCATAAGAAACAAGCTGCCTTGCGGGAAATATATAATTTTGTGCAAATCAAAGAAGAGAGTCTCCCTGTAACGCCCCGGATTCGATGCGCCAGGTGTCTGCCAGTTATTCGCCGTCGTTGCCATGTCATGTGCTTGTGTGTTGCACTTTGTCATGTCATCATCTGCATTTCATATCATGTCATCTTGTGCATTTCATTTTGCATACGTGTTCATCTCATGCATTCGAGCCTTTTCCCCGTTGTCCGTTTTGCAATCCGGTGCTCCAATGTCCTCCGGCGTCCCCTTCTTCTCTCCTGTTGTGAGCGGGTGTTAAACATTCTCGGAATGGCCCGAGGTTTGCCAAGAGGCCTTGGTATAGCACCGGTACACCGCCTGTCAAGTTTCGTGCCATTTGGAGGTCGTTTGATACTCCAACGGTTAACCGGGTTACCATAAAGCCCTCTTTTGTTGCAGCCCAACACCCCTTCCAAAGTGGCCAAAAACCCACCAAACTCCCCTCCATGCTCTCGGTCGTTCGATCACGATCGCGTGGCCGAAAACCGCTCCTCATTTGGACTCTCCTAGCTCCCTCTACTTATAAAACTAGTCCCTCCCCCGAAATTCGCGGATGATTTCGCAGACGAAACCCTAAAATCGCCCCCGCCGCACCCGGACATGTCCGCACCCGGCCGGACGCATCTCCGCCGCCGCCCCAGCCAGTGGCACGCCGCCACGTGGCCTCCGCCGCGCCTCCGCGCCGCCGGCCCGCCGGGCCAAGGCGGGGCCCGCCCGCCCCGCTCCGCCGCCGCCGCCCGTCCGCGGGACGCCCGGCGCCTGCCGCCGCGCCCGCGCCGGCGCCCCTGCCTCCGATCGCCGCCCTCCGCCCTGGCGACTGCCGCCGCGCCGCCCAGCCCGTCGCCGAGCTCCGCCGCCGCTGCCCGCGCTGCCCCGGCCGCCCGCTCCCGCGGCGGGAGGGCCCGCGTCGCCTCCCCGCGCGCCCCCGCATCCTCGCGCGCCGGCGCCGCCCTCCGCCGGCCGCCGGCAGCCCGCGCCACCCCGCCGCCATCTTCCCCGCCTCGCCGGCGCCTCCTCCGGCCGGATCCGTGGCCGGGCCGGCCGGATCCGTGGCCGGGCCGGCCGGATCCGCCGTCCCTCGCCCCTCTCCAGCAAGTCCAGCGCCCTGCTTCGGCGAAGCTCCGGCCAGATCCGCTGCCGCCTCGTTTTCTATGCGAACCCTAAGGTTGACTTTCCCCTTCCCCGAAACTGCCAAGTCCCCAGTTTTTCATATAATCATGCCATGTTTGACCTGCTGTATCTCTGCATCCGTAGCTCCGTTTCGTGCGTGTAATATGTCAAATTGTTCACCTCGATGGGTACTTCATTTCATTCCATTGCATCATTTTCATTTGAGCTCATCTTGATGCCCGAAATGCTGTTGGAAGAGTGCATGTTGATGTTAATCTGCTGAAACAGTTATAACTTGCTCATTTATCATTTTGGCCATGATTGATGTGTGCATCCTATGAGGTTGATGTCTACATGTGTTTTGATCTATGCTATGCCATCTTTCCAGGGGTGCCAACCATGTATTTTTGTGAGTTGTGTGCTGAGTGTATCAAGCTTGCTAAGTAGGGTAGTTGCTGTTGCTGTTTTCCAGACAGATTCTGTTATATTTTGTTGCTATGTAAACATGCTTCTACTAATCATTCTATGCATAATCTGGAGATGTTCTATAAACATGTTTTGATCTAAATGTCATGCTCTATCCATTCATGCCCTTCGTTGCAATTATAGCCTGCTGGAACATGTTGTTATCTTGCTCTAAAGTTTGCTAAATGATGTTGCTATCAGCCTGTTTACATTAAGTTCAGTTTGTTTCCATGTGTTTTCCTAGTGATCCATGCACCCTATGACCTTGCTCTTGCCATGCTTAGCTTCTCAAACATGCCTTCTTACTGTTGGTTGCCTTGCCATGCCATGTATTGCTCTGTGGTGAGTGGTTCAAGCTCACGAACATGCCTACTTATTGTTGTTCCTGCCATGTTTGAATCTGTAATATAACTTGCCATGTTTACATGGGTGCCATCTTATCTTCTGATCCTTTTTGGCTCATGGTCAGTAAGGGACTTTTGATCTATGCAATTAGTAGATTCATGCCATGCCTTTGTTTGCCATAATAAGTTCCTGTAACATGTTGTTTGATAGCTCTAAACATTGCAACCTGATGTTATTTCCTGATAAGTCTGAAAATGTCATTATTTGCAATATCTCCATGTGTTTTTGAGCATGTTCTAGTTGTTTCTGGAGATAGCTCAGTGTTCATGTTTTGTTATGCTTTACCTGTACTTCATGCCCATGCCTTTTTTTATTATGTTGGGGTGTTGTAGCTTATTGTTTTGATGCTTGCAAGATGACCGCTACCCTGGATCTCACTACTACCATTGCTCTGCTAGTTGTTTCGTTCTATCGCTATGCTGCGCTACCTATCACCTGTTTATCCAGCCATCCCATATTGCCATGAACCTCTAACCTTTGACACCATTCCTAGCAAACCGTTGTTTGGCTATGTTACCGCTTTGCTCAGCCCCTCTTATAGCGTTGCTAGTTGCAGGTGAAGTTCAAGATTTCTTCATGGTGGACAGGGTTTATGTTGGGATATCACAATATCTCTTATATTATTAATGCATCTATATACTTGGTAAAGGGTGGAAGGCTCGGCCTTATGCCTGGTGTTTTGTTCCACTCTTGCCGCCCTAGTTTCCGTCATACCGGTGTTATGTTCCCGGATTTTGCGTCCCTAACGCGGTCGGGTGATTTATGGGACCCCCCTGACAGTTCGCTCCAAATAAAACTGGCCCAGCAAGGCCCAACCTTGGTTTTACCATTTGCCTCACCACCGCCTACCTTTTTCCCTTGGGAGTAATTAACCCAAGGGTCATCTTTATTTTAGCCCCCCCCCCCCGGGCCAATGCTTGTCTAAGTGTTGGTCCGAACCGAGCTGCCTGCGGGGCCACCTCGGGGAAACTCGAAGTCTGGTTTTACTTGTAGCTAGTCTCATCCGGTGTTGCCCTGAGAACGAGATATGTGCAGCTCCTATCGGGATTGTCGGCGCATCGGGCGGCTTTGCTGGTATTGTTTTACCTTTGTCGAAATGTCTTGTAAACCGGGATTCCGAGACTGATCGGGTCTTCCTGGGAGAAGGTCTATTCCTTCGTTGATCGCGAGAGCTTGTCATGGGCTAAGTTGGGAAACCCCTACAGGGTATAAACTTTCGAGAGCCATGCCCGCGGTTATGTGGCAGATGGGAATTTGTTAATGTCCGGTTGTAGATAACTTGACACCAGATCCGAATTAAAACGCATCAACCGCGTGTGTAGCCGTGATGGTCTCTTCTCGGTGGAGTCCGGGAAGTGAACACGGTTTCTGTGTTATGTTTGACGTAAGTAGGTGTTCAGGATCACCTCTTGATCATTGCTAGCTTCACGACCGTTCCTTTGTTTCTCTTCTCGCTCTCATTTGCGTATGTTAGCCACCAAACTTGCTTAGCCACTGCTGCAACCTCACCACTTTACCCCTTGCTTTCCCATTGAGCTTTGCTAGTCTTGATACCCATGGTAATGGGATTGCTGAGTCCTCGTGGCTCACAGATTACTACAACAACAGTTGCAGGTACAGGTTATGCGATGATCATGACGCGAGAGCGATGCTTGCTTGCTTTGAGTTTCTTCTTCTGCTTCTTCGATCAGGGGATAGGTTCCAGGTCGACAGCCTGGGCTAGCAGGGTGGATATTGTTTGAGTTTCTGTTTATGATTCATCCGTAGTCGGATGTTGTTCTTGTATGTTGTATTGTTGTATTCTTGTGACATTGTATGTATCGGATGTATCCCCACTATTATGTAATGTTGATGTAATGATATCCACCTTGCAAAAGCGTTTCAATATGCGGGTCTATCCTTAGTGGGACCTTCGAGTTCCTTTTGGATAGGGTCGCATATTGGGCATGACAAGTTGGTAATCAGAGCCTCGACCGACCCTAGGAGCCCCCTTGATTGATCGTGTAGTTTGGCCGTTGTTGAGTCTAGAAGAAAACTGTTTTGGAATCTAGTTATTTCGGAGAGTAGGAATTATTTTTACTCCTCTGCCCCTTCGTCGCTCTGGTGAGGAATCTTGACGAGGTGTTTTGAATTACTCCTCTTCCCCTTCAAATTTTTTCTTTAGGATCACGCAGTTGGTTTTCCGATCGTTGTTCCTCAGCTCTTTTCATCCGGTGCATTTCTCGTCAAGTCGACTCGAACCTCTTTGTCTTTGCAAGTTCAATCCTCAGTTGTTTTCTTTTCCCACCCGCCCACCCTTCTTCCTCTTGGAACCGGAGTCCGTAATCGAGTATCCATCCTACTCGTGCGAAGTCTTTGTTTTCTATCCTCAATTGTTTTCAATCAGTGTTTTCTCTTCAAGATATTCGTCGTTTTCCCCTTCCAAGTTGCCTTTGTTTTCCCGCCCCTCCCACCCTTTCTCTTCCCGGAGTTTGAGTCTCTTTCGACCATCTATTTCATTCGTGCGGAGCCTCTTCAGTCTTTCATCAATTATTTCAACCGGTGAATTCTCGTCTTGTTCGCCATTCTTCATCTTTTTTTTCTTTCCGGTGGGTTCAATTCAAGTTTTTCGATAGTGATTATATTCTTTTCCGTCAGCTCAAGTGTTTTCCCTGCTCATTCGCCTCTCGCCATTCAATCCTTCTGGAGTTCGGAAGACATCTCAGAGACTCGTTTGTGTTCTAATTAATTCGAGGTTGTCACCTCATTCAAATATTTCAATCATTCCGGTGCATCATCTATCTGTTCAACATCCCTTTCCAACGGTGTTTTTTTCTCTGTTCAGTCGGCCCTAACCCACAAGTCTTTTCCCAGGATCTTACCTGACTCTTCTAATTCCCCGGATTTATTCTCAATTTCTTTTCAAAGTGTGACGTAAGAATGGATTCCATTAGTCACATGCCTTTTCCAAGATCGATTTCAAATCATTTTCATTGTTGACTCAACCTCTTCGTTTTTCATTCTCCCGGAGTACCTCAGTAATTTTGGTGGTTTTTCTCGTCGTCATTTGAAGACCGAAGGAGAGTTTTTTTCCTCTCAATCTTGCCCGTTCTCCCGGAGTTCCGTGGTGCTAGCTTCGTATTATCCTCTCGAATTATTCCATTTGTCAGATATTCTTTTCTTAACCATCCGGAGTATATCAGAAGTTGTTTTCCATTTCTTTTCACCGGAGGCCATCGTTCCAGAAGAATGCTTCGTCCTCACATTTCAGCTACCGTTATCCAATTATCCCGGTGCTTCGTTCATGTGTTCTTTAATCAGCTCATGATCTCTTTGTTCTTTTGCATCTAAATCCCCTCTAGCATATTTGTTCTTCTAATTCTTCCCGGCGATTCATTCTCTTTCACCAGTTTTTTCCGAATTCTTACGGTGGTTCGTTCAAGATTCTTTTTCCTTCATTATCATTTTTAATTCATTCATTCTTTCAATCCTACCGGTGGTTCATGAACACCTTCTCAAGTTTGCGATATGTCACTTCTCAATCCTTTTCAAGAAGAATAAGTAGTATGCTAAATCCATTGCTTGTCATCAATTTAATTTGATGAAGGATAAGCATGCAATAAATCTTATTCTTATTTCATCCAAGTGATTAATCTCTTCCTTCGGAGTTTGTTCTTGTTGAATACATTCTAGTTCCAAGTCTTTTCATCTTTTCTTTTCCGGAGTTCAATTTTTCCACGGCCATTTCGTCGGAACCTCCATCTAATCATCGCAAGGCTCATCTTATTCTTTCATCCTTCATTCTATCTCATCATCCTTTGTCACCGGAGTTCTTCATGATTTAATTGATTCTGCAAGAGTTCGTCAAGTATCTTTCCATCCTCTCAAGTTCATGTTCTAATCCTTCCATTTTCAGCCGGAGTGCTGCCTAAAAATCCTTTCAGACTTATTCGTTTCTTTTCTCATTCTAACCACTCCGGTTAGAATGAGTGGTTTCATAGTCTATCCGATTCCGTGAGCTTTCGATTCTCGTCATTCTCGTCGTTCATCTCTTCTTCTCGAGTGCTCTTGATTCTTTGCTTCTTTTCTTGAGCTCTTGTTTCACCTCATCCATTTTTCTCTTCCATCTCAGTCCTAAGATCTCGGGACGAGATCTCTTGTTAGTGGAGGAGTGTTGTAACACCCCGGATTCGATGCGCCAGGTGTCTGCCAGTTATTCGCTGTCGTTGCCATGTCATGTGCTTGCGTGTTGCACTTTGTCATGTCATCATCTGCATTTCATATCATGTCATCTTGTGCATTTCATTTCGCATACGTGTTCATCTCATGCATTCGAGCCTTTTCCCTGTTGTCCGTTTTGCAATCCGGCGCTCCTATGTCCTCCAGCGTCCCCTTCTTCTCTCCTATTGTGAGCGGGTGTTAAACATTCTTGGAATAGCCCGAGGTTTTCCAAGCGGCCTTGGTATAGCACCGGTAGACCGCCTGTCAAGTTTCGTGCCATTTGGAGGTCGTTTGATACTCCAACGGTTAACCGGGTTACCGTAAAGCCTTCTTTTGTTGCAGCCCAACACCCCTTCCAAAGTGGCCCGAAACCCACCAAACTCCCCTCCATGCTCTCGGTCGTTCGATCACGATCGCGTGGCCGAAAACCGCTCCTCATTTGGACTCTCCTAGCTCCCTCTACCTATAAAACTAGTCCCTCCCCCGAAATTCGCGGATGATTTCGCAGACGAAACCCTAAAATCGCCCCCACCGCGCCCGGACATGTCCGCACCCGGCCGGACGCATCTCCGCCGCCGCCCCAGCCAGTGGCACGCCGCCACGTGGCCTCCGCCGCGCCTCCGCGCCACCGGCCCGCCGGGCCTAGGCGGGGCCCGCCCGGCCCGCTCCGCCGCCGCCGCCCGTCCGCGGGACGCCCGGCGCCCGCCGCCGCGCCCGCGCCGGTGCCCATGCCTCCGGTCGCCGCCCTCCGCCCCGGCGACCGCCGCCGCGCCGCCCAGCCCGTCGCCGAGCTCCGCCGCCGCCGCCCGCGCTGCCCCGGCCGCCCGCTCCCGCGACCGGAGGGCCCGCGTCGCCTTCCCGCGCGCCCCCGCGTCCTCGTGCGCCGGCGCCGCCCTCCGCCGGCCGCCGGCAGCCCGCGCCGCCCCGCCGCCATCTTCCCCGCCTCGCCGGCGCCTCCTCCGGCCGGATCCGTGGCCGGGCCGGCCGGATCCGCCGTCCCTCGCCCCTCTCCTGCAAGTCCGGCGCCCTGCTCCGGCGAAGCTCCGGCCAGATCCGCTGCCGCCTCCTTTTCCGTGCGAACCCTAAGGTTGACTTTCCCCTTCCCCGAAACTGCCAAGTCCCCAGTTTTTCATATAATCATGCCATGTTTGACCTGCTGTATCTCTCCATCCGTAGCTCCGTTTCGTGCGTGTAATATGTCAAATTGTTCGTCTCGATGAGTACTTCATTTCATTCCATTGCATCATTTTCATTTGAGCTCATCTTGATGCCCGAAATGCTGTTGGAAGAGTGCATGTCGATGTTAATCTGCTGAAACTGTTATAACTTGCTCATTTATCATTTTTGCCATGATTGATGTGTGCATCCAATGAGGTTGATGTCTACATGTGTTTTGATCTATGCTATGCCATCTTTCCAGGGGTGCCAACCATGTATTTTTGTGAGTTGTGTACTGAGTGTATCAAGCTTGCTAAGTAGGGTAGTTTCTATTGCTGTTTTCCTGACAGATTCTGTTATATTTGGTTTCTATGTAAACATGCTTCTACTAATCATTCTATGCATAATCTGGAGATGTTCTATAAACATGTTTTGATCTACATGTCATGCTCTATCCATTCATGTCCTTGGTTGCAATTATAGCCTGCTGGAACATGTTGTTATCCTGCTCTAAAGTTTGCTAAATGATGTTGCTATCAGCCTCTTTACATTAAGTTCAGTTGTTTCCATGTGTTTTCCTAGTGATCCATGCATCCTATTACCTTGCTCTTGCCATGCTTAGCTTCTCAAACATGCCTTCTTACTGTTGGTTGCCTTGCCATGCCATGTATTGCTCTGTGGTGAGTGGTTCAAGCTCACGAACATGCCTACTTATTGTTGTTCCTGCCATGTTTGAATCTGTAATATAACTTGCCATGTTTACATGGGTGCCATCTTATCTTCTGATCCTTTTTGGCTCATGGTCAGTAAGGGACTTTTGATCTATGCAATTAGTAGATTCATGCCATGCCTTTGTTTGCCATAATAAGTTCCTGTAACATGTTGTTTGATAGCTCTAAACATTGCAACCTGATGTTATTTCCTGATAAGTCTGAAACTGTTATTATTTGCAATATCTCCATGTGTTTTTGAGAATGTTCTAGTTGTTTCTGGAGATAGCTCGGTGTTCATGTTTTGTTATGCTTTACCTGTACTTCATGCCCATGCCTTTTTTTATTTGGTTGGGTGCTATAGCTTATTGTTTTGATGCTTGCAAGATGACCGCTACCCTGGATCTCACTACTATCATTGCTCTGCTAGTTGTTTCGTTCTATCGCTATGCTGCGCTACCTATCACCTGTTTATCCAGCCATCCCATATTGCCATGAACCTCTAACCTTTGACACCATTCCTAGCAAACCGTTGTTTGGCTATGTTACCGCTTTGCTCAGCCCCTCTTATAGCGTTGCTAGTTGTAGGTGAAGTTGAAGATTTCTTCATGGTGGACAGGGTTTATGTTGGGATATCACAATATTTCTTATATTATTAATGCATCTATATACTTGGTAAAGGGTGGAAGGCTCGGCCTTATGCCTGGTGTTTTGTTCCACTCTTGCCGCCCTAGTTTCCGTCATACCAGTGTTATGTTCCCGGATTTTGCGTCCCTAACGCGGTCGGGTGATTTATGGGACCCCCCTGACAGTTCGCTTTGAATAAAACTTGCCCAGCAAGGCCCAACCTTGGTTTTACCATTTGCCTCACCACCACCTACCTTTTTCCCTTGGGAGTAATTAACCCAAGGGTCATCTTTATTTTAGCCCCCCCGGGCCAATGCTTGTCTAAGTGTTGGTCCGAACCAAGCTGCCTGCGGGGCCACCTCGGGGAAACTCGAAGTCTGGTTTTACTCGTAGCTAGTCTCATCCGGTGTTGCCCTGAGAACGAGATATGTGCAGATCCTATCGGGATTGTTGGCGCATCGGGCGGCTTTGCTGGTCTTGTTTTACCATTGTCGAAATGTCTTGTAAACCGGGATTCCGAGACTGATCGGGTCTTTCTGGGAGAAGGTCTATTCCTTCGTTGATCACGAGAGCTTGTCATGGGCTAAGTTGGGACACCCCTGCAGGGTATAAACTTTTGAGAGCCGTGCCCACGGTTATGTGGCAGATGGGAATTTGTTAATGTCCGGTTGTAGATTACTTGACACCAGATCCGAATTAAACGCATCAACCGCGTGTGTAGCCGTGATGGTCTCTTCTCGGCGGAGTCCGGGAAGTGAACACGGTTTCTGTGTTATGTTTGACGTAAGTAGGTGTTCAGGATCACCTCTTGATCATTGCTAGCTTCACGACCGTTCCTTTGTTTCTCTTCTCGCTCTCATTTGCGTATGTTAGCCACCAAACTTGCTTAGCCGCTGCTGCAACCTCACCACTTTACCCCTTCCTTTCCCATTGAGCTTTGCTAGTCTTGATACCCATGGTAATGGGATTGCTGAGTCCTCGTGGCTCACAGATTACTACAACAACAGTTGCAGGTACAGGTTATGCGATGATCATGACGCGAGAGCGATGCTTGCTTGCGTTGAGTTTCTTCTTCTACTTCTTCGATCAGGGGATAGGTTCCAGGTCGGCAGCCTGGGCTAGCAGGGTGGATATTGTTTGAGTATCTGTTTATGATTCATCCGTAGTCGGATGTTGTTCTTGTATGTTGTATTGTTGTATTCTTGTGACATTGTATGTATCGGATGTATCCCCACTATTATGTAATGTTGATGTAATGATATCCACCTTGCAAAAGCGTTTCAATATGCGGGTCTATCCTTAGTGGGACCTTCGAGTTCCTTTTGGATAGGGTCGCATATTGGGCGTGACACTCCCACAATCTTGGGGGAGGCTTCTCCGATTACTTAATGCTTTGCCTGATCATCCTCTTAAGAAAAATGAAATACTCGATATCTTTTATAATGGACTAAACGATGCTTCCAAGGACTACTTGGATAGTTGTGCTGGTTGTGTTTTCAAGGAAAGAACAGTCGACCAAGCTAAATTACTATTGAATAATATGTTGACTAATGAAAATAATTGGACTCTTCCTGAGCCAATTCCTGAGGCAATTCCTAAACCAATTGAGCCAACTCCTGAGCCTATTCCTAAACCCACTCCTAAGAAGAGAGGTGTTCTATTTCTCGGTCCTGAAGATATGCAAGAGGCAAAGAAATCAATGAAAGAAAAAGGTATTAAAGCTGAAGATGTTAAGAATTTACCACCTATTTAAGAAATACATGGTCTTAAAATACCGCCCGTTGAAGAAACACATTGTCTTGATAACCCAACACAGGTAGTAAAGGTAAATTCTCTCTATAGATATGATAAAGTTAAAATTCCCTCTACTAAATTTCATTGCCCATGCTTAGATGAATTTGATGACTTTATGGCTAGACAAGAAAGTTTTAATGCTTATGTTGGTAGAGAATTAAAGAATAATGCTTTTGAAATAGGACGCTTGAGTGATTATATGCCTAGAGTTAAAGGTGAACTTAAACTCATTAGCAAATATGCTTCTATGGTTACCACTCAAGCTGAGCAAGTACTTAAAGCTCAAAGTGATTTGCTCGATGAATTAAATAATAAATATGATTTTGCTGTTAGAGTGGCTACTAGAACTGGTAGAATGACTCCGGAACCTTTGTATCCTGAAGGCCACCCTAAGAGAATTGAGCAAGATTCTCAGAGAAATAATTTAGAGGCACCTAGTTCTTCCAAAAATAAGAAAAAGAAAAACGATAGGACTTTGCATGCTTCTAGTGAACCTGTTGAGGACACACCTGAGAATCCCAATGATATTTCTATTTCTGATGCTGAAACACAATCAGGTGATAAACATGAACCTAGTGCCAATGTTAATGATAATGTTCATGTTGATGCTCAACCTAGCAAAAATAATGAAGTAGAGATTGAACCTGCTGTTGATCTTGATAACCCACAATCAAAGAATCAACGTTATGATAAGAGAGATTTTGTTGCTAGGAAGCACGGTAGGGAAAGAGAACCATGGGTTCAGAAACCCATGCCCTTTCCTTCTAAACCATCCAAGACAAAGGATGATGAGGATTTTGAGCGCTTTGCTGAAAAGATTAGACCTATCTTCTTACGTATGCGCTTAACTGATATGCTTAAAGTAAATCCTTATGCTAAGTATACGAAGGATATCATTACAAATAAAATGAAGATACCGGAAGCTAAAATTTCCACCATGCTTGCTAATTACACTTTTAAGGGTGGAATACCAAAGAAACTTGGAGATCCAGGGGTACCAACCATACCATGCTCCATTAAAAGAAATTATGTTAAAACTGCTTTATGTGATCTTGGAGCCGGTGTTAGTGTTATGCCTCTCTCTTTATATCATACACTTGAATTGAATAAGTTGACACCTACTAAAATATCTTTGCAAATGACTGATAAATCAACTACTATACCTGTCGGTATTTGTGAGGATGTGCCTGTTGTGGTTGCAAATGTCACTATCTTAACGGACTTTGTTATTCTTGATATTCCCGAGGACAATAGTATGTCGATTATCCTTGGTAGACCCTTTTTGAATACTACAGGGGCTGTTATTGATTGCAACAAAGGCAATGTCACTTTTGATGTTAATGGTAATGAGCATACGGTACATTTTCCGAGGAAACAACCTCAAGTTCATAGCATCAATTCTATTGGAAAAAGTCCAAGTATCATTATTGGAGGTTTTGAATTTCCTCTTCCTACTGTCAAGAAAAAGTATGATATTCTTATTGTTGGGGATGTTCATATCCCCGTTGAGGTAACTTAGTATTATTCGAAATTTCTCCGGTTCTGTGTTATTCGGAATGAGTTTATTAACAAGACTTGATCAACCTTGTTAGTGGATTCATTTTGATGATCATGAGATGGATGAAACTAGAAGGCACAAACTTCTGTACCCTCTTTTTACTTTCTGTTATTTATTATAAATAAATAAAAAAATAGTATTATCTGTCTGTTTTCTGATTTATCCATGCAATAAAAAATGTCCCAAAAATAAAAGTGCTCCAAATGCCCTGTAAATTTAGTATTATTTTCATGGAATATTTGAGGAATTTAGGCACTGAAAACACTACAGGAGGGGCAAGCACCAGGCCACGAGGGTGGAGGGCGCGCCCACACCCCCTAGGCGCGCCCCCCTGTCTCGTGGGCCCACGGTGGCCCCCCTCCACTTATTCCTGCACACACACACTCCATCTTCTTCCCCAAAAAATCCCCATCCAGCTCAAGCACGAGTTCTAGCTCATTTTGTTGCGATTTTTGATCTCCTTGCTCAAAGCTCCATTCACAAAACTGCTTTGCGAGATTGTTGCTTGGTATGTGACTCAACCATTGGTCCAATCAGTTTTTCTTCTAATGCATGATATAGGCTCTAGGCACTCGTAGGAGTAGTTGCTACCAATCTTGTTTGGTCCTATTCACTTTTATTTTGAAGTTACTAAAATTTTAGAAATTTTTCAGAAAAAGAAATATGTCTAGGGGAATGTACTAAGGTGGTTCCTCAATAAAGAAAGGACCCAGGCGTGCTATGCGTGAGCAAGACAATGAACCACCGAGGGACGCAGAAGTGCGAGCTTGTGAGTGGCCATCAGACAATTTTATGATCAATGCAGGCATTAAGGATGAGTTTGACGCATATGTGCGTAATGCCGATCTTGAGGACTTCTTACAAGATAAGTGTCCTCAGTACTATCAATTGACTGATTCATTTGTGAGAAGGTTTAAATATAAATGTTCACGTAATTCTCAGAGTGTTCTGTTTGATATTTATGATAAATCTTATACCATGGACTTAGAAGATTTTACAACTGCTTGCAAACTCCCGCAGTGGGGCAATGTTAATGACCCCCACAAATCTGAATATAAAGACTTTCTTGCTAGTATTACTGTTGGAGAATCTAGGGATACAGCACAAGCTACCATAGGGAGCATTCATTTTCCTGCTATACATTATTTTGCTCTCTTCATTGGTAGAAGCATTAATGGTAAAGATGAAGCATGTCATATGTGTGTCCCTGATGTTTGTGTCCTCAAGAGTGTTGTGTTAGGTAATAAAGATTACAACTTGGGGGCAATAGTTGCACGTAGGTTGCATGATAATGGTATGTCTGGAGATTTATTTGGAGGGATTTATGTGACCCGTGTAGCTAATTATCTTGGTATAGCCCCACGAGAAGGGGATATGGTGTTGCCTCCTGCTTATTTAGATTATGACGCGATGGTCAAACATTGTTTTCTTTTGAGGAATGAACAATTCCTCCAGTATCGACTAATCTTTGACAGACATAGCTCTGTCCATGTTACTCTCCCTGCTCCTTTCCTTTTTGATTACTAGGCAAAACGAAGATATGTTGTTACCAGGGAGGAGGCAGCTGAACACGAGGGGAGAGCAGAGGCGGCTCGCCAACATGCCACAGCTCAGGAGCCATTTGCTGCTGCATCTCAGTATGACCCCAGTTACAACTACGGATATCAGCCAGGCTACCCTTGGCATTAGACCAACTTAGGCCAAAAGCCTAAGTTTGGGGGAGTACGTATTTCTCACCGACTTTACATTCATGTTCACACACTATTCTAGCTGTCGGTGCTCATACTCTTTCATTGTATTATCCATGCTAGTTTAATTTTCTTTTTCTAGCTTTCTTCTTGTGTGTTTGATAAACCTTAAGAAATACCAAAAAATTAGTTAGATTAATTTCCATGCTTGTAGTAGACTTAAAATGAAAACCCAAAAAGATTTCTCGTTCTTCTTCTTACTTGTTGGGAGCTTTCCCATGTAAATAGTTTTATTTTTTTCTTTCCTTTGGGGGTCGAGAGTAGAAGACCATATTGAAAATGTTTAGTGGCTCTCATATGCATGATTGTTTATTTAACTTAGAGCCCATATTACTTTGTCTTCTCTCTTGAGTTGAATGCTTGCAGATTCCAGCTTAGTCCAATGCACGTGCACTATTATTATTATACACATCGTTCGGTTGTGCAAGTGAAAGGCAATAATGATGATATATGATGGACTGGTTGCGATGAGAAAAGCTGGTACGAACTCGACCTCTCTTGTTTTTGTAAATATGATGAGTTCATCGTTCCTGATTCAGCTTATTATGAAGTAAACATATTTGCAATGACATTTAGAGATTATAGTTGCTTGTGCCATGCTTGATTAGCTATGAGTTATAATGGTTTACCTTGCATGCCAACATGTTATTAAAATGATTGTGATGTGGTATGAAGGGATGGTATCCTCCTTTGAATGAATTGAATGACTCGACTTGGCACGTGTTCACGCATGTAGTTGAAACAAATCAACATAGCCTTCATGATATTTATGTTCATGGTAGATTATATCTTACTCATGCTTGCACTCGGTGTAAATTAATTTTAATGCATGTTCATGACTGTTGTCGCTCTCTCAGTTGGTCGCTTCCCAGTCTTTTGCTAGCCTTCACCTGTACTAAGCAGGAATACTGCTTATGCATCCAAACTCCATAAACCCCAAAGTTGTTCCATATGATTCCACCATACCTTCCTATATGCGGTATCTACCTGCCGTTCCAAGTAAATTTGTATGTGCCAAACTCCAAACCTTCAAATGAAATTCTGTTTTGTATGCTCGAGCAACTCATGTTTCAACTAGGGCTGTTTGTATCTTCCATGCTAGGTGGGTTATTCTCAAGAGGAGTAGACTCCATTCCTCTTTCACGAGAAAGGGCCGGTAACCGGGATGCCCAGTCCCATGATCCAAAAAGATCAAAGAAAATCAATTTAATTAAACAAAACTACCCCAGGGCTGTTGTTAGTTGGAGGCACTCGTTGTTTCGAGCAAGCCATGGATTGATGCTTGTTGGTGGTGGGGGAGTATAAACTTTTACCATTCTGTTTGGGAGCTGCCTATAATGCATGTAGTATGGAAGATATCGCCATCTCATAGTTGCTGCATTGACAGTGAAAGTATGCCGCTCAAAATGTTATTCATCTCTATTTTAAAATCGAGCTCTGGCACCTCTACAAATCCCTGCTTCCCTCTGTGAAGGGCCTATCTATTTACTTTTATGTTGAGTCATCATCCCTCTTATTAAAAAGCACCCGCTGGAGAGCACACTATCATTTGCATTCACTACTATTGGTTTATATTGGGTATGACTTGACTGGATCTCTTTTACCATGAATTACAATGTTTAGTCAGTCCTTGATCTTTAAAGGTGCTCTGCATTTATGTTTTGCGGTCTCAGAAAGGGCTAGCGAGATACCATTTTGTTATATCATATTATGATTGTTTTGAGAAAGTGTTGTCATCCGAGTTTTATTATTATTGCTCGCTAGCTAATTATGCCATTGATATGAGTAATTGTGAGACCTAACTGTTATTGTGAGTATGGTTAGTTCATAATACTTGCTAAAAACTTGAATGCTGGCTTTACATATTTACAACAACAAGAGCAAACAGAGTTTATAAAAGTTTTTTTTCTTTATCACTTTCAGTTTATCAACTGAATTTCTTGAGGACAAGCAAAGGTTTAAGCTTGGGGGAGTTGATACGTCTCCAATGTATCTACTTTTCCAAACACTTTTGCCCTTGTTTTGGACTCTAACTTGCATGATTTGAATGAAACTAACCCGGACTGATGTTGTTTTCAGCAGAACTGCCATGATGTTGTTTATTGTGCAGAAAACAAAAGTTCTCAGAATGACCTAAAAATCCACGGAGATAAGTTTTGGAAAATATAAAAAATACTGGCGAAAGAATCAAGGCCAGGGGGCCTACACCCTGTCCACGAGGGTGGGGGGCGCGCCCTCCCCCTGGGTGCACCCCTGTCTCGTGGGCCCCCTGATGCTCCACCGACCTCAACTCCAACCCCATATATTCCGTTTCGCGGAGAATAAAATCAGAGAGAAAGTATCATCGCGTTCTACGATATGGAGCCGCCGCCAAGCACTAATCTCTCTCGGGAGGGCTGATCTGGAGTCCGTTCGGGGCTCCGAAGAGGGGGATTCATAATTGTCGCCATCATCAACCATCCTCCATCACCAATTTCATGATGCTCACCGCCGTGCGTGAGTAATTCCATCGTAGGCTTGCTGGACGGTGATGGGTTGGATGAGATTTACCATGTAATCAAGTTAGTTTTGTTAGGGTTTGATCCCTAGTATTCACTATGTTCTGAGATTGATGTTGCTATGACTTTAATATGCTTAATGCTTGTCACTAGGGCCCGAGTGCCATGATTTCAGATCTGAACCTATTATGTTTTCATGAATATATGTGTGTGTTCTTGATCCTATCTTGCAAGTCTATAGTCACCTATTATGTGTTATGATCCGTTAACCCCGACGTGACAATAATCGGGATACTTCTCGGTGATGACCATAGTTTTAGGAGTTCATGTATTCACTATGCGCTAAATCTTTGTTCTGGTTCTCTATTAAAAGGAGGCCTTAATATCTCTTAGTTTCCACTAGGACCCCGCTGCCACGGGAGGGTAGGACAAAAGATGTCATGCAAGTTCTTTTCCATAAGCATATATGACTATATTCAGAATACATGCCTACATTACATTGATGAATTGGAGCTAGTTCTGTGTCACCCTATGTTATAACTATTACATGAGGAATTGCCTCCGACATAATTATCCATCACCGATCCAATGCCTACGAGCTTTTCACATATTGTGCTTCGCTTATTTACTTTTCCGTTGCTACTGTTACAATTCCTACAAAATTATTATCTTTACTTTTGCCATTGTTACCATTACTATCATACTACTTTGCTACTAAATACTTTGCTGCAGATACTAAGTTATCCAGGTGTGGTTGAATTGACAACTCAACTGCTAATACTTAAGAATATTCTTTGGCTCCCCTTGTGTCGAATCAATAAATTTGGGTTGAATACTCTACCCTCGAAAGCTGTTGCGATCCCCTACACTTGTGAGTTATCAGTACCTCTGAATGTATCCTACATAACCTACGTGGCCAAGGACGCATACACATGCTATGACATGTACAAGTGGATCTTGGACATGAGGGCATGTCTGCTTCCCGTAACCGGCGAGTACACGGACAGCCGCAACGTCATGATCAAGCGTGTCAGGAAGGTCTAGATGATGTACTTTATCTATTTAAGAACATTTATCATCTGAGTGTTTCATGCATTAGCCTATGTGTCGTAATTATCTGTTTTGTCGGAAATACTTCGTCTAAGAACCCATTAACATGTTTGCTTTTTTAATGGTTATTTGCTTATGTATGTAACTAGTTCACTAGGCTGCCGTGCTTTGAATCTCCTTCCTCCCAACATATTCCTCCTCTCAGGTGGACCTAGTAGGTCTCGTACATAGACATCTTTATTTTGTTCAATCTTTCGTACTCTTCCTATACAACGGCTGGTGGCGCTGCCGCGCATGCCTCGGTGAGCCATCATAGCCTATGGCATTGTCCACGCCATCCCTCTACTCCCACATAGTGTCAGGCGGTGGCAGCTCCACCGGCCCACCCTGCAACTGAACAAGTCAACCCTCATACTCCCCTCTGCTTGCGTCTTCCCCCGTTCCGGTTCGTTCGGTCAGAGGTCTCGACGTCGTCCTCCGCCTTGGTTCTCTCGCTGCGGCGCGGCCGTCTGTTGTGTTGGGGAACGTAGTAATTTCAATATTTTCCTATGCACACGCAAGATCATGGTGATGCATAGAACCGAGAGGGGAGAGTGTTGTCCACGTACCCTCGTAGACCGAAAGCGGAAGCGTTAGAACAACGCGGTTGATGTAGTCATACGTCTTCACAGCCCGACCGATCAAGCATCGAAACTACGGCACCTCCGAGTTCTAGCACACGTTCAGATCGATGACGATCCCTGGACTCCGATTCAGCAGAATGTCGGGGAAGAGTTCCGTCAGCACGACGGCGTGGTGACGATCTTGATGTTCTACCATCGTAGGGCTTCGCCTAAGCACCGCTACAATATTATCGAGGACTATGGTGGAGGGGGGCACCACACACGGTTAAGAGATCAAGAGATCAATTGTTGTTGTGTCTAGAGGTGCCCCCCTGCCGCCGTATATAAAGGAGTGGAGGAGGGGGAGAGGGTCGGCCCCTATGGCGCGCCCTGGAGGAGTCCTACTCCCACCGGGAGTAGGATTCCTCCCCTTCCATGTAGTAGGAGTAGGAGACAAGGAAGGGGGAGAGGGAAGAGAAGGAAGGAGGGGGCGCCGCCCCTCCCCCTAGTCCAATTCGGACTAGTCATTGGGGGGCGCGGCCTGCCTCTCTCTCTCCCCTAAAGCCCAATAAGGCCCATATACTTCTTCCCCCGTATTCCTGTAACTCCTCGGTACTCCGAAAAATACCCGAACCACTCGGAACCTTTCCGATGTCCGAATATAGTCGTCCAATATATCGATATTTATGTCTCGACCATTTCGAGACTCCTCGTCATGTCCCCGATCTCATTCGGGACTCCGAACTACTTCGGTACATCAAAACTCATAAACTCATAATAAAACTGTCATCGAAACCTTAAGCGTGCGGACCCTACGGGTTCGAGAATTATGTAGACATGACCAAAACACGTTTCCGGTCAATAACCAATAGCGAAACCTGGATGCTCATATTGGCTCCCACATATTCTACGAAGATCTTTATCGGTCAAACCGCATAACAACGTACATTGTTCCCTTTGTCATCAGTATGTTACTTGCCCGAGATTCGATCGTCGGTATCCCAATACCTGGTTCAATCTCGTTACCGGCAAGTCTCTTTACTCGTTACGTAATGCATCATTCCGTAACTAACTCATTATCTACATTGCTTGCAAGGCTTATAGTGATGTGCATTACCGAGAGGGCCCAGAGATACCTCTCCGACAATCGGAGTGACAAAACCTAATCGCGAAATACGCCAACTCAACATGTACCTTTGGAGACACCTGTAGAGCTCCTTTATAATCACTCAGTTACGTTGTGACGTTTGGTAGCACACAAAGTGTTCCTCCGGTAAACGGGAGTTGCATAATCTCATAGTTATAGGAACTTATATAAGTCATGAAGAAAGCAATAGCAACATACTAAACGATCAAGTGCTAAGCTAACAGAATGGGTCAAGTCAATCATATCATTTCCTAATGATGTGATCCTGTTAATCAAATGACAACTCATGTCTATGGTTAGGAAACTTGACCATCTTTGATTAATGAGCTAGTCAAGTAGAGGCATACTAGTGACACTATGTTTGTCTATGTATTCACACATGTATTATGTTTCCGGTTAATACAATTCTAGCATGAATAATAAACATTTATCATGAAATAAGGAAATAAATAATAACTTTATTATTGCCTCTAGGGCATATTTCCTTCAGTCTCCCACTTGCACTAGAGTCAATAATCTAGTTCACATCATCATGTGATTTAACACTAATATTCATATCTGTATATGATAAACACCCATAGTTCACATCGTCATGTGACCAACACCCAAAAGGTTTACTATAGTCAATAATCTAGTTCACATCGCTATGTGATTAACACCCAAAGAGTACTAAGGTATGATCAAAGTTTTGCTCGCGAGAGAAGCTTAGTCAACGGGTCTGTCACATTCAGAGCCGTATGTATTTTGCAAATATTCTATGTCTACAATGCTCTGCACGGAGCTACTCTAGCTAATTGCTCCCACTTTCAATATGTATCCAGATTGAGACTTAGAGTCATCTGGATCGGTGTGAAAGCTTGCACTGATGTAACTCTTTACGACGGGCTCTTTTATCACCTCCATAATTGAGAAATATTTCTTAGTCCTCAGTAAGGATATTCTTGACCAATGTCGAGTGATCTACATCTAGATCACTATTGTACTCCCTTGCCAAATTCACAACAAGGTATACAATAGGTCTGGTACATAGCATAGCATACTTTATAGAACCTATGACTGAGGCATAGGGAATGACTTTCATGCTCTTTTCTATTTCTTTTGTGGTCGGGATTTGAGTCTTACTCAATTTCACACCTTTGCAACATAGGCAAGAACTCTTTCTTTGACTGTTCCATTTTGAACTATTTCAAAATCTTGACAAGGTATGTACTTATTGAAAAACTTATCAAGCGTCTTGATCTATCTCAATAGATCTTGATGCTAAATATGTAAGTAGCTTTACTAAGGTCTTTCTTTTAAAGAACTCCTTTCAAATCCTCATTTATGCTTTCCAGAAAAATTCTACATCATTTCTGATCAACAATATGTTACTCACATATATTTATCAGAAAGGTGGTAGTGCTCCCACTCACTTTATTGTAAATACAGGCTTCACTGCAAGTCTGTATAAAACTATATGCTTTGATCAACTTATCAAAGCGTATATTCCAACTCTGAGATGCTTGCACCAGTCCATAGATGGATCGCTGGAGCTTGCACATTTTGTTAGCACATTTAGGATTGACAAAACCTTCTGGTTGCATCATATAAAACTCTTCTTTAATAAATCCATTAAGGACTGCAGTTTTGACATCCATTTGCCAGATTTCATAAAATGTGGCAATTGCTAACATGATTCAGACAGACTTAAGCATCGCTACAGTTGAGAAAATCTCATTGTAGTCAACACCTTGAACTTGTCGAAAACCTTTTTTGCGACAAGTCGAGCTTTGTAGATAGTAACACTACTATCAGCATATGTCTTCCTCTTGAAGATCCATTTATACAATATGGCTTGCCGATCATCGGGCAACTCCACCAAAGTTCACACTTTGTTCTCATACATGGATCCCATCTCAGATTTCATCGCCTCAAGCCATTTTGCGGAATCTGGGCTCATCATTGCTTCCTCATAGTTCGTAGGTTCATCATGGTGTAGTAACATGACTTCCAGAACAGGATTACCGTACCACTCTGGTGCGGACTGTACTTTGGAAGACCTACAAGGTTTTGTAGTAACTTGATCTGAAGTTTCATGATCATCATCAATAGCTTCCTCACTAATTGGTGTAGGAATCACTGGAACTGATTTCTGTGATGAACTAATTTTCAATTCGGGAGAAGGTACAAATTACCTTATCAAGCTCTACTTTCCTCCCACTCACTTCTTTCGAGAGAAACTCCTTCTCTAGAAAGGATCCATTCTTAGCAACGAATTTTTTGCCTTCGGATCTATGATAGAAGGTGTACCCAACAGTTTCCTTTGGGTATTCTATGAAGACACACTTCTTCGATTTGGGTTCGAGCTTATCAGGTTGAAAACCTTTTTCATATAAGCATCGCAACTCCAAACTTTAAGAAACGACAGCTTAGGTTTATTGCTAAACCATAGTTCATACGGTGTCGTTGCAACGGATTTAGATGGTGCCCTATTAAACATGAATGCAGTTGTCTCTAATGCATAACCCCAAAACGATAGTGGTAAACCGATAAGAGACATCATAGATCGCACCATATCTAGTAAAGTACGATTACGACGTTCAAACGCACCATTACATTGTGGTGTTCCAGGTGGCGTGAGTTGTGAAACTATTTCACATTGTTTCAAATGAAGACCAAAGTCGTAACTCAAATATTCGTCTCCACGATCAGAGCGTAGAAACTTTATTTTTCTTGTTACGATGATTTTCCACTTCACTCTGAAATTTTTTGAACTTTTCAAATGTTTTAGACTTATGTTTTATCAAGTAGATATACCCATATCTTCTCAAATCATCTGTGAAGGTCACAAAATAATGATACACGCCGCGAGCCTTCACACTCATCGGATCGCATACATTGGTATGCATTATTTCCAATAAGTTAGTAGCTCATTCCATTGTTCTGGGGACGGAGTTTTAGTCATCTTGCCCAAAAGGCACGGTTCGCAAGCATCAAATGATTCATAACCAAGTGATTCCAAAAATCCATCTTTATGGTAGTTTCTTCCTGCGCTTTACACCGATATGACCCAAACGGCAGTGCCACAAATAAGTTGTACTATCATTATTAACTTTGCATCTTTTGGCATCAATATTATGAATACGTGTATCACTACGATCGAGATCCAACAAACTATTTTCATTGGGTGTATAACCATTTGAAGGTTTTATTCATCTAAATAGAACAACAATTATTCTCTGACTTTAAATGAATAACCGTATTGCAATAAACATGATCAAATCATATTCATGCTCAACGCAAACGCCAAATAACATTTATTTAGGTTTAACACTAATCCTGAAAGTATAGGGAGTGTGCGACGAAGATCATATCAATCTTGGAACTACTTCCAACACTCATCGTCACTTCCCCTTCAACTAGTCTCTGTTTATTCTGTAACTCCTGTTTCGAGTTACTAATCTTAGCAACCGAACAAATATCAAATACTCAGGGGCTACTATAAACACTAGTAAGGCACACATCAATAACCTGTATATCAAATATACCCTTGTTCACTTTGCCATCCTTCTTATCCACCAAATATTCAGGGCATTTCCGCTTCCAGTGACCATTTCCTTTGAAGTGTAAGCACTCAGTTTCAGGCTTTGGTCCAGCTTTGGTCTTCTTCACGGGAGTGACAACTTGTTTGCCATTCTACTTGAAGTTTCCCTTTCTTTCCCTTTGCCCTTTTCTTGAAACTAGTGGTCTTGTCAATCATCAACACTTGATGCTCTTTCTTGATTTCTACCTTCGTCGATTTCAACATCACGAAGAGCTTGGGAATCATTTTCATCAACCCTTGCATACTATAGTTCATCACGAAGTTCTAGTAACTTAGTGATGGTGACTAGAGAATTCTGTCAATCACTATCTTATCTGGAAGATTAACTCCCACTTGATTCAAGCGATTGAAGTACCCAGACAATCTGAGCACATGCTCACTAGTTGAGCAATTCTCCTCCATCTTTTAGCTATAGAACTTGTTGGAGACTTCATATCTCTCAACTCGGGTATTTGTTGGAAATATTAACTTCAACTCCTGGAACATCTCATATGGTCCATGACGTTCAAAACGTCTTTGAAGTCCCGATCCTAAGTCGTTTAAGCTTGGTGCACTAAACTATCAAGTAGTCATCATTTTGAGCTAGCCAAACGTTCATAACGTCTGCACCTGCTCCTGCAATAGGTTTGTCACCTAGCAGTGCATCAAGGACATAATTCTTCTGTGCAGCAATGAGGATAAACCTCAGATCACGGATCCAATCCGCATCATTGCTACTAACATCCTTCAACACAGTTTTCTCTAGGAACATATCAAAATAAACATATGAAAGCAACAACGTGAGCTATTGATTTACAACATAATTCGCAAAATACTACCAGGACTAAGTTCATGAGAAATTTAAGTTCAATTAATCATATTACTAAAGAACTCCCACTTAGACATACATCTCTCTAGTCATCTAAGTGATCACGTGATCCAAATCAACTAAACCATGTCCAATCATCACGTGACATGGAGTAGTTTTCAATGGTGAACATCACTATGTTGATCATATCTACTATATGATTCACGTTCGACCTTTCGGTCTCCGTGTTCCGAGTCCATATCTGTATATGCTAGGCTCGTCAAGTTTAACCTGAGTATTCCGCGTGTGCAACTGTTTTGCACCCGTTGTATTTGAACGTAGAGCCTGTCACACCCGATCATCACATGCTGTCTCAGCACAAAGAACTTTCGCAACGGTGCATACTTAGGGAGAAAACTTCTTGATAATTAGTGAGAGATCATCTTAAAATGCTACCGTCAAACTAAGCAAAATAAGATGTATAAAAGATAAACATCATATGCAATCAAAATATGTGACATGATATGGCCATGATACTCTTGCGCCTTTGATCTCCATCTCCAAAGTACTGTCATGGTCTCTATCGTCACCGGCACGACACCATGATCTCCATCATCTTGATCTATATCAATGTGTCGTCACATGGTCGTCTCGCCAACTATTGCTCTTGCAACTATTGCTATCGCATAGCGATAAAGTAAAGCAATTATTTGGCGCTTGCATCTTATGCAATAAAGAGACAACCATAAGGCTTCTGCCAGTTGCCGATAACTTGGTTACAAAACATGATCATCTCATACAATAAAATATAGCATCACGTCTTGACCATATCACATCACAACATGTCCTGCAAAAACAAGTTAGACGTCCTCTACTTTGTTGTTGCAAATTTTACGTGGCTGCTATGGGCTGAGCAAGAACCGTTCTTACCTACGCATCAAAACCACAACGATAGTTCGTCAAGTTAGTGCTGTTTTAACCTTCGCAAGGACCGGGCATAGCCACACTTGGTTCAACTAAAGTTGGAGAAACAGACACTCGCCAGCCACCTGTGTGCAAAGCACATTGGTAGAACCAGTCTCGCGTAAGCGTGCGCGTAATGTCGGTCCGGGCCGCTTCATCCAACAATACCGCCGAACCAAAGTATGACATGCTGGTAAGCAGTATGACTTGTATCGCCCACAACTCACTTGTGTTCTACTCGTGCATATAACATCTACGCATAAAACCAGGCTCGGATGCCGCTGTTGGGGAACGTAGTAATTTCAAAATTTTCCTACGCACACGCAAGATCATGGTGATGCATAGCAACGAGAGGGGAGAGTGTTTTCCACGTAACCCTCGTAGACCGAAAGCGGAAGAATTAGAACAATGCGGTTGATGTAGCCGTACGTCTTCACGGCCCGATCGATCAAGCACCGAAACTACGGCACCTCCGAGTTCTAGCACACGTTCAGCTCGATGAAGATCCTCGTACTCCGATCCAGCAGAATGTCGGGGAAGAGTTCCGTCAGCACGACGGCGTGGTGACGATCTTGATGTTCTACCGTCGCAGGGATTCGTCTAAGCACCGCTACAATATTATCGAGGACTATGGTGGAGGGGGGCACCGCACATGGATAAGAGACCAAGAAATCAATTGTTGTTGTGTCTAGAGGTGCCCCCCTGCCGCCGTATATAAAGGAGTGGAGGAGGGGGAGAGGGTCGGCCCCTATGGCGCGCCCTGGATGAGTCCTACTCCCACCGGGAGTAGGATTCCTCCCCTTCCATGTAGTAGGAGTAGGAGACAAGGAAGGGGGAGAGGGAAGAGAAGGAAGGAGGGGGAGCCGCCCCTCCCCCTAGTCCAATTCGGACTAGTCATTGGGGGGCGCGGCCGGCCTCTCTCTCTCCCCTAAAGCCCAATAAGGCCCATATACTTCTTCCCCCGTATTCCTGTAACTCCTCGGTACTCCGAAAAATACCCGAACCACTCAGAACCTTTCCGATGTCCGAATATAGTCGTCCAATATATCGTCTTTATGTCTCAACCATTTCGAGACTCCTCGTCATGTCCCCGATCTCATCCGGGACTCCGAACTACTTCGGTACATCAAAACTCATAAACTCATAATAAAACTATCATCGAAACCTTAAGCGTGCGGACCCTACGGGTTCGAGAATTATGTAGACATGACCGAAACACGTTTCCGGTCAATAACCAATAGCGGAACCTGGATTCTCATATTGGCTCCCACATATTCTATGAAGATCTTTATCGGTCAAACCGCATAACAACATACGTTGTTCCCTTTGTCATGGGTATGTTACTTGCTCGAGATTCGATCGTCGGTATCCCAATACCTAGTTCAATCTCATTACCGGCAAGTCTCTTTACTCATTACGTAATGCATCATTTTGTAACTAACTCATTAGCTACATTGCTTGCAAGGCTTATAGTGATGTGCATTACCGAGAGGGCCCAGAGATACATCTCCGACAATCGGAGTGACAAAACCTAATCTCGAAATGCGGCAAATCAACATGTACCTTTGGAGACACCTGTAGAGCTCCTTTATAATCACCCAGTTACGTTGTGACGTTTGGTAGCACATAAAGTGCTCCTCCGGTAAACGGGAGTTGCATAATCTCATAGTTATAGGAACTTGTATAAGTCATGAAGAAAGCAATAGCAACATACTAAACGATCAAGTGCTAAGCTAACGGAATGGGTCAAGTCAATCATATCATTCTCCTAATGATGTGATCTCGTTAATCAAATGACAACTCATGTCTATGGTTAGGAAACTTAACCATCTTTGATTAATGAGCTAGTCAAGTAGAGGCATACTAGTGACACAATGTTTGTCTATGTATTCACACATGTATTACGTTTCCGGTTAATACCATTCTAGCATGAATAATAAACATTTATCATGAAATAAGGAAATAAATAATAACTTTATTATTGCCTCTAGGGCATATTTCCTTCATGTTGTTCCCAGCATGGTCAACAAAACAAGAGGAATCGGGAGACGATTGTTCGTTGAGAGGCTAATAGTCCTGGGCCCACCAGCTCCATGGCCTAGGTTTTGTTGTTTACATGCGCAGCCCATGACATGTTTCAACTTTTTTTTTGATCCAGCAGGTATCAATCGGCCTCTGGGCCTCCTAGCCTCCCTTGTCTATAACATCAGTAGCCCAAGTTATGTTTGTTTTTTCAAGATGATGCACAACTCAGCTCTATTTTTCTATAAGAATGCAAAACTGGACCTATGTTTTCCCTTCTATAATAGTAGATATATTTATATTTATATCTTATTTCATTACATATATATAATAGAAACAACATAAGGTTCTGTTAAACCTGTCATTCGTCCAACCATTTTATAGACCTTCCCACTTCCTTTATTTTTCGTTTTCATTAATCCTATATCAGAATTTTCTCCCACTTTTTTTCGATGTAATCTGAGTTTTATCCAAGTACTTTTCCCTAGAACCAACTCAACTGTCCCACGCCTAGCCTAAAAAATAATAATACCCCACATCCTAGTAACTCATCAAATTAAAATGATATTTTATTTCATAAATCGAAAGTTGTTCCAAAATAATAGTAATAATTGTCTATATACAACTTCGAAAGTTAACTACTGGTGATTGCGTACATAAGCTTGCAAAGATTTTACTGACCAATGCAGTAATGGACATGATATCATGTGTTTATGTTTTTGTAACATTTCTCCATCTAGTCCAACATGATATTTTCAACCAGCCCAGCAAGTCCGTGGATTTCGAGAAAAATGCAAATGGGCTTTAAATTCTACCATAATATATAAATGGGCTGCATACACGCTACATCATTGTTTCACCCAGTCCACCAAATGGACTAAAAAATAAATGGGCTGGCTAACATCTGGCCAGTAGGTCGAGCCTAAGCACTTTCGCAAAAAATGAAAATACAAAGGTCGAAGCCTAAGCAAGGCATTGTATTTACATCCAACGACCGGCATTCTTTTTAAATCTCTCGTCTTCTTCCCCCAGCGTTGCCGGGACCGCCTGCTCCAGCCTCCAGCTTCCAGCGGTGCTGTTTTGCGTGCCTCATAGCGAAATGCTACCCCACCGACAGCCAGGCCATCCCTCCACTCCTCCGCACCTCCTGTTATTCTCTGCTGAGTGTATGCCCACCCTGCACCTGAACCACTCAAGTTGGCCACTCCTCTCCGTCTGCGACTCAACTGACATGTCTTCCCCATCTCTGCGGCGTTCCAGTATAGGGCCTCACTGTCGTCCATCGGGTTGGTGCACTCTACACGGTGTTGTCAACGTGGTCAACAAACGAGAGTCATCGAAAGATGACTGTACGTGAAGAGGCTGACAGTGGGGACACACCATGCCCATGGACGCATGCATGCAATTACATCCTTTTTACCCTAAAGTAATGTTTTCTCCCCCTGACAGCTGGGACCCACCAGCTACATCTTCGCATGCAAGAAAGTGCTTCCTTATTACGGGAAAAAAAATGAATCTTCCCCCTCACAGCTGGGACCCACCAGCTATATCTTCGCCCACAAGGAAGTGCGTCCTTATCCTCCCTGATAGCTGGGACCCACCCGGTCGAAGTGTACGTAGCAGTGTCTATGTAGATACCTGTCGATCGGTCTGTCTACCATGATGAACCGGGTGCCGTGTAAGGAGTGGTTGCACATCAGGAAGTCCAGTCCAAACCGTGTACACGTACGTGCAAACAGATGCCAAAAAATACGGCCAAGTACGTACATACAGGCGGGGTCTCGAGCGCGTACTCGTGCATATGTACGACCAGGGCTCGTGTACATGGAGAGGCCACGGACGACAGCAATGGCTTCTTGTTCATTGGAAGCCAACCGGCTGGATCAGAACGAAGAAACTGCGTCGTGTTCATGGGTAGGCAACGGAATGCATCGTGTTCATCAGGAGGCAATGTAATACGTTGTGTTCATCAGGAGACAACCGGCTTGGATAGAACAGACAAAACAAGGTCTAGCGTACCACAGAACAGAGGAAACGGGCCTTCTGTTCGACCGTGTACGGTCAAAACAGGGTCATGTTCATCGGGAAGGGTCTGGCCTACCGCAAAGCGGAGGAAACAGACTTGTGTTCGACCATGTACAGTCAAAACAGAGTCCTGTTGATTGGGAGGGGTGTGTCATACCGCAAAACGGAGGAAATGGAGTTCTGTTGGAGTGCCTACAATCAAAACGGGGTCCTGTTCATCGGGAGGGGTGTGGCGTACCGCAAAACAGGACTCCACGGGCTACTGTTCATCCAGTTTTGACTTCCTCCAGCATCCACCAGCTACTGTTCATCCATGGGGTCCTGTTCATCCAGCCTCCACCGGCTACTGTTCATCCAGCCCTCCATGGGGTCCTGTTCATCTAGCCTCCATCGGCTACTGTTCAACCAGCCCTCCATGGGGTCCTGTTCAACGAGCCCTCCACGGGGTCCCTCCACTGGCTACTGTTCGTCCACACCCACCTCCTCGATCGGGCTCCTGTTCATCCAGTGGCAACGGCCTCTACTACCACGGGATCCTGTTCATGCAATCCCCACCGGGAACTATTCATCCAACCCCCACCAGGAACTGTTCATCAAGAGGCAGCTTCGATCGGCTTCAGTTAGCAGCAATAGCAAAGGAATCACTCAGGTTCAGTTAACATCAAGGGATCGATCGTGGTTCTGTAACGTAGCTAGTGCAATCGCTCGGGTTCAGTTAGAGCCCAACGCCTTGCTCGGGTTCAGTTAGAGCGCAATGCGCGCCTCACACACACGCATACGTGTATACGAGAGAAACGCGCAAACCTCTCCGTGCATCGCTCGGCCCGACCGCCCACCATAACTGGGAACTCCACTTGTGCGTTGGCATAGTCGCTCCTCGACCGTGTTGTCCGCCAGCACAGAGAATGGGGCTTCCACTAGTGCGTGGGCATAGTCGCTCCTCGACCGTGTCATCCGCCAGCGCGGAGCATGGGGCTTCCACTGGTGCGTGGGTGGGAGTTCCCTCTGGGGGAGACTCCGGGGCGTGTACAGCCCCATTAGTACGCGTGGCTAGCACGACAGAACTGGAGGAGGTGTATCTGGGCACCTATGAGCCAGCGCGGGACTCACGAGGCCCTACCTCAAGGTGAGTTGCGCCTGATTTTTACGGCGCGGGGCACACGTAAGACACCTGTGGGGCGATGGGGGTCCTACGCCGAATGCCCCTTCGGAGGTTATCGCATGAGAAGGCCGGACATCAGTGACCCCAGGAGGCACTACAAAAAAAGACACATCCGTGACATTTTGGGCCGAACGAAATTTACTTTCTGTCATGCTTATGACACATATATGACGGAAATTGTGACAAAACCCGGTATCATCGTAGATGTGGTGGGCTCCTACTTCTATGACAAAAAACCATGACAGAAAATGGGCTTTTCGTCCTGGGCGGGCCGGAGACGCACCTGCATGACATTCTTTGGGCTGCCCATGACGGAAAAAATCGTGGTAGAAGCGAGGGTGAGGAAAATTTTGGGGAGTTCCCGGTTACGGTGGGTAGTCGGGGCCGAGCGATGCATGGAGGTTTGCGCGTTTCTCTCATACACATACGCGCGTGTGTGTGAGGCATTGCGCTCTAACTGAACCCGAGAGAGGAATTGGCTCTAACTAAACCCGAGCAATTGCAATAGCTATGTTACTGAACCCCGATCGGTCCCTTGCTATTAACTGAACCCGAGTGATGCCTTCACTACTGCTGCTAACTGAAGCCGATCGATGCTGCCTCTTGATGAACAGTTCTCGGTGGTGGTTGGATGAACAGGATCCGCGTGGTAGTAGAGGTCGTTGCTGCTGGATGAACATGACCCCAATCAAGGAGGTGGGGGACGATGAACAGTAGCCGGTGGAGGGACACCTTACATGGAGGGCTGGTTGAACAGGACCCCATGGAGGGCTAGTTGAATAGTAGCCAGTGGAGGCTAGATGAACATGACCCCATGGAGGGCTGGATAAACAGTAGGCGGTGGAGGCTGGATGAACAGGACCCCGTGGATGAACTGTAGCTGGTGGAGGTTGGAGGAAGTCGACAGTGGATGAACAGTAGCAGGTGGAGGCTGGAGGAAGTCGACAGTGGATGAACAGTAGCCCATGGAGTCCCGCTTTGCGGTATGCCACACCCCTCCTGACGAACAGGACCCCCATTTCGACCGTAGGAGGTCAAAGAGAAGTCCCGATCAACAAGATCCCTCGTTTCAGCAGTTCCGTCCAAGCCGATTGGCTCCCGATGAACAAGATGTATTCTGTTGCCTCCCGATGAACACGACGCATTCCGTTGCCTCCCCATGAACAAGATGTAGTTTCTCCCCGACCCAGCCAGTTTGCTTCCGATGAACAGGACATCGTTGCTGCCATCCGTGGCCCCTCCATGTACATGAGCCCTAGCCGTACGTATGCGCGAGTATGCGTTTGAGACCTCGCCCGTATGTATGTACGTGGCCATATTTTTTGGCATCTGGTTGTACGTGCGTGTACATGGTTTGGACTAGACTGCCTAAACTGCTACCACTCCTTACATGGCCCCGGTTCATCGTGGCAGATAGACCAATCGACCGATATGTAGAGGACAACACTACGTACACTTCGACCGGGTGAGTCCCAGCTGTCAGGGAGGATAAGGACGCACCTCCTTGCATGTGAAGATATAGCTGGTGGGTCCCAGCTGTCAGGGGGAAGAATCATTTTTTTGCCCATAATAAGGACGCACTTCCTTGCATGCGAAGATGTAGCTGGTGGGTCCCAGCTGTCAGGGGGAGAAAGCATTATTTTTAGGGTAAAAAGGATGCAGTTGCATTCATGCGTCCATGGGCGTGGTGCCTCCCCACTATCAGCCTCTCCACGTACAGTCATCTTTCGATGACTCTCGTTTGTTGACCACATTGACCACACTGTGTAGAGCGCACCAAGCTGGTTGACGACAGCGAGGCCCCAGACAGGAATGCCTCGGAGATGGGGATGACGCGGCAGTGGATTCGCAGACGGAGAGGAGTCGGAAACTTGACTGGTTTGGGTGCGAGGTGAGCCTACACTCGGCAGAGAATAATAGGAGTTGCGGAGGAGTGGACGGATGTCCTGGCCATTGGTGGGGTAGCGTTTCGCCGCGAGGCACGCAAAACAGCACCGCTGGAAGCCAGAGGCTGGAGCAGGCGGTCCCGGCAACGCTGGGGGAATAAGACGAGAGATTGAAGAAGAATGCTGGCCATTGGATGTGAATCCAACGCCTTGCTTAGGCTTTGACCTTTGTATTTTTATTTTTTGCAGAAGTGCTTAGGCTTCAACCTACTGGCCCACATGTCAGCTAGTCCGTTTGTTTTTTAGTCCATTTGGTAGGTTGGGTGCAACAATGATGTAGCGCCTATGCAGCCCGTTTATATATTATGGTAGAATTTAAAGCCCTTTTGTGTTTTTCTCGAAATCCGTGGACTTGCTAGGCTGGGTGAAAATATCATGTTGGGCTAGATGGAGAAATGTTATAAAAACATAAACACATCATTGCACGTCTATTACTTCATTGGTCAGTAAAATCTTTGCAAGCTTATTTATACAATCACTAGGAGTTAACTTGCCAAGTTATATACAAACAATTATTATTATTATTATTATTATTTTGTATGAACTTTCGATTTACGAAATAAAATATCATTTTAATTTGATGAGTTAACAGGACATGGGGTATTATTATTTTTTAGGATAGACGTGGGACAATTGAGTTGGTTCTAGGGAAACGTACTTTGAGAAAATTCAGATTACATCAAAAAAGAAAGTGGGAGAAAATTTAGATATAGGATTAATGAAAACGAGAAATAAAGGAAGTGTGAAGGTCTATAAAATGGTTGGACGAACGACAGGTTTAGCAGAACCTTATGTTGTTTGTATTATATATATGTAATAAAATAAGATATAAATATAAATATATATACTATTATAGAAGGGAAAACATATGTTCAGTTTTGCATTCTTATAGAAAAATAGAACTGAGCTATGCGTCGTCTTGAGAAAACAAACATAACTTGGGCTGCTGATGTTATAGACAAGCTAGGCTGGGAGGCCCAGAGGCTACTTGATACCTATTGGATCCAAAAAAGATGAAACATGTCGTGGGCTGCGCATGTTAAACAACAAAAGCTAGGCCATGGACCTGGTGGGCCCGGGACTATCAGCATCTCGACGAACAGTCGTCTCTCGATTCCTCTTGTTTTGCTGACCATGTTGGGGACGACAGACGGCAGCACTGCAGCGAGAGCAGCAAGGTGGAGGACGACATCGAGACCTCGGGCCGAACGAACCGGAGCATGGAAATACACATGCGGAGGGGAGTACGAGGGTTGACTTGTTCGGGTGCAGGGTGGGCCGATGGAGGTACCGCCGCCGGACAATGTGTGGGAGTAGATGGATGACCTAGCCAATGCCATAGGCTATGATGGGTCACCGAGGCGTGCGCGGCAGCGCCGCCAACCATTGTATAGGAAGAGGGCGAAAGATTGAAAAACATAAAGAAATACAAATGGATAGGTGGTTGTTCCCAGATGTGTGTGTACGAGACCTGCTGGGTCCACCTGATAAGGCGAATATGTTGGGAGGAAGGAGATTCAAAGCACGGCTGCCTAGTGAACTAGTTACATACATAAGCAAATAGCCACTAGAAAAAAAGCAAACAGGTTAATGGGTTCATAGACGAAATATTTTGCAAAACAGATAATTACGACACATAGGATAATGCATGAAACTCTCATATGTTAAAGGTGCTTAAACAGATAAAGTACATCATCTAGACCTTCCTGGCACACTTGATCATGATGCTGTGGTTGTCTATGTACTCGTCGGTTTCGAGAAACAGACACACCCTCATGTCCAAGATCTGCCTGTACATGTCGTAGCATGCGTATGCGTCCTTGCCCGTGTAGGTTACGTAGGGTAGATTCAAAGGTACCTCCCACATGTTCAGGTCCTTGGTATCATTGTCTTCTTTCATGTTGGCGTAGAAAGGGTCAATGATGGTCTCGGCGAGGTCAACCACGGAGTCCTTCTCCTACCCGTTGTCGATGATCTTATATAGCTTCTGGATGTCGACAAGCTTGTTGCACCAGATGGCCGAATCATTGCGTTCTTCCTTCTCTCTAGCATAGCAAAGGTGTAGTCGGTGCTGCCGATGAAACGGGCGAATGCTCCAGTACATATGATGGCCCTACAAGAGTGGTAGACGAGAACCTCGTCCTGCATGCATACCTGGGCGACGGCGATACGATGTTCCCTATCAGGAGAAGAATTGATGGGCACAAGGTCTAGTCCTGCGTCCTTGTGGTTTCTTGTCCTGTAGGTACTGCTTGAAATTGTCGAGGGAGAGCTTCCCAGAGTCCGGATCATTGGTGTACTCCTTGGTGAACTCCATATCATGTAGGCTCCCCATGGATCGCCATTGGAGTCTCTTAAAGTGAACAAGTGGGTAGGCGGCAACAGCAGTTCGTTTTTCAGCTCTTGGGGAACTGGATTCAACGGTAAACTGAGTGTGTACAGGCGACAACAGTTACTAACCCTCCCTCACACGCTGCACGCCTGGCAAAACATGCACCCTCGACGCATTCAAATGCCTTCATTAAGAAACCTATGCCGGCCACACGTCGGTTCACAAGCGGGTCTGTATTGGTAATGTAATAACAGGTGTTATTGGTCACTTAACTTAAATTTAATTACCTTTAAATAAAATTTATTTCTAAAAACAAGCAATGCATTGGCTCATTCTATCAGTGCCATAGGATCAACATGCAGAACAATTAGAGTTATTATTCTCACGATGCACACGGTCAGCACATTTGCTGCACTTTCACACAAACAATACTACCAAGTTTGAATAGTTTGTTATGGTTACGATCCTCTGCATCATCATGATGTGTTTCCCAGCTTACGAGATTCAGAACCAACAAATGAGATTCAAATAATAAGTACAACAAAGATGCCTACACATCTCATTGATTCTCGACTTGCAAGATTCAGGACCAACAAATAAGATTCAAATAATAAGTACAACAAAGAGGCCTACACATCTCATTGATTCCCAGCTTGCAAGATTCAAAACCAACCCATTAGAGCCTTTTGATAAAGTTAACATTGGGATTAAATCCATCTTTGCTAGTTGTGTCATACACCCAAGAACTTCACGAATGCTCTTGACCATCACAACATCTGCAATTGAGTATTCATGTTTGCACAGATAAGAAATAGCATGATTACTATAATAGTGGCACTAGCTGAAGCAAAATTTATTTCCAAAACGAGAAAAGATTGCGATAGAATAGCTTTATTAGAAATACAACGTTAGCACAGCATGACAGAGCACAATCATGTTGATAAAGGACAATACTGACCGGTGTGAGGGGCCCTATGCCGTCATGACTCGATCTGGTGAAGCTGCAATTCCACTCGGATGAGGTCAACCTGCAGCTCCATGATGCAATTCATGCGCCTTTTTTGTAGTTCACCTGAAATGGAGCAAAGATTGCATCATTCAGCTAGCAAGAAGTACTTTCTCTCATGAGCTGGCAGGTTCTTCTTTAGTAGTTGCACTAAAATTGAGCAACATTAAGGTTGGTTGTCCTGCTCATGTAAGGTGCAACTATAATTTCCTTATCATTTTGTGCAGTTCCACTAAAATAAAGTGCCATTGTGGTGACAGTGATGGCTCATCTTGCAAAGGCTACTAAAATGTTGCACGAGATTACCAGCAGAATTTGACGAAGATTTTGGAAACTCAAGTCACCATTTTGTGCAGTTCCACCAAAATTGAGAGATGTTGCCCATGTGACATTTTAGTTGAACTGCACAAGACACTCATTCCAAAAAAGTTTTTTGTGCAGTTCACCAAAAGGTCACAATAGCAACAAGGTGAAATGGATATCCCTATCTGCACAAAAAGATAGAAAGAAAACAGTTCCTGGTCAACAAGATACAAAACATACATGAAATGAAAAGAAGACTCTTGATTATGTTCATGGCAATCACGCAAGGACAGTAGAAATTTTAAAATGTCAGCAATGCTTCATCTAACCGGAAGCATTATGATCAACAATGACATTCGTCAAATATGGGATTACTTTAATGGTGCCATTGCTTGTTTACCAGATACAGTAGATCAACAACAGCTAAAGAGTTTGTTTAAGGCCATCGGACCGTGGGGACAACAGGACACTCAGCAGTGTAAAGAAGCAACTTACTTATCATACTAGGGAAAACAAAAGGAGTACCATTTGTAACACAGTTTAATTGCATCATATCACTGGAGGCATTAGATTAACAATAACACTGGTTAGACATGTCTGTAAGGTAACAGTGTGATCGCTTCATTTTACATGTGCCCTTACATTAACAAAAGCAAAAAGTTGGTATTAGGACATGCGACAGTGGACGCATCAGCACAATGTACCTACAAGGAGGCATAAAATGGTGATGCCGAGTTTGTTCATACTCTGTGAGGGCAGCAAATCTAATCATGGAGACCTTTTACTATGTGAGGGAAACAAATCTAATCCTGGACATACTCTATTGACTTGTCCACTAGTCGGCACATTCTATCCATTTTTCAACCAATAACATATCTGTTCCATATCCAGTTTGTACTGCCTTTTCCCTTTATTTCCCTTTTCAACCAAGAGACCGGTTGGGTATCCAGTCTCTACTATTTCCCCCTGTTATTTCCTCTTGGAGTCAAGTCCTAGATTCATGTTACGACTATCCCTCCTTTCTTTGTTGTTTGAACAAAGTCCTAGATTCGAGTGCATGAAGTAGCTCCCTCCCCGCCTCGTCGCCCCACCCTCCCCGAAACCACTCCCCATCGCCGGTACACCGCTGCCCCGACCATCCCTCTAGGCCCCCCGCGCCGAGCTTTTTCTCCGTCGATCCCTACGCCACCACCCCACCACCGCGCCCCCACCAACGGTGACCATTGCCCCCACCCTGAACCCTAAGATAGATAGTGGGATACCTCTCCGGAAAGCCCCCCTCCCGGCTGCGGCTGGTTCTTCCTTAACTACGGCGAGCCCCCCCTGAAAATTGACTGACCCAAAAGTCGATTTAGTCGACTAAAGTGTAGCTAAATCAAAAAGATGCACATGCAAACACATGGGGAGCTGGGGCAGTAGAGCAATGCCACTTTCAAAGAACTTATACCCGAGGGTCGTCGGGATGTGGACGGCGGCAGGTCAGATCTGCGCATAATATGGTAGGGAGGAAGAAGGGTTGGAGGACCTTCCGAGCTGGTGCTATGTCGGAGAGAATGACACGGGCACAGGATCGGGACCCGTTGGCAGCTATGGGTTTCCTCCCTCGCCACCGATGACCGCGTGAACGATGTACTAGTCCTCTACACGCACCGACCAAAGGGATCCAGCTGGATGTGTGACCAGCGGTGAGCAGAGAGAAAATGTCGCTACCGTTGTCTTGTCCTAGTAAAGCAAGCGCTCAGGCTCCTGCCTATATATATAGTGGAGTGTTTATCTTTTTCTCTCCACAACAAGTGTTTCAATTTGTGTAGGTGGCATTAAAGAAAATAAACTCTCTATTTAATGTGACTAACTGTACAACTCCTACTTACTAGTATAGTAGTAGTATTGTTCACTTGTGCTTCCGGGCCCTCCATTCATTGAACAACCCCACGGGTGAATAAACATACAATACTAGTATTTATATAGAATGAACAAGCACGGACTATTTTGGCTTTGAGATATCGATGGTACAGTTTGACCACATTGCATCAATGGACTCAGTACTTTGAAGTAACCTATACGTATATGCACAGTTTACATTCCGAATCGCTAGCTAGAGCTTGAACTATATATGTTTACATGTACCACATTTTTCATTTCGTTTTCTGCTCCATGGCGACTATGAGTAGTTAAAAGTTGAGGGCGGGGCTTTTCCCGGGCAGTACGCGCGGCAGTTTTCGCATAGGCGGTTTGACAGAGAGGCGAGGAGGGTGACGGAGTAGCGGATTCAACTGACTGCTAGTGCTGTAGTAGTACTATTTCATTATGCTACCCGTCCCTCCATTCATTGAATAACCCCACGGGCGAACAAACATACAGTACTAGTAGTTATATAGAACGAACAAGCTCAAACTATTTTGGCTTTGAGATGTCGATGGTACAGTTTGACTACATTGCATCAACGGACTCAGTACTTTGAAGTAACCTATATGTATATGCACGATTTACATTCCGAATCGCTAGCTAGAGCTTGAATTGTATTTGTTTACATGCACCACATTTTTCTTTCGGTTTTCTGTTCCATGGTGCAATTCATCGATACAAAATTATACTATGAGTAGTTAAAAGTTGAGGGCGGGGCTTTTCCTGGGCATTACGCGCGGCAGTTTTCGCGTAGGCAGTTTGACAAAGAGGAAAGGAGGGTGAGGGAGTAGCAGATTAAACTTACTACTGGAAAGGTAGGGCTATGTGATTTGATGGCGCGTTAGTGCTGGAGAGACGGGGTCTTGTGATATGACTACTCACTATAGTCATGAATTACTGGTGCTACGACTGGGGTGATTCCCCCCATCCGTTCCCCACTCTAATCTAGTGCATGACACATCGACCTGGATGCTAGCTCTCCCACATGTCGGCGAAGTACGTAAGAAGGAGCAAAGATTCATGCGATATATATAGTGTATATACTAGTACTACTACTCACGTCGGAGGAGTGCGAACCACGGCAGCCCAGTGAACCAGCAGGCGATAGGCCATAGAAAACAATGTGGTGATATGGCCATAAAAAATAATATGCTACAGTCCAGTCTGTAGCATGTATAGTACTACTCCTCTTCCTCCTCGTATCGGTTCATCACCATCATACTTTCCCCATTCCTGTGTTTTCAGTATCCTGCAAATCAAACAGGACCTTAGACTGGTTTAGGTCCGGTCGTTTTTTATAAATGTGTTATATCCAAAATTTAATGAACCTGCTCCGGTTTCTATGAAAATAATCCGGTTTGCATGTAGTAATTCATTTATTTATTTATTCTTCTATGGGGAGTTTGCATGTAATTCGTGAGATCTGAAATGTAAAGTACACCGGCATGGTTGCATATGCTCTGAGTCATGCATGCACTACGACCCACCCAGATGCTCTGTGTCCCACATGTCGGCAAAAGGGAGCATGTGGAAATAGCCTAGGAGTACATATAGGGGGATGAATGCGTGAAAAAAATATGTACCATGAAGTGTAGCTGCGGCTCGAAAAGGAGACCTAAAGTGATGATAGGTATAGGTCGCACGCACCCAACTAGTTGTACTAGACGTACGACTACTTTTTCCCTCAAAAAATAAAAAAAGAGGTACAAGTACTCAGTACTCCTATTCTATCAACACGAGTCCCATCTGACAACATCGTCCGTGCTACAGCTGGCTCTTCTTCCTCATTTCTCTCTTCTAATTCTAACTCAACCGACGCACAGTGGGCGGTGTGGGGATTTGCCGATGGTCGGTTTGCTCAACTGCGACCCCACCACACAGTGAAAATGTTACGACTGGAGAATGGATCATACGCTTCGTTAGCAAGGCGCAGAAATTTGCCACTAGCCCACCAGGGTTTGAGCCTCGGCTCGAGCGCTTGGTGCTCACAGCGTTTTCTTCTATAAAAAATGCCAACAGGCTAGTCTAGCCCGGGTTGGTCTCGTTTTACTTTTCTAAACAAAAGTTACGACTGGAATAAAAGTGGCATACACTAATAAAACATTAAGGCCACGAGGCGATGCAGTGCTGCTTATAGTAGGCAAGAATAAAGATGCATCCATCAACGAAGTCCACTTCCTCGACACAGGGCGCCAGCCCATTGAATGGCGGCTAAGTAGCAGTGGCTTTCGTGTCCAGGTCGACGTGCTTTTGAACAATGGCATCCAAAGATTCCAGCTACTAGAACAAGGCCAATGTCTTTCTTTCCTTGCTGGCCTTGTATTGGCCTATGTAGACAATTTCCTCGTAGACGTGGATGTGCAGCTAGATGGCTTCTTGCATGGCGAGGCACTACGTAGCGAGTGCGGCCTCGAGGTGCACATTCTTCGTCGCGACCTCCGACACCTATAGAGCCACTAGGGCTCGAAAGAGTTCATCACCATGGAGGCCGATGAGGGTGGAAGGCAATGAGGAGCCTAGCGCGTGGGCTGGAGCAGTACGACAAGGTCGTCCGCACGCTTCTTGAGGGTGGTGAACTGGCGGATGGAGCGCACCATTATGTCGTTCATGCGAGAGGCGAAGCCGGCGTCGCCGAGAGCTATGATAGCGGCGGTCGCCAGCATCATCTGGAAGCGCTGCATGGTGCAGGGCAGCAGGCCAGCGTCTTGGATGATCTGCGACAGCCGACTGCCGCTCGCGTCCATCGCCTCCATAGGTGCTTGTTCCTTTTGTTCACTTGGCCTTGGATTCGAGTGAGTAGTGTCGCACAGAGACTAGGAGTAGATGGATTAAAGTGGTGGGGCGCCTTTATATGAGAGTCGAAACTCTGTTGCATTCACATTGTGCTGCCTCTATTCTGCTTCTCCAATTAATTTCCATTGCAAGCTAATTGAGGATGCATCATTGACCGTTCAACGTCTCGGGGACCGCTACCCTCTCCCTTCTTGGCATTCAAGCCGTATCAATGTAAATGCGGGTCAAGAAGAGCTAGTCATTTACTACATTGTGCACCGCAACCGTGTGGGGGGCGACACGAACGGCACAGGCATGCTGTACTTGTTCCACTTTCTCGTTTTGAACTCATGACTTGTAGTAACGCTCAGTTTTGAATATATAAGTTTGGTTGTCACACACAACACTCCCTCCATGTAGGTTGGGTCGCTGAAATCAGAATTAGACACAAAACACAATAGTGATGGACCAATCTACCTCCGTCCTAGTTTATTGCTCCCCGTCGTAATCTGTGCCAAATTTTTGACCATAAATTTGACTAACAAAAGGTTCATGCATGTCACCAAAATTATATCATTGAAAACTATGTTCAAAGACAAATCAAATAATATATTTTTTGTTGACATGCACTAACATTTTGTCTGTTAAATATTTGGTAAAAATTTGGCACAAATTACAAAAGGGACTAATAAACCAGGACCTAGGTAGTACACCAGGTCGAAGACAGTGATACTACATATAATTAACAAAAAATAAGAGAAAGGGATCACACATGTCATTTACGACTGGAATCAAAATGCCGTACATAGAACATTAAGGCCACAAGGTGATGCAGTGCTGCTTACAGGAGACAAGAAGAAAGTTGCATCCATCGATGACGTCCACCTCCTCGACTCAGGGTGTCGGCCCACTGAACGGCGGCTAAGTAGCAGCAGCTTTCGTGGCCAGGTCGACGTGCTTCTCAACAATGATGTCCAAAGATTCCAGCGGCTGGAAGAAGGCCAACGCCTTTCTGTCCTCGCTGGCCTTGTGGCCTATGTAGACAATTTTCTTGTAGACATGGATGTGCAGGTCGACGGTTTCTTGGAAGGAGAGGCGCTGTGCGGAGAGCGCATGCTTGAGGTGCACATTCTTCATTGCGACCTCCGACAGCTGCAGGGCCACCAATGCTTCAAAGAGTTCGTCACCTTGGAGGCCAATGAGGTTGGCAGGAAACTAGGAACCTGGGCGCGTGGGCTAGAGCAGTACGACAAGGTCGTCCGCACTCTTCTTGACGGTGGTGAACTTGCGGGTGGAGTCGACCATCATCTGGCACATGCAAGAGGCGAAGCCGGCGTCGACGAGGGTAATGACGCCGACGGTCGACATCTTGGACGATCGGGCACAGTCGACTGCCACTCGCGTCCATCGACGCCATGGGTGCTTGTGGCTTCTGGTCACTTGGTCTTGGTCTTGAATTGGAGTGGTCAGTGTTGCATAGAGACTAGGAGTAGATGGACTGGAGTGGTGGGACGCCTTTACGAGAGTCCAAACTACATTGCAATCACATCGTGCTGGTTCCATTCTGCTTCTCCAATTACTTACTCCTACCTCTGCATGCTAACTTATTGCGGAGGCATCATTGACCGTTTAATGTTTCGGGAGCCGCTACCATGTGCCTCGTTGGCATTCAATCTGTATCAATGTAAATGCATGTCAAAAAGAGACTGGTCAGTAGTAGCATACTGAATATTGTGCACCGCAACCAAGGCAGAGAGGAAAACGAGAGAACTATGTATTTATTTATGGTGTATATTCACTCATTTTTCTCCGTATGTACTCATTTAGGGTGTAGCACTTGTTGAAATCTTTAGAAAGGAAAACACTCCCTCCATTTTTATTTACTCTTCATATTAGAGTTGGCTGAAGTCAAATTTTCATAAAGTTTGACCAAGTTATAAAAAATAATATAAACATTTATCATAACAAATAGAGTATATGTGATGTGAAAATACATTCAATAATAAATCTAATTGTATTGGTTTATTATTGCTTATGTTAATATTTTTTTATAAACTTGATCAAAGTTTATAAAGCTTGACTTTTACCAAATCTAATACGCAAACTAAATAAAAACGGAGGGAGTATTTAGGAACGGAGGGAGTAGTCCCTCCTTTCCGGTTTACAGGGCTATACTATTAAGAGCAAGTACAATAGTGGGCTTATAGCCTGCTTACATGGCAATTTTGTCTCATGCAAGAGCTTGGCTATATGCGTGCTCCAAGGCTCCTCACCACGCCCACCCCTACGCAAGGACTGCCATGCGAGCATTCGCAACTGCCACATTTGGGTTGCGCTTGGCTCTTCAGCTCTTCGAGAAGACGAACAATGATGTTACTACTTCTACAGTATCGAATCAACTGCTGCATGTCCATCCACCGCATGCGGAAGGGATTGCTTCTTGTAGTAAGCAAAAGTCTGTCCTCATCTGTGAGCCACCGCGCGCATGGGCGAGGGAGAGGGCTTTTAGTTGTAAAATCAATATTCTCCTCATTGTACGAGTTGAATTGACACATCATTGCACTGGCCCCACATGCTTGCCTCTAAACTTGGCTAAAAGACCCGCATTGTACTATATATTTTCTACAACCTCTAACATTTACCCCACCACAAATTAAAGTATATATTCATGTCTTGACCAGATGAGCGTGCAAACTACAGTCACCATGATGACAGGTAGGGCCAGAAGATTATTTTAATCAGAAAAATGCTTCAAGACGACCTCATAGCATGGAGCCGACTCCAACGGTTTTAAGCTTAGAGGCATGGTACACGCTATCCTAGACTACGTCACTATACTACCTCCCCTACACATGAAACTGCCACACGAGCGTCCTGGTTGCGCTTGGCTCTTCGCCTCTTCAGGAAGTCGAACAATGATGGTACTACTGCAGTGGAGTACTACTAGTATGCTTCTGGCCATCTGACACCGAATGAACTGCTACATGTCCATCGCATGCGGGAGGGAGAGTGTGTAGCGAAAGCTTCTCCTAGTCCTGCAAGCCACCACACTCATGGGCGAGGGAGAGGGTGTTGTAATCAAACTTCTCCTTGTTGTATGAGTTGACGCGACACAGCAAAGAAGTGCACTCAATATATTTCAATAATTCACGCTTACTGATGCATTAATTACAACGCATGCATGCATGTTGCGACTTTCCTTTTGATACTTGCATGTGTTGATTTAATGCATCTTGAAGTAGTATGAATATGTGATGGTAAAACTTTGTAATGCCCGTGCCCTAAAGCGAGAGATGGTTGTGCACTCGGAGGGCAAGATCATGCCGATGGAACAAAACCCGACTGTCGGTGTCAAAACCGATGGATCTCGGGTAGGGGGTCCCGAACTGCGCGTCTAGACGGATGGTAATAGGAGACAAGGGACACGATGTTTTTACCCAGGTTCGGGCCCTCTCGATGGAGGTAAAACCCTACTCCTTCTTGATTGATATTGATGATATGGGTAGTACAAGAGTAGATCTACCACGAGATCAAGGAGGCTAAACCCTAAAAGCTAGCCTATGGTATGATTGTTGTTCGTCCTATGGACTAAAACCCTCCGGTTTATATAGACACCGGAGAGGGCTAGGGTTACATAGAGTCGGTTACAATGGTAGGAGATCTACATATCCGTATTGCCAAGCTTGCCTTCCACGCCAAGGAAAGTCCCATCCGGACACGGTACGAAGTCTTCAATCTTGTATCTTCATAGTCTTGGAGTCCGGCCAATGATGATAGTTCGGCTATCCGGACACCCCCTAGTCCGGGACTCCCTCAGTAGCCCCTGAACCAGGCTTCAATGACGACGAGTCCGGCGCGCATATTGTCTTCGGCATCGCAAGGCGGGTTCCTCCTCCGAATAATTCGTAGAAGATTGTGAACGCCAGGATAGTGTCCGGTTATGCAAAATAAATTCCACATACCACCGCAGAGAGAATAATTTTTACACACGTTCAATCTGCTGACGTATTTTGTGGCGTGACATCACACCACAACCAAGCCTTTACTCGTTTTTACTATTCCACCTCAGCGCGTTTAGCGAAGTGGTTTCCTTGGCACGTCTTGTCGAAGCAGAGATCGTGTCCCCTTATTCCGGGATCCTCATCAATACGGACGTGGGTAACCCAACCGCGCCCGTTGCCACGCCCCCTCCATCGAAGGCGAGTTCCAAACGGTCATGGGGACAGCTCTTGGTATTCTCCCCCTTTATAATGAGACCGAGGCCTGTTCCTTTTCTTCAATCCTCAATCGAATCCGCCCCTCGCCCCGAGTTCCAACACCCAAGGCTCCAGATTCGGGCGCTTCGGATCTTCGACAATGTCCGGCTCCGACCTACAGGGCCGGTGGATGTCCTCTTCCGTCACGGAAGAGGACATGCTAAATCTAAGAGATGCCAGGTACCTAACCTACAAGATTTCGCATAGGTTGCCAGCCCAAGGGCAAGTCACTCCCACTCCTGATCCTGGTGAGAGTGTCGTGTTCGTGTCTCACCTCCGTCGGGGTTTAGGCTTCCCGATGGATCCCTTCGTGAGAGGGCTCATGTTTTATTATGGGTTGGAATTCCATGACTTGGCTCCGGAGTCCATCCTCCACATCTCATCGTTCATCGTCATCTGCGAAGCCTTCCTCCGCACCACCCCTCACTTTGGTTTGTGGCTCAAGACCTTCAACGTGGAGCCGAAGATGATCGAGGGGCGACAGGTAGAGTGCGGAGGGGCAGTTATAAGTAAGAGGGCCGATGCTCCATGGCACGAGGGCTCTTTTCAAGAGGAGCTCGGCTTGTGGCAATAGGAGTGGTTTTATATCACCGCTCCCAGGGGCAGCAGGCAGGCGCCGCCACCCACCTTTCGCTCGGGCCCTCCACAACGGCTGGTGTCATGGGTCAACAAAGGGCTTGACTGGGGGCTGTCCAAGGATGTGCCACTTTTGCAGGGCTGCATTCGAGACCTCCAAGAAAGGGGGATCAATCTGGTCGTAGTGGCGCAGGTTATGCTGATTCGGCGCTATCTTCTCTGCAAACGTCGTCCCCTCCGACTGTGGGAATTCAATCTGGAGGGACCGCGAGCTCTTCAGCACTTCATGGGTACGACACCCGTGGAGATGTATAATCTGTTCTTCGGATCACAAGAGATGTGTCCGGACTTGACCGAGGACGCCGACCTAAGCTTCAATCGCCCAGATACTCAAGTAAGTAGTCATGTGTCCGGTCATACCGTCCGTTTATTTATCATAGATTTGCCCTTTAACCAGCTATCCCTTGAACAGGAGTGGATAGAGAAAGCAAAGCTGATACGGTCTCCGGCCCCCCTCCCTGAGACCATGCTGGATCCCGAGTTAGTCAAGATTTTGGAGGTTGTGCCTCCAGAAGAGGGCGAAGGGGAGAATAGGAAAACTACCGCCTCTGCTAAGGTGGTTCTCAAGAAAGGGGGGATCGAGAATCCCTCCCTCCAGGGGGAGAAGAGGACCGCTTCCGAGGATCCGGAGGCCAAGGCCTCCAAGCGGGGGAAGAAATCTTCACCGGAAGGTCCTGCGCTAGGAGAAGCCCCGGCCGCACTATTCCCCAAGAGAATCAGCCCTCCAGCGAGCCGTAAGTAGAAAAAGGGGAGTTTTGTAATAAGGGACATCCCTGTTTTTATTTCTGAGGATAACCGAAGTTTTTACCTTGTAGTTTGGATCTCAGCCCTTCTCAGCTGAGCTCATCTTCGGGGGATCTTCGTCCGGAGATGATGGAGAGCGAGACGCCTCCATCTGCCGCGCCGTCAGGCGGGGCGGACGACCCTGAGGTGTCATCGCGGAGGGTCTCCCCGAGTCCGGCGGGGCCGGAGAGTTTGGCACCAACTGGTGTACGGCCGGAGGAGCTGAAGGATCTGCTCGAGAGGGCGTCTATCTCAGAAGATCACCGTACATTAATGAGTACAGTGATTGAAAGGATTTCATCCGCTGAGAGCGGGTTGCATGAGGCCGTCAGAAGTTTGCTACGGGGATTGAGGTACGTAAAAATGACATACCTTTTGACAGTTTTGCACATAGAGTGCGCCCTGTATAGATAGTAGCCCCTGAGACTCGGTACGTTGTCAGAAGTGACGGCGTGCCGAGGATCATAATCTCAGTGTTAAGATGTCACCATTCCTATTCAGGGGGCGGAGCGTTCGGTGGCCAGCCGAACTAATAGAGTTGCCGAACTGAAGCGGCAACTGGACGTTGCGGATGCGCACATCACGCTGGTCAATAAGCGACTTGATGAGTCACAAGGTGGGTGGTTTCTCCGCGGTCACCTGGTAAGGGAGCTGATGACCACGCCTTACAACATGTATGCTTGATGCAGATGGTGCCGCTGCTATGGAGGGCCTTCGCGCAGAGCTTGCTCGAGCCAAGGAGCAAGCCAGAAGGAGTGATGTGGCTGCCTCGAAGGCAGCCGAAGAGCTAAAAGCCGAATAGGCTGCTCACTGCCAAAGTAGGGAGGAGATGGCCAGAATGGCCATGAAGCTGAAGGATGCTACCGACCGCTATGAGGTTCTTGAAAGAGAACGCCGACCGGGGCAAGAGGACCTGAAGAAGGCCACCGCCGAAGCCAAGCATGCCCGTTCTGCAATGAGGGCTATAAAGGAGGAGCTGCGTCAGTCTGGAGACATTGCAGCTGGAAAACCCTTTCTGCTGCGTAGGAAGTTCACAGATTCGAAGTATGCTCAGTTGGGCCAGTTGTGGGGTGCGGAGGATCCTTATCTGAATTTGGCGGCAAGTGCGGCGGATGCAGTCGTGCACTTCCAAAGCCAAAAGGATCACGAAATGGAAGAGCTTTTTTGATCTCAGTTCCATAGTCCGGAGCGTCCACTTCCGTTAACCGATCGGTTGGCTGAGTGGGCTGAGCTGAATAGGTTGTCCGGACTTGCCATGAAGGATGTCGTGGCTCATTTGTGGCCGGAAAGGCCCAAGCCGAAGAGTTATTTTGGCTTAGTGCAGCAATTCCTTGATGCGGTGCCACATATCAAGGCAATGAAGCGGTCGGCATGCATAGAGCGTGCACGGATGGATCTCGCCCGTGTCAAAACATACTGGGCAGAGATGGATGCCACCGACGTTGCATCCTGGGATTCGGACAGAAGCCGATTACCCGCCGAGCTCTATTTTGAGGAAGTCCTGCGGGGCGCTCGTTTAGTAGAGTCGCAGTGCTCAAAAAATGTTATGTTCAAATGACATGTACGATAAAACAATATTTATAATATAAGAGCTTTTTATACTTGTGCGTTCAAGTGTTGAAATATCTCATGTGCGGCCGTTAATGTATATGTATATATAACCTGAAAGATGGCAGTCTTCGGCTTCAGCCCCCACGCACATGGTGCGGGGGTGTTTGCAAAAAGGCGCATTTTCACACTTAATCCAACGTCTTGGTCCTGCGAAGGAGGTGGTAGCATAGCAAACTAGGCAACCAGACTATAATGCTTTATCACTTTCACTTAGCCATAGGAGTTCGAAGGTGGGGCTACGATATAGCCCCTAGGGGCACCGCGCTCTCCGAATTCGGGGCGCGTGTGTGCCTGACCGGGAAACGGTCCTTTGTCAAAGCGGAGGAATTCTAGACATTCTGGTAGTCGATCGAGTGGTTGACCAGTCTCTCGCTATATCATGACAGTCAGTTTTCGGCTTTCTCTACTGAGGTGCTCGCCAGGCCGAACCGGGGCACAATCGCAGTAGTTCTCCTGGTGCTGCATTAGCCGATAATACAGAACGTAAGGTAGCAAAACACAGGAGCCGGGAAAACCCAACATTTGACCAAAGACATGATTCGGAGCTGATGCATATAAGGCGTAACTCGAGACGCCAAACACTCCCTAAGGTATTCGGTCTTTATGGAAACGGGCAGAACGATGCCCTAAGCCCTTAGTGCCCAGGTACGCGCGAAATCTTCTGACGTGGCCGATGCCAAAACATCAGCCTCCTCCTCGGTTATGGTAAGAAACCAGGGGATGTGTATCAACAAGAGACAGTAAAAAAGGTTTAAGCAGGGTCTTAATCTGAAAAGAATCCTTGCAACGGGTCCCCGCTGCACGTCTGCGCCTGTGTCTCCGTTGTGCTGTATCCTGGACGGGTGTAGCACGTTGTTCATCTGCAAATGAGAAGAACTTAGTTGGAAAAAGGATCGTGCGGAAAATGTATTGAAAACAGAGTATGATTTAAGAAATGAATAAAATTGAGCTTTATTGGCTCTTATTCTTCGTTCGTGATCGGGGTCTGAATTGAGCTTTACGCGGCTAAGAAGCCCCTTGTTTATTTATACTGAACTCGCCTAACCGTGTTCGGGGTTTGAATGACCTGTTTTAGGGACTTTGCTCATCAAGGTCGGATTAGTGTGTGGCTGTCAAGGCAGTGTCACGTTCTTCCGCGGTCAAGGAACACTCGAAGTTTCCCTTCAATGAGATGATACCGCGTGGACCGAGCATTTTAAGTGTGAGAGATGCGTAATGCGGTATTGCGTTAAAGCGGGCGAAAGCTTCATGTCCCAATAGTGCTTGATGGCTACTTTTGAATGGGGTGATATGGAAGGTTAGCTTTTCGCGACGGAAGTTGTCGGATGAACCGAACACGACTTCTAGTAGTAAGTAGCCCGTACAGTTGGCATAAGGGCCTGGCGTTACTCCTTTAAAGGAAGTGTTGCTATGGTGAATTTTGGTAGGGTCTATCCCCATTCTGCGGATGGTGTCCTGGTATAGCAGGTTTATATCACTACCGCCGTCCATTTGGACTTGTGTAAATTGTAGTCCGTCGATTATAGGATCCAATATCAGAGCAGTCCATCCTGTGTTTCGAATACTTCTGGAGTAATCCTGATGGTCGAAAGTAATTGGTTTTGACATCCAATCTCCGGATTCCACTGGGGTGGACCGTGAGGCACGTACTTTAGTAGATGCCACCCTATTTTTCCTTGTTATCACTTGAAGTGAATTCACTGTTTTGACTTCTTGTGGGAAGTTATTCTGTTTTCCGGCGCTCTGCTTGTGGGGTTCGTCATCGTCCTCGCCTGGTGTGCCGAGCCCCTTGTGTTCGGTGTTAAGTCGGCCGGACTACTTGAAGACCCAACAATCTCTGTGGGTATGGTTTGCAGGCTTCCCGGGGGTACTGTGAATATGACATATCCTGTCCAAGATTTTAGTTAGGTTGGATAGCTCGTCATTGTTGTCCTTAAGAGGCAGTGTTTTTTTGTTCGGCCGCGAGCTTTTGAACCCGGCGTTGACCGCCGTGTTCTTGGGGCCATTTTCTATAGTCCGGAGCTGGTCTTTTCTGCATCGTGGTTTCCCATTTCCATCCTGACCTCGGATGTACTTGGGTCGCTGGTGCTGCATCTTGCCAGCCAGCTATCTTCTCCCGCGCAAAAGCGGGTCATAAGGCTCGTTAGTGCGGCCATAGTCCTTGGCTTTTCCTGGCCGAGGTGTCTGGCGAGCCATTCGTCTCGGACATTATGTTTGAAGGCTGCTAAGGCTTCGGCGTCCGGACAGTCGACTATTTGGTTCTTTTTGGTGAGGAACCTGTTCCAGAATTTGCGGGCTGACTCTCCGGGCTGTTGAGTTATATGACTTAAATCGTCTGCATCCGGAGGGCGGACATAAGTCCCCTGAAAATTTGCTCGAAACACATCCTCGAGCTCTTCCCAACTTCCAATTGTATTTTCTGGGAGGCTTTTGAGCCAATGCCGAGCTGGCCCTTTGAGCTTGAGGGGTAGGTATTTTATGGCATGGAGATCGTCTCCTCTAGCCATATGTATGTGTAGGATATAATCCTCAATCCAGACGCCGGGGTCTGTTGCGTATGCTTCTATGTTTACGGGCTTGAATCCCGCTGGAAATTCATGATCCAGTACCTCATCGGTGAAACATAGGGGGTGTGCGGTGCCCCTGTATTTAGGTGTACCATTATTTTCGAACACTCGACGTGTTGTGTTGCTCCCTGGAGCCTTCTTTCTTGGCCCATAGATGGACCTGACCGGGCCATCCTTTTTGCGAGGATCCTTATGTGGATCGTGTGCCGGCTTGTGTGCGGCGCCGCTTGCCGTTCTTAGCTTGTCATCTGGTCGTCTATCTGACCAGGCGGCCTCTTTATTTTTTGACTGCGGGGGCTCTACGGCCTCCTCATCAAATTCGGGCAACAGCTTGCGCTTCGGGTAGCTCTTTGCTGGTGACTAGCGCCGTATTTGTCTGCGGTCTTGAGTACTTTGCTCCATCTCATTCTAAGTACGTCTTCCACTGTTTTGAGCTTCCGCTTCTACTTGTTCAAACTTCTTGCAGTGGTGACGAGCCTTTTGTGGAGGTTCTTATGCTCTGGTGATGTGTCTGGCGTGAGATCATCTAGACTGTTGTTTTGCCGGGGATGGGTTGCTCGTCCAATTCATCCTGTTCGGATGGTTGCTTGGTTGCATGTTCGTCGTCCACTGGTTCGCCCTGCTCTATGGCTGGGTCTGTATGAGTGCTGTTGTTATCGAGGCGGGACTTCGGGCGGCGCTTGCGTCGCCGTTTTGGCTGTTTTTCAGGGGAATAATCCTTCGCCGCGTCCCGTTGTTCCTCTTTGTCACTTCCTTTTGGTGTATCCACCATGTATACATCGTGAATTGAGGTGGCTTTCCAGTGCCCTGTGGGCGCTGGTTCTTGGTCGTCTTCGGCGTCGTCGTCCATACCGTCGATGTCTTTGGAGTCGAAGTCTAGCATGCCGGTTAGGTCGTCAACAGTGTCTACAAAGTGGATGGTGGGTGAGCTTTGAATTTCTTTGTTGTCCGCATCCCAACCGTCCTGACCGTAGTTCGGCCAGGGCTCTCCTGATAACGAGAGATACTATAGCAAATTCAATATGCGCCAAAAGGCAAGTGCTGAATGGTGTCCGCAGCGATGAACTCCATGATCGGCGCCCAATCGGATTCGATTGGAAGGGGCGCGGGAGGTTCGGAGTCTGGCGAGGAGTCCGGCACCTCGGAGTCACGAGCTTCACAAGGGACAGGGTTGGTATTCGACTCTATCACCGTGGAGGTAGCAGACCCCGGGGCGGTGTCTAGCCACTCATCCTCGGTCGGCGCAGTCGGCTTCGAGTTAAGGGTCGGAGCGGATTCTCGTGCGGCCTCCAGGGCACTGTCCGGCAGCAGAGCTAGATCATGCTCATCGTGCCAGTGCGGCGCGCTCGGCTGTGGCTCGAATCCGTCGAAGATCAAGTCTACGCGGATGCCGGCTGGGAAGTTCAAACTTCCAAATCTGACCTGATGGCCAGGGGCGTAGCTTTCCATCTGCTCTAGATGGCCAAGCGAATCGGCCCGCAGTGCAAATCCACCGAATACGAAGATCTGTCCGGGGAGAAAAGTCTCACACTGGACCGTGTTGTTGTTGATGATCGAAGGAGCCATCGGGCCTATAAGTGAGGACACAGAGGAACTCTCAATGAAAGCACCAATGTCGGTGTCAAAACCAGCGGATCTCAGGTAGGGGGACCCGAACTGTGCGTCTAGGCGGATGGTAACAGGAGACAAGGGACACGATGTTTTTACCCAGGTTCGGGCCATCTCGATGGAGGTAAAACCCTACTCCTGCTTGATTGATATTGATGATATGGGTAGTACAAGAGTAGTTCTACCACGAGATCAAGGAGGCTAAACCCTAAAAGCTAGCCTATGGTATGATTGTTGTTCGTCCTATGGACTAAAACCCTCCGGTTTATATAGACACCGGACAGGGCTAGGGTTACACAGAGTCGGTTACAATGGTAGGAGATCTACATATCCGTATTGCCAAGCTTGCCTTCCACGCCAAGGAAAGTCCCATCCGAACACAGGACGAAGTCTTCAATCTTGTATCTTCATAGTCTTGGAGTCCGTCCAATGATGATAGTTCGGCTATCCGGACATCCCCTAGTCCGGGACTCCCTCACCGACGATGGAGCTCTCTATGGTCTCTATGGACCTCACCTTGCTCCACTGCCCCTTGTGCCTCCGCCCCTTGAAGTATCTAGTGTATGAGGTTCAAATACATCTCATCCGTTCGGCTGATTGAGCAAGGTGCAGGTTTCTTGATTGATGTGTTGTTCATTGATTTGTGCAGTGCAAGGGAGGGCACCTGGCCTGCGCGTACAGCCGTAGTGAGAACCCAGGGAACCAGCGGCAGTGCCAGAAGTGCGAGCGCGGCGGTGGCTTCAACGAGCGGAAAACGGCGATGGAGGCCGTCCTCTCCTCGGTGAGGGGGTAGTGCCCGCACGAAGGTTGTGGGCTCTACGTCACTTACCACAAGCTCGCCGATCACCAGAGCGTGTGTCCACTCGCACCCTGCAAATGCCACGTACCCGTCTGTGGCTACAAAGGCCCACCGTCGGTGCTCTCCCACCACATCAGCATCGCGCATCCAATGCCCGTGCATAGGATCCAGTACCGCAAGGTGCTCCAGTTGCAAGTGTCAGTGTAGGAGTCATGGCTCTTGCTGATCGCGGAGGAGGACGAACGCGCCTTTTTCTTGGTCGGTAGCGTGCTTGACTTTGGCGCGCCTATAGCCGTGTCGGTCATCTGCATCGGAGCAGGGGCGTCCCCATTGCTGCACTAGGCGGCCAACCTGTGGGCAAACGCAGGACCGACGCCGTCAAGGTGGAAGTCGAGGTGACAAGTAGCAAGGATCCTGGCGACGTCGACGTGCAGGAGCTGACCTTCTTCACAGTTCCGCCCAAGCTGCTGGCCGGGGCTGGGTTGTCGAGGACGGTGTCCCTCCACATTCAGATTGACAAGCTCACCTCCTAAATGATTCTATAGTGCCTTCTATTTATCTTAGTTAATATGCTAATATAGGGGTCAGATCGTTCTACTTTAGCTTAAGAGATGGTGGGTTTTGGTGGCAATGCAACAATTACTTCGACATCAGATCAATAGTTAAAGTAATTTCCAACAGTTGAATGGATATTTTGTGTCTGTTGGATATAAAGAACCTTTGGGTAAGAAGTATAAGAAGCTTATATGCTTGTTTGTTCAGGAAGTGTTGCATCCTTGTGCGAGTTGATGCCACACGTCAAAGTACTACTAGTAGTACTCACCCGACTACGCACTAGGCAAATGAAGCTCATGCCGTGTTGGTGCCGCATGCGGCCCGCACATTAACCAAAACCTCGCGCCTCCAGCTTAGCCTCCGTGTTTTAAACTTCTCAATCTTAAGGCCAAGGAGCAATGGGAACCTATGATAGAGCCAATCAGATGGTTGAGAACACTACAATTCATAGCTATAGATGCGTGTGTGAGAGAGGATGAGTGCGTGTGTGCACCTCTTCTCTTTGTGTATAACGTACTAAACTCAGAGTACAAGTGTATCCGGGTGGAATCGACCTTGGGAGCAAGAGATGGTGCGTGCGAGAAGTCCCGAGAGACTAGGTGTGTGCGGGGGAAAGAGGGAGAGAGATAATATGTGTCGATGTAATGCCTGCCAAAACAGATTAGTCTATAGCTCGCCATGAGACTATTCCTGTCGAATGCCCCAATAATCATAAGATATGTATCCGACAGTGCCAGTTATTGCACGTACATAGCAGTAGAAAAAGAGGTACCATGGCATATTACAAAATAGCTACACCGCGGCCGAGAACACGTGCCCACGTTACGCCATCCGGGAATAGTGCCACACTTCAAAACTAGAACCGTCAATAAATTTTGATCTTGCGTCTTGTCACGTTCCAAATTACTACTCCTCTTCACATGGATCGCACTGATATATTTAATTGCAAAGCTGCTCACACCGATCACAACCTAAACTGTTTCCCACTTGGGAGCATATTAGTACTCGGTTATAAATACTACTATGCCAAGATGACTACACATTCCTCCTCAACTCCTCATCCACAAAAGCAAACAAGTCATTCATCATCGTTCCCTTGCATCTACCATGGCTAGCGTGAGTTGTGGGTCGAGAGATTACCACCAGGGAGAGGCGGGCATGGAAGCGGAAGCACGGAAGATGTTCCGCCTCGCCGCAAAAGCAGCAGACATGTCCTGCCGCGCAGCAGTAGCAGCACAGAGGTCCCGCCGCATCGCCGAACAAGCACGGAGGTTTCGCTGCATCGTCGATGCAGCGGATTGGTCCGGCCACGCAGCGGAAGCAGCAGAGATATCCCGCCGCACCGCGACTATAGTAGAGATGTCCTCCCGCACCTCGGTGGCCTAGGAAAATGTCTCGCGGGCAGGCGAGGACTCTTAAAGGTGCATGCATGCGATCGTCCATAGCCAGATGGATCAGATCTCTGGCTGGATGAAGCTGCAGGACAAGATGAATGCCTTGTTTGAACAGGCTACGGGCGTCATCCGACAAGTAGGGGAGGGCAATGCAAAACTCCGGGTCGAGCACGACCTGCTGAGGGCGAATATCGCAGGAAGGGCTAAGCAGGCGGACGAGACCGCTGCCTTGTTGAAGAGGACGGGCGTCATCGTCAAGAAACTTATGGACGAGAATGCCATGCTCCGCATCGAGCGTGAAAGGCTGGTAGAGGAATCCGTGGTTGCTGGCGAGCAGCGTATTAAGGACATGAAACTGATGAAAGAGATCATCACTGCTCGCTGCAAGAACTAGTCTATGTGACCTGCAACTCATCAAGAAAGTAGAGATCAGCGAGCCAGATCATTGTATGCGTCTTCCTTCTTTTGCCCTTGTGTATTTCGGGCGTAGCCACATGTGGCTTTTTTAATTATCTTCCTAGATATGTAAGACAATTATTATCCACTGTCGTCGTCCTTATATATTCATGAGTCTTGCTATAAGTCGCAGTAGATGCTATATAGGTCCGTCGGATCTTACATCAATATCTGTACCAAATTTTCTTTTTAGATTTTCTTTTTTCTCTCTTAAATCTCAGTCCAATGAGACATAGACACATCATTAAACAGGGGCTCGGGCGCCATTAATGGAGACCCTGGGAGAGAGGTGGGCGGCAGATGGAGGTCAAAGGGTTGTCCTCCCGATAAGCACATGCAGGGGTTTGATCGTACGCCTCTGGTACTCAAATAGCTACCCTACGGCGCCTCCTAGCTAATAAGAAAAGGGGACGCATGGCGGTACATAAATGGTAAGTAGAACACCCACGGTTTCAATAATACTTGTGTTTCCGATTGTAACGTGACAACACATGTTCCAAAATGACTTTGTTGATTGTTAATGTGTGCGCCTTCGCAAATTGGACAGAAAAATTACCACAACATGTTGGTGCAATATCATGACACCAAGCCAAGTTACATGATTTTCTTGTGTATTTTGGATTTACAGGAATTCAAAAACCAAGTTTCTCAATGTTTCCGGCCAAGCCATGACGCCTAGATGTTTGAATTTCATTCCCATTTCTTGCATGGGACCTAGAAATTTAGCCGAGGACACACATGTGATTTTTAAACAAACTTTGGTGCACTGGAGCATGTGCTTGTAGTTCAAATTTGAATTGTCCACATTAAATGACCAGAAACTCAACTAATGTATAAAAAAGGCCACACTAACCCGGAATAATTCCAAAATTTAACATAACACTCATATATTTCTATGTTGCCTGTGTAAAGAAAATCAAGGGGGGCAGCGTATATCGTTTCGCACACAAAGGTGGCACATTCCCTCATAGAACCACGAGCCTTCTTGAGAGAAGCTCCACTTTGCAAGAAGCTTATACCAAAACTTGTTACAATTCGGCCAAATTTTTTACCACAGCATGATAGTACCATGACATGAAACCATGCCAAGTTTCATGATTTTCGGGCATGTTTTGGATTTACAAGAATTTTAAAACCAAGTTTCTCAATGTTCTCGGCCGAGCCACAACGCCCAGATGTTTGAATTTCATTCCCATTTCTTGCATGGGACCTAGAAATTCACCCTAGGACAGACATGTTATTTTTCAACCAACTTTGGTGCACTGGAGCATGTGCTTGTAATTCAAAATTGAATTATGCAAATTAAATGACCATAATTCAATTAATGTATAAACAAGGCCAAACGAACCCCGACTAATCCCAAAATTTAACGCGATAGTCATATAGTTCTATGTTCCCTCTGTAAAGAAAATCAAGGGGGGGGGGCAGCGTATATTGTTTCGCACACAAAGGTGACACGTTCCCTCTCAGAATCCAAGCCTTCTTCACAGAAGCTCTGGTTTGCAACAAGCTTATACCAAAACTTGTTCCAATTCGGCCAAGTTTTTTACCACAACATGTTAGTGCCATGACATGACACCATGCCAAGTTTCATGATTTCTAGGCGAGTTTTGGATTCACAGGAATTAAAAAACCAAGTTTCTCAATGTTTCCGGTCGAGCCATGACGCCCAGATGTTTGAATTTCATTCCCATTACTTGGATGGGACCTAGAAATTTACCCGAGGACACACATGTGATTTTTCAACCAACTTTGGTGCACTGGAGCATGTGCTTGTAGTTCAAATTTGAATTGTGCACATTAAATGTCCAGAAACTCAATTAATGTATAAAAGGCCAAACGACCCAGAATAATTCCAAAGTTAAACAAGACACTCATATAGTTCTATGTTGCCTCCGTAAATAAAATCAAGGGGTGGGGGAGCATATATCGTTTCACACACAAAGGTTGCACGTTCCCTCTCAGAACCACGAGCCTTCTTGAGAAAAGCTCTAGTTTGTAAGAAGCTTATACCAAAACTTGTTTCTATACCGCCAAAAAATTTACCACAGCATGATAGTACCATGACATGACACCATGCCAAGTTTCATGATTTTCAGGCATGTTTTGGATTTACAAGAATTTTAAAACCAAGTTTCTCAATGTTCTCGGCTGAGCCACGACGCCCAGATGTTTGATTTTCATTCCCATTTCTTAAATGGGACCTAGAAATTCACCCGAGGACACACATGTTATTTTTCAACCAACTTTGGTGCACTGGAGCATGTGCTTGTAGTTCAAAATTGAATTATGCACCTTAAATGACTAGAAACTCAATTAATGTATAAACAAGGCCAAACGAACCCGGACTAATCCTGATATTTAACACGAGAGTCATATAGTTCTATGTTGCCTTTGTAAAAAAAATCAAGGGGGCAGCGTATATCGTTTTGCAAACAAAGGTGACATGTTCCCCCTCAGAGCCACGAGCCTTCTTGAGAGAAGCTTCGGTTTGCAAGAAGCTTATACCAAAACTTGTTCCAATTCGGCCAAGTTTTTTACCACATCATGTTAGTGCCATGAAATGACACCATGACAAGTTTCATGATTTCCAGGCGACTTTTGGATTTACAGGAATTTAAAAACCAAGTTGCTCATTGTTCTCGGCCGAGTCATGATGCCCAGATGTTTGAATTTCATTCCCATTTCTTGCATGGGACCTAGAATTCACCCAAGGCCACACATGTGATTTTTCAACCGACTTTGGTGCACCTGAGCATGTGCTTGCAGTTCAAATTTGAATTATGCACATTAAATGTTTAGAAACTAAACTAATGTATAAAAAAGGCCAAATGAACCTGGAATAATTCCAAAATTTAACAAAATTTAAACTTTGGTGCACCAGAGCATTTGTAATAAAAAGGGACATGACTCTTTCTTGTGGTGGGAATTGATTTGTTTTTTGTTGTTATTGAGGGAAGTGCGAATTGATTTGGTACTGTATAGGGTAATCTTGTTCTCTCGATTTTCTTTAAATTTTTCTTGTAGTTTTTTCAATGGAATTTATAGCAATATAGTAAAAGGGACATGACTCTCTTGTGTCTTGTATGAACTATTTCTTTGTACACATTAAGTTTGTTCTGCCGAACATGGGTTCTGCGCTTTGTTATCCCGAAAGTTTCAAGCTCGAGTATCTTTTGTCTCTTCTGTTGTGAAACTCCCGCCTCTTCAACGCGCACTGCACCTTGTTATCCCTAAATTTCGATGCACGCAAAAACTCCCTCGTCATCCAAAATCGGTCCCGTAGCCCAGACATGCGAAATCCCCCTTCTACCCATCAGCCGAAAATGCCGCCTCAACGTCGCGTGGTCAAAACCGGTGGGGGTACATTTGTAACTTACCCTACATTTTGCACAAGCGCATCCCTATGTCATGGCTCCTCCTAACTTTCCCTTCATCCCCCCATTCATACATCGAGGCCGCCAGAACCCGCGAAACCCCATGCTCCTCCGTCGGCCTCCCGACCGCCGCCCAGCCAGAGACTCTTCCCGGACAATGTCGTCCACCACAACAGCTCACCGTCCCTCATCCACCACATCGTATGAGGATCCGTCGTTGATCTTCTCGTCCCACCGGATCAGCCGCCCAGTCCTCCACCTCCAAGAGCTGCCCCGATGTCCGCCTCATCTATCACGCCACCTCCATCCCCACAGCACCGTCTTGACCTGCCCCACCGTAACCGCAGCACCCTCACCAATTCCTCCGATGAAGTTGAGGCCTACACGGCGCCGCCAAGGAGGTTCTACACTCACTGCTCCATTTTATGTTTTATTCGATCTCACGGGGCTGCCGGTGCTCGATACCGAGCAGCCATGGCGGGTCTCCATCGACGGCGCCGTCGACGGCCACTTCATCCACGATGTCTCTCCCCCATGTCGTTGCTTCCTCGGCGGCTACTTCCACACCGGAACTAGCTGGTGCTGCTCCGGCTCTCGCTCACGCTGCGGCTTTGTTCTTGCCGTCGGTCGCGCTACCGCACTGCTCTTGCTTTCATTCGTGTTGCTCCCCTGCTCTGCTATTGTTGTCGGTCGCACTGCTGCTCCTCTCTTAGCTCTCGTTCGTGCTGCTGCTCTGCTCTTGCTCTCGCTCGCGTTGCTGCTGCTGCACGACCTCCGGCAGCTACATGAGTTGCTGCTTTAGCACTCGCTCGTGGTGCTGCTCCACGAGTTGCTCTCTGCTAGTGCATTGTCTGCTCTAGCCGCTACTGATTTAGATCACTGCTTCTCTGCTACTACTGCTTGAATTCCCTAAACTTCAATTGCAATGCTCTGCTACTAGTTCAATCAGTTTCGACAGTAAAATTTGGTTTCGACTGTAAAGTTCAGTTTCTTCAGTTAAGTTCAGAGTGAACAGTATTTATAGCATCTGTTGGAGCGGCCATGGCGCAGCTGATGCATTTTACATCTAGCACTTTTTGGTGATGTATTTTACATCATCTATTGCAGATGATATTAGAGTCCCACTTCAGATTAATGTTGTCTATCTTGTCCAGCTTCAGCCTCGCCGTCGTACACCTCACCGGAGCTGCTCCAACGACGGAACCATCCATCACAGTGGAGCAGTACCCTCTGTGCCGTATCCAGAGGCCTCAGATCTTCTTCCCCGCCTCCGACAGTCACACCAACATCACCATCCTCCACGTACAACCCAATGATGCCGAGGACGACAAGGCTATGCTAAAGAGGTTGTACACTTGTCGCATCACTTTGTTACTCTGCATTCATGTCGATCCCTCAGGGATCCTTTTGTTCAAAGCAGTTGCAAATCTAGAAATAAATGAATCGTGGTTACAAAGTTAATAGGGAGAAAACTAAATGCTCTTTTGAACCACAATTTTGATTAGGTTAGCAAGATAGCCCTTATATGATACTAATGTGGACCAAATGTAAGCTCACAAAATATTTCGAGGTCAGGCTTCAGCCTGTTGAAGACTGCCTCCTAGAATTGCCACTGGTTCAAAGAAAAAATGAAGGAAAACATAGGAATTGGAAACTTTACTATGGTACTACTATTCATGCATTTCGTTAGAAGGAATGGAGCAAAGCAAAACTGGAGGATTTTTTCCCTTTGGTGTCTCTTTCAAAGAAAAATGTAGGAATTTTAATATCCACTTGGACGTCCTTTTCAAATTAATATGAATGGAGAACATGACTAATTTCATTACTGGCATAATAAGATTCTTATTTTTTTCATTTTCACGTGGTTTGACTTTAATTTGACCATGTTTCTCCATTCCTGTGTTCTTCTAGTTCATGTGAACCTAACACCCAGGTTGACAGAAATCCTATGTTTGCAAATTCTCTATTTTGCACGTTCATTCCTATCATATTCCTGTGTTTTTCCTGTCCCTGCATTTATACAATCCTCCAGTTCTAAGGATCCCTTACATATTTACTTCATTTTCAGATAGGTGTCAAAGAAAACTTTGTGTGTATGTCCAGATCCTACCGTGCCGTCATCCAACCCACCTGAGGTGCACCATCAATGGAAGCATTCACTGCAGCAGAGATTCCCCTTGCAGACTTTCTATCGCTGTCTCAGATCATCTTCCCCATTCCCGGCAGCCACACCAACTGCATTACCATCATCGACTGAGTAGATGGACCTGAGGACTACACAGTTCCAGAAGAGAGGTCGCACTCTTTCGTGTCTGCTTACATTATACATCGGTTATTATTACCTTCTACTTTATTTTCTTGTTCACCACTTAGACTCCGAGTTAGGTCCAAACTAATGTTCCAACTTGAGTTTTAAAATGCATGTGGGGCACATATCGAGGCAACAACGAATAGTATCAGTCTACTATCTGGTTCATCTGGGGTCTTCTATGTGGTTCATGTTGGTTGGGCAACAAACAGTAGATGATCCATCGTCTACCTTCTTAAACTGAAGCTATAATCTACATGCTATCATTAGTTTTGGATTTATCCACTCGTTTGCTACCATCAGTCTTGATTTCTGCATGCACCCCTTAGGCCTTACATAATCTAACTATGTTTTTTATTATGCATGTCAGTCATTGTACACAATCTTACTGAACATGCAGAGAAAACGAGAATACTGTTGCATGGGAATATAATGTCATGCAGATGCCGCTCCATGGTGGGCGAAGTGGGGCCCCCTGCCGCCATTCCAGATTTTATTCTTGAGGAAGATAACTATTCAGAGGGGGATTCAGAGGGAGCCGACCACTCCTATTTACCCCCTGAGGTGTTTGCTCTAACCTGGCATGCTGATGGTGGTCATATCATGCATATGGCGCCTCGCATTGCTTACATCATACATCTTATATGTCATCATCTTAGTTTAGATTTGCTTTGTGTGAATGCCACCTGTTAGGTTTCTATATCATACTCCCACCCTTCCTAAATATTTCTATTTTTAGAGATTTCAACAAGTGACTATATATGAAGCAAAATGAGTGAATCTACACTCTAAAATATGTCTATATACATCCGTATGTGGTAGTACATTTGAAATCTCTAAAAAGACAAATATTTGGGAACGGAGGGAGTATATGGGAATTATGCAATGCCATCTTCTTTAGCCAGACATTACGTGAATCATGCAACGCCATCCTGTTTAGCCAGTCATCGTATATGTGAATTGTATTGTGCCATATTTTTTTCATAATGTATTCCATTTGTCAACAATGTCTATACATTCATCTACTCTTCCTGTGCATCAGCCATTTGAGTTGGTCATGGGAAAATCTGGAGTGAAAACAAGGTCTTCTGAGCAGTCAGTGCTACCTGTCGATGCAGATTTCTTGTTGGTTATAGATAGCTCCTTAGAGGAGAATAAAGAGATAGATGACCAATCGTATTCCCCTCGAGGTGCATGCTCTAACTTGGCAGGGTTATATTGCTCATATCATGCGTATGGTGTCTTGCATTGCCATGCCATCTACTTAGGTTGGACATGATTTGTGTGAATGCCTCTTGTTTGCTTTCTATATCAGATATGTGAATGCAATGCCATGTTTTTTAGCTAGATATCATATATGTGAATTATGCATCGCCATGTAGCCAGGCATCATATATGTGAATTATCTCATGCCATCCTTTTTTCGTTACGTATTCCATTTGTCGACAATCTGTGTATATTGAACTATTCTCCATGTGTATCAGCCATTTGAGCTGGTTATGGAAAAATCAGGAGTGAAAACAAGGTCTTCAGAGCATGCAATGGTACCTGTTGAAGCATATATCTCGATGGTTATAGGTAGCTCCTTAGAGGAGGATTCAGAGACAGATGGCCAGTCATATATCCCACCTGAGGTGTATGCTCTAATTTGTAATGCTTATATTTCTCATATCATACATATGGTGTCTTGCATTGCTTAGTTTAGACATCATATGCACAATATTCAATTCCATCTACTTAGTTTAGAGATCATACATGCGAGTGCTAGTTGCTTAGTATATGAATCAATTATGTTAATTATATCATGTCATCATGTATACTTAGACAACATGTATGTGAGTTATTTCATCCCAACCTATTTTAGAAACACATCATATAGTTTTGTCATGTCATCATGTTTAGATACTCATCATATGTTGAATTTTGCCATTATATCCTGTTAAGTTATCCATCATATATCTGAAACTGTGTCATGCTATCCTGTTTAGTTAGCCATCATATATGTGAAATTGTGTCATGTTGTCCTATTTGGTTAGACAACATATATGAGAATTACCACATGTGTACGTTCAATTTCTTTTCTTGTTTATTAGCCATTTGAATTGGAGGGGGTGATGGCAGTATCTAAGGGAGCAAAAACCCGTTCTTCACAAAAGACGGCACTACCCATCGATGCAGATAGAACCATGGTTGTACTGGCCCACGAACTAGCCCCGCCACACATAATCGAGACTCTTCTAGATTGCACACTTACACTGTTGGACAGAGAACCAGCTACAACCCATCTAACCCCAACCCCAGCGGATAGTAACCCACTTCTAGATGACACAACACCATGTCCACCACTGAGTACCCCCACACGAGCAGTTTGTAAAGCAACTGCAGTGCGCAAAGCATGAAGACCACCGCAGTGAACCCAAACTCCACGTTTAAAGCAGAAGAGCAACTGTTCTCAGGTCAGATTCGGTAGTTATGGTCCATACTCCTTTGCTCTTGCATCACTGTATTTACTCATACCAACTACTTTCCAATTTGAAGGATCCAATTGAAACTCCAATGGTGCAACAGGTATGTTTTAAACCTATTCTTTAACTGATTGCTATTCTAACTTCTTGCTCTATGTTGATTTCAGTTTTAGTTGTATAAACAGTTATGTTCTCATGTGATGCATATTACAAGTGTTACCAGTGTTGTGTAGTTTCTCACACTTATATTCTGTCTATGCTGTTGTGTCTTCAAAATATATGATGTTAACTGTGTCTCTATCTTGATTTGGCAACAAAAACTAGAATGATATGGACAATACAGTGACCATAGTACATAGATATATGTTTGTTTCATGTTGTTACCCTATCCACCTTACTACTGAACCGGTTTATCAAAATGAGTTTCGTATACTACATGCTAAACCTGTGATGTGTGTGCTTGTTTCTCTTATAGAATGCAAACAGTATATTGGAGAAGAGCACCCGACTATGCAATGGTAGAGAAAGTAATGCAAATAAGGTTTAAGATAGTGAGCCAACCCTATTGGTCTCCAAGAAAGGTGATAAAAATGATCATGTAGACAGTGAGACAACCCCACAGTCCTGCTTTGATGTAGTGTTCGAGTTACTGGCCAGTACCGCTGGCACAAGCTCTTCGAACTCGCTACCTGAAGCACTTTGGCTTCTTCAGTCTCAGCTACAAGCTGAAAGACATCAGTCAGCTGTGCTACGGCAAGAAGCCGAAGGACTGAGGAAGTCCCTGAAGAATTTAGATGCATACTCTGCAAGCGCTGGAGGATTTAAGCGCCAAACAAGAGAAAGTTAATAAGCTTGCTAAGCATCTTGCCAGCATTATGGGTACCTAGGATATTGTTTCTTGATCTCTTTTGAAGTAGTTTCAGTTTTGGACTTGTTTTTTTGCGGCGTGTATTTGCACTGGTCTCCAACTTTGACAACTAATGTATGTGATATGCTGCTTAGTTCCCTATATTTCCACTGGTGGCGAGCTTTGATGCCCAGTGGATGTAACATGTGTAATAGCTGCGATAGCCTAGCGTAAGTTGCTTGCTTATTTATTTCCTTGTTGTCTTGTTTATTTGTTTGCTTGTAGTCAGTGCGGTTATTTTTCCATGGTTTGCTAGTGGCCGCAAAAACTATTTTTTAAAACTAAGCCACAATAACCATGGGCTACATATTTACCGTAGTGACCATGGGCCTCCTACGGGCCATAGAAACAATGGGCCTTCTATGGGCCGCAGAAACAATGGGCCTTCTACGGGGCGTAGCATCAATGGGCCTTCTACGACCATATGATTGATTGGCCAAACATGGGACAATAATGGACCGCATTATGGGTCGTAAACGGGCTAAAATTGGAATCGTCCGTTCATGGGCCGACCATGACAGTCTGTCGTTAATCGGTCATATTTGATGACGCTATGAAAACGGACCAACGGATTAACGGGCCACAAACGAGCCGACTGTAACCATGGGCTGAATTTGGCCCACAATCAGAAAAGGCCAGTAACGGGCCGTAAGTAACCGAATGCTGGAAATGAGCCCAAGAATAAATGGGCCCTGAGAAGGCCGAAAGGTAACACGGGCTAGAAACGGCCCAATGGAATAATGGCCGTTAATGGGTATAAAGAGATACACTGTTCATTACAGGCCGTTAATGGGCCAAGAGTTACAAAGGGCCTCATATGGGCCGAAAGACGGCATGGGCCATACATGGGCCGGAAGTTACAGTGGGCTAGAATCATATTGGTCGGACCAGATGATGCTATTGGTCCTAATTCGGATAGGCCGTAATGGGTCGTGACTTAGCGGGCTGTAAATGGGCTATATGTGAACATGCCTTTAACAGGCTTTCCGTGGGCCGGCCCGCTACCTTTTGACCAAGTCAAACGGGCCGGCCTTTTCACCGGAATGGGCCTCTATTGGGTTGTGCCATGTGTCGGTGTCACAGGTGCCTTTGGTCCAATGAGTGGATGACATCTGTCCCAACGGTGAGCCGACACGTGGTTCCTCTGGCCATTGAGAATTTTACATGTGGAAAATACCCATTGGTCCGGGCTGTTAACGGGTTATCGGATCCAAACCAGAACTCGATAGCTTAACGGCGACCTGTTATGGTGGATGCCACATGTCGGTCACCCTTGATGAAAGCACTTCTATGATGCATGATTTATGGTCATGGAAGTGGACACTTACGTGATGATAATTTTGGTAATGTCATGGAACACTTCTACGACAGCACAGGTATGACTAGCTTGATTCTGTCATAAAATCAACATGGATGTACATGCATGACAGAGAATGCGACCTACTGTGACGAACACGTATCATCACGGAAGTGTATTTTTTTGTAGTGAGGTGACATGAACAGGACCGGCTAGCCAGACAGAGCTCATCCATTGGTTTTATCGACGCTGAAGGGACGGACCCGAGCACAGACGCCGTGCCAAGTCTTCTCATGCAACGGTCCCATGGAAAAACGCCTGGCGTGCGGCTCCCGTGAACTGCAGTTGCATGAACCGAGTCGTGCGCCCTTACTCGCCCATACATTATTAGCTCATGCGAGAACAAGGCACCAAGGACCTCGGGAGGTGAGCGCACGGGAACTTGCCCGCGGGACAGAACTCAGTCGGTTCGATTGAACAACGCTGCAGGGACGGACCCAGGCTCAGATGTTGTGCCAGTGCTTAATCCTGACATGGTCGCGGGCGGGTCTGCGAGGGTGCAACGACATCATGGTGACGAAGCACCAGACATGCAGTTGAAATACTTGGGAAATTCATAAATGCGAGGCCGGTTCGGATACATGCGCAAAAATGATACAACTGCTAGGCCAGGCCCCATCAGCCTGAGGATGATGCAGCCCGAGGGGCGCCCTCTGTTGAACAAACCAAAAGGTCACCTGGCACCATCGTTGTAGAAGCGTTGGAGTAGTTGAAGACGTGCGTTGTAGAGATTGCTCCTCACAAGTCGACCAGCTCCTAAGTCTCGGGAGGCACCAGAGATCCGGGGGGCTCGCGAGGGTCCGGCACCTCCTCTGTTAGGACCACCTAGCGCCTAGCCTCGTGAGCGGCCCACGCATGCTGCACGAGGCACTGGTACGAGACGGCCATGTTCAGTAGGCCAAACGGCACATAGACATAGTTGCAGGGGTAGTCCCCACTTCGGCCAACGCGGGACAGCCAGAAGAGGTCCTACGAAGTAGCCCTGTTGAGGCCTGGGATGTTGACGCAGGCGCGCAGCTCGCCGCCCATGTCAGGGGCCGAAGCTGCACCCGGTGGTGTGGGACAACGCTCGCCACGCATGGCCTACGCCACCTGAAGCTCTTCGATTGCCTTGGTGATGAACTCTTGCGCGCCTGACACCTCATGCTTTGCACCTTGCTCACGGAGGCGCGTGTCAAAAGACGCCTCCACGTGCTGCCCGAGCGCCTCCCTTGTCACGCTAGTCAGGTAAGAGGCCCTCCAGATGAGATCCCCTGAGCCCGTCCTAAGGGTGGCGTCGGGCGAGCCTTCCTATGCGAGAGGGAAAGGCGCTCTAGCAGTGGGCGCGGGGCAGAGGTATGATCGTCAGGCGCCCCAGCCTCCTGACGGCCCTTGGTGAGGAGCTGCTTGTTCTTCTTGCGGATGGCCTCAGGAGGCAGGATGGCACCCTCACCATCTGAGTTCTTGACTGCCGCAGCCTGATAGGCACGCTTGAGGGAGCATACCGCATCCTTTTCATCGCAAGCAACCGTGATGATACCGCCACTTCCTGGCATCTTGAGGACATTGTAGCCGTGGTGAGTTGCTGCCATGAACTTGGCGAGGGCTGGATACCCGAGGGTGGCATTGCATGGGAGGCCGATGTGGGCATGTCGAAGTCGATGAGCTTGGTGTGGTAGTTGTCTCGCTTGCCGAAGGTGACTGGGAGGCGCACCTGCCCCAGGGGAATAGTGGAGCCATCGGTCACTCCTGAGAAAGGCTTGGTGGACAAAAGCTGGTCGTAGGGCACTTGGAGCATTTCAAACGTCTCAACAGAGAGGACGTTGAGCCTGGCGCCACTGTCGATGAGGGTCCTGGTGACAAGGACGTTGTTGATGGTTGGTGTGCTGAGCATCGGGAGCATGCCAACGGCTGTTGAGCACTTGAGTTGATCCTTGGAGTCAAAGGTGATGGCGTGCTTGGACCACTTGAGGGGACGCGAGGCCTCAAGCTTGGGGAGGGTCACATTCACCTCATGAGCAAACTGCTTGAAGATGCGATGAGAGGCAGGAACCTGAGCACCACCCATGATGCATGTGATCGCGCGAGGCTCTTGGAAGCCCCCAGTCCCATCATCTTTTTTGAAAACTGATGATAGTGAGTTTCTCTCACTGCCTTTATATTAAATATATAAGGTTATTGGTTAGAGTGTCCAGCACAATACAAATTACATGGTGGGGGAAGGGGTGGTTATCTAATCAAGCAGGAAAAATAGCACAATCAAAGCAAGTGACTATTGAAAGAATACAGGGGCCTTGCTCCTGCTTTGATCGATGAACCAGCATAGCAAAGTCCTTCTTGAATCTGTTCCTCCAAGAAACAAAAGAAGGTTGTATCCCTCTGAAGTGCTTATCATTCCGCTCCTTCCAGATCCCCCAAGCAGCCACTGCAAAGACTTCTAAAAACATCGGCCTTGCCCATCTATTCTGCCCCTCATGCATCATTCTGATCCAGTCAGTGTCATTTGGCCAACGTATGCCCAATGCATCCCAGCATCTTTGACTGAAGGGGCAAGTGAAGAAGAGATGAACAATGTCTTCCTCAGGCGGGTGGTTGCAGAGAAGGCAGGTTTAGTCATCATTATGGATTTTGAAATGCCTTCTCCTGAGCATATTCCAGGTGTTCAATCTATCGGACAACAGTAGCCACAGGAACACCTTCCATTGCATGGTGCATTTGGTTTTCCAAATTGAGCCAAAGATCACATCAACCTGTATCTGACTAAACAGTCTGCATAGTATTTTGCAGATCGAAAGTCTCCATCTCCCCAAACACAAGACCACACATCTTTATCATTAGTCATCGAGATCCCCAGGGTTTCTGACTGCAGATCAACCACCTCATTCTTAGCCTCCAAAGATAGAGTCAAGAAGAACACATCTCCCAATCTCTCAGAAGACAGAAGATGTCTCACAGAGATGTTAGGGTCTTTAGCAAAAGAAAAGGCTCTCGGGTATCTGTCCTAAAAATGTCTGAATTCCAATTGTCCTTCCAAAACAGTATCGTGTCACCAGCGAACACCTCTGATTTGGTGACCCCTCTGTATACATCAGATAAAGACATGAGATCTCTCCACCAAAAGGATCCACATGGGTCAGAAGCATGTGGTATTTTATCCGCATAGTAGGTATCCCAAATGAGATTGACCCACGGAACATCATGTTTGTTATAGAACTTGTGGAGTTGTTTCAACAGCAGTCCTTGGTTTTGGGTCACAAGATCAATGATCCCTAAACCACCCTTATTTTTGGGTTTGCACACCATATCCCAAGCAGCCAGCGAGCTACCCTTGACCCCATCATCTGACTTCCTCACCCAAAGACATGATCTGCACAGCTTATCAGGGTGCTCAATAATCTTAGGGTTTATTTTGATGGAACACATGGCATAAATAGTCAAAGAGGTGGCCACCGAGTTGAGCAATGTTAGCTTGGAGCCATAATCCAGAAGCGAGGCTGCACCAGGCACCTTTCTCTGAATGGAGGAGACCAGAGGCATCAGGTCAGTCACGCTCGGGCGTGTGGTGCCCATGGGCAGGCCCAAGTACGTGAAGGGCATGTTGCTAATAGAGCATCCAAAAATTACAGCAATCTCCCCCGCCAGCAACGGATCAGAATTGATGAGGACTAGAGTTGACTTGTGAAAGTTAATCTTTAGGCCCACCGATTTCGCATAGTCAACCAGGATAGATTTCAGAACATGCGCTTGTGAGAGACAAGCCAGGAAAACAGCGATCGTGTCGTCAGCATACTGGATTACAGGGTAGTTACTGTCCAAAGTGGGGAGTGGTAGCTGCAGCAAACTAGACCGACTGGCATCATTGATCGCTGACTGCAATAAATCCACTGCGAGAATGAAGATCAATGGCGACAAAGGGTCCCCCTGCCGGACACCACAAAGACAGTCAAACTGTTTCCCAGGAGTTCCATTAAGCAACACCGAGGAGCTTCCGGAAGAGAAGATACATTTGATCCATCCTAACCACTTCTCATTGAAGCCCATATGCTTCATGATCTCAATCATCGGCTCATGCTGGATGGTATCGAAAGCCTTCGCAAAGTCAAGTTTCAGAATACAACAGGCTCTCCCCGATGCTTGGCATTGGTGGATATATTCAAATGCCAAGGCTAGACAGTCCTGGATGGATCTCCCTTTCAGGAACCCATATTGATTCCGATGAATGATCTTGACCACAAGGTTCTACAAACGGTTAACGAGCAGTTTAGTTATCAGTTTGAGACAGCAATTGAGCAACGTGATGGGTCTGAAATCATTGGCAGTCTCCGGCGATTGTGTTTTTGGGATGAGAGTTATAAAGCCCGAGTTCAGAATCTGGGGATAAATGACACCCTCATAGAAATCGTTGCAAAATCTATAGAAATTGTGTTTGATAATGCGCCAGCACGATTTCAGAAAACACCCGTTGAAGCCATCCGGGCCAGGTGCTCTATCCGAAGGCATCTCTCTCACCACTCTGTCAATCTCATCATGAGTGAAAGGTGTGGTTAGCTCGTCAAGACCCTCCACCTTTTTGATGATTCTAGACAGATCAAACTTCATTTCATACTCTCCTTTCTTGCCCAATCTCTCCCTGTAAGTTTTGAACAGTTCCTGTGCTTTACCCAAATGATCAGTTACTACCGTGCCATCCGGAAGTTTTAGCGAAGCTAGGAATTCTTGCGGTATATCTCTGAAGCAGCAGAGTGGAAAAATTTGGTGTTATCACCTCCACAGGAGAACCATCTGACCGTATACCTATTTTTCCAATGTTCTCGTTTATAACCAAGGAGGGCACTCCCATCATCTTGCCAGTTGTCATCATTTCTCCTTGGCGGCGGCAGCGGAGGGACGCCGGCATTTCCCTGAGGATGGTCCTCACGAGGCTGGTCTTGCCAGGGGCCGTCACGAAGCTGCCCGTGCCAGCGGTCCTCATGGGGTGGTCGTGGCAGTCCTGGCGGGGGTCGCAATTGTCCCAGCGGCCTCCACCGCGGCCTCCTCCGGGCCATAGCCGCGGTCTCTGTGCTCGGAGCGACGGCCAAGGTGCGTGTTGCAGATTGCCCTGAGCTCCTGACAGTCATTGGTGTTGTGGCTGTGGACGTTTTGGAAGATGTAGAACATGTGGTTGCCACTGGGGGGGTTCATCGTGGTCACGGTCGTGTTTCGTCACGGGCTCAGCCGCAAGCACAGCAGGGCCCTTGCGCTTTGCCTCCTTAGCCTTGGCCTTCTTGTCTTCAGGATTGGCCTCCGGAAGCTCCAGGAGGGAGAGGCGACCTTCATCTGCCCTTGTGCACCTGCTCCCCATTTTGAACATCTCCAGGGGCGGACACAAGTCCTCATGGATGGCGAGCTCCTCCTTCATCTTGACATCCCGGATGCCAACACAGAACACTAAAATGATGGCCTCGTCCGACACCTTTGGGATCTTGAGGCAAATGTTCATGAAGCACTATATGTACTTCTGCAATGTCTCGCCCAGCTGCTTCTTCATGCGCCGCAGGTCGCCTACTGCAGGATCGCGGTTGCGATTGCCCTGGAAGTTGGCAATGAAGCGCTTGCGAGGCTCGTTCCAAGAGGAGATCGACCCCAACGGAAGGTTCAGGAGCCAAGAGCATGGACCTTCCTAGAGGACCATGGCGAACTTGTTCGCCATGACCTTGTCATTGTCATTCACAGCTTCGATGCTGAGCTCGCAGAGCTGGAAAAATTCCACGGGGTCAGGAGTGCCGTCATAGCGTGGAGGCAGGTCCGGCTTGAACTTGCCAAGCCGAATGACTTCGGATGCCCTGTTAGATCCCGTCCAGGGGTCAACACCCATACCCACCTCGGCCTTAGATCTGGGGTAGGTCTCATCATCCGAAGACGGAGCGTGAGCTCCGCCGGACTTCTTCCCCTTGTGGAACTCTCGACCAAAGACCCAGATGCAACCTTAGACTTGGCTCTGGGCAACCATCCTCAACTGTTGAGGTCTGCACTCAGCGGGACCGATCAGGCGTCCCATGCCGACCTTAGCCCAGCAGATCTGTAGTTTTCGGTCCCACTTCTGCTCTTAAATGAAGTATTGGGATTAATGCAGTCTCTCGCCATCATGGAGGCCTTGCCTCCGTACTGTACCCAGCTTGGACTAGGGGCCGAGAGCGAGGAATTTTATGCCCCACCCACCACCCACTTAATAGCCACTGTCGAGGACTTAACCGACATGTTGAACTATGCGTCTGAAGACATCGACGGCCTGGACGACGATGCCGACGCCGAACCAAGCCAAGTCCCACCCGTCACGGGGCGTTGGACGACCACCCTACGATGTGTACATGGTGGACACTTCAGATAAAAAGAACGACGAGGATAACAAGAGCCCAGATGAGGACAAACCCGTCGATAAACCACCAAAGCGCTGACGTCAGCGGCGCCGCTCACGATCGCGTCAGGCGAAGGACAGCAATACCGGCATTGGAGATAATGAGACTCTGGACGATGCCAAAGATCCCAAATACCCTGTCGAGCCAATGTCCGAACAGGACGAAAAGGAAGAGGGCGAATATAGCCCTGGACATGCTGACAACAAAGACGCAGAGGACGACAACTACATGCTAGAATCCGAAGAGGAGGTTAGTGTCGGTGTCAAAACCGGCGGATCTCGGGTAGGGGGTCCCGAACTGTGCATCTAGGCGGATGGTAACAGAAGACAAGGGACACGATGTTTTTACCCAGGTTCGGGCCCTCTCGATGGAGGTAAAACCCTACTCCTGCTTGATTGATATTGATGATATGGGTAGTACAAGAGTGGATCTACCACGAGATCAAGGAGGCTAAACCCTAGAAGCTAGCCTATGGTATGATTGTTGTTCTGTCCTATGGACTAAAACCCTCCGGTTTATATAGACACCGGAGAGGGCTAGGGCTACACCGAGTCGGTTACAATGGTAGGAGATCTACATATCAGTATCGCCAAGCTTGCCTTCCACGCCAAGGAAAGTCCCATCCGGACACGGGACGAAGTCTTCAATCTTGTATCTTCATAGTCTTGGAGTCCGGCCGATGATGATAGTTCGGCTATCCGGACACCCCCTAGTCCAGGACTCCCTCAGTAGCCCCCGAACCAGGCTTCAATGACGACGAGTCCGACGCGTATATTGTCTTCGGTGTTGCAAGGCGGGTTCTCCTCCAAATTCCATGTGCTTGCCGAATAGTGTCCGGCTTCCTCATAAATGTTGCGCTCCTTGCCTTCCACGCCCAATAATGTCCCTCTTCCACGTGTTGTATGAATGCGAAAAGCCAGGATATTTTTACGTTTTACCCCCAAGCTGCACGAATAAGCTGCCTATAAGAGAGGCAAGGATCTAGATCCAAATCACACCATCCTCCTTCCGCGAGTACTCATCGGAGCGCTTCTGACACCACTCCATCATGGACAGTCGACGCGGCTCCTCCTCTCGCGCTCCCAGCCCTCAGCCAGGAGATTGGAGGAGATGTTCAGTCCCGCACAGCGAGCTGGTGATGCTCCAAACGGAGGGATACCTTCCTCCAGCCTTCATGGTCCCGGTTCGAGCCGGAGTGGCCACCTACAAAGGTGGAAAGGAGACGGAGAACACCCGCAATCCCTCCAAAGGAGAGCGGGTGTGCTTCGTCCCTTATCTAATAAGGGGGCTCAGATTTCCCATACATCCGTTTCTCCGGGAGCTCCTGGAGTTCTACGGACTCCAGCTTCATCACCTTACACCTGCCTCCATATTGCACATTGCGGGTTTTGTCGCTCTTTGCGAGATGTTCTTGGGCATTGAGCCCCATTTTGGGTTGTGGAAGAGATTGTTTCGCCTCGTACCCCATTCTCACGAGGGGTCGATATATCAAGTGAGCGGAGCTGAAATATGGCGCATCGCCGGGACCGGATATCTATCCGGAACCCCGAAGAAGGCATCCGAAGACTGGCCTTCGGAATGGTTTTATATGGAAGACGCTCCACTGCCGGACCCAGTTCGGATCGGCCTCCCGGAGTTCAGCAACGCTCCTCTAAAGAAGCGCCTGAGTTGGCGCCCGCGGAGCCCTCAACGGGAAGATGGTAGGAGCGTCCAATATCTGATGGGCCGGATAAAGTTGCTGGCCCATTCCGGATTGACCATGATTGGAGTCATGGCCACGTGCATTATGCGAGGGGTGCAGCCGCTCGAATATAGGGGCCACCCTATGTTGGATTTCAACGGGGAGAATGGCGCCACCCGTCATGGCTGCAAGGGACCGGGATCGACCGCCGATCTGGTGAAGATCCTGTCCGGCTTGTACAAGGGGGGGAGGAGGACTTCCTCCGCACGGGTCCATTAAATGGATTCTCCATGAAAAACCCTCGGAGATGGGTAAGCGGACGTCTATCTATCTGATCCGTGCTTTCAAAGTTAAGTGTCTTACTTTATGATTTCGACGCAGGAACTGCGCCAGTATGTGGAGGGCATACACAGTCCGACTCCACAACCCGAGGATCCGGGAAGATCCCTTGATCCGGCCGCCGAAGAGGATCCGAACATAGAGGTGGAGCTAATTGACGGGGTGTTCCACCAACTCAGCATGGACTATGCTCTAGTCGCCATTACGGCTGACTACCCCGGTTTATCTCCGGCTTCCCAGGTAACTATGACCGGAGTCCTGACACCATTACTTCATCCCTGCTTATTTCTGACCACCATATACCAACGGTGTCTCGTAGGAGGTGCCTTCAAGGCGGGAAGCCGAACCTGCGGCGGCTGACCGACAAGGGTTAGTTCGGCCCAGCAGGCGGAAGAGGGGTGCGGTGCGAATCGAAACGTCGCCGCAACGGTATAACACGCCACTATTTTTAAGGGAAAGATTCCTGGGAGGTATATTAATGCTCATGACTTTTCCAGGAGAAAGAGCGCTCGCCGGACTGTGCCCAGAGAGGTTTCCAACCAAGCCTCCGCCAGCCAGGCGCCAACACCTGGTCCGGAGGGGGAGGCGAGCACAAGGTGCGAGCCGGATGCTCCTCCAACGGAGGATGCCGACAGGTTGTCCACCACCAGCTCTGAGGTGGAGAGCGCCATGAATCATAGGCGCCGCCGGACAGTTCTTCGTGATGCGTGTTTCTCCCCAGAGGCGTTGAATGCCTTTAATGCGGGAGACGCGCACCTCCGTGCCGCTCAAGAAGGTTTAACCAGAGCCACGGAGCAGTATGTGAAAGACATACGGGTAAGAAATTTTAATAGTTATATATGCCAGTAGCCCCCGAGACTTAAAGTAGTTAGAATAACTGATTTAAGGATCATTTGATATGCAGGATCTTATGAAGAAGAATACCCAATTGTCCCAGGAGCTTCAAGAGTGCAAGGCCCAACTTGAGGCCGCACTAGCCGCCGCAGGAGGAGACACAGAGACCCCCTCTGGTAACACATATTTCAAATAGATTTTTATGGCGTGCAGCGTGCGTATAAGTCTGACAATAATATTGCAGAGGGCGCCGGACTAGATCCGGACAAGCAACATCTGCTACGCCAGCTGAAGGCCAGCGAGAAGGTGCTTATGAGGGTGCAGCAGGAGAGGAACAAACTCCAAGATGCCAACACCTAGCTGGGTGAAGAACTAAAAGATGTTCGGGTCCAGCTATCTGACTCCGTAAAGGAGAATCGGCAGCTTCGTCGCGGCATCTACAGTAAGTGCTTGAGCAAACTCTTTTGAAAAGAAGAGTTCGGCGAGGAAGTCGATTGACAGAAATGTGTCTGTAGGTGTGCTCACAGGTCGCCCTACGGAGGAAATGCCCGGTTCAACGGGTGACCAACTTCCCGAGCTGCTGCAACTGCATGAACGTGTTCGGCAGGCGATGAGTGGCGTCGCCCAGGCCTTATGTCCATCCGTCTCCCTACCCTAAAGTGCATGTCCGGACTGCGAAAAGAGCAGAAAAGCATCTGGGGGCAGACAAATAGATAGGTAAAAAATCATCTTTCAAGTCACCAACCGAATATTCCCTTAAGAAAGCTAGCTTTCGGCTTCACCCAGTCTGAGGTACACATCCCGCTGACCCGTCAGTAACAATCGCAGAGGTGCTCCCTTTACCTCCTAGCCGAACAATCGGGAACGTAGGCGTAAGCACAGGAGCCAGGCAACCCAGCTTGGCCAAAACTTAAGTCATATCGATGCATATAATGGTGAATAAAAGGTACATGCGGAGGTTTGACACATGTGTTGGGCATAAAGCCCGTATAAATAAGCTTCTGTTAAAGAAGCCCCCAGGTATAATGAGTGCGAGTAGCACGTCAAGTGTGTGCGAACAATGCGCAGATCAGCCCTCAAAGGCTCTATGAAAAAGGGAGGAGAAAAGAGAGAAACAAAAGACAACTGATGTATAAAATGTGGATGGAGGAAGGAGACGAACTCTGAGTACGGCGCTAGGCGTAGAATCTTCGGAGGCGGGCTGCGTTCCATGGGTTCGGCTCGAGTCAGTTGTCCGATGAATTTCACAGACGGTATGCTCCACCGGTCAGGACTTGGTCGATGATGAAGGGACCTTCCCATTTGGGCTTGAGTTTGTCCTTTTTCTTGTCCGACAGGCGTAGAACTAGTTCGCCAACACTGTAAGTTTTGGCCCGTACTTCTCTGCTTTGATATCTTCGAGCCTACTGCTGATAGAATGCGGAACGAGCTTTCGCCACGTCGCGCTCCTCTTCTAGGGCGTCCAAACTGTCTTGCCGATCCAACTCGGCCTCTCTTTCCTCGTACATGCGCACGCGAGGTGAGTCATGAATTATATCGCAGGGCAAAACTGCCTCTGCGCCGTATACCATAAAAAATGGTGTGAATCCGGTAGTACGGTTTGGCGTGGTCTGCAGCCCCTAGAGTACGGAGTCGAGCTCCTCTACCTAGTGCGTGTTAGATTCCTTGAGGGACCGCACTAACCTGGGTTTGATGCCGCTCATGATTAGACCATTTGCTCGTTCGACTTGACCGTTAGTTTGAGGGTGATAGACTGAAGCGTAGTCGAGATTGATGCCCATATTTTTGCACCAGAGTTTAACCTCGTTGGCCGTGAAGTTCGTGTCGTTATCGGTGATGATGCTGTGGGGGACGCCATAACGGTGTACTACCCCGGATATGAAGTCTATCACAGTTCCGGATTCGGCCGTTTTAACTGGCTTGGCCTCTATCCATTTGGTGAATTTGTCCACCATGACCAATAGGTACTTTTGCTTGTGGGTTCCCCCTTTAAGGGGTCCAACCATGTCAAGCCCCCAGACCGCGAACGGCCAGGTGATGGGTATAGTTTTGAGGACGGTGGGTGGCATGTGGCTTTGATTAGCAAAAAGCTGGCACCCGACGCATCGTTGGACTAAGTCCTGAGCATCTGCCCGGGCCGTTGGCCAATAAAATCATGTACGAAAGGCCTTGCCTACAAGGGCCCGGGCTGCGGCGTGGTGCCTGCTGAGTCCGGCGTGAATTTCAGCCAGCAGATTTCGCCCTTCCTCTTCGGAGATGCACCTTTGAAGGACTCCGGTTGTGCTTTTCTTATAAAGCTCTCCCTCATGGACCTTGTAGGCTTTAGATCGCCGTACTATGCAGCGGGCCTCATTTTGGTCTTCGGGGAGTTCCTGCCTAATTAAGTAGGCTAGGAATGGTTCCGTCCACGGGGCAATGACTGCCATTATTTCGTGGGCTGAAGGTGTTATTTCATTGGCTGAGCCACCGCTTGTGTCAGAATGTTCGGTGCTGGGCGGTGCGGTTGGTTCCGGATTGTTGTTTCCGGACTCCTCTTCCCATACTACGGATGGCTTAAAGAGCCGCTCCAGGAAGATGTTTGGAGGGATGGCATCGCGCTTTGCGCCGATGCGTGCCAACACGTCGGCCGCCTGGTTATTATCCCGGGCTACATGGTGGAATTCGAGTCCTTCGAACCGAGCTGGCATTTTTAAGAAGGCGTTATGGTAGGCTGCCATTTTCGGATCCTTGGCATCAAAGTCTCCATTTACTTGGGATATTCCAAGGTTTGAATCCCCACGGACCTCTAGGCGTTGAATGCCCATGGAGATTGCCATCCGGAGACCATGTAGAAGGGCCTCGTATTTGGCTGCGTTGTTGGAGTCCGCGTACATTATTTGAAGTACGTATTGGACTGTATCTCCGTTTGGGGACGTCAAGACGACGCCAGCCCCCAAGCCGGCCAACATTTTAGAGCCGTCGAAGTGCATGATCCAATTGGAGTATGCGCCGTACTCTTTAGGGAGTTCGGCTTCAGTCCATTCAGCGATAAAGTCCGCCAAAACTTGCGACTTTATAGCTTGCCGTGGTTTGCAGGTTATGTCGAATGGTAAGAGCTCGATGGCCCATTTTGCAATCCTGCCCGTCGCGTCGCGGTTGTTTATAATGTCATTGAGAGGTACTTCGGAGGCCACTGTTATCGAACACTCTTGAAAGTAGTGTCGCAGCTTCCGGGATGCCATGAACACCGCGTACGCTATCTTTTGATAATGTGGGTACCGGGACTTGCATGGAGTTAAGACAGTGGATATGTAGTACACTGGTTTTTGAAGAGGGAATTTGTGCCCTTCTCCTCCTCGTTCGAGGACGAGCACCGCGCTTACAACTTGATGTGTTGCCGCGATGTATAACAACATTGGTTCGCCCAAGTTGGGCGCGGCCAGGACCGGATTTGTTGCCAATATGGCCTTTATTTCTTCGAGTCCAGCTGTGGCAGCATCCATCCATTCGAAGTGTTCGGTGCGCCTGAGGAGGCGATACAGGGGCAATGCCTTTTCTCCCAAATGGGAGATGAAGCGGCTTAGAGCCGCCACGCATCCAGTCAATTTTTGTATTTGTTTGAGGTCTTTTGGGATATCCAACTGTGACAAAGCTCGGATCTTGGCTGGGTTTGCTTCAATTCCTCTACCGGATACAATGAAGGCCAAGAGCTTTCCGGCTGTGTCGGGCCGTGTCTCTCTGTGGCCACGAGCACCTATGGGGCACGGGGGGCCCCTTCTAGTCCGGCGAGGGGGGCGGAGGCCGTGCGCAGAGCAAATCGAGGTCCGGGCGCGCGCTGGGGAGACGGGACGATTTTTACCCAGCTTCGGAGCTCTCCGGAGAGATAAAACTCCTACTGCTGCTTTTGTGTTCGTATTTGATCTTGCTCGAGGGTCCGAGCGTATGGTGGCGTTGCCTGTGTCCAATGGACCGAACCCCTTCTACGTGCACATGGGCCTCCCTTTTATAGTCTGAAGGGGGCACCAACAGGTGGCAGCGTAAGAAGAGGGGGTAGAAAGGTAAAAACGCAGGTTGGTGTAACAGTGACCAACAGTGTCCCCTACCTAACTCTGACAGCAGGGCACAGGGGCATTTAATGCCTGTCCGGTCGCCCAAATAGTGCAAAGGAACGATCGGTAGGTGAGCCACCGGTTGCCACGATGGCGTCTCTGCCAGCTCCGCTTGCCACCTCGCCTCGCATGGCTGCGTAGCGCCTCGCCACGTGCCCTCGGGACGGCCCTGTGATGACACGTCGCCGGATGCGCTGGAGTTTGGGTGGCAGTCTTGCCGCGGCAAGTGCCTTGCCGCGGTCCTTCCCTTGTTGTGCCGGCAAGCTTGCCGGCCGTCGGGCCTTGCCGAGACGCGCGGGGCGCCATGGCAAGTCTTCTGGAGATGCCTTGGTCGGCCTTCCCGGCAAGCTCCTCTTGCCGGGGCCTTTGTTTTCTTCCCGGCCAGCTTCTCTTGCCGGGACCTTGGTTGGCCTTCCCGGCAAGCTCCTCTTGCCGGGGCCTTGGTTTGAGTACTTTGATCTTGAATGGCATCAAAGTAGCCGTGGAGGATCTTGGCGGACGTCCGGCAAGCCTTGCCGCGGGGTGCTACGACTGCCCGTGCACAAGTTCGGGGTACTAAGGTGCCCCCCTACTTTAGTACACCGACAGGAGCCCCCGGGCCTGGGCCATACACGGTGCCGAGCGCTGTTGGGCCAGGCCCAAAACAGTGCACGGGCACGCGTGGCCTGGGTCCACAAAGAATCGGACTCCGTACCCACCGCGTCCTCCCGCAACGGCACGCGTCAAACGCGGCGTCGTGGGTGACGTGGGCGGCGCGTGCGGGGCTGAGCCTCGCGAGCATGCATCAAGCCATGATGAAGGGGACGGCTCACGCCCACCTACCTAAACGGAGGTAGGCGCGGGGGCATGGCGCATTTACTGGACGGTGCCAGTGCGCGGCTTTTGAGGCGTCCACTCCCATGCTCACGGGGTGGGGCGAGATCGCCTCACCCGTCCACTCGGCGCTGCATCCCTGCCACGCGGCTCCCATGCACTTGGGGTCACGGACGGTGAAATTGGGAATCCGGGCAGGCATGAGCAGAGGCAGCGGGTCGGTCCCGATTCCCTGCTCCCCCGTGCCTTGATTCGCCGAGCGGGGCGGCCGGGCTCCCACCCTGCTCCTTTATAAAGAGCAGGAGGGGGGGCACGGAAGCCCGCACTCCCTCATCTCCTTCTTTCTTTTAACTTCTGCTCCCCTTTCTCCCATTCGCCATGGAGAAAGGGAATCCTGGCCCTTCATCGGTGGCGGCGAGGGTTGCCGCCAGGCAGCGCACCCCTCCCTCTCTCGTCCCTGCGGTGGCGGAGCCAGCCGCGAGAGGAAGAGGGAGGGGGCGAGGCCGTGGACGAGGTCGAGGGCGTGGCCGAGGCGCTCGAGGAAGAGGCGGCCGGGGTGGTGTGCCACCCCCATCTCCGCCGGCGGCTCCTCTCCTCGAGGCGGTCCATATCGGGGACGACCCCTGGGAGTTCTTCGTCAAGTTGCGTCGGGCACCTCGCCGACGCCTCCAACTTCCGGCTCCGTTTGCAAGCGCGATGGAGCTGGACCCGCCCGAGATGCTAGAGTTGCGCATGAGGGGCTGTGGGATCAGCGGCACTCGAGTTAGTGTCGTATCCCCAGCCCCCGGCGTGATGTACTTCGATCGAGGGTGGAATACGTTTGCCCGCATCCATAGCTTGACGGCGGGGTTTACCCTCCATTTTAAGTTAATGGAGGGTAACCTTCTCGCCGTCAAGGTCTTCGGGGACTCTGGCATCCGGGCGAGATGCTGCGTGGACAGCTCCTCCGATAGAGAAGGTCCCTCCTCGAGCGAGAGTGACGAGGAGGGGAGCGACAGCGACGACGAGGACGGCGGGTCCGACTAGGCGCCGGACGCCGCCTCGCGCGCGCCACCGGCGACCCCATCATCCGGGTCGCCGGCCTTCTGAACTCCCCGGGGCCGTCTCCTTGGGCGGCTGGCGTAGGGAGGCTGCGGAGGAGGAAGAGGGGTGGCGGCAAGGCCGTCAAAGCGGAGTACGAGGGCGAGGTGCCCTCGACAGCGTGCTGACGTCCTGCCGCCCCGTCTTCGAGCTCTTCCTCCGGCGCCTCCGTCTCCGCCAAGCTCCTGGCCGGCCCCAGGGGTGTTCTCTTGGTGTCTTCTGGCACCCGTAGTTCGCCTAGGCGCTCCTTTTGCCCTCCCCGGCAAGCTTCTCTTGCCGGGGCCTCCTTGACCTACCTCCTAAAGAGAGAAACAGGAGAGGGATTACGGGCATCTTATCTTTTAATTTGTAAGCCTTCGGGCCTTAGCTGTATTTAAAGTTTGTAATCCTCTCTATCATGTTTTTCATCCTCTATGGACTTGTACTAAATTGGGATGTTTTTTAATGAAAAGAGGGGAAAGCTTGCCGGATTAAGTCCTTTACTTGATTTTGTGCCTTGTACATTTTCACCCTACGCTTTTAGGGAACTTGCCGGCACGGGCACCTTGCCGTGAGCGCCGAGTGCGGAACGTCGGCAACGGAACTGCAACCGACAGGAAACCTTGTCGCAGAGCTAGTCGCGGCTTACTTACGTCATTGAGCGGACTCGAAACGACAGCAAGGCAACTAGCTACGAGTTGGTTTTCTGCCGGCGGTGTCACGACCGACAAGAAACCTTGTCGTTGAGCTAGCCGCAGTTCACCTAAGCTGTCGAGCGGACTCGAAACAACAGTCGGTGCGCGGCTAGTTACGAGCTGGTTCCTCTGCGCACAGGTTCTTGTTACAAGGCATATTCGTTCAAGGACGCGACCTCGCTTTCCCCAGCCCATAAGAGGATGCATGACGAGGGATGAAAAACTTATCTGATATTACAGCCCCCGGCGACTCTGGCTTGCCGGGGGTGAATCTTGATATTTGCAGCCCCTGGCAACTCTGGCTCGCCGCGACCCATGCGCCGGTGTGCCTTTCTTTGTCCTTGCCGCCGGCGTCGCAGCCTCCGGGGACCCTGACTTGCCGCGTAGGGATCTTGGTACTCGCAGCCCCCAGCGACGCTGGTTTGCCGGGGCCCAGGGGCCAGTGTGCCCTTCTATTCTTTCCTTGTCGCTGTCATTTTAGTCACAAAAAATAGCTAAGACAGCGCTGTAATAAGTTACTCTTTGCAACGTAACTTCAAGTCGGGCAATGCAACGCCATGTTTCGCCCTTTGTATGTTTACACTCTACGCTTCTAGGGAACTTGCCGGTGCTAACACACTTGCTGAGTGCGGAACGTCAGCAGCCTGCCGGCGGTGTTGTACCCGGCAAGAAACCTTCTCGGGCCAGTTGCAGCGCGCTTGTATTGTTGAGCGGACTCGAAAACAAAGCAAGGGCGCAACTTAACCACGAGTTAGCTCCTCTGCGCACAAGTTTATCATACAAAGGACGTCTCATGGCAAGGCTTGCTACGTTACATCCTCTACTTCATTACATCCCTTGTACGTTTTTACCCCACGCTTCTAGGGAACTTGCCGGCGCTAACACACTTGCTGAGTACGGAACGTCAGCAGCCCACTGGCGGTGTTGTACCCGGCAAGAAACCTTCTCGGGACAGTTGCAGCGCACTTGTATTGTTGAGCGGACTCGAAAACAAAGCAAGGGCGCAACTTAACCACGAGTTGGTTCCTCCGCGCACAGGTTTTTCGTACAAGGGACGATCGTTCGAGGAATATAACATAAGAGCTTAGAACTAAAAAGTGCTATGCACTCAAGCTCGGGTGACTTAGCTTTTCTGTCTCCCGCGGTCCGGCGAAGCCGCACTCCTCCCTTGACTTCCTCCCTTGTACGTTTTCACCCCCTCGCGCTCTCAGGGAACCCGCCGGCGCAAACACACTCGCTGAGTGCGGGACATCAGCAGCCCGCTGGCGGTGTTGCTTCCAGCAGGAAGAACTCGTCGGGCTAGTTGCGGCGCGCTTTCATCATTGAGCGGACTCGAAACGGATCAAGGGCGCAACTTAGCCACGATTCGACCCTTCTGCGCACAGGTTCTTTGTACATGGTACGGATTCTCAGGGAATACAATTCAAAAGCTTGAAACTGGATGCTTTCTTTGCCCTACTGGCTGGTGGAGCTCGATGGCACATCCTCGACGGCAGCGCGGCACTCCGGGGAGGCGTGCTTGCCGGAGCAGGTACCAGAGCTGTTCTTGCCGAGCTTAGTCTTTGGCGGCTCTGCCGTTGCCTTCTTGCACTTGCCGGTGGAGCTCGATGGTGCGTCCTCGACGGCAGCGCAACACTCCGGGGAGGTGCGCTTGCCGGAGTGGGCATCAGAGCTGCACTTGCCGGACTTGAGTTTCTTCTTCCCCCGGGGAGCTTCAGCGGCAAGTGGCTCGCGCTCTGCTGCGGCTGCTGCTTCCCGGTAGATCTTGTCGGCGCAGATGAGTGCATCCCTCTTGTCACCTTGGACAGAAATGACACTCATCGGGCCAGGCATCTTGAGCACATTGTATGCGTAGTGAGAGGCTGCCATGAACTTGGCAAGCGCTGGTCGGCCGAGTATCCCATTGTAGGGTAATGGGATATCAGCAACATCGAAGGTGACCCTCTCTGTCCTGAAGTTCAGCTTGCTGCCAAACGTCACTGGCAATGTGATCTTCCCCTTAGGCTTGCTTCTTCCCGGATTTATCCCTTGAAAGGTACCAGTCTCTTCGAGCTCGTTGTCGGGGATCTGGAGCTTCTTGAGCACTGCGGAGGAAATCAGGTTCAGGCCGGCCCCGCCGTCAACCAACATCTTCGTGACCTTGAGGTTGCGGATTGTTGGCGAGACCAACATCGGCAAGCACCCGACCGCAGTGATGCGATCAGGGTGGTCCTCAACATCGAAGATGATGGGCGTGCCGGACCATTTCAGAGGCTTGCGCGCCTCGACGGACGGCTCCGCTGCGTTCGCCTCTCGCACCCACTGCTTGAGTTGGCGGTGCGAGGCGTGCAGAGAGGCGCTGCCGTCGATGCACAACACCTCTGTCGCCTTCTGGAACCCTTGGTCATCGGTCTCATCTTCCTCCATCTCATCCTCCTCATCCTCATCTTCGTCCTTGTCGCGGCCGCGGGGAGGTCTATCTCCTTGCCGCGGCTTGGACTTGCCGCGGTGTCCTCCCCGGGCGGGAAGCTTCTTGCCGGATCCTCCGCCACCTCCCTGGGCTCTCTCCTTATCGCGGCGCTCGTACTCGGCTTTCTGTAGCTCCGCCATCTCTTCGACTTTCTTGCAGGTTTGGAGATCGTGGCCCTTGGTGCGGTGGATCTTGCAATATCGCTTGCCGGAGCCATCCTGCTTGTCGGCGGCTACCACAGCCTCGCCGGAGTCATCGGCCTTGGCCTTGTCGGAGCCACCTCCGTTGCCGGAATGCTCAACAGCTAGCACATCCTTAGTCTTTCTCTTCCTATTGTTCCGTCTCCGGCTCTTCCTTGCCGAGGCGGCATCCTCACTATCAGATCCTTCTGCTCCTGCAACCTCTCCGGGGATTTTCCTCCCCTCCTCAGCCCGTGCACACTTATCGGCCAGAGCATAGAGCTCGCTGACGTTTCTGATCTTGCACATCGCCATCTCCTCCCTCATCCTGCAGTTACGCACGTTCTGATGAAACGCGCTGATAACTGCGGCAGGGTGGACGTCTGGGATGTTGCGCTGCACCTGGCTGAATCTCTGTATGTACTTGCGCAGGGGTTCTCCCTCCTTCTGGACGAGCAAGTGGAGGTCACTCTCCTGGCCATGAGGCTTGTGGCCACCCGTGAAGGCGCCGACAAACTGATGACACAGGTCCGCCCATGAAGAGATGGAACCGTCCGGCAAGTGCATGAGCCAAGATCTGACATTGGGCTTGAGCACTAGCGGGAAGTAGTTGGCGAGGATCTTCTCATCGCGCCCTCCGGCAGCCTGCACCGCGATGGTGTAGATGCTGAGGAACTCCGATGGATGTATCCTGCCATCATACTTCTCGGGCACGTCTGGCTTGAAGTTCTTGGTTTTGGGCCACTGGACTTGCCGCAGCTCGCGGGTGAACGCAGGGCAACCTGCCGCGTACGGCAAGTCGCCTGGTTCCCCTAGTGCATGCATGTCGACAGTGGGCCCAGCACGCTGGTCAGATTGACGTCGCGTTTCCCTTCTGCACTCGATGCGAGTGCGAGCGTCTTCGTGCTGCCGTTCTTGGAGAACGTGGCGTTGATCGCATCGGGTTCGCGGGTCCGACGACGCGGTGGAGTCGCCGTCGGGGTTGGTCCGACGAGCCGGCGATCTTGGCCTTTGGGGCTGGGAGTGCACGAAGGTGGCACCCCCAGCGGTCTTGTCGGCGTCGGCTTGCGCCTGGGCGCCTTGCCGGGGCCTCGATGCGCTCGGTTGCCGGGGCTTGTCACCGTTGGCAAAGCTGATGAGGCTGTATATGGCCATGCTCCAGTCGTCGATCTTGTGCGGCGCCGGAGGGTAGTCTAGAAGCAGCTGGGCTTGGGCCAGCGCTTCCTCTGCTGTCTTGGGTGGTGGTGGCGACGAGCGGCACGAGGAGCGGGATGTGCTCGGACTCCCAACTGGATTGGGAGGTGCAACACCCCGCCTTGGCGACCGTACCTCGCTCGCGCCAGCATGCGGGCGTGCATGCTGACCTCGAGCGTCTCGCGACCCACCGGCTTGGCCTTGTTCCAACGCGAGCACGGTGCTAGGAGCACCGGGGCGTTGTCGACCTTGCACTTCCTGGGAAGGGTGCGGTGTCTGCATGGTCGCCGACGCTTGTGGGGCCTTGTTTTTGGATCTGGTGACGACGTGAGTCCCGCCGTCGGCGCCCGCTCCTCCGCCGGCGTCCACTCCACCGCCCGTTCGCTCCGGCGGTGGCGGCGGAATCGATGTAGATGGAGCGGCCACCTCCGAAGGCTCCTTCTTCGGTGGCATGTTGATGAAGGTGTTGATGCAGCGCGCGCAGAGACCGGATCAGATGCTCACGACCTCGACGCACCCCCTACCTGGCGCGCCAAAGATGTAGGGGCGTGTATCTCTATGGCCACGAGCACCTATGGGGCACGGGGGGGCCCTTCTAGTCCGGCGAGGGGGGCGGAGGCCGCGCGCAGAGCAGATCGAGGTCTGGGCGCGCGCTGGGGAGACGTGACGATTTTTACCCAGCTTCGGAGCTCTCCGGAGAGATAAAACTCCTACTGCTGCTTTTGTGTTCGTATTTGATCTTGCTCGAGGGTCCGAGCGTATGGTGGCGTTGCCTGTGTCCAATGGACCGAACCCCTTCTACGTGCGCATGGGCCTCCCTTTTATAGTCTGAAGGGGGCACCAACAGGTGGGAGCGTAAGAAGAGGGGGTAGAATGGTAAAAACGTAGGTTGGTGTAACAGTGACCAACAGTGTCCCCTACCTAACTCTGACAGCAGGGGACAGGGGCATTTAATGCCTGTCTGGTCGCCCAAATAGTGCAAAGGAACGACCGGTAGGTGAGCCACCGGTTGCCACGATGGCGTCTCTGCCAGCTCCGCTTGCCACCTCGCCTCGCATGGCTGCGTAGCACCTCGCCACGTGCCCTCGGGACGGCCCTGTGATGACACGTCGCCGGATGCGCTGGAGTTTGGGTGGCAGTCTTGCCGCGGCAAGTGCCTTGCCGCGGTCCTTCCCTTGTTGTGCCGGCAAGCTTGCCGGCCGTCGGGCCTTGCCGAGACGCGCGGGGCGCCATGGCAAGTCTTCTGGAGATGCCTTGGTCGGCCTTCCCGGCAAGCTCCTCTTGCCGGGGCCTTTGTTTTCTTCCCGGCCAGCTTCTCTTGCCGGGACCTTGGTTGGCCTTCCCGGCAAGCTCCTCTTGTCGGGGCCTTGGTTTGAGTACTTTGATCTTGAATGGCATCAAAGTAGCCGTGGAGGATCTTGGCGGACGTCCAGCAAGTCTTGCCGCGGGGTGCTACGACTGCCTGTGCACAAGTTCGAGATACTAAGGTGCCCCCCTACTTTAGTACACCGACAGGCTGGTATGCCGAAAACGCATTTTTCCGGGTTGAGCTTAATGTCATATGCTCGGAGGTTGTCGAATGTGAGCCTCAAATCGTCTACTAGAGTTTCGACGTGTTTGGTCTTAACGACCACATCATCTACATATGCCTCCACTGTTTTGCCGATCTGGGTAGCCAGACATGTCTGAATCATGCGCTGATATGCTGCGCCGGCGTTTTTGAGTCCGAAGGGCATTGTGTTGAAGCAAAATGGTCCGTATGGAGTAATGAATGCCGTTGCGGCTTGGTCTGTCTCCGCCATCTTGATTTGATGGTAGCCGGAGTATGCGTCGAGGAAGCACAATGAATCGTGCCCTGCGGTAGCATCGATGATTTGATCGATGCGGGGAAGGGGGAAAGGATCCTTTGGACAAGCCTTGTTAAGGTCTTTAAAATCGACACACAGGCGCCAGGATTTGTCCTTTTTTGGTACCATTACCAAGTTTGCTAGCCAGTCCGGATATTTGATGTCTCTGATGAATCCAGCTTCTAATAGTTTGGCTAGCTGCTCTCCCATTGCCTGTCTTTTGGGTTTGGACAATCGCCGAAGAGCCTGTTTGACTGGCTTGAATCCTTTTAGGATGTTTAGGCTGTGTTCTGCCAACCTGCGTGGGATTCCTGGCATATCTGAAGGGTGCCAGGCAAAGATGTCCCAATTTTCCCGAAGGAATTCTCGTAGTGCGGCGTCTACGTCAGGGTTTAATTGTGCCCCAATGGAGGCCGTCTTTATGGGGTCCGTTGGATGGACTTGGAATTTGACTATTTCGTCCGCTGTTTTAAAAGAGGTGGACTTGGATCTCTTATCGAGTATCAGATCATCCCTGTTCACCGCGGAGCGCAGCCAGTGAGTTCCTCTGCCGCTAGGGCTTCGGATAGTGCCTCTAGGGCTAGTGCGGCTATCTTATTTTCGGCACAGAGTGCTATGTCCGGATCACTGACAAGAGTGATGATTCCATTGGGCCCAGGCATTTTAAGCTTCATGTACCCATAATGGGGTATAGCTTGGAAAATTGTGAATGCCTCTCGCCCTAATAAAGCGTGATATCCGCTGCTGAACGGGGCCACTTGGAACATGACCTCCTCAGACCTGTAGTTGTCCGGCGAGCCGAACACCACATCTTGTGTAATTTTTCCTGTGCAGCGTGCTTCCCGACTAGGGATTATTCTTCTAAAGGTTGTGCTGCTTCGCTCAATGTGGCTCCAGTCTATTTCCATTTTTCGAAGGCTTTCCTCGTAGATGAGGTTTAACCCGCTGCCGCTATCCATGAGTACCTTGGTAAGACGAAAGCCGTCCACTATTGGACTGAGGACCAATGCGGCTGGTGCTCGGGCTGTTCGGAATTTAGGTTCGTCGCTGGCATTGAAGGTGATAGCCGTGTCGCTCCATGGATTTGTTGTTGCTACTTGGTATACTTCGGCGAGGCTGCGAATTGTTCGTTTCTGCATATTATTTGATGCGAAAGTCTCGAAGACTGTTAATACCGTACTGGTACTGATGGGCTGGTTCTCCGGGGCTAGAAGCTCTTCGCCACTTTTGGCCACCTTCCATAGTATCCAACATGCTCGAAAGCTATGTGTTGAAGTGGCGCCCTCTGTACTATGGATTTTACAGGGTCCGCTGAGCCATCCCTCCAGTACAGTTCCGTGCCCTTTATGGGGTTTTTGCTTTTTGGTTTTTGTCCCGGGTGCCTGAGCATGATGCACCCTTTTGTTTCGGACTAGGGTTGTGTTCGAAGTCGGATTGTCCCAAAACTTAGTTTTGATTTGCCAGGTACTCTCCACCGCACAATGCTTTCGTACTATGGACGCCAGGTCGGCGAAGCGTGTAATTTCGCGGTGACTTATGGCGTTTGTGATTCCCTTGTCCGTGCAATTGTTGCAGAAAATTGAAATTGCGCTTTCCTCACGGCAGTCCTTTATCCTGTCCATAACCAGGAGGAATCTGGCCCAGTAATGATGTACTGTCTCTGTGGGCTCTTGCCGGATTTGAGATAGATCGCTTATGTTTGGGTGGGCGGGTGGAATTAAGTCCGGAACCCTGCCCAACTTGAGGCTCAAGGGCCGAAAAGTTTCCGAATTTGGAAGCTGGGATTGCTGGATGTCGTCCAACAAATCTGGTCTGCTGCCTGACTTTAGGTTCAGTACTTGATTGACGTCCGTCCCTCCGCGGGAATCCGGCATGGAGGGATCAGGAGTCCGGACATAACTGGTCTTTCATATAGAAGAAGAGTCGCCGCGTGTTCCTCTACCACCGCAACGTGGTGGGTAACCTGGGGAGACTTAATCTCTCTCAGATCGGTTTTAAGCCCAATCTGATCGTAGTCTGTAGCGACTCCCAGGGCGGCGATGCGATCCAAGAGCTCGTTTACGGAAGAGAGCTCCATCGGATCCAGCTGCTCGGTGAATTCCGAGTTGTCGTGAAGACCGCTTTTGATGACCCGAGAGGTCATCGTCGAAGCGGCGGCCGAACAGGCGGTCATAAGAAAACCACCTAGCCGGATAGTTTGGCCGGCGGCCAAAGCTCCTTTGGCAATGGTACCGTCTTTAAAGACGGGAAGAGGCATCCTTCCTGATTGTGACGGCACAGAGGAACTCTCAATGAAAGCACCAATGTCGGTGTCAAAACCGGCGGATCTCGGGTAGGGGGTCCCGAACTGTGCGTCTAGGTAGATGGTAACAGGAGACAAGGGACACGATATTTTTACCCAGGTTCGGGCCCTCTCGATGGAGGTAAAACCCTACTCCTGCTTGATTGATATTGATGATATGGGTAGTACAAGAGTGGATCTACCACGAGATCAAGGAGGCTAAACCCTAGAAGCTAGCCTATGGTATGATTGTTGTTCCGTCCTATGGACTAAAACCCTTCGGTTTATATAGACACCGGAGAGGGCTAGGGATACACTGAGTCGGTTACAATGGTAGGAGATCTACATATCCGTATCGCCAAGCTTGCCTTCCACGCCAAGGAAAGTCCCATCCGGACACGGGACGAAGTCTTCAATCTTGTATCTTCATAGTCTTGGAGTCCGGCCGATGATGATAGTTCGGCTATCCGGACACCCCCTAGTCCAGGACTCCCTCAGTTAGCCTCGGTGACGAAGACTTCATTTTCCCAGAGGAACCCCTCGACAAAGAACACTTCAAGCAATAGCTCATTGCTACAGCCCGGAGCCTGAAGAAGAAGAAGCAGCAGCTCAAAGCCGAACAATATATGCTTCATGAAAGGTGGACTAAGGTCCTGGCCGCTGAGGAATATGGCCAAGGGTGACCTGTCAAAAGTTACCCTAAGCACAAGCTGCTGCCTCAATTCGACGACGAAGCCCTTGAGCCAATACCATCGAAATACAAACAGGCAGATCAACTAGACCGACCACCACGTGGACGGGACAAAGCGGCATATCAAGCCGAACACCAGCCCGCACCTCCTCGCCGAAGAGGCAGGAAGACAGCAGCAGCGCGATACACGTATGACTTGCAACGTGACCTAGCCAATAAAGCTGGTCAGACTAGATCAATCTACGGATCAAGGGGTCGTGCCCCGGTGCGAGATAATGCCTATGAAGCCCGGCGTGACGACCGTTACTATGTTCGGGATCAGAACTGAACTCAGATGTCAGCCGATCTCCGCCACGGCATTGTGCGATACAGAGGGGCCGGACACTCCCTCTGCTTCACCGATGAGGTCATGGAACATCAATCTTCGGAAGGGTTTAAACCCGTAAACATTGAACAGTACGATGGAACGACGGATCCGGCCATCTGGATTGAAGATTTTCTTCTCCACATTCACATGGCCCGAGGAGATGATCTCCACGCCATGAAATATCTTCCTCTAAAGCTGAAAGGACCAGCACGGCAGTGGCTAAATAGCCTCCCAGAAAACTCCATTGGAACTTGGGAAGACTTGGAAGATGCTTTTAGGGCTAACTTTCATGGCACTTATGTCCGGCCACCGGATGCTGACTACTTGAGTCACATAATTCAGCAGCCAGGCGAATCAGCTCGCAAGCTTTGGAATCGGTTCTTAACTAAAAAGAACCAGATCATAATTTGTCCGGACGCCGAAGCCTTAGTGGCATTTAAGCATAGTGTCCATGAAGAATGGCTCGCCTAACACCTTGGGCAGGAGAAGCCAAAGCCCATGGAAGCCTTAACGACACTTATGACCTGCTTCTGCGCTGGGCGAAGATAGCTGGTTGGCTCATAGAAGCGACAACTCAAGTGACCCCGACACTTTCGAGGTGCGGGACGACAATGGTAAACCTCGCCGCAATAAAAACAAACGTCAGAACAACAACGACGACGACGACACAGACGATACGGCAGTCAATGCCGGATTCAGCGGCCCTAAGTCCGGTCAGCGGAAGAAACCTTTCAAAGGCAACAAAGACGGGCCATCCAACTTAGATAAAATCCTCGAGAGGCCCTGTCAGATTCATGGCACACTCGATAAGCCTGCAAACCACACCAATAGGAATTGTTGTGTTTTCAAACACGCAATATGGGACGTCTATGTTGTGGAGCCTGGCGCCCCCAAGTTTAACCCATGGTTAGCCTGTTTGATCACCTTTGATTGCAGAGACAACCCAACCAGTAGCCATCATGGGGGTTCAGCCGCCCTAGTTCTTGATCCAATCATTGACGGATACCACCTCACTAGAGTCCTTATGGACGGAGGAAGCAGTCTCAACTTGATGTATCAAGATATTGTCCGTAAGATGGGGATCGACCCATCACGAATCAAGCCTAGTAACACTACCTTTAAAAATGTGATACCAGGAGTGGAGGCCCGTTGTATGGGGTCAATTACACTTGAGATAGTATTCGGCTCCCTAGATAACTTTCACAGCAAATAGTTAATCTTCGACATCGTCCCCTTCCGCAGTGGCTACCATGCACTGCTCGGACGAACTGCTTTCTCTCGCTTCAATGTAGTCCCGCACTATGCTTACTTGAAGCTTAAAGTGCCTGGACCTCGTGGCGTTATTATAGTCAATGGTAATATGTAGCGCTCACTCCATACTGAAGAGCACACCGTGGCCCTTGCAGCCGAAGTATATGGCAACCTTATTAAGACAAACAGCTCATGGGCCAATAAAGCCAACAACGTATCCAAACGAGTCCGGTCCATGCATAGTAGCAATAAATCAACAGATCCGGACATTGATTAGCAGTTCGGCCTCCGTCGATCACCCCACCAGGTTGCGGCTTATGTACCACGTGTACATAATTACGCACTAAAAATACCTTGGGCAGCGCCGGAGGCACACTGCACAAGAGGTCCATTGCACGGCTTGACCATAGTTGGACCACATATATCTTTTTCCTTTTAACACAGGTTCATCAAGAGCCCTACTTGCGAGATGGCTGTTGCAGGAGATCCTTTTAAGGCCAGCGTGTCCCAACCATCAAACACTCCTCTCAAAGGACTTACTGTTAAGGAGAAAAGGCGCAGACGTGCGGCAGGGCATCATTGGAGTTTCTTTTCCGAACTATGATTTTTAGGCCCTGTGTTAGACTTTCCTTTATGTTAAATATTTTCTTTTTCTCTTTGGGCATGTAAAATGACCTTAACATTTAACAACATTGCCTGTCGTCAATGTATCAGTAAAGATATAAGGGACGCAGATGATTATCACCTTCTTGGTTGGGTCTTGGTTTTTTCCTTGTCATCCGTGCTCCCCCTTACGTTCAACTGACACAGGTGGATCGACACAATCTTCATACCGGGGACTGTACTCGTCCCCGCAAATTTCTTAAAGTCCGAACACCTATAGGAAACTCTTTGGCGTCCCAGATATAGCATTATATGCATCGGCTCCGAATCATGTTTTTGTTCTATAGTTGGGTTGCCCGGCTCCTGTGTTTGCTACCTTACGTTCCGGAAGTTTGGCTAAGGTAGTAAAGGGAGAACTATTGCGGTTGTATTTCTGGTTCGTCCGGTTAAGTACCTCAGTAGAGAAAGCCAAAAATTGACTGTCATGATGGGCGAGAGCAGGTCGGCGATCCGGTGACTTAGTGTTATACTATGAATCATTCGCGATTTATGCCGTGTTATACGAGGGCCTGGGTCTTTGACCAGCCACATTGCAAAGGCGCTGCACTCTGGATTGTCGTTCATGCAACAAGGGGCTAGTACTAAGCGCCACCAATGGACTCTTATGGCTAAGTGAAAGTACTAAAACCACAGAGTTTGATTGCCTAGTTCACCTCGCAAGTCGCTTCCTACATCGGACCAAGACGTTGGATAAAGTGCGGCCATGAGTTTTCGAACACCCCTGTAATATTTACATGGGGGCTGAAGCCGACAACTGATAAACTTACAGATATATAAATAGCAGAATAGGAGGATAAACTAATCATAAAACACAACCATTATACATCATGAGTTTATTACACGACTCTTACAACCAGACTCAACTATTCAAATATAACGTCCTTTGAGCACTGGCCCTCCACAATGCGGGCTCCCTCGAGGAGCTCGTCAAAATACTTCTCCGGCCGTCGGTGCTCTTTGCATTCAGGTGGCCCTGCGGTGGCAATTTTAGTGGCCTTCATCTTCGCCCACTGCACCTTGACGCGGGCGAAGGCCATTCGGGCACATTCAATGCAGGATGACTGCTTGAGGGGATCGATTCGAGGAAGCGCATCCACTAGCCGCTTCACAAAGCTGAAGTGGCTGCTAGGTATGGCCTCGGCCAGCCATAGACGGACTATTACATCCTTCATGGCCAGTCCAGCCACCTTGTGCAGCTCGGACAGCTGCTTCAGCTGGTCACTCAGGGGCACTGGAAGCTCCCGCGCAAGGTACTGCGACTAGAACAACTTCTCCGTTGAGCTCCCCTCTTCGGCCTTAAAGAATGTGGCGGCATCTACAATACTCCTCGGCAGATCTACAAAGGCACCTAGAGAACTCCAAACTCGGGTCAGCAAAATATATCTCTTACTCGTATATCTACTCTACATGATAAAGGCCTTACCAGCCCCAATCTGCCTCGCCTCTTGAATCTCCTGGCGAGCACCCTGGGCATCAACCTGGGCCTCCTTCATGCTCTCAAGAGCTTTGGTGAGCTCGGAGGCATGTTCCGAACTCTTTTGCTCCAAGGACTCAGACTGGGCGATGGCGTCCTTGAGATCCTGTTCGACCTCCTCCACCTGCGCCTCATGTCTGCGGCAGGCGGTCTGCTCCACCTCTAACTCTTTGGCTGCTTTGTCCGCGGCCACCTTGCTCGCCTCCGCCTCCTTCTTGGCTTCAGCAAGGGTGCTCTTGAGGGACCCGATCTCGGCTGCGCCAACTACGAGACCTGGGTTTTCGGGCAGCGGAGCCGGACTCTTTATCCGCTCCGATTTCTTGGTCCATCCCTATAATAAAGGATGGGTTGATGAATTCGGCATAGATCGAATATATGTATGTTAACTAGGTACGTCTTCGTAGATATTGAATACTTACCGGAGAGGCCGGATTTGTGGCGTTGAGGTCGACGTCTTCGGTCTCCATGGGCTAGCTCCTCTGCGCCTTGAAGAGCATCTTCCACATTCCCTCATGTGTGGTGCCGAGGAAGTGTTGTAGCGTTCGAGGCTCCTCCGGCTTTAACTCCCACATGGGGGCAGCCCGATGTTGGCAGGGGAGTATGCGGCGGAAGAGAATGACCTGAACCACGTTGGTTAGACCAACGTTCTTCCCCAGCACATTGGTGATGCGCATTTGCAGCGCCAGCATCTCCGTCTAGGACCCCCCAGTCGAGGCCCTTCACATTCCAGGAGGTGACCCTCATGGGACATCGGGATCTGAACTCCGGAATGGCCGCTCATTTAGTGTGGCATGGCTCGGTGATGTAGAACCACTCCCATTGCTAGATCTTCACGGTCTCCACAAAGGCCTCCTTGGGCCATGTGGTGTTCGGCAGCTTGCTAATCATAGCTCCGCCGCAGTCCGCGTGCTGCCCGTCGACCACCTTCGGCTTCATATTGAAGACCTTGAGCCATAGGCCGAAGTGTGGGTGGACGCGGAGGAGAGCCTTACACATGACGATGAACGCCGAGATGTGGAGGAATGAGTTCGAGCTAGATCATGGAAATCTAGCCCGTAGTAGTACATGAGTCCACGGACGAATGGGTGGAGTGGAAAACCTAACCCTCTAAGGAAGTGGGAAAGGAAGACGACCCATTCACCGGGCTCCGGAGTAGGAATGACTTGACCATCGGGGTCAAGCCTGTGCTTGATATCGGCGGCGAGGTACCCCACACTCCGGAGATCTTTTGTCTCCTTCTCCGTCATGGAGAAGGCCTCCCATTTGCCTTTGGAGCCAACTCTGGCCATGGTCGGAGGAGGTGGTGGTGAGAAAGACGGAGACTTTGCGGGCGCAGAGAGCTTGGGAGATTGGAAGGCCGAGGAGATGTGAAGGCGTGGGGAAGAAAGTAATGATCTATTGCCCTCTTATAGGCAGTAAAAATGCCACCACCACCACCCCCCCCCCCCCAGCACGTGCCTTGAATCTTGCCTACTTCCAATGAAGGCATGCGTGATATATCTCCAACGTATCTATAATTTTTGATTGTTCCATGCTATTATATTACCCCTTTTGGATGTATATGGGCTTTATTTTACACATTTATATCATTTTTGGGACTAACCTACTAGCCGGAGGCCTAGCCCGTATTGCTATTTTTTTTGCCTATTTTAGTATTTCGAAGAAAAGGAATATCAAACGGAGTCCAAACGGAATGAAACCTTCGGGAGCGTGATTTTTGTAACGAACATGATCCAGAGGACTTGGAGTGCAAGTCAAGAAGCAGCCGAGGCCTCCACGAGATAGGAGGGCGCCCCCCCCCCCACCTATAGGGCACGCCCCCTGTCTCATGGGCCCCTCGGGCGTCCACCGACGTACTTCTTCCTCCTATATAAGCCTACGTACCCCGAAAACACCCAGGGAGCACCAGAAACACAATTTCCACCGCCGTAACCTTATGTATCGGCGAAATCTCATGTTGGAGCCTTTGCCGGTATTCTGCCGGAGGGGGAATCGACCATGGAGGGCTTCTACATCAACACCATAGCCCCTCCGATGAGTTGTGAGCAGTTTACCACAGACCTACGGGTCCATAGTTATTAACTAGATGGCTTCTTCTCTCTTTTTGGATCTCAATACAATGTTCTCCCCCTCTCTTGTGGAGATCTATTCGATGTAAACTCTTTTTGCAGTGTGTTTGTCGAGATCCGATGAATTGTGGGTTTATGATCAAGTTTAACTATGAATAATATTTGAATCTTCTCTAAATTCTTTTACGTATGATTGAGTTATCTTTGCAAGTCTCTTTGAATTATCAGTTTGGTTTGGCCTACTAGATTGATTTTTCTTTCCATGGGAGAAGTGCTTAGTTTTGGGTTCAATCTTGCGGTGTCCTTACCCAGTGACAGAAAGGGTTGCAAGGCACGTATTGTATTGTTGCCATAGAGGATAACAAGATGGGGTTTACATCATATTGATTGACTTTATCCCTCTACATCATGTCATCTTGCTTAAGGCGTTACTCTGTTCTTATGAACTTAATACTCTAGATGCAGGCAGGAGTCGGTCGATGTGTGGAGTAATAGTAGTAGATGCAGGCAGGAGTCGGTCTACTTGTTGCGGACGTGATGCCTATATACATGATCATGCCTAGATAATCTCATAATTATTCTCTTTTCTATCAATTGCTCGACAGTAATTTTTTCACCCACTGTAATACTTATGCTATCTTGAGAGAAGACACTAGTGAAACCTATGGCCCCAGGGTCTATCTCTTATCATATTTGCTTCCAATCTACTTTTATTTGCATCTTTACTTTCTGCATCTATATTATAAAATACCAAAAACATATTTATCTTATCATACTATCTCTATCAGATCTCACTTTCGCAAGTGGCCGTGAAGGGATTGACAACCCCTTTATTGCGTTGATTGCGAGTTCTTTGTTTGTTTGTGTAGGTGCGTGGGACTTTTAAGGAGCCTCCTACTGGATTGATACCTTGGTTCTCAAAAACTGAGGGAAATACTTACGCTACTACTGTTGCATCACCCATTCCTCTTCAAGGAAAACCAACATAAGCTCAAGACGTAGCAAGAAGGATTTCTGGCGCCGTTGCCGGGGAGGTCTTCGCTCAAGTCAAGACATACCAAGTACCCATCACAAACCCATCTCCCTCGCATTTACATTATTTGCCATTTGCCTCTCGTTTTCCTCTCCCCCACTTTACCCTTGTCGTTTTATTCGCCCTCTCTTTCCCAATCTCTCTCTCTCTCTCTTTCACTTGCCTTTTTCTGTTTGTTTGTGTGTTGGATTACTTGTTGCCATGGCGCAAGATAATACCAAATTGTGTGAATTCTCGAATACCAATAATAATGATTTCCTTAGTACTCCGATTGCTCCTCTTAATGATGTTGAGTCTTGTGAAATCAATACTGCTTTGCTGAATCTTATTATGAAAGATCAATTCGCCGGCCTTCCTAGTGAAGATGCCGCTACTCATCTAAACAACTTTGTTGATTTGTGTGATATGCAAAAGAAGAAAGATACAGATAACGATATTGTTAAATTGAAGTTATTTCCTTTTTCACTTAGAGATCGTGCTAAAGTTTGGTTTTTGTCTTTGCCTAAAAATAGTATTGATTCTTGCAACAAGTGCAAAGATGCTTTTATCTCTAAGTATTTTCCTCCCGCTAAGATTATCACTCTTAGGAACGATATTATGAATTTTAAACAACTTGATCATGAGCATGTTGCCCAATCTTGGGAAAGAATGAAATTGATGCTTCGCAATTGCCCTACTCATGGTTTGAATTTATGGATGATCATACAAAATTTTTATGCCGGTTTGAACTTTGCTTCTAGAAATCTCTTAGATTCGGCCGCGGGAGGCACGTTTATGGAAATCACGTTAGGAGATGCTACAAAACTTCGTGATAATATTATGGCTAATTATTCTCAATGGCACACCGAAAGATCTTCTAGTAAAAAAGTGCATGCTATAGAAGAAATCAATGTTTTGATTGGAAAGATGGATGAATTTATGAAATTATTTGCTACTAAAAATACTCCCCTTGATCCCAATGATATGCCTTTGTCTTCTTTGATTGAGAATAATAATGAATCTATGGATGTGAATTTTGTTGGTAGGAATAGTTTTGGAAACAATGCTTATAGAGGAAACTTTAATGCTAGACCATTCCCTAGCAATTCCTCTAATAATTATGGACATTCCTACAATAATTCTTATGGTAATTTTAATAAGATGCCCTCTGATTTTGAGAACAGTGTGAAATAATTTATGATTTCTCAAAAGAATTTTAATGCTTTGCTTGAAGAAAAATTGCTCAAAGTTGATGATTTGGCTAGGAATGTGAAGGAAATATGCCCTAGAGGCAATAATAAAGTTATTATTTATTTCCTCATATCATGATAAATGTTTATTATTCATGCTAGAATTGTATTAACCGGAAACATGATACATGTGTGAATACATAGACAAACATAGTGTCACTAGTATGCCTCTACTTAACTAGCTCATTGATCAAAGATGGTTATGTTTCCTAACCATAGACATGAGTTGTCATTTGATTAACGGGATCACATCATTAGGAGAATGATGCGATTGACTTGATCCATTCCGTTAGCTTAGCACTTGATCATTTAGTATGTTGCTATTGCTTTCTTCATGACTTATACATGTTCCTATGACTATGAGATTATGCAACTCCCGTTTACCGGAGGAACACTTTGTGTACTACCAAACATCACAACGTAACTGGGTGATTATAAAGGTGCTCTACAGGTGTCTTAGAAGGTACATGTTGAGTTGGCATAATTCGAGATTAGGTTTTGTCACTCCGATTGTCGGAGAGGTATCACTGGGCCCTCTCGGTAATACTCATCACTTAAGCCTTGCAAGCATTGTAACTAATGAGTTAGTTACGAGATGACGTATTACGGAACGAGTAAAGAGACTTGCCGGTAACGAGATTAAACTAGGTATTGGATACCGACGATCGAATCTCGGGCAAGTAACATATCGATGACAAAGGGAACAACGTATGTTGTTATGCGGTTTGAACGATAAAGATCTTCGTAGAATATGTAGGAACCAATATGAACATCCAGGTTCCACTATTGGTTATTGACCGAGAATAGTTCTAGGTCATGTCTACATAGTTCTCGAACCCGTAGGGTCCGCACGCTTAACGTTACGATGACAATTTTATTATGAGTTTATAAGTTTTGATATACCGAAGTTTGTTCGGAGTCCCGGATGTGATCACGGACATGACGAGGAGTCTCGAAATGGTCAAGACATAAAGATTGATATATTGGACGACTATATTCGGACATCGGAAGTGTTACGGGTGATTTCGGAGAAAACCGGAGTGCCGGAGGGGTTACCGGAACCCCCCGGGAGAGTTAATGGGCCACATGGGCCTTGGTGGGAAGAGAGAGGGGCGGCCAGGGTGGTCCGTGCGCCCCCTCTCCCTCTGGTCCGAATTGGACTAGGAGGGGGGCGGCGCCTGTCACGCCCAATATGCGACCCTATACAAAAGGAACTCGAAGGTCCCACCAAGGATAGACCTGCATATTGGGACGCTTTTGCAAGGTGGATATCATTACATCAACGTTACATAATAGATGGGGATACATACAAGAGGCATACAAGGCCACATGAATACACAATACAACATACAAGAACAACATCCGACTACGGATGAATCATAAACAGAAACTCAAACAATATCCACCCTGCTAGCCCAGGCTGCCGACCTGGAACCTATCCCCTGATCAAAGAAGCAGAAGAAGAACTCAACGCAAGCAAGCATCGCTCTCGCGTCAGGATCATCGCATAACCTGTACCTGCAACTGTTGTTGTAGTAATCTGTGAGCCACGAGGACTCAGCAATCCCATTACCATGGGTATCAAGACTAGCAAAGCTTAATGGGAAAGGAAGGGGTAAAGTGGTGAGGTTGCAGCAACGACTAAGCATGATATGGTGGCTAACATACGCAAATAAGAGCGAGAAGAGGAGCAAAGGAACGGTCGTGAAGCTAGCAATGATCAAGAGGTGATCCTAAACACCTACTTACGTCAAACATAACACATAAACCATGTTCACTTCCCGGACTCCGCCGAGAAGAGACCATCACGGCTACACACGCGGTTGATGCGTTTTAATTCGGATCTGGTGTCAAGTTATCTACAACCGGACATTAACAAATTCCCATCTGCCACATAATCGTGGGCACGGCTCTCGAAAGTTTATACCCTGCAGGGGTGTCCCAACTTAGCCCATGACAAGCTCTCGCGATCAACGAAGGAATAGACCTTCTCCCAGGAAGACCTGATCAGTCTCGGGATCCCGGTTTACAAGACATTTCGACAATGGTAAAACAAGACCAGCAAGACCTCTCGGCGTGCCGACATCCTGATAGTAGCTGCGCGTATCTCGTCTCAGGCCACGACCGGATGAGCAGTCCGTACAACTATAACCAGACCTCAAGTTTCCCTGAGGGGGCGCTGCAAAGGGCTCTAGTTTGGACCAACACTTAGACAAGCATTGGCCCGGGGGGCTGAATAAAGATGACCCTTGGGTTAATTACTCCCAAGGGAAATATAGGTGGTGGTGAGGCAAATGGTAAAACCAATGTTGGGCCTTGCTGGAGGAGTTTTATTCAAAGTGAACTGTTAGGGGGGTCCCATAAATCACCCGAACGCGTTAGGAACGCAAAATCCGGGAACATAACACCGGTATGACGGAAACTAGGGCGGCAAGAGTGGAACAAAACACCAGGCATAAGGCCGAGCCTTCCACCCTTTACCAAATATATAGATGCATTAATAATATAAGAGATATTGTGATATCCCAACAAAAATCATGTCCACCATGGAGAAATCTTCAACTTAACCTGCAACTAGCAACGCTACAAGAGGGCTGAGCAAAGCGGTAACATAGCCAATTAATGGTCTGCTAGGAATGGTGTCAACGGTTAGAGGTTCATGGCAATTTGGGAGGCTTGAAGAGCAAATGATGGGTAACGCAGCATAGCGATAGAATGAAGCAACTAGCATAGCAATGATAGTAGTGAGATCCAGGGTAGCGGTCATCTTGCCTGAAATCCCACTAGGAAGAAGAACGAGTCCATGAAGAAGATGAAGCCACGAAGACGAACCAAGCGTAGACGAACGAATCCTCACGATCGCAACGAAACGGCAACTATCGAGAAGAAGCACACAACATAGGTAAACACACCACACATGAACAAGGCATGACGCACAACAAGCATGATGCATGACCAAGCTACATGAAGCTACTCATGGCAAGAGATGATGCAAACAAGAACAACACATCACGGCAAGTTTAAATGAGGCCGGGAACAACATATAACAATTCCGGTAAGTCCTCATATGCAAATTTCGAAATTGGTCCATAACTGAATAAACATTACGTTCAAGTTGTTAAACAGCAAGTTAATATGCACCACGATGAACTACACGAAATTCTTGTCAAGTTACATATAAAGTTCATTAGATTTGGAGCTACGGCCTAGAAGATATGAGCAAAACAAGTTGAACATGGCATTGATGCAAAATGCACCCAAACATCAAGCAAACACACCAAAATAAGGATGTAACATGATAATATGAAGCTACATGCAAAATCAAGCAAGTTTCATATAGAGCACACTCAAAACGGAGCATCGGTGCAACACATGCACTCTATACAAGTCATAGCAACAAGCTGTCCATAACAGCAACTAGGCATCTTGCAAGCATCAAAACAACATGCTACAACACTCCAACATAATAACAAAAGGCATGGGCATGAAGTACAGGTAAAACATGACAAAACATGAACACTGAGCTATCTCCAGAAAAGACTAGAACATGCTCCAAAACACATGGGAAGATTGCAAATAATAACAGTTTCAGACTTATCAGGAAATAACATCAGGTTGCAATGTTTAGAGCTATCAAACAACATGTTACAGGAACTTATCATGGCAAACAAAGGCATGGTATGAATCTACTAATAGCATAGATAAAAAGTACCTTACTGTCCATGAGCCAAAAAGGATCAGAAAATATGATGGCACCCATGTAAACATGGCAAGTTATATTGCAGATTCATACATGGCAGAAATAACAATAAGTAGGCATGTTCGTGAGCTTGAACCACTCACCACAGAGCAATACATGGCATGGCAAGGCAACCAACAGCAAGAAGACATGTTTATGAAGCTAAGCATGGCAAGAACAAGTTCATAGGGTGCATGGATCACTAGCAAACAATCATGGAAACATGGAACTTAATGTTAACAGGCTGATAGCAACATCATTTAGCAAATTTGGAGCAAGATTACAACATGCTACATCAAGCTATAATTGTAACCAAGGGCATGAATGGGTAGAGCATGGCATATGTAGATCAAAACATTTTTATAGGACATCTCCAGATTATGCACGAAATGACTAGTAGAAGCATGTTAACATAGAAACAAAATATAACAGAATCTGTCAGGAAAACAGCAACAGCAACTACCCTACTTAGCAAGCTTGATACACTCAGCACTTAACTCACAAAAATACATGGTTAACACCCCTGGAAAGATGGCATGGCATAGATCAAAACACATGTAGACATCAACCTCATAGGATGCACACATCAATCATGGCAAAAATGACAAATGAGCAAGTTATAACAGTTTTAGTAGATTAACATCAACATGCACTTTCCAACAGTATTTCGGGCATCAAAATGAGCTCACATGAAAATGATGCAATGGAATGAAATGAAGTACTCGTCGAGGCGAACAATTTGACAAATTACACGCACGAAACGGAGCAGTATGCACAGAGTTATAGCATGTTGAACATGGCATGATAATGTTGAAGAATCGGGGACTTAGAGGATTTCGGGGTCAACCTCGGGTTGCACGGATTTCAAAGCGTCACGGATCTCGCCGGAGGGACTCGCTGGAGTTGATGGGGACGGTGGCCGGAGCTGCGGCAGAGGTCCGGGAAGGTCTCCTCCAGCCGGATCCGGCCGGATCCGGCACGGAGCGGCGAGGGGGCGGCGAGAGGCGCGGCCAGAGGGCGCGCGCGGCGCGGCGGCGGAGGTCTCCGGGCGCGCGGATCATGCGGATCGGCCGCGGGGGCGGCGGCGGGCGAGTCGGGCGCCGGCGGAACGGCGGCTCGCGGGCGGCGCAGGCGGGGCCAGGCGCGGGACGGCGGAGCGACTGGACGGGCAGGAGGCGGCGGGGTGCCGGTCTCCGGCGACGGCGGGTCCGGGCGGCAGCGCGCTCCGGCGCTTGGGCGGCGGAGGGTCGCCGGCGGGCAGAGCTCGGCGGCACCGCCGGTGGGCAGGCAGGCGAGGCGGCGAGGCGCGGGTTGGGCCGAGCGGCGGCGGGATCCGGGCCCGCGCGGGTCCACGACGGGCTCCGCGGGCCGGCGGTGGAGGCTGGTGGCGCGGCGCCACGTGGCGCGCACGGATAGGGCCAGGAGGCGGCGGAGGCTGACGTGGCGGCCTCCGATTCGTCGGAGTGAGGTGGCCGGCGGGGACGGACATGTCCGGCGCGGTGGAGACGCGTCCGGTGGCGCCGGGAGGGGTTTGATCTAGGGTTAGACCGGGATTTCGGGGAGGAAGACATATTTATAGGTAGAGGGAGCTAGGAGAGTCCAAATGAGGAGCAGTTTTCGGCCACGCGATCGTGATCGAACGACCGAGAGCATAGAGGGGAGTTTGCTGGGTTTTGGGCCATGTTGGAAGGGGTGTTGGGCTGCAACAGAAGAGGCTTTGCGGTTACCCGGTTAACCATTGGAGTATCAAGCGACCTCCAAATGGCACGAAACTTGACAGGCGGTTTACCGGTGCTATACCAAGGCCGCTTGGCAAACCTCGGGCCATTCCGAGAAAGTTTAACACCCACTCACAACAAGGGACAAAAGGGGACGCCGGAGGACATAGGAGCGCCGGATTGCAAAACGGACAATGGGGAAAAGGCTCGGATGCATGAGACGAACATGTATGCAAAATGAAATGCACATGATGACATGATATGAAATGCAGATGATGACATGGCAAAGACGACGAATAACTGGCAGACACCTGGCGAATCGAATCCGGGGCGTTACAGCGCCCCCCTTCTTTCCTTCCCCCCTATCCCCCTTCCTTCCCCTCCTAGTAGGAGTAGGAAAGGAGGAGTCCTACTCCTACTAGGAGGAGGATTCCTCCTCCTTGGCGCGCCCCAAGGGCCGGCTGCCCCCCCCCCTTGCTCCTTTATATACGGGGGTAGGGGGGAACCCCATAGACACACAAGTTGATCTACGGATCGTTCCTTAGCCGTGTGCGGTGCCCCCCTCCACCATATTCCACCTCGGTCATATCATCGCGGAGTTTAGGCGAAGCCCTGCGTCAGTAGAACATCATAATCGTCACCACGCCATTACGCTGACGGAACTCGTCCCCGACGCTTTGCTGGATTGAAGCCCGGGGGACGTCATCGAGTTGAACATGTGCTGAACACGGAGGTGCCGTACGTTCGGTGCTTGGATACGACTACATCAACCGCGTTGTCATAACGCTTCCGCTTAACGGTCTACGAGGGTACGTAGACAACACTCTCCCCTCTCGTTGCTATGCCATCACTATGATCTTGCGTGTGCGTAGGAAATTTTTTGAAATTACTACGTTCCCCAACAGTGGCTTCCGAGCCAGGTTTTATGCGTTGATGTTATATGCACGAGTAGAACACAAGTGAGTTGTGGGCGATACAACTCATATTGCTTACCAGCATGTCATACTTTGGTTCGGCGGTATTGTTGGATGAAGCGGCCCGGACCGACATTACGTGTACGCTTACGCGAGACTAGTTCTACCGACGTGCTTTGCACACAGGTGGCTGGCGGGTGTCAGTTTCTTCAACTTTAGTTGAACCGAGTGTGGCTATGCCCGGTCCTTGCGAAGGTTAAAACAACACTAACTTGACGAACTATCGTTGTGGTTATGATGCGTAGGTAAGAACGGTTCTTGCAAAGCCCGTAGCAGCCACGTAAAACTTGCAACAACAAAGTAGAGGACGTCTAACTTGTTTTTGCAGGGCATGTTGTGATGTGATATGGTCAAGACGTGATGCTATATTTTATTGTATGAGATGATCATGTTTTGTAACCGAAGTTATCGGCAACTGGCAGGAGCCATATGGTTGTCGCTTTATGTATGAAATGCAAACGCCCTGTAATTGCTTTACTTTATCACTAAGTGGTAGCGATAGTCGTAGGAGCAATAGATGGCGTAAACGAGAACGATGCTACGATGGAGATCAAGGTGTCGCGCCGGTGACGATGGTAATCACGACGGTGCTTCGGAGATGGAGATCACAAGCACAAGATGATGATGGCCATATCATATCACTTATATTGATTGCATGTGATGTTTATCCTTTATGCATCTTATTTTGCTTTGATTGACGGTAGCATTTTAAGATGATCTCTCACTAAAAATTATCAAGAAGTGTTCTCCCTGAGTATGCACCGTTGCCAAAGTTCGTCGTGCCCAGACACCACGTGATGATCGGGTGTGATAAGCTCTACGTCCATCTACAACGGGTGCAAGCCAGTTTTGCACACGCAGAATACTCAGGTTAAACTTGACAAGCCTAGCATATGTAGATATGGCCTCGAAACACGGAGACCGAAAGGTCGAGCGTGAATCATATAGTAGATATGATCAACATAGAGATGTTCACCATTGAAAACTACTCCATCTCACGTGATGATCGGTTATGGTTTAGTTGATTTGGATCACGTGATCACTTAGATGACTAGAGAGATGTCTGTCTAAGTGGGAGTTCTTAAGTAATATGATTAATTGAACTTAAATTTATCATGAACTTAGTACCTGATAGTATTTTGCTTGTCTATGTTTGTTGTAGATAGATGGCTCGTGCTGTTGTTTCGTTGAATTTTAATGCGTTCCTTGAGAAAGCAAAGTTGAAAGATGATGGTAGCAATTACACGGACTGGGTCCGTAACTTGAGGATGATCCTCATTGCTGCACAGAAGAATTACGTCCTGGAAGCACCGCTGGGTGCCAGGCCTGCTGCCGGAGCGACGCCAAATGTTGTGAACGTCTGGCAGAGCAAAGCTGATGACTACTCTATAGTTCAGTGTGCCATGCTTTATGGCTTAGAACCGGGTCTTCAACGACGTTTTGAACGTCATGGAGCATATGAGATGTTCCTGGAGTTGAAGTTAATATTTCAAGAAAATGCCCGGATTGAGAGATATGAAGTCTCCAATAAGTTCTACAGCTGCAAGATGGAGGAGAATAGTTCTGTCAGTGAGCATATACTCAAAATGTCTGGGTATAATAATCACTTGATTCAACTGAGAGTTAATCTTCCGGATGATAGCATCATTGACAGAATTCTCCAATCACTACCACCAAGCTACAAGAGCTTCGTGATGAACTATAATATGCAAGGGATGAACAAGACAATTCCCGAGCTCTTCACAATGCTAAAGGCTGCGGAGGTACAAATCAAAAAGGAGCATCAAGTGTTGATGGTCAACAAGACCACTAGTTTCAAGAAAAAGGGAAAAGGAAAGAAGAAGGGGAACTTCAAAAAGAACAGCAAGCAAGTTGCTGCTCAAGAGAAGAAGCCCAAGTCTGGACCTAAGCCTGAAACTGAGTGCTTCTACTGCAAGCAAACTGGTCACTGGAAGCGGAACTGCCCCAAGTATTTGGCGGATAAGAAGGATCGCAAAGTGAACAAAGGTATATGTGATATACATGCTATTGATGTGTACCTAACTAGAGCTCATAGTAGCACCTGGGTATTTGATACTGGTTCTGTTGCTAATATTTGCAACTCGAAACAGGGACTACGAATAAGCGAGCACTGGCCAAGGACGAGGTGACGATGCGCGTGGGAAACAGTTCCAAAGTCGATGTGATCGTGGTCGGCACGCTACTTCTACATCTACCTTCGGGATTAGTTTTAGACCTAAATAATTGTTATTTGGTGCCAGCGTTGAGCATGAACATTATATCTGGATCTTGTTTGATGCGAGACGGTTATTCATTTAAATCAGAGAATAATGGTTGTTCTATTTATATGAGTAATATCTTTTATGGTCATGCACCCTTGAAGAATGGTCTATTTTTATTGAGTCTCGATAGTAGTGATACACATATTCATAATGTTGAAGCCAAAAAGATGAAGAGTTGATAATGATAGTGCAACTTATTTGTGGCACTGCCGTTTAGGTCATATCGGTGTAAAGCGCATGAAGAAACTCCATACTGATGGACTTTTTGAATCACTTGATTATGAATCACTTGGTACTTGTGAACCGTGCTTCATGGGCAAGATGACTAAAACACCTTTCTCTGGTACTATGGAGAGAGCAACAGATTTGTTGGAAATCATACATACAAATGTATGTGGTCCGATGAATGTTGAAGCTCGTGGCGGATATCATTATTTTCTCACCTTCACAGATGATTTGAGCAGATATGGGTATATCTACTTAATGAAACACAAGTCTGAAACATTTGAAAAGTTCAAAAATTTCAGAGTGAAGTGGAAAATCATCATAACAAGAAAATAAAGTTTCTACGATCTGATCGTGGAGGAGAATATTTGAGTCACGAGTTTGGTTTACATTTGAAACAATGCGGAATAGTTTCACAACTCACGCCACCTCGAACACCACAGAGAAATGGTGTGTCTGAACGTCGTAATCGTACTTTACTAGATATGGTGCGATCTATGATGTCTCTTACTGATTTACCGCTATCGTTCTGGGGTTATGCTTTAGAGATGGCCGCATTCACGTTAAATAGGGCACCATCAAAATCCGTTGAGACGACGCCTTATGAAGTGTGGTTTGGCAAGAAACCAAAGTTGTCGTTTCTTAAAGTTTGGGGCTGCGATGCTTATGTGAAGAAACTTCAGCCAAATAAGCTCGAACCTAAATCGGAGAAATGTGTCTTCATAGGATACCCAAAAGAGACTGTTGGGTATACCTTCTATCACAGATCCGAAGGCAAAACATTCGTTGCTAAGAATGGATCCTTTCTAGAGAAGGAGTTTCTCTCGAAAGAAGTGAGTGGGAGGAAAGTAGAACTTGATGAGGTAACTGTACCTACTCCCTTATTTGAAAGTAGTTCATCATAGAAATCAGTTCTTGTGACAAATACACCAATTAGTGAGGAAGCTAATGATATTGACCATGAAACTTCAGATCAAGTTTCTACTGAACCTCGTAGGTCTACCAGAGTAAGATCCGCACCAGAGTGGTACGATAATCCTATTGTGGAAGTCATGTTACTTGACCATGATGAACCTACGAACTATGAGGAAGTGATGATGAGCCCAGATTCCGCAAAATGGCTAGAGGCCATGAAATCTGAGATGGGATCCATGTATGAGAACAAAGTGTGGACTTTGGTTGACTTGCCCGATGATCGGCAAGCCATTGAGAATAAATGGATTTTTAAGAAGAAGACTGACGCTGACGGTAATGTAACTGTTTATAAAGCTCGACTTGTTGCGAAAGGTTTTCGACAAGTTCAAGGGGTTGACTACGATGAGACTTTCTCACTCGTAGCGATGCTTAAGTCTGTCCGAATCATGTTAGCAATTGCCGCATTTTATGATTATGAAAGTTGGCAGATGGATGTCAAAACTGCATTCCTGAATGGATTTCTAGAAGAAGAGTTGTATATGATGCAACCGGTGGGTTTTATCGATCCTAAGGGAGCTAACAAAGTGTGCAAGCTCCAGCGATCAATCTATGGTCTGGTGCAAGCCTCTCGGAGTTGGAATAAATGCTTTGATAGTGTGATCAAAGCATATGGTTTTATACATACTTTTGGAGAAGCCTGTATTTACAAGAAAGTGAGTGGGAGCTCTGTAGCATTTCTAATATTATATGTGGATGACATATTGTTGATTGGAAATGATATAGAATTTCTGGATAGCATAAAAGGATACTTGAATAAGAGTTTTTCAATGAAAGACCTCGGTGAAGCTGCTTACATATTGGGCATTAAGATCTATAGAGATAGATCGAGATGCTTGATTGGACTTTCACAAAGCACGTACCTTGATAAAGTGTTGAAAAGGTTCAATATGGATCAGGCGAAGAAAGGGTTCTTGCCTATATTACAAGGTATAAAGTTGAGTCAGACTCAATGCCCGACCACTGCAGAAGATAAAGAGAAAATGAAAGGAGTTCCCTATGCTTCAGCCATAGGCTCTATCATGTATGCAATGCTGTGTACCAGACCTGATGTGTGCCTTGCTATTAGTTTGGCAGGGAGGTACCAAAGTAATCTAGGAGTGGGTCACTGGACAACGGTCAAGAACATCCTGAAATACCTGAAAAGGACTAAGGATATGTTTCTCGTATATGGAGGTGACAAAGAGCTAGTCGTAAATGGTTACGTCAATGCAAGCTTTGACACTGATCTGGATGATTCTAAATCACAAACCGGATACGTATTTTTATTAAACGGTGGAGCTGTAAGTTGGTGCAGTTCTAAACAAAGTGTCATGGCGGGATCTACATGTGAAGCGGAGTACATAGCTGCTCCGGAAGCAGCAAATGAAGGAGTCTGGATGAAGGAGTTCATTTCCAATCTAGGTGTCATACCTAGTGCATCGGGACCAATGAAGATCTTATGTGACAATACTGGTGCAATTGCCTTGGCAAAGGAATCCAGATTTCACAAGAGGACCAAGCACATCAAGAGACGCTTCAATTCCATTCGAGACCAAGTCCAAGTGGGAGACATAGAGATTTGCAAGATACAAACGGATCTGAATATTGCAGACCTGTTGACTAAGCCTCTCTCACGAGCAAAACATGATCAACACCAAGACTCCATGGGTGTTAGAATCATTACTATGTAATCTAGATTATTGACTCTAGTGCAAGTGGGAGACTGAAGGAAATATGCCCTAGAGGCAATAATAAAGTTATTATTTATTTCCTCATATCATGATAAATGTTTATTATTCATGCTAGAATTGTATTAACCGGAGACATGATACATGTGTGAATACATAGACAAACATAGTGTCACTAGTATGCCTCTACTTAACTAGCTCATTGATCAAAGATGGTTATGTTTCCTAACCATAGACATGAGTTGTCATTTGATTAACAGGATCACATCATTAGGAGAATGATGTGATTGACTTGACCCATTCTGTTAGCTTAGCACTTGATCGTTTAGTATGTTGTTATTGCTTTCTTCATGACTTATACATGTTCCTATGACTATGAGATTATGCAACTCCCGTTTACCGGAGGAACACTTTGTGTGCTACCAAACGTCACAACATAACTGGGTGATTATAAAGGTGCTCTACAGGTGTCTCCGAAGGTACATGTTGAGTTGGCATAATTCGAGATTAGGTTTTGTCACTCCGATTGTCGGAGAGGTATCTCTGGGCCCTCTCGGTAATACTCATCACTTAAGCCTTGCAAGCATTGTAACTAATGAGTTAGTTACAGGATGATGTATTACGGAACAAGTAAAGAGACTTGCCGGTAACGAGATTAAACTAGGTATTGGATACCGACGATCGAATCTCGGGCAAGTAACATACCAATGACAAAGGGAACAACGTATGTTGTTATGCGGTTTGACCGATAAAGATCTTCGTAGAATATGTTGGAACCAATTTGAACATCCAGGTTCCACTATTGGTTATTGACCGAGAATAGTTCTAGGTCATGTCTACATAGTTCTCGAACCCGTAGGGTCCGCACGCTTAACGTTACGATGACAGTTTTATTATGAGTTTATAAGTTTTGATGTACCGAAGTTTGTTCGGAGTCCCGGATGTGATCACGGACATTACGAGGAGTCTCGAAATGGTCGAGAGATAAAGATTGATATATTGGACGACTATATTCGGACACCGGAAGTGTTCCGGGTGATTTCGGAGAAAACCGAAGTGCCGGAGGGGTTACCGGAACCCCCCGAGAGAGTTAATGGGCCACATGGGCCTTGGTGGGAAGAGAGAGGGGCGGCCAGGGTGGGCCGCGTGCCCCCTCTCCCTCTGGTCCGAATTGGACTAGGAGGGGGGGCGGCGCCCCCCTTCTTTCCTTCCCCCCTCTCCCCCTTCCTTCCGCTCCTAGTAGGAGTAGGAAAGGAGGAGTCCTACTCCTACTAGGAGGAGGATTCCTCCTCCTTGGCGCGCCCCAAGGGCCGCCGGCCTCCCCCCCTTGCTCCTTTATATACGGGGGCAGGGGGCACCCCATAGACACACAAGTTGATCTACGGATCGTTCCTTAGTCGTGTGCGGTGCCCCCCTCCACCATATTCCACCTCGGTCATATCGTCGCGGAGTTTAGGCGAAGCCCTTGTCGGTAGAACATCATCATCGTCACCACGCCGTCATGCTGACGGAACTCGTCCCCGACGCTTTGCTAGATTTAAGCCCGGAGGACATCATCGAGCTGAACGTGTGCTGAACACGGAGGTGCCGTACGTTCGGTGCTTGGATTGGTCGGATCGTGAAGACGTACGACTACATCAACCGCGTTGTCATAACGCTTCCGCTTAACGGTCTACGAGGGTACGTAGACAACACTCTCCCCTCTTGTTGCTATGCCATCACCATGATCTTGCGTGTGCGTAGGAATTTTTTTGAAATTACTACGTTCCCCAACAGAACATTGATAGACTTTCGCTTGATGTTGATTCTCTTAAACTTAGATCTTCTCCTCCTAAGCATGATATCAATGAGTCTCTCATAGCAATGAGAATTTCCATTGATGAGTGCAAGGAAAGAACCGCTAGATTGCGGCTAAGAAAGATAGCTTTGTAAAGGCGTGTTCTTCTAGTCTCCATGAAAATAATGATGAAGATCTTAAAGTTATTGATGCGTCTCCTATTAGATCTATGTTTTACAATATGAATCTTGATAATTATGGGACTGATGTGAGTCAACTTTACCTAGAAGGCGTCCCAAGAATTCGGAGTTTTTAGATCTTGATGCTAAATTTGGTAAAAGTGGGATTGGAGAGGTCACAACTTTAAATAGCATTGAACCCACTATCTCGGATTTCAAGGAATTTGATTATGATAATTGTTCTTTAGAAGGTTGTATTTCCTTGTTGCAATCTGTTGTTAATTCTCCTCATGCTTATAGTCAAAATAAAGCTTTTACCAAACATATCGTTGATGCCTTGATGCAATCTTATGATGAAAAACTTAATTTGGAAGTTTCTATACCTAGGAAACTTAATGATGAGTGGGAACCTACTATAAAGATTAGAATTAAAGATCATGAGTGTTTTCTTTGTGTGATTTTCGTGCTAGTGTTTCCACGATTCCGAAAACTTTATGTGATATTCTAGGTTTCCATGATCTTGATGATTGCTCTTTAAATTTGCACCTTGCGGATTCCACCATTAAAAAGCCTATGGGAAGGATCAATGATGTTCTCATTGTTGCAAATAGAAATTTGGTGCCCGTAGATTTTATCGTTCTTGATATAGATTGTAATCTTTCTTGTCCTATTATTCTTGGTAGACCTTTTCTTAGAACGATTGGCGTGATTATTGATATGAAGGAAGGGAATAGTAGATTCCAATTTCCATTAAATAAAGGCATGGAGCACCTTCCAAGAAAGAAAGTCAAATTACCTTATGAATCTATCATGCGGGCTACTTATGAATTTAGTGCCAAAGATGGCACTCGTTTGATCTATCTTCGCTTTTATGCCTAGCTAAGGGCGTTAAACGATAGCGCTAGTTGGGAGGCAACCCAATTTTCTTTGTGTTTTTTGTTTTTGCTCCTGTTTAGTAATAAATCTTGCATATACTTTATGTTTAGATGTGTTTTTATCTTTTAATTAGTGTCTGTGCCAAGTAGAACCTACAGGATAACCTATGATGATAGTTGATTTGATTCTGCTGAAAAACAGAAACTTTGCACGCACGAATATAATTTTGTTAAGTCACAGAAACGTGATTTTGCGTTGATTATTTTTTCTGCTGATCAATAAACAAATTTTCCAGGACTTCCTATTTTGGTAATATTTTTAGAGTTCCAGAAGTTTGCGTTAGTTACAGATTGCTACAGACTATTCTGTTTTTGACAAATTCTGTTTTTCGTGTGTTGTTTGCTTATTCCGATGCATCTATGGCTAGTAAATTAGTTTATAAACCATAGAGAAGTTGGATTACAGTTGGTTTAACACCAAAATAAATAAATAACTAGTTCATTGCAGTACCTTATGTGGTGGTTTTGTTTTCTATCACCAACGGAGCTTATAAGATTTCCTATTGAGTTTTGTGTTGTGAAGTTTTCAAGTTTTGGGTAAAGCTTTTATGGACTATGGAATAAGGAGTGGCAAGAGCCTAAGCTTGGGGATGCCCAAGGTACCCCAAGATATTGAAGGATAGCCAAAAGCCTAAGCTTGGGGATGCCCCAGGAAGGCATCCCCTCTTTCGTCTTCGTTCATTGGTAACTTTACTTGGAGCTATATTTTTATTCGCCACATGATATATGTTTTGCTTGGAGCGTCATGTATTATATTAGTCTTTTATTTTTAGTTTAACAAAATCATCCTTGCTGGACACACTTTTTGGGAGAAGCCTTTTTGATTATAATTTGCTAGAATACTCTATGTGCTTCACTTATATCTTTCGAGCTTGATAGTTTTTGCTCTAGTGCTTCACTTATATCTTTTAGAGCACGGTGGTGACTTAATTTTGAAGAAATTGCTAGTCTCTCATGCTTCACTTATATCTTTTTGAGAGTCTTTTAGAACAGCATGGTATTTGCTATGGTTATAAAATTGGTCCTAGAGTGGTAGGCATCCAAGTTGGGTATAATAAAAACTATCATAGGAAGTGAATTGGATGCTATGATCAATTTGATACTTGATAATTGTTTTGAGATATGGAGGTAGTGAAATTAAAGTCATGCTAGTTGGGTGATTATGAATTTAAAGAATGCTTGTGTTGAAGTTAGCAAGTCCCGTAGCATGCACGTATGGTTAAAGTTGTGTAACAAATTTGAAACATGAAGTGTACCTGGCTTGTGCATCCTTATGAGTGGCGGTCGGGGACAAGTGATGGTCTTTTCCTACCAATCTATCCCGCTAGGAGCATGCGCGTAGTACTTGATTTTTGATGACTTCTAAATTTTTGCAATAAGTATATGAGTTCTTTTGACTAATGTTGAGTCCATGGATTATACGCAATTTTACCTTTCCGCCATTGCTAGCCTCTTCGGTACCGTGCATTGCCCTTTCTCACCTTGAGAGTTGGTGCAAACTTCGCTGGTGCATCCAAACCCCGTGATACGATACACTCTATCACACATAAACCTCCTTATATCTTCCTCAAAACAGCCACCATACCTACCTATTATGGCATTTCCATAGCCATTTCGAGATATATTGCCATGCAACTTTCCACCGTTCCGTTCACCATCATCATGACATACTTTACTTTTGTCATATTGCCATTGCATGATCATGTAGTTGACATCGTATTTGTGGCAAAGCCACCATGCATTAATTTTCATACATGTCACTCTTGATTCATTGCACCATCCCGGTACACCGCCAGAGGCATTCATATAGAGTCATATCTTGTTCTAGTTTCGAGTTGTAATTCATATGTTGTAATTAATAGAAGTATGATGATCATCATTATTAGAGCATTGCCCAAAGAAAAAAAAGAAAAAAAGAAAGGCCAAAAAGAAAAAAAGAAAGACCCAAAAAAGGGAAAGAAAAGAAAAAAAAGAAAAAAAAATAAAATAAATAAAAAGGGCAATGCTACTATCTCTTTTTCCACACTTGTGCTTCAAAGTAGCACCTTGTTCTTCATGTAGTGAGTCTCATATATTGTGCTTCAAAGTAGCACCATGTTTTTCATATAGTGAGCCTCATAAGTTGTCTTTTTCATACTAGTGGGAATTTTTCATTATAGAACTTGGCTTGTATATTCCTACGATGGGCTTTCTCAAATGCCCTAGGTCTTCGTGAGCAAGCAAGTTGGATGCACACCCACTAGTTTTCTTTTGTTGAGCATTCATTTATAGCTCTAGTGGATCCGTTGCATGGCAATCCCTACTCCTCATGTTGACATCAATTGATGGGCATCTCCACAGCCCGTTGATTATCCTTGTCAATGTGAGACTTTCTCTTTTTTTTGTCTTCTCCACACAATCCCCATCAACATATTCTATTCCACCCATAGTGTCATATCCATGGCTCACGCTCATGTATTGCGTGAAGGTTGAATTTTTTTGAGATTATTTAAGTATGAAACAATTGCTTGGCTTGTCATCGGGGGTATAGAAGTTGGGAACATCTTTGTGTGACGAAAATGAAGCATGGCCTAACTATATGATTTTGTAGGGATGAACTTTCTTTTGCCATGTTATTTTGAGAAGACATGATTACTATGATTAGTATGCTTGAAGTGTTACCATTTCTTTTATCAATATGAACTTTTATTTTGAATCATTTGGATCTGAACATTCATGCCTCAATAAAGAAAATTACATTATGAATTATGCTAGGTAGCATTCCACATCAAAAAAAATCTTTTTTATCATTTACCTACTCGAGGACGAGCAGGAATTAAGCTTGGGGATGCTTCATACGTCTCCAACTTATCTATAATTTTTTATTGTTCCATGCTATTATATTACCCCTTTTGGATGTTTATGGGCTTTATTTTACACATTTATATCTTTTTGGGACTAACCTACTAACCGGAGGCCCAGCCCGTATTGCTGTTTTTTTGCCTATTTCAGTATTTCGAAGAAAGGAATATCAAACGGAGTCCAAACGAAATGAAACCTTCGGGAGCGTGATTTTTGGAACGAACGTGATCCAGAGGACTTGGAGTGCAAGTCAAGAAGCAGCCGAGGCCTCCACGAGATAGGAGGGCGCGCCCCCTGTTTCGTGGGCCCCTCGGGCATCCACCGACGTACTTCTTCCTCCTATATAAGGCTACGTACCCCGAAAACATCCAGGGAGCACCCGAAACACAATTTCCACCGCCGTAACCTTCTGTATCCGCGAGATCTCATCTTGGAGCCTTCGCAGGCACTCTGCCGGAGGGGGAATCGACCACAGAGCGCTTCTATATCAACACCATAGCCCCTCCGATGAGTTGTGAGTAGTTTACCACAGACCTACGGGTCCATAGTTGTTAGCTAGATGGCTTCTTCTCTCTTTTTGGATCTCAATACAATGTTCCCCCCCTCTCTTGTGGAGATCTATTCGATGTAAACTCTTTTTGCGGTGTGTTTGTCGAGATCCGATGAATTGTGGGTTTATGATCAAGTTTATCAATGAATAATATTTGAATATTCTCTGAATTCTTTTATGTATGATTGAGTTATCTTTGCAAGTCTATTCGAATTATCAGTTTGGTTTGGCCTACTAGATTGATCTTTCTTGCCATGGGAGAAGTGCTTAGCTTTGGGTTCAATCTTGCGGTGTCCTTACCCACTGACAAAAAGGGTTGCAAGGCACGTATTGTATTGTTGTCATCGAGGATAACAAGATGGGGTTTATATCATATTGCTTGAGTTTATCCCTCTACATCATGTCATCTTGCTTAAGGCGTTACTCTGTTATTATGAACTTAATACTCTAGATGCAGGCAGGAGTCGGTCGATGTGTGGAGTAATAGTAGTAGATGCAGGCAGGAGTCGGTCTACTTGTTGCGGACGTGAGGCCTATATACATGATCATGCCTAGATAATCTCATAATTATCGCTTTTCTATCAGTTGCTCGACAGTAATTTGTTCACCCACCTTAATACTTATGCTATCTTGAGAGAAGCCACTAGTGAAACATATGGCCACCGGGTCTATCTCTTATCATATTTGCTTCCAATCTACTTTTATTTGCATCTTTACTTTCTGCATCTATATTATAAAATACCAAAAATATATTTATCTTATCATACTATCTCTATCAGATCTCACTTTCGCAAGTGGCCGTGAAGGGATTGACAACCCCTTTATTGTGTTGGTTGCGAGTTCTTTGTTTGTTTCTGTAGGTGCGTGGGACTTTTGAGGAGCCTCCTACTAGATTGATACCTTGGTTCTCAAAAACTGAGGGAAATACTTACGCTACTATTGCTGCATCACCCTTTCCTCTTCAAGGAAAACCAACGCAAGCTCAAGACGTAGCAATGCGCCGCAAACGGTTGGATTACCCTAATATCATTGATGTGCAATCCCGTATTAAGTGGGCACGATCTCTGTTTCGACAGGACATGCCAATGGAGGCGTGGTCTCGAGACACGGAACGCAAGGTAGCAGAACGGTTCAAGATGCCAAAGGGTCAAGTCTGACCCTGCGTCGAAAAAGTTGTCAGATAAAAGACACTGTTCTTATTATATATAGGGAAAATAGGGAAAATAGATTCTACCACTTAGTGGTAGTTACCTCCACCTTTTAAGCCGTTGGATTCTTTTAGATACGTGCTTCTCTAAATGGGTCGTAGGTGCAAAGGTACTGCCGGTTTCCAGATCCAATCCAATAACATACCAAACTTTCCTACTTTTGTGCGTCTATAAATTAAAAAACAACAGTAGATCATTTAATCCCCTCGTTTTCCAATCTACCTCACATGATGCTGCCGTATGTGTGACCACCGCCGTCGCCCCACCATGATTAATCAGGTGCGTTCCACAATCTAGTGGGCACGACCTGACCATCCTGCTTTTTCTCCTTTGGATTTGCTGTAAACAGCTAGTGCATCTAGGAGAATTTTTCTGACATGGAACACCGGCTGGATTGGTTCAATGCATGGATGTTTCAAGGTGTTGATTGATCAAACATGTGAGGTGTGTCGCTAATTGATAATTTATGTCCTTTTTTCGTTTGATACTCTCTTTTTGCAGATTGTCGATTACACGCCGGCCTCCATAATGATGTCGTGCACGCCGGCGAGCCGGCGAGGGATCGTGCACGCCGGCGTCCCGAAGTGGAGAAGGTGCCATTGGTTTCCTTTGTAATGACGCCGTGCGGCGGTGCACAGCTTGTGACTGCAACGACATGAGGCGCTGACGAACGGCTGCATACAATCAATGGGCATCTACTTCGACGGCGGCGAGTACGCTAATGTATGACTGCACACTGCAACGACAACGTACGATGGACGGACGGATGCAATATAGTTGCTCGCACAACTCCATGGATGAGAACACATAGTGACATGCATGGATGGCTGACATCACAGTTTTGCATGCATCGTGTATTTACAAGATCTTGTACTTCATACAAAGAATCAGTTAAAAGTATAGATAAATATACAAATGATTTGAATTAAAGGCTGCACATATTTCGCTCTTTTTCATACAAATGGATTGGCAGACACTGTCCTGTAAATCTTTCTCGCTGGCCGGCCAGCCGGCCACTTATACATACCCTATGATCTATTCTACGTATTTACTTTCTAAGATACTATATACTTCATATTTTCTAAGAATCCATGTCATATTCTCATCTTTGGACACTGAGAATTTTGTACATGCTTCATCTATGCTGGCAGCCCATAACACCTTCTTATGCAATATGTGCTCCATACTCCTTACTCCATACTATTTATTTGAAATACAACATACTCCATTCTCTCTTATTGAGCATACTCCATACTATTTATTTTGAATTACAACATACTCCATTCTCTCTTGTTGAATATATTCCATACTCCTTACTCCATACTATTTATTTTGAAATACAACATACTCTAGTCTCTCTTATTGAATATACTCCATACACTCTTTCAATGATATATATACTGACAGAGAAATATGTAAATGAAACCATGCCATGCATGACATACTTCACATACAGATATATGTTTGTTGCAATCCATACACTCCAGACTATATGCTACCCTACCTAAACAAGAAATAATAACACAAAGTAGCATATACTCAGTTTTGTGTATATATTCGAAGATACTCTATTTTCTAGATACTCCATTTTTGGGAGCATGTATACTACTTTTCATTTGGAGATTTTCCTTTCTGGAGTATGTATACTCTTATATTTGGAGACACTACATAATCCGTTGTTGTAGTATATACCAAATCAAAGAAATACTACATACTCTTATTTCCAAAAACATAGACGCTCTGTATGTACTTTTCTAGTTAAAAATGTGTATATACCCCCACTCCAACGAAGGGACACATGCTCCTATTTGAATAAAGTACACATATATACTTCATGATAAATAGTTATTTTGAAAATAAAAAGGTAAATACGCAGATGCTGATAAGATGGACTCCAGTAGTTAGTTAGCTAGCTTCTCATGCATGCTTATCTACTCGGAATCGCAGCAAATAGCCAGCCAAGAATCAGGAAGTGGTTCCCCTGTTTCCTAATCAGCCGCACGTACCTCGCCACCTAAAAATCAGGGCCTTTCCTTATTAAAAAAATATTTTCTCCACCTCTTAATTGCGCTGCTCGTGCGGAGTGGGTTAGCGGGTTTCTGCCCGCGAACAGGCCACGGTAGCACGCCCTTTACGCTGTTGATTTGGCTCTAAGATGAGGGACACGTGGAGGGCATAGAGATAGGAGGTAACTACCACTGCTTGTAGCAAAAATTTGTCCTATATATATATACATATATATACATAAACACTATTCTGATCACGGGATCAGAAAAATATTCTGATCACAACCGGAACTGCCTGAGTAACGCGCGTGAACTTCCCTCTGTACTGGGTTGAACTTCAGTTAAAAAGTGTCCAAATGGGGCTTGCGATATACCGTTGGAAAGCTATGGACATCAATATCATGATCCAAGTTAAATTTTTGGCAAAATGTAAGCGCTTTAAGAGCAGTTTTGAAAACCCTTTTTTCTTCATACAAAAACCGCGAATCGTATTTTCGATCGCATTTCTAAACCGTTTATCGGAATGAGGTAAATAATATAGCGTTGGAAAGCTGCTGCAAACCGCTCCTTCGACATGTTGAAAGTTTTCACTAATTCTCTATGGATAAAGAGTAATTTTGAAAATCGTAAAGTTTCGCAAATCGAACAGCCGAGTTCGTATTTTCAATGTAATTTCTAAAAGGCTAATCCATTTGAGGCAAATGATATGGCATTGGAAAGCTTGTGAAAATGCTCTACTTTTTCATGTTAAAAGTTTTTTCTAATTTGGAACGGTTTAAAAGTAATTCAGAAAACAATATAAGTTCCACCGAGTTTGTATTTTCGAGATAATTTTTTAAGCGTATGGCCGAATGCAACAAATAATACGGCGTTGGAAAGCTTGAGCAAATGCGAAACTTTTTTGTATATATTGTTTCTCCTAATTCTTTATAGTTTTAATTCAAATTGGAAAATGGCTAAAAACGTATTTTTGGCATAATTTCTACATACTTTATCGAAATGGGGCAAATAGTATACCGCTGAAAAGCTACGGAAAATGCGAAACTTTTTCATGTTGATGGTTTTCTCTGATTTCAAGCCGTTTTCAAGTAATTGCGAAAATGGCGAGATCATTCGTTCTGCCTTTATCGCGAAACTGATTCTTCGAACATGCATCGCATGAAGAACGTGAACTTCTCGGCACGTGTACTTGAACTTCACTCTGTTTTTCACGTGCTTTTTTTTGCTCGTATATCTCTACCCACTGCTCCTAGCTCTCCATCCACTCACCGGAATTGAGCAAGTGATATACCGATGGAAAGCTGTTGTAAACACACAACTTTCCCGTGTTGATCATTTTTTCATACTCGCAACGATTTTAAAAGTTTTTCATCTGAAATTCATTCAGCGTAGTAGTTGAACATCATGATGTTTTCATGTTGAACTTCTGTGATGTATTTTTGTTTGTACGCGCGCCTGAACTTCTCTCTGTACGAACCCGACCTTCGAGCTATCTTCGCAACCGTGCCTTCTACCGCGAGTTTTTCTGGTTAGTCGTGTTCCATGTGATGTAAGTGTAATCTTCAAACGATTTTTAGTAACTAAATACTCGTTTTAGATAGGAATCTCGCTCATAGGCGGATTTTGCACTCGGGTCATGAAGAACTCGCGTTTTTTGCGATTTTACTGCCTGAGTTGTTCGACCTGAACTTCCCCCTGTGCTAGGTTGAAATTCCCGCAACATTGCCCAAATAGGGCTTGCTATATACTGTTGGAAAGCTATGGACATGAGTATCATGACCCAAGTTAAATTTTTCGCAAAATGTAAGCGGTTTAAGAGCAGTTTTGAAAACCGTTTTTTCTTCACACAAAAAACGTGAATCGTAATTTCGATCGCATTTCTAAACTGTTTATCAGAATGAGGCACGTAATATGGCTTTGGAAAGCTGCTGCAAAACCGCTCCTTCCACATGTTGAAAGTTTTCTCTAATTCTCTACGGTTAAAGAGTAATTTAGAAAATCGTAAAATTTCACAAACCGAACAGCCGAGTTAGTATTTTCGATGTCATTTCTAAACGGCTAAACCAATTGAGGCACATGGTATTACGTTAGAAAGCTTATGAAAATGTGATACTTTTTCATGTAGAAAGTTTTTTCTAATTTTGAACGGTTTAAAAGTGATTTAGAAAACGGTACAAGTTTTACCGAGTTTGTATTTTCGATCTATTTTTTTAACCCTATCTCTGAATGCAACAAATGATATGGCGTTGGAAAGCTTGAGGAAATGCAAAACTTTTTGGTATATATTATTTCTCCCAATTTCTTACTGTTTTATGTCAGTTTTCAAAATGGCTAAAAACATATTTTCACTATAATTTCCACAAACTTTATCGGAATGGGGAAAATAACATACCGTTGAAAAGCCAAGGAAAATGCAAAACTTTTTCATGTTGATGGTTTTCTGTGAGTCCCTGCCGTTTTCAAGTAATTTGGAAAATGGTGAGATCATTCGTTCTGCCTTTATCGCGAAACAGATTCGTGTGAAGTACCTGAACTTCTCGGTATGAAACCTTGAACTTCACTCTGTTTTTCACGTGCTTTTTTTGCCCGTGGCTCTCCATCCACGCACCAGAACACTCAACGGAATTGAGCAAGTGATATACTGATGGGAAGCTGCTGTAGACATGCAACTTTCCTGTGTTGATCACTTTTTCATACTCGCAACGGTTTTAAAGGTTTTTCATTTGAAATTCATTCCGTGTAGTAGTTGAACTTCCAGCTGTTTTCACGTTGAACTTCCGTGACGTATTTTCGTTTTGTAGTTTTCTCATACATTCGTCAATGTCACACAAATGATATTCCTTTTGTACAAATCTCTCTCACAATATTTTTGTGAACTTTCTCCGACGAAGGACTTGAACTTACACAAATGATTTCCTAATGTTTTGAAGTAAATTAGAAAATGACGAGATCATGATTTCTGCCTTCATCGCGATTGGAAATACACTGCGTGAAGTAGTTGAACTTCTCGTGCATGTCTGTTCGAACATCACACTATTTTTAACGTGTTGTTTTTTGCTCTGCGTGAAGTAGTTGAACTTCTAGGACGTGTCTGTTCGAACTTCACTTTGTTTTTGACGTGCTAATTTTTTACGTGGTGTTTTTTGCACTACTTGAAGTAATTGAACTTTTGGGGCATCTCTGTTTGAACTTCACACTGTTTCATTTTTTTGAATTTTTTCCTATATGAAATACACACCATGTAGTACGTGAACTTCCGGTTGTTATCACTTTGAACTTCTCTCTGGTTTAAGAGAATTATTTTAAAACACAAAAAATAACATATTTTTTATGTATTTTGGACATCTAAATACACGGTGAACCTCTCTCAGAAGAATTTTTCAACTTTTCCTCACCGAGAACTTGAACCTCTAGCAACCATTTTTTTTGTTTATGGGTTTTTTTTAAAAGTGCAAAAAATGGTGTTGTGTTTTTTATTTTTTGAACAGGTAAATCCTATGTTTCGATGCCATATCATTTTCAAAATTTCCTACTGTTTCGATGCCATTTCTAAACGCCTAATCTAATTGAGACAAATGATATGGTGTTGGAAAGCTTATGAAAATGCGTTTTTTTCTCATGTTGAAAGTTTTTTCTAATTTTGATTGGTTTAAGAGTAATTTACAAAATGGTACAAGTTCTACCAAGTTTGTATTTTCGATCTATTTTTTAATCATGCGTCCGAATGTAGCAAATGATGTGGCGTTGGAAAGACTGAACAAATGCGAAACTTTTTGGTATATATTGTTTCTCCAAATTCATTACGGTTTTAGGTTGATTTTGAAAATGGCTAAAAACGTATTTTCGCCGTAATTTCTACAAACTTCATTGGAACGGGGCAAATAATATACTATTGAAAAGCTACGAAAAATGTGAAACTTTTTCATGTTGATGGTTTTCTCTGAATCCCAGCCATTTTCAATTAATTTCAGAAATGACGAGATCACTCGTTCTGCCTTTATCGCGAAATAGATTCGTCGAAAACGCATTACGTGATGTACTTGAACTTCTGTGACATTTCTGCCTGAACTTCACTCTGTTTTTCACATGCTTTTTTTTTGCTTGTAGCTCTTCGTCCACTCATCGGAATTAAGCAAGTGATATACCGGTGGAAATGTGCTATAAACACCCAACTTTCCCGTGTTGATCATTTTTTTATACTCGCGACGGTTTTACAAGTTTTTCATCTGAAATTCATTTCATGTAGTAGTTGAACTTCCTGCTGTTTCCACGTTGAACTTCTGTGACGTTTTTTGTTTGTAATTTTCTGATTCATTTGTCAGTGTTACACAAATGATATTCCTTTTGTACAAACCTCTCTCGCAAGAATATTTGAACTTTCTCGGGCCGAGCACTTGAACTTCTAGCAACAAAACTTTTAGCCTTTTGCCTTTTCATTCTTTTATTTTAAATACAAAATGCACACCGTATAGTATGTAAACTTCTGGCAGTTATCAATCTGAACTTCTCTCGGTTACGTGAAAATATCTGAGTTTTACGAATTTCAATATGAATTTCCTAATCCTTTTTATGAATTTTGAAGCGCTCTATTTTTAAAAGTTGAACTTCTTATTAATTTATTTTTGAACTTCTTGATTCCATTTTTTAATAATGAGGAAAATCTGAGTTTTCTATAATCATCGAACTTCTCCATCTTTTTAATATGGACTTTCTGGTTTTATTTCTTAATCCTTTTTTATGAATTTTTAAGACACCAAAACAACATTTTTGTGTGTGTTTTTGCATTGGTTTGCACATCAAACCGCGTCATCTTTAGAAATAGAACTTCTCCTATTCTTTTTGTTTTCTTTCAACATTGTTTAGCACGTCGAACCGCGTTCTTTAGAAATTGAACTTCTCCTTTCTTTTTGTTTTCTTTCAACATTGGTTTGCACGTCGAACCGCGTCATCTTTAGAAATTGAACTTCTCCTTTTTTGTTTTCTTGCATGTTTTACCTTGCATGTTTAAATTTATTTTGAACCTGCCGAGATAACACACTTGACCTTCTCGAACACAACATTTTGACCTTCGCAAAACATAAATTAAAGCCAAACTTTTGACCTACACAACATGTACAGTTTTCTCCACTTTTTCAAGAATAAACACTGAATCGCCCTGTTTGTTTGACATGAACTTCTCCTGCACATTTTCAAACGTCAGTTTTATTTTTATTTTTAAAAAGCACATTGAGCTTTTTATTATGTTCTGTGGCAAGTAGCAAAAACATTTTTTGTTCCTATAGAAAAGCATTTGTGTTCGTCCTACCACTAGTTTTTCACTCGACCTGCCGTGAACATTTTGTTCGACCTGCACATGGCGCAATCCAGGAGGAGCCAAAAATGAACATGTGCTGGCATGACTGGAAAGCATGCATGGAGGATTGACGTTGCATCTGCCATGCTGGGCAGCGTTGTTTCGATCTGTTGAATACCGACCAAAGGAGGAACCTCCTGTTGCCTCTCAGTTGCTGCTGGATGTACCACCTAACTGTAGGTCGAGTTCTCCTTGAGCTGCAGGCCCAGTCCTCCATGAACTTTGACAACAAGAAGGACGCCCGCATGGACTAGTGCTCGCGGAACAATGAGTGTTCCGCTGGCGGTGGTTTTTTGGGTGGATTCTAGGCGGGGCCATGGCGCATGGGGATGCCGGGTGCCGACGGCGCGCAGCGGTGCAAGGGTCCGGTGGCGCATGTAATGCGGTGGGTAGGTCGCGGGCAGATCAAGGGGGGTGGCGCCGCGGGCGGAATCAGGGGGAGGAGGTGCCGTCACCGGTGGGAGGAGGTGGACCTGCGAGTGGATCCTAGCCGTCAATTAAAATCGAACTTCTATTTTTTTAGAAATGGGGAAAGCAATTTTTTTTTGTTCTTTTATATGCTTTGTTTTTTTAGTTTGGTTGTTTTGTATTTTGTAATAAACATTGAACTACTCCCTTATTTAAATTTGAACTTCTAGGTTTCTTTGAAATGAGAAAACCCTTTTTTTTATATAAACTTTTTGAAGTGTGCCTTTTTTCAATTTTGAACTTCTCGGTTTAAGCTTTTAGTCACAGTGAAAAATATGTTTTGTTAAATACTTCGGACTTCTATGGTTTTTTTTATTTCAACTTTTTAATTATTAAAAAATAGAAAAATCCCTGGGAAAGATAATTTCTAAAAACTTTCGCTTTTAGAAAATGCTCAGTTGTTTTAATTGAACTTCAACATTTCTAGTTGTCGTTATTGAAGGAGTGGAATTGAACTTCAACGTTTATTTACATAAAACTTCAGTTTTGTTTTTTGTACGAACCCTCTTTTTCATGAAAGTTTATATGGACAGGAATGCATTGGACGCATTGATCAATTTTTATTGCTATTTGAATAACACATTGATCAATTTTTATTGCTATTTGAATAGTACACGGAGTAAAATAAGCATAGCAGATGCTTGAACACACTAACAAGAGTTCAGAAAAACCCGCACACACTATGCAGTGCTAGAGAAAGCAATGTTTTCCTCTAAAATCAGTGATTTCCTCACCACACACAACTCTATCTCATCGTTCTCTCGACTCATTTATTTAACCCCAGATACCAGCAAGTTAAAAAAACAAGAACAACAATAGCTAATCTCTCTTCGAAACCTGTCTCTCACTCTCAAATTGAACTGCAGCAATAGTGCGGCAACAGCAGCCAGAGGACACAGCAAGGCGGAGCCACAATAGCTAGCAATGGTTGACAGCAGAAGCTAGTAGCAGCCGGCAACAAGCAAGCACGACCAGAGCCAACTCTCTGCTCGATGAAGGAAACTAGTATGCACTAGTATGCACAACAAGCACTTGGTATACTACTGCTCGATGAAGGAAACTAGTATGCACTAGGAAGTTCAGGGAGTAGCATCTGCCGGACAGCAAGAAGCGGTTGACGTTTTGGATAGGAAGATGGCGGGCGTGTGGGATGTGGAAGTCCAGCGGCTGGGCGCGGCGGTGATCGTCGGTTGTGGTCGCTAGTGGAGGTCCGGCGGCTGGGGGCGCCTCGGGGCTGGGAGTCAGTGGTGGAAGACGCGTCGGACCGAGTGGCCGGCGGCGGGAGGCGCGCTGGGGTCGGGGGCGGCGACGGGGACGAGCTGCCGGCGGCGGGAGACGCGCTGGGATCAGCGGGGTGCGATGGGGCTGAGCGGCCGGCGGCGCGCGTGCATGGCGGGGTGGTGCGGGGGTGGGCCAACGGAGTCATGCGAGGGATGGTGGGATGGGGCCGGCAGGTGGCCGCGACGGTGAGAGAAGGTGGCCGGCCACGGCGGCGGCGGTCGCGCGGGGGGTTGAGGTGGTGCGGTGCGAGGGCGATCTGGGGCGGGGCAGGAGGTTGCAGGCGATGGGATCGGCGTTGGGTGTTTTTTTTCTGTTCGTGGCATTTTCGGATGTCGGGAAAACACATCGGTCCCTATACCGTGATCCAAATAGCTATTCTAATCCCAGGATTAGAATAGTGCCACCCTATATATATATATATATATATATATATATATATATATATATATATATATATATATATATATATATATATATCTTGCCTTCGTGGCTAAGGGTTGTGTTTATTGTGAAAAGACGGATACAATTCTTTTACAGAGGAAAGCCAATGTGTATTCTTCAAGGAACTCGCCTTGCAATGCCGAAGACAATCTGAACGCCAAATATATCATCACTGAAGACTGGTTCAGAGGCTACTGTGGGAGTCCTGGACAAGGGGGTCCTCGGGCGTCCAGGTCCATTGATGTGGGTCGGACTGATGGGCCATCAAGATACAAGACAGAAGATTATCTCTCGTGTCCGATGGGGACTCCTGTATGCGTGGATGGCAAGTATAGGTGTCCGGATATCTTATTCATTTCTGTAAAACCGACTTTGTACAACCCTATGCCCCTCCAGTGTCTATATAAACCGGAGGGTAGATCAGATGCAGGATCACAACATTGCTAGGCTAGCTAATCTAGGGTTAGCCGAATCGATCTCGAGGTAGATCAACTCTTGTAACCCCTATACCCTCGAATATAACCAAGCAGGAGTAGTGTTTTACCTCCATTAAGAGGACCCAAACCTGGGTAAACACTATGTCCTTTGTCCATAGTTACCATTGGTCCCCAGACGTATAGCTTGGGCCCCCTCTACCCGAGATCTGCCGGTTTTGACACCGACACTTGTATCATGAACTTCATGTTTCTCCAGCCGCCAAACACTTTTGCTGATGCATGCTTGTTTCACACCCCATCATTTTGATTGGCAGTTTTACATCACTGAAATCCTACGAAGCGGCTGGGTTTTGTACATGTGGGACATACTATCAAGGGTTATCCACATCATTGACATATCATCAGGACCAGCGGGATGCACTGCGGAGCAGGAGCAGCGTCACGAGCTCGCCCATATCATCGACACATCATCAGGACCGCGCTGACTAGTGGGTCCAGCGACTACAATACTGAACAGATGTGATGGCGCTTCCAGGGAGGAACAGACATGCGCCAGCATGCCGTTAACTATGCATCCACAAACACTGCCCGCTCGTAGTTTGACACCCGGCGTACAGGACCCCGCATGTGACGCCCCCGATTCGACCGTACACTAATCATACATGCAAATGTGTACGATCAAGATCAGGGACTCACGGGAAGATATCACAACACAATTCTAGACACAATTCAAAATAATACAAGCTTTATATTACAAGCCAGGGGCCTCGAGGTCTCGAATACATAAGCTTGATACACAAGCGTCAGCGGAAGCAACAATATCTGAGTACAGACATAAGTTAAACAAGATTGCCTTAAGAAGGCTAGCACAAAAGCAACACGGTCGAAGAGGCAAGGCCTCCTGCCTGGGACCTCCTAACTACTCCTGCTCGTCGACGGTCTTCACGTAGTAGCATCCATCAGTGGTGGCATCTGGCTCCAGGGATCCACCATCTGGTTGCAACAACCGCAAAGAAGAAAGAAGGGGGGAAAGGGTAGCAAAGCAATCATGAGTACTCATCCAAAGTACTCGCAAGCATCAGATCTATACTAAGTATGCATTGGTATCAAATGGAAGGTTTGTATCTGTGGACTAAACTACAGAATGCCAGAATATTGGGGAAAGGCCTAGCCTATCGAAGACTAGCATCTTCAAGCAGCTCCAAGCATCTTGCAGCATGTAGAAGAGTAAAGAATAGCAGTTTATATTTAATAAGCATGTTGTAGAATTAACACCCAAAGATCCTTCCTCGACTCCCTACGAGAAAGCAATCCCGGAGCCACATATCTCAAGTATCCATTTCTAGCTGTAAAAGATCAGGATATAAGTCTGAACGCCTGTTACCGTGGACACAGCTATTAATAGAGAATCTTCCCCACAGGGGTGCACCACGTTTTCCAACATGCTTGATTACTCTGGCCGGACACACTTTCTTGGGTCATGCCCAGCCTCGGAAGATCAACATGTCGTAGCCCTACCTAGGCTCAACAGAGAGGTCCCCGCCGGTCTACATCATAAGCACTCCGGGGTCTGGGCCCATCGCCCGTTGCGCTCCGGGTCGTTGTGCGACGAGCCAGGATGAGCACCACCTCATACTGGATGGCACTGGCCTGACAGGCCCACAATGCTGAACTGGACGTCTGATAAAGCTTTGGCTGATACTGCAACGTCGAGGCCCATAACTATTCTTGCGTGGTGGTTAGTGCGTAAAGGCCATAGGCCAACTCAGAACAAATACCCAAACCATAGTGTATTATTAGCTTGCGGAGACGAGCAGAGACTCACGATCAATGTGACCCCGTCACCCCATCTCGTGGACTTACGGCAAGGGCCCAGAATGCCCGGACATTCCATGTAATTATCTTGCGGGTGCTCTCCAGGCTCGCCCGACTTTCACAAAGGTCTCAAGTAAAGTCAAGGTAACCGTGCGTCCAAACATTAAGGGGAAAACCCGAGGAATCACCCTCGGTGGATTCCACTCGATGTAATCATCAAGGTGAATATGGGAGGAATCACCCTCGAGGTCCACACTTGAGAGGTTGCACGACAGATTCATATAGGGACTGGTGAAGGAGGAATCACCCTCGATGACCACGAACGAATAGCTACACTACAGAGTTATCATCGGGAGTGCGTTACGAGGTATCACCCTCGGCACTCGATAGTAGCTCTGCAGAGTGATATGATGTGAGGTGTCAGGCTCTCGTCGTCAATCACATTGCTCGAGTCGTCGATGATGAAGCAGGGGCAACAAGGACAAGGTGGGGGTCATTGATGGATCACTATCCAACCTATACTAAGCAGTTTAGGATAAGCGGTTAAGGTACAACAACAGGTACAAAAGCAGGCTATGCATCAGAATAGGAGCAATCAAATATAGTAGCAAAATCTAATGCAAGCATGCGAGAATGGAATGGGTGATATCGGGATGGTCAAAAGGGGGCTTGCCACCAAACATTCAGGGCATTTCTGCTTCTAGTGACCATTTCCTTTGCACTAGAAGCACTCAGTTTCAGGCTTTGCTCCAGCTTTGGGCTTCTTCATGGGAGTGACAACTTGCTTGTCATTCTACTTGAAGTTCCCTTTCTTTCCCTTTGCCCTATTCTTGAAACTAGTGGTCTTGTCAATCATTAACACTTGATGTTCTTTCTTGATTTCTACCTTCGTTGATTTCAACATCACGAAGAGCTCGGGAATCGTTTTCATCATCCCTTGCATACTATAGTTCATCATGAAGCTCCAGTAACTTGGTGATGGTGAATAGAGAACTCTATCAATCACTATCTTATCTGGAATATTAACTCCCACTTGATTTAAGTGATTGTAGTACCAAGACATTCTGAGCACATGCTTACTAGTTGAGCAATTCTCCTCCATCTTTTAGCTATAGAACTTTTTGGAGACTTCATATCTCTCAATCCAGGCATTTGCTTGAAATATTAACTTCAACTCCTGGAACATCTCATATGGTCCATGACGTTCAAAACGTCTTTGAAGTGCCAATTCTAAGTCGTTTAAGCATGGTGCACTAAACTATCAAGTAGTCATCATATTCAGCTAGCCAAACGTTCATAACATCTGCATCTGCTCCTGCAATAGGTCTGTCACCTAGCGGTGCATCAAGGACATAATTCTTCTGTGCAGCAATGAGGATAAACCTCAGATCATGGACTCAGTCTGCATCATTGCTACTACCATCTTTCAACTTAGTTTTCTCTAGGAACACATGTAAAAACATAGGGAAGCAAGAATGCGAGCTATTGATCTACATTATTTGCAAAATACTATTAGGACTAAGTTCATGATAAATTAAAGTTCAGTTAATCATATTACTTAAGAACTCCCACTTAGATAGACATCCCTCTAATCATCTAAGTGATCACGTGATCCAAATCAACTAAACCATGTCCGATCATCACGTGAAATGGAGTAGTTTTCAATGGTGAACATCACTATGTTGATCATATCGACTATATGATTCACGCTCGACCTTTCGGTCTCCAGTGTTCCGAGGCCATATCTGCATATGCTAGGCTCGTCAAGTTTAACCCGAGTATTTCTGCGTGTGCAAAACTGGCTTGCACCCGCTGCATGTGAACGTAGAGCTTATCACACCCGATCATCACGTGGTGTCTTGGCACGACGAACTTTGGCAACAGTGCATACTCAGGGAGAATACTTGTACCTTGAAATTTAGTGAGAGATCATCTTATAGTGCTACCATCAATCAAAGCAGAATAAGATGCATTAAGGATAAACATCACATGCAATCAATATAAGTGATATGATATGGCCATCATCATCTTGTGCCTTTGATATCGATCTCCAAAGCACCATCATCACCGGCTTGACACCTTGATCTCCATCGAAGCATCATTGTCGTCTTGCCAACTATTGCTAATACGACTATCGCTACCGCTTAGTGATAAAGTAAAGCAATTACAGGGCAATTGCATTGCATACAATAAAGCAACAACCATATGGCTCCTGCCTGTTGCCGATAAGTTCGTTACAAAACATGATCATCTCGTACAATAAAATATAGTATCATGTCTTGACCATATCACATCACAACATGCCCTGCAAAAACAAGTTAGACGTCCTCTACTTTGTTGTTGCAAGTTTTATGTGGCTGCTACAAGCTGAGCAAGAACCGTTCTTACCTACGAATAAAAACCACAACGATATTTCATAAAGTTAGTGATGTTTTGACCTTCACAAGGACCGGGCGTAGCCACACTTGATTCAACTAAAGCTGGAGAAACTGACACCCGCCAGCCACCTATGTGCAAAGCACGTCGGTAGAACCAGTCTCGCGTAAGCGTACACGTAATGTCGGTCTAGGCCGCTTCATCCAACAATACCGCCGAATCAAAGTATGACATGATGGTAAGCAGTATGACTAGTATCGCCCACAACTCACTTGTGTTCTACTCGTGCATATAACATCTACCCATAAACTTGGCTCTGATACCACTATTGGGGAACATAGTAATTTCAAAAATTCCCTACGCACACGCAAGATCAAGGTGATGCATAGCAATGAGAGGGGAGAGTGTCGTCCACTCGTAGACCGTAAGAGGAAGCGTTATGACAACACGGTTGATGTAGTCGTACGTCTTCATGATCGACCGATCCTAGTACCGAACGTACGACACCTCCATGATCTGCGCATGTTCAGCTCGGTGACGTCCCATGAACTCACGATCCAGTAGAGCTTCGAGGGAGAGTTTCCTTAGCACGACGGCGTGATGACGGTGTTGATGAAGCTACCGACGCAGGGCTTCGCCTAAGCACTGCTACGATATGACCGAGGTGGATTATGGTGGAGGGGGGCACCACACACAGCTAAAGATCAATGATCAACTTGTGTGTCTTGGGGTGCCCCCTTCCCCTGTATATAAAGGATCTAGGGGGGAGGCGGCCATCCAAGGAGCAGGGCGCGCCAAGGGGGGAGTCCTACTCCCACCGGGAGTAGGACTCCTCTTTCCTAGTAGGAGTAGGAGAAGGGGGAAGGGAAGGAGAGGAGGAGAAGGAAGGAGGGGGCGCCGCCCGTCTCCTACTCCAATTTGGACTAGGCTTGGGGGGCACGGCCCAGCCCTAGCCCGCCCCTCTCTCTCTCCCTAAAACCCATTAAAGCCCATATACTCCCCGGGGGGTTCCGGTAACCTCCCTGTACTCCGGTATTTATCCGGTGACCCCCGGAACCCTTCCGGTGTCCGAATATAACCTTACAATATATCAATCTTTATGTCTCGACTATTTTGAGACTCCTCGTCATGTCTGTGATCTCATCCGGGACTCCGAACAACCTTCAGTACATCAAAACACATAAACTCATAATACCGAACGTTAAGCGTGCGGACCCTACGGGTTCGAGAAAAATGTAGACATGATCGAGACACGTCTCCGGTCAATAACCAATAGCGGAACCTGGATGCTCATATTGGCTCTTACATATTCTATGAAGATCTTTATCGGTCAAACCGCATAACAACATACATTGTTCCCTTTGTCATCGGTATGTTACTTGCCTGAGATTCAATCGTCGGTATCTCAATACCTAGTTCAATCTCGTTACCGGCAAGTCTCTTTACTCGTTCCGTAATGCATCATCCCGTAACTAACTCATTAGTCACATTGCTTGCCAGGCTTATTGTGATGGGCATTACCGAGAGGGCCCAAAGATACCTCTCCGAAACACGGAGTGACAAATCCGAATCTCGATCTATGCCAACTAAACAAGTACCATTGGAGACACCTGTAGAGCACCTTTATAATCACCCAATTATGTTGTGACATTTGGTAGCACACAAAGTGTTCCTCCAGTAATCGGGAGTTGCATAATCTCATAGTCATAGGAACATGTATAAGTCATGAAGAAAGCAATAGCAGTAAATTAAATCGATCAAGTGCTAAGCTAACGGAATGGGTCAAGTCAATCACATCATTCTCCTAATGATGTGATCTCGTTAATCAAATGACAACTCATGTCCATGGCTAGGAAACTTAACCATCTTTGATTCAACGAGGTAGTCAAGTAGAGGCATACTCGTGACACTCTATTTGTCTATGAATTCACACATGTACTAAGTTTCCGGTTAATACAATTCTAGCATGAATAATAAACATTTATCATGATATAAGGAAATATAAATAACAACTTTATCATTGCCTCTAGGGCATATTTCCTTCAGTCTCCCACTTGCACTAGAGTCAATAATCTAGATCACATCACCATGTGATTAACACCGATAGTTTACATCACCATGTGATTAACACCCAAAGTTCACATCGCCATGTGACCAATACCCAAAGGGTTTACTAGAGTCAATAATCTAGTTCACATCGCTATGTGATTAACACCCAAAGAGTACTTAGGTGTGATCATGTTTTGCTTGTGATAGAAGTATAGTCAACGGGTCTGCCATATTCAGATCCGTAAGTATTTTGCAAATTTCTATGTCTATGATGCTCTGTACGGAGCTACTCTAGCTAATTGCTCCCACTTTTAGTATGTATCCAGATTGAGACATAGAGTCATCTAGATCGGTGTCAAAGCTTGCATCAAGGTAACTCTTTACGACGAACTCTTTATCACCTCCATAACTGAGAAATATTTCCTTAGTCCTCTAAGGATAATTTTGACCAATTTCCAGTGATATACTCCTAGATCACTATTGTACTCCCTTGCCAAACTCAGGATAGGGTATACAATAGGTCTGGTCCATTGCATGGCATACTTTATAGAACCTATGACTGAGGCATAGGGAATGACTTTCATTCTCTTTCTATTTTCTATCATGGTCGGGATTTGAGTCTTACTCAATTTCACACCTTTGCAACACAGGCAAGAATTCTTTATTTCACTATTACATTTTGAACTACTTCAAAATCTTGTCAAGGTATGTACTCATTGAAAATCTTATCAAACATCCTGATCTATCTCAATAGATCTTGATGCTCAATATGTAAGTAGCTTTACTGAGGTCTTTCTTTTGAAGAACTCCTTTCAAACACTCCTTTGTGCTTTCTAGAAAATTCTACAACATTTCTGATCAACAATATGTCACTCACATATGCTTATCAGAAAGGCTGTAGTGCTCCCACTCACTTTCTTGTAAATACAGGCTTCACTGCAAGTCCGTATAAAACTATATGCTTTGATCAACTTATCAAAGCGTATATTCCAACTCTGAGATGCTTGCACCAGTTCATAGATGGATCACTGGAGCTTGCACATTTTGTTAGCATCTGTAGGATTGACAAAACCTTCTTGTTGCATCACAGACAACTTCTTCTTTAAGAAATCCATTAAGGAATGCAGTTTTGACATCTATTTGCCAGATTTCATAAAATGTGGCAATTTGCTAACATGATTTAGACAAACTTAAGCATCGCTACGAGTGAGAAAATCTCATTGTAGTCAACACCTTGAACTTTGCCAAAAACCTTTTTTGACAAGTCTAGCTTTGTAGATAGCAACACTACTATCAGTGTCCATCTTCCTCTTGAAGATACATTTATTTTCTATGGCTTGCCGATCATCGGGCAAGTCAACCAAAGTCCACACTTTGTACTCATACATGGATCCCATCTCTGATTTCATGGCCTCAAGCCATTTCGCGGAATCTGGGCTCATCATCGCTTCCTCGTAGTTCATAGGTTCATCATGGTCAAGTAACATGAACTCCAGAATAGGATTACCGTACCACTCTGGTGCGTAACATGCTCTGGTTGACCTACGAGGTTCGGTAGTAACTTGATCCAAAGCTTCATGATCATCATCATTAACTTCCTCACTAATTGGTGTAAGCATCACTAGAACTAATTTCTGTGATGAACTACTTTCCAATTCGGGAGAAGGTACAATTACCTCATCAAGTTCTACTTTCCTCCCACTCACTTCTTTCGAGAGAAACTCCTTCTCTAGAAAGGATCCATTCTTAGCAACGAATATCTTGCCTTCGGATTTGTGATAGAAGGTGTACCCAAATGTCTCCTTTGGGTATCCTATGAAGACACATTTCTCCGATTTGGGTTTGAGCTTATTAGGATGAAACTTTTTCACATAAGAATCATAACACCAAACTTTAAGAAATGACAGCATAGGTTTCTTGTCAAACCACAGTTCATACGGTGTCATCTCAACGGATTTAGATGGTGCCCTATTTAACGGGAATGCAGCTGTCTCTAATGCATAACCCCAAAACGATAGTGGTAAATCGGTAAGAGACATCATAGATCGCACCATATCAAATAAAGTACGGTTACGATATTCGGACACACCATTATGTTGTGGTGTTCCAGGTGGCATGAGTTTGTGAAACTATTTCCACATTGTTTTAATTGAAGACCAAACTCGTAACTCAAATATTCTCCTCCGTGATCAGATCGTAGAAACTTTATTTTCTTGTTACAATGATTTTCCACTTCACTCTGAAATTATTTGAAATTTTCAAATGTTTTAGATTTATGTTTCATCAAGTAGATATATCCATATCTGCTCAAATCATCTGTGAAGGTCAGAAAATAATGATACATGCCGCGAGCCTCAACACTCATCGGACTGCATACATCAGTATGTATTATTTCCAATAAGTCAGTGGCTCGCTCCATTGTTCCGGAGAATGGAGTCTTAGTCATCTTTCCCATAAGGCATGGTTCGCAAGCATCAAATGATTCATAATCAAGTGACTCCAAAAGTCCATCTTTATGGAGTTTCTTCATGCGCTTTACACCGATATGACCCAAACGGCAGTGCCACAAATATGTTGCACTATCATTATCAACATTGCATCTTTTGGCATCAATATTATGAATATGTGTATCACTACGATCGAGATCCAACAAACTATTTTTATTGGGTGTATGACCATCGAAGGTTTTATTCTTGTAAACAGAACAACAATTATTCTCTGACTTTAAATGAATAATCATATTGCAATAAACATGATCAAATCATATTCATGCTCAATGCAAACGCCAAATAACATTTATTTAGGTTCAACACTAATCCCGAAAGTATAGGGGGTGTGCGATGATGATCATATCAATCTTGGAACCACTTCCAACATACATCGTCACTTCACCCTCAACTAGTTTTTGTTTATTCTGTAACTCCTGTTTTGAGTTACTAATCTTAGCAACCGAACAAGTATCAAATACCCAGGGGCTACTATAAACACTAGTAAGGTACACATCAATAACCTGCATATCAAATATACCCTTGTTCCATCCTTCTTGTCCACCAAACATTCAGGGCATTTCTGCTTCCAATGACCATTTCCTTTGTAGTAGAAGCACTCAGTTTTTACTCCAGCTTTAGGCTTCTTCACGGGAGTGACAACTTGCTTGTCATTCTACTTGAAGTTCCCTTTCTTTCCCTTTGCCCTTTTCTTGAAACTAGTGGTCTTGTCAATCATCAACACTTGATGTTCTTTCTTGATTTCTACCTTTGTTGATTTCAACATCACGAAGAGCTCGGGAATCGTTTTCGTCATCCCTTCCATACTATAGTTCATCATGAAGTTCCAGTAACTTGGTGATTGTGACTAGAGAACTCTGTCGAACACTATCTTATCTGGAAGATTAACACCCACTTGATTTAAGTGATTGTAGTACCCAGACATTCTGAGCACATGCTCACTAGTTGAGCAATTCTCCTCCATCTTTTAGCTATAGAACTTGTTGGAGACTTCATATCTCTCAATCCAGGCATTTGCTTGAAATATTAACTTCAACTCCTAGAACATCTCATATGGTCCATGACGCTCAAAACGTCTTTGAAGTCCCGATTCTAAGTCGTTTAAGCATGGTGCACTAAACTATCAAGTAGTCATCATATTGAGCTAGCCAATCGTTCATAACATCTGCATCTGCTCCTGCAATAGGTCTGTCACCTAGCGGTGCATCAAGGACATAATTCTTCTGTGCAGCAATGAGGATAAACCTCAGATCACGGACCCAATCCGCATCATTGCTACTATCATCTTTCAACTTAGTTTTCTCTAGGAACACATGTAAAAACATAGGGAAGCAACAACGCGAGCTATTGATCTACATTATTTGCAAAATACTATTAGGACTAAGTTCATGATAAATTAAAGTTCAATTAATCATATTACTTAAGAACTCCCACTTAGATAGACATCCCTCTAATCGTCTAAGTGATCACGTGATCCAAATCAACTAAACCATGTCCGATCATCACATGAAATGGAGTAGTTTTCAATGGTGAACATCACTATGTTGATCATATCTACTATATGATTCATGCTCGACCTATCGGTCTCAAGTGTTCCGAGGCCATATCTGCATATGCTAGGCTCGTCAAGTTTAACCCGAGTATTTCTGCGTGTGCAAAACTGGCTTGCACCCGTTGTATGTGAAAGTAGATCTTATCACACCCGATCATGGTGTCTCGGCACGGCGAACTTTGGCAATGGTGCATACTCAGGGAGAACACTTGTACCTTGAAATTTAGTGAGAGATCATCTTATAATGCTACCGTCAATCAAAGCAGAATAAGATGCATTAAGAATAAACATCACATGCAATCAATATAGGTGATATGATATGGCCATCATCATCTTGTGCCTTTGATCTCCATCTCCAAAGCACCATCATTATCACCATAGTCACCGGCTTGACACCTTGATCTCCATCGAAGCATCATTGTCGTCTCGCCAACTATTGCTACTACGACTATCACTACCGCTTAGTGATAAAGTAAAGCAACTACAGGGCAATTGCATTGCATACAATAAAGCGACAACCATATGGCTCCTGCTAGTTGCTGATAACTTTGTTACAAAACATGATCATCTCATACAATAAAATATAGTATCATGTCTTGACCATATCACATCACAACATGCCCTGCAAAAACAAGTTAGACGTCCTCTACTTTGTTGTTGCAAGTTTTACGTGGCTACTACGGGCTGAGAAAGAACCGTTCTTACCTACGCATCAAAACCACAACGATATTTCGTCAAGTTCATGTTGTTTTACCCTTCACAAGGACCGGGCGTAGCCACACTCGATTCAACTAAAGTTGGAGAAACTGACACCCGCCAGCCACCTATGTGCGAAGCACGTCAGTAGAACCAGTCTTGCGTAAGCGTACGCGTAATGTCGGTCCGGGCCGCTTCATCCAACAACACCGCCGAATCAAAGTATGACATGCTGGTAAGCAGTATGACTAGTATCGCCCACAACTCACTTGTGTTCTACCCGTGCATATAACATCTACGCATAAACCTGGCTCTGATACCACTGTTGGGGAACGTAGTAATTTCAAAAAAATTCCTACGCACACGGAACATCATGGTGATGCATAGCAACGAGAGGGGGGAGTGTCGTCCACGTTCCCTCATAGACCGTAAGTGGAAGCATTATGACAACGCGGTTGATGTAGTCATACGTCTTCATGATCGACCGATCCTAGTACCAAACGTACGACACCTTCACGATCTGCACACGTTCAGCTCAGTGACGTCCAACAAACTCAAGATCTAGTAGAGCTTCGAGGGAGAGTTCCATCAGCACGACCGCGTGATGATGGTGTTGATGAAGCTACCGACGTAGGGCTTCGCCTAAGTGTGACACTCCGAATTTATTTTTGGTTTTCAACAAAATTCCTTATTTGATTTGAAGGAGGCTATTTAAAATCTTTTAAAAAGACTCTCCCTCTCAAATAATTTCTCTTATGATAAAATCTTTTTGGGGTTATCCTCAACCTTGATGGTTGGCTTCGAAGGTCCTTCATTGATGTTGACTCACCACAAAATTATTTTTGAAAGTTTTTCTTTTAAAAAGAAATCCTATGAGTTTTGGTCTATTCCTTTTTATTCCAACCATCCCCTTTCACCATGTCTCATATGAAAAAATTTCCTCAAAACACCTCCCTCCACTTTAGGGGCAAGCCAAGTAACCTATCCCAGCAAGTTCAGCTCATTTTTGATTTTTATTCCATTTATTTTGCTCCAAAAACTATTTCTGTTCTTATTTTTGGACCTTGGTGGTTTACAAAGGAAGTACCAATTCCCTTTTGAGTTTTGATCTCAAACCAACTCCCCTGGATAGTCCTTAGCACCCACAACCTAGATCCATCAAGATCCACTCTTCCACAATTCAAATTTTTCAAGTTTCACTCACTGCAAGTTTGGACCAGATTCATCATTTTTGATGAAATTCATATTTTCTCTTCTCCAAATATTCTACCAAAAATCAGGCAACCGCCAGGTGCATTGAGAGGCCACCTCACCAAAGATCAGCCCCAGATAAGTTGCCCACATGCCAAAATCATTTCATCGAACACCTTGCTTGCACTGTTACTGTGCATGTTCAGAAAGTTCAGTGATTCAGGCGACCGTCAGTGTCGTTTTCTTCAGAGTATTGGCGTCGATCTCACCAGTGCATGCTCTGGCGACTTGCGCACTGCTTCTCCTTCTTATCCAGAGCGCCGCACGCTCTCTTGGACGGGCGCAGGTGTCGGTGGTGGCGCGCTTCGCCGACGCCGTCAGCTTCTCCGGTGGCAGAGCCACCCGTGGCGACCAGCGGGAGCCAGCGACAGCTTTTGCGCCATCCAGCACCGCCCAAAGCACCCGAGACCTCCGCTTGGCATTCTACTTGCCAGCGCACGCCGCAACACCGTCGTCGTGGCCTGGCGAGCACAGGGCGCGCTCTCGGCCGCCGAGGGGCCCGCGAGGCGCCGTTCCGTCCAAACCATGGAACAAGCCAAATCAAACTAAGATTAGCTTCTGACTGAAACCGGTGGATCTCCACGTTGATGCACAGTCACCTAAACCACCCGTCCTTCCACTTCATCACCGTAATCCCCGCCGGAGTTATCCCGTTCACGGAACCACCTCGGGCCGGCTATAAATAGCCATCCCGAGCTCGCCTTCGACCAGCACTACTCCCTCCATCTCACCAGAGCCCTGCCAAGTCACCAGGAGGGCCCCGAGGAGGCCTTCTCCTCCATCTCTGCCGCCCCGTTCCGCCTCGGGCTCCAGCTCGATCCACTCAGGTGAGGCCACCCCCACCTCCCAAACCTCGTCAATAGCCCTCTGGTGCACCCAGTGCTCTAACCCAAGCTTCAATTCCACCTTCATAGCTATCCCCGACGAGATCCAACAACGCCCGAACCACCGTCCGCCGGAGTTGAGGCCGCCGTCGACGTGGTGCTCGCCGATGACCAACTCCACCACCCACAGGTGCGGAAGAACACAAGGAACCCGTAGGTACCACCCGCTCTTCCTAACTCGTCGTGGATCGCCGCCGGCGACCACCACAGCCTTCGGGCGCCGGCGCGCTCTTTTTTCCTCCCTCCAAATTTCAAACCTGACGAGTGGGACCCCCTCGTCAGTCTCTTTGTTTTATTCGAACCGTTTTCTCTGGAAAGCGCCTTTGGGCAAAATACGCTTTCAGTCTGAAATGTTTTTCTGGCTTTTTCTGTTCAGCCCCCTGGAAAGTTTCTGTTTCATTACAGACAAGTCCCTGGGCTAAAACTTTAATATCTTTTAAACAGAAAATGATTTTTGAGTGATTCTTTTCTGTCACTTTTATTATTTTTTGTCTAGTTTTTTATCACATTTATTTGAAAAATATTTGGAGCACCTTTTGTGCACACAATGTATTTACGTTAGAACGTATTTTTCTTTATACCGTAGATAGCGGAGGAGGTGACGGAACCACGAACTTCACCGAGCTAGACTCCGACTACTCCGAACCAGGCAAGCATGTTTGAAACTTTGATATGATGATTGTTTTTGCATGTTTGCTTTGAGTAGCTAGTTTATGGCATGTTCTTATATATAAGCAGTAAGTGGTATATTGCATGCAATGTTGATGCAAGTGAGCATCGAAACTCCATATACTTTTTGATGTGAGTTTATATGATCATGTGGTGACATGAGAGGTGGTAAGATGGCAGTGTTGTAGCATGCCAGTCTTATGCCAAACCAGTTAACTCCAGTGTTAACGTGGATCAAGTCACGTTATCATCCATTCCCTCCTTTTGTGCTACCACATGTTTTCCGTAAGGAATAAGGTTTAGTAAGTTGCAAACCGCTTTCCTCATACACACCAGATAGAGAGGCCGCGATGAGGGTTCCAGGCCCTGGATTAAAGCCAGTCATCCGGTCAGGGGGCATGGGTGTTTCCGGTTGGGACCGAGAGGGGGGCACCCTTAGAGCGCGCGTATATAAATTTGATCCCATGCTATTCGAGGTTGTAGCCTCCCCGTCTCAAAGTTTTTTTTCTTGAACGTTGCCTAGGGTGATTCCTGGCATCGTGAGGTGGAAATGGGTGTGTACTGGTTAGATGTGTTTCTACTGAAATACCGTAAACGGAACTAGTCCTTCGCGACTACTGAAATCCGTTGGCTGTGGTTAAATAGTACAAACTCTGCAGAGCCAAAATCATTCAAGTAATCATATCTCGATCAACGACTGTCTTCAACCTATCTTTATCAGTATCAGTCTCAGTGACAAAACTCTGTGAACAAACATGAGTGTTCCGTCTGGTTAATGGTTTATTCCTGTGGTTGGACTAACCCGTTTATTATCATGTGCTGAGTATTTTCTGTGAGTGATATATCTTCATGAATTTATTGAATACAAATGATGAAATATAGGCCCTCTCTGTGATGTCGCTCAGACGTCCGATTGTGGCATGCTTGCTATCCACTTTCAATATAAGCCCTTTCTGTGATGTCGCTCAGACGTCCGACTGTGGCACCCTTGTTGTTTATTTTCAACATAAGCCCTTTTCGTGATGTCGCTCAGACGTCCGACTGTGGCATCTCGGTTATTTATTTTCATTATAAGCCCTTTTCGAGATGTCGCTCAGACGTCCGACTGTGGCATTGCTGTTATTTACTTTCATTATAAGCCCTTTTCGAGATGTCGCATAGACGTCCGACTGTGGCACGCACTGTCATTTACTTTTCAATATAAGACCTTTATGTGATGTCGCTCAGACGCCCGACTACGGCATGATGATTTATTTATTCTACCTTTCGAGGCGTCGCTTCAGACACCCGATCGGTTTTCAGTTATTTTATGGGATTTTGGGAGGATTACCACCTGACCCCCTTTTTATGTTTCATGCCGTGCAAATATATTATATGAGTGTGCATTGCTAACTGCTCATGGTGCATCGTGTTGCATTTGTTATATCTTATGTCCAAACTGTCTTGCGAGTACATTCAAAGTACTCACCTGGCTTGTTGATTTGGCCAGATGTTGACGAAGGCGATCTCATGGATGAAGAGTACGATAGCGAGTCTGACGCCTAGAGGAGTCCCAGTCAGTCCCACGCGATCCTAGATTTGGTCACTTGTATTATATCCGCTTCCGCTACCCGAATAAATTCATCAAGCCTCACTTCGACGCTCGATGAGCTGCAAGATTAGGAGTCTTGTCACCCACTCCTGTGACATATCCACCACCACTTCTCTATCAAGCCAGTAGTATGACACCACACCCTTGTGTTATATCTGCCCTTATGTAAAATATTGGCGTGCTTGTAATAAATTGTTGGGCGATCTCAGCACAACCCTGTATAATATTTAGTACTACTGGTTTTTTGTATCAAGGTTTTGTCTACCAGTAAGGAGGTTTTTCCTATACTGGTCTGCATTAAGGTCGGTTGCTCAATAAGCTTTTATTGAAAAACCAGTCATGACAAACTTGGTACTAGAGCTAGGCTGACTATAGGAAGCCACTAGGTGCGATCACTAATCGATTATTAGCGTTATTAGTGCTATTTTAATATTTTGCAAATGTAGTCATTTTCTGACAGTCGGTATAAAATTTATGATCTGACCATTTAGATTTTTTGCGTACTTCTGTAGATGGCTAGCAACGACTGTGAATTGCAGGTGTTCGCCAATGTGCCTGAGGGGTTCGTCAAGCTCCTCACCTCCATCGTCAAAATCGCGATCGGGCCATCGACTCGTCCGGAGTTCACACTCTACCAGCACAAGATCAACGACAGTCTATCCATGCACCAGGCCGCGGTGCAATTCAAGGGAGGGCATGTTGAATTTCTTCGCTTCCGGTTTGTGGGAAGAGCCATGCCTACGGAGAAGCATGCTAGGCAGATGGCTGCTCGTGAGGCGATAGCTCGTCTTCGGGATGTTCTTCCTTCAATGAAGACTCGTCGCTACCGCTACCTCCCCTGCCACGTGCCATACACCTGTCACTACGCATTTGCTTACCCTAGAGGAGAAAGGGATGAGGCCATTGAGATGCTGGTTGACTATCTCAAGGCATTTGAGGCCGCTTTTGATAACCTTGTGGACGACCTCGTGGCTGCTCGCATGTCCGTCGTGCACAACTGTTCCGCCAACCGGAGGTAGCTTCTCCATACAGCTCCACCACTGACTTACGTCTCGTCTTCGGCATCGCACACACCTGCCACACTCGCCACTGCTCGCCGCCTACCTACTCCTGAAGAATTTGACCAAGTCATCGCTCCTACCCCAGTCAGAGTTGCACCACCTACCGCACCCGTTCCAGCTCCACAGCTCAGTGCTTCACGTCTGGAGCCCATTATTGAGGAGGAGGTTGAGTCCCCAACTCCGATGGGCCTTACCCTTGGCAGGCCAAGGGAAGTCCTCACCATCTCCGACTAAGTGCGCCCAACATGCCGCGCAGAGTGTCAGCATGTATGATATGTTTATATGTACATAGGTTGTGAGAAGTAGTATGTATGCGCATCATGTAGGAACTGGAGAAGTGCACTAGCCTAAATAACATGTCAGGAGTGTGTACGCACATCCTGAGTGCTGTATTGTATAATTATGCTTGCGTGTAAGATATGTACTAAGCGGTCCTTCTCCGTGCGCAATCGAGTATTTCCTTGAAAAATATTGGAGTTCTTATTTTTTTCGTTTTGCAAAAAAAATTATTGTGGTCTCACAGCTTTTCTCACAAATTTTCACAAAAAAAATACCCTAGATTGGAAAATGCATCGTCCTTGGACTCGCTCCATGCCAAGTCCGCCAGAAGAGAATTATGGTACGCAGACAAGCAACAACTTCACACAGGGACAAACGAGTCAGCAGGGCAGTGATGCCCCATTTTCCCAAGTATGCCGCCTTTATGAACAGAGTCAGCAACAACACCAAGAAATGATGAACCAAGTCATCAATATGGGAAATCACCGTGGTCCGTATCAACAGCAATCCAAATTATCAGAACTACAAAAGACGCGTCCCCCAACATTTTCCCATACTGACAAACCTCTTGAGGCCGACGACTAGCTTCGAGACATGGAGAGAAAGTTAATTATTGCAAAGTGTTCAGATCGGGAGAAAGTACTATATGCACCGCACTATCTCACTGGAGCGGCTGCATCATGGTGGGAAAATTTCCTACACATGCACCCCAATGAAAATGATATAACATGGGAGGAATTCAAGGAAGGTTTTCGTCGGGCGCACATCCCCAGAAGTATTATGAAAATCAAGAAGAGGGAGTTTGATGACCTCAAGCAGAGGACCATGACGGTGACTGAATACAACAACCAATTCACACTGTTGTCTCGCTACGCCAACGAAGAACGTATGACTGAAAACAAGAAGATGGAAAAATTCTTGGATGGTCTGGCACCAGCGCTTAAATGCCAGCTGGTCGTACACACCTTTCCAGATTTCAAAACACTAGTGGATAAGGCTATTACCTTGGAAAATGAGCGACGCAGCTTGGAGGATTTTTGCAAGTGCAAAAGGGACCAAACTACACTTGCTCGCAACCAACGGAGCAAGACTGATTTTCAGAAAGGTGGGGCACACAAACCCACGACCAATGTTTCACGCCCAATCAAGAATTTCCATGCAAGGGACAAGGAATTCACATATCGCCCAGGCGTTACTTGCTACGCCTGTGGGGAAGAAGGGCACTATGCCAAGCAGTGTCCCAAGCCAAGAAACTCGGCCCCCAAACCGAACAACGGGACTAATAATTCAATGCCAAAGCGGAACAATTTCAACCCCAGTAACAACCACAAGAAGGGTCACCTGAACCACGTGACCAGAGAGGAAGCACAGAATGCCCCGGATATCATACTCGGTACGTTCCCTGTCAACACAATACCTGCCATGGTTTTGTTTGATTCTGGAGCTTCTCACTCGTTCATTTCAAAGATATTTGCTTTGCAAAACAATTTTTCGATGCTTCCCTTGGAAAAATCAATGATCATTAAGTCCCCTGGGAGTAAGCAAGTTACTCAGAATTACTGCCAAGGTGTGGTTATTGATCTTGAAGGACTAATGTTTCATGCAAACCTCATCGTATTGGAAAATAAAGGACTGGATATTATCCTAGGAATGGACTGGTTAACCACCAACAAGGGATTTATTGACTGCTTCAATCGGACTGTGATTCTCACCCATCATCACGGGAAGAGAATAAAGATTTCAGCTCAGGAAAGACAGATATCACGACAACCAAGGTTGAACAAGGTCGACACCTCAGAGTTAAGAAAAGTTCTAGTGGTATGTGAGTTTCCCAACGTATTTCCCGAGGAACTACCAGGCATGCCGCCAGACCGGGAAATAGAATTCATCATTGAGCTAGCACCTGGAACCACTCCCATTTACAAGAAGCCATATAGAATGGCACCCTCCGAGCTAGTAGAATTAAAGAAGCAAATAAAGGAATTACTGGACAAAGGATTTATTCGAGCCAGCTCCTCATCTTGGGGTTCACCAGTATTGTTTGCCAAGAAAAAGGATGGGACACTAAGATTGTGTATAGACTATCGAGCGCTCAACATGGTCACCATCAAAAACAAGTATCCTATGGCAAGGATAAATGACTTATTTGACCAGCTCGCACAAGCCGAAGTATTCTCGAAAATTGATTTGAGGTCGGGATATCATCAATTAAAAGTACGGACAGAGGATATTCCCAAGACGGGATTTACCTCAAGATACGGATTATACGAGTTTACAGTAATGCCGTTTGGATTGACGAACGCGCCTGCATATTTTGTCCACCTCATGAACAAAGTATTTATGAAATTCATGGACAAATTTGTTGTGGTATTCATTGACGATATTCTGGTATACTCCAAGACACCAGAAGAACACGCTAAACATCTCAGGATTGTACTGGGAGAACTAAGGAGACATCAATTGTACGCCAAATTCAGCAAATGTGAATTTTGGTTAAGACATGGCGGTTTTCAAGGCCACGTGCTAACCCAAGAAGGTGTTGCCGTAGACCCGAAAAAGGTCAAGGCCGTACTTAGCTGGAAACCACCAGCCAGTGTAACGGATGTACGAAGTTTCCTGGGAATGGCAGGATATTATCGAAGATTTATTGAAGGATTCTCCACCATAGCAAAACCAATGACCCAGCTACTTAAGAAGGATAAAAAGTTTGTATGGACCGAAGCTGTCACATCCCTAGTTCTGGTATGACCTAGGCTAGCTAGTCATATGTGCATCATGTTTAAATTCCATTTAATTTGAAATGAGGATTTGTGAAACCCTCAGAATCATTTCTGGAAACGACCCAAATAAAAAAATTGCTCCAAAAGGGTCCAAGAAAATGCTCATGTTGCTCTCTGAAAATATTGGACAGAGATAAAAATCAAACCAATATTTTTAGGATCTCATAAGTATTCATTTTGGGCATTTAGAATTAATGCATAATTATTTGCATTGGATATATAAATGTTATATATATACTATATGTCCAAAAATTATGCCATTTGTTGAGGAGCTCTGGAATAATGAAATTAGCCCCTACAAAAATTGGCATAAGAAAATAAAATGGTTTAGTATTTTATTAAACCAAACAAATGTCAGAAAATAGAAAAAATTAAAAATAAAAGGGAGAAGAGACTTACCTGGCGCTTACCTCCCTGCAGCCCCTGTGCAGCCTGGCCTGGCCCAGCGGCCCAGCAAGCGGCCCAGCCCAACTGCCAGGAGCTTCTTCAAGCTCCTGCCAGTAGGAGCTGCTGCGTGGCCGCGCCACAGCCGGCTGTGGCCACGTCTCCCCGCCACCTCCTGCTTCTTACCCTGTCGCCTGGATCGCTCGGACGACGCCACGCACCGCCCCGCACCTCTCTCCCTCTCCCTCTCGCTCCCTCCTTCCCTGGTTCTCTCCCGCGCGACCGCCCGAGCACCACCGTCACCGCTGACGAGCACCACCACGGCCACCGCCTCCCCCTCGCCCTCTCTTCGAGTCCAGGTGCTCCGCCTCGTTGCCCACATCGTCCTCGACGAGTCAAACGACCAGGGACGCGCTGCATCGTCGCCACCGTCGTCTTCTTCACCGTCGGCCGTCGTGGATCTCCACCGCCCTCACGTCACCGTCCGGCCTTCCCCGAGCCTGCCGAAGCCTCCATCGAGACCGCTGTGAGCTCTTGCCCCGTTCCCCTCTCTCCGTTCTCCTCCTCGCACGCCGTAGCGACTGCACCTAGCTCGACCGCACCCGCCGCCGCCTCTGCTCGCCGCCGACGTGCCTCCGGTGACCATTTGGTCCACCGGGCGTGTCCATCGCCCTCGCCGCATCACGCAAGCACACACCAGCACGCTAACTCCCCCGCACGTGCAGCACAGCACCGCTCACGCCTCACCTGAACTCCGGCGGCTGCAACCGAGCTCGCCGCCGTCGACTCCGGCCATCCCAGGCCCAGCCACGGCCACCGCCCGACGCGCCATCGAGCTAGCTCTCCAACGTGCCTAGCCGCGCATCATTTGGAGCACCACAGAGGAAACCCGGGGCACAAGTACGCTGCGGATCTCGCCGGCGACTAACCGCCGGCGGGTTTGACTTGTTTGACCTGGGGTTTGACCCCCCCAGGGTCACTGACGCGTGGGCCATGCCCCTGTTTCGTTTAGGTGCTAGTTTGCTTAGCGCTAATTAACTCAGTTAATTAGTTGTCTCACTGACAGGTGGGCCCAAGCCCTAATTAACCTAGGTTAGTGCTAACCTAACACTAACTAACTCTGTTAGTTAGATGTTACACTGACATGTGGGTCCCAGCCGTCAGGTTTGACCTGGGCTGGCGCCTTTGACCTACTGACGTCATGCTGACGTCAGGCTGACGCCATTATTTATTTTCTGGAATTAGTTTAATTCTTTTAAATCAGGAAATTCCAGAAAATGATATAAACTTTCAAAAATCATAGAAATTAAACCGTACCTCAGATTGAAATAATTTATATATGAAAATTATCAGAAAAATGCAATCTTTCCATCTGTACTAGTTTCATGCATGACAAACCAACTTATACCTACTGTATAAGTGAAAACATGTAAATGGCATTTATGAGAGCTTAATTTGAAGTTGCATTTGAACCCTCGATTCAAATGGACTTCATCCAATTTGATTACTAGTTGCATTAGCTCAAACAGCATCACATCTACATGCCATGTTCATGCATCACATTGTTGCATATGCTCGTGTTTTGATTGTTGTCACCGTTCCTTCTCGATAGGTCCTACTCCGAAGAGTGCTCGAGAGTACCTGTCTGTGAAGCAGTGCCTCCTCTGTTGATCTACCAGGCAAGCAAACCCCCTTGTTCATTCCGATACAATCCTACTCTCTCGCTCCTGCTCTCAGTTATTGCATTAGGACAACAACGATTCATCTGCTACTTTGTGCTGCGGTAGTTGAACCCATTCCTCTGCATGACCTGTCATTGCCACAGTAAATAGTTGAAACCCACTAGCATGTGTAGGAGTTGATTGAGCCATGTTGTGTTCCTACCATGCCATGCCTGCTATTGCTTAGAGTTGTGTCAGGTCTGATTCATTGGGAATGAATTGGAGTACAGTGCTCTATGATCTGATGCTGAGAGTGAAGTGTGTGAACACGATTTGGTAAAGGTAGCGGTGAGAGGCCATGTAGGAGTACATGGTGGGTTGTCTCATTGGAACCATCCTTAAGCACTGAGTTCTGTGTATGTTGTCCAATGACTAGCTACTACCACACATTGGAATGCTTAAGTGCCCCTCTCGACTTATTAGCCAACTTGATCTCTGTCCAGGAGTCGCAACTAGTTTCTGGTGTTTGTAGGTAGTGTTAGTAGTCTACCAAGTGGCACCCGGCCAGGTGGGCTTGGGACAGACTAGGCACAAGTGGCACGGTGTACCAAGCGTAGATCCATCCGGCGAGGTGGGCTTGGGAACCCTGCACACATCATTTGGGGCCGTGAGTGACACCCCGGCCGGATCTCCTTGCGGATGGAACCCAAATAGGCGATAAACCTGGGCTAGAGTCTTGTGTGGTTAGTCAGGTTGTGGCCGACTCCCTCGCCAGGCTTCCGCTTGAAGGTTGCCGAGATACACGACGTGTACATGGTGGTAAGTGGCGAGAGCGTGTGTGAAGAAGTACACCCCTGCAGGGTTAACATGATCTATTCGAATAGCCGGGTCCGCGGTTATGGACTTCTTGGATGCTCACATGGTACATAGATAACTTGAAGTGGATACTATAAAATGCTCAAGACAAGTGTGAGTGCTATGGATGGCATTCTCGTAGGGAGACGGGGATGAATCCATAGTAGTGTATTTTGTGGTGATTAGTGGACTCGTGTGCGCCATATCACCTCAAAGAAGTTCTGGTAGTCGTAAAACAGGATAGCCACAGAGTCAAAGCTGGCTTGCTGCAACTAAACCCCACATTACCCTCTTGATACAAATGCATGTATGATAGGATCTGATGTAAGTCTTGCTGAGTACCTTTGTACTCATGTTGCTTTATTTATGTTTTTGCAGCGGAGACTTCGGTCTTACTAGTGTTCTCGTGGGCTTCGACAGGTAGCTTGTACCTCAGCTACGATCTTGATCGGATGTTGTAGATAGTCAGGCTCTTCAGCCTTTTTCATTTGTAGATGTCTGTACCCAAACATGTAATGCTTCCGCTTGTTGCTTGTATGCTCTGTATGATGGGTCTTGTGACCCCTATTTGCAATAAATGCTATGATGGCTCTTTGAGCCTTATCTATATGAGTTGTTGAGTTATGCTGTGATGCCAAGTTGTACAGCACATACTTGCATGTTATGCGTACGTGTAATGTGTATTGCTATGTGTGGGATCTGACTATCTAGTTGTTTATCCTTAGTAGCCTCTCTTACCGGGAAATGTCTCCTAGTGCTTCCACTGAGCCATGGTAGCGTGCTACTGCTCCGGAGCACTTAGGCTGGCCGGCATGTGTCCTTCTTCGTTCCTGTGTCTGTCCCTTCGGGGAAATGTCACGCGATGAATACCGGAGTCCTGTTAGCCCGCTACAGCCCGGTTCACCGGAGTCCTGTTAGCCCAGTGCTACAGCCTGGATTCACTCACTGATGACCGACACGTTCGATGCTGGGTCATGGATGTCTGTCCCTGTAAGTTTGTGCAACTTTGGGTTTACGACTAGCCATGTTAGCCCGGGCTCCTTATCATATGGATGCTAGCGACACTATCATATACGTGTGCCAAAAGGCGCAAACGGTCCCGGGCAAAGGTAAGGCGACACCCGTGGGGATACCGTGCATGAGGCCGCAAAGTGATATGAGGTGTTACATGCTAGATCGATGTGGCATTGAGTCGGGGTCCTGACAGCTTTGGTATCAGAGCCTAACTGCCTGTAGGATTACCAACCCAAACTGGTCGAAGTTGAGTCTAGAAATTCTTTAGTTATGTAAGGGAATTGATTGTGGGAAGGAACGTAAGGCTCTTTTTACTCCTTTACCTCATGACCTTCTGATCTGAGTCATCCTATCCTTCCTGCGGGGTTAAGGAACTAGGCTTTCTCTTCCGTCTATTAGGATCACGTGTTACTACTCCGTAGTCCCATAGGATTGGTTGATCAGAGTCATACCCCAGTTTTTGAGTACTTCCGGTGTAGCCTGTTTAGTATGATCTCAGAACCTTGAGTGGTGATGTTGAGTATGTTACTACCCCATTTTTAGCAGGATGTCTCATTCTGAGCATTTTACTGCCGTTATGCTGCCGGAATTGCCCTAGGAGTTCGAGAGTTAATAATTTCCTTGTCCTACATTCTATATCCTATAGTTGATGTTGATTCCGTCCTTGGTTTCGTTTCTCAGGATGTCATCAGCTAAGCGAAGTTCTGTTGCTCATAGCCAGAACCACGGAGATGGTAGGGATGAGGATCCTCCCGACCAGCCTTCGTTGACAGAGTTCATGTTAGAGATGGAGAGAAACAAGCGTGAGTCTAATCGCTTGTTGGCACGTATCGAGGAGAACACCACACATCGGTTCAAAGGGTCTGCAACCATTCATGACTTCATTCGCTTGCACCCACCTACCTTTCATCATTCCATCGAGCCGCTCGATGCAGATGACTGGCTCCGTAGCATCACACACAAGCTCCGTTCTGCGAACGTAGCTGAAGATGACAAGGTCACCTATGCTGCATATCACCTGGAAGGTCCTGCTAGTCTTTGGTGGCAGAACTATGAGGCTATGCTTCCAGCTGGTCAGATTCCTACCTGGAGAGATTTCACTGAGGCTTTTCGCGAGCATCACATTCCTGAAGCCCTCATCGATCGCAAGAGAGAAGAGTTCTGTAGTTTCACCCAGGGTAAGATGGCTGTTGATGCTTACAGTAGAGAGTTTGAGAACCTCGCTCGCTATGCTTCAGAAGAGGTGTCCACGGACGCCAAGAAGCAGGCTAGGTTCCAGAAGGGTCTCAACCCCAAGTTGCGTCGTGATCTCCACCTGCATCATTGTGATACATTCCAAGCTCTTGTGAACAAGGCCATTAATGCAGAGACAGCTCAGCTCACTTACGAGGAGTCTCGTAAGCACACCCGTGATTTGGGATCTTCCTCCGGTTCTGGCTCTCAGAAGCGCTGGATTTGGGTTCCAAACTCCGCTCTTCCACCGGGATATACACCGAGGCCATCTTATGTGGCACCTTGTCCAGTTCAGCAGTATGCTCCACCCAGGCCTATTGGTGGACCGCCTGCCAATGCGGGTCCATGTTCTACCTCCAAGATTTGTTACAAGTGCGGAGAGCCAGGCCACATTGCCCGTATTTGCACTCAGACCAGAGTTGCTCCACCCCAGCCCGAGAAGTCTGTTGGCCGTGGTAAGCCATCACGCAAGATGATCAGTGCCAAGTCAGCTCACCCTAAACATGGACATGTGCATCACGTCTCAGCTAAAGACGCTCATGATGATCCAGATGTCGTTCTTGGTACACTCCTTGTCAACTGTCATCCAGCATCGGTTCTGTTCGATACTGGAGCGTCTCATTCCTTCATTTCTGAAAGCTATGCCTGCTTGCACGACATGTCATTTTGTGATATGCCCTCCCCACTACTTATTCAAACCCCTGGATCCAAATGGCAAACTTCTAGTGTAAGCCATGGTAACGAAATCCTTGTAGACAGACTTGTATTCCTTGCATCACTTATAGCTCTCAAGTCTTCGGATATTAACATCATCTTGGGTATGGACTAGATGACAGCTCATCATGCCAAGATTGATTGTTTCACCAGGTCTGTTCAGCTTACACATCCATCTGGCAAGATAGTCACTGTCTCCACCAGAGTTGCAAAGCGCCAACTCTATTCTCTTAATGCCAGCCCTCTTCCAGACCTTGAAGATATCCCGGTAGTCCGTGACTTTCCGGATGTCTTTCCAGAGGAATTGCCAGGTGTTCCACCTGATAGAGATGTAGAGTTCGTCATAGATCTTATCCCAGGAACCGCTCCAATCTCTAGGAGACCTTACAAGATGGCACCCTTAGAACTAGCCGAGCTTAAGAAACAACTTGATGAGTCCTTGCAAAAGGGTTTCATCCGTCCTAGTTCTTCTCCTTGGGCTTGCCCCGTCCTCTTTGTCAAGAAGAAGGATGGTACGGATCGGATGGTTGTAGATTATCGTCCCGTTAATTTGGTCACGATAAAGAACAAGTATCCGCTCCCCAGGATCAACGATCTGTATGATCAGCTCGCTGGATCCTCAGTCTTCTCCAAGATGGATTTGAGGTTAGGCTACCACTAAATCAAAATCAGAAACGGGGACATCCCCAAGACAGCCTTTGTCACTCATTATGGCCAGTACGAGTACACCGTCATGTCCTTTGGTCTAACCAACGCCCCAGCCACATTCTCCCGCTTGATGAACTCGATCTTCATGGAGTACTTAGATAAGTTCGTCGTGGTTTACCTCGATGATATTCTTATTTACTTGAAGAACGAGGAAGAGCATGCCGAACATCTTAGACTTGTGTTAGAAAAACTCAGAGAGCATCGCCTTTATGCCAAGTTCTCCAAGTGTGAATTTTGGTTACCAGAAGTGACCTACCTAGGCCACGTAATCTCTGGTAAGGGCATTGTTGTCAATCCCGAGAGGGTGAAGGCCGTTCTCGATTGGACTCCACCTGAAACCGTTAAACAAGTTAGGAGTTTCCTTGGTCTAGCCAGCTATTGTCGCCGCTTTGTTGAAAACTTCTCTAAAGTGGCCAAACCTCTCACGAAACTTCTCAAGAAAGATAAAAAGTTTGAGTGGTCCCCACAGTGTGAGTACAGTTTTCAGGAACTGAAAAGACGCCTGACTTCTGCTCCCATACTTGTGCCACCGGATTTCACTAAAGACTTTGTTATCTACTGCGACGCCTCACGACAGGGACTAGGTTGCATTCTTATGCAGGATCGTCATGTGATTGCATATGCATCTCGACAGTTGCATCCACATGAGGAGAATTATCCTACACATGATCTAGATCTTGCAGCCGTAGTCTATGCACTCAAGACCTGGCGACATTACCTTCTTGGTAAACGTTGCGAGATTTACACTGATCACCAAAGTCTCAAGTATATCTTCACTCAACCAGATCTGAACCTTAGGCAAAGATGTTGGTTGGAGTTGATCTCAGATTATAATCTAGGGATTACCTACACCCCAGGCAAAGCTAATGTCATGGCTGATGCACTAAGTCGAAAATCCTATTGCAACAACCTCATGTTGCAGCAGGGCCAACCACTTCTCCATGAGGAATTTTGTAAGATTAACCTTCACATTGCTCCTCACGGATTCCTTTCTACATTGGTGGCGAAACCTACTCTCGAGGATCAGATCATTACTGACCAGAAGTTTGATAGGGGTGTTATCCGCATCAAGAGAAACATTAAGAAGGGAGTTGGTGGATGTTTCTCTATGGATGATCGTGGTGTTGTTTTCTTCGAGAATCGCTTGGTGGTTCCCAAGAATCAACATCTACGACAATTGATTCTTAAGGAGGCGCATGAATCCCCTCTCACGATTCATCCCGGTAGTACTAAGATGTATCAGGACCTACGCCAGAGGTTCTGGTGGACTAGGATGAAGAGAGAAATTGCTCAGTTTATTGCTAACTATGACGTTTGTCGTCGCGTTAAGGCAGAGCATCAAAGACCTGCTGGCACCCTTCAGCCTTTAGCTATTCCTGAGTGGAAATGGGATAAAGTTGGTATGGACTTCATCACCGGCTTTCCCAGGACCAAGAAAGGGAATGATGCTATCTTCGTAGTCATTAACCGTCTTTCCAAAGTGGCTCACTTCCTTCCTGTTCGAGAGAGTATCACTGCTAGTCAGCTCGCTGACTTGTATATTTCTCGAATAGTATCACTTCATGGTGTTCCACTAGCGATCAATTCAGACCGTGGCAGTCTTTTCACTTCTCATTTCTGGGAGAGTTTCCAGACTGCCATGGGAACCCATCTTTCTTTCAGTACCGCTTTCCACCCTCAATCGAGTGGTCAGGTGGAAAGGGTCAACCAAATTCTCGAAGACATGCTTAGAGCTTGCGTTATCTCATTCGGTATGGATTGGGAGAAATGTCTTCCTTTTGCCGAGTTTGCTTATAACAATAGCTATCAATCCAGTCTCAAGAAAGCTCCTTTTGAGATACTCTATGGACGAAGATGTCGAACACCTTTGAACTGGTCAGAAACCGGTGAAAGACAATTCTTTGGACCGGACATGATCCAGGAGGCAGAAGAGCAAGTTCGCATCATTCGTGAGAATTTGAAAACAGCCCAGTCTCGTCAAAAGAGCCAGTATGATCGTCATCATAAGGATATGACTTATGAAGCTGGCGACAAAGCTTACCTTCGGGTTACTCCTTTGAAGGGTACCCATCGTTTCGGTATCAAGGGCAAGTTGGCTCCTCGTTACATTGGTCCTTTTCGCATTCTCGCTAAACGAGGAGAGGTTACCTACCAGTTGGAACTACCCCCACACCTTTCTCGAGTCCATGATGTCTTCCACGTCTCTCAACTCAGGTGTTGTTTCTCGGATCCTATCCGCGGAGTGGACCACGAAATGCTTGATCTCCAAGATAACCTCACATACCGAGAGTACCCGGTTCACATTCTTGATCAAGCAGAGCATGTTACTCGACGTCATAACATCAAGTTTCTCAAGGTTCAGTGGTCTCATCATTCTGAGAGAGAAGCTACTTGGGAACGAGAAGATCGTCTTCGACTGGAGTACCCCACCTTCTTTCCGTCGACCCCCGAATCTCGGGACGAGATTCTTTCAAGTGGGGGCGAGTTGTCACATCCCTAGTTCTGGTATGACCTAGGCTAGCTAGTCATATGTGCATCATGTTTAAATTCCATTTAATTTGAAATGAGGATTTGTGAAACCCTCAGAATCATTTCTGGAAATGACCCAAATAAAAAAATTGCTCCAAAAGGGTCCAAGAAAATGCTCATGTTGCTCTCTGAAAATATTGGATAGAGATAAAAATCAAACCAATATTTTTAGGAGCTCATAAGTATTTATTTTGGGCATTTGGAATTAATGCATAATTATTTGCATTGGATATATAAATGTTATATATATACTATATGTCCAAAAATTATGCCATTTGTTGAGGAGCTCTGGAATAATGCCATTAGCCCCTACAAAAATTGGCATAAGAAAATAAAATGGTTTAGTATTTTATTAAACCAAACAAATGTAAGAAAATAGAAAAAAAATTAAAAATAAAAGGGAGAAGAGACTTACCTGGCGCTTACCTCCCTGCAGCCCCTGTGCAGCCTGGCCTGGCCCAGCGGCCCAGCAGGCGGCCCAGCCCAACTGCCAGGAGCTTCTTCAAGCTCCTGCCAGTAGGAGCTGCTGCGTGGTCGCGCCACAGCCGGCCGTGGCCACGTCTCCTCGCCACCTCCTGCTTCTTCCCCTATCGCCTGGATCGCTCGGATGACGCCACGCACCGCCCCGCACCTCTCTCCCTCTCCCTCTCTCTCCCTCCTTCCCTGGTTCTCTCCCGCGCGACCGCCCAAGCACCACCGTCGCCGCTGACGAGCACCACCGCGGCCACCGCCTCCCCCTCGCCCTCTCTTCGAGTCCAGGTGCTCTGCCTTGTCGCCCGCATCGTCCTCGACGAGTCAAACGACCAGGGACGCGCTGCATCGTCGCCACCGTCGTCTTCTTCACCGCAGGCTGCCGTGGATCTCCACCGCCCTCATGTCACCGTCCGGCATTCCCCGAGCCTGCCAAAGCCTCCATCGAGACCGTTGTGAGCTCCTGCCCCGTTCCCCTCTCTCCGTTCTCCTCCTCGCACGCCGTAGCGACTGCACCTAGCTCGACCGCACCCGCCGCCGCCTGTGCTCGCCGCCGACGTGCCTCCGGTGACCATTTGGTCCACCGGGCGTGTCCATCGCCCTCGCCGCATCACGCAAGCACACACCAGCACGCTAACTCCCCCGCACGCGCAGCACAGCGCCACTCGCGCCTCACCCGAACTCCGGTTGCCGCAACCGAGCTCGCCGCCGTCGACTCCGGCCATCCTAGGCCCAGCTACGGCCACCGCCCGACGCGCCATCGAGCTAGCTCTCCAACACGCCTAGCCGCGCGTCATTTGGAGCACCATAGAGGAAACCCGGGGCACAAGTACGCCGCGGATCTCGCCAGCGACTAACCGCCGGCGGGTTTGACTTGTTTGACCTAGGGTTTGACCCCCCCCAGGGTCACTGACGCGTGGGCCATGCCCCTGTTTAGTTTAGGTGCTAGTTTACTTAGCGCTAATTAACTCAGTTAATTAGTTGTCTCACTGACAGGTGGGCCCAAGCCCTAATTAACCTAGGTTAGTGCTAACCTAACACTAACTAACTCTGTTAGTTAGATGTTACACTAACATGTGGGTCCCAGCCGTCAGGTTTGACCTGGGCTGGCGCCTTTGACCTGCTGACGTCATGCTGACGTCAGGCTGACGCCATTATTTATTTTCTGGAATTAGTTTAATTCTTTTAAATCAAGAAATTCCAGAAAATGATATAAACTTCAAAAAATCATAGAAATTCAACCGTAGCTCAGATTGAAATAATTTATATATGAAAAATTATCAGAAAAATGCAATCTTTCCATCTGTACTAGTTTCATGCATGACAACCCAACTTATACCTACTGTATAAGTGAAAACATGTAAATGGCATTTATGAGAGCTTAATTTGAAGTTGCATTTGAACCCTTGATTCAAATGGACTTCATCCAATTTGATTACTAGTTGCATTAGCTCAAACAGCATCACATCTACATGCCATGTTCATGCATCATATTGTTGCATATGCTCGTGTTTTGATTGTTGGCACCGTTCCTTCTCGATAGGTCCTACTCTGAAGAGTGCTCGAGAGTACCTGTCTGTGAAGCAGTGCCTCCTCTGTTGATCTACCAGGCAAGCAAACCCCCTTGTTCATTCTGATACAATCCTACTCTCTCGCTCCTGCTCTCAGTTATTGCATTAGGACAACAATGATTCATCTGCTACTTTGTGCTGCGGTAGTTGAACTCATTCCTCTGCATGACCTGTCATTGCCACAGTAAATAGTTGAAACCCACTAGCATGTGTAGGAGTTGATTGAGCCATGTTGTGTTCCTACCATGCCATGCCTGCTATTGCTTAGAGTTGTGTCAGGTCTGATTCATTGGGAATGAATTGGAGTACAGTGCTCTATGATCTGATGCTGAGAGTGAAGTGTGTGAACACGATTTGGTAAAGGTAGCGGTGAGAGGCCATGTAGGAGTACATGGTGGGTTGTCTCACTGGAACCGTCCTTAAGCACTGAGTTCTGTGTATGTTGTCCAATGACTAGCTACTACCACACATTGGAATGCTTAAGTGCCCCTCTCGACTTATTAGCCAACTTGATCTCTGTCCAGGAGTCACAACTAGTTTCTGGCGTTTGTAGGTAGTGTTAGTAGTCTACCAAGTGGCACCCGGCCAGGTGGGCTTGGGACAGACTAGGCACAAGTGGCACGGTGTACCAAGCGTAGATCCATCCGGCGAGGCGGGCTTGGGAACCCTGCACACATCATTTGGGGCCGTGAGCGACACCCCGGCCGGATCTCCTTGCGGATGGAACCTGAATAGGCGATAAACCTGGGCTAGAGTCTTGTGTGGTTAGTCAGGTCGTGGCCGACTCCCTCGCCAGGCTTCCGCTTAGAGGTTGCCGAGATACACGACGTGTACATGGTGGTAAGTGGCGAGAGCGTGTGTGAAGAAGTACACCCCTGCAGGGTTAATATGATCTATTCTAATAGCCGGGTCCGCGGTTATGGACTTCTTGGATGCTTACATGGTACATAGATAACTTGAAGTGGATACTATAAAATGCTCAAGACAAGTGTGAGTGCTATGGATGGCATTCTCGTAGGGAGACGGGGATGAATCCATAGTAGTGTATTGTGTGGTGATTAGTGGACTCGTGTGCACCATATCACCTCAAAGAAGTTCTGGTAGTCGTAGAACAGGATAGCCACAGAGTCAAAGCTGGCTTGCTGCAACTAAACCCCACATTACCCTCTTGATACAAATGCATGTATGATAGGATCTGATGTAAGTCTTGCTGAGTACCTTTGTACTCATGTTGCTTTATTTATGTTTTTGCAGCGGAGACTTCGGTCTTACTAGTGTTCTCGTGGGCTTCGACAAGTAGCTTGTACCTCAGCTACGATCTTGATCGGATGTTGTAGATAGTCAAGCTCTTCAGCCTTTTTCATTTGTAGATGTCTGTACCCAGACATGTAATGCTTCCGCTTGTTGCTTGTATGCTCTGTATGATGGGTCTTGTGACCCCTGTTTGCAATAAATGCTATGATGGCTCTTTGAGCCTTATCTATATGAGTTGTTGAGTTATGCTATGATGCCATGTTGTACAGCACATACTTGCATGTTATGCGTACGTGTAATGTGTATTGCTATGTGTGGGATCTGACTATCTAGTTGTTTATCCTTAGTAGCCTCTCTTACCGGAAATGTCTCCTAGTGCTTCCACTGAGCCATGGTAGCGTGCTACTGCTCCGGAGCACTTAGGCTGGCCGGCATGTGTCCTTCTTCGTTCCTGTGTTTGTCCCTTCAGGGAAATGTCACGCAATGAATACCGGAGTCCTGTTAGCCCGCTACAGCCCGGTTCACCAGAGTCCTGTTAGCCCAATGCTACAGCCTGGATTCACTCGCTGATGACCGACACGTTCGATGCTGGGTCATGGATGCCTGTCCCTGTAAGTTTGTGCAACTTTGGGTTTACGACTAGCCATGTTAGCCCGGGCTCCTTATCATATGGATGCTAGCGACACTATCATATACGTGTGCCAAAAGGCGCAAACGGTCCCGGGCAAAGGTAAGGCGACACCCGTGGGGATACCGTGCGTGAGGCCGCAAAGTGATATGAGGTGTTACATGCTAGATCGATGTGGCATTGAGTCGGGGTCGTGACAGAAGCCTGCGAGAAAAGTTTCCAAGAACTCAAAAGGAAACTGACAACAGCACCAGTATTGGTTGTGCCCGACATACACAAAAGCTTTGAAGTATATTGTGACGCATCTCGAAAGGGCCTCGGATGCGTATTGATGCAAGAAGGTGTCACGACCGGTTTTTCCGGGTATAAATTTCCAGAAAAAGACCGTCGTGCTCATCAGCCCCAGGATTACTGTTAGCTGATGAGGCTCCAACTTGATACAGAAATTCCAAGCAAATACAAAATATGTAGTACAAGACCGTTCTGGCCTGTGAGTACAACAAAAGGTTTCTAGTGGTTGATGGCGGAAACACCCATGCCCCCGGACCAGGTGGCCTGCCTACCAGCTACAACCGGTATCTTCCACCATGGCCTCTCTGTACGGTATGTGCTAGAAAGAGGTTGACAACTTACTGAACCGTACTCTACTTGTTGTAGAGACGAGTGGTAGTACGAAACAAGTATGGGGGTTACTGGCACAAGACTCGATCTACGGTCGACTCAGGAGGTTTAAGTATTCCCTGCATGATTAGCATAACGAATATATTTCAACCAACAGAGTCACCGCTCATATCACCTTACCATGCCATACCAGACATAACCGTCCCGACGGAGACCGGCGACAAACTCATGCCTACCCAAGGCAGAGGTTTTCCCGGGTTCCTGTCGGTATGCATGCAAGGCACATGAGGGTGATTATCATCACAAGTGTGTTCATTTCCAACAGCATGGAAATCAATAACATGCACCCATGCATATGATCATGTCACATGAAATAACAAGTTTCTCCAAAGTGAGGTGATGTTATGAACGTGTCACCGAACACACAAAAATATTATGTCGGGGTCCAAAATGCTTGCCTTCAATGTGTGGAAAGGCAGGGTGCACTCCAAAACTTGAAACATTTCTCCTCTCTTCAAAAATCCTATTTTAGCAATATAAAAGAATTAACACACAAAATAAAAACAGCACCAAAATTTGTTCTGAAATTTTTTCAAATAAATCTTAAAATAAACTAGGTGAAATTTGAGAGAGGTAGGAAAAAGAATCATTTCATTTGGAGTTGTATTTAAAAAGATATAACCAGTCAAAGTTTTGGTCAAATTCTGTTTTTTTAAATTAAAATAGAGAAAGAAAACGTTTCAGATAGAAATACGCTTCCGGAGCAAGGAAAACGTACTGGGGAGTTTACGCTTCCACTTAATCCCACGTGGACAGGTGCGGGGTCGCTGACAGTGGGTCCAGGGGGCCCACTAGTCAGGTTTGACTAGTCTTCTCCCTCCTCTTCCTGTGTCCCGAGCCGAGGCGGGGCGTCCGGCGATCGTCGCCGGCGAACGGCGTTTCTTCGCGGGCATCTGAGCGTAGGGATGGATCCGCCACTCCTAGGCGGTCCTTCCGGTGGTCGCAGGGTCGCCGGGGGTGGAGGGAGTCGCCGGCGGCGAGTTCCACGGCGGGGGAAAGCTTCGGTGACAAAGTGATTTTATGGCAGCGATGGCTCCCGATCAAAACCAAGTAGGGGGTTGGGTTCCTGGAAGGAAGGAGGTGTTCTTGGTGAAGAGAAATGGGAGGGAGAGGCCCTGGTGGCGCTGGAATGGACGGGACAGTGGCGGCGGCAGGAGTTGCCGGAGATGAAGAAGACGACCTCCTCAGGTCGATTGGCTGCCATGGGGAAACTAGGGAGGTGGACTGAGGTTGCGTGCGTGCTTGGATGAGTTTGAGGGTCCTTATATAGGCGAGTCAAGGCGGTTCCGCGGCGGCCGGCGATAAGGACGACGGTGAACCGCCTCCCTGTAGCGTCAGGGCGTTGTGGCGACGACGGGAGCTAGCCGACGAGCGGGGGATAAGCTTGCGCTGTTCCTTTGGGCAGGTGGCGAGCCCGGGTGGCTTTGGCGGCGCCGACCGCGGCAGAGGCACGCTGCGGCCGCCGGTGTGCCGCCCAAAGCTCTGTCGGCGGCGCTGTAGGCTGCCAGGGTGGCTTGGCGCGTTGCTGTGAGGAGGGTAGTGCGTGGCGAGGTGCTGCAGAGCGGGCCAAAATCCAAGGGGACCAGCGTGTCGGCTCGGGCGCGCGGCTGCAATTCGCGCGCTCTGGGCGCGTCCAGTGCACGCACGGAAGGTGTTTGATGAAATGCCAGGGTGGCCAAAACTGCTAGGGATCAAGTGCAAATCCACAGGTCTGGGTTGGAGACCATTAGTAGGCTACTAGACAACATGGTTTGGACAGATGGACAAGTTCATCACACAAACCTATAATCATGCCAAAACTGTTCATGCCCACAGAGTGTTTGACAAAATGCCAGAGGCATCTAGGCAGGTCTTGGAGGGGCTAAATCTTCCAGATTGAAGTCTCTTTGGATGCAAGAGGGAGTGGTGAGGTTATTTGGACAAAAGGGGAAACTTGCTAGTGCAAGTTTTGCAAAACTACATTCCTGGACAGGAAGTAATTGGCATCATTTCATGAATCAAAAATGATCAAATGAGTGTATGCTCCTGGACTAGGGGTTTAGTAGGGTGGTCTACAAGTAGGAATAAGAATCAAGGGCCTGAGGGCAAGTAAGACTAAGGTTGTTGTACAAACTATCATGATGGACCAGAATAAAGATGAGGTTGGTTCTCTCAAAAATAACAAAGATCATCCCTGGATTATTGCATATAATGGAATAATATGCTCCTACTGACATCCCATAATTTTGGTGGAAGCTAGAAACAAATATTTAAAAGGGTTGTAGTGCAAAATTGCTCTCTAGACCAGAGAAGAAAATTGGGTGTAGAGCTCAAAATATTCAATGAATGGGATATATTATTGCACAAAAGTGATTTAGAGACATCACATGACATCTCCAAATTTTGGTTGGATTTTTAGAATAATATATCAAATGGTTGCAGTTCAAAAAGAGCTCCAAAACTTAAAGAAAGTCATTTTAAGGAATAAAGCTCAGAGTGAAATAATTTAATAAATAAATCTCCTGATTGAAAGATGTTTTTAAATGAGAGGGAAAATAAGTCCAATATGTTTTGGAAGGATCCACTTGGGAAAAACTCCTTAATATTAAAAGAAAAGTTTTGAAATCAACAGGGATATTCTTGCAGGCAAAAATTTTAAACTCTTGGCAAAATTTTAATAACTAAAACCTGGTTAAATTTTTGGGGTGTTACAATACTACCCCCCTTAAGAAAAAATCTCGTCCTCGAGATTTGCTAAGAGCCGTTGTGAAAAATAAATGCTCCATATGTGTACGAGCGGTTGTGAGTCTGCTGCCGTGGTGCTGCGTGAAATAAAATAGTCTATGCCGTGAGAAATTAAAAGATGTAGCAATTCAGTAAAAAGAAAACTCATACTAGGATTTTTCGCGGTTACACAAGTTATTCACGAAGAAAATTACTCATACCAGTAGAAACTAAATACTCGACTTGTCGCACAGATTCGAGGTACCATGCATAAGTTACAATGCAAATATAAATGCTGCAAAAACAAATACAGTAGTGACGTCTAAAATGGAAACGGTAACTGGGTGCGGTCCTGATAAAATGTCTCTGGTAAAGGGATACACTCCTCTTCTATCGGAGGAAGTGGATTGACCAGTCGATGTATGCGTCTCTCCGGGTCGGGTCCTAGTGGTCTGCCGATGGCAATCTGAGGATTCGAATCAGCGAGACTCTGGAGATAATCCATCACTCGCTGGTTCAAATGCTCTTGAGCGATGATGTACTGGATAAGGTTGGCCAGAACTGGGTCTCTCTCAATCCGTCCACCGGGAAAAGATGTTACTTCTCCCGGTGCTGGACGGCTCGGAAAGTAATAATATCCTCGTTCGCGGGCATAGGGTACTGCGGATCGAAGGCGAGCAATTGCTTCTTTCGCAGCAGCTTCTATGGCCAGGTGTGGGGTTGGCATAGATTTCCCCATGAAGGAAACTTCTGTTGGATCATGGTTGGGGTCTACAGGAGGAATGTGTACTGCTGCCCAATATTCCGAGGTGGATGGGGTGATTCTAGATTTGAACAGCTCGTACTGGGGTGGCTGGGTAGAACCCATGGTATTGCGGGTAAAGTCCCACAATATTTTGACAAAGCTACCTGGGGTTGCATGTGGGGTTCTCAGATGAATACTGGGGCTCGGCATGACAGGAAATGGTTGTGAGAGTGGTGCACGAGGTGAGGGTTGCTGGGTAAGGTCACAAGGTGGCCTTCTTATATAGCATCTGGGCTGGTTCATTTACCGTGGTGAAAGGTAATAAAACTGCCAGATCACCTCCAAAGGTCGGGTCAGTGTCAGAGATACACATATCTCATAAAGGGGCGTGTTACTGTGGTTGTCGTCAAGGTTGGTTTTGGTAGCTGTGCCCGGAACAACTATGCGCTGACAAAGAAAATACGCAAGGCTACCATTAAAGCAGAGGCACAACGATAGGCTGCGTTAATATATATGGCCGCACGATTACAAAGTGAGGATACACTGAGACTCAGTACTACTCGTACAGCTTAGTCTACCTCGTTTATGTCTAAACGGGCGTGCCTGGTGGATGTCGAGGCTTCTCCACGTGTCTCACTGTCGGGATTAGTCGGAGATGGCGGAGGAACGACAGGGTCGGGGTAGCGATGATGACCATCGCGGGGATTGTTAGCCACAATCCCGTTGGAGTGTGTTCCCAAAAGGCGACGAAGCACTTCTGGGGTCATCAAAGCATCTCGGTTGGTGGCTGGAGCTGATCTCAGGGTCTCGATCGGTTGTCCGAACAGCATGACTGGGTTGTCGGCGTCGGGTTCGTCTTCTCTTCTAGCTGGGGTTCGACGAACCAGCTCTCCTCGAGCTGCGATCAGATCAATGGTGATCTGGTCGAACAGTGCCTCTAGTGCACTTACATAGCGCACTAGGTGCAACAATGCGGGATCCGTCTCGTGATCTCCGTTGGCAACTTGGGGTGGTCTTCCATACCCTTCGCGTCTGGGGTAGTAGTGGAACGAGCGACAGTTAACTCTGGGCGACAAGTGCCTGAGATGAACTATAGCCTCTCGAGCAGCTAGTTGTATGGCTTGTGGCTCAAAGGAAGTTGTTCTTCCGGTGAACCTGTAGGGGCGCTCGGGTGCTAGACCCCTACCGTAGATGTGTACAGTGGCCCAGAATTGACGGTCTTCACCACTCATGGGTCCTTGGTACACAACATATTCTGGTGGCTCCTCTAACGCATAGGCACGACAGGTGAGGTTTGCGAGGATGGTCACAAAACCTCCAAGGTTGGTTGCTATGGTCTCGTTGTGCACTATGGGGCCAGGCATTGTGGCTAGGTTGGGGAAGAGACTGTGATGTGCTGGGTTGAGGCTAGCGTGCCCTTTTTATAGAAAAGGGAACAGAGTCTTCCTTCGCACGCTTGCGAATGAGACATTTTTGCCATCGGTCACTGGTGTGCGATCGACAGGCTAGGCTGATAGGTTAGGCACCGACTGCCAAAAGTGTCGGGATTACTGTGTGGCTATCTTGCACGAGAAGCTTGGCTGGGGTTTGGTTAAGGTCTAGTGGGTTGGTTTGCCTAAATTTATTGACCTGGCTAAGATAGGATTAGCCAATGGTCAGCCTGGCTCTGATACCAAGTCTGTCACAACCGGTTTTTTCGGGTATAAATTTTCAGAAAAAGACCGTCGTGCTCATCAGCCCCAGGATTACTGTTAGCTGATGAGGCTCCAACTTGATACAGAAATTCAAAGCAAATACAAAATATGTAGTACAAGACTGTTCTGGCCTGTGAGTACAACAAAAGGTTTCTAGTGGTTGATGGCGGAAGCGGGTTGTGAAACATCAGTGTCTATGGGACTCCATTTCCCAACAGGAACAGCTGACTAGGTTAACTCCTATCTCCGCGAGGCTGCTATCTCCTGTTTCTTAGGTTCCGGGGCTGTCATCGCGTCGCTCCTCTCCGTGCAAGAAAATCTGGCCAAGACAATAGCCAGGGACAAGCCAGTGAGTACTTTGAATGTACTCACAAACATTATGAACACAGGTATAATATAACAATGATGTGCTGAAAATATTTTATGCTCATGACGTCAGTCACAAAAGATAAATAACACTCTGATGCGTGCAAACAAGTTATTTATAAAAATGCAATAACATAGTAGTATTAAAATTTATGAAATAAATAACAAGCAATGCCACAGTCGGGCGTCTTAGCGACACCACATAAAGGGCTTTTAAAAGAAATGCCACAGTCGGGCGTCTGAGCGACACCACATAAAGGGCTTTAAAAGAAATGCCACAGTCGGGCGTCTGAGCGACACCACATAAAGGGCTTTAAAAGAAATGCCACAGTCGGGCGTCTGAGCGACACCACATAAAGGGATTTAAAAGAAATACCGCAGTCGGGCGTCTGAGCGACACCACATAAAGGGCTTTAAAAGAAATGCCACAGTCGGGCGTCTGAGCGACACCACATAAAGGGCTTTAAAAGAAATGCCACAGTCGGGCGTCTGAGCGACACCACATAAAGGGCTTTAAAAGAAATACCACAGTCGGGCGTCTGAGCGACACCACATAAAGGGCTTTAAAAGAAATGCCACAGTCGGGCATCTGAGCGACACCACATAAAGGGCTTTAAAAGAAATGCCACAGTCGGGCGTCTGAGCGACACCACATAAAGGGCTTTAAAATAAACAATCATAGTGAATATCCCGGAGGTAGAACCATCCCAGAGATACTCGATAATAACAATAATATCACGGGTTAGTCAACAATAATAATAATCATAATTATCACGAGTCACAAGTAGTAGTTGCAGTTCTGGTTAACAGTTTCACCTCCGAAGACCGACACTAAGACTGACACTTGACCCATCCCAGACTGTAATCCTTAACCATGGACACGGCTATTCGAATAGGTTTAATCTCTGCAGAGGGTGTACTCTTTACCCACGAGTAACGGATTTCTTTAGTCAATCGGGGCTAATTTCGTCTACGGTCTTTTTGTTGAAAACACACCTAACCTGCACACACCATCTTAACTCACACGTGTCTGGAATCACCCACGACACCTGTCAAGCAAACTCTAAGTGGGGAGGCTACAACCTCGCGTAGCATGGGATCAAATTTATATCGCGCGCTCTAAGGGGTGGCCTCCCCTCTCGGTCCCAACCGGAAACACCCATGCCCCCGGACCAGGTGGCCTGCCTACCAGCTACAACCGGTATCTTCCACCATGGCCTCTCTGTACGGTATGTGCTAGAAAGAGGTTGACAACTTACTGAACCGTACTCTACTTGTTGTAGAGACGAGTGGTAGTACGAAACAAGTATGGGGGTTACTGGCACAAGACTCGATCTACGGTCGACTCAGGAGGTTTAAGTATTCCCTACATGATTAGCATAACGAATATATTTCAACCAACAGAGTCACCGCTCATATCACCTTACCATGCCATACCAGACATAACCGTCCCGACGGAGACCGGCGACAAACTCATGGCTACCCAAGGCAGAGGTTTTCCCGGGTTCCTGCCGGTATGCATGCAAGGCACATGAGGGTGATTATCATCACAAGTGTGTTCATTTCCAACAGCATGGAAATCAATAACATGCACCCATGCATATGATCATGTCACATGAAATAACAAGTTTCTCCGAAGTGAGGTGATGTTATGAACGTGTCACCGAACACACAAAAATATTATGCCGGGGTTCAAAATGCTTGCCTTCAATGTGTGGAAAGGCAGGGTGCACTCCAAAACTTGAAACATTTCTCCTCTCTTCAAAAATCCTATTTTAGCAATATAAAAGAAATAACACACAAAATAAAAACAGCACCAAAAGTTGTTCTGAAATTTTTTCAAATAAATCTTAAAATAAACTAGGTGAAATTTGAGAGAGGTAGGAAAAAGAATCATTTCATTTGGAGTTGTATTTAAAAAGATATAACCAGCCAAAGTTTTGGTCAAATTCTGTTTTTTTTTAATTAAAATAGAGAAAGAAAACGTTTCAGATAGAAATACGCTTCCGGAGCAAGGAAAACGTACTGGGGAGTTTACGCTTCCACTTAATCCCACGTGGACAGGTGCGGGGTCGCTGACAGTGGGTCCAGGGGGCCCACTAGTCAGGTTTGACTAGTCTTCTCCCTCCTCTTCCTGTGTCCCGAGCCGAGGCGGGGCGTCCGGTGATCGTCGCCGGCGAACGGCGTTTCTTCACGGGCATCTGAGCATAGGGATGGATCCACCACTCCTAGGCGGAACTTCCAGTGGTCGCAGGGTCGCCAGGGGTGGAGGGAGTCGCCGGCGGCGAGTTCCGCGGCGGGGGAAAGCTTCGATGACAAAGTGATTTTATGGCGGCGATGGCTCCCGATCAAAATCAAGTAGGGGGTTGGGTTCCTGGAAGGAAGGAGGTGTTCTTGGTGAAGAGAAATGGGAGGGAGAGGCCCTGGTGGCGCTGGAATGGACGGGACAGTGGCGGCGGCAGGAGTTGCCGGAGATGAAGAAGACGACCTCCTCAGGTCGATTGGCTGCCATGGGGAAACTAGGGAGGTGGACTGAGGTTGCATGCATGCTCGGATGAGTTCGGGGGTCCTTATATAGGCGAGGCAAGGCGGTTCCGCGGCGGTCGGCGATAAGGACGATGGTGAACCGCCTCCCTGTAGCGTCAGGGCGTCGTGGCGACGACGGGAGCTAGCCGACGAGCGGGGGATAAGCTTGCGCTGTTCCTTTGGGCAGGTGGCGAGCCCGGGTGGCTTTGGCGGCGCCGACCGCGGCAGAGGCGCGCTGCGGCCGCCGGTGTGCCGCCAAAAGCTCTGTCGGCGGCGCTGTAGGCTGCCAGGGTGGCTTGGCGCGTTGCTGTGAGGAGGGTAGTGCGTGGCGAGGTGCTGCAGAGCGGGCCAAAATCCAGGGGGACCAGCGTGTCGGCTCAGGCGCGCGGCTGCAATTGGTGCGCTCTGGGCGCGTCCAGTGAACGCACGGAAGGTGTTTGATGAAATGCCAGGGTGGCCAAAACTGCTAGGGATCAAGTGCAAATCCACAGGTCTGGGTTGGAGACCATTAGTAGGCTACTAGACAACATGGTTTGGACAGATGGACAAGTTCATCACACAAACCTATAATCATGCCAAAACTGTTCATGCCCACAGAGTGTTTGACAAAATGCCAGAGGCATCTAGGCAGGTCTTGGAGGGGCCAAATCTTCCAGATTGAAGTCTCTTTGGATGCAAGAGGGAGTGGTGAGGTTATTTGGACAAAAGGGGAAACTTGCTAGTGCAAGTTTTGCAAAACTACATTCCTGGACAGGAAGTAATTGGCATCATTTCATGAATCAAAAATGATCAAATGAGTGTATGCTCCTGGACTTAGGGGTTTAGTAGGGTGGTCTACAAGTAGGAATAAGAATCAAGGGCCTGAGGGCAAGTAAGACTAAGGTTGTTGTACAAACTATCATGATGGACCAGAATGAAGATGAGGTTGGTTCTCTCAAAAATCTCAAAGATCATCCCTGGATTATTTCATATAATGGAATAATATGCTCCTACTGACATCCCATAATTTTGGTGGAAGCTAGAAACAAATATTTAAAAGGGTTGTAGTGCAAAATTGCTCTGTGGACCAGAGAAGAAAATTGGGTGTAGAGCTCAAAATATTCAGTGAATGGGATATATTATTGCACAAAAGTGATTTAGAGACATCACATGACATCTCCAAATTTTGGTTGGATTTTTAGAATAATATATGAAATGGTTGCAGTTCAAAAAGAGCTCCAAAACTTAAAGAAAGTCATTTTAAGGAATAAAGCTCAGAGTGAAATAATTTAATAAATAAATCTCCTGATTGAAAGATGTTTTTAAATGAAAGGGAAAATAAGTCCAATATGTTTTGGAAGGATCCACTTGGCAAAAACTCCTTAATATTAGAAGAGAAGTTTTGAAATCAACAGGGATATTCTTGCAGGCAAAAATTTTAAACTCTTGGCAAAATTTTAATAACTAAAACCTGGTTAAATTTTTGGGGTGTTACAGAAGGCAAGGTAGTCGCCTACGCTTCCAGGCAACTAAGGAAACATGAAGAGAATTATCCCACTCATGACCTGGAATTGGCAGCAGTCATCCATGCACTCAAGGAATGGAGACACTTTTTGCTTGGAAACTGGTGTGAAATATATACAAACCATAAAAGCCTCAAGTATATTTTCACACAGCCAGAACTCAATTTACGGCAACGACGCTGGTTGGAATTAGTGAATGATTATGATGTTGGCATACACTACCATCCAGGAAAAGCAAATGTAGTGGTAGACGCCCTTAGTCGAAACCCCAGTCCGAGCAACGACAAACTACCAAATTTGAGACCAGAATTTCAGCAGGAGTTTGCCAAACTCAATTTAATAATGGTCACCGAAGGCAGTGTGTCGAATTTGGAAATACAGCCTACCCTGATAGAAAAGATTAAAGAGGCTCAGCGTGAACACCCCAGCATTGAAGGCATAAAAAGAAAAGTGAATTTGGGCAAGGCCTTAGAATTCGTCATAGACGAGCAGGGAATATTGTGGTACGAAGATAGGCTTTGCGTACCAAATATCAAGGACCTCAAACAGCAAATTCTAGCTGAAGGCCACACCGCCCCGTATTCGATCCATCCTGGAGGAACAAAAATGTACAAGGACCTACAGGAAAAAATTTGGTGGCACGGTATGAAAAGGGACATGGCCACGTTCATTGCATGTTGTGACTCATGTCAACGCATCAAGGCCGAGCACCAGAAACCAGCCGGACTATTACAACCAAACAAGATACCCGAGTGGAAATTGGACGAGATTGGAATGGATTTTATTGTTGGACTACCTCGGTCACGACACGGAAATGATGCCATATGGGTCATCACAGATAGACTGACTAAGGTGGCACATTTCATCCCGGTGAAGACAACCCACACCACTCAAAAGCTTGCCAGGCTTTATCTCTCCCGTATCGTCTGTTTCCATGGAGTCCCAAAGACTATAATATCCAACAGAGGCACACAGTTCGTCTCTAGATTTTGGGATCACCTACAACAGGCTCTGGGGACCCAACTAGCATTCAGTACAGCGTACCACCCCCAGACGGATGGACAAACTGAACGGGTAAACCAAATTCTAGAAGACATGCTAAGGGCATGTGTCCTCACCTACGGAACCAGTTGGGAAGAAATCTTGCCATATGCGGAGTTCGCATACAACAACAGTTACCAAGCTAGCCTACAAATGGCACCCTTTGAAGCCTTGTACGGGCGGAGATGTCGTACCCCACTAAATTGGTCAGAGACCGGAGACAGCCGCATCTTCGGCCCAGACATGCTCAAAGAAGCCGAGGAAAAGGTTAAGCTAATCAGGGACCGACTCAAGACAGCTCAAAGTCGACAGAAGAGTTATTACGATCGAAAACATCGGGGAGTCAGTTTTGAACCCGATGAGTATGTGTACTTACGAGTATCTCCTATGAGCGGCCTGCAACGATTCAAGGTTAAGGGAAAGCTAGCACCAAGATTCATCGGACCTTTTTGTGTAGTTGCACGGAGAGGCACCGTAGCCTATCAGCTAGACCTACCCGAAGAATTGTCAGACGTACACGACATGTTCCACGTATCACAGTTAAGGAAGTGCGTAAGCAACCCGGAGAAGCATGTATCCCATGAAGACATTGACGTACAACCAGATCTCACCTACAGGGAACGTCCAATAAAAATATTGGAGGAGTCTGAAAGGAGAACCCGTCAGAAAACAATCAAGTTTTTCAGAGTTCAGTGGAGCAATCACACCGAGAATGAAGCAACATGGGAAAGAGAAGATTTCCTTCGGACAGAGCAACCACACCTATTTGAGGATTAGCTGAAATCTCGGGGACGAGATTTTTCCTAAGGGGGTAGGTGTTGTGACACTCCAAATTTTCATTTTTGGTTTTCAACAAAATTCCTTATTTGATTTGGAGGAGGCTATTTAAAATCTTTTAAAAAGACTCTCCCTCTCAAATAATTTCTCTTATGATAAAATCTTTTTGGGGTTATCCTCAACCTTGATGGTTGGCTTTGAAGGTCCTTCATTGATGTTGACTCACCACAAAATTATTTTTGAAAGTTTTTCTTTTAAAAAGAAATCCTATGAGTTTTGGTCTATTCCTTTTTATTCCAACCATCCCCTTTCACCATGTCTCATATTAAAAAATTTCCCCAAAACACCTCCCTCCACTTTAGGGGCAAGCCAAGTAACCTATCCCAGCAAGTTGAGCTCATTTTTTATTTTTATTCCATTTATTTTTCTCCAAAAACTATTTCTTTTCTTATTTTTGGACCTTGGTGGTTTACAAAGGAAGTACCAATTCCCTTTTGAGTTTTGATCGCAAACCAACTCCCCTGGATAGTCCTTAGCACCCACAACCTATATCCATCAAGATCCACTCTTCCACAATTCAAATTTTTCAAGTTTCACACTGCAAGTTTGGACCAGATTCATCATTTTTGATGAAATTCATATTTTCTCTTCTCCAAATATTCTACCAAAAATCAGACAACCCCCAGGTGCATTGAGAGGCCACCTCACCAAAGATCAGCCCCAGATAAGTTGCCCACATGCCAAAATCATTTCATCGAACACCTTGCTTGCACGGTTACTGTGCATGTTCAGAAAGTTCAGTGATTCAGGCGACCGTCAGTGTCGTTTTCTTCAGAGTATTGGCGTCGATCTCACCAGTGCACGCTCTGGCGACTTGCGCACTGCTTCTCCTTCTTATCCAGAGCGCCGCACGCTCTCTTGGATGGGCGCAGGTGTCGGTGGCGGCGCGCTTCACCGACGCCGGTAGCTTCTGCGGTGGCAGAGCCACCCGTGGCGACCAGCGGGAGCCAGCGCCAGCTTTCTGCGCCATCCAGCACCGCCCAAAGCACCCGAGGCCTCCGCGTGGCCATCTACTTGCCAGCGCACACCGCAGCACCGTCGCCGTGGCCTGGCGAGCACAGGGCGCGCTCTCTGCCGCCGACAGGCCCGCGAGGCGCCGTTCCGTCCAAACCGCGGAACAAGCCAAATCAAACCAAGATTAGCTTCTCACTAAAACCGGTGGATCTCCACGTTGATGCCCAGCCACCTAAACCACCCGTCCGTCCACTGCATCACCATAATCGCCGCCGGAGTTATCCCGTTCACGGGAACCACCTCGGGCCGGCTATAAATAGCCATCTCGAGCTCGCCTTCGACCAGCACTACTCCGTCCATCTCACCAGAGCCCTGCCAAGTCACCAGGAGGGCCCCGAGGAGGCCTTCTCCTCCGTCTCCGACCGCCCCGTTCTGCCTCGGGCTCCAGCTTGATCCACTCAGGTGAGGCCACCCCCATCTCCCAAACCTCGTCAGTAGCCCTCTGGTGAACCCAGTGCTCTAACCCAAGCTTCAATTCCACGTTCATAGCTATCCCCGACGAGATCCAACAATGCCCGAACCACCGTCCGCCGGAGTTGAGGCCGCTGTCGACGTGGTGCTCGCCGATGACCAACTCCACCACCCACAGGTGCGGAAGAACTCAAGGAACCCGTAGGTACCACCCACTCTTCCTAACTCGCCGTGGATCGCCGCCGGCGACCAGCGCAGCCTTCGGGCGTTGGCGCGCTCTGTTTTCCTCCCTCCAAATTTCAAACCTGACGAGTGGGACCCCCTCATCAGTCTCTCTATTTTATTCGAACCGTTTTCTCTGGAAAGCGCCTTCGGGAAAAATACGCTTTCAGTCTGAAACGTTTTTCTGGCTTTTTCTGTTCAGCCCCTGGAAAGTTTCTGTTTCATTACAGACAAGTCCCTGGGCTAAAACTTTAATATCTTTTAAACAGAAAATGATTTTTGAGTGATTCTTTTTCTGTTACTTTTATTTTTATGTCTAGTTTTTTATCACATTTATTTGAAAAATATTTGGAGCACCTTTTGTGCACACACGGTATTTACGTTAGAATGTATTTTTCTTTATACCGTAGATACCGGAGGAGGTGACGGAACCGCGAACTTCACCGAGCTAGACTTCGACTACTCCGAACCAGGCAAGCATGTTTGAACCTTTGATATGATGATTGTTTTTGCATGTTTGCTTTGAGTAGCTAGTTTATGGCATGTTCTTATATATAAGCAGTAAGTGGTATATTGCATGCAAAGTTGATGCAAGTGAGCTTCGAAACTCCATATACTTTTTGATGTGAGTTTATATGATCATGTGGTGACATGAGAGGTGGTAAGATGGCAGTGTTGTAGCATGCCAGTCTTATGCCAAACCATTTAACTCCAGTGTTAATGTGGATCAAGTCACGTTATCATCCATTCCTTCCTTTTGTGCTACCACATGTTTTCCGTAAGGAATAAGGTTTAGTAAGTTGCAAACCGCTTTCCTCGTACACACTAGATAGAGAGGCCGTGATGAGGGTTCCATGGCCCTGGATTAAAGCCAGTCATCCGGTCAGGGGGCATGGGTGTTTCCGGTTGGGACCGAGAGGGGGGCACCCCTTAGAGCGCGCGTATATAAATTTGATCCCATGCTATTTGAGGTTGTAGCCTCCCCGTCTCAAAGTTTTTTTTTCTTGAACGTTGCCTAGGGTGATTCCTGGCATCGTGAGGTGGAAATGGGTGTGTACTGGTTAGATGTGTTTCTACTGAAATACCGTAAACGGAACTAGTCCTTCGCGACTACTGAAATCCGTTGGCTGTGGTTAAATAGTACAAACTCTGCAGAGCCAAAATCATTCAAGTAATCATATCTCGATCAACAACTGTGTTCAACCTATCTTTATCAGTATCAGTCTCAGTGACAAAACTCCGTGAACAAACATGAGTGTTCCGTCCGGTTAATGGTTTATTCCTGTGGTTGGACTAACCCGTTTATTATCGTGTGCTGAGTATTTTCTGTGAGTGATATATCTTCATGAATTTATTGAATACAAATGATGAAATATAGGCCCTCTCTGTGATGTTGCTCAGACGTCCGACTGTGGCATGCTTGCTATCTACTTTCAATATAAGCCCTTTCTGTGATGTCGCTCAGACGTCCGACTGTGGCACCCTTGTTGTTTATTTTCAACATAAGCCCTTTTCGTGATGTCGCTCAGATGTCCGACTGTGGTATCTCTGTTATTTATTTTCATTATAAGCCCTTTTCGAGATGTCGCTCAGACGTCCGACTATGGCATTGTTGTTATTTACTTTCATTATAAGCCCTTTTCGTGATGTCGCATAGACGTCCGACTGCGGCACGCACTATCATTTACTTTTCAATATAAGCCCTTTATGTGGTGTCGCTCAGACGCCCGACTGCGGCATGATGATTTATTTATTCTACCTTTCGAGGCGTCGCTTCACACACCCGATCGGTTTTTAGTTATTTTATGGGATTTTGGGAGGATTACCACCTGACCCCCTTTTTATGCTTCATGCCGTGCAAATATATTATATGAGTGTGCATTGCTAACTGCTCATGGTGCATCGTGTTGCATTTGTTATATGTTATGTCCAAACTGTCTTGCAAGTACATTTAAAGTACTCACCTGGCCTGTTGATTTGGCCAGATGTTGACGAAGGCGATCTCATGGATGAAGAGTACGATAGCGAGCCGATGCCTAGAGGAGTCCCAGTCAGTCCCACGCGATCCTGGATTTGGTCACTTGTATTATATCCGCTTCCGCTACCCGAATAAATTCATCGAGCCTCACTTCGACGCTCGATGAGCTGCAAGATTAGGAGTCTTTTCACCCACTCCACTGTGACATATCCACCACCACTTTTCTATCAAGCCAGTAGTATGCCACCACACCCTTGTGTTATATCCGCCCTTATGTAAAATATTGGCGTGCTTGTAATAAATTGTTGGGCGATCTCAGCTCAACCCTGTATAATATTTAATACTACTGGTTTTCTGTATCAAGGTTTTGTCTACCAGTAAGGAGGTTTTTCGTATACTGGTCTGCATTAAGGTCGGTTGCTCCATAAGCTTTTATTGAAAAACCGGTCGTGACAAACTTGGTACCAGAGCCAGGCTGACTGTAGGAAGCCACTAGGTGCGATCGCTAATTGGTTATTAGCGTTATTAGTGCTATTTTAATATTTTGACAATGTAGTCATTTTCTGTTAGTCAGCATCAAATTTATGATCTGACCATTCAGAATTTTTGCCTACTTTTGTAGATGGCTAGCAACGAATGTGAATCGCAGGTGTTCGCCAACGTGCCTGATGGGTTCGTCAAGCTCCTCGCCTCCATCGTCAAAATTGCGATCAGGCCATCGACTCGTCCGGAGTTCACACTCTACCAGCACAAGATTAATGACAGTCTATCCATGCACCAGGCCGCGGTGTAATTCAAGGGAGGGCGTGTTGAATTTTGCCGCTTCCGGTTTGTGGGAAGAGCCATGCCTACGGAGAAGCATGCTATGCAGATGGCTGCCCGTGAGGCGATAGCTCGTCTTCGGGATGTTCTTCCTTCAATGAAGACTCGTCGCTACCGCTACCTCCCCTGCCACGTGTCATACACCTGTCACTACACATTTGCTTGCCCTAGAGGAGAAAGGGATGAGGCCATTGAGATGCTGGTTGACTATCTCAAGGCGCTTGTGGCCGCTTTTGATAAACTTGTGGACGACCTCGTGGCTGCTCGCATGTCCGTCGTGCACAGCTATTCCGCCAACCGGAGGGAGCTTCTCCATACAGCTCCACCACTGACTTACGTCTCATCTTCGGCATCGCACACACCTGCCACACTCGCCACTGCTCGCCGCCTACCTACTCCTGAAGAATTTGACCAAGTCATCGCTCCTACCCCAGTCAGAGCTGCACCACCTACCGCACCCGTTCCAGCTCCACAGCTCAGTGCTTCATGTCTGGAGCCCATTATTCAGGAGGAGGTTGAGTTCCCAACTCCTCTGGGCCTTACCCTTGGCAGGCCAAGGGAAGTCCTCACCATCTCCGACTAAGTGCGCCCAACATGCCATGCAGAGTGTCAGCATGTATGATATGTTTATATGTACATAGGTTGTGAGAAGTAGTATGTATGCGCATCATGTAGGAACTGGAGAAGTGCACTAGCCTAAATAACATGTCAGGAGTGTGTACGCACATCCTGAGTGTTGTATTGTATAATTATGCTTGCGTGTAAGATATGTACTAAGCGGTCCTTCTCCGTGCGCAATCGAGTATTTCCTTGAAAAATATTGGAGTTCTTATTTTTTCGTTTTGCAAAAAAATTATTGTGGTCTCACAGCTTTTCTCACAAATTTTCACAAAAAAATACCCTAGAGTGGAAAATGCATCGTCCTTGGACTCGGTCCATGCCAAGTCCGCCAGAAGAGAATTATGGTACGCAGACAAGCAACAACTTCACACAGGGACAAACGAGTCAGCAGGGCAGTGATGCCCCATTTTCCCAAGTATGCCGCCTTTATGAACAGAGTCAGCAACAACACCAAGAAATGATGAACCAATTCATCAATATGGGAAATCACCATGGTCCGTATCAACAGCAATCCAAATTATCAGAACTACAAAAGACGCGTCCCCCAACATTTTCCCATACTGACAAACCTCTTGAGGCCGACGACTAGCTTCGAGACATGGAGAGAAAGTTAATTATTGCATAGTGTTCAGATCGGGAGAAAGTACTATATGCACCACACTATCTCACTGGAGCGGCTGCATCATGGTGGGAAAATTTCCTACACATGCACCCCAATGAAAATGATATAACATGGGAGGAATTCAAGGAAGGTTTTCGTGGGGCACACATCCCCAGAAGTATTATGAAAATCAAGAAGAGGGAGTTTGATGACCTCAAGCAGAGGACCATGACGGTGACTGAATACAACAGCCAATTTACATTGTTGTCTCGCTACGCCAACGAAGAATGTATGACTGAAAACAAGAAGATGGAAAAATTCTTGGACGGTCTGGCACCAGCGCTTAAATACCAGCTGGTCGTACACACCTTTCCAGATTTCAAAACACTGGTGGATAAGGCTATTACCTTGGAAAATGAGCGACACAACTTGGAGGATTTTCGCAAGCGCAAAATGGACCAAACTACACTTGCTCGCAACCAACGGAGCAAGACTGATTTTCAGAAACGTCTGGCACAGAAACCCATGACCAATGTTTCACGCCCAATCAAGAATTTCCATGAAAGGGACAAGGAGTTCACATATCGCCCAGGCGTTACTTGCTACGCCTGTGGGGAAGAAGGGCACTATGCCAAGCAGTGTCCCAAGCTAAGAAACTCGGCCCCCAAACCGAACAACGGGAGTAATAATTCAACGCCAAAGTGGAACAATTTCAACCCTAGTAACAACCACAAGAAGGGTCACCTGAACCACGTGACCAGAGAGGAAGTACAGAATGCCCCGGATATCGTACTCGGTACGTTCCCTGTCAACACAATACCTGCCACAGTTTTGTTTGATTCTGGAGCTTCTCACTTGTTCATTTCAAAGAGATTTTCTTTGCAAAATAATTTTTCGATGCTTCCCTTGGAGACACCTGTAGACAACCTTTATAATCACCTAGTTATGTTGTGACGTTTGGTAGCACACAAAGTGTTCGTTCGGTAATCGGGAGTTGCATAATCTCATAGTCATAGGAACATGTATAAGTCATGAAGAAAGCAATAGCAGTAAACTAAATCGATGAAGTGCTAAGCTAACGGAATGGGTCAAGTCAATCATATCATTCTCCTAATGATGTAATCTCCTTAATCAAATGACAACTCATGTCCTTGGCTAGGAAACTTAACCATCTTTGAATCAACGAGCTAGTCAAGTAGAGGCATACTAGTGACACTCTGTTTGTCGATGTATTCACACATGTACTAAGTTTTCGGTTAATACAATTCTAGCATGAATAATAAACATTTATCATGATATAAGGAAATACAAATAACAACTTTACCATTGACTCTAGGGCATATTTCCTTCAGTCATTAGTCAATAGTCAGCTTGACTGGTCAAACTGGCTCGTGGGTCTCGGTTGTCATTGTCTGTTAGCTAATTAACAACTTAATTATTTAAAGAGTTAATTAGGTTAAATAACAGGATTAATTAAGTATTTAACTAATTAATTGATTATTATTAATCTTTTTTTAACATTTTGTTTTCGTTTTTCTTTACAATTATAGGGGCGGGCCCCACGTGCTATAGGCACAAAGGCCAAAATGAGCTAACGGGGGCAGAGCCTGGGGTGCGGTCGCGGGCACCGGGCGTCGGACACCGGAGTGTGCGGCAGCGCAGGCGAGCACGGCTATCGGGGAGGAGGCCACGGTGCGGGGAGGTGGCGGGCACCGGTGAAGGCAGCAGTGCGGGGATGGGGAGCAGGGCCGACCGTAGCCAGGGTCAGGCGCGGCGTGGGTCGCGGCCTGGGAGCATGGTGATCGCGCGTCGGGGAGGGAAACGGTGCGCAGGCGCATTCGTCGGGCGTGGTCGGGGCGCAGGCGGCGCGAGCAATGGCGAGCGCAGCAGCAAAGGGAGGAGGAGGCCAGTAGGGTTCCACACCCGCGTTGCAGGGGCACGGGGGCAGTAAGGCTCGATGGAGCCTACGAGGGAGAGACGAGGAGGCGAGGCGGTCGGGTGGCGGCGGCGTCGTGGCGGCGCGGGGTTGGTCCCGATCCTGTTCGGGTCGAGGGGGGACCGAGCGACGTGCGGGACGAGACGGAGAGGCCGGCACCGGTGAGGTGGGTAGCGGGGCGACTGTTGGGGAACGTAGCAGAAATTCAAAATTTTCTACGCATCACAAAGATCAATCTATGGAGTAAGTAGCGACGAGAGAGAGGGGAGTGCATCTTCATACCCTTGAAGATTGCAATGCGGAAGCGTTACAAGAACGCGGTTGATGGAGTCGTACTCGCGGCGATTCAAATCGCGGAAGATCCGATCTAGCGCCGGACGGACGGCGCCTCCGCGTTCAACACATGTACAGCCCAGGGACGTCTCATCCTTCTTGATCCAGCAAGGGGAGAGGAGAAGTTGAGGGAGAGCTCCGGCAGCACGACGGCATGGTGGTGGAGCTTGCAGTTCTCCGGCAGAGCTTCGCCAAGCACTATGGAGGAGGAGGAGGTGTTGGGGAGGGAGAGGGCTGCACCAGGTGAAGGGTGAAGCTCCCATGCGCCTCCCCACTATATATATGGGTGGAGGGGGCTGGTTTCTTGCCCTCCAAGTCCATTGGGGCGTTGGCAAAGGTGGGAGGAAAGAAATCCCATCATTTCCTTCCCCACCGATTGTTATCCCCCTTTTTTAGGGATCTTGATCTTATCCCTTCGGGATATGATCTTATTCCTTCTAATGGGGGATCTTGGTGCGCCTTGACCACGGGTGTGAGGCCTTGCGCCCACTACCGACGTTCATGTGGGTCCCCCATGCAGGTGGGCCCCACTCCAGAACCTTCTAGAACCTTCCCGGTACAATATCAAAAAATCCCAAACATTTTCCGGTGGCCAAAATAGGACTTCCCATATATAAATCTTTACCTCCGGACCATTCCGAAACTCCTCGTGACGTCCGAGATCTCATCCGGGACTCCGAACAACATTCGGTAACTGCACACTAATTCCCACAACAACTCTAGCGTCACCGAACCTTAAGTGTGTAGACCCTAAGGGTTCGGGAATCATGCAGACATGACCCAGACAGCTCTCTGTCCAATAACCAACAGCGGGATCTGGATACCCATGTTGGCTCCCACATGTTCCACGATGATCTCATCGAATGAACCACGATGTCAAGGATTCAAGCAATCCCGTATATAATTCACTTTGTCAATCGGTACGTTACTTGCCCGAGATTCGATCGTCGGTATCCCAATACCTCGTTCAATCTCGTTACCGGCAAGTCACTTTACTCGTTCCGTAATGCATGATCCCATGACTAACTACTTAGTCACATTGAGCTCATTATGATGATGCATTACCGAGTGGGCCCAGAGATACCTCTCCATCACACGGAGTGACAAATCCCAGTCTCGATTCGTGTCAACCCAACAGACACTTTCGGAGATACCCGTAGTGCACCTTTATAGCCACCCAGTTACGTTGCGACGTTTGGCACACCCAAAGCATTCCTACGGTATTCGGGAGTTGCACAATCTCATGGTCTAAGGAAATGATACTTGACATTAGAAAAGCTTTTAGCAAACGAACTACACGATCTTGTGCTATGCTTAGGATTGGGTCTTGTCCATCACATCATTCTCCTAATGATGTGATCCCGTTAGCAATGACATCCAATGTCCAACGTCAGAAAACCATAACCATCTATTGATCAACGAGCTAGTCAACTAGAGGCTCACTAGGGACATGTTGTGGTCTATGTATTCACACATGTATTACGGTTTCCAGTTAATACAATTATAGCATGAACAATAGACAATTATCATGAACAAGGAAATATAATAATAACCATTTTATTATTGCCTCTAGGGCATATTTCCAACAGTCTCCCACTTGCACTAGAGTTAATAATATAGTTCACATCACTATGTGATTGTAATGAATCCAACACCCATTGCGTTTGATCATATCTCGCTTGTGAGAGAGGTCATTAGTCAATGGGTCTGAATCTTTCAGATCCGTGTGTGCTTTAAAAATCTCTATGTCATCTCCCAGATGCAGCTACCATGTGCTATTTGGAATTATTCCAAATAACTGCTCTACCATACGAATCCGGTTTACTACTCAGAGTCATCCGGATTAGTGTCAAAGTTTGCATCGACGTAACCCTTTACGACGAACTCTTTTACCACCTCCATTATCGAGAAAATTCCTTAGTCCACTAGTTACTAAGTATAACCTTGACCGTTGTGTTGTGATCCATTCCTGGATCACACCTGTACCCCTTGACCGACTCATGGCAAGGCACACTTCAGGTGCGGTACACAGCATAGCATATTGTGGAGCCTACGTCTAAAGCATAGGGTACGACCTTCGTCCTTTCTCTCTCTTCTGCCGTGGTCAGGTCTTGAGTCTTACTCAATACTCACACCTTACAGCCAAGAACTCCTTCTTTGCCGATCTATTTTGAACTCCTTCAAAATCTTCTCACGGTATGTGTTCATTTGGAAGTACTATTAAGCATTTTGATCTATCCTTACAGATCTTGATGCTCATTGTTCAAGTATCCTAATCCAGGTTTTCCATTGAAAAACACTTTTCAAATAACCCTATATGCTTTCTAGAAATTCTACAGCATTTCTGATCAACAATATGTTAACAACATATACTCATCAGAAATGATATAGTGCTCCCACTCACTTCTTTGGAAATACAAGTTTCTCATAAACTTTGTATAAACCCAAAATCTTTGATCATCTCATCAAAGCATATATTCCAACTCCGAGATGCTTACTCCAGTCCTTAGAAGGATTAGTGGAGCTTTGCATACTTGTTAGCATCTTTCAGGATTGACAAAACCTTCTGGTTGTATCACATACAACCTTTCCTCAAAAAATTCTTCGAGGAAACAATGTTTTGACATCCTATCTGCAAGATTTCATAAATAATGCAGTAACTGCTAATATAATTCCAACAGACTCTTAGCATCGCTACGAGTGAGAAAGTCTCATCGTAGTCAACTCCTTGAACTTGTCGGAAAACATCTTAACGACAAGTCGAGCTTTCTTAGTGGTGATACTTACCATCATTGTCCGTTTTCCTTTTAAAATCCATTTGTACCCAACAGCCTTACGACTATCAAGTAGTTCTTCCAAAGTCTATACTTTGTTTTCATACATGGATCCTCTCTCGGATTATATGGCCTCGAGCCATTCGTCGGAATCCGGGCCCACCATCGCTTCTCCATAGCTCGTAGGTTCATTGTTGTCTAGCAACATGACCTCCAAGACAGGATTAAGTACCACTCTGAAGTAGTACGCATCCTTGTCGACCTACGAGGTTTGGTAGTGACTTGATCCGAAGTTTCATGATCACTATCATCAGCTTCCACTTCAATTGGTGTAGGCGCCATAGGAATAACTTCCTGTGCCCTGCTACATACTAGTTGAAGTGATGGTTCAATAACCTCATCAAGTCTCCACCATCCTCCCACTCAATTCTTTCAAGAGAAACTTTTCCTCGAGAAAGGACCTGATTCTAGAAACAATCCCTTTTGCTTCCGGATTGGAGATAGGAGGTATACCCAACTATATTTGGGTGTCCTACGAAGATGCATTTATCCGCTTTGGGTTCGAGCTTATCAGCCTGAAACTTTTTCACATAAGCGTCGCAGCCCCAAACTTTTAAGAAACGACAACTTAGGTTTCTCCAAACCATAGTTCATACGGTGTCGCCTCAACAGAATTGCGTGGTACCCTATTTAAAGTGAATGCGGTTGTCTCTAATGCCTAACCCATAAACGATAGTGTTAATTCGATAAGAGACATCATGGTATGCACCATATCCAATAGGGTGCAGTTACGATGTTTGGACACACCATCACACTATGGTGTTCCAGGCGGTATTAGTTGTGAAACAATTTCCACAATGTCTTAAATGTGTGCCAAACTCGTAACTCAGATATTTATCTCTGTGATCATATCATAGACATTTTATCCTCTTGTCACGACGACATTCAACTTCACTCTGAAATTACTTGAACCTTTCAATAATTCAGATTTGTGTTTCATCAAGTAAATATACTAAGAATCTACTCAAATGATCTGTGAAGTAAGAGCATAACGATATTCACTGCGTGCCCCAGCACTCATTGGATTGCACACATCAAATGTATTACTTCCAACAAGTTGCTCTCTTGTTCCATCTCACTGAAAACGAGACCTTTCAGTCATCTTGCCCATGTGGTATGATTTGCATGTCTCAAGTGATTCAAAAACAAGTGAGTCCAAATGATCCATCTGCATGGAGTTTCTTCATGCGTATATACCAATAGACGTGGTTCGCATGTCTCAATCTTTTCAAAAATGAGTGAGTCCAAAGATCCATCAATATGGAGCTTCTTCATGCATTTTATACCAATATGACTTAAGTGGCAGTGCCACAAGTATGTGGTACTATCGTTACTATCTTATATCTTTTGGCACGAACATGTGTATCACTACGATCGAGATTCAATAAACCATTCATTTTAGGTGCAAGACCGTTGAAGGTATTATTCAAATAAACAGAGTAACCATTATTCTCCTTAAATGAATAACTGTATTGCGATAAACATAATCCAATCATGTTTATGCTCAATGCAAACACCAAATACAATTATTTAAGTTTAACACCAATCTCGATGGTAGAGGGAGCAGGCGATGCTTGATCACATCAACCTTGGAAACACTTCCAACACACATCGTCATCTCACCTTTAGCTAGTCTCCGTTTATTCCGTAGCTCTTTTATTTTGAGTTACTAACACTTAGCAACCGAACCGGTATCTTAATACCCTGGTGCTACTAGGAGTACTAGTAAAGTACACATTTAATACAATGTATATCCAATATACTTCTATCGACCTTGCCAGCCTTCTCATCTACCAAGTATCTAGGGTAGTCCTGCTTCAGTGACCGTTCCCCTCATTACAGAAGCACTTAGTCCCGGGTTTGGTTTCAACCTTGGGTTTCTTCACTAGAGCAGCAACTGATTTGGTGTTTTCATGAAGTATCCCTTCTTGCCCTTGCCCTTCTTGAAACTAGTGGTTTTACCAACCATCAACAATTGATGCTCCTATTCGATTTCTACTTTTGCGGCGTCAAACATCGCGAATATTTCAAGGATCATCATATCTATCCCTGATATGTTATAGTTCATCACGAAGCTCTAGCAGCTTGGTAGCAATGACTTTGGAGAAACATCACTATCTCATCTGGAAGATTAACTCCCACTCGATTCAAGTGATTGTTGTACTCAGACAATCTGAGCACAAGCTCAACGATTGAGCTTTTCTCCCTTAGTTTGCAGGCTAAGAAACTCGTCGGAGGTCTTATACCTCTTGACGTGGGCATGAGCCTGAAATCCCAATTTCAGCCCTCGAAACATCTCATATGTTCCGCGATGTTTCGAAATCGTCTTCGGTGCCTCAATTCTAAACCGTTTAACATTACGCACTGAACTATCGCGTAGTCATCAAAACGTGTATGTCAGATGTTCGCCACATCCACAAACGACGCTCGAGGTTCAGCACACCAAGCGGTGCATTAAGGAAATAAGCCTTCTGTGCAGCAATGAGGACAATCCTCAATATACGAACCCAGTCCGTATAATTGCTACTATCAACTTTCAACTAAAATTTTCTCTAGGAACATATCTTAAACAGTAGAACTAAAGCACAAGCTACGACATAATTTGCAAAGTCCTTTTGATTATGTTCATGATAATTAAGTTCATCTAATGAACTCCCACTCAGATAGACATCCCTCTAGTCATCTAAGTGATACATGATCCGAGTCAACTAGGCCGTGTCCGATCATCACGTGAGACGGACTAGTCATCATCGGTGAACATCTCCATGTTGATCGTATCTACTATACGACTCATGTTCGACCTTTCGGTCTCTTGTGTTCTGAGGCCATGTCTGTACATGCTAGGCTCGTCAAGTCAACCTAAGTGTTTTGCGTGTGTAAATCTGGCTTACACCCGTTGTATGTGAACGTTAGAATCTATCACACCCGATCATCACGTGGTGCTTCGAAACAACGAACTTTCGCAACGGTGCGTAGTTAGGGGGAACACTTTCTTGAAATTTTAATGAGGGATCATCTTATTAATGCTACCGTCGTTCTAAGCAAATAAGATGTAAACATGACAAACATCACATGCAAATCATAAAGTGACATGATATGGCCAATATCATCTTGCGCCTTTGATCTTCATCTTTGAGGCGCGACATGATCACCTTCGTCACCGGCATGACACCATGATCTCCATCATCGTGTCTTCATGAACTTGTCTCGCCAACTATTACTTCTACTACCATGGCTAACGGTTTAGCAATAAAGTAAAGTAATTACATGGCGTTATTCAATGACACGCAGGTCATACAATAAATTAAGACAACTCCTATGGCTCCTGCCGGTTGTCATACTCATTGACATGCAAGTCGTGATTCCTATTACAAGAACATGATCAATCTCATACATCACATATATCATTCATCACATTCTTTTTGGGCCATATCACATCACATAGAATACCCAGCAAAAACAAGTTAGACGTCCTCTAATTGTTGTTGCATGTTTTACGTGGCTGCTACGGGTTTCTAGCAAGAATGTTTCTTACCTACGCAAAGCCACAACGGTGATATGCCAATTGCTATTTACCCTTCATAAGGACCCTTTTCATCGAATCCGATCTGACTAAAGTGGGAGAGACTGGCACCCGCTAGCCACCTTATGCAACAAGTGCATGTCAGTCGGTGGAACCTGTCTCACGTAAGCGTACGTGTAAGGTCGGTCTGGGCCGCTTCATCCCACGATGCCGCCGAATCAAGATAGGACTAGTAACGGTAAGCAAATTGAACAAACCAACGCCCACAACTACTTGTGTTCTACTCGTGCATAGAATCTACGCAATAGACCTAGCTCATGATGCCACTGTTGGGGAACGTAGCAGAAATTCAAAATTTTCTACGCATCACCAAGATCAATCTAAGGAGTAAGTAGCAACGAGAGAGAGGGGAATGCATCTTCATACCCTTGAAGATTGAGATGCGGAAGTGTTACAAGAACGCGGTTGATGGAGTCGTACTCGCGACGATTCAAATCGCGGAAGATCCGATCTAGTGCCGAACGGACGGCGCCTCCGCGTTCAACACACATACAGCCCGGGGACGTCTCCTCCTTCTTGATCCAGCAAGGGGAGAGGAGAAGTTGAGGGAGAGCTCCAGCAGCACGACGGCATGGTGGTGGAGCTTGCAGTTCTCCGGCAGAGCTTCGCCAAGCACTACTACTACGGAGGAGGTGTTGGGGAGGGAGAGGGCTGCGCCAGGGGAAGGGTGAAGCTCCCATGCACCTCCCCACTATATATATGGGTGGAGGGGGCTGGTTTTTTGCCCTACAAGTCCATTGGGGCGTTGGCAAATGTGGGAGGAAAGAAATCCCATCATTTCCTTCCCTACCGATTGGTATCCCCCTTTTTTAGGGATCTTGATCTTATCCCTTCGGGATATGATCTTATTCCTTCTAAGGGGGGATCTTGGTGCGCCTTGACCAGGCGTGTGGGGCCTTGTCCCCACTACCCACGTTCATGTGGGTCCCCCCATGCAGGTGGGCCCCACTCCGGAACCTTCTAGAACCTTCCCGGTACAATACCGAAAAATCCCGAACATTTTCCGGTGGCCAAAATAGGACTTCCCATATATAAATCTTTACCTCCGGACCATTCCGAAACTCCTCGTGACGTCCGGGATCTCATCCGGGACTCCGAACAACATTCGGTAACTGCACACTAATTCCCATAACAACTCTAGTGTCACCGAACCTTAAGTGTGTAGACCCTAAGGGTTCGGGAATCATGCAGACATGACCGAGACAGTTCTCTGGCCAATAACAAACAGCAGGATCTGGGTACCCATGTTGGCTCCCACATGTTCCACGATGATCTCATCGGATGAACCACGATGTCAAGGATTCAAGCAATCCCGTATACAATTCCCTTTGTCAATCGGTACGTTACTTGCCCGAGATTCGATCATCGGTATCCCAATACCTTGTTCAATCTCGTTACCGGCAAGTCACTTTACTCGTTCCGTAATGCATGATCCCATGACTAACTACTTAGTCACATTGAGCTCATTATGATGATGCATTACCGAGTGGGCCCAGAGATACCTCTCCATCACACAGAGTGACAAATCCCAGTCTAGATTCGTGCCAACCCAACAGACACTTTCGGAGATACCCGTAGTGCACCTTTATAGCCACCCAGTTACGTTGTGACGTTTGGCACACCAAAGCATTCCTACGATTCCGGGAGTTGCACAATCTCATGGTCTAAGGAAATGATACTTGACATTATAAAGCTTTTAGCAAACGAACTACACGATCTTGTGCTATGCTTAGGATTGGGTCTTGTCCATCACATCATTCTCCTAATGATGTGATCCCGTTAGCAATGACATCCAATGTCCATGGTCAGGAAACCATAACCATCTATTGATCGACGAGCTAGTCAACTAGAGGCTCAGTAGGGACATGTTGTGGTCTATGTATTCACACATATATTACGGTTTCCAGTTAATACAATTATAGCATGAACAATAGACAATTATCATGAACAAGGAAATATAATAATAACCATTTTATTATTGCCTCTAGGGCATATTTCCAACAGCGACGTGGCGGCGCGCCATGGGTGGGGCGGCGTTCGTTGGTGGGGTCAGGCCGATATCCTCGGTCCCGATCAGGACGAACAGAGGAGGGGTGGGGAGAGTTGGCGATCGAGGGTAGCAGTTTAGGGTTTTAGGGGTGGGTGGCCTAAGTAGGCCAGAAAGTGGGTCGGCCTAGCTTGGCCATGGGCCAGCTAGGCCGTTTGGCCCGGGGGGTTCTTTCCCCTTCTTTTTTGATTTGCCATCTTTTTTCTTTCTTTTTAAATTTTTGTTTGTTAGTTTTCTTTATTTTAAAGCAGTTAAACATTTTATAAAAATGTTGGCTCCTCATAACTATTATTCAAAGATTAAATGCAACAACTTGAACATTTTAGTTTTTATGTTTGACAAAATTTAAATTTTGACTTTAAACTTTGTTTTGAATTTGAATTGTGACATGGATCAAATGAGGATTAGCAACAATAATGTGATGACATGGCACCATTAACTTGGGATTACTGTAGCTTAATTATCCGGGCGCTACACCGCATGCGTGTATTCCTCCTTATTCTGTACCCATATTTTCAATTGAATAATGGCTGACACACATCCCACAGCTAACATGGATGACACAGATATAGGGAGCACCTAGTCCCGGGAGCCAAAACTCCCCTTCCCCACTTTATAACATTTTGAAAGATGGATGAGCAAAGTACTCATCTAGGAGGAGTTGTGTGACTAATATTGTGTTTATCTCATGCAGGAAAGCCAAATCTGAGTCATGCTGTAAATTGCGTTTGGAATCATAATCTGTATTTTCCTTACAAAATCTGATTTATGTAAAGACACATCCACACGCACAAATGTACACGAGGGCCTCTCTGAAAAATGCACCTGCGCCCCAGGGGAGAAGTTCGTTATTTACAATACAAAAGACCAGGGAGTCCACACTGAGGAGTAGGCTATATATAATGAGATGAGTTGGATCTAGTCCCTCTCCCATGGTCTTGGCATCATCATCGTGAAAACCAAGAAACGAGGAAGAAGAAATTTCCTAAACCTCTTAGTCTGAAGGTATACGGATCTCTCTCCCGAAATCAACATTGTTTTACCTCGGTCCATCCAGCTAAATATGAAATCGTGAACCATCTCGCATGGCTTCAATCCAGACCACCCTTTTAATTTTCTTGGCATGCATTTGATTGTGTCATGTTGGATGGATCGGAGCGCCCCAAGGCCTTAATTTTGTTACGGATTTGTGGATTCGCCTAGATCTGTTTGATCGATTACTATTCTTGTCCCCTCGACAATAAATAAAACAACTAGACTCTTATTGATTTGATTGCCTTGCGGTCCGCACATGGTCTCGCCAAGATGATATGTGCAGTGCATTTCACTCTGTTCCGAGGAATTGTCGATGCATCCGGACGGACTGTGATGTTGTGCTTAGACGCATGATCCTGGCCCAGTGGGGGATTTCCTTATTTTCTGCGAGTATTCTTCGGAGCCGTGAGGCCTGCGTTGTTTGTGCAGATCAGTTTGCTTGCTTTTATCGGGGTGTAGGTTGGGACTCGGGACCAATTGAGTGTAAGCTTGATTGGTCAGTGATTTTGAACCAACCTATGTATGTTGCAGGAGGATTTCGAAGAGTATGCCGACAAGGCAAAGGCCTTGCCCGAGAGCACCAGCAATGAAGACAAGCTTATCCTCTATGGACTCTTCAAGCAAGCCACTGTTGGGGTTGCCAATACAGGTATGCATGTTTGTTAACGCTTTATCAAGTTCTTTTGCTCTTGACTCAGTATGTGCCGCAGTTCAATACTATATGTCTAACATGATATACCGATAAATCATGGAAAACGATTGCTTTCATCCGGATGATAACTCGCGCGCGTCCCCTGCCAACCATGTGTCCAGGTCGAGGCCCACGGTTGTTTCCTTCCACTTTCCTGAGCGCGTGTTGGCCTTTGAGACGAGCTCGCGTGTTTTTCCCTCTATGCCCATTCACTGCATGGCTGCATGCCCCTGACGAGTAGCACCACTAGTACTGTTTTGTTTAGTAGTATACGGTTAAGTTGCTGCCATGCAAGTCGTAGCCAGTATTAGCTAATTAATGTCCTCAACTAGACACTACGGCTCTCGCATTCGCGACCTTGGTCAGTTGGTACAAATAGTTCTGCAGGCTGAATGGTTGTTATTGGTTTTGATTTGGTACTATGAAGCTCACAGAGTAAAGGTTGCTTTGGATGTAGCGTCCTTGAAGCCGCTGCGTTGGCCTTCAAAGCATGCCATGGCAGCATCACCGGAGCAATCGGGCCCCCATCGCTGCATTGCTGCTGCCGTCGAAACATGCCGTCACACCATCATTGAAGCTGACATGTCCGTTGTCACAACAGTGTCTTGTCCGTGAAACACGTCATTGCAATCATCGAAGTAACAGGGCATCCGCCGTAGCATCGCCGCTGTGTTGAAGCACGACGTCGCAACATCGCTATGACCGTATGAAGCACATCGCCGCAGCACCGTCGTGGCCGTCGAAGCACACCACAGGCACTTGAAGCATGTCGTCGCCGCATCACTGGAGCAGCCGGGCCCAATTGCTGCATCACTGATGCCGTCGAAGCACGCCCCCACACCATCATCCAAGCTGACATGTCCGTGAAACACGTTGTTGCTGCATCATCGAACTAGCCGAGTATTGGTTGTAGCATCGCCGCGGTTGTTGAAGCACAAGGTCGCAACATCGCCATGACCGTACGAAGCACATCGTCGCAGCATCGTCATGGTCATCGAAGCACACCACGGAAAATTGAAGCACATATGGGCATTCGAAGCATGTCGTCGCAGCACGCCTCGTAGGATCACCACGGCCATCGAAACATGCCGCCGCGACATCGCCGTAGCCGTCGAAGCCCGCCACGAGTGTTCGAAGCATGTCATTGTGCTAACATCGTGGCCGTCACTACACACCTTGTAGCATCGCCACGACGGTCGAAGCAAGCTATCGCAACATCCTCGAAGAAGTCGGGATGTCGTCACAGCACACCATGACCGTTTGAAGCATGTCGTCACGCCATCGCCAGGGCCATCGCAGCACACGTCATAGTATCGCGTAACCGTTTGAAGCAGTCGGGTGTCGCAAAGACCGCAGTGACGCCCGTAGCAACCGGCTGACCCTCACAACATCATCGTCTCGGCTTACAGTGCATCGGTTCCCTTGTACACAGCAGCCACTCCGTCTTACAGTGCATCACTGCATCGCCCCCCTTGTACACAGCAGCCACTCCGCCGCTGGTCTTTGAAGCAGCTAAGAGCAACTCCAACGGGGCGACCCATTTCGTCCGACGGCGTCCGTTTGGGTCGGCGCGGACAAAAGTGGAGGCCCAACGCGCCGATCCAAACCCAAAACGCGCCCGCTTTGCGTCCGCGCCGACGCATTTGCGGCCCAAATTTGCGCCCCAAATGGGTCGGCGCGGACGCGGAAGGGATGCCACGTGCGCCTTCTCGATGTCCGCCGCGGCCCCACCTGGCGGTCGCCCAACTACCTGCCCCCTCGCCGGCCAGCTTAATTTATGACCCCGGGCCCACACGTCAGCGATGGAGGTCGTCCTTTTTTAAGCCGATCGTGGGGCGGGGCCGTCCTCATCCAGTTCCCGTACCCATCTAGGCCACGCTCGCCCCCTCGTCGCCGGCAAGCAAACCCTAGCCACCCCAGCCACCCCAGCCGCCCAAATGGGGCTCTTCTCCGGCAGCAGCAACAAGTCGAAGGGCAAGGCCCCCGCCGTCCCCTTTCCCGCGGAGTTCACCACGACTCCGCCCGCGCCGGCTCGCCGGCAGCGGCAGCGGGTGAACGTGCCTGTGCACCGAGCGGAGTGGCACTGGCGCCACCGCGTGCCGCTGCCGTACCCCGACGTGACGCTGCCACACGACTGGCATCTGGATCCGGAAAGGATCCCAGTGTCGGCGGCGCCGCGGTCGGCTAGGGCGCACGCGGAGGAGGTGCGTCGCCGGCGGGCGCTCCTGACGCCGGAGCAGCGCGGCGACGAGGCCTACACCTATAACTCGCCCAACTGGGCGCGCTGGTTCGCCTTTGAGCACGAGAAGGCGAGGGCGGCGTGGCGTGCGTGAGGTCGACCGCAGCGTGCCGCCGCTCATCGTCAAGGAGGAAGACCAGGCGGCAGAGGACGCCTACCAGGCGGCCCTTGCGGCCGTCTACCGGGAGAGCGAGGAGGACGAGGGGCGCAGGGCGGAGGCGACAGAAGAAGAAGAAGCTCGATACGAGGCGGCCATGGCACAGGCCATGGCCCTCTTCGCGGCCGGCGACTGCGTTGTGCCGCCGATGGCCCCGTCGTCCCCTCCCCGCCGCCTCGCCAAAGCCAAACCGCAGCCGGAGCCGGAGCCGGAGCCCATCGAGCGCTACTCCTGGACGGGAGTAGTGCGCGAGTGGGTGAGGGCGCCGCCGGTCTGGATGCAGGCCACGCCGGAGCAAGAGGCGGCGTACCTCGAGCACTGGCGGCAGATCCGGGTGGCCGAGGAGCGCCGCGAGGGCGAGTACCTCGAGATGCTCGAGCGCGACGCCAGCGCCGGCATAGCACGCGCCCGACATGGCCGCGCTCTGGAACACGCCGTTCAGCTAGGCCGGTCCAGCGCCGACGCTCATCGACCTCACTGACCCCGAGGACGACGACAACAACGCCTAGGGCAGCGCGCCGGCGCCTAGTTTTTAGTTTGTTTTTATTTTTCTTAAATGCTAAAATGTGGATGCGTGGACTCCCGCCGGCCTTCGTGGCCGGCTTTAATGTTTAATTAATTTAGTTTTTATGTTAAATATGCATGCATTCCGTTTTTTTACGCTGTCGAAATAGGTCGCGTCAGCGTTGTACGCACGCGTCGATCCAAACGCGGAAGCGGACGCTCGTGTATGCCTGGCCGACCCAAACGCACAAAAAGCGGACGAAATCGCTGTTCGTTTGGGTCAGCCCGATGTCGCTACAAGGGCGGTTGTCCTTTCACTTTCCAAGCTGCACGCTGCTGCATGCTGCACGCAAGGGGCTGCTGCGTTGGTGGCATGGGATGCATCATGCATGGCGAGCAGGGCCGGCTTCTTTGACCAGCTGAGTTACATATAAGCTAGCTACTACCAGCAGCACGTGAGGTGTGAGTATTTTTCTAGCTACTGCCAGGACGGATGCCCACGTGGTGTGAACGCATTTTCTAGCTACTGCAAACACGCATCCGTGGAAAAACGATTCAAGGTTTTAATCCAACGATCAAAAACAGCCTAATCGAGCGGTGGGCGAGGCGGCTAACTTTTCCCTGGCATTAGCCGGGTGATTTGTAGCAGGCGCCATAAATCATCGTGGAAAATTGTCAGCAAGTTTATCAAATTACTGACTCGTGAGATCCAAATCCTACCAAAATGATTATTAACGTAGAGTTCCTCTAGCAAGCAAGTGAAAACAAAAAAGGGGACCTACTTTCTACTGCATTTGTTTCGTTTTACTGCTCACTCTTGAATTGGGTCTTCAAATTGTAATATATTGCATTGAGTTTGGACTGAAAAAACAAATAAGTTTGTAAGAAGTAGATAATAAATCTCCTTTTCTATTCTTCAGAATCAGTCTGTTGAGTTGAACTATGGTGTATCGGAGTACTAAATGGGTGGGATGTATTAGATACAGTATGAAAAACCTGGTAGAGTTACAACAAAGTGCAACAACGACAATCATTTTTCCTTCGCCGTGCGCCAACTTCATCTAAAACTTACACCTGCTGATAAATTTTGCTGCATCTACTTCCTCCGTTCCGATTTACTCGTCGTGAGTTTAGTTTAAATTTGAACTTAAACCATGACGAGTAAATCGGAACGGAGGGAGTAGCTTCTAGCGAGTTTTCTTGTTGAGAGTGCTAGTTTCAGTTCTGTACCTGAATCTAGTGGTATTAAATCACGTGCTATTGCCCACTTTACATCATATGTTCATGATATTGATGGTGCTCACCTCCGTTGTACTCTTATGTCAGCGACCCAACTATCACCACGACCAGATCGACCAAAGGCACTGCCATCATGGCAGCTGAAGCGGCAAGCCCACCAGCTCATGGACCGGGCTTGGCTGGGTGCCGATCGAAGGGAAGGCAGACTACTACAAGTAACCAGACCAGGCGCAGCAAGCAGCCATCCGGGCTTGGATCAAGGGAAAGGCAACGGCGGCTCCCTCCTCCCCTGGCTTCTCCTACCTCATGTACTTCCCCTTTCTTCCTCCCCGATCTCTGTAATGGAGTGATTCGCGAGTGGTACCTATCCTCGTGGCATCAGAGCCTCCCTCCACCCTTCCGTTTCATCTCAATTCGCCCAAAAATTCATTCAAAAATTTCACCCAATTTTTTTTCAGCACGCCATTCCTTCCACCACCATGCATCCAGAGCTGAAAGCTTATCCGGATGAGTTCCGGGCAAAGGCTCGGGCTCGCTACGACGCCACGGACAGGCTGTTTGCGCAGTACGACGCGCTGCTCTCCAGGGTCGCCACGGGAGCTTCCGTCCCGCAGTCGGCGCACTCTGCGGTTGCGGCCTCCGATGGCGGCCTCACCGTCGACGCCACCGTCATGCCGGTCGTCTCCGCCCCCTCTTCCACCAGCAAAGCCCAGGAGGTCCTCGAGCTCGTCCCCGATGCGTCCCCTGCATGCATTGCGAGGGCGCCCGTCCTCTGTTCGACAGATGGCTCGAACCAAGTCCTCGAGGGCGTCTCGACCCTACAGCCGGCGTGTCCCATGGCCATGGTGTAACACCCCAGGAAGAAAGAGAGGAAGAGGGGATTCAGATCGGGGCGAGAAGGGAGAACTGGCGTGGAGAGGAGGAAGCAGGGATGGATTGCAGAGGAAGAATTCTAGTACAGAGGATTGTCAATACACGCATGCCCCTCACGGCCACAGGCGGCCACCCTTTAACGCACGCACACGCAGCCACTTGGCTGGCCAGCTGGCTGGGCCCACCAGCCAGGTCCTGGACACACTAACCCGCTGGTTAGGTGTGACATTCCTCCCTCCTTAAGACTGTGCATCGCCTTCGTCGTCGTCATCACCGTCATCACCAGCGTCTTCTTCCTCCCAGAGCTCCGCCGAAGGAAAGCGCTGACGAAGGACATCGTAATTCTCCCACGTTGTTGGTGCGGAGTCCCCCGCTCCCCATTGGACTTTGATCTGCACCACTGGTGCGTTCCCCAGCTTCATCATGCGCCGGTCGAGGACGCGTGTGGGAGAGAGACCGGTGGTGGAGAGGTCGGGCACCTTGGGCAGCTCACTGTACACCGGCGTGAAGTCCGGTGTGAAGGGCTTCAATTGCGAGACGTGGAAGACGGGGTGGACCTGGCTCTCCGGTGGCAGTTCGAGCTTGTACGCGAGCGCGCCGATCTTCTCGATGATCTTGTAGGGCCCGAAGAACTTGAACGCGAGCTTGGCGCACGGGCGATTGACCACCGAGCGCTGCGCGTAGGGTTGGAGCTTGAGCAGCACTTGTTCCCCTGCCTGGAAGTGGCGCTCGGTGCGATTGCGGTCCGCGTTCTTCTTGAACCGATGTTGCGCGCGCTCCAGGTGGGCGCGTATGTGCGCATTGTGCGCCGCCCAGTCCATCTCTTCGCCAGCGGTTGTCGATGCCTCCCAGGATGCCATCGCCCCCAGATTTGCTTCTTTGCCGTAGAGGGCCTTGAAGGGCGTACCTTGAAGAGAAGCGTGGAATGTGGAATTGTACCAAAACTCCGCCATGGGTAGCCAGCAACGCCACTTGTGCGGTGAGTCGTGGACCGCGCAACAGAGATACATCTCCATGCACTGGTTCACGTGCTCGCTCTGGCCGTCCGTCTGGGGGTGGTAGGCCGTCGAGTAGAGCAGTTTGGTACCAGCTCCGGCGAGGATCTCGCGCCAAAGGTGACTGGTGAAGATCTTGTCGCGATCGGAGACGATGGAGGAGGGGATGCCGTGCAGCTTCACCACGTTGTCCCAGAATGCCCGCGCCACTTGCGTGGCGTTGAATGGGTGGCGGAATGGAACGAAGTGCGCGAACTTGGTGAAGAGCGGTCGACGACCACCATGATCGTGTCACAGCCCTCCGAGCGCGGCAGGCCCTCGACGAAGTCCATGGTCAGATCCTCCCACGGCGCGGCCGGAACTAGCAGCGGGGCCAACAGCCCCGGCGATTTGACGTGCTCGTGCTTGGCCTGCTGGCACACCGCACACTGCTGCACAAACTCGTCGACGTCGCGCTTGAGGCCGCGCCAGTCGAAGTGCTTGCGTACGCGCTGGTAGGTGGCGGTGCTGCCAGAATGACCTCCCACGGCGCTGCAGTGCAGCGCGGCGATGAGCTTGGTGCGCAGAGCAGCATTGGCACCGATCCAGAGGCGCCCTTGGCGTCGGATGGTGCCACGGTAGAGCTCGTATCCGTGCTCGTCGGGGCTGTGCAGGGCGAGCTGCTGTAGCCGTTCTTGTGCGTCCGCATCGGTGGCGTAGGAGTTGATCACTTCCTGCATCCACGCTGGCTGGCACACCGAGAGCGCGGCCACCTCGAATTGTTGGAAATATGCCCTAGAGGCAATAATAAAAGCATTATTATTATATTTCTTTGTTCATGATAATTGTCTTTATTCATGCTATAATTGTGTTATCCGGAAATTGTAATACATGTGTGAATGACAGACACCAACATGTCCCTAGTAAGCCTCTAGTTGACTAGCTCGTTGATAAATAGATAGTCATGGTTTCCTGGCTATGGACATTGGATGTCATTGATAACGGGATCACATCATTAGGATAATGATGTGATGGACAAGACCCAATCTTAAGCATAGCGTGAGATCGTGTAGTTCGTTTGCTAGAGCTTTTCTAATGTCAAGTATCTTTTCCTTTGACCATGAGATCGTGTAACTCCCGGATACCGTAGGAGTGATTTGGGTGTATCAAACGTCACAACGTAACTGGGTGACTATAAAGGTGCATTACAGGTATCTCCGGAAGTGTCTGTTGGGTTGACACGGATCGAGACTGGGATTTGTCACTCCGTATGACGGAGAGATATCACTGGGCCCACTCGGTAATGCATCATCATAATGAGCTCAAAGTGACCAAGAGTCTGGTCACGGGATCATGCATTACGGTACGAGTAAAGTGACTTGCCAGTAACGAGATTGAACGAGGTATTGGGATACCGACGATCGGATCTCGGGCAAGTAACATATCGATTGACAAAGGGAATTGCATACGGGGTTGATTAAATCCTCGACATCGTGGTTCATCCGATGAGATCACCGTGGAGCATGTGGGAGCCAACATGGGTATCCAGATCCCGCTGTTGGTTATTGACCGGAGAGCGATCTCGGTCATGTCTACATGTCTCCCGAACCCGTAGGGTCTACACACTTAAGGTTCGGTTACGCTAGGGTTGTAGGGATATGTATATGCAGTAACCCGAATGTTGTTCGGAGTCCCGGATGAGATCTCGGACGTCACGAGGAGTTCCAGAATGGTCCGAAGGTAAAGATTTATATATGGGAAGTCCTGTTTCGGGCATCGGGACAAGTTTCGGGGTTATCGGTATTGTACCGGGACCACCGGAAGGGTCCCGGGGGTCCACCAGGTGGGTCCACCTGTCCCGGGGGGCCACATGGGCTGTAGGGGGTGCGCCTTGGCCTACATGGGCCAAGGGCACCAGCCCCACATAGGCCCATGCGCCTAGGGTTTGAAGGGGGAAGAGTCCTAGGAGGGGAAGGCACCTCCTAGGTGCCTTGGGGGGGGGAGGGAAACCCCCCTTGGCCGCCGCCCCCCTAGGAGATTGGATCTCCTAGGGCCGGCCACCCCCCCCTTGGCCCTCCTATATATAGTGGGGGAGAGGAGGGACTTCAGACCTTGGCCTTTGGTTGCCTCCTTCTCCCTCTCCAACACCTCCTCCTCCTCCATAGTGCTTAGCGAAGCTCTGCCGGAGTACTGCAGCTCCATCAACACCACGCCGTCGTGCTGCTGCTGGTGCCATCTCCCTCAACCTCTCCTCCCCCCTTGCTGGATCAAGAAGGAGGAGACGTGGCTGCTCCATACGTGTGTTGAACGCAGAGGTGCCGTCCGTTCGGTGCTAGGATCTCCGGTGATTTGGATCACGTCGTGTTCGACTACATCATCCCTGTTCTTTGAACGCTTCCGCTCGCGATCTACAAGGTACGTAGATGCATCTAATCACTCGTTGCTAGATGAACTCATAGATGGATCTTGGTGAAACCATAGGAAAATTTTTGTTTTCTGCAACGTTCGCCAACAGTGGTATCAGAGCTAGGTCTATGCGTAGTTCTCTTGCACGAGTAGAACACAATTTGTTGTGGGCGTAGATTTGTCAACTTTCTTGCCGCTACTAGTCTTATCTTGCTTCAGCGGTATTGTGGGATGAAGCGGCCCGGACCAACCTTACACGTACGCTTACGTGAGACCGGTTCCACCGACTAACATGCACTAGTTGCATAAGGTGGCTGGCGGGTGTCTGTCTCTCCTACTTTAGTTGAAGCGGATTCGATGAAAAGGGTCCTTATGAAGGGTAAATAGAAGTTGACAAATCACGTTGTGGCTTTCACGTAGGTAAGAAAACATTCTTGCTAGAACCCTACTTCAGCCACGTAAAACTTGCAAACAACAATTAGAGGACGTCTAACTTGTTTTTGCAGCAAGTGTTTTGTGATATGATATGGCCAAAGTTGTGATGAATGATGAATGGTCTATATGTCATGTATGAGATGTTCATGCTATTGTAATAGGAATCATGACTTGCATGTCGATGAGTATGACAACCGGCAGGAGCCATAGGAGTTGTCTTTATTTTTTGTATGACCTGCGTGTCATTGAAGAACGCCATGTAAACTACTTTACTTTATTACTAAACGCGTTAGTCACAGAAGTAGAAGTAGTCGTTGGCGTGACAACTTCATGAAGACACGATGATGGAGATCATGATGATGGAGATCATGGTGTCATGCCGGTGACAATATGATCATGGAGCCCCGAAGATGAAGATCAAAGGAGCTATATGATATTGGCCATATCATGTCACTACTTTATATAATTGCATGTGATGTTTATTATGTTTTATGCATCTTGTTTACTTAGGACAACGGTCGTAAATAAGATGATCCCTTACAAAATTTCAAGAAGTGTTCTCCCCTAACTGTGCACCGTTGCTACAGTTCGTCGTTTCGAAGCACCACGTGATGATCGGGTGTGATAGATTCTTACGTTCACATACAACGGGTGTAAGACAGTTTTACACAGCGAAAACACTTAGGGTTAACTTGACGAGCCTAGCATGTACAGACATGGCCTCGGAACACGGAGACCGAAAGGTCGAACACGAGTCGTATGGAAGATACGATCAACATGAGAATGTTCACCGACGATGACTAGTCCGTCTCACGTGATGATCGGACACGGCCTAGTCGACTCGGATCGTGTAACACTTAGATGACCAAAGGGATGTCAAATCTGAGTGGGAGTTCATTATAATTTGATTAGATGAACTTAATTATCATGAACTTAGTCTAAATATTTTACAATATGTCTTGTAGATCAAATGGCCAACGTAGTCCTCAACTTCAACGCGTTCCTAGAGAAAACCAAGCTGAAAGACGATGGCAGCAACTATACGGATTGGGTCCGGAACCTGAGGATCATCCTCATAGCTGCCAAGAAAGATTATGTCCTACAAGCACCCCTAGGTGATGCACCTGTTCTCCCTGCAGAACAAGACGTTATGAACGCTTGGCAGGCACGTTCCGATGACTACTCCCTCGTTCAGTGCGGCATGCTTTACAGCTTAGAGCCGGGGCTCCAAAAGCGTTTTGAGAGACATGGAGCATATGAGATGTTCGAAGAGCTGAAAATGGTTTTCCAAGCTCATGCCCGGGTCGAGAGATATGAAGTCTCCGACAAATTCTTCAGCTGTAAGATGGAGGAAAATAGTTCTGTCAGTGAGCACATACTCACTATGTCTGGGTTACATAACCGCTTGACTCAGCTGGGAGTTAATCTCCCGGATGATGCGGTCATTGACAGAATCCTCCAGTCGTTTCCACCAAGCTACAAGAGCTTTGTGATGAACTTCAATATGCAGGGGATGGAGAAGACCATTCCTGAAGTATTTGCTATGCTGAAATCAGCAGAGGTAGAAGTCAAGAAGGAACATCAAGTGTTGATGGTCAATAAAACCACTAAGTTCAAGAAGGGCAAGGGTAAAAAGAACTTCAAGAAGGACGGCAAGGTAGTTGCCGCGCCCAGCAAGCAAGCTGCCGGGAAGAAGCCAAAGAATGGACCCAAGCCCGAGACTGAGTGCTTTTATTGCAAGGAAAGTGGTCACTGGAAGCGGAACTGCCCCAAATATTTAGCGGACAAGAAGGCCGGCAAAACCAAAGGTATATTTGATATACATGTAATTGATGTGTACCTTACCAGTAATCATAGTGACTCCTGGGTATTTGATACCGGTGCCGTTGCTCATATTTGTAACACACAGCAGGAGCTGCGGAATAAACGGAGACTGGCGAAGGACGAGGTGACGATGCGCGTCGGGAATGGTTCCAAGGTCGATGTGATAGCCGTCGGCACGCTACCTCTACATTTACCTACGGGATTAGTTTTGAACCTCAATAATTGTTATTTTGTGCCAAGTTTGAGCATGAACATTGTATCAGGATCTCGTTTAATTCGAGATGGCTACTCATTTAAATCCGAGAATAATGGTTGTTCTATTTATATGAGAGATATGTTTTATGGTCATGCTCCGATGGTGAATGGTTTATTCTTTATGAATCTCGAGCGTAATGCTACACATATTCATAGTGTAAGTACCAAAAGATGTAAGATTGATAGTGATAGTCCCACATACTTGTGGCACTGCCGCCTTGGTCACATAGGTGTCAAACGCATGAAGAAGCTCCATGCAGATGGACTTTTAGAGTCTCTTGATTATGAATCATTTGACACGTGCGAACCATGCCTCATGGGTAAGATGACCAAGACTCCGTTCTCAGGAACAATGGAGCGAGCAACCAACTTATTGGAAATCATACATACTGATGTGTGCGGTCCAATGAGTGTTGAGGCTCGCGGTGGCTATCGTTATGTTCTCACCCTCACTGATGACTTGAGTAGATATGGGTATGTCTACTTAATGAAACACAAGTCTGAGACCTTTGAAAAGTTCAAGGAATTTCAGAGTGAAGTTGAGAATCAACGTGACAGGAAAATCAAGTTTCTACGATCAGATCGTGGAGGAGAATACTTGAGTCACGAGTTTGGTACACACTTAAGAAAATGTGGAATAGTTTCACAACTCACGCCGCCTGGAACACCTCAGCGTAATGGTGTGTCCGAACGTCGTAATCGCACTCTATTAGATATGGTACGATCTATGATGTCTCTTGCTGATTTACCACTATCTTTTTGGGGCTATGCTTTAGAGACTGCCGCATTCACTTTAAATAGGGCACCGTCGAAATCCGTTGAGACGACACCGTATGAATTGTGGTTTGGGAAGAAACCTAAGCTGTCGTTTCTAAAAGTTTGGGGATGCGATGCTTATGTCAGGAAACTTCAACCTGAAAAGCTCGAACCCAAATCGGAAAAATGCGTCTTCATAGGATACCCTAAAGAAACTGTTGGGTATATCTTCTACCTCAGATCCGAAGGTGTCGGGGCGTATCTCTCTGTGGCCACGAGCACCTATGGGGCACGGGGGGCCCCTTCTAGTCCGGCAAGGGGGCGGAGGCCGCGCGCAGAGCAGATCGAGGTCGGGCGCGCGCTGGGGAGAGGGGCGATTTTTACCCAGCTTCGGAGCTCTCCGGAGAGATAAAACTCCTACTGCTGCTTTGTGTTCGTATTTGATCTTGCTCGAGGGTCCGAGCGTATGGTAGTGTTGCCTGTGTCCAAAATGGACCGAACCCCTTCTACGTGCGCATGGGCCTCCCTTTTATAGTCTGAAGGGGGCACCAACAGGTGGCAGCGTAAGAAGAGGGGGTAGAAAGGTAAAAACGCAGGTTGGTGTAACAGTGACGAACAGTGTCCCCTACCTAACTCTGACAGTAGGGGACAGAGGCATTTAATGCCTGTCCGGTCGCCCAAATAGTGCAAAGAAACGACCGCTAGGTGAGCCACCGGTTGCCACGATGGCGTCTCTGCCAGCTCCGCTTGCCACCTTGCTCCGCATGGCTGCGCAACGCCCCGCCACGTGCCCCAGGGGCGGCCCTGGGGTGACACGTCGCCGGATGCGCTGGATTCTGGGTGGCCGACTTGCCGCGGCAAGTGCCTTGCCACGGCCCTTCTCTTGTCGTGCCGGCAAGCTTGCCGGCCGTCGGGCCTTGCCGGGACGCGCGGGGCACCGCGGCAAGTCTTCTGGAGGTGCCTTGGTCGGCCTTCCCGGCAAGCTCCTCTTGCCGGGGCTTTTGTTTTCTTCCCGGCCAGCTTCTCTTGCTGGGACCTTGGTTGGCCTTCCCGGCAAGCTCCTCTTGCCGGGGCCTTGGTTTGAGTACTTCGATCTTGAATGGCATCAAAGTAGCCGTGGAGGATCTTGGCGGACGCCCGGCAAGCCTTGCCGCGGGTTGCTGCGACTGCCCGTGCATAAGTTCGGGGTACTAAGGTACCCCCCTACTTTAGTACACCGACAGGAGCCCCCGGGCCTGGGCCATACACGGTGCTGAGCGCTGTTGGGCCAGGCCCAAAACAGTGCACGGGCACGCGCGGCCTAGGTCACACCGCATCGAACTCCGTGTCCACCGCGTCCTCCCGCAACGGCACGCGTCGATTGCGGCGTCGTGGGAGAGAACGTGGTCAATACTTAACCCCAGGAAATGTGTAACGTTCGCATCCCCTGTTTATAAGCAGAGGAAACGGGGCCGTTCCCCCACTTCCGCCACTTGCAGTTCCTTCCTCCAAAAGCTCCGCCGCTCTCCTCCGTCCCCTGAATCGAGAGAAAAATGGCACTCCGCTACCCGTCGCCGTCGTCGCCATCGTCGCCTTCGCCTCCCCCTACTGCCCCTGCCATGGCTCCGAAGGCCGGGAAGGCCATGAGGGCTACGAAGGCCGCGAAGGACGCGAAGTCGGCCGAGGCACTAGAGCTTGAGGCGCTGCGCAAGAAGCAGGTGCTTTTCTCCCCCGAGCTCACCCCGGAGGCGTTGCGGGCGGGGTTCTACCTCTTTTGGTCGACGGAAACGCGGGCGCACCCGCGCACACCGGTGCTTTCCGCGGAAGCCTCCAAATCGAATAAGTGCCCCAGAGGGTACTACTTCTTCCCTGTGTTCGTCTATTGCGGGCTCTGCCCGCCTTTTTCCGATTTCTTTTGCGACATCATGAACACCTACGGGTTCCACCTGCTTGATTTCACCCCCAATGCCGTCCTGACAATGGCGGTTTTTGCGCACCTCTGTGAGAACTTCGTTGGTATTCTCCCCAATGTCGCTCTTTTCCGCCACTATTTCTCCCCTCGGGCCGAGAAAGGGGAGCCACTGGCTGGCGGAATTGCCTGGATCTCCCGGATGGGCATGAAGGAGGTGTACTTGACGGGCGAGCTCCGCGGCAAGTGGGACGAGTGGAGGGCGGAGTGGTGTTGGATCTGCGATGCCGATCCGCCGTCGTTCACCAAGCTGCACAAGACTCGGGTGGTGCGCGGCGGCGACTGGAGCGCTCTGTCGCCGGACGACGCCAAACTTACGATCGCCACCACTCGAATCCTCCGGCTCAGGCATGCCGGACTCACAACAGGGGCGGTCGGCGCGGATTTCCTTCGCCGTCGTATCGCCCCTTTGCAGGCAAGGGGGAGGCCCGCCTGGCTGTTCAGCGGCCCGGCGGATTTCATGAGGCTGCGCCCAGGCCTCAACTTCAACTTCACGGTCCTGGAGCTTGACGCGATGCTGAGGGAGACGTTCAAGCAAGACGCCAATCATCCAGAGTGGTTCCGGCTGCCGCAGGGCGTCATCCCTTTGTGCAACAACTCCCAGCGCGATCGCATCTACGCAATGATGCCAGAGTGCGACTCGCACGGGGCAAGTGCCAACTGGATAGAGCCCGCCGCCGAGGTCGTGCAGCAATTCTTCGACGACTTGTCGGAGGTGGCAGTCAATTCTGACGAGCAGAAGCTCCTCACCAGCGCCACCACTGCCAACGAGCTGGCGTACATCGCTAGCAGGGCCGAGGAGGTGGCGGCAGCCGCGGCCGCGGGCGAGTTTGGCGTCACGCTGACGGAGGCGGAAGCAGCTGAGGCGGCAAGCCTTGCCGCCAGGGAAGATCTTGCCGGAGAGGGCGACGGCGAGGGGGAGGCTGCGGCCGAAGCGGGCCAGCCCGCCGAGGGCGCGAGCGGCCGGCCGTATTCGAGCAACTTGCCGCCGATGGAGCCCTCAGCACAGCCCCAGTTCCGACCAAGAAGGCGTCTCCGTCGAGTTGGAGAGCTGGCGGAGGTGCAGGCCGATCAGCAGCCGCGGCGCCGCGTGACGCGCTCTGCCGCGGCAAGTTCCGTCGCCGCGGGGGGGTCCCAAGCCGCGCCAGAAACTGAGGCGGGGTCTTCCCGGGCCGCCACGCCTGACCCTGCCGCAGCTCTTGGCAAGCGTCAGAGGGAGCCTACCCCTCCGCACGCCGCGCAGGGAGGGCACCGGAGTTTGACCTCTCCGCGCTGAGCTCTGATGACGACGAGGAGGAGGAGGATGAAGAGGAGTAAGGCTTCCTCCGTACTGCACTCGCCTTCCGCTTGATCCTTGTCGTTGTTTGTCTTGTATCTAATCTGTTTTTCTCTCCAAACTCCTGCTCTGTCTCAGGACTTTGGCGGAGAGAGCGGCGAAGAGGGCCAAGGTCCCTGTGTTTAACATTGAGGACGACCCTGCTATGGCGGGAGAAGATGCGTCCGAGACCACTTTGACGGACCCGGTCCCTTCCCCTCGCAGCAGCTCCCAGCACAGCCCCCAGCGTAAGTGCCTTGATTCACTTCCTACCGTGGGGCACGCATGGTCGCCTCTTCTTCTGCCAATATCTTGGTTATTGACTCTTTTGCATACAGGAGAAGAACAGGCCCACCAGGAGCAGTCGGGGGCGGACCCAGAGGTGTCATCGGCCTCGACTACGCCACCAAGGGCCGATTCCCCGATATGGGAGTCATCTCCGGCAAGGAAGGGGTCTCCGGCAAGGGGTGGGACCAGTGAGCCCCCGGTGGTGAAGCCCATGATCACAGAGCCCAGCACAGGTGACCCTCCTTGTCGGGGACTCTCCCTCGGGTTCTGCTGATCTTCCTTTTCCTTCTTTTGGGCCTTTGTTTGACTGTCCCTTCCTTTCCCTGCCTTCAGATCCTCCCTTTGGGGACCCGATGGAGGCCGAGGCCACCGGCGAGGGGGGCGGGCGCGACGATACTGGGGATGCCGCCGCCGCTGAGGAAGAGGCCGGCGCGGAGGAGTCCGCCGGCGGAGAGGCCGCCAAGGCCGCTGGCACAGGGGCCGGCGAGGGGTCCGGCGACCGCACTGACGACCCAGAGGACGCAGGAGCGCGAGGCGCTGCACCGACTGCCGACCCCTCCGCCACTGACGCGGCGCTGGGCTCCGAGGAGCCTTGGCCCGGTGCATACTTGAAAGTCGGCGAGGGCGTATACATCAAGCTCCCCTGGGCGTCGAGCTCCAGGGCACCGGTTGAAGGAGAGGAGTTTGACGGGGAGGTACTTGCCTCTGCTGGGCTGGCAGTGGTCGACAGGCCAAGCAGCAGCAGTGGCGAGTCCGAGGAGGAGCAGCTGCTCCGAAAGCTGGTGTCACTCTACCGCGTCCGGCAAGCGAAGCTCGAGTCCCGGAAGCGCTTGTCGCGCAGGCGGGAGTTGACATAGAAAAACATGCGCAAGAACTCAAGGGCCGCAACCAGGAGGCCCTCCAGTCCATTGCTGAGGAGAGGGCGCAGCTTGATGAAGCGAAGAAGGCGTTCATCCTGGAGAAGGCTGAAGCCGAGGAGCAGCAGAGGCTCGTCGCCGAGGAGCTGTCCAAGCGGGACGGCGAGCTGATACAGAGGAAGGTGTACTTGGATAGCCATGACGAGGAGCTCGCCGTCCGGGAACAATCACTTGGCGGGGCACTCAAGGAGGCGAAGGACGCGGCCGCGGCCGCCGAAGCCGCCAAGAAGGAGTTGGAGGAGAAGGTGGCGCAGCTGGAGGCGGACGCGACAAGGAAGAACGAAGAGCTTGCCGCACTCCAGGGCGATCGCGAGAAGGATGCGCGCGCTCACGGCGATCTGCAAGTCCAGCTCTCCGAAAAGATCAAGGAGCTGAACGCCGCCAAGGACTCGGGCGCTGATCTGGAGCTGAAACTGGCCACCTTGACGAAGACGTTGGACGCCGCCAAGAAGCGAGAAGATATCCTGAGGAAAGACCTCAAGGGCAACGAGGAGCTGCTGGCGAGGGCCACCGAGACCCAGAACGCCTTCAAGACCACGGTGGAGCTCTGGACGGAAGGCCTCGTCAGCATCGCCGCGCTCATCGACGAGGAGTTGGCGGAGCTAAACTTGACGGGCTTCGGGTACTCCACCGAGGAGAACCTTCAGCCCAGCGCCAAGCTCATGCTCTTCTTCAAGGATGTGGTGACGGCCCTCCGGCAGCTCCGGGAAAGGATCCCGAAGTAGCTGGCCGACGAGTCGCGCGCGATCTGCGCCGGGGTCTTGGAGAAGGTGTTGGTGAAGGTCCTCTTCTGCAACCCAGGCATCGACCTTTCCCGCGTCACCAAAAAGCTGCCGGAGGGCGCCGATCTTGAAGAACTCAAGGCCATCGTCGCACCCATCGTGGACAAGGTGAACGAGGTCAGGATGGTCGATGGCGGGCGCGCGGATTAGGCCGCCCTTCTTCTCCTGTTTTCTTGCTGCTGTTGTTTTGGTCACGAGAACAACTTAATCAGTGCCACAATAAGTCATTCTTGTAATATAACTCTACTCTGGATACTGCTCTCTATGTTATTCCCTTTACTTTGCTGCGTTCCTTGTATGCCTTTTACCCTACGCTTCAAGGGACCTTGCCGGCGCAAGCACGCTCGTTGAGTGCGGGACATCAGCGGCCCGCTGGCGGTGCCGCTTCCGGCAAGAAACCTTGTCGGGCCAGTTGCGGCGCGCCTGGACCATTGAGCGGACTCGAAACGAATCCAGGGCGCAACTGAACCGCGAGTCGATTCCTCCGCGCACAGGTTTTCCATACAAGGCACGACCGTTCAAGGGGTATAACTTGAGAAAAAATGACTAGGCTTAAACTTTGGCTACTTAGCTTTTTGTCTTCTTCCCCCCGGCAAGGCCAGTTTCCTTTGAACGACGCTTTGAACGACGCGCAGTCCAGACTTTTATCTCCTCTCCTCCTCCCCCCCGGGTGAACTTGTGGGCGGAGGAACGTTCTCTTTGATGAGAAAGAAGAAAAAATAACGACATGGGACCCTGAGGTCCTTTATTGCTTACCGGGGGCTAGTGCTGCACAAGGTGTCAGATATATATGCAAGGAAAATAGAAATGCACTGAATTTGACAAGATGTGCAGGGCACATAGACTTTTATTTACGCATGGGGGCTGCGCCCGGCTTTGTACAAAGTGTTATATGCGACAGCGGCAAGGCTTGTACAAAGGGTGATTGTCGGAACGGGTCCGGCAACCGCGCCTTACGGATAAAACTTGCGAAGATGTTCTATGTTCCAGGAGTTGCTCACCGGAATGCCATCTTCGGTCTCAAGGCGGACAGCGCCAGGCCTGGTGACTCGTTTCACCCGATAAGGGCCTTCCCACTTCGGCGTCAACTTGTTTGAATTCTTGGCGGATTGAACGCGCCGAAGAACAAGGTCGCCCAAATAGTGCAAAGGAACGACTGCTAGGTAAGCCACCGGTTGCCACGATGGCATATCTGCCAGCTCCGCTTGCCACCTTGCTCCGCATGGCTGCGCAACGCCCCGCCACGTGCCCCAGGGGCGGCCCTGGGGTGACACGTCGCCGGATGCGCTGGATTCTGGGTGGCCGCCTTGCCGCGGCAAGTGCCTTGCCACGGCCCTTCTCTTGTCGTGCCGGCAAGCTTGCCGGCCGTCGGGCCTTGCCGGGACGCGCGGGGCGCCGCGGCAAGTCTTCTGGAGGTGCCTTGGTCGGCCTTCCCGGCAAGCTCCCCTTGCCGGGGCTTTTGTTTTCTTCCCGGCCAGCTTCTCTTGCCGGGACCTTGGTTGGCCTTCCCGGCAAGCTCCTCTTGCCGGGGCCTTGGTTTGAGTACTTCGATCTTGAATGGCATCAAAGTAGCCGTGGAGGATCTTGGCGGACGCCCGGCAAGCCTTGCCGCGGGTTGCTGCGACTGCCCGTGCACAAGTTCGGGGTACTAAGGTACCCCCCTACTTTACTACACCGACAGAAGGCAAGATCTTTGTTGCCAAGAATAGGTCCTTTCTGGAGAAAGAGTTTCTCCCGAAAGAAGTAAGTGGGAGGAAAGTAGAGATTGATGAAGTATTACCTCTTGAACCGGAAAATGGCGCAACTCAAGAAAATGTTCCTGACGTGCCTGCACCGGCTAGAGAGGAAGTTAATGATAATGATCAAGATACTTCTGATCAAGCTCCTACTGAAATTCGAAGGTCCACAAGGACACGTTCCGCGCCAGAGTGGTACGGCAACCCTGTCTTGGAAATCATGTTGTTAGACAACAGTGAACCTTCGAACTATGAAGAAGCGATGGCGGGCCCGGATTCCGACAAATGGCTAGAAGCCATGAAATCCGAGATAGGATCCATGTATGAAAACAAAGTATGGACTTTGACTGACTTGCCCGTAGAACGGCGAGCCATAGAAAATAAATGGATCTTTAAGAAGAAGACCGCGGATGGTAATGTGACCATCTATAAAGCTCGGCTTGTCGCTAAGGGTTATCGACAAGTTCAAGGGGTTGACTATGATGAGACTTTCTCACCGGTAGCGAAGCTGAAGTCCGTCCGAATCATGTTAGCAATTGCCGCATTTTATGATTATGAAATTTGGAAAATGGACGTCAAAAAGGCATTCCTTAATGGTTTTCTTAAGGAAGAATTGTATATGATGCAGCCGGAAGGTTTTGTCGATCCTAAGAATGCTGACAAGGTGTGCAAGCTCCAACGCTCGATTTATGGGCTGGTGCAAGCATCTCGGAGTTGGAACATTCGTTTTGATGAGATGATCAAAGCGTTTGGGTTCTCACAGACTTATGGAGAAGCCTGTGTTTACAATAAAGTGAGTGGGAGCTCTATAGCATTTCTCATACTATATGTAGATGACATACTTTTGATGGGAAATGATATAGAACTTTTGGACAGCATTAAGGCCTACTTGAATAAGAGTTTTTCAATGAAGGACCTTGGAGAAGCTGCTTATATATTAGGCATCAAGATCTATAGGGATAGATCGAGACGCCT